>CM023861.1:33992626-35464193 GCA_013389735.1 Phaseolus lunatus
AGTAAAAAAAATGTTTGGCTACTAAAATAACTTAGTGATGGACGCATGAAATAACCATCCTTGGATTCGAGGTCTTAATGGACAAAAGATGACGAAGAAACTCGATTGGAACTAAGTTTTTTTGTGTCAACGTGAACCAGAATTTTGATTATTTACAACTTATGCCAGGTAGTTTCCAAATCAAAAGCTGCTTTCGCTGGTGACGAACAAATTCAAAAACCTGGGTATCATCGGTTTGTTTGCGACCAAAATGCTAGTGCAAAGTTTGAATTAAGGTAATATTTTCCCTGTTGCTTTTGATTAGCTCTGTTTTTGTTAACGAGATTCTAGTTCAGCACGACTATTTTTCATTTCTTAATTTGCTAGCATTTGAATAATGAAAAAAATAATAATGTGGGAAACTCATGTGTTGATGAAGTTCCCACTAAACTTGGTTTATGTTTCACTGCTTGGAAATGGGAAAAAAAGGACAAGAAATGAGGACAAGGCTAATATTGAAATGAGGAAGTTTCAAGGCATCGGAAGACTTGACATTTGAAGAAGCTTTATTATGTCTTTGTAATAAGACAACTCGCGAAGTTCTCCAAGGACACAAACTCAGCGCAGAAACCTATGCAATCAGACTCACCATACCCTTAAGTTTAAATACTACATAGTTGTTTAGTGTTGAAGAGGGTTCTGTAACTTAGCCAAACAAACAGTGAGAAAAACAAAAGCCCTTAGGTACCCTGAGATTTTTTATCTTTTAGTGGAGGGAGGGAGTTATTATTTGCTATGATCAACAGAGAGTCAGTATCAGAGGCTATTTAAATTTGTCGTCTGCATTGTGTAATTCAATCAAACAAGCAACTTATCTTAACCTATTAATCTGCTTCATTTTGGATACATTTTTCTTTTTGCACAAGAGTCCTGTCTACAATAAGGTTGAGAAAGTGACACTAACTTATTATGTCACAAAATTAATTTTATATCTCAGTTTTAAGTTTGTGCAAAGCTCAATTTATAGCAGAATTATGCATTGTGGTGATGAGGTGTTAAGCAGATTGTACTTTATCTATCATGGGCAAGTTGCTATCTAGTACGTAGGTGAAGGTCAAATCATTGAGTAAAGCCAAATTGATGGGTTTCTCTGTCTTCTTCTCTCAAACTTTACTTGCAACTAATTGGTTCCTGTCCCTAGTATCTTCTCCACAATGTTGGTAATATCTGCATGGGACTGGAGACATATTATATATACTGCGGATAAGTAGATAACACTTTACTCTTTTATTTAAACCGAGCCAAATTGGTATTATCGGCACTCGTTGATTCCATTGTCTCTCTCTCTCTCTCTCTCTCTCTCTCTCTCTTTTGTTAAGAGCAAAGTATTCTTTGATGGAGGGAGATCAACTGAGCTCGGGTTACTCTTTTCCACCTGGCTTCAGATTCCACCCTTCTGATGAAGAACTCATAGTTCATTATTTGCAAAACAAAATCAGTTCACGTCCACTTCCAGCATCTATTATAGCTGAAATAGATCTCTACAAGTATAACCCGTGGGAGCTACCCAGTGTGTCCTTCGCCATGCTCTCACTCCTTCTGTTTACCAAGGGATTAGATAAACTTCTCTGAAATGCTTTCAAAGAGAAGAAAATACAATGAAAATTTTAAGAACTTTCTTCATTTGTTAAACTTATGCTCAAAATAACTTCTTCATAAGAAAAGAACTTGTGCATAGGTGCATAAGATGAGATGAGAAAACTTGTTTTAGCTTATGAGATTTTTTATTTTATTTTCTTCTCTTATAAATGTTTCTGAAAAAAGTTTATTGAGACACGTCCTGAGTCATGATGTTGATGAATGCAGTTGAGAAAAATGAATCCTGTTTTTGTTTTTGTTGTGAATTTGCAGATAAGTCTTTGTTTGGAGAAGAAGAGTGGTATTTCTTTAGCCCAAGAGACAGAAAGTACCCAAATGGATTGAGGCCAAACAGGGCAGCAGCCTCAGGATACTGGAAGGCAACAGGAACGGACAAGCCAATTCTTTCTTCTAGTGGATCAAAGCGCATAGGAGTGAAGAAAGCTCTGGTGTTTTATTCAGGTCGACCTCCTAAGGGATCTAAGACGGATTGGATCATGAATGAGTACAGATTGATTGACACAATCACCAAATCCTCCAGGCTAAAAGGCTCCATGCGGGTAAGTGTTCTTGTAAACAAACATTTTGCTTCCACGGAAGAAAATAACCAGTTTAGGATAACAGGATATTTATAGCTGAATTGCTTTCAAACAGGATCTTGAACCACACAAACTAGCCATTCCATTTGGTTTCATATTTTCTAGCTGCAGGTTAACCAATTCATCAAACACATGATTACTACGAACTTAAAAGTGTTGAAATAAGAAATGCAGTATATTACAGTCTAAATAAAAACAATGTCTGCTCGAATCTTTCAACCAATTAAATAGTTGTTTTGTCTTGCTAAAAGGGTCGGTCTGATGTCCCTATGAAAAGGGAGATAAAAAATTCATCATTAAAAATATCACTCCCAATTTTAAGGAGATATAAAACTAATGTAAGAATGAATAGTTCTTTAATTTTTAACATAAATAAATAAACTTCAACCATCCTGCTAAAAACTCGTAACAAAGCCAATTGAACAGCATAGTAAAGTATAATATAGATTCCATTGATGAACAACATGAAACGGGCTACTTCTCCAGGGTACGAATTTAGAGTTTAGTTTTGTGCACGTAAATTAGATTTATGGATTATTAAAATGCTATATATTAATAATGGTGGACACACCAATCATTTTAAACCAAAGAAAAAGATATCTAGGATTATTTTTGTACTAGATAACTTGCGAGGTCTATTCACACTATTTTCAAACGTGCTTCTGAAACTGTGATCCCTTCCTTATTCATGGTACATGAACTTGATGCAATAATAATAAGCATGTCTCTTGCTGTCACAGTTGGATGACTGGGTACTATGCCGGGTTCGACACAAAGGCTACTCTTCGAAGATATCATGTGAAAATCAAGAGAATCCTAGTGAACTAAACCTTTCTGCAAAACTACCGAGGAGTGAAGAATATCCAACAAACATGAACTGTCGGACTGACATGATCACTGATTATCAATACAAAGACTATCAGATCATAGCCTCTATTCTTGTTGGTGCACCTGTATCTCCCACTGAAAACATGCCAAATATGAGCTTTAAGGGCTGCAAAGGCACCAATCTAGTTTCAGTTTTTGAAGATGGTTTCACTAAAGTGAACTCTCAGATGACATTTCCTTCTTTGGACAGTTACTTCAACCCACTGGCAAGAAAATCTAATGAAGATGAACAGTATGGAAATCTCATTTCTTTTAACAGGAAGTCTGAGAACAAAATGGACGAATCACCTAGCAGGGTGTTGGCCAGTAAAGAATTGAACTGTTATAACCAAAACCAGTCTCAAGATGACATTTTCAGTGGGAACCTACCTGACACTGGCATCAATTTTCAAGAGCTTAACGATTTAGTCTTTACAGGAAGGTACCCTCAGTGATGAAAGTTCTTATTATAATTTATAAGACAGTCAAAGTTCTTTTACTTCACAGGTGTGGACTATGCAACTTATGACGTAGATGTAACCGGAAAGATGATAGCCCGCAATATTCAAGCGAATGATTGATGTATTTCTTTATGCATGGCTAACATGGGGCAGTATAGAAGTTTCCTTGTATTCATAAAATTCCTTGGAAACAATGTAAATAATGCCCCAGCCAATTAGCTTCTTGAGCGTGACCTGTGTCAGTTCAACTAGTACTTTATCCTACCTAGTAGTCATAGCGTGTAGAAACAATTTGTATCTATCCAACCCACTGGAGTTGCTTCTTATTTAAAGGTCACATGTAAGTATGAAGAACATCTACATGCTGCTGCTTATTATAATAGCTTCTCAGGAGTTTTAATTTTACTTGTTTAAAAGTAATTTATCATTTCACATAATTTTTAATTTTGTTTTGCATGTTTTACTCTAATGGTCAAATTTTGTCAAATTTTATAAAATTCACATTGTTATAACTTTTTATTTCTACTTTAATTTTTACCACTCAAAAAAATAATTTAATTATTATAGTTAATTTGTTTATATGAAGACCTCTTCATTGGACATGCTCTGAGCCTATTTGTTATCGGAATCTACCCTCCCTCTTCCATTATGAACACTTCAGCGTTGAACCAGCATAAATCATTATGAACTTCACGTATATGTTTATATGCTTTCAGAAATCTTTTGCAGTACACTTTGCACCATTTGTTTCCGTCACTGATTTAACAGAAATGGTAATTGAGGTAATATTTAATAATACAAGTTGGTTTATGAGAGGTTATGAAAGAATGGCGTTAGAAGACAGATGTGCCCCAAACATCAATCTTTTAACTAGAGAATGATGATATATTAAAGTGGCCATTCATACATCACAGAATTACAAAGCACATTGGTAAAATACATGTTGCCATTCTCCAGCAGCTGAAACATGATGCAGTGTTGGAAAATTACAGTGACAGCCCTCAGATAGCGCAAGGATGTAATACCATGTTACAACCGGTACAACAAGGGAGAGAATTCAAGATCAAGTCACCTCAGAGCACTGAAATAAAGACAAGTTATTGTGTTGGCGCGGAGACGAAGGAGTACAGAATTAGCATAATTAAATAAATTAATTAACACTCTTGGCTAGTTTTGTTATGATGAACACAATCGCAGCTTACTTGTATAAATACATAACGATTCCAAGAAGAACACAGAGTAGAATGATGTCAATGATGAAGTTTCGACTAGACCTTATCTGGAGAGGAAACAAAAATTGCAATTCAATTGAAACTTGCATTTTGAAAAAGTTTTCACAGAAAGGAGAGTAAAATTAATCATTTCAATTACCTCGTTGAGAGTTTTCTTCAACCTCACGTTAGTGTTTCTCACTTCAGCTGTAGCCTTATCCACCTGTATAATCAGGCCGCACTTTATATGCATTCATGACAATATCATTCTGAGAAAAACAAGACTGAATAAATATCTATTTTACCTTATTGTCAATTTCATCCATTAGTGGAACTTGCCGATCCATTTCCTGAACATAGTTGGGGGGAAATATGAGAAAAAGATTACCCTCTTAAAACCCAACATCTTTCAACAAAATTCCCAAACAGAGCTAGATGCATAACAGAACAAACCTCATTCATATCACGGGCCAGATCCTTCAAGGTATCCAATCCCTCCGATATGATATCAAGTCCTTCATCCTGTACAAATAAAAATTTTACTCAACAAGAAGACTATATAGATCAGTCTGTGGCAAATACCATATAATGACTACAAACGTCAGGCAGTTCCTAATTTAGCAATTAACGTAGACAACAAGGTAATTGGAATACTGAAGAAATCTTGCATACCTGTTTCATCCTGCGCATCTCATACTCTTGTCGGAACTGACTGGATTCTTCACTTTGTTGGAAATATTCACCATCAAGTTGTCCCTCTGAGGTTGGGAATGAAAGAGACAATGGCGATTAACAATTAATTCAAATGCTGCTGATGGTAAATGCATTTAATATTAGTAATGCCGATCACCTGATGAGTCAAACTTGATATGTGGCTGAGATGAGGTCGCATTCCATCCTGCAGTTTGAATAGAAGCACCAGAAATACCATCTGGTATTGCTTGAATTCTCTCGGGCAATGCCAGAACAAGATCCTGACGAATGGCCATATCCTCTTTTGTGAGACCTTTAACCTGTTAATGTTAGTATTAGATTTTTATAAATTATCACTACTTGAAGATAGCATAGACCCAAGACACAAAGCAAACTGAAGTATGTTAATACCTCCCTCTTTTGAAAATATTATTAAATAGCAGTTACTTTTATTTGCACCCTAGTTTTTTTTTTTAATCATCGATTCCTCGGTGAAACAAACACCAATTGAAGGTGGGCCATTAAGCACATTCGAAAGATTTCTTTAGACAATATCTTGATCCAGCCAGCCCTCAACCAGTGACAAAGAGACTCTAGTGAAACCAAAACTCAAAAGAATGGAACTTGTTTCTTAAGCTTGTTAAGCCCTCTACCAGACAAATTATTCAAATTCATGATCACAATCATCTGTGTCTCGTCCACATCTTCATCCCTTCTGAAGATTTTTGTGTAACTTGTCTAACAAGTCATTCCTATTCCTTCATTCTTTATTTGGTGTACAATAACCAAATGAAGATTTTAATGAAACTGCTCAAATCTCCCTCCACCGGGCCCATTAGGTTGGCTATTCCAAAGGCCATAAAAAAAATGTCAATATGGTATTTTTGTTTAAACCATGATCAGTTGGAATTGATTTTCAGTCTGTTCATCATATTTTACCCTGGCATATTCCATAATTACCTCCCCTGTTGACTTGATGATAGAAAAACAAGTCCTTTGCTGTAGCATACATTAAATGCTAATAAAAGTTCACTTAAAAGGTGAAAAAGCAAGACAGAGAAACGTTAAAGCTGATGAATAGGTTGTGAAGGAAGGTTGGTGGACCTTCTTATTCACCAATTTGCGCAGTTTAGGAATCTCGTCCATGAGTCTACCCTTGGTTCGACGAACCTCCGCATTCAAAGCAGCAGAAACTGCCCTGTTGGTCTCCGCGGTAGCAGCCTCCGATTTCTGCATTGAAAAAACAGGCACGTAACGTCAATTCCAAGAAAAGCAATGCGGAAAGAAAAGAGAGAAGAAGAAGAAAAGGGAAGGGAAGAGAATGGAACATTGAGAGCGGTTTGAATGCTGGATTCGACAGCCGCATAGAGGCGAGCAAATATGTCGTCGCCATAGGCGTTGAGCTCGCGCTGCTTGTCGATGTCGTATTTGTCATATTTGTGGCAAATGGTATCGACGCGGAAGAGAATGTCGATTACGGACATTGTTACCGTTGCTCTGGTTTCTCCTCAGGTTGATAATTTGTGGGGGAAAGTCTGCAAAATAAGGAGTGGCGATGGAGACGATTTGGGGAGAGAGAAAGTTGTCAAAGTGCTTCTTTTTTGTTACTCTCCACTGTTCCATCTCAAACGCAGACCAGCCGTTCAACGCACAATTCGCTGCCACAACCAATGCCAATGCATGCATGCCTTTCTATTCCCAATTTCGCCTCATTATAGTTAACGTTACCTCATTATTAATAAACCACTCTTTATGCTAATTATTTAGGAAAATTTGTTCAATCATACCTACCAAAATAATGTAGGTCAAAGTTATTGTTTATTTTTAATTGTGTCGTTGTTTTTCATGCTTATTAAATTTATCGGTTAAAACATTTTAAAACAATTATCTTATTTCAAATTAAGAGTGTTATTTAGTTGTTTAACGAATCTATTCCTTATTTAGTTTTAAGAAAAAAAAATTGCAAATAAAAAATTAAATTTCTTATTTTTCTATCATTTTCAATCAGAAATTGGATCTTTTCTCTTCGTGTTGACAGTGCACAAGGCGGCAACCCAAACAAGGCAGCTGTCTATTAGTTTTAAAGGTTCTTTTATTGATAGCCTTATTAGTGTGAAATCAGATTTATATGTGATAAAATAAATACTCAAATCTTGTTAAAAAAAAACATGTTTTTTCTCAAGCTAAAAGAAGAGAAAAATGTTTTAGTTAAATTATATATGTCTAAGTAATTTTGAAAAATAAATCTCAGATTAGATTAACTTAAGATTTGATTCTTTTATTAAATTTAAAATTTAAATATTTTTAATTTTTTTGAATAATTATTTTAAAATAGACTATAAGATTGAATATTTGAAAAAAATTATTGAATTTCACCTAAATTAAAATTAAATTAATTAATTTACATTGTTCAGTTAGATTTGAGTCTTCCAGTAATCATCAGTATGTAACGTCTATGAGAAACATCAAATATATGTCTTTCTAAATTTGGGCTTGTTTTCACCAAAAAGACCTAGCTTCTTCAAAAGAAGAAATTGGGGAAGACAATTGAATTGGACCTGGAACATGCATTTTCCACCTACCACCAAACACTTTGAATGAAGGTAGAAAACATCAACTCCACCTGTTTAACTTCAAAATCGCGAGATTTATTCAGTTTAATTGTGTGTTCTTGAAATTATTTCTGCACGAAAATATCTCAATTCGTTTTTAGATGGAAAAAAAAAACGAAAGCAAACTAAAGTTGATGACAACGAAACTAATTGGTATACATGATTAAATAAAGAAACTACATAGATCGATGTTTAAGGGCACAGTAAGAGATTTGACTTCACAAGAACAAAATACTGAAATTGCAAATGTGAATGAAAAGCCGAAAATAAACCAACGAGCGTGGATCAGAACCACAGATCCAAAAAGAGGATCTGAGATCAAACGGCGCCGCCGGATTTGGAGCGGTAGAGTTTGCCGAAGACATGGAGAGCGGTGACGAAGCCGATGAAGCAGAGGCTCATCACCAGCACCACCGTCGGCGAAATCTTCAGCCCCGGAGCATCGTCCGTGTAGAACCTCAGCATGTTGCCGCCTCCACCGCCGCCGCCGACACTGGCGCTGGTGGAGCTGTTTCCACCGGCAAGACGGCGACGGCGCATGCCGGCGGTGGCAGCAGCAGAACCGCGGGGAGCCGCGATTCCTGGCCGCGCGGTCGTTGAAGTGGAGGACTGAGACTGCGAGGAACCTCTGGCCATGTAGCAAACACAAGGATGACGAAGGAAGCAGAGAAATTGGGAAAAATGAAATTTGTGGAGAGAAGAAAAAAGAAAGAAAGAGTTAGGGTTACAATAGTGAAATTAGAAGGGTCTCATCAAAATTGGGATTTTTGTGGTTAAAATATCATAATCATTTCATCTTAGCTTTAATAAGAAATTTAGTGTTTCTTTCTAACAAGACAGATAGAATAAATTATACTGTTTTATTTTAACTATTTGTTTTATGTATGTATTAATGAATCTTTTATTATAGAGTATAAAAGAGATGGATTAAAAAATTATTAAATTGAGTAGATTTGGTAGTTGATGCGATAAATATATATACAATAAATGTATTTCATAAATTTTCATAATTTAATTATTTTATATTTTATTCCTTGAAAATTTTAGATTAATTAGATATTTAATCAAGTAATCTTATAGGTTATATTTACTTATATTTTAAAATAATGTATATCTTAAACTAAATTTATTTAATGAATATTATAGACACTTTTAGAACGGAAAAATAAATATCCCTATGTTTAAAAAATGGATATTTTCTTTTAGCGAGTTTTAATATTTTAAAAAAATTATGTTAAAGCATATTTTAAATTAATTTTAGGACTTCGTAAAATTAAAATCGTTGTTGGTTTAAAAAATTGTTTTATTTTTAATATATTAAAAATACTATTAAGAATTTATAATTTGTTTGTCATAGAACCTAAAGAATCAGAAAATGAATTTACCATAAAAGAAATATTGGTTATAAAAATTATACCACTGTACTCACAGTAACACAGAAAGGAAAAGTCAACTTTTCTTTTAAGTCTTTTCATAAGCCAATTCAAGGCTAACCACTGCATTACAAACGAAGAAGTACCTGCAATGTCTACATGATCTCAACAACAATATTTTAATAGATATTAGATCCAATATATTCTGGGTGGTTGAGATGATCTCGATAACATAAATTATGCATCTCCAAACATGTCCATCAAACCTCAATATACAAAACGGGATTATCTCATGCTGATTAATCAACACATAATAGATAACCATTACACTTAAAATTACAGTTCAAAAGCGTAATTAGAAGATATTTGTATCTAACTTAATTACAAGTATAAATTTATATAAACTTAGAGTAGTATAAATAGGAGGTTTCCATGGTGATGGGTCGAAAGGTGTATTAGTTTTTGCTTTGACAGAAATTAATTTGACCATCAAAGTATTTTTTTTAATATATATTGACCTTGACATTCAAAAACTAAAATGAATTAAGGTAAAGTAAAAGACAATCCTTAAATTTGTGTAAGTTGACATAATGTCAAAAGAAGTCAATTGTATGAAAGTACGAAGTTCTAAACAAATCGTCTTAACTTAATAAGAACAATTTTTGAGTCTATTGTGGGATCGAGTAAAAATCTTAGTTAAAGATCTCATGGTTACCACATGTCAGATAATGAGCAATGAGAATCATATAAATCAGATAACTCTATTATAAGAGCTTCGTTGAGAGCTAGAGACATTGAAAATGAAGACATCTAAATAGATAGATGCGTTAAGAACAAAGGACGCACTTATGGAGTAGAAGTTGGAAAGTGACAGCATCATGCCATTACCCTCTAGACATGACAAAGGAAAATTAATCAGAGCAAGGATGTCATCAGCTAAAGTGAATGAAGCCAAATCAAGTCGACTAGACTTGTCCTCACACTTCCATCAATACATACATTACCACCATATCTTGAAAGCATCCCTTTCTAAACAACATCATGGATTTGTGCCACTTCTAACAAACCGATGAAACCCCACTTTAGATGGTATGATGGAATGATAAACCTGGACAAGCATGTTGACATATACGTTACCCATATTAGTTTATATACAACCGAAGATGCAATTTTTATTGGGTTTCCCAACCTCTTAGATAAGAGTCATTTTAAGTTGGTTCACTTGTTTACCCCTAAAGTCGATCAATTGTTTCGGCACCTTAGCGAGTAAGTTTGGGACGTAGTTCACAACCAACTAACCGCACCATTTAACATCAATAACTCCCTTTATGGACAACTTATGTAAAAAACTGGTTACAAGCCTAAATAAAGACATAGAGCAACGAAATTTATGCAACCTGAAAAGCTTAAGGATTTCAAAAGCATATTGAAATTGAGAAGGTTTGCATTTTGTTTATCAACTATGATAATCATGTATTACGCGAAAGTAGAGGATGTTGCAAGATGGCAGTCTCAACAAAGATAGAATGAGGAGTTAGAAAAGAAGTTTATTATGTTTTGTATATTTTTCTTTTCTTGAAATATATTTATGAATATATGTATTTTGATTTCTTATTAAGAGGAGTGTTACTCGAATGTTATTATTGTCTAAATTTTACAAAACTATAATAATAAATAACATATATCTTCAATATAAACTCAAACACTTATATAATAGATGACCTAAATAAGTGTAGACAAATTTGTCCATAAACATTTTTTAAAAGAGAAAAAAAATAATTTTTGTAAAAGAAAAAAATTAAAAAGCAAAACTTAAAAGATAAGTTTTTTCATAAGTTAGAATTAGATGATATATAAATTTTTTAAAAAATTAAAAAAACCTCTATGGATTAATTTATAAAAAAATTACTTAATTTTTTTCTTCTTATTTATTTTTGTTTCTATACATTCTTGTGAAAAGTTTTGTCCCTTTGAAATTCAACCGGAGGAATTCCTACAACTATGTATACAAAACTATAAATGAAAGATCTAATGCATTGAAAATTTTACTCAAGGTGAGATGCAACTACAATCATTATTATCACCTCTCTCTCTTGTGTTATTTTGAGTTTTTCACCTTTTATACAATAGTTTAATACACACGCACCATAAAATCAAAGTGAACCTCTAATTGCTATATAAAATTTGTAATCATCTATTATCAAATGAAAACTCCTTGCTGTGTTCAATATTAATCTCGTGTTGAGTCACACCTGATCCCGCAAGGGCCGAGTTCAACTCATTGACTTCTTCTGGTGGGCCATGATCCAAGTGACCCATTTCCATTTCCATTTCCATTTCGTGATGATGAATAGAGGCAGAAGAAGAAACACTGACCCTGGACTTATGATCATGCACCTTGGATGATGGGCTTAAATCCATCTCATAGGGATGATGGGCCTCAGAGTCAGTGGGATAGATGTCCATTTCACTGTTGCAGCGGCGTAAGAGATGGGCCTTAGAAGTAGAGTGATTGGGGGTTGTGGGCCTTGACTGTAATCTACGGTTCTGTTGCTTGACGTGTTTCTTGGCTGCATGGTGCCAATTCCTTAGAGCCATGGCTACTCTTTCGTTGAATATGGTTGGTTTCATGGTTGAACCCATCTGTTCTCACCCACCACCAATCAATTATTATTCATTCTTAAATTCTTTTTCAGAAACTCTAGGTCAAAAACGTTACATGCATTTTATATAATGAGATCATATAAATTAAACTACCTGTGTGACGAGAGCATAGAGAGGAAGAGTTACGTAGCTGCAAAGGAATTGAACGAAAACCCTGCCACATCATCCACGTTAATTTTATACGATTAACTTCAGATTAATGTAAGCAAAGTTTTAGTTTGAGTGTGTTATCTAGAAAACGGAACACACCCCATTGAGATTTTAATCACCACATCCTCCGTCTGCGAATGAAAACAGGATTTCATCCCAAACTGAACCTGAAAAACAAAGTCCATTATCCATATAAGTATAATTCACAGAAATACACTTCTAAATGACTATAATTAAGAAGGTCACTCAACTATAATAAAAATTAGATTTACACTCACTAAATAGAAATAAAAACTTTATCATTTATTACAATTGCACTCACAAATCACAGGTCTTGATTATGTAGAAATGTTTACATATATTGTTGAATAGTTTATGTATTTTAGTGTGGACAATTTTCTTTTTCAATGGTATGCAGAAATAAAAGCACGACTAACCGCAGTCCATGAAAAGTAGGCAAGTTGGAAAGCGTTCTGTTCCAATGAACATGCAAGAAAAGAGACATAGAAGACTTGGATTAGTCACTTTATGAGAGAAAATTAAGAATCTGAATTTGATTGATGTTCATGCTTTGAAAAAGTGGTACACGCATTCGTACCTACCTGAAAGAGCACGAAATTGACGAGGTAGAGAATAAGTCGAGGTTTGTTAAACCAGAAGAGATCATCCCCAGGCTGCACCAGTGGCATGCCCTTTACAACCTCTCCTCGTTCTTGAATTCTCTGACCCATCTTCGTTATTATCACTTGCAGCTTCGTTCCCACTAATAGAACAATCTGCATGAATTTTCACCCCGTTAATTATGATTACAGAAAATAAAATATCATTAACTATTAATCAAGCTAAGTCCTAATTTACATGGGCTTACTATCAAAGGAGCAAATGGCAGCCACAGATAAGAGTACCAGCCTGGCCATATACAAAAATTATTTAAGGAAACGTAAGTTTAATCATAAAAAATTATTTAGCTTGGTGAGTTATTATATATAAGATGTATACCATGGGTGTGAAACAGGAGAAAAAGCACTGTGATGAACCAGATTGGAGGACTGAAATATTAGAACGAACGGTTAATTAATTATACTATGGTTTTGTAAATCAATTGTGACATGCATTATTTTAAAAAATGGTTACTGCTTTCACGATAATTTGAAAGAGAGAAAAAGACAGAGAGGGCAAATTAAGCACAAAACCTGATTTCAACGACCACTTTGAAGTCCTCTTCCAAAGACCTTTTGATATATTCCCTAAAGTCGAATTTATGGCGACTTTGAGGCCCCAAATGTGCCTAATTAAAGAAATTCAAGTTATATTTCATTAAGAAGACAAGTTCATAGAGTTTATACCTACTTCATTTGGATAGTTCAAAGTCGTAACAGTTTCACATTTTTTTTAAGGTTTACTTCAATAAATTTCATAAAAGAATTATAAATAAGTTTCATGTTGATGTTAAAGGGGAAATAGTTTACAATTGAATTGAAAATGATTTGATTGTAGAAATAAAAAAAAGAGAAAACCAAATATAAGTAAAAGGAATAGAGAAAATTAGTAAGGGTGTAATGTGATTACCATCATAAATCCATGCCTCAAGGTCAAGTAATCAACTTTAGGAACTGAGCGTACAAACTGCCTGAAGAAACAAATCTGTGCATACCAATAAGGTAAAGCAAATAAAACAGTTGAATAGGTCTGATGAAAAAAATTTCTGCTATACAATTAATGATCACGAAATTTCATAATGGTTTGACAGAAAAAATAACAGAAAAAAGAAGAAACAGAAGCATGAGATGACGTACAATCCAAACAAGGATAGTATGTTGAGTCCAGAAACTCAAGTGTCTTCTTCCAAACGAAGTCTCCCTCGCAAATCTAAACCGTTCAGGATCTGTGATAAACAATTACAGATTATAAATGTGAGTTTATGCAGTACTTTTCTTTCAAACTGTTATAAAATGTTGTTATACTTTAATTGCAATATCTTTATTACTAATTAATGGTAGTTAAGACTTAAAAGAAATATATAATGAAGTGAGGATTCAATTCACCACATTTTCAAGGTAATTCTTAAATGTTTAAAACAAGAAGGTGGGCGTGAATATTTTTTATTTTGAAATTTAAAGAGTATATTTATATATTGGCATGTGCAGAGACAAACCGTGTGAAAATTGATACTGTGCTGTTTTTGTTTCCTCTTCCCATCGTTTCCACCTTCTCATCTGTTATTGGTTCATTCAGCAAAATGAGTAAATGAGAGATGTGTTATAAAAGTTGTTAAAGAATTAAACATACATATTTTCTTAATTACCTTTGCTCTACCAAGAGCCAGAGTGAGAATGCAGTAAAGAACGTGAAAAACAGCCAGCACGAAGATAAATATATGGAGTTGATGAATGCCCTCTGATGAGACAAACGGGACTTTACCCTACACGTTTCACAATATAAAACACATGATAAGCCAAAGTTAGGTTAAAAATTTAAATATGAGTTAGATAAAAAAATATATTTATAATTTTTATATTAACTGTTAAATAGCAGCCCTGATATTTCTTAAAATTTGACATAGTACTTACCTGTGCCGCACACTTGTCACTTCCTCCCGCCGACAAAATACGGCGTAGATTTTGGTTATGATCGGAACGGAAAAGCTCCGGTAGTAATTTGCGGGCATTGGTTTTGTGAGTGCAGGGGTGGAATGTCCCTGCAACCTTTTCTGATATACATATCCTCGATATTACACTTTGTCCTACCGTTAGAAGCAGCGATATGAACCCCAATAACATTAGTTCTGCACACAATTATTAATCCAATTAAAAATCATTTTTAATTTCAGTAATTAACCTTTAATCCTTCACAGACAAAACTCAAAAGGTTCATAGATTGACTCACCTGATTTGATCTTTTCAAGTGACTCATGTAGTGCTCTTTTGTGTTTCTTCTTCAACCACTTCTCGAGGATACATGGTGCAACAATTAGTTACAGTATTGATAATTAAGACTAAGCAGTTAGATATGGATGTATGCATGGATACCTTTCCTATGAGATGGAAGATGTGGTCGATGAAGATGGATATGGAGAGCAAAACGAAGCAAACAACAGCCACAGCCCAAGTAGGAGTTTCCTCCAAGCTTCTTCCTCCCATGTTCTTGAGTTATTGCCTTCTTAGTTTCTTTGAATGTATAAATAAATAGATAGTAGATCAGTGACGAGTGATAAGGGTAGTAGCAAGTAGAAGCTTAGCTAGCTCCCCAATTTTGAACGCAAAAATCTATGTCCTAGTAGTAGTGTAGCGTGGCCATGGTTATCACAATGTTAAAATACAATAATAAAAAATTAAATATATTTTTTATTTCTTTATTTTTATTTTTAATCCAGATTTTAAAAAAATTATTTTATATCAAATGAAATAAAATATTAAAATATCAAGATGTAGATATTATAATATTACAATATTATAATACGATATAGGTTCAAAATTCATTTGTTTCATATTAGAAAAAATATTGATAATGATAAATTTCATAATTTTCTTATTACAAATTTTACATTATAATACAAATTTCATAATTTTTTATTATAATAAGAAAGTTTAAATTAAATAAAAAAATTAATTTTATATTATAATATATTAATAAAAAATATATTTAATTCAATAAAAATATAGTTTTAATTATATTACATGAAAGAAAACATATTTAATCCAATAAAAATGTAGTTTTAATTATATTGTCTTTTCATAATAAATTGTATGCATGATAAGTTTCTTCATTATTTTTATATAGTAATTATCTTTAAAATCCCATAAATAATACTTTTTTAAGATTTGTATTCAATCCAAAACACTGTATATAAGGACTATTTGATTGATGATTTGACGTGCTTTTAAATATAACTTTTTATTATTATTTTGGTTAAGTTTATTTATTATTTTAATTTATATGTTATATAAACTATTTATTACTTAATTTGTTATTTATTTTACTTATTATACTAATTTAAAAAGAAAACATAAAGTTTAGCGAAGCCAAATCGTAAAATTATGGTCATGATGACTTACAAAATTTGACCAAAACAAATCACTATCCTAAAACAAAAATCGAAATAGATTCTTATATAAATAGCATGTATTTAAGACTTATTTAAACACAAATTTTAACAGGATTCAAAAGAGAAAAATTAAAAGAAATATTTTTTAAATTAATGAACTAAAGAATCGATTTTATGATAGTTAGTTCAAATATTAAGGGTTTAAAAAGGTATTACAGTTATTTAAATTGTACTATTTTGATTTTTTTTTATGAGCAATGTACTATTTTGATTGATGACTTGACTCTAATATATTATTGACTGGAATACTAGTGATAATATTTAAAGAAGAAAAAAAGTTAGTATAAGACTAAATAAATGTTATGTTTAGTAAATTACTGGAATGACGTGTAGAGTGGGCAAGTGCACAAAATCTTCCAATGAGATGCACTGAATCCTGATGATTTAGGAATGGCCAAAGGGTCTTTGGTGGAAAAATTAAGGACCTTACTATCTTGAAGTGTAAACCTGCAGGACAGACACCCACAGGATCTTGCAATCAGACCTAATTTGTCTATTAATTCGCCAGTGGTATATGTATATAGCAGCCAAAATACATGCATATTTATGTTCATTTATGTTCTATGGTCCAACCAAAATATTAATTGTTTTGCATGGAGTTATAATCTTGCCTTGGCTTCTTTACTAAAGTCCTACCATATTTAAAATATTACACAAACCAACCCAAGAACCTCTAACACATTGTTTTCTGCACTCATGATTTTTTTTAATCAATAATAAAAAAAATAAATAGAATAATATGAAACATTATAGTGCTCAAACTCATATACAAAATTTTAAGTCCAATAACTTTTAGAGTGTAATTTAAATCTTAAAACAGTAAGAAACACAAAAAATGGGTTGTACATTCTACAAATTAGTTTTCACTCATATCATTCTCAAAAGAATCATTAAGAACCCAATCAACATATCATATTTATCTTACTCTTGTACATATAATGAATTAATGTATATATAAGAACATAATAACCCAAAACGTCTATCACATTTGTAAAGTTAGTCTTACAGATGCAAGATGACCTATTAATCACATCTTTCATATTTGTTGACCTAAACTTCATGAATTGTACATTTGTATCGTAATGATTGACTCAGGACATATTCAGCTATGCCCAACACAAATACTAGATTCTCCAAATTACCTTACATATGAAAAAAAGATGGCTTACTATGTCCTCTTCCTCTCCACACATAATACATAAGTCGTTTTCCATGTCTACTCCACATCTCAATAAGTTGTCTTTAGTAATTATTTTATTTTCCAGCACCCTCCAAATCGTGATATTTGTTGTTGGCAGTGTCTTAATATTCCAAAAGCTTTCAAACAGAGCCATATTTCGGTCTTGTATTTCCTGCTTAAAATAGTTATATGTTGATTTTATTGTGTATCCCTCAGTTCCCTCATCCCTCTAAATCCATTTGTCTTTTGATCCCTCCCCCTCCTTCACTAGATTCTTGTTTTCCAACAATTGCATCAATTTGCTCAACCAAATTCACCTTCCACTCAAAAAGGTTCCTTCTCCATCCGAATTCCCATATCCAAGACACACACACATCCCAAAATGCTAATTGAAAACTCTTAGTTAGATTTATTACATATTGAAATTGTTTTTATCGTGTTGCATTTCTTCTTTTACATTACTTACATTATTTAAATATAAGAAAAACAAACTCAAAATTATCATTAAATAAAATTATTCTACACAATTTTTATAAATTCGTTGATATTCACAGCTTCAGTCGAGTGTTCTAAAAATATAATATTTTAAAAATACACTTATTTTTGTAATATCTAACTAAATATGCACCATTTTCGTAAATGAGTGGACTATGTATCTTACCTGAACAATAAAAACTGTAAATCAAACAATAGTGTTGGAGTTACTTTTATAAATAACAATTATATAGAGGTTGGGACACGTCTAAAATATTTTTTTTTAATCCATTTAATCTTTATTAATTAAAAAAAACTTTTATAAATAACAGCTTCTAGCTTCTGAAGACATATGTAGTAGTTAATTTTTATCATAGTAAATTAAAAAAATTCACTATATATCAAATAGAATATTAACTTAAATTATAAATATATGACAGTCCAAATATCTAAAATATAACTTCTATCTTATTAGCTAGGAATCTTCACGACACTACGGTCTAAATTAAAAAGAATGATAGCTAGGGTGCTACGCATTAAAGCTACAATGTCAAGAAGTGGCTACAACTATTGTTTGAGATAAGTTGAATTTGAATGAAGTCACGTATAAGCCTTACGTTTCTTTATTTTTGGCTATATTTTTCTTTCGGAACGTTCTTGGAATTAATTTAACTATAAGTTATAACACTTGTACAAATAAATAAATAAATAAAAAGGCATAGAACTGATCAAATAAGTATTCATGAACATCAGAAACTAAATTCTAGCTACGCGTATTTGACTTGTTACTATCGATAATGACTTAATTGAAGGCTTAGCCTTCTGTACAAGGCTTATATAAATGCTGTAACTTAGTTAACTCACCTTCGTGCCTACTAAGCAAATTCCTATCTAGATTCCATGAATAAAGAGGTTTCAAGTTTGAACTATGGTTTCATATTATAAAATACTTTCTTTTTCTGAAAATGCACAATCTATTTTTATCCTTATTTTTTTATTAAATTTATTTTTAAACACTACTATTTGTTAATAGTGTTGCCTATATTTATGGATGGTATGGGTCTACATGTCGTCTATAAAATCAATAAATTCTTTCTAAATGATTTTAATATTATTTTAGAAAATATATTTTAAATTTAACTTAATTTTAAACAACTTGTTTATAAGATTTATAAGGTTTGTATTCAGTTATATTTTAAAATGTATTTATCGACTTGAAATTTATTTATTTTTACTCGATGTGAGATCCTCAATTCCCACTTAAACTTATTTTAAAATAATAATTAATATATAATTTTTTTATTTACTAAATTCCATTGCTACAATTTAAAAAAACAAAACTATAGATAGAATAGAAATCCCGAAAACAGATAAGAATGTGTTGAAATTTAAAGATATGGAAGAATTGCATATTAAGAAGCGTGGGATTTTGAAAATAAAAAAATGGAACTATTTAATTTGTTTTTTTATGAAGGGATACATAACCAAGAAAGACATGTTTTTAATAAGAAAAAAGACGCATAAAAGAAAACAATATATTAACCTTAACGTTTGCCTCCTTGGAGTTATACAAAGATGAAATGCTACTAAAATCATGATCATCTTTGTCGTTTTGGCATTTAATAAAAATTGTTATCTTTTATCAAAAGAAAATTCTTGATTGTCTTGAATGTCAATGTCAATATCAATATCAATCTGGGGTTGAGTGAGAGCTGAGACCTGATCCATTTCAATTTCCATTTCCATCTCCATTTCATGGTGATGAATAGAAGAAGTAGCTGCAGCATTAACCTTGGAGGAGGGGGGTGAATGGATCCCATAAGGAAGATGTGCCTCAAAATCGAACCTTATTGGAGAAGATGGATAAGTGGCCATTTCACTGTGGTAGCGTCTCAGCAGATTAGCCTGCGACTTTGGCTGCTGCGGGGTTGAAGGCCTCGTTGACAAAGGACTCTGCGATCGTAGTCCACGCTTCTCTTTTACGTTCTTCTTCGCTGTGTGGTGCCAATTTCTTAGAGCCATCGCTACTTTTTCGTTGAAAATCGTTGCCTTCATTGTTGAACCCATCTGTTCTCACACACCCCAATACTTTAAACCCATAATTCTTACTAAGTTAAAATTACTTTGATGAGAATAAAGAATGATTCGATAACATGTATATTTTAACTTTAACTCAATCTTTAAAAAAATTGGTAAGAAGTTAATTATTGTAGAATGAATTATTGATATTGTAATTAAAGTACCTGCGTCACGAGAGCATAGAGAGGAAGAGTGACGTAGCTGCAGAGGAATTGAACGAAGATCCTGAGACATTATCCATGTTAATTTTATACGATTAACTTGAGACTATTATTGGCATTATACAAAGTTTTAGAATGAGTTGTTAAGTAGGTATGGATCTAGAAAATGGGACACACCCCATTGAGATTCTGATCACCACATCCTGCTTTTGGGACTGGAAACAGGACTTCATCATAAATTGAAGCTGAAAAACACATAAAACAAAAAAGTTTTAAACCATAACGGTAGAAAAAAAACAAAAAAAAATGTAAGCAGAAATATAGTAATAGCATTTTTTCAAATAAGTAATGCACTCACTAGTGTTCATCAAGTAGAAATATAACAGTGTTAACTTATTTTTATTGTGGAAAAATTCGTTTCCCTTGATCAGAGTAGCAGAATAAACGAAGTTAATTTATTTTGCAGGACTTACCGCAGCCCATGAAAAGAAAGCAAGCTGAAAAGCATTCTGTTCCAATGATCAGCACCCCAGAAAAGAAACATGTAAGATTTGGATTAGTCTCTAACAGAGATGAAAAAAGCTTAAGAAGTTTCATTTTGACAAATAAATTGCATTAGATTGATTGATGCTATTACTTCACATACCTGAAAGAGCACAAAATTAATGAGGTAGAGAATAAGTCGAGGTTTGTTAAACCAGAAGAGGTGATCCCCAGGTTGCACCACTGGCATGCCCTTTACAACCTCTCCTCGTTCTTGAATTCTCTGACCCATCTTCGTTATTATTACTTGCAGCTTCGTTCCCACTAATAGAACAATCTACAAGCATTTTCACTGCGTTAATTATGATTACAAAAAATAAGATAGCATTATTAATCAAGCTAAGGCTTAATTTGCATGTGCTTACAATCAAAGGAGCAAATGGCAGCCACAGATAAGAGTACCAGCCTGACCATATAAAAATGATGTACCAAAACGTAAGTGTGTGGACACGTAATAGTCAATAAAATGATTGATTCAGCTTAGTGAGTTAAGAATGTATTCACTCACCGTGAGTATTAAATAGGAGAAAAAGCACTGTGATGAACCAGATTGGAGGACTACAAAATTTGAAAGAAAGCAGCTAATTATATACTGTAGATATCTAGATCAAATTACTACAAATATGTTACTTTGAAAAATGGTTTTTATTTATGTGAGGCACAAAACCTGATTTCAACGACCACTTTGAAGTCCTCTTCCAAAGATCTTTTTATGTACTTCCCAAAGTCGAATTTCTGGTGACTGTGAGGCCCCAAATGTGCCTAAAGAAATTCAAGTTAATGTTGGACATGTTCATTACAGACTGGTTCTAGTTGGACATGTTGATGTTAAAGGGGAAATAGTTTACAGTTGAATTGAAAACGATTGGATTGTAGAAAGGAAAAGAGAAAACCAAATATGAGTAAAAAGAATAGAGAAAATTAGTAAGGGTGTAATGTGATTACCATCATAAATCCATGTCTCAAGGTCAAGTAATCAACTTTAGGAACCGAGCGTACAAACTGCCTGAAGAAACAAATCTGTACAGCAATAAGGTAAAGCAAAGAAAACAGTTGAATAGGTGTTCTTAGAAAATTAAAAAATTAAAAAAAAACATATAATGGGCATCCTTACAATCCAAACCAGGACAACATTCTGGGTCCAGAAACTCAGGTGTCTTCTTCCAAACGATGTCTCTCTTGCAAATCTGAATCGTTGAGGATCTGCGCTAAATAACAAACAATTTTGCAAATATAGCACTTATAATTGTGAGTTTTTCAGCGCTATCTAAATTAGAAATATTTCATTCAGACAATTTTTGTTGAAATATAAAGATATTCCAATTAAAATATGTTTATTATTAATGGTAGTTACTAAAGAGAAAGAAAAGTATCGATAGAAGACAGATAGGTGAAATCCGAGAAGAGAGTTGATAGTGTTTGATAATAGTTGGAATGAGCTTTGATGTTTTATCTTATTTTAATAGGGATAGTATAGTCCTCTCTTATTTTATCTTATGTGTTAAAGAAAAGAAAGGTATATATTGGCGTATAGAGAGGAGGAACCGTGTGAAAATTGGTACTCTGGTGTCTTGGTTTCTACTTCCCATCGCTTCCACCTTCTCATCTATATATTGAGTTTCAAGTTAACAATATAAGCAACTCAGATACATCCAGAAAGGTATAATTAAAAGATGTTAAAGAAAAAAATATTACCTTTGCTCTACCAAGGGCCAGAGTGAGAATGCAGTAAAGCACGTGAAAAACAGCCAGCACGAAGATAAATATATGGAGTTGGTGAATGGCTTCCGATGACACAAATGGCACTTTACCCTATGCACTTTTACGATCAAAATCACTTCTACAAATATGTAAAATACCATAGTTTCCATGTTTTAAATATTTTTCTTCTTTTTTTATGAGGCTTCCACGTACTGAATTTTCTTCAAACTAAATATAAATAAGCTATCAAACTCAAAGCATAATTAATTGATAATTAATGCTGGATATTTCTGACCCTGTGTTTACGGCAAAGAACAATGGCCATTCCTTTTTTTGGTTGAATTTTTTTTTGGCGAGTACATTTCCACTTAAGAAACCAACTATTTGTACAAAGATTAATTATTAACAAAATTAACAGTTATTTCATTGTTATATTGAAAAACAAATTATGTATGTCCATTAACAAAGAATAATGAATTTCAACCAATTGTGATAAAAAGAGTATTAAAAATGTTTGTTTATATATATACTAGAAAATCATTAAATAAAAACTAATTTTAAAAAATAAAAATAATTAGTTATTTGACTAAATTAGATATTATTTTAAAATTAAAAAATTAATAGTTTCTAAATTAGTTTTTATTATTGATAAGTAATTTCTAAATTAATATATAATTAGTTATCAAAATTTTAATTATCAATTATTTATATTCTTTTATATAAAACTTAACCTAAACCATATTTAATCCAAAACTTAAAACTTTAGATATACAAATCAATGCTACTGATATAGGTTACTTCATGTTCATCTCTACTATTAATCTTACATCCAACACTTCTCAAGAAAAAAAATATATCAATATACTGTTTCTACACTTCATATTCTAAACTATTATCAGTCATTATTTTCTAATTTTAAATAAATTTAAAGTATTAAAAAATATTCATAGAGAGAATCTAACCCTACCTACAAACCTGCTTCTGGTGTTAAACAGAGTTATCTGTCTTTCTTTTCTGTAATCTTTTTGTAGTGTAGAAAGGGTTGGAGTATTTTCTTCTCTTTTTTTATATATATAAAAAAAAAAAAAAAAAACATACAAACCTGCGGTGCACACTTGTCTTCCAACGCTAAAAGATGGCGGTTATTTTGGTATTCATCGTGTTCTAATGGGGGAGTGTTGTTTTTCTTCACCCTTGAATGAGCGCAAGGGTGAAATGTCCCTGCAACCTTTTCTGATATGCATATCCTCGATATTAGACCTTGCCCTACCGTTAGGAGCAACGATATGAACCCTAATAACATAAGCTCTGCAAACAGGCATAATCCAACTACGAAGTTAATTTTGCTGCATTCAGTTTTTCACGTAAAGAAGTTAATTGAATAGTTCAGATTGTCTCACACCTGATTTGATCTTTTCAAGTGACTCGTATAGAGCTCTTTTGTGTTTCTGCTTCAACCACTTCTCGCATGAACATGGCAGTGAAAGTATATATATTAGGGTTGATAATTAAACACAATACTTACACGCATGAAATGAAGATGGGTATATATACCTTTCCTATTAGATTGAAGATGTATTCGATGATGATAGAAACGGAGAGCAAAACAAAGCAAACAACGGCCACAGCCCAGGTTGGTGTTTCGTCTAAATTCCTTCCTCCATTTCCTCCCATTCTTCTTCACTTTCCTATTACCAATATCATATACTCTTCTTCTTCTTTTTATTTGCTGTTATTCTTGTTCCTTGGAATCTAGGTGTATAAATAGATAGCATATGATGGATGGGGGACTCGGGCTATAATTTCAATCCATTCAAAATTGCATTCAATTGTTGAAATAATATTCTCCAACTTTTTTTAAATACTTTAAGATAAATAAAATATATACTTCGTATTAAAAACCATTTTTTTGTCAACTATTACTACTGTTTATGTTTATCTTATGGAATTATAAGTTCAGTCAGTTATATTAATTTGTATGTACAAGTTGTGTTCCTAGGTATTATATTAATAAAATTAAATTTCTCGTTTATCCAAAAAATTGGGGCATTCCGAGAATTGAACTCGGGACCTCTCGCACCCTAAGCGAGAATCATACCACTAGACCAAATGCCCTTTCTTGTCATTTTAACAATTCTAAAATTTTTAATGAATATTGTTGAAACTAGTACATTAATATAAAACTGTTTTAATTATTACTTAGTCTAAAAATTTATAATAGTGATATAAAAATTAAACTAATCCAAACAATTTTTTCTTACAAATTTGGTGTAATTTATTTTTAAAATAAGAAAATATCATTTGAACGTGGTATTCTTACTTCAATGATATTTTTTAAATGAAAATATAATTTATCTTCAGTGAATCATTGCTTGAATGAAAATCTCCAGAATGAGATCAGTGTAATTTATTCTTTTGCCATTCTTACTTGTCATTTTTTACTTGAGGAATGAATGCATATCTTTAGAAATTTGTAAAGTTAATTATCACTCAATATCATTTTTTTTCTCATGTCACTATTCAAGTGATAACATAACAATGTCTCGTATTTTACTTAGATAAATCTTACACCATTATTATAAACCCCTAAGTCATTTCATGCAATAAGTTAAATGAAATAAAACAAATCCTAAGCATATGTTCAAAATTCACCAAATGAAAATATTACAATTAAAGCACCAACCAAAATAGAATTTTAAAATAAGTATCAACTCAAAATCTACCTTTTACATGTCTTTAAATCAAAATGTTAAATACATGTAAACAATTTAATACATATCTTCCAAAATTCTCAATTTCTATTCATTTAACCTTAATAAAACAAAGTCTAGGATGGAAAAGTGGGCCGATCCGCCCCACTTAGGTCCGCAAAATACGGGCCGGGTTGGCCCGCCCCACATAAAAAATGCAGGCTAGTTTTCATGGTCTGTCCCACATGTGGGTTGGCCCGCGAGCTTGCAGGTTGGCTCGCTTTTTTTTTTAACATGTAGGAGAAGTGGAGGCAGTAGCGGAGCGACACGAGTGACAACAACGCGGCAGTAGCGCGCAACAGTTGTAGGTGAAACCACGTGGCGTCGCAGCCGGAGCAACCAGTGGTACTACAAAGGAAAATGCGTCGTGTGTTGTGTACGTTTTTTGGAACATCGTAGTTGCCTTGTGTTTTGAGTGAAACCTAATTTTCTTTCACTCAAAATTGTCACTCTTCGACTGGATTGTGTTTTAAGTAAAAACCTAATTTTTTTTCACTCAAAGTTGTCACTCCTCCACTAGACAATTGCTACCAAGTCAATTATTTTTTTTATTTTGCGGGTCAGCGGCTAACCCGCCCCGCTGCTGGCCTGCGCAGGCCGCAAGTTATGCAGGGCGGGCTAATGCGGGTCAGGGAGCTAAAAAGGTTAACCCACCCCGCATTTTTTACTGCGAGCCGGCTCGCCTGCTTTGCCTCCCCTAACTAAGTCTCACTTAATAACCACAATAAAATTCTATTTTATCAAATTAATAACAAAACAAGTATAGAAATTTAACAATTTTACTAATTTGATCCAAATTCTTCACCAGAACTTCCATGAGAATACAAAACCAATAATAATTTGATCCTCAATTAGTCATATTTAAAGATATCAACTCAATATAACATCAAATTATTATTTATTACCCTACATTTAAAATTTATAACAAGTCTAACACAGTTAAAGAAGAATTTTTTTTATCACCTTAAATAAAAAAAATCCTAGCCATCAAGCTTCCCATAATCAAAGAAAAAGATGAAAATTTAAAGAAGGAAAAAGAACTTACCCAAGACTAAACCTAAGAAAAAGAATGTTCTACACTTGTTATCAACCAATTATAGACAACAATTTCACCAAGAAAAAAAAAAGAGCAAAAGAGGAAATAAGATGGTTCTCTAAATGTTCACAAAGAAGGAGGGGGAAAAAAAGTAAAAGAATAAAGATTGAAGGATAATTTATTCAAGGAAATTTTCTAATTGCTATGTGCAATCCCTCCATTTATTAAGTCCATCACTCCCTTTCTTGTTTAATTTCTTGATTCAGTTTTATACTACAACTAAAGCTCAAAATTGTTTATTACTTACAACTTTCAGAAATTATTATTCTCACCCCTCAACTTCATAACTATTATCCTCTGTTCAGATATAAAATTAGCCTACATATCATACACACCTTAAATACATAATTAAATAAATTATAGCTTAAACATTATATAAACTTAACAATCAATTTTTGAATTATTTCACACACTTATATTAGAAAGATCTACATATATACAATATATATTTGAATTCTTTAATATTTTCATTTGGTAAAATTTTTTAATATTTTAAATTAGAAAGTATATATAGTTAATTTTTAAATTAGAAAGTATATATAGTTAATTTTTAAATTAAAAAATATATAAATTATGTTTAGAAGCACAATTTCTTTATAATAAAATAATGTTTTCAAGTATGATATATGGTTTTTGATTTTTTTTTAAATGTCCTTTTTAAATAAAAAAAAAAAGTATACCAAATTGATAAAAAAAAAATCCAGGACAATTCCATATTAATTTATATACACCTCGAAGTTGGGATGCATGAAACTTTAAATCAACTTATAAATGTTATTTTAGACTTTTTCCTATCCTAAAATAAAATATCATCTCTTTTCTTAAAATTTTAGTGTATCGCAAAATTTTTTCATCCTTTGACTGATTATTTGGTTTATGTTTTAAAACAATGGACATGCAACTCTTACGATATTTTAATCTATATTGAAAAGGGCCATTTTTTATGTATAAAAAACTGTCAACAAGTTTGAAATGAATAAAATGACTTGTTAATATATATATATATATATATATATATATATATATATATATAATTTAATGTAATGATATAAAAAATCATAAAATACAAAAAGATAATTTATATATGTTAAAAATATTTTTTACTTTTATATGCAATTATTATTAATATATGATTATTTATTTGATGTTTTAAAATATCTTAAACATATAAAAGATTTAACTATGTAAAAAGTATTCCTACCGAATTCTTTTTAATTTTGAGTTTTTAATGACTATTAATTAGTTTTATGATAAGCATGTGAGATAAAGAAAAACGCATACAAGAGTATAATAAAAAATAATAACTAATAAGATTTAAAAACAAATGAAATAAAAATTTAAAAAGTATATTCCTAAAAATAATAATATGGGGTTGAATAGCTAGAAGTCAACGAAAGAATATGAAAGTGAAAAGTAGTGGTGCTTATACAACCACGTTGGAATTTTAAATGCCGTACTTCGTTTTCCATTCATTCATTCATTCCTCCTTTATACTTGCCTTGGAGCAACTTGCTTATAAGCTGTTCAAATTAAGAAATTTTATTTTTTCATCACCAAAATTTGCTTATAAAGAGTTATGGTTTTATGAAAATAAATTAGAAAAATAACATTTGTCATTAAATAAAACATAATAATAATATATATTTATTTAATTGTCTAGAGTCAACTTGTTTTTCTATCCATAATTTTGACTTTTTTATATAGGTTAAAACACCCAAGTCTTTATTTTTTTCTTATTTATTTATTGTTGATAAAAAATAATATATATTTTTAAACATATATTTAATCTTAAAATAGTTGATAATTTATATATAAATAAAAATTATTAAAATAACAACAAAATTTTCACTTAACAAAATTATTAAATAAAAATTAATTTTAAAGATAAAAAATAATTAATTAATATTTTACTAAAATAGATATTAGCTATCAATTTAAAAATTAATTTATAAATTTTATTAATAATAAAAATTATTTTAAACATCAATAATTTTTTTAAATTTATAAAATAATATATAATTTAGTTAATTTTAAGTATATTTAAAAATATTTGGAAGTTTTTTCAAACTGTAAGTTTTTGTTTAATATTTATTTTTCGCTAAGAATGTGCACATCACTTGATTATTGATCGATCATTCAATATTTTATTTTTTTTGGCTTTGAAGTCATTTTATAACTTGGCGTTGACTTGAACGAGACAATTTTGTTATTATATTTTAAATTGATTTTTGGTTGAGTTACTTTGAATGCTTAAGTAATAACTTTATCTGTTTTTTAAACAACTCATATCCATCACTCAAGCTTTAAATGGTGACTTGAGTGATAATTCTTGTAGAGACAATTGACTTTTTTTTTCTACTAAAAAAATGTTTAGAATTAAATAATAATAATAATAAAAATAATGAAATTTATATTTATTTTGGATTTTTAAGAAAAATTAATCTATAAAGTATGAATAAATGTCAAAATTTTAGTAGTTAAATTTACTTAAAACTAATACTTGATAATTTGTTAAGTTTAATATTATTATTAGGCCTCTTTCAATTCATGTACTGAAGTGAGCCATGATACAAAACATAACCTTTGTTATAATAAAATATATATACGAAGAGAGTGAAAAATATATAAAAATGTGATTTAAAAAAAATGTGCATAAATATTTACTTAAACTAAAATATTTAATTTATTTAACTAATAGTTTTATTATCATCGTTGTCATTTTTATAATTTTTATACTATAGAATATTTATTTTCTTTTTTTATTTTGATTGAAAAGAATTCCATATATTTATATATATGTTATGCGTTTGCTTTGTAATCTTATATCCTTTAAATACTTATAAGATTATAAAATTAGTAAAACTATTTGATCTATTAAAATTCGATTTGTGAATTATTCCTTAAAACTCATTTCTTCAGTTAAAAAAACATAAGTAGCTCATATATATATATATATATATATATATATATATATATATATATATATATATATAGGTTATTTTTTATTAATATTTTTTCTTTATAATATTTGTGGGTTAAATTAAAACATTTTTTAATAAATAGTAAATGACATTTCAATTGCTATACTGATAATGTTAAAAAGTTATTTAAGAAAATTTTCATAAAAAACAAAATTAATTAAGTTCTAAATGAGAAAAACCAAGTTAAATTAAACTCAAGCTTGATATTTTTTAAAAAATAAAGCTCAATCTTTTAATCAGGATCAATTAAAGAAAAGTCAAACTTCAATTATCAATTTTTTTACAAATAAGTCCAAATTTCAAAAGCTTAATTAAACAAGTTTACACCTATTTATGACCAATAAGTAAAATTTCAAATTTAATTCAAAATAAAAAAATAATTTCTTATTTAAATTAATCCTAATGTCATTTATTTTAAAATACTTCAAATTATCAAACTTTCATCTGTAATTTATAATTTAAATTTTTTTACATTCCAAATCCGTAATATTTGAGACAATAATCGTTTAAAAGTTTTAGTAAAAAAAAGAGCGACCGGGAAAATATTTAATTTTACAATACGGATATTTAATTAATTTAAATACTTATAACTTAAAAAATACCATAATTGAAAACTAGAGAAACTTTAAAGTAATTAAATTAATATTTTTCTACCAAAAATATAACTGCTATTTTAATTTCTTTTATGTTATATATACATATATATATATATGACTATTTTGTTTCTGATAAAAAGTTGCTCTTAAAAGATCATTAATAAAACTTAGAGTATGTTGAAATTAAGCAAGACAATATATATTAGTGTTTTTTTTGGTGAAGGGGAAATTTATTTAATCCTAGAAGCTTATAGGGAAAAAAAAAAAAAAACATCTTACTGTTATAATATAACTATTTGCAAAGGTGGTTTTTTTTATTCATTTTTTTTTCTTTATTCACTGGTTGCACCAACAACGGAATATTTCACGTAATAAGTTACTTTTAAAATATAAAAATATTTCTCCTTAAAATATAATGTGTAGAAATTAAAAATATTCATTATTACACTAATATGAACATTAATAAAAAAATGTATATTATTTATCTTATGTAGTGATTTGATGTTATGACATTTCAATAAAATAGAAAATTGAATTGTATTTTTTAATTGTATAAAACTTAGATAGTATCTACTACTGACAGAATAGTTGATGTTCGTCCCTCTCAGTCATATCTCATTCTCTTTCTTTATTGTATTCGTTTCTTAGTTTTCTGTCGGGAATAAATTTGTAAAAATTATCTGACGATCAAGTAAGTATTTTGTATGAGTGCGGTTAATATATTGATAAAACATATCTTGTTCTTACATAATCATGTTTATTTATAGTATTTATAATAGACTATTTCGTTTATGAACCGTATCTGATATGTATAATTATTAAAATGATATTATTTGATTTGTCGCGTATTTTTTTATTTTAACTTTGTACACTAATTTCATACAATTAGACGACTTTCAATACTTGGTGACGTGATTCGTCCAATCCCAACTGATATAATTTTGTACAAATATGTCAAAGATAAATAAAATACGCATAGAGAGATGTCAAAGATAAATAAAATACGCATAGAGAGATGAGTCTATATGCTTATTTTAAACAACTTTAATTTTAACATATTAAGTTTTTATTGTAAAATTTACAAAACACTAAAAAGATTTTAAAGTTAAAATACAAGTAATAATCAAATTTTAAGTGTCTCATAAATTAAATCCAAATGACAGTGTGTTGAATATTAATTTATAAAACAATATTTGTTTAATTAATTATGTATGGTCTCATCTTTCACATTCTTCCACTTTTACACTTTGTTTATTAGGATATGTTGAGTTCATTTATAGTATAATGTCATGAATAATAAATAAAATAAATAATTGTTTTCGAAACTTTCACTCTTAAACTCAATCAACTAGATTAAAACTTTTAAACCTTAAAATTTGTTATTTGTTAAGTTACTTGTAAGTAGTTTTCGGTTTTCGCGGATTAAACCTGTTTAGTTTAAATCTTAATGTTTACTTGTTGCACCCTTGCTTTGTGTTTATTAATGGGCTTTTAAGAATTATTTTGTTAATGCAGCCTTAAATTTGTAGGCCGTATGGCTCCCCAAATTTTCTGTTTATAGTGGCCTTTCTAGAATCATTTTTGGACTACTTCTTCCTGCACCTTCATATGTTCTTGTGCCACCCCATACAAAACGTGAAAATATCTTTTTATCTTTCTTGTGCTACTTCTATAGATTTATAAAATCTAGAAGCAATTTCAAAAAATTATATATATTTTAAATTACATAATTCGGAAGTTAATATCAGATTCGGAATAGTTTATAGATTATGTAATCCAGAATATGTTTTTAAAAAATGGTATTCTGAATTACATAATTCGAAAACTACTGTCAAATTCATAAAAAACTTTTAGATTATATAATCTGAAAACTAATTACACATCTGTAAAAAAAAATTTAGATTACATTATCCATTAACTAATATCATATTAAAAAAGATTTCCAGATTATATAATCTGAAAACTAATTACGCATTTAAAATAAAATTTTTGGATTACATAATCCAAAAAATAATTATAAATTAAAAAAAATACTTTTAAATTACATCATCTGAAATATAAGAAGAATATTTTTGGAGTACAAAAATTTATCGAAACGAGAGAAAAAGATATGGAAGTGTCATTTTTGTGAATGCAGCCCAAAACTTCAGGCTTTATTTCATAGACGAAAATTTTTCTAACAAAAACCTATTTTTGAAAATAAAACTACTAAAATTAGTTTCAATTTGAATGTGAATCTAGCCACGTTTTAACTTGATTCAACACTAAATCAAACATGCTCTTAATAAATCACATCTATAAAGAGAGTAGTTAGTTAGCGTACATTTTTAGTAATATCAAGAAAAAAAATTATACTTAGAAAAGTACAAGTCAAATTTATCTTGTTAACTGAAAACGTAAATCTAAAATTCACTATGCAGAATTTATAATTTTAAATATTCTCAACCAATAAATTTAAAATTGATTCTGTAAACTTAAATAATATAAAAGAGTGGGAGCTAATTAATAATAGTACAATGTAATTTTTCTTTTAATTTTGAACTAAGAATTCCGAAGGGCAAAACTTTGAAATTATAAGTAAAGTTTGCATATAATTAGGTTTGTTTCATTTTTTTGCTTCAGTATTTTTTAAAAGGAGGAGTTAAATAATTTTTTTAAAATTAAGAAATTAAACAACCTGATTTTCATAAAATAAAAGGAAAAAAAGATAATTTTAAAAAAAGAGGTGAAATAATTTTTCATGTCTACTTTCTCTCTCTTTTTTTTTATCCCTTCTCTCTTTCCATTCCCTTTTTTCTTAAATTGAAAAATAAATAAATTTTATTGTATTTTTAATACCCTCACTTTAATCTCTAAAGTAAAAAAATAGATAAAGCACACATACTTCTTTGATAAACCATCACACAAATCTTAGTTAGTACTCCTTTTGTTTTCAATCTTTATCACTAAAATAGTAATAGACAAAATGAGTTATCACATCTTCTGACTTTAACAAAGAGTGATGTTCAAGTCAAGAAAAAAAAAAGTATGTTATTGTAATTTTTTCTTTAATATTCTCAATTTTTTTAATTATTAATTAGTATAATAAAAAAATTATTAAATCATAATTAATTTAGAGATAAAAAAAATAATTATTTATTATGTTCATTAAATTAGATATTATTTTATAAACTAAAAAAATATTAATATTTAAATAAATTTTATTAATAAAAATTTATAAATAATTTATAAATTTGTATTTAATATTAGTTATCAAGATTTTAACGTTAATTATATTAATTTCTAATTAAATTAGTAACTAAGTAGTTAATAATTAAAATATCGTAATTAAAATTAGATATTAATTTAAAACAACTTTATAAATTTTTATTATTAATAAAAATTACTTTAAATATTAATAATTTTTTAATTTATAAAATAGTATCTAACTTATTCGATATAACAATTAGTGATTGTTTTTAAGTCTAAATTTAATTAAGACAATCTTAAGAAGATTTGGTGGTAATGAATGATGTTGAAACATATCTAAACACGAATCCAATTAAATCTTTGATCTATAATTAGGCTTGGTGAAAATTAATATAATAATATGCAATAGAGGATAATGACTCTAAGTATGGAACTTTTTTTTGTTTGTTTGATGTTTGCAATGGAAAATGGAAGTATGGAAGTATGGAAGTGAGAATGATGGGATGCTGTTTGTCTCCCTTGATGTGCCCACCAAGTGTTTGTTTTTTGGATCTAAGCCACACCAAAGTCCTCATTAGACACTAACACACTTCCATCCACCAATTATTTTGCCTTCCCTATTTACATCATTACCCAACCAATCTTACTTCAACTTTTACTTATCCAAACTACACTTAATTAATAGCCACACAAATTGCATCTTCATTAAATACTATCATATTCTTATGCCTTCAATTAAACCAACCCTCTCCCTTTTCTTTAGATCTTTAGATTCCACTTTTATAAATTAATAATTATCACTCTTCATTTTGTTTTATTTCGATACCCTTTATGTTCATTCATAATTTTAACAATTACTTTCTAACTACTCATTTAATACATACTTTTTGCAATTAATTCCAAGATTCTTAACTTTTCAAATACAGTTTAAAATGATTTCATTAATGAATAATATTTTTAAAATAAGAAACTATTTTATTTAACTAAAAATAAATTCTTATCTTCTAATGAGATCATGTTTTTAATTTGACAATAATAATATCAATTTTATTATTTGTAACAAAATATTTTTTCAATGGGATATAATGTCATTATATTTTTACATTAGAGAGAATAAATGCATACATAATATGTTTAGTAATATTACATGCATAATATAAATAATTTATATACTTATTTTCATATTACGATATTTTACATATAATTCAATATCATATGTACCTATAACATTTTTTAATATAATGAAAACACGGTAAATGAATAGTGAGGAGTTATAAAGATAATAATAAGCTATAGAAAAAAAAAGTGATAGATAGAAAAAGGAGTATTGAAAGAAGAAGAACTCCTATAAAAAAATATAAGAATTAGAAGTAAGAAAGAATATAGAAATTTTCATATAACGTGAATATGAGAATTAATAAAATGTGTTATAAACTTTTTTACAAGTATTTTATAAGATTGTTTGTTTATATATCTTAAGGTAATTAAAAATAATAATTCTTAATAATAATTACGAAATTAGGTAGATTAAAATTTTATCCAGAAAAAAGAATTATTAAAGGTTAAAGTTATTAATTTTAAAGAATCGAAATGTATAATAAAATGCCAAATATATCTAGAAATCTAACGTTTTACCTTAATCAGTAAACAATAAATTATTATCATTATATGACTTATTTCATATTTTTCAGATTCCTTAATTTTTGTTTATATAACCAAAATGTTCACATAACCAAGTCATAAATCTAGAATGCAAAAAATTGGGTGGAAGAAATGATGTAAAAAATGTACAATAAAACCTAAAAAGATGGATATAGATAAAAACGTTAAAATGAACTTAATCATGAAAGGCTCTAACTTTAATTTTATATTAAAAAAAAATTAAACTATACCTTCACTTTCGGTAAGAAAAGATTCCTTAAATTGCAAAACTCATCATTAATTAACAGTGGGTTTAACTTCAAATATAATCAATCCATCATTCATCCCCTGTTTAAGAAAATTAATAACCCTAGAAAAGGGTCATTAGATATTTAAGAAATTATAAAAAAAATTGAAAAGGGCGCATGCACTTAAAAAGATGGAATCTCTCAAACAAGACTGTTGTTGTCAGTGTCCTAAATCAAGATAAAGGCCACAAAGACACATACACACACAAAAAAGAGAAAAATTATTATTGAACTGAAGAACAGTACCAATAAATGAGTGTAAGAAGCAGGAGAAAGAGAGAAAGAGAAAGAAAATAAAAATAAAAGTAAGAGAGAGAATAAGAAAAAATGTTATGTTGTGTCATGTGATAAAAATAGAAAGAAAAATAGAGGTTTCTATAGATAGATATATGAAAATTATTCTCATTTGGTGGCAGACATCAAGAATTGCAGACTATATATAACTAACTTTACTCTTTGTTTAAGGTCTTGTGCTGCATATTTGCATCTTTTTTAAGTTTATACTTTATACCCAAATTTATAGATAAATAAATGCCCTAGTAATGTAAATAATACCCAAATAGCAAGAAGTCTCCAAAATTTACTATATTTTTTAGTTCAATTGTGATATATCTGCAAACAATTTGTAAACTATCTCAATCTTCCAATACCATCTTATCTTAGAAAATGAATTTAAAATCTATTTCAACCTTATCAACTTATAAAATAAGATTTCCATTCACTTTTATAAAAAATATCTTTGTTTATATCAATGATCTTCAATCACTTTTAAAGTAATTATTAAGAAAACTAATGGTGTATTGGTTGATTTATTGTAAGCAAATAAGAAAATAGTTATTGTCGGTGACATATATTAATAAAGCAAAATGGAATTGGTCTTTTTGTTTCCCCTTCACTTTGGCATACCAAAAGAGAAATAAGAAGCCATTTTCAATATTTGAGTCAATATAACCCCACTTTTGATGTGGACTAAACCAACTTTTTTGATGAAACTTGCATGACTTTAGCTCGAGGACAGACAAACCTTTAAGTCACGTCCATATCTAATTGTCTACTATCCCTTTGTAGGCATGTGAAGATGTGCATATATATGTATATTCTCTGCCCTTTTATAACTCACTAAATGCACTACCCAATAAAAATACAACCATTAATTTGAAAAATATAATCACTACCAAAAAAAATTATCAAATAAAAACCAATTTTAAAAACAAAAAATAATTAATTTCTAAATTAGTTTCTATTATTAATAAATAGTTTTTAAATTTAATTTTAATTATAATTATTTAGATTTTAAATTTGGTAGCAAAAATTTTTATAACTAACTAGATACCAATTTAAAAATTATTTATCAGTTTTAGGAACTAGTTTAGAAACCAATATTTTTTTTAGTCTGTAAAATAATATCTAATTTAGTCAATATACCAACTAATTATTTTGATATTTAAAATTAGTTTTTATTTAATGATTTTTTTTTAGTAGGATGTTGTTTAAATCATCTGTAAATAAGAAGTGAAACAGGTAAGTGTTTTTTCATGTATGAATATAAGTTCTATGTCTTAGGATGGTTAACCTTGTATGATTGTAAAGTCGTGGTTAAGTTTAGTTTTAATTTTGAAGACTAAGCAGTAACTCTGTGTAATAAAGTTGAAACACTATTAAAATATTCCACGTTTATTTATTTATTAATAAAAAGAAAAAAAACCTCCACAATGGTGGTATCTATCATCCCAATTAACTAATAGAAATCAATTCATCATGTTCTTAGAACATTAATGCTAATGTTCAATCCATTCTATACGACAACAAAGTTAGAGTTTCGAAAGCATCCTTTGGTAGACGCTTGCAGCTTTTAGTAACTGGGAAGAGTAGAACTTTGCAATGCATACAGTGAAACCCTAGCTATAGTATATACGCAGTGCGTTTTTACTATTAAAGGAAGAACACTGATTTACATTTTATTCCAATGGTTTCATTAAGCATAGAAAAATATGTTAACATCTTAATGTTTAGTTATTTCACACCACCAATCACTATAAATATTCTCTGCGTATTCTTTCTTTTATATATATATATATATATATATATATATATATTATATGATCAAGTAACATACTTTTGTAACCTCGTCGATAATGACATATGATTGCGTTAACACCTTTTGAAAACAACTATTTTAGAAAAGTAAAAGTAAAAAAAAGTGGAATTAACCCGTGCATGCCATATTTATCTGATATTACTTTATGAAAAGATGTTACTGAAAGCATTATTAGGAATCACTTATTATGGGAGTGTTTTTTATTGTGTGTGCACTGACAAAGTGATACAATTGAAAGGGGAAAATGTTTGTAGTTTTTCAAAAGCTCTTGAAAAGCGTTGTCTTATTTTATGTTATCTAGATGATCTGAGAAGAAGCTGTTCTAATCCAACTGTTATAGCAGCTTCTTTATATCTGAACATGATAATTAGAATTTTGATTTTTATATCTATTTGACGTTTTACCTACAAGAATGAAGATGGTTGAATCGAATTTAATAACTCAAAAGGAGGATAGAATTCAAAACCTACTAATTACTCGAACCTTTCATTATTATTTTACACTAGTTAAGCAACCCTTCGTCAACAAAACCTAGTTGACCCTTTAATTGCTTGCTATATAATAAAGACATGAATGTCTATCTATCATACTTTAGCATCACAAAAGTAGCATTTAAAGATCCTGTCGTGTTCGATTCATTTCAATCTGCAAGTTTTGAGCCAATCTACATAGGTTCCAATTGTCAATGATAAAAGTTATTCACCATAATACATTTTTAACTCTTACGAAGTGCTGATATGTTGTTCACAACTTACACTAAATTACAACTAGAAAAAGAAATGAAATAATTTTTTATTAAGATGAAACAATCTTATAATTATATTATGCTATATTACAGTTATAAATTAGTAATTTATAATAAAGTAACGTTTTTATTATTATTTTTTTTCAAAAAAATTATAAATAGTGTTTCAAACTATGATTCAATCATAAACTATATATTGTGAGAAATTTAATAATAAAGTAGTTGCTTAAAATCATATCATAATATTTTATAACTAAATAACAGTGTAAAATTATATTGAAGTGATTGTGAGTGCTTGACTTCTTTTTATAACCAAAACATATTTTGAACTTGTTTGTGCAGTCCTTTGATATTGAAGTAAAATGTTCAATAAAACACAAGTGAGAAGCAGACATGTTCTTTGAAGTAGTTTGGATAGATGAACCCTATTTGCAGTTAGATTTATTTTACCCCTGGAGTAGATGGTATGGTACAGACACAAAGTGATGGGGATGAAGGGTCTATTTACATAGAAAAAAACAGAAAAATGAAGGACAAGTGAGGAAGAGAGTTGCAGGCGCGTGAGTTGCAGTTGAAAGCTTGATGAGTAGAAACATATGAAAAAAAGGAAAGAGTGATGAGACATGAGATATGTAAAAGAGAGTGATGTGTGTGTAAGTGCCCTTTCTTTCTCTTTCTAAAGTCTGAGAAACTTATTAGGATCAGGAGCCCTAACCACAAACAAAATGCCCACCACACTTGCTCCCATCTGTAATCTACACATCCTCATTTTCCTCTAACTAGAGAGTATTTCTTACGTTCAAATCAATGCATGCATGGTAAATTTTGGATATTGACCCTAAGATCAAGTTTTTCACTCAAAATACACCACATGATCATATTTTATCTATATTTTTTTCACAACATGCAACATGGTAACAACCTATCTTTTACCACTTTGAACTGTCATTTATAACCATCAGTCACAGCATATATTAAAGATGAGTTTTTTTTTTTTTTTATCGATTAACCATATAGTACATGTTCAGTTTAAAATTTAAAATGCTTTCATTTAAAAAGAATGCATTTTTTTACTAGAATTTGCTAAACTGCTTCTGAATATACTGATAATACGTGCTAATTAAACCGATTTTTATATATAGTTAGGTGACATCAGTGATTAATAGTAATAAAATTTTAGAGGGTGGTGATTTTATTAAATGAAGCAGTTTTGGCTGTATGTGTCGGATATCACACGCCTGGAATTCTAATCAGCCCAAAAAATGTGGCACTTTTTTTCTACTAATGATTTAGGAAATAAGCTCTTAAGTTTCAGTGGACTGGAGCTGAAGCATGGTATTGATTGCCATAATATTAAGTACCTCCTAAAATTTTGGTGGGTTAAAGTGTCAGGTTGAATTTCCTTATGTTTGAGAGAAAATAATGTTGCAGAAAATGTTTGCTGATTTGAATGAAAATGTTATTCTGACAATTATGAATTGAAATGAACTGTAATTTCATCAATATAATTTCAAAATTATTGAATTTCAACAAAAAAAAATTGTTTCTTTTTCCAATTATAATTTGGTGTATGATTCCTAAGATGTGAACGTGAGATGAAAGGAGTGTTTTTGGTTGTGTTGAGTTCTGATGGTGGAGGGCCTCACAAAGAAGTGAAGGAAATTATTAAGAAAGAAGAAAAGATAAAGTTAAGTGCAATGCAATGTAATGCAAAGTAAAGGAGAAGAGGGTGGGGAAGTGTGGGTTCTGTTCTGCCTTACCTGTCCCCCCACCCAACACACAACATACTCTCAAACACATACACTCACTCTCTTTCTCTCTCTAACACTTCTCCAACTACAACTCCAAAAGCCACTACCACATTGCCTTTTGTTGCCTTTTGTTTCTGTGCCTCCTATGCATTTGTCTATGTCTCCTGCTTCTGCTCCCTCTTCTCACTACCTTCAAATGGGGGTGGAATCATACTTTGAATTCCTTGTTATTATTTGATGGGCACTCTTTTTCTCATATTCTCTTCTCTTCTTCCCACCATGTCCTCTCTTCCACCCTTCCCCTGTTTCCTTTTTCTCCTTTCTGGTGTCCCTCTAAACATGAACTCCTTTTTCATGATTTGACCTCATTTCCATTTTGTTACAGTTCTCACTTTCTGGATTTCCTTTTCTTAGACCCACTTGATTGTACCCTTGGCCACCTTTATCCTCTCTTTCTATCTTTCTTGTTTTTTATTCTATTTGGTTCCCCATTTAGTCCCACTCCTCCACAAGAACCAACAACCACTGGAGCGTTCATGGAAATTGATCTGAACTATGCAGTGATTGAGGCTGAGAAGAGCGCGTCTTGCAATGGGGAGTGTGGGAAAGGAGCTGCTTGCGTTTGCTCTCTGTCCTCTCCTACTTGTTCATCTTCTGGTTCCTCCTCCGCACGTGTGTCCTCTTCTTATCTTGAGCTCTGGCACGCTTGTGCTGGCCCTCTCACTTCCCTCCCAAAGAAAGGAAATGTGGTGGTGTATTTTCCCCAAGGGCACTTAGAACAAGCTTCATCTTTCGCTCCCTTTTCACCAATGGACATGCCAACCTATGATCTTCAGCCACAGATCTTCTGTAGAGTTGTCAATATTCAGTTACTTGTAAGTTCTCAAATTGAGAGTGAACTTGTATTTTACCTGCTTAATTCATTTAAACTTGCACCCTTGCATTGGTTCTATTTGTTTGGTTTAATTGTCTTTTTTTTGTTCTTCTTTTTACACTCTATGATTAGGCCAATAAGGAGAATGATGAGGTTTATACACAGGTTACTTTGCTCCCCCAGGCTGAGGTTGGTTTTTGTCATTATTCTGTTTTGGTGCATCTTTGCTTAGTTTTTGTTCCCTGGAAGGATTAGAATATCTAATGAAATGCTTTGAGCATTGTTTGTAGTAGAAGGGCAGTAGTGGCTTGAAATCTTTGGTTGTGTTCAGTTGGCAGGGATGTATTTGGAGGGAAAAGAGCTTGAGGAATTGGGAGCAGATGAAGACGGAAATGAAACAACACCTACAAAATCAACTCCTCACATGTTCTGCAAAACACTCACAGCCTCGGATACCAGCACTCATGGGGGGTTTTCTGTCCCTCGCAGAGCTGCTGAAGACTGTTTTCCTCCTTTGGTGTGACACCATGCTCTAGTTTGCATTCATAATTTCCAACACATGAAATTATTTAGGAGTTGAGTTCATTGTCTTCCTGGGGATGATGAATTGCTTTTGTGCTCACTGCAGGATTATCAGCAGCAAAGACCCTCTCAGGAGCTTGTTGCCAAAGACCTGCATGGTGTGCAGTGGAAATTTCGACATATTTATAGAGGTAAATGAAAAGAAATATTAAACAACTGTGTGCGGTTGGTTTCATAGTCATATATTGGCTATGAATGACACAGAAAGTCCTTGTGCTAATTTTGTCAGGTCAGCCAAGGCGGCATCTGCTCACTACTGGCTGGAGTATTTTTGTTAGCCAAAAGAATCTTGTTTCTGGAGATGCAGTTCTCTTTCTAAGGTGAGTTTAGTAGACATGACTGTGTTCAAGTAGGATTTTGTTTTAAGATTAAATAATATAAACACTCATAGTGTAAAGATTTTTTATGCAGTCACTCCATTACAAATTGTTATGAATAATAATTTTGTTGAATTTTTAAAATAATTACCTTAAAAGTTATATCAAAAGCTGATTTTTTATTGATTAACAATTTTAAAACTTTTTCATTGGGCGTGCATGTCTACTAAACTCTTATTTTAATTAGTATTGATTTGTTGTTCTTCTACTAGAATAATTAGTGTACATTCTTTGTCACAACTAGGAAAAACTCTCACTGGGCTTAAATATAAGCTAAAAAAAATGGTTATGTAATTAGGAAATGTCCTTTATTTTAAAAATCAAGAACACTAAATTGACTATGAAACGAACATTTTTAATCAGGGTGAAATTAAGTAATTTTAATCATATTTGAGTCTGGATCTAATACCAATTAGCATTAGAAATCCTAGACAAAAAAAAGCTTCTCATAATAGAACATATATCTAAACCTCTGATGTTTTTTGTTCACGAGGAAGCATGGAGAATGAGTGATAATAATATTATTATGTTGCTCCTCACTGCTCATTAATATCTTTGTAGGGGTGAAAATGGAGAGTTGAGGTTGGGAATCCGGAGAGCTGCTAGACCAAGAAATGGTCTTCCTGAATCAATTGTTGGTAGCCAGAATTATTATCCCAATTTCCTTTCTTCTGTGGCCAATGCTATATCCGCCAAAAGCATGTTTCATGTTTTCTACAGTCCAAGGTACTACATTCATGAATCAGGAATTTTCGTCTTGCAAAATGTTTGAAGTTCACTCTCAAAATTATTTAGCCTTTGATTGTCATTTTGTTGTGGCATTAAGGATGAAACATCGATTTGGTGTATGTCATGATAACTTATCTGTCAGTTATAATCAACTCATAGTTATAATGAAAGTGAAGTTATAGTATTTCTACCTTACCAGAAAATAGTAAGCATAGCATAAAAGCATTGGTTCTTACATAGAAGAGCTAGATAGATAGCTCACATGTTATTCTTCCAATGTGATACTGTGAAAATAAGAGACTTAATAGGCTAAAGGCTTTCCAACCTTGTCAATTGTTAAGTAAGGGATTTAATGTTCTGAAGCAGACAAGAAAGCTTAACTAATTATCTGAGTGATGTCCAAAATATTTCCTAAACCATACATGGAGTGGATAGTGAGCTGTAAATAGAACTACACCAGCTGAGGTTCTTAGGTGAAATCATTTTAGTCATTGGTAAAATTATGTCCGTAGGATATTCCCACCAGGATTTAATCCAAGAGAGGATTGGACTATGGAAACTGCTGACTCTCCCGTGGAATCTGACAGACACAGTTTCTCCATCTTGTCAATCATGAGAAAATTGGGGTCTTTCAACATTGGGAAGTGCAGACCCTTGGAAGTTCCACAAGTTAGGGACTGTATCGAGGGAAGAAATCTCTTATTTTATTCATAAGATACCAGGTTACTATTTTTAACTTCATCCTTGCTTGGGAAGATTATTAACATATATTATTGTGGATGCAAGGATGATGAAGAGTTTTAGTTTAAGCAAAAGTCAGAAATGGCTATGGTCTTTCTGGACCTTAGATGATAAGATCTTAATAGCTTACTAGTTTTTATCTTTCTGGGTGGGGCGGAGGGGAGGGGAAAATGATTTTCATCTTCTCAGTCTTTGAAGAAACAAAATAGATGTGATCTTCCCTATGAACAGGAACTGGATAATCTCTTGAAGGGATTTAATTTTCCTCGTGTATTTTCAGTCCTTCTCTTCCCTTTATTTAATACTATAGTAGGCTTACTAACCATTCTTCTACCCACTTTTCCTTTAAAATAAACACATCTTTTTGTCCATATTCTATCATCAGATGATTGAAATGTGTCCGTTTGACCTGTAACTTGTGAGTGCTCTGTTATATTGTTCTGCTGTGTCAAATAGTGTGGAGCCTTGTTGAACTTTATTTGACTGTTATTTTGCCAAAAGAATCCTTACATTTTGATCTTTCATTATATGCGAGGAGGCTTTCTCTGTTTCTTGTTTGATGAAGGATTTCAGCGTACTCATGATTGGCACAAGAGTCTAGCAATAAATTGTAACGTGTTTAAATTTGGTATTATACAGAGCAAGTCAAGCGGATTTTGTTGTTCCCTACAAAAAATATGTCAAAAGCATAAAGAATCCAGTGACCATTGGGACAAGGTTCAAAATGAGATTTGAAATGGATGAATCTCCGGAAAGAAGGTCAAGTACAACATAGTTATTAAACTTTAAGCATTATCAACATTGAACAATATTGAGTAATATGACATTTTCTACCTGTGTTGCAGGTGTACTAGTGGTATAGTGACTGGAACTAGTGATCTGGATCCCTATAAATGGCCTAAGTCAAAATGGAGGTGCTTGATGGTACAATTGCTATTTTTTTCTTTAGAAAATCTACCAAAGTATATTTTAACCTTACAATATACATCTGAATTTGCGTTGGTTTTTTTATCTTCAACAACTTTGCTATTGAAGCATATGCTTCACACTTTATTAGGAGCCACTGAAAAGTCTAACCCCTTTTCCCCATAATTTCTAAGTTTAACTTTCTTGCATTATCAGGGAAAAAAATTGTTATCATATAAAATTTATCTTTTAAGTACAACTTTTAAAATAGTTATTATACGAGTCAACATATTTGCTATACATAACATTTGAATGACTGTAAATTTTAACACAGTACATTAATACAGACAAAATGATGATAGTTTGTTACTGTGATATTCGACAGGTCAGATGGGATGAAGATATTGAGATTAATCACCAAGATAGAGTATCTCCTTGGGAGATCGATCCTTCTGCGTCTCTCCCTCCCTTGAGCATTCAATCCTCCAGAAGGCTGAAGAAACTGAGGCCAGGTCTGCAGGGCGCCTCACCCAGTCACCTTATCACTGGTATGAATCACAAAATCCTAATGCTGAGATAGCCAAAGTGTGTTAAATCAGTCAACTTCAGGCATCCTAATTGTCCACTGTTTATTTATTTTTTGGCTTCTGCATGGGAGGTGTGGCAGCCGGAGGCAGTGGGTTTATGGACTCCGAGGAGTCTGTAAGATCATCCAAGGTCTTGCAAGGTCAAGAAAATTCAGGTTTTATGTCACTATATTATGGATGTGACACAGTAACTAAGCAGCCAGAATTTGATATCAGATCTCCAACAAGTCATCCAAATTTTGCATCAACTGGAGTGAGAAAGATTGCTGCTGGTGAGTTTATGAGGGTTCACCCTTCTAGTTATGCAGGCTTCACGGAAACTAACAGGTTTCCAAGGGTCTTGCAAAGTCAAGAAATATGTCAACTGAGATCGGTGACAGGAAAGGTAGATTTGAACTTTGGTGCCTGGGGCAAACCCAGTTTGAGTTGCACAAATTACAACCTGCGACAGGCAACCATACCTAACTTTCACTCTTTAGGACCAGAAGTTATTCAAACTGCATATTTTCCTTATGGTGATATTCACAAAGCTGGCCAAGTTAGCGGAACCGGCATGATGTGCTCCAAAACCACCAATTTCCAAGGAGAGAATGTCCCATTTAACTCTCCTTCCTCTCAGTCAGGGATCTTGAGAAATGAAGTTGGACGGTCAGATGTCACAATCCCAAATGAGCAGAAGCTGCAGGACAATATTTCTGGTGCTGCTTCCTTAGGGGCGAACATGAGGATTCCAAATGATGACAATTTCAACGGGAAGGTAAAGGCTTGTAAACTATTTGGATTTCCCTTGTCCGGGGAAGCCACCACCCAAAATTTACAGAACTCAGCTAAAAGAAGTTGCACAAAGGTGAGCGATGATAGCAACAGAGTTATATTGTGATATGCCTTTTTCTCTTTGACAATTTGCCAACACATGTAACATAACACTGAATGAAGGTTCACAAGCAAGGTAGCTTAGTTGGAAGAGCCATTGATCTCTCGAGATTGAACAGCTACAGTGACCTGCTGATTGAATTAGAGAGACTATTTAGCATGGAAGGCCTTCTAAGAGATCCTAATAAGGGATGGAGAATCCTGTACACTGACAGTGAAAATGACATTATGGTTGTGGGAGATGACCCGTGGCAGTAAGTAATCATCTTCCTTGACTCTTATTTGTCCAAATGCAGCTTTGCCACCTTTTAGTCTGTTATCATGGCGATCATCATCACCTTATTGTACACATTTAACTGTTGGGACCGACAATTCCTCATACCTGTTCCATCCTGTAATCCCATGTTGCATACACTGACTGAGAGGAAGGAGAGTTAATCTCATACACTGAAAAACAGTATTTTGCCTTTTGTCTGCAGTGAGTTCTGCGAGGTGGTCTCGAAGATTCATATACATACACAAGAAGAAGTTGAGAAGATGACAATTGGGATGATCAATGATGATACCCTGAGTTGTTTGGAACAGGCACCAGTGATGATAGAGGCTTCAAAGTCTTCCTCCGTTGGCCAGCCAGATTCTTCTCCAACAGTGGTTAGAATATAGTTTCAGGGTTGTCTTAGGTATTGTGATGTTGGCCTGTTTCTATGCTATATGATCAATACTATTTTGCACATATGTTGATTGTTACCACCATCAATTTCTATCTATGAGCTAAGATCAACAAGGTACGGGCATAACAAAATAAATTCACTATCATGCCGTCTAAATTTGCTGCATAAGGGCACCATATTGCCTGTTACTATGTAAAGTAACTTTGGAGTAAACTATTCAAACCTGCATGGTATAATCTCCTATAGTCTTAACATATTATACGTTGATTTTAATCACAATATTTAGGTTATTGAAACATTTTCACTAGAGTTATTAAGTTAATTGAAACGAAACCCTAAAAGATTTAATCTTCAATAAGATAACAACTGACTGTACAATGTTCATGAGTTTTTTTATCTTAAAAAGAAAATCCAACATATAATGCATTGTTATTTCAAAAAATTCATTCCATATTTAACATCACACTAAAATAAAATAAATACTTTTTATGGTTAATTTACATATAAAATATTTAACATAAAAAAAACATATCTATTATTTATAATATATTATATATTTGTTATGTATTCACTTCTTTATGGGTAAAACATGTATGCATAAATCAAAGACACACAGAAGCATCACAATAAGAACAATGAAAAATTAAAACTAATTGGAGTAACACTCGACAAGAATATAGGAATCATAAGAAGAAGATTGGATACAATTAGCAATTAGAGATTTATTTCAAGTTTCATAACAGAGATATCCTTGAAGCCTCTAAAAGACAAAACCTTGGATATAATAAAAAGAAAAAAATTTTATAAACAATTACAGACTTTGTAAAAATATCCAAGCGACTGTGTGATTGTCTTCTGGTCTATCTAAGAAATCTAGTTCGCTCAACTAATGACCTTTAACTAAATTTATTTCACTAAGTAAATTTTCAAAATGTTAGGTTTCTTTTGATTCTTTCTTCATTAAGTTTCTTTGTAAATGTTTGATCCTGTGTAACCATCAAAACATTTGGGATCAGTATATCAAACTTAAGTATTCTCATAGCTAACCAAATTTAATTACAAACTAATAATTTGAGGTAAGAAGTTTTAAAGTTTAAAGAAATTAATTAAATTGTTACAAAATGTAAAAGTTTAACAAGTAAACCCTATAAGTATGTTGGAAAATCAACAAGAAGCTTACTTCACACTTCAACTAAGCTTAATTTAACTCTTCCTTAAGACCAAAACCTTCCTTCAAAAAAATTATAGGATGGATATTTTTGTAATGTGGGAGAATTGATGAGGGATCCTACATAATTTGTTTGCACCCAATGTTTTCAAACCTACATCCAATGTCTGATGTAAAATGACAAACATATTTTTTTAGTTTTTAAAGAGAGAGACACAAATCAAAAATACATTTTCATATTTTTGAATTTTCAAAATATTTTTCTAGATTTTTGAAATCTCTTTTTCAAAATATGTTTTTAGAATTTCTTTACTATAATAGTTTTCAAAATTCTTTTTCAGAATACATTTCAAAATTCCTTTTTTAGAATACATTTTTCTATTCCAATATTGCTTTTCTAAAATTTTTGACTTTCGAATTCTATTTCAAAATTTCATTTTCAGAACACAAAAATCTCTTGGTTTAAAAACTTATATTTTAATTTCAAAAAAGAAAAATTCAAAAATCATTGGATGGAAGTCAAGAATCATAGGGTGCAAGAAGCAATTGCCTTTGTTTAAACGGGAAGTTTTGTAACTACACTAAATTCAAGATCTGTCGGTGTTATATTGTTTTCTGAATTGAACTTTCACTTTGTTGATATTAATATTTTACATTAAAAAATAAAACTGAAATTTCACTTCATGAGAGGGGGGGGCCGGGGGAGTCACTTAGTTTTAAATGTGACTGGCTTCATATCTGTAGTACAAGGAGGTCGAACATTCATGTACACAAAAGCATGCGACCATCAACCATTCGTCCTATTCTGCACCGCATCTTCCAAGAGAAATTAGCAACCATTATAGGATAATTATGCAAAAACCACAATTAAGAGAAAATTGGATTTCATTGAACCACATTCGTACACTTTGAGACCAACCTTTGACTATAAATAGACGAGCCCCCTCTAATCAAAGGTAATGAATATCATATCCAAAATGCTCCTTGCAATTTGATCCCTAATTTGATTTGAACGTTAAAATGTTATTACAAGTACCCCTGCCAGAAGATCGAAAAGTTAGACCAAGACTCCAAAAACTAAGTTTTGTACTATCGAGAGACCGAACATTCATGTCATTCGACATATTCTGCACCATGTTCTCCATGAACAATTAGCAACATTGATTAGCAATCATTACACTATAATTATACGTAAATCACAATCAAGGGACAATTGGACTTAATTGTACCACATTCATACATCATGATGTCCAGATCAACAACTATAAATAAACGAACTCCCATTTATCAAAGGTAAAGGTAATAAATACCGAACCCAAAATAGACCTTGCAATCTGCCCCTACCCCTAACTCACTTGAACATCGAAATGTTATTGCAAATACTCCTACCAAAAGATCAAAAAGACATTAGGTCAAGACAGCCAAGAAGCCAAAAGACCAAGGACCAGACACCGCGTATTGCACATGAAATCAACGTCTATTTTTGAACAATATCTAGAATCATACTTTAAATCACTTGAGCAAAAGATAATTCATTCTATAGAAAAAGAATCAGTCATAAACGAATGAAGAAAATGCTTAATGATCTTACATCAACATATACACCATTCAAATAAATTTAGTAAATTTAGTTCGTGTTGCCCAAATTTGGACAAGCCTTTTAATATAATACCAAAAAGAGGTAAGAAATATCAATCTTGGAAAATGAATATAAAGTCTACATAACATTGTATAATTATAAATATTAAAACAAAAACGGAACATTTCCTTAAACCATTAGAGAACCACAGCAACAATAGAAGATGGAAAATGGATGGCGGAAGTAAGAATGGTTTTGATTTAGTATTTTTTAATAGTATAGATTTCACATAGTATTCATAAAAAGGTAAACAAAATCTTAACTTTTTTCCGTAAGTAATTTAGCATTTTAATTTTCAACGAGTAATATTGTAGCACAAAATGGTGCAAGAAAATAATACAGAACAAGGTCTAATTTAGACAAATAAAATACCTCCTTCTTTAGACATCTACTGTTTGGAAAAATTAAGTAAACTAGAACATCAAATAAAACAAGAGAATTTTATAATACGATCCTTGTTTTCTTCCCCTGTTCCCAAACAGGGCAAAAAATTTCCGCTATATTGAAGGTCATATTTCAACTATTTTACTCCAGCCATGCAGACAGGAAATATGTTTATCCTCTCCAGGATATAAAATCCAGGAGGCAACTTTAATGCCTAAATATATTACAAATATTGGCAACCATATATTACAAAATTGGGTGACTACCTGGGTGTGAATAAGATTAAACTACTTTTGATTTTACTATTAAATCTGCTGACATAACATTTACAGATTAATTACTCTCAGCAGAAACAAAATTGCAGATACAATAATCTTTACAGCACTATACCAGTAGCATCAGTTCCTGGCTGAAAACTGGGGAATAATTGCATGCTCCTGACCCTTTTCATTATGTCATATGGACAACTTGAATATCAAGCATAAAAAATAGAGAAACTTTGCAGCCTACACCCTCACCACCAATGGAAAATAATACCAGAGGTGCCTCAGACCACGTCATCTTCCATTTCCTGAGGACCAAAAATGCTGCTCAACTTTCTTCAGTTTCTAAATACAAAATGTGGGGTTAAGAAGGACGTCTAGAGTTAATAGAGACACAAGGTCTAATACCTCTACTCAGAATCTGAATCAATAGAAAGGTACGGGCGGGGCCTTACTGAACGTTTTTGGCGGGGAAAAGAGAAAGGGCTATCTGAATCTGATCTTTTCCGACTTCCCTTGTCAGATCTAACATCATTGATACCAAGGAGTAAAGGAGCTGCACAAGGAGGCGTGGTAAGTCAATAAAGGGAGGAGAAAACTATATAGCATTGCATATAAGAATGACTAAGTTAGAACTAGAATATGGTCAAACCAAATCAACCAAGCAAAATATCTACAGTTACAGTTAAAATATGAATAAAACATGAGAAAGGAGAGAAACCATAAAAATGCACAATCACAGCTAACATTTTGTGTCAAGAGGTTATCTTCTCCATGTTTTCGAGGTTAACTAAGCAACCATTAATTTTTTAGCCGGAAGAAAAAAAAATTATACATGAGAGGACATTATTAAGGAGAGGTCTCTATAAAATTTATTATATGTCTATAAAACTAGAAACACAAAAGCATCTGTCTGAAGTTTCAACAAACAAATTCAAGCTTTCCAACATCCCTCCTAGCCTCAATAATAACTTACTGATATATGCAATAAAATAAAGAGAGTCTTTCTTCTCAAAAAACTAACAAATGCATGTTCAACTGTTCATTAACAGAAAGAGTTAAAAGCTGCATAATAGGAACAGCATAAGAGTTGCCTTAGAGAAGAGACATGTTACTTCAAGAATTCCTCTATTCCTTATAATGACTCTTTTAGAAAGTAGATTTAGACCTAACTCAACCATATGGCTTGTAAGATGAAGTCAGTACTCACTTATGTACTACAATTGACTATGTCTCTAATTGATGTAGGATCTTTAATAGACCCTTTCACGCGAGGATTAGAGATCTCTAACATTTGACTAGATATGTATGGGCGACTCGTTAAAGGGTAACACAATAGTTTCAACAAACTTTGCTAGGACAAACTTTGATACCAACTTGAACTATGCAAATAAATTATCTCATTGATAACAATCACCCAAATTACATTATCATCCTCTATTTGTAACAATGTTATAGTTATAGAAATAAAGAGTTGATCCTACAAAATCAAGAATACCTAGATGATCTATGTACTATTAAGAACATTTTTATTCATTCCCGTATCAATTGTTAGAGGATATCAAATATCCTCTACTAATTATATTGATTCATTTTTCTTAATATAAATAAATCATTTGTGTTGTCTCATCTCATAAACACATGTTTCAGCTCAGTATATATATTCTAGTGCCTTTTGCAACATGTTGACCCAGTAAACACACTGTTTCAGTGCCACCTCCAGCAAGTTTTCTTATGAAGTTTCCCCAACCACCTTTCTTCTCAGCAAAAACAAGGATGGGATCGTGTCATTCTAATCCATCCAACCGCCCAAACACAAACACAAGCAACCCATCCACACGCCTTTTTATCCTGCTCTAGCTACAACTTCAACCAAGGGGCGTATAGCAATGCCTGATGGCTAACCAACTATCAAGCATGTTGCCTTCTTCATGCCCTCCTACTCTTGTGGTGATAGCTCTATCAGAGTTGGTCCGATATAATTTCCCATCTCCTTAGGTTCTTCATTATTTTTTTTTACCCAGCTTTTCAGAAAAAAATAAATGTCTTCCAATAGTTGACCTCCAAAACAGATTCTCCCATCTTTTCTAACCATTTTGTTAGTATGAAGAACATGGACGGGTCTAAATATTCCATGGTAGTAAGTATCATGCGATTCACGATACAAATCGCACGAAACGATATGGTGCATGCCTCCCACAATACGAATCGATTGAATAATCGTTTTTACTCCCATATCGTGTGAATCGTAAGATGAACCGCTGAATTGCAAAACTGTTTCATTTCGAATCGTGTAATAAATTGGGAACTAAAACCCTAGTTTCAAAATTTTACCATACGGTGGTTGTTGGAGGTGCGGTAGCCGCGGAACTGCCGGAGGCATGAAAGTAGGAGCACAGAGAGCATATATGCTCTCTAAATTCTAAAAGAAACAAGGATGATAAATGCTAAGTTTGTGGACAAAAATGGTTCCGAGTGTCAAACTTGTATCTAACCAAGGAGAACCATACTCTGGTCTTGGGAGATACAGAATGTTAGTCGGTAACCTAAATTACCTCGTTGTTATTCATTCTAACATCACCTTTGCAGTGTATGTAGTAAGTCCATTTATAAACTCTCCTATAGTCAAGAACATTAAGATGCAGTCGCAAGCAGCCTATAATATATTAAGAAGGCTCCTAGAAAAGGCCTCATTTATAAAGATAAGGGAAATACTAAAATTGTTAGGTATTTTGTGTTGACTGGGCAGGATCATGCATTTACAGAATACAAGACAACGTCATTAGTTACTGGTAAACTAACATGGATGAAACAACTCCTTAAAGACCTTAAATTTGAAGAAGTTTTTCTAAATGTACCTTGTATGTGACAACCAGGCAACATTACATATTGACTCTAATCTTATCTTTCATGAGAGGACCAAACATGTTTAGGTGAATTGTCATTTCATAAGAGAAATACTGGAGTCTGGAGACATCACCAGTAGATTTGTAAACTTTAGTGAACAATTGGCTGACATATTCATAAAGTCTCAGAGCACCAAAGATCAATTATATTTGTAGTAAGTTGGGTTGGGTGGGCACATACAATTTATATACTCCAGTTTGAGGGATTGATATAATTATTGAAATAAGGAGTTGATCTATATGATCAAGAATATATAGATCATGATTCATATATGTATTATTAAGAACCTTTTTGCTTATTTCTATATCATGTCTTTATTATTAAAAGATATTAAATCTTCTTTATTTATTGTATTGATTCCTTTTTTTCAATAAAGCAGTTGTGTTGTCTCAGAAACACATTTTAGCTCTATTTCTCTCTTTCCTATAGTTCAACAGAATCAAATTATTCATAATAATGAAGAAAAAAAAATATGTTGAAATGAATATGAAGATGCTAAAGATATTTTCTCTAAACCCATATATTGAGGATATTCCTAATAATCTGCTATTTTCTACAGGCTTATATTTGCTTGTATAGAATAAGTAAATGGTTGTTTGCCCACTTGAAAATATGGACCTCCACATGTGTTTGTGTGTAACTAAAACTTCTCAAATCCAAACATAAGTAAGTTGCACAAAATTATATCCCCAGCTAAAATCAGTACTCAACAATTAATTTCCTCTAAAAAAATAAGAAAAAAGTAGTGACAAAAGCTTTAGGCCAAGAGTAACAAACCGGTATCTGTCAAGGAATTTGTGGCACCTTCTCCGGATGCAATTTGCGGTCTGGAATTCAATCCATTTGCAGTGGAAGCATCACCATTACTGCCACTGGCACCACCTCCAAGACTAAGAGAGATCCAATCCTCCGTGAAGACACCATTCGATATGTCTGCATGATCACTCAATTCATGCTGCCGAGATGATTCTGCGGGTTTGGTAGGGAGAAAAATCTGGAGGGAAGGATCTTCTCTGGGAAATGCCAGTGGATTGTCAACCAAGCCACCATTTAAATCATCATCAGGTCGAACTACCGAGGAATCTGGTGTAAGAGTGCTAGATCCCAAAGCAGTATCTGGGGCCAACATATAACCATTCAGTGATGATGAGCAATTGATATTACCATTCTGCAAACCAACCAATGTATCTGACACATCCTCCACTTCAGAACTGAATAATTGGAATCCTGGGACTGTTGGAGTTCCTGATTGCAATGGCCAGAGGGAGGACATCCCAAAATCATCTTCACTGGGATGATTATTAAAAACTCCCAAACCTGCATTTCCAACAGGATTGTGATCTTCCGTATATGGACCAATAATTCCAGGCTCTAGCACCGAATAAACATCAACTGCAGCACTAGTTTGATTATTTTTGTACCCAGTTATAGGAGTCGGAGACATCAATACATCATTGTCATCTTCTGAATCACTAAGAATAATAACTTCTGCATCACCAATTGGAGCAGAAGCGTTATGAACAGAATATCCATATGCTGAATCAATATTATTGTTAAACACAGAACACATCTCAATACCATTGGTAGTAGAATAATCAATATGTTCACCACCACCCTGATTTACGCTTGGATCATCTTCATCCCGACCACTTCCAGTGTCATCGCTGCTCATTGGAATAATAACATGTTCATGATTTTCAAGATCCTCATTCAATCTATTATTACCAGAAGAGGTGTTTGTATTCTCAGGTTTGCTGACTTCCCAAACACCATTACTATTCTTCCTGATGCCAAGTTTTAAACCTATAGCACCATCTGAAATACCTTCCTGTTTGAGCTTTAAATTTTCCATTTTCTTGATTTCATCAGTAGCGACAAAGAGGGATCCATCAGGACGGTGCCAATGAGCAAGAGTTCCCAACTCCCGACGTTCACTTTCATTCTTAACCTTGACACGCCAGAAACCATCAGGCTTCACCTCGACCTCTGTAATCTCTTCTCCACAATCTTTCATCTGTGCCAGCAAACCAGTACATGTAATAACTACTGAGTCAACAAACTCAATTATAAGCTTTATCAAGAGAGAAAAATAAAGATAAAAGGGGACAACACTACCAGAGTAGTGATGCGATTGAAGTAAGGGTCAATAATGAGATTCTCCAAAGAATAATTTTTAAGGCATATGGGACACTGCCACTGCAGAAAGAATTAATGCGTCATCAAACATTACTTTTCAAGAACAGGTGTCCAACAAAGCAAGTTCAACTTTTGAGAATCATACCTTCCTTGATCGTTCATTCATTTCAACAAAAACTTCAAGATCAAAACATCCCATGTGAACACAAGGTTTGAATCTTCCTGCAATCTTCATTCTTGAACCACTCATCTATAAATTGAACAAGTGCATAAAATTTACAAGACTTTCAGGAAGTGAGTCATAAAACTCCATGATAACTAAAATAATCCGACAGATCAAAGCCTTACAGGGCAACGAAGATTGATGCAAAAAGTATCTGAAACCACTTCCAAATCACTATCACTATCAGCATTATCATTTGCATTTCCACCCCCGACACAACAACAAACACGTGCAAGAGCATCTTCAAAACGCTCACCATTGGGCTCCTCAGGAATCATGCTTAGAACCTAGATTACAGAGAACAAGTAATTAATTTAATCATGCATGTGAATAGTACTAAATGAAGATGTAGACTTCAAAAAGTAAACATACATATCACATCTTCGTGAATTAAATTTTATCTTTCAAAGGAATAAGGTTTCATATTTTGCTTTTGATGCTTAGCAGTTCTGTGTGGTTGTTTCAATAGAGTAGCCCACTCCGTAATAGAAACCCGTAACAGAAATGGAGAAAGGAAACGAGTGATTTCATGGTTGACTGAAAAACGGCAGAACAAAGAGAAAATAACCAAGGGTTTCCCCTTACAACTATGCTTTGACACTGCTCTCTTTAACCTAATTGCTAACAAATCTCAATCCATCCCCTTTGACTCTTAATTAAGCCAAACTGCTTTCTCTAACTAATTCTTGATGCTCTACATTCAATAACTGTCGAGATTTGGGATTCCATAATCCAGAGATTTGGTACCTTGATGATTGCTTCATTTATGGACCTGTTAGATTTAGGAAAATGTGTTTTGTTCCCATTGATAACTACAAAAAATTTCATTTAATTTTCACCATTTCTTGAACAATCAAATTATAAACAGGACGCATATTGAAATACTGACTTTTTTACAAAATGGAAACAAAACACATTTCCTTCAACAAAACAGCTTCTAATGTCCTTTAATTTATCCCTTGTATTTCTACCTGTTCTGGAGGATACATTATCCTTAACTCCTTGTGATTTCCTTTGCTTGTCTAATACAACTTATTTTTCCATAAGAGAAATTTTTGTAATTAAAAGTAATGTCACTCCCACTAGAATCCCTGCACACAACTTCTTCACATTTAGTGATTGAGGGGCAAACACAATTTAAATCACACTTAAACATATATGAATGATAGTTAAAATATTGACAGCATGAAACATTTCTGTTTTGTTTGGAAACACCAAAACTTCATCAATGAACAAATTTTGGTAAGACCAACATGCAGCTTGATTAAAACAAAACCCCACCAAATAAAATAAACAGAGATCCATACGTTAAAATCTCCAAAAGCCAATCCAAAATAAGTGTTTGCAATATTTCTTCACCATATTTACTTAAGCAGAAAACGGGGAATCACATATAAAAACCAAATCAACAACATTGATATATACTTCAAGAGTTCAGTAGACCCAGCCATGCCTTTGTTACATATGTGAAAGGATGTCTATACATCACAAAAATAAAACAAAGCAATAATAAGCCGATAATTCCAAAGTGTGGAACTAAGAAAGCATATGAACTCTGATAAATACAATTCTCATGTCAGAAACAATAACAAGACACGTTTTTTCACAATTAACATGAGTGCTAAATACCAAGATAAGAAACAGCTGCAATATCAATACATAAACTACCCTGCCCCCCAATACTTTCCTCAATCAATAATGTCCTACTTAAAATTGACAAAAACTGAGAATCCCATTAGTATTCCAAGTTTTGCAATATTTCATTATTTATTTTTTTCAGAAATCAACCCAAAGGAAACAGCCTCAAACTTTTGACTGGCATCCATATAAGGAGATTCAACATCAAACTTCGCGATTCAATAAGCTTGGATTGAAGGAACAAAAAGTAAGCCAGATTACTATACTTAAAAATTAGCAAGTTTAGAAAGCAATCTACCTCTGGCATGGTGAGCCTTTTAATAATACGAACCCCTAAACAGAATATGCGAGCATCGACCACTGTTAAGGAAATCCTATTAATTCCATCCTTTGAATATGGTGTGATCTGACAGAGGAGAAATAAAATAAGAAATTGAATAAAAACTAATGTGAATGAAATTTAATTAACAAAGCAAAAAAAATTGGTCTAAAACCAGCACTCAAACATAAGTATCTACATTCAAAAAAAGGCACAGAAATAAGAGAACAAATTTCTTAATTGTTATAATCAATAGAAGATAACAAACTCACAACTGAGCCAGAGTCACGACCATTAGCCCCAAGCATCTGTGAACCGGGTCTGTTAATTGCACGAACAGGAAGACCTACAGGTATATAGTTAAAATTCAATGACAAATTCAATTCAACCATAATTCATGAATTCCTTGAAGAAATTTGGATCTTCTACTTACAAAATACTTGCTTCTAATCACATAATAATTTGACATGCAGACTAAAGTAAGAACCAAGACATGAAACAAAAGTTTCAAAAGGAACCTAAAAAAAGTGAGTAGATATAGACTTGCAAACATACCATTGACCTTTAAATCTGTATATTGTGGCCATTGCATCCTGAATGAAACCTTGTCATTCAAAAGCATACACCAAGCCTAAACATGAAAGAATTGTCATACATTGTACCTAGATAGCAAGTTATGCATCAAACTACTAGCACTAAATCAGACCAACCTGAACATCATATTCTGGTTTTGATACCAACTCCTTGTTTGCTTTGGTGAGTTGAAACGTTCTTTCCACACTCTGTACTGGGCTGGTACTGAACAATTCAAATAGAAATATGGTTAAGTTAAACCATTCAAGCATAAAGTTATATTAAAAATAAGGTTTAAACAATAAATCTGGGACAGATTTCAGAATGATTTAGGAAAACCATGAGACAAGAAAATAAAACACTCAGAGAAGGGGAATTTAATTCCAAAAGGTTTATGTCCTGAGAGAATTTGCACCTTAAAAAACAAACTCAACACCCAAACAATTTTACTTCACACCATGTATATATAGGAAACAGAACTAATTCCAGTATCCCTTTGAATAGAACAAAACGACCAATGTAGAACATATATAGAAAGAAACCAAAAGCAATACATAAGGCACATGAACTTGCATTAGAAGAAAATAATTAAATATAACACACAACTCCAGCCTCACATCCTAAATCAAATGCGGAGTAGTCAAACCTGAATGAAGGATATCAGACTAATGCAAGCAAGTTGTAATTGTAACTTAGGCAACAGAATCTCTTATTGGCATATAAGTTATAACAACTAAAAAAGACATTCACTCTGCTCAAACACAAACAAATCCAGTAGAACAATGTCACAAACTATGTTACAAACCAGTTACACCCTTACCCATCAGTGGGAATATTGGTTGTGGTCAACTTCACCGGAAACAAAAGGTGTGTCATTGAAACACAAAACCTGTAATATAAAAAAGAGAAAAATATACAAATTTGAGTGATGGGCTAAAGAAAATGGCAAATAATAAATGCACAGGAAGCTTCTTTCAATTATGAGAGAGTATCACACAAAGACGAACAGTTTGTAAAAAGACAACAAACATAGGATTCATCTGAGCTGAGAATCATAATCATAATCTCGAAATGAAATTGTTCTACAAAAATTGAAGCCTAATAATGGAAATTGGGATATCTATCATAACTAACAGACCCAACAATGTTAGCCTAGAATAATGAATTACAAAAAGTGACAGTCTCTACAACTATCAATATGCTAGTGAAAGAACCATCAACAGTGAAGTTACTACAATGACGAAACATGTTATCACCTTATAAGTTCAGTCAATTGCATCACTACAGCATATCACAGACAACAAATTGGACAAAAAAGGAAATAACACAAGCCCTTGATAATACAAAAAGAAGTGGCACGTAAGTAAAGATTACAATATTTAGCACATAATGCGGGAAAAGAAAACTTCATTCAGAACTACTTATTCCACCCAATCTACAGAAATACGAAGGAAACACAACATACGGGTCTGCCCGATCAACTCGACATATTTCACAGTAGAATTTATCAGGAACATGTGGGGTTCCATCCATAGGTTTCTCTGGAATAACAACACAGTTGATGTGCTGCGACACATGACATCTTGTATCTTCACACTGCAATTAGAAGAGAAGAAAAAATGCCTCCATTAACAAACATAAATTGATCAGAGATGTTAATAAAAAAAAGTATATCAGAGAGGGGGATGGAAATAACCAATAAAATTACAGGGGCAAGTAAAAAGGCATTTAATATTAAAATCATCAGGATAGATAAAATATATATTGAATATTACACCTTGACCAATGGCTCCGTATCCAATACATTTCCACAGAGACAGCGAATCTTTGTATCTGATTGAAAGGTATCATCAATTTCACTTTTAATTTTCACATTACTGCTATCAGAGCCCTGTCCTTTCGATGACAAGTCAATGGCCCCAGATACCTGCAATTTTCTGGGCAAAATGAAAAAACAAGTCACGAAAGAAAAATAATAAACCAAGGAGGATTATAGCATATGCCAGTGTAATCAACTTAACATAGACCTAGAAACACATCATCAAACCAAGCGTAAACTACAAACTGATCTAAGCTCGGCTCTATCTGGATAAGTTAGAAATATTTGAGAGTTTCTCCACCCAAAGATAGTTTTCCAATAGAGAACCTCTCAAAAGCACTTATAACTTCGTATTCAAACTGCCTCTGAAAAAAATGTCCTTTACATCTATATGAAGCATACTAAGCTAGATAACAAAAATATCAACAGTGTTGTCACTAACACTGACCTATATGTGTCCTCCACTAATTTGGCAACCCGTTGTTTTCCAAATGCATTCTTCTTGATCCACAATTTAGAAACTGGGAAAAATGTAACAAGCTGTGAACTTAGTTTACCGGGGAAAAGATAGAGGCATGTCAGAAAGGCAACTTCACAAAATAAAATTATATGCATGAAAAAAAATTCCAAAATACATTCAATAAACTATGCCTTTATAAAAGTAGCATTTTGCACCACTCTAAACTAGCGATCTACAAATTGAGTTTGACAAGGAAGTTCAAGCCTTGAATCAGATAAAAAAACTAGTTGAACTGGTACAAACTTATTCAACTTGGCTGGTTCGCAGCACACCAAGAGAATCAGTCTGTTTTCAAAAAAGAACGACCCATCACACTCAGTAAGGCGGCATGCCATCACCCAACCCTTGCCAGTAACTAGTTTGTTGCCTTGTTCACATCACACTGTTGCAGGGAAGATACAATGTAAAGAAGGAAAAGGATTTACCAAATATTAGAGAGCAGAGGAAATTGCCAGAGATTGTTACTAGCACAAGATAGAGAAATGAGAAACTGATAAGTTTGTCTTCCCTTCTATCTTAATGATACCACCACAACGAAATTCAACCATCCTCAACTTGAAAATCTCTAGAAACCAGAATCAAATCAGATTTTCAACCACCTTAAGTAACCTCATTCAATGACTAGATAACCACTTGGTGTGAACCTAATCAATGTGCTACCCTGATCAGCAATTGAGTAAAATCCCAGCACAATGCTGGTTGAGATAGTAGAGGATCAACTTCTAAATTGAACTTGCCCCTCTTTTTTCTTGAATCCTGCTACTAACGTAAAAAATTATAGCCAGTTTGCAGAACTCAAGTTCTGCCCCTTCCTCTTCTTTCATCTCTCTGAATGTCTTCATCCCCCAATTTATCTAATTAATTACATCTAATTAACTAACTAGTCTAACTGTCCCTAACTAATTTTTCTTCCCTCCTACCCTAGTAGAGTCTAAAGGTTGTGGATATGCCAACTTCCACTGATTGATGATAATGACTCAACAAGAAACTAGTCCTCATTGCATTGAGGCTAAAGATTGCCAAGCCTATAGGAAAAAGATGGTCTTCTATTTTTAATTATTTTTCTAATTTATATTTTATGGTCTTAAGCTGATGATAAATGCTTTATATATACCTACATAATTTTTTTATCCTGCATTTTCTTTACTTAAAACTTTGTTTTAATCAAACATGATGCTAATCTAACTACTTAGAACTTTGCTTTAATTAAACAATATGCTAATTCCACCTATATTCCTTTTGAAGAAGGAGAAGAAGAATTGAAGAAATTGGGAGAAAAACTTTTAAAAGATAAAGTCAAGCTCATTGTGGAAGCAAATTTTGAGTTTCCATGTTAATTTTTATCATTCCTGATTGCTAACATTCTAAGACTTAGCCTATAGAACTCTGAAGTTGATCGTGCGCAAGACTGAGTGCAGAATATGCTAAAGCTGAGCGTGAAAACTCCAAATTGCACCCTAAATTCTCATTTTTAAAATAATGTTATAGCAGGTAGTGGGATGAAAGACCTGCTGCTATGGAGGAATCAAAATAACAGAACCGTGCAGGAACAGAACAAAGCAAGGCAGCAAAGGTCACAGTCAGAAAGAAAAGTTGAAATGTTTTCCAGAAAATTGTCGCAGATCTCAGGATGATCGGAACTATGAAGAGCAGAGGCTGCATAAGTTGGGGATGGCCTCCTGTCACAGCTGGCAAGGAAATGTTACCAAATATAGGTGGTTGTCCCTCATAAAAAACAGTGGGTGCTACTTCATAACATAGGGCACACAACTGACTGACAGTAGAGTTCCAGTTTTGATTCCAGGGAGGGAGGGGAACCCAAATTGAATCCCCCAAAACAGCCATAAATGACGTTATTTCAAGGCTAAAATGGTTTCTTGTGACTCGCACCAACAGTTCCTGCTCCAGCCAAGATTTTCCACAATTTTGTCCATTCAACTTTCGCAGCATGCTCCAGCCACTCCACTGATAGAGTCTCTATTTAGCATTGTTGACAACTATGGTTGACCAACGTGACCTATTGAGCTAGAACTTCAGCTGAGTTGATGATGAGACTGAATTTTAAAAACGTGCTCTAAAAATACAATGACAAACCATAAAAGCAATTTCTCTGTACAAACACAAATCCAAGAGAAATGAAAAAGCCCAAACTCATCACATTAAGGAACTATTTGGATAAGCTTCTCCATAAACAATTATAGAGAGAGAGAAAAAAAGGTTATAAGCTTCCCTGGAAGCTAAAATTAGTTTATACATAAGTTAAAAGGCAAATTTTGCAGAAACTAATATGAAAGAACTTCTAGGAATTAACTTACATATCAGTTCATTTTAACTTCTAAAAAAGTTTATTTCATTTTTCCGTCCTATTTTCTTCTCCTACAAGTGTTTATGGTGATGTTTATCCAAACAAATCCTAGGAAGGAAAGTTTACAATAAATATAACTTGAATGAAAGAAAATTAAAACACTAAAACATATACAACAATTAACAACTGCAATAAGATATTGTCATTGATATACAAGTACATTTGAGACATTTGCATGTTAAGGAGTCAAGTTAATAACTCTAACATGCAGGTCTTCGAATAAATAAACTTTGACACAACCCAAGCAGAAACATTACAAAAAAGGTTGAGTCACAGTTTGTGTACAGCATAGAGAGAGTATAAAAAACCATACCTTGGTCCTCTGAAAGAATAGACAATATCCTATCAACAAGATCCTATAGAAAATGAAGCATTCATATTATTATATTGTCCTAAAACTCCAAAAGATAGTATGAAGTTAAGCATTAAAAAATAATATTATTGCAGAAGTTAAAATTTAAAAACCAAAACAAAAAACATGAAAGTCGATGCCACTTTGACAACATCCATCTTTTCTAAGAGTTTCAAACGCATATTCCTCATTACTAAGAGACATATAAGTCTAAACTATGCAGCCTAAATAAAACAATTTAAAACGGGGGTAAAAAAATATCACAAATAATAACAAGTAATCAGCCAATGAACATCATTCAATGGAGCTAATTACTCTAGTACTAAAGATTCAAAGAAAAATCCTAAAATTGAAGATACATGCATAATCAGTGGTTTAATTTCTCGCCTCACCTGCTTCTTTCCCTGTTTTGAGAGCCCCAATTGAGTGAGCACATCTTTGAGCTCTTTTATACGAAAATATTGCAATTTTTCCTACAAGTAAAGTCACTAGATCAGTAAAGTAGAACATCATAGTTCATGGTTAATATTACACGGCATAAACTCAAGACAAAAAAATGAATAAAACCTTTGCCTGCATGACATAGTTAACAATGATCATGATAAAGAAATCAAAATAAACAAAAACTGCAAGTACATATATGATGAAGAAGGTACAAACTACATTTGCTAGAGATATTTCTAATTCTAGCATCTATCAATGTAAACAAACTTTTTTTAAAAGAAGGCTCCTTGTTCTTCTTATAAGCCATTCCAAAACTAAAATTGTCAATTACCAGGAAATTCAACACTGCATTCTGCATTAATAAATTACGGCTGAAAAACCAAAATAATTGATTTTCAAAAATTTAAATATAATCATACCTTGCAACTAGCTACCAAATCCATTTAGCACAGAATCTTCGGCAAGAAACGAAGAGCAATCAACAAGCAAAACCCGGGAAGCTAGCACATGCTGCTCCAGCAGTGATCAATCTACTCAAATTAAGTAAACAAAGCAAAACAAAAAGCAAACAGTAAAATTTAAATGATAAATTGAAAATATTAGGAGTGAAACACATACTGAGGGCGATAATGGAAAATTGAGCACAGATTAAAATGCACATCATAGAAACAAATCGAAATCTTAGCACAGAACAATAAAAAAGGAAGAAAAACAGTAGCGATTAGGGTTTTGGGAGCTTACTTGGGTTGGTGTGAGTTTCTTTTAGAACAACAACAAAATCTACACTTCGAAACTTCGGACTTATCCGACGATATGCAATCCGATTTTCTTAACCCGAACAGGTCCGGGCTAGGTTTCAGTAAGCGCGTCTAAGTTCAATGGACACAATCCTTTTCTGTATTTCTGGAGGTTCCTCTTCCTTGCCACAATTTATATAGGGTTTCACCAAGGTGTCATTAGACTCACTTTTATACCTACATCTAAAAATTAAAAAAAAAAATGAACACAGGTCATTTTAATATATGAATGTTTCTTTATTGGATACTTATATTTCCATGCCTTTGTTACTTAGAATGTGATTGATTGTGAAATTTTATAATGACGAAAAAAATGTTGATTAAAATATATATTGTAATTCAATTAAAATTTTATTTTAATATTTTTTATTATTAGAAAGTATGGTTTAAGTCTTACTCAACCATATAAAACAAATTTATAAATAAAGTTTGCAGTTATTTATATATTGTGAAATATTGTTATCTTTAGTTTAGTTGAGATCTACAATATATCTCTTTACATCAAGACATATTGAGTGTGAAATTAATTAGTCTCGAAATCAGTTGTGCGTGGAACTAATGTCGAAACCTATCCTGTGTGGAACTATATAATGGGTAGTTCGATAGCGAATGATTTAATAAATCCAACAATCTCATTAGATAGGATTTAAATGACTTTAACATCGTATTAAAAAATTAATTTAAAATTAACTCAACTTTACAAAAATAACTTTTAAGATGAGATTTACACCTACTTGTTTTATATATTTTTTAACATAATTATGATTTGTTATATAAGTATAAGTTAATCCAGGTAATTTTATATTAGTCTAATGATACTATCTAAGGCATGTTTGGAATCTTGAGTTTAGTGTGGAATGAAATATATCGAACTAAATTTTATTAAAGATATTTGTGTATAATCAAGACAAAACAATTTTCTAAAACAAACCTAATAGTTATTCTTATTAAATATGAAGTTAGACAGTGACAAGTCATGCATTATTTAAAAAAAATACAAAGGTGTTTTGGAAAAAATTATAATTTTTCCAATTTTAATCCTTTACAACTATATAATTAAAGAATAGTTGAAACTTGTGTACTCCAAAATGTAAGTCATCTAATCATTTAAATTACATTCACATTTTACTATTTATAACATCTCACTTAAGAAAAATAAAATATTTCTATCGTAATTTGATTATAAAAAATAATTTTGTGAGCTATAAATAAAACTAGTAGGGCTATTGAATAAAATAAAGATTAACATGAAAGTTTTTATAAAAAAATAAAAAATAAAATAAAGGTTAAAATTATTATAAAAATATAATATTTTGATAACCTTGTATCAAATTATAACCAAAGAAAATAAATAATTTTTTTCTTAAATTTGGACTACACCCGAAAATATAAAATAATTTTAAAATTATATCATGTTATATCATAGTCATCTCTCACTTTCCAGTTGTTAAAAGTAATATTCAAAAATAAAAAATCAAAATCAAGGAAAGAGAAGATACGGAAGGTTAAGAATTTTTTTTTAATATATTAGCAGTATATATAAGTATAAATATAAATATTTATTTCAACCACAGTACACTTGTTATTTAAGTATTGAATCGTACACTTACTAATTAGATTAACCAATTCAATTTGGTTTTGATAAATATTTTAATTTTATATCTCAATAAATAGCTATGCTTAGTTTAATATGTAATTATTGTTTAATTAGGTTAAAATAACCACTTATAATAAAAGAGGCGTTGTTCCAATCATATAAAATAAAAAATTGTCTATAGTCTAAAATAACTTTTGATGTGTCATCACAATTTAGTAAAAAAAGCAATTTTATATAAACTAATAATATTATTCTAATAAATTTAATAGCAGTGTCATAACAATAAAAGTTAAAACTTACACGTGTATGTTTTTGAATTAATTGACTAATGCAATATTCAAAATTAATTGAAATTTTAGTATTGAATATACATGCTAATTTAAGAATTCATTCATCATGATATTTTGCTAGGTAAAATTTGATGAGAAATGGGTTATTTTGTAAAATTGATGACAATTTAATTTTTAAAATGGTTAAATATATTTTTCATCCTTATACTATAATAGGAAATTGATCTTCATCTCTGGTCAAAACTTTAAATTATAAAAATACTCGTAGTATGTATGGAAATAATCGAAATAGGTGTATGTGAAATTGATTCAATTTAAGATTTTACTTCATCAACCCATTAGAAGTAGTCATAATAGACACCAGTTTGCAATCAAAACAATAACAAATTTTGAAAAAAAACTAATATTTTTTTTAAAAACCTAACAATCATTATTTTGTAAAAATTGAAGATAATTTAATTTTTAAAAGGGTTAAATATGTTTTTCATCTTTGTACTATAACATAAAATTGATTTTCATCCTTAGTCCAAACTTTAAATCATCAAAGTGCTTGTAATATAAAAATGATTGAAATATGTCATTTTGTGGATGGAATTGATCAAATTTGATGTTCTACCTCATCAACCCATTAGAGGTAGTAAGTAGTTATAGTAGGCATCTGCAATCAAAACAATAAATTTTGAAAAAAATTAACAATCATTATTTTGTAGAAATTGATAATAATTTAATTTTTAAAAGGGGTTTTTCATCCTTATACTATAACATGAAATTGATTTTCATCTTTTATTCAGACTTTAAATCATTCTACTTATAGTATGAAAATGATTGAAATAGATTTTTTTTATATGTGAAATTGATTCAATTTGAGGTTTTACCTCATCAACCTATCAGAAGTAAGTTGTTATAGTAGATATTAGTTTGCAATCAAAACAACAAAATATTGAAAAAAAAGGTAAGAGTATTATTTTGTATAAATTAATGATAATTTAATTTTTAAAAGGAGTTTTTCATCCTTGTACTATAATATGAAATTGATTTTCATCTATGGTTCAAACTTAAAAATCACCAAGGTGTTTGTAGTATGAAAATTATTAGAATAGTTTATGTGGAGTTAATTTAATTTGAAATTCTACTTCATCAACTCATTATGAGTATTTATAGTAGACATCAATTTGCAATCAAAACAACAATAAATTTTGAAAAAAAAACTAACAAAATTTAAAAAAACTAACAATCATTTAACATGCAAATGACTAATTTCAATCATTTTCATACTACTGGATGGTCAAAAAATTTGAATTAGAAACGAAAATCAAATAAAATTTTGATTTGATATATATATATATATATATATATATATATATATATAAAATAAGATAATTAGATTATATTATTAAGATTATTAGAATAGTTTGTCTTCAATATATAACATTTAAGGATTAGTTTGATATTGAGTTATATTTTTCAATAATTAATTTAAAATTAAATTATAAATTTTTGGTACCATCTTATTATTAGGCTGTGCAAGTTAACAAAAATACCAATCTTTATTGATTACCAAACTGGATAAAAAAATATTTAAATTAATTATCAGTACAAAATAATTAATTATCAATAAATAATATTTGTATATTTTCCATTGGAATAACTTTTTAAAATAAACTTACTTAAAATATATTAACACTGTAAAAGTTTGTGCAAGATAAAAGAATATATTTTTTATTTAATTTTATTTAGATATGAATATCTTTTCATGGCATCTCAAGTTTTTTAACAGACTGCACTAGCTAACTTAAAAAATAATAGAAAAAAGTGAGGTATAATCTAAAATATATATATATATATATATATATATATATAATTTACTCAAAAAATAATTAACATTATAGATTAAAGGAATTTAATGGACATACCAGATTAATTAAATGTAAAAATAATATAATATTTCTTTTAAGAAATTGGATTGTCTTATATTTTAAACTAATAAAAAATTTAATATTAAATTTAGTGACTGTTTGGAATTCTAACTATTCGTGACAAGTTAGTTTATTTAAGAATCGTATGACAAATTTTTAATTGATTTTCCTATTAGACGAGAAAACCTCGATTTGAAAAGAAAAGAAAAGAAAATAGGTTAAACTAATTTTATATTTAACACTAAGTCAAATCCATTTAAAATATGTTTCTTAAAGCATCAATGCCGTAAAAATACAAACATAGTATGAAAACAAAAATAGGATAACTTCTAAAATTATAAGACTTTGTAAGAGTATAATATAATGCATAAAGTTAATATAAAACAACATAAACCATGAATTTAAATGGAAGAGATATTAATATAAATGTGATAAAATATTATAGAATTTATGATATATTTGTTTATATCGATATAAAAAATTTTGAGTTAAAAAATAAGGTACAAAACATAGTAAAGAAATTCAAAATATAAGTAAAATATCTTATATGAACAAAAGTTACAAAAATTAGATAAAGAATTTTTGAATTACTTATAAAATGTTGTAAAAATATAAAATAATTAGTATATTAAATTTTGGCAAAGCAATAAAAACACCTGAACAATCTAAATGGTCCTTTCTTACACTTCTTCCATCTTAAATTCATACCAAATGTTAGTCCTTTTACTGAGTAGTTGGATAGTATTTAATTTTATATCGACGGCTACTGTTTAATCTTGAGACAGATGAATATTAATTTATTTTGGATATCACTATTCCTTTAAAAAATATATAGTTTTCCTTTAATAACTTTTGTAGATGTCTGTAAAATATGATGTTGTGCAAGTTGTGAAGATGCTACAATTCTTTCATATTTCATGTTGAAAAGAGTGAGAGTGTTGTATTTAGCATATCACTCCTAAACTATAGTTATTTGGTTAATTAGTGTATTATTAACGTACTAATTAACAGACTTGAGTTTTACAATGATTTATGGTAGGTAAACCATGATCATGAAAATTCAATTCCATCAAAAACTATAGATAACATATTTTTAGAAAGAAGATAACAAATTACCAATTCCGCATTCTATAAATTTTGTTTTTTCTGATTTTTTTAATTCTTCTATTGTCCATTGCTTTTTTGTCTCTGTTTTTTCACTACTTTTCTTTCTTTGTAAATTGTGTTCTTTTAATGGGGCAGTACAAATTTTGATAGGAGATGCACATTTTGTATGTTTATATTTCATGTGATGAATAATTATGCATAATTATTGAATGTAGAGAAACTTTCATCCTTTTTAGTGTTTTTATTCTTATATGCTATAATAGTTTTTGATACTACGTTTTGCATATGGTAGAAGTTATTGATCCTCAAATGATCTTACCCCACCTTGTTAGGTTATTATCTTACCTCATCTTTTGATGTTAACTTATTAGATAATTCATCATTTGTTATTGTTCTACCTAACAAGACACATAATGTTTTCCTTTGTTAAACTTATTTCAATTAAAAGCTTAAATGACTTTAATTTTTAGAGTATTCATAATTGAGTATGTTTCTTTCTAGTGAGAAGTGTATTTTATAAGTCATAATTAGTTGATCTGTTATTTTTCAATTTTTAATTAATATTATTTAATTTTTAAATTTTATATTTTTCTCAATTGATTTCAAGTACTACTTTCATTATTTTTGTCTAAAATTCTAAATAGTTTTATTGTATCCACATATCTTATAACTAATCTATTATATAAGTTATATTCTATTTTAATAGAAAATTGGTCTAACTAACAAGACACAACCCCAGTTCTGAGTCAAGCTAGGCAAAAAGCCTTAAATAATGTTAGTTTTGAAAGTTTCCTTCGGAACCCTTGAATGTCATGTTATTTCTTAGTGAAAAATTCATCAACTATCATATTTTCTCAAGTATCTTTCTACGTGACTAAGCGAGATTAACGCTTTATTTAAGCGGTTACTTAGAACAAATACACATATAATTTATAAGACTTTGATAAAACATTTAAATAAAATATCATTGCCAATTTGATTTTAAATTAAAAATATGTCGATCATTAAGTAATATAAGCGTATGTCTTAGTGTCTGTTCTAATTTCATTAATGCAATTTGGAACTTCGTGTTTTGTGTGTAGAGCTTTAGTAAACCATTACGACTAAGATGTTTTTGCCCCTTTTAACTTTCTAATGATCATAAGTCATCTATAAGTAGTAGACTAACCTTTTAGTTGATCGATCAAACAAAATCATACACAATCTTGCCTCGAATTCTTAGCGACTCATGATTGACCTTAGTTCTTCTAAGGTTACACTCCAACCGAGTTGGAGTCGTTTGGTGTTGATATTTATGGTCAAGCAGTCCTTCTAAGGTCAGACTCTAACCAATTTGAAGTCGTTTCATGTTGAAATTTGTGGTTGACCTTGGTCCTTCTAAGGTCAAACTCCAATCAAGTTGAAAATTTTTCATACGATCAACCTTAGTCCTTCTAAGGTCAAACTCCAACCAAGTTTAAGTCCTTTCACACTTTGATATCTATGGTAGACCTAAGTTTTTTTAAGACCAAACTCTAGCTGGAGTTATTTCATGATGTTTTTTATGGACAACCTTAGTTCATCTAAGGCTGGAATCCAACTGAGATAGAGTCATTTCGTGACATTATTTATGATCGACCTTAATTCATATAAACTCCAATCGAGCTAGAATCATTTTGTGACATTCTTTATGGTCGACTTTACTCTAGTTAAGTTGAAGTTATTTCATAATGTTATTTATGATCAACATTAGTTCATTTAAAGTTAGACTCCAAGCGAGCTCGAGTTGTTGCATGACCTTCTTTATGGTCAATCCGAATTCATCTAAGATCAAACTCTAACATAGCTAAAATCATTTTGTGATGTTCCTTGTGGTTGATCTTCATTTAAGGTTGAACTCCAACGGAATTGGAGTCGTTTCATAACGAACAAATAAATGAGTTAGTCATGATTTAAAAATAAGTATTTATCTTTTTAAGAATTTTTTTTTTTTACAATAGTTAAAATTTTATGACTATTTGAACAAGTTTTAAAGTATTTACAAAATTTATCTTTATCTTTTTTTTTATCTTCATTAAAGGTAACATTTTTTCTTCTTTCAATAAAGTTGTATCACTTTAAAAAAATATTATAACTTTTATCTTAACTAAGATAATCAATTAAAATATATCTTTTAATAAAATAAAATAATTAATAATAATAATATTATTTATATATTTGTATAATTATCTTTGACATATATTTTTTTCTCTCTCTTAATATTATTTTTAACTTTGAATATCAATAATTAGTAGGAGTATTTTTATCCTAAATTTGATAACAGGGAATTTAAAATACTAAACCCCCAATATATATGATAATAATCTATCTAAGAATACAATTAATTAAAGAGGATAAACATGTAATTGACAATTTATATATCATAACAAACTATTAAGAGTTTAAATAATAAGTATGTTAAATAATTAAAATAGTTATTAATTTACCTATTTAAACTAGGGTTTAAATATGTTTTTAGTCTTTATACTTCAAGCGAAATTGATTTTAGTCCCTTGTCGAATCTTTAGAATAATTGTGTCCTTATACATTGAAGAGTGTTGGCATAGGTCATAGATCATACTAAGGAGACATTAACATATTTTTGTTACGTGGCAAACAAAGATCATATATGAAGTCTAGTAAAAAAACGTCCACATCACTTAGGGATAATTTTTCATGAAAGTTCATTAACTAAAAACATATTTAACTCTACACTAGTGTCTCATAAGGAGAAAAAGTTTTTTCTTCTCTAATAAGCTATTGCAAAGAGGTTTTCACGGAAACATAAGACAAGGAGAATTCATTTTTGGTTATGAGAATTAAAAAGTGACAATTATCGCTAATCACTCATATTATAATTGAGTTTTTCAATAAAAAGAAGGGTGGATAATTTCTTCACCGAACCCCATGATGACTTTCAATGTTTTATAACCAATGCATTCATAACTGAGTGTGTTTTTTATAGTGAAAATGTGTATTTTATAAGCATGATTATTTGTTATGCTATGTTTTTTGTCTTAAATAATATTATCTAATCTTAAAAGTTTATTCATATTATTTTTTCTTCAAATTTTTGATAGTTTTATTGGATCCCTCTATTACTTATTAACATACCCTATAACCGGTTTGTTAGATAAGTTACATTTTCTTTTAATAGAATATCAAATTAATTAATTGTACAAAATTATAGAAGTTTCCAATCACACCAATTTATTATTCTCAACATGGAAAAGAACCAAAATGTTGGTGATTTCCTTAATTCTTAAACTTGTGTACCAACCATTGCTAAAAGCATTATTTGCATGGATAATAACTATGAAATATGGAATGATTTGTAAAAGAGGCTTTCAAAGAGGATATTATTTGAATTATTGATCTCCATTATATGATTTCTTCCTTTAAACAAAGGGAGTAGAGTGTTACAACTACTTTACTAAGTTCAAAACTCTTTAGGATGAGCTCAATCTCTTTCTATCATTGTTTACTCTTTTTTTTTAGTGTTAATGTTACAAAATACACATGATTAAGTTTCTAAGGAGATTTTGATAATTATTTAATTGTAAAGATTTTCATACCACTATTGAACTTTTTCTACTTGGATAGATGGGAGAGATTCACCACCTCTAAGATATAAGTTGCACATATAAAATAACATAACATCATCTTCAATTCAAAACTCTTCAATTATGTGTTTTTTAATCTTTTTTCTTTATATATTATTCAACTTTCTTATTAATATTTAATGTGAAACTTTCAACTCATACTTAAATTATTAACATAATGATACAATAAATTCAACAAATATTATTAAAATAGACTATAATATCATATTAGAAAAATAAAATTAGATCTAAATCATTCAATTTATAAACTAAAGATTACCTCCAATTATATATTTATTGACTTTATATCTAATAATATTAAATTTACAACTACATCAAGCTACAAGAAAATGAAAGACTTTGCCAACATTACTGGTCACCAATAAAGTTGCACCAACAAGTCCATTATTGCACCAATGCAGCAGCTTTTTGTGAATGTTGATGTGACATAAAGTGGTCTGAATGCAAAGACCTCATCAGAAGTGGTGCTTTTGTAAGGTATTGAAATCCAGACCACATGCAGCAATGACAACAAAACATGCAGCCTTGTACGTCAATCAAACATAGTTATCATATGTATGTACAAACCAATTCTGTGAATGGTGACCACACATAATTAAGAAGAACACAAAGGAACAATAATGATGCAGAAAATGACTATGCACCTTTGTGGTTCGAATTTGCTGAATTTAATAATTAGCACAATCTAGTGTGAGAGTTCAAGTATAGGCTGCAAGATTGTATAAACAAGTTAAAAATTGTGGTCTATATATTATTGGACATTGGGTGGTTTGCTTGCATAGAATCCAAGACACAGTGACAGTGAAGAATGAAGAAATGAAGGAATGGTCATGGCATTGAAAGGTTTGCTACGCAGGAGAGATGACGCTGTCACTTACATCCATCCTTGCTTCCTTCACTGAGGTGGGTACGAGCAAAGCTTGTCAGCATCATATCTTCTGCATAGTAAACCTTGCATATGCAAATTGTGAAAGTGCCTTTTCCTTCAAGAGAAGCAATATGGAAGATGAGGTAAGTAGTTTTCTTGGTTGAGAAAACACAATCACTGATAACTCTACCATATATGTGCATCCTAAGGGAGTGCTGTTATATAAATGTAATTATACGCTAAACCCTCCATGGTTCTCCATTGATATATAGCAGCTAACCTCATTTGAATTTTTCCTTTTGGTTTCATTTTAAGTGCATAATTATGTGCCTTCCTCTGGTAGTCTGAAAGATCTAGAATGAATCTATTTCAGTTTTCTCATGAAACATTTTGAGATTTTGAACTGATCAGGTGAACAGATTTCTTTTGTGGGTGTGTGATGCTGAGCATGCATGCTATCTGATTTCTTGAGTTCAAGCTGCTGTACGATATTGTATTTTAGAGCACTGAGTTTTCTAAAAAGAATCTAATTCATGTATTTATTTTTACTGCATAATTTCTGGTTCTAGTGTATGTGGTATAGCAGCTGTACACGAAAATCTTGAATTGTTATTATTATTGACTAAGGCCATGGAATCCACATGAAGAAATTTTGAAGTTGAAATTTATTTTCAAAGGTTCAACATAACAAGTGATCAGCTTCTCATACATATATAGTCACTAACAGCTTCTTTTTTCTGGATCCAGGGATTCCTTATCCTTCCATAGCTCACGCTATACTTTTATCTGATTTTCAGTTGGTGTCTACACATATGTGCATGGGAGTTCTCCATCTTCTTTTATGAAAAATTTTGAAAAGGTTGATTCGAAGAAAACTTTTAAAATAAATTAAAGTTTTAGAAAGTTATAAGAATAATTGTATTACTTTAAAACTATTAAATTCGAAATATCATTTCAGAAAAAGTAGGAACTCGGATTATTTTATATTCTTTTTCTCTTTGAAATTTATATTTTTTCCCCCATATTTTCTTAATCTCCATTGCCATGAAATAAACTTAAATCTTCTTGATATTATATTTTCGGTTGATGTATGGAATTCCTTTGAGGTTAAACTTTATCATATTTCTGATTGTTCAAAGGGAAGTTTTTTTTTTCATGTTAAATAATATTATTTCTTAATTTTGTTTTAATTTTTAAAAGAAGTCAATTATTCTCTAAGTTGCAGAAAAGATGAAAAAGGAGAAATAATTATGAAAACGATATATTTAAACCAAACATCTTTTTAAAGCCGGAGTGAAAATTAATAAAAAAAACTTCAAAATAGGTAAACTAAAACAAAATAATGATAATGAGATGCAACAATACAATATCATAATATTTTATTACGGATAGTTTACTTGATTGTATTTTTGAGATTGAATTGTTTTATTTTTCATTTTGTTGTTTTTATTGAGAGTTAAGAAAATTCTTTTCTTTTGTTTTCTTCTTTTTTTATTTATTTTATTTAACTCTCAATATATTTGTTTATGCTACTTTTAGCAATTTTTTTATATTTTATTTAGTCTTTTTATGTTTTTATTTTTTTAGTTTTATATTATTTTTAATGTAATACACATGTTACACATAATTTTTATTAAAAAACACAATTGTTTCAAATAAAATTATTAAAATTATTTTAAATTGATGTAAATAAGGGTTATTTTTTTATTAATATCAACCAAGACAATAGTTATTCTTGACAAGATTGATTTTTTCAATCAATATAATAATTTTTTAATTGACACTAAGATTATTTTTTAACTGATGTAAGTTATAATTTTTTAAGTTATATTAATAGAAATTATGTTTTAATTAAAACCATTTATCCATTAATGTAAATTATAACTATTTCTCAATCGATATTTATTAGAATTTTTTCAGTCATTATCAATAAAACTAAATTTTTATGAATGTTAACAAAAACAGATTAGTTAAAATCTTTTGTGATTATTAATAATGGATGTTTACAAAAATTCTATTTAAATCGACATCATTATAGTGATTTTTATATTTAGTGATAATTAAAATATTTTATTCAAGCAAATAAAAATTAATATGAGTTAACAAAACATTTAAAAAATTAAACATTTTATACAATAAATTTATTTTTTCTTAAAATTATAATTTATTTTATCCAAACCAACGGATATTTAGTTAAAATAAATAAAAACTTTTCTCTATCTACTAACTAGGGAGGGTTATATATATTTATACCTTCTCCGTTGTATCTCCATACTTATTTTTAATTCTAATAATACCTTTTAAGTATGTTGGAAAGTGTGATTTCTTCTTCTTTATTTTTAAGTGATGGTTGGTGTGTGACTGGTGGTTAGGATAAGTTTTGTAATGTTCTTATTGGTGGTGACTTGTTTTTTTCATTTTTTTAAGTCACAAAACTCAAAAAAAAAAAAAAAAAACTAGCAATGTACAAAAATAAATACAAAACTAAAAAAAAAAAATTTCTTCATAATGAAGAACGTCAAATACAACGAATTTTCTCGTCAACCCTTTTAAAGACATTTAAATGATGAAATTGGTCTCTTAAACGCTATGGTTAAAGAAAAATGGAAATGTTATGACTAGAAATGAAGTATGCGACTCGAAAAGAGATATGTGACTAGAAAAGAGGTATGAATATACAACTGAGATTATTTAAAAAATGTGAAAAATTATGTTTTATTTAAAATTATTTAATATTTTTAAAAAGATTAAAATCCACTTTTGACACAATTAATATGAAGGTGGGAGAAGAAATGAAAGAGGTGGGAGAAGATATGAAAGTCGAGGGAGGATTTAGTTATATATAACCCATGAATATCCAAAGATATTCATAAAATCTATGAATACAACAAACATCATACAGGTGAAATAAGTATGTACTGAATTTTCATCCTAGAGACAGGTGGTAAGAATTACTATCCAAAAGTATCTCACCCATCAACATCCCAACTCATTCTCATGGATAAAAAAGGCCCTTATAAGTTCATTCTCATTCTCATAAGTTGATTTGTAGTTATTTTAAAGCACGAGTTTTCTAAAAGTAATCGATAGTTAAATGGGGTTCCTGAATTGTATTTATGTACTTATTATTTACTGCAGAAAAAAAATTCTGATTCAAGTGAATGCATTGTAGCTGCGGTATGCGAAAATCTTGGACAATTATTATTATTGACCAATTGATTGTAAAGAAAGATTTCTTTATAACGAATTCTACAATATATAACTAGAAATAAAATAAAAATTATATTTTATAAACTAAATGAACTTATCCATGAATCAATTTATAAAAAATCTATTATATTGTTCTTCTAAAATTTTAATTTTAACTTAAAAAAGAAACACCTTTTTTTTTTTTCTAAAAAATTTAAGGGGAAACTCATCAAAGTCTAAGGCCATGGAATGGAAACTACGTGGGGAAATTTTGAAGGCACAATTACGCAACTATTCAACCAACTAATAGGCATAAGAACTTGTCGAAGTTCAAGATCTTTAGCTAGCAGACGCTAGTGTAAATTTTTGAAGTCCATACTTTCCAACACAAAAACTTTAAACTTTTCGGCAGCCTATTTGTTTTACTTAAATTAGTGTGGTAAATCTAAAACAGCACCCATAATGACTATGCTCCATCCTAAAAAATCATTCCTCTGCTCAGCATAAGGGTCCTTGAACATTAAATCGACAAATGGAAGAGGATACTATGTTTTTTTTATCAGCACTTTAAGGGGTTATACTAGTGCAAATTCCATTGAGTTGTGCTGTACCACCAATACAAAGTGCATCACTCTCCAACATGCTTTAATTTGAGCATAAGAAGGTCATTATAGGCTAGTAGGGATGGTATAATCCCACAAAAAGATGGAGCATATCATTCAAAAGATCGAATGATATATAAACAAATCCTGAACCTGACGCATAATTCCTGATTAAAGATCACTGAACATTGTATTGAATGGAACTTTTAACATTGACAAGCCACTATCAGTTTTTTAGAGTATAAAAAAACCTAAAAATGAAAATTGTGGAGTATAAAAGAAAGAAAATGTGGTAGTGTACGAAATTAGTTACAGCTGCTAGGTGAAACAAACAAATGCTGATCAGAACAGAGAAAAATGAATGTCTCAGCCTGAACCTGATGGTGATTACTAATCTGGGAAGTTGCAATCCAGATGATGTCTGCGCCTGAAGAAACTATAATGAATCAATTCGCAGGCCATATACAAGTAAATGAAAAATTGACGGAAGAATCATAATTTAGATTGCGGGGAAGTGTATTTCCAATTTAAGAAGATTACCAAAAGAATGGTGAAATAATTCACATGTTGACTTAATTAACCATTCTTCGAGTTAATTCATCCTAAGCAGATACTAATTCCCTAAAATATCCTAACTTGCAGCTCTCCCAAAAATAAGAATTAGAAGCTAAACACAAAGAAAGATGGCTACCAATTTACCAAACACATTAATTTGACACTGTCCTCCCTTAGAGACTATTATTACACAAATACATAGAGAGAATAGAAGAATAAAGGTGGAGTAAGTGGGTGGCTGTCATGGTAGTAACATACCTCAAAAGCTTTTATAATTCTTTATCGCTGTCAAGTGCTTTTGCTGCTGCCTTTTCAGCTTCTTCCAAAACAAAGGTTTTCATTGATTCAATATCCCTTGAACCTGAACGATTGTGATGAAAAAAATAAGATTAGATTTATGAACTACCACTTCTCACTGTAGTTTTGTTGGGAAGGAGTAGCTAATACATGCTTCATATAAATAAATCATATAAAACTCAAAAGAATAGGACCTAAAATAATCTAACAATGAAAAAAGACCACAATTTGCATATTAAAGAAAATATTTCTTCCTTCAGGGTTGATTAAATAAAATGAAAATAAATCATATAAAAGCTTAAATCCACTGCTATAAGGTAGTTGGCATGTTGCAGAATCTGTATCTTCAAGTACCAGTGACTTGAATAGCTGCTAAATGTGATGGGAAAAAGTTTACAGTAGAAAAGCTTTGAATCACTGAACTTAATGATAGGATATTAAGATAGAAACGTTATGAGGATACAGGATACCCTATGTTATTACTATAGAGGCATAAACCACAACCTCTGAAAACTAGCAAACTCATTAGATCATCATCATTAATTAACAAAAGTGAAAGGTGCCACCTTGAACATTCATTCGTGGGCAGAAGGTATATGTAATGGTTAGAGGTTAGAGCCATCGTATTGCCTTAACTTTTCACATTCAAGACGTGCACAGAAAGATTGATTGCATAGAGCAAAATGGCTCAGTTGATCCCTTTTTTGGTTTTCCAAACTTGACAACCAAGAACCCCAAAAGAATTCTAACATTTTTATCCTAACCCAAGCCAAGTTATACACAAGAAAACAAGGGAAACATAAACTAGTCATAAATCATAATTGGTTATTGATGGTCAGTAAAATTAAAAGCCTAAACTTGGGGACGTGAATTAGGTTGAAGAATACAGAGGAATTAATTGAGGAGAATCCATAAAGTCCATCATTTGACAAGGGGTAAAAAAATTCAAAATTACCTTGATATCTAGCTACTTCTTCACCATCATAGAAAACCTTAAAGGTAGGATACGAATGAATATCAACTTTGGAACAGACTGTTTTCTCCATGCCACAATCGACTTCCCCGACCTCTATTTCATCTTCTCCTTCCATTGTCCTCCCCAAATCATCCCACAACGTGCCCAGGTTTTTGCTGGCAACAATTATCATGATTTGACAAGTTAGAAAAACAACAACAACAGCAGCAGCAGGTTCAGTAAGATCAAGTGTAGGCTATTGCAGTATATAAAAGAATTAATCACCAATGCTTGCACCAGGGGACACAGAATTTCACAAACCACGCAGTGTCCTTCTCCTTGATCTAGACACAAACAAAAAAGTAATTGAGAAATGAGATCGTATACATTTCTACATCAGTGCAATCGAACTCCTAATTAAACAACTTGAACTAGCTTCCATAGAAGATTATTGTGATCATAAAAATGAAAACCCAAAAAAAAAAACCTGGAAAGTGAAAAATTTGAAATTGGGGGCGTACCTTATCATTAAATGTATCAGAGGTTAAGGTTATAACCTCGGATTGAGTACAGAAAAAGAAGGAGAGAAAAATGAGAAATGGTATTGCAGTGTGAGTGAGAGTTCTGATGGCCATGCTCCTCGTCTCTGATCAACCCTACCCCTTCCTTCCTTCGCTTCTTTCTTCTCCACCGCCTCCAAATGTTTCTCTGCAGATCTTTCACCCACGTGCTAAGCGCGTGCTTCATATATATCTTCTTCGCCTGTGCTTTTCCTCCGCTTCACTGCCCCATGCCAACTCAATCCAATTTTACATTCCTTAGAATCAATGTAAATCCTTTAAATTTAATTTCACAACAAAACTGCAACATTTTTCAACAATATGTTATCTTTTATTGGATTAAAGAATGTGCCTTTATTTGATTTTGAATCAAAATTAATGATTACTTATATAAATTTATTTGAAAAATGTTATATTAATTATATTTGAGTAAACTAAGTTTTTTTAAATCGATTTTATTCTTTATAATTTTAGTGTTGGATTGAATAGGGGATTTGTGAGAAAGGGAGAGAGTGAATTTGTGAGGATTAGAGAGGATATCTCATGATATGTGAGGTTGTTTGGATTGAGAGATGATAAAGTGAATTTGTGAGGATAATTTATTGAAATTTGTGAGTGAGATAATAGTTGGGAAGAAATTTAGAAATTATTTAAAGGTGTAAAATGTAAGTTTATAATTTTTCCTTTGTTATTAAAAAATATTTGAATAGTGAATTATAATAGTGTAGGTTTGAATTAATTAAAATTTTTTAATACATAATATCCATAATTACTTGTATTTTTCAATAAAAAATTAAAAATATAATAGAAAATATTTTTGTGTTAAATTGAAATAAATTTATTAAAAATTATAAAAATAATATTTATTATTATATATTTATTATTTTATATAACTATATACGTGTTGTTGATATTATAATTTTATTTTATTATTTTCATTATTTATAATTATATGTTGTTATTAATAGTATAATTAAATATTTTTGAAATTATTAAATAAATTTATATAATATTTAATTTTGTATATTGTATATTGTAATAAATGCATGCACAAGGGTATTTTAGTAAAATTTTATAATCCTACATTAAATTAGCATAAATTTCGTTATTTATGTGAATATTGAAAAAACACTTTCACCTTCTCTCTCATCCATTTTTCCACTCTCAAAACCATAAAACAAACACAGAAAACACTCTCTCCCTCCTCGTACTTGGATGGGTTGTGCGCATTGCTGTCAGTTAAGAAAAAAATGTAGGGTGACCTATCTATTTCAATCTGCTGGTCTACTTAAAACCTTCCTATATAATTTGTAGTCCACACGGGCTAACTATGAGGCGAATTGGCCTACACAACCTATATAATTAAAAATCTATAACTTTTTTTTTCTCTCAAAATTTCTTTTTACAGCCACATATTCTCAAAAGTTCTAAAACTATACATTCAAAAATTTACAATCTATAATACAAATTTGTATTCTCGATTGTGAAATATGAAATATTGTTCAATCCGAAACATAAATTTTTCCACATCTAAAATTAAAGAGAAAACATCTAATGAAAAATGTTAAAGGTAATTTGAGTATATTTGAAGTATGGGGTGCAAGAAGAAAGGTATGGAGGTACATGAAAAAACTCCCTCAATCCCTAATTTGTAATACCTTCATAAAATTTGATAATCATTTTTTAATATTTAATAATATTTTTTTGTCTTTCTGAAATGCATATATTATTTAGGTTTCAATATTCATCGAATGTTCTTAGTATTTTTTATAATAAAAATTTAAATTAAATTATATTATATATATATATATATATTATTTTATACTAATTTTCAAATTAGAATAGTAATAATGTGTCTACGTGCATTACTTTAAAAAAGTGTATATATTTAATGAAATATTTTATTAGTCAATTCATCTAAATAAAAAAAAAAATTTAAAATTTATATTTGATTTTTTTTTTCATTAATTTTTAACAAATATTTCTTATACGGAATGACTCGAAGGTCTATAAACTAGCTCTTATACAGAACAAATCAATAAAATTAATCCATATTTAGTACATATGAGAGGTGAACTCAATTCATATTTTGTAATTTATAGATCAATATAAGGCAAGTCAATGTCGGACGGACAACTTGCATTACCATCCCTAATTTTAGTTAAGATGATATTAATTTTACAATATATGTAAGATTGATAGTTAAAAAAATATAATCTTTATATTAGAGTTTAATTTAGTTATCGATATAATTTTACGCTCTTAATTAAATAAATATTATTTCACACGTTATAAATTGAGTACATTTTGTATTTTTAATGTATTTATTTTAAAAAAACACTTTGTTTTTGTTGCATATCCTCTGTGGTTTGATATTGTACAAAAAATCTTTCAATTGGATTTTTATGGGCAATCCCAGCCTACAATTACCATCATATATCCAATACTATTATTGTTTTCTGCTATATATTTTTTTATTTCTCCAATTTTTTTAATTATTACTTTATTGTGATTGAAAAGTATTTTAAACTTATTTCAAACTATCATATTTAATCATTCGAATTATTATCAATTATGTTCCTCAATTGGATTTTAATCCATTCAAATCAATACTCTGACAGATTAATATATCATAATATAGAGAAAATTATTCATGTAATAAAAAATTATGTATTTGATTTATATAATATATAAAAATTTGTAAGATTAATAATAATTATGATAAAAGAGATTAGTTTTTAAGTTCATTAAGCTTGAAAAAACACCATAAATAAAAAATATAAATTGTTACTAACTTTTTATGATGATAATATTTTTTAAAATAATAAAGAAAAAAACAAAAATAAGGAAAATATATTATGACATAGTAAGAAAAAACAACACAATCTTATTTAATATTATAGTTATATATGTATATATATATTAATAATTTTAAGTTAAAAAAAAGTGATTTTTAAGTTTAGGATTTAAAGTTTTTATATCTGTAAGTGTACAATAGCATTCCAAAAGAAATGTTATTCCTTTAAATAATTTTTAATATCTAAGAATTAATATTTTTTCATTAAATGGTTAAAGACACTTTTCACCCAAAATTCATTTTAACAAAAAATAGAGAGTTAGACATCACCATTAAAGAAGAATGGAACTTTTGGTGAAATATTTAAATCACGAATCCTTTTTATTTAATAAATTATTTTTTGAGGTTCAACTATCTTCGAGTTATTATTTTGTTGAAAGCTGGACGATATATATATATATATATATATATATATATATATATATATATATATATATATATATAAATGTTGTAATATTATTCGTACAATGTTTTATACATATTACTTTTTTTATTTGTCTGTATCACATTCGTTTTAACATTTTTTTTTTCAAAAGGATGAAAAAAATAGAAGAGAAAATAAATGTATATCTAATCATTGTATAAAGAGAAATATCATTTAGTACTAAATTTTTTTAGTGTCATTTTTTAATTGAATAATTTTATTATTTAATAAATAAAGAATATTTATTTATTTCTTTAATAAAATAAATGATTGAATATTTAAAAACAATAATTATTATATAGTTTTTAAATATTATTTTTACAAAAATTATATATATATATATTCAAATTTTGTATATATTTTTTTAAAATTTTCATAAATTAATAAAATTATAAAAATGTATATATTTTAATGTAATAAAGATGTAAATACGGAAACACACCGTAGTATTTATAATTACCATTTAAATTGTTATGAACAATACAATGAAAACAACAAACAAATATTAATCTTAAATTACTTATTGTCTAAAATTTTCTATCCTCTTTATACTGTAAAAAATATATAATAGTAAAAAACTGTGATGCTAATGAAGATACTAATATAGTTTATAATTAATGGAAAATATTATTTTAACAATATTAAACTAAAAATACTAGTTTATAACTCTTGTTTTATTACAGTATAATCCCAAAATTGTTCAATATATTACGAATGATAACTAATCTTTGCCTTGCAAAGTACGTCAACAAATGCAGAACAAAAGACAAAAAAAAATACAAAGTAACTACTACTAATTCAGTGACAGATATATAGCAGTAAATGCTAATTGAGAACTGTTCTTAACTTTCAAAAGGAAGGTGGATGTGAATGAATTCATTGGAATTGGTTGATTTTATTCACTGATCAGTACAAATAATGAATGATAATCATCTCAATTAACAAAAGAAAACATAAAGCATCAGGGAAAACAAAAAACAAAAAAAAGCAAAGCCGATTTAAGGTTCCACCTTAATCTCACTATATCACTATCAAAATGTGCCTCTAATTAAACACTTAGCAAAGATCAAAACCCCATAACCATTTCATTCCTTTGCAAGCTTTGGAATTGCATCCACCACCACCTGCACCTCTTCATGTGCTGCTGGTAGAATCACAGCTTCCTGTTGTGCCTTAGCTATGCTCCTCATGGTCTTTTCACTCACCCCAAATGCAGTTGCTAGCTCAGGCCCCATCATGGTCCTTATGAGTGACGTGGAACCCACCAGAAATATTGGCCTATTCTTCTGAGCCGAGGTGGTGAAGCCAAAGAACTCTAGTGGTTCACCATTTGATGCTATTTGGCAGAAGGCAAAGTACCTTGGAATGAAGAACACATCCCCTACTTTTATGTGAGTGTCCATTGCATTGCTTCCATCTGGAAACACTACTTGGATCCTACCTGAACCTTTTAGCACTATGCCATATTCTGTTGCCCTTGGATTCACATGGGGTGCCATCATTGATCCCTGCCATGTAGTCAATAATGTACAAAAACAATTACCATAACTTTGCAACAAAATTTTGACCTAGCTTTTCTTAAATGTTTTGAAGACAAAATACTTTAAAAGAATGAATGTTGAGATTTTAATCTAATGTGTAAATCACAATTATTGTTTTCTAAATATCATATAATGTTATCAAAGGGAAGTATTGAAGAGTTTGTTTGCATACAGCTGAGAGATTGACATGATAAATGCCAACGCCAGAACTTCTGAGTGGATGATAGTGAGAGCCATCTACAGCAACGCTCCAACCATAATTGTTTTGAAAATCTGGTTTTCTGTTATAAAGGTTGTAAGAGCGAGGGGATCTTTTAGTAATCATCTCCCTCGTGTTCTTGTTCTCTTCCCCAAATACAGATTCCAAGAGCTTCCTCCATGACCAACTTGTTTGTCGCTCTTCTTCATCACCAGATTCCTCATCCTCCTTCTCCATTTCTACGTTTTCTTGTCGTTGCTGTACCATCTCCCTCAGGTGTTGCAGTTTTTCTTCCTCCTTAAGCTGAAGGAACTTGGTCCATATGCTTGTGGCTTGTGAATCTCTCACATGCACAATCGCCCCCCCGTGTTTCTTAGTGAAGAATTTTCGCAACTCTTTTCCTGATACCTGCAGGTGAGTTTATAAAAGACCGTTGTTTGTGGTTTGTGTTGTGTGTGCATGGTTCTAAATTGTTATGTAACCAATAAAGTTGGTAACTTACGTTAAAAGCAGCTTCAAGGATTTCATTCTCGAATCCAGCAAGTACTGAGGCTGGATGAATTCCACCTCCAATATAGAAGGACTGCATGCAACACATGGACAACAAAAATTGAAAATTGTGTCAGAATTACTATATAGGAAGATTAATCAGAGTCAAATGAATTGCATGATTTTTTTTTTTTTTTCAATATTAGGAGACAGTTTTTCATTGTTATAGATCCATGTACCTGGAAAACATCATCTCCCAAGCTTTCAGAGGGTTCAATGCTGCAGATAATGTGAAGCTTTTGACCACCTTCTATGTTAACTATGTAGAATGCAGAACCAGCTGGAATTTGATATACGTCTCCCATCTTTAAACTTCTGTGCGCCAGTTTGCCTTTGTTTACGATTCCCAACTTTGCTTCCCCTGAAATCAATGCCCGACTTAACTTCCAAATTCTCAAATTTCCATGGAGGTTATGATAAACGTGTTTCATTTTATTTTCTTCTTTAACCAGAAGACCTAGCATGTTACTCAGCATTTCTAACGAGTTTCTGACAAAGTTCTTCATCGCTATATTGTTGCTTTAGAATAGTAAAACAAAGAGGACCTATTTTAAGTTCTTTCCATATGATAAAATTTGTTAAAATTCTTGAACTTTATATGTCATTGTAGGACTTTAGAAAGCGAGTGAAACAACTTCTCAATGATTACACAATTTGAGTTGCTCTTAGATTCAACTTTCATGCAGATTAAACCAAAATACACAAGCCTAAAATGCATGCATGCATGCATCTATATATAATGATACCTGAACGCACGAATATGATCAAAGAGGAATCAATGTACTGAGGAATGAAAAGGGACCTTGGTTCCATAGTAATGAAACCAATGTGCAAGTGCCTCTCCGAAGCTCTACTACCATAACTTTCTAACACTCGCATCTTCCCAGCGCTGGTTTTGATCACGAGTTTGGATTTCTTCATCAAGAACAAATTGTCTGGTCTTGGAGGATCCTCTTTTCTCTCTTCCACCTCTGTCCTCCAGAACCGCCCCATTGTTACTGTGACGCCATGACAAAGAACAAACAATAAGATCAAAAGGGTGACGCTGCTTCCCATTGTTTCTCACTGTAATAATGAAACTTGAGTGGTATTGGATGCACTATGATTGCTTGATGAAGAGAATTTATAAAGAGAGAGAGGCACGAGACAGGTGTAGGTCATATAGGATCCGAAGGAATTTTCTGACCATGTTTGAGGTATATATAGTAGTCAGATACGTTTCTGTTGAGAAAAAATTTGGATCAAGGACAGACAGAGATGTGTGCTTGAAAATCTCTGCTTCACATGCCTTCATTCCACTTCACATCCTCTGCAACATTTCACTCTCATATAATAAAAATTAGATAAAAGGATCCACTCATAACCTTGAATCTTCAAATATTAAAATGGATCTAAAGTTACATGAAACAATACAAATTGATAAAGTTTCTTCTATTATAATATTCTCTTTATCTTTATTTATGTTGTGTTGTTGAGCAAAATATTGTTGAGACATTTAGTGGAGATGGGGAAATATAATTCATTTATTTAAATATGGAATCTCAAAGTCATGATTTCCATTAATCAATTACATATAACTAATTATATTTTATTTTTAAAATTAATTGTTATTTAGTCATTTTATTGTTATTTAGTCATTTTATTATAGTGATTGATAAATCGATTTTAATCTTTAATTCCAGTCTCTAACTTTATTAGTATTATAAAAAAATTATTAAATAAAAATCAAGAGACAAAAAATAATTAGTTGTTATATTGATTAAATCTAAATAATTGGTAGTTAAAATTTTTGGTAGCTAAGAGATGCCAATTTAAAAATTATTTAATAATAATATAAACTAATTTAGAAACTAAATTATTTTTTAATCTCTAAAATAATTTTTAATTTAGTTAATATAGCAAATAATTATTTTTTATCTTTAAAATTAATTTTTATTTAATGATTTTCTTATAGTGTAGATTGATTATCTCAATCATATATATAATACAATACGATGTTGTTATTAAATTTTTGTATTTATTGAAGTTGAGTTGTTTAGATCAGGCTTGAAATAGATTATTTGATATGGATCAAATTCTCTGAGATCATGACTTGCATTTGTATGTACATTAATTTTAAATTCTTAAAGCTTACCTATGTTTTCTATGTAATTGTAACTGATACATGAATTAATAATGTTAAGAAATCATAAATGATTTCCATGAACATAAAAGTTTGCCTATATGAATAAATATACATGCTTATGTTAAAATTTTGAAATTTGACAATGCAAACCCTTTATTGAACATTATAAACATGTAATCTAAATTTGTGTGTATATACATATATAGTTATTTTGGGTGTTACACAAAAACAAAACAATTGATTCAAATCCAGTTTAAAATTAATTATTAGCAAAGTATATATAAAACTTTTTTTTCAAAAAAATTAGTTTCTTAAAAACTAATTTAAATATCAATATAATTTTTTTAATCTTTAAAATAATATATAATTTAATTAATATAATAACTAATTATGGTGTGATAATGCGTGAGGTTAAACCCATGTTTATTTATTTGGAGGAAACCCCTCACTGCCCTCACATGCTTTAGTAAAAGCTTAATTATCAACTTAATTCCCAAAACAAAGGCCTTTCTTAGTTTCCATATAATCATTGACTTTTTTTGGTGTGATGATTACGCATAACTAGGTCAACGTTTTGGAGTCTATAATTATTTTTATACAATAATTTTAAAATTATAATTCTTACCACTGTAAATAAAATGAATTCGACGGAATAATTATGTTTCATAATTTTCTTATCAAGTATTTATTGAAGAATAAAAAAATATAAAACAAATTCATTTTATTCTTTTATAAATTAAAATCAGTATATTTTATTTCGATTTTAAATTTGCTAAACTAATATCAAAGTATCAATGCATTATATTCCATATAATTTTTTAACTTTCATAATTAATGCTTTCTTTACAATTTCATCTTTAAAAAATCTCAATAGATCAAGACAAAACTATTATTAGTCTTAACTCATAAGCAATACCAAATCAAATTTTTTTGTTTAGGTCAAATTCATTAAAATTTTCTAAATTAGGAGAGTGATTAATTTGATATTGATACTCATCAAAATAGTAGACTTTAATAAAATTTACTCAATTATGAAGAGACAATTAAAAAGAGAGTTTAACAATTGGTACAAAATAAACTCCCCAAGTCAATTATTGTTAATACATACAAACTAAAACAAAATGGGTTTGTCAAAAGATTAACGTGTTGTGCCAAATCTTAATAGCAATTGTTACATTGATTTCACACTTAATAAAATAGAAACTGTGTACATCTTCAAAGTTCATAATGTATTAATTAGGTTTCCACAGAGCAAAAGTATCTCTCTCTGGACTCCAGAGTCAACAATTTGGAGTCTTGTTGACCGAGAAAAAAGAAAATACAATTCTAATTCCAAGTCATATATAAATCCCCACAAGAAAGAGAAGAAAATTATATTTTCAATTTTCTTAAGAAAAATATTGATAAGAAATAGTTTAAAAAAATAATGATAAGTCAAACGATGGATTGCTTTAAATAATTACAATATTTTAAATTCTAATCTGATTTTTTTCTTCTCGTCTAGTAAAATGTACCCAAATTGAAGTTTAAAGAGATTAGTGTTTAAGAGATTTAAAATACCCTCAAACTAAACTAAAGTAGTTATTTGAATATATATCAAATTTAGAAATTTTTTAAGAGACGAAAAACTACTTAATTAATTTAAGTAAATTAAATAAAGGAATTTTTTTGTTTTGTTTTTATATAATCCGAGAAAGAGTGGTTTCCTCACATAATAATTAGTAGTTTCAGTTTTCAGCTATGATTTTTGATCTGGATTACATGTGAGATGTGAAGTATTTGTAAGAAACACTCTAACATTAAGTCAAGATATGATATGAGGTATTTGAAGTATTAATTATTGTTAAAAATGTGTAGGTGTATTTATAGAGATCAGATTGATACTTCTTAAACATGTATTTATAGAAATATTAGAGGAACCAGTGTTTAACATAACTTACTGAGTCAATTTTATAATTAAAAGAGAATTCTATATATATATATATTTTACTTAATTGATTATCTTAATATAGTATTTATGTTTATGGTGATGGGTGATCGGTTTTCAAATAATGTCTACCGATCTCTTTTCTCCCACTTACATAATATTTCTCTTTCAAACAATTGCATTAATGTGAATTCTTTATTTTAAAGTTGTACAGCATGTACTCTCTCATTTACATTATGCAATTATTTCTACCTTCTCTCCATCTGCATCTATTTCATCAATCACTGTCTCTTCCACCTTTCTAGGTGACGATATCTAAGTTTACACTTCTATTATCAATTTTGTGTGTTTTAAAAAGCGTTTTGATAGTAATAATAAATTAGGTTGACATTAGTTATGGTGGTCTATGTCTTATGTCTTGTATATCCTATAGGAGTTGTGAAAAAAAACTAAGCAATATATGAAAACGGATATGTCAAAAGACTGCGTATTCATTATTGAAAAAAAAGTGGGTGGTAGATCCATAGATCCGTGTAAAAAACAAAAGGCAATTACACCATATGCAATAACCAAACAATTAAAGAGATGACATTATCTGTTTCCCTTTTTCCCAGTCTTCGTTCCCACCTGAACAACCAAATCTTGTGTCTCAAATATGAATATCATTAATAATCTTACTTTCTGCAACAACCACACATTCCCTTGTCCTGCATGCAATTCAATATCTAGAAATAGGAGTTTATTTAACCTTTTCAATTCCTTCAATGGATCGTCATTCCAACTCGTGTGTGAACAAAATATATAGTTCTACAATTTTGTCATGCAGGCGGTTTCAAACTTTGTGCATGGTTTCTTTTCATTTACACACACAGCTGCATATCATTCAGACTCAACCTAATGCCACTACTCATATCTGTGGATTAATTAGAACCCACCAACACTCTCTGTATATATATATGCCCACTTGTTTTATATTAATTCTTTTTTTATAAGCACTTGTTTTTACTCTTTTAATAATGCTGTGCAGGAAAGAAATGGACAAAGATAACTTTTGACTCAAATGAAATATCTCACACAGATAATAACTTCGTATTCAGGAATCTTAAAGAAGTTTCCTATTTTCTTATTTAATAAATATTGCTTCTTATTTTGTGTGTTTTCAATAGTTTCTATTCAAAATAAAAAGTGTATTAAATAATACATTAGTAACACTAGTAAAATAATTTTAGAGGTTAGAAATAAGTTTACACTACATGCGGATTTATCATGGCTCTATTCATAAGAAATAAGTTTATAGTATCTGAATACAAACTTTATTTTATATCATATTCTGAATAAAGTTTCGGAAGTTTGATTGTGATGGTTGCTCTTAGTATATAGAGAGTAGAGTTTGGATAAAATGTTTTTAAGTGGATTATGTTTATGCATTATATTATATGATGATGATCGAAACATCATAAATGTTATATATTTAAATTTTTAATTTAATTTAATTTTATAAAATTAATAGAATTTTTTATTTTTAGTTGAAATTTATAAGATAATATTTACATCCTTTATATACTATAAAATATATTATAAAATATTTTTATTTTTAATTGATGTATGATATCTATCACGAGTACATTAAAATCATTCTATAAACACCCATAAATAAGATCATTTATCAAACATGTTATGTTTGGTGAGATTGTCTGATACTAAAATTTATATTTGATCTTAATTTGTCAAAGTTTAAAAATACTATTAACATTAAAGCAATTAACGGTAGGCCAAAAGCCGTTCATATGTTTATTTTTTGTTAGAAGGATAGCTCTCAATTCCATACATGCATTCAACGTATACCAGGCTTCTGGAAATATGATGCATATATATTGTCGTCATGTATAATTTATTCTTCGCCATGCTTATCAACAAATGACTTTTTCATAAAAACAACAACTTTTACGTTAACAATCCAAAATTGACTAATTAACAGACCCTATTCTTTGAATTGTTATAGGTTTTTTTTTCCTAGATATATAAGAGTTAGAACATTTCTAAAATAATTTTTATTTATTTATTTTTATTTTTTTTTTATAAAAAAAAAAACTCTAAGCTATGTATCTCCTCTTCGAGTCAATGAAAAGCAAATGGCGATGCATTGAAAATAAATAGTGCCTTGTTTGTGAGAAACAGAGTTACCATCTACAATTCCCACAGTCACAAACACATCAATAAGTTGCCGACAGCTCAAACTGTAATAAGGTTGCGTTGCTTTATCGATATCACCTCACGTGGGCAGCACGTGATCTAAATTATAGCCCCCAAAACGCGTTTATGGGAGACACACCCATGCCATCATAACCCACAACATCTTTTCATTATTCTTCCCACACCTTTGCTCACTACAAATATTAATCTTTTTCTATCCATCCAATCCAACTACATCCCATGGATTAACCCACTAAATAAATTTAAACTATAAATCATGCAAGCCAATACAACTTATTTTAAGTAGCTTAAACTACTTTAGTTTAAGCCAAACATCCTAATACATATATATTAATTATATTCCTACATTTCACTCTATAGATTTAATAAACAATTAAAAAGAATCACTTTTTTACATACTACGTCACAAAGAACTTCTGTGATCACATTCCATATCAATATTGTTCTTAAACAAATAAAAAGTATATATTAAAACCATTAGAAACTGAATTTTAACTCTAACTCAATCTTATAAAATTATATTTTCAGACAATATTTGCTTCCACTTAAAATGATCTTATCTCTTGGAGATATGAGATTTTTTACATAACTCCTCAACTCCACACAACAAGACCTGTCAACTAGTACGTGAGACTATATTTATGTATGGTCTGATAATGGATAACCTAATAAGTTCAACAAACTTTTGTTATGACAATATTTAAATGATCCTGATATCATATTAAAAAATTGATTTTAAGTTTAATTCAACCTTACAAAATCAACTTATAAATTAAGATCTGTACCCAAATATCTTTATCTCTAATCTAGTCAATATCGATCTCCAACAAACTAAACATAATGCCATAAAATAATGATATGCTTAAATTTTCTTACGATGGATTTACTCAGAAAGTATCCTGTGAGCTAAGCAAATAGTGTAAAATAAATAAATAAAAACTGGTAAGAATTAACCACACTAAGCAAATAGTGTAAAATAAATAAATAAAAACTGGTAAAAATTAACCACACGTTATGTTAAAAAAACAATATTAATTTAACTTAATTATCTATTAAAATTAAAACATTTAACAATAAAATCTCAACCCACCAGTCAATGCATCCATATTTGTCTTTCATTCACTAAGTTTGATTCATTATGCAAGTTTAAGAGTTGAACAACGTATTTAAACCAACCCATTTCATAATATTTAAAGCATTAATCAATCAAACTTGTCCCATTTTAACCTCTCTGATTTTTTACTTTATCCCTTCTGGAAAATGACTAACTTAAAGTTTATTGAAAATTAAGGGAGTCAGTTATCCGAGGTCAAATAAAGTTGCAAATCACTGTTAATTAACATAATGATTGTCTTCTTGCATTGTGGTTCTTCGGTATTCCATCTTTATATTGCCTAGATTTGTGTTTTGATTGACATTATACCCACAAAGGAAAATTTTGGTTTTGGTAGAACCATAACGAATCCAAAGTCATAAGGTCAAAAGTTGCTTTGACATGGAACAAGGCATTCATGAGAGATCAATTTTTGAATGATTATAGTAGGTGACCAAAAAAGTGTTCTAGATTTAAAATATCAGTCCATACAAACACACCAAAACATAATATTTTCCCCTGTTTTCTTCGATATTGAAACCATTACATGTTTCAAAAAACCATCTAATATTTAAATCATAATTTGAACCTATTTACTTTGCCAACATTGTGCAAAGCAACTGGATTCTGAATTACATTATTTTCTCCAAAATCTTCCTTCAAAGAGGGAACATATTAAACTAACTACACTAGTTCTAGCTACCAAAGTTACTTTTGTAATTTATTAGTTCTAGTTGATTCCTTGGTCCTCTCCTTAGGAGAATGTCATGGGAACATTATGAAATGTCTTGTAAAAATCTGGTTCATCGTCATGTCCAAAGAGGCTCCCACAAAGAGTTTAGGTTGGTGTTATCCTCAAAGAAACTGAGATTGTTCTGATATCCACTGTTGTGGGAAGGACTTGTGATGAAATTGTCCAGGGATTGTTGTGGTGATTCCTGTGGAGTCTGTGACATTTCCATGCAAATTAGAGCCACGAGATTGGCTTGTTGTAATTGAATGGTTACAACCTCAGCTTGTGCCTTTGCTAACTGTGCTTGAAGTTCATTGACCTGCTTTTGGAGCTGGCAAATTGCACCTGCACATCCATATACAGGGTCTCTTATTCTTGCACCAGCCTCGTAAACCATGCTCGCCACTGCATCAGCTCTCTGAGACTCTGGAAGTTCCTGGAAAATCAAGGAAACAATAATATCATCAATTCAGTTCTTGAATGCTCAATAAAAGGATAAAGAAGAAGCAAACTCAGATAAGCATTTCATTAAATTACCTGATTACGAAAATTAATTAAAAAAACTGTTTATCACAAAATATATGTATCTGTGAACTGTGTTGTCTTAAAATATAAAACCGATTTCTAGTTAGAATTAAGGAGGACCACCATCAGGTTTCGTTAAAATTAGGTAGTTGAAAATGCATTTATTCTTGGGTGGAAATTTGAAGTCATGTGAAATTATTTTTGAAAAGTTTTAAGTTAAAGAAATTATATTAGAAATATGAACACTTATTTCTGTCATCATAATTTTTATGCATCAAAGGTTGAGTATTAACTCAGGTAAAAAGTTCGATCCAAATTAGGAAACAAAATTAGTATACGCAATTGAATTGTTCTGTACATTTTGTCGTCTCTGTTGAAGTTTATATAACGAGATGTTTAAAATTAGAGACTAGTCTTATTATATCTTATTTGTCCTGGAACATGTATTAGGTAGTGAACTTTAAGATTCAACCCTACAAAATCGAAGTTGAAGGATAATAATAACTCATTTATATATATATATATATATATATATATATATATATATATATATATATATATATATATATTATTTTAGTAGTATAAAAGTATCTTGGTGAGGTCTTGGTGGAACAGTGTTTTGATTAGCACACAACAGTGGAGAAGTTCGTATCGTTTGTTACCACGTCACTGTTTGTGTCTGAAATCATCACTGACTAAAAAGGAAAAACCACGTGGAAAATCTTGTAAATAAGTTAGACTATGAAGAACACTGTGCAGGGTGTTTCATAGTCATGATGACATTATGCAGAGTCATGATGATGTTGAAATATATGATATGAAAATGATAATATGGTATCTCTAATTGATAACATATGAAAAGTTTTTAGCCATGAAAAAATGAATGAAGCTGAGAGGAGAAAAGATGAAAGTGGAGTAAAGATTTTGTAGGCAACTACCTGTAAGAACTTGATGATGTTGCTGGCACCGAAGACACGGTGAGCAGTGGTGAACTTGGCCGGTTCGGTGGGAGGGAAATAAGGTGCCAACACACATTTGTCAGCACATCTTCGCCTGAGGATTTTGCATGCAGCACAAGGGGTCATGACGACTTGGGGAGGGGAAGAAGAAGAAAGGGTGTTAGAGGAGTGAGAGAATGTGGGAGAGGAAGTAAGGGTAGTGTTTGTGTCACTCTCCATTGCTGACCCTGAATTTGTTGTGTTGTGTTTGGCTTCTACTTGGTGTATTCTAGGGACAAAGAGTGAAGAAGAAGGATGTGAGGTGAGCGTGGGGTTGTTTGGGAGCCAAAACTTGGGTTTTATAAGGAAAGATTGAGATAGCAAGAGCGTATGAAATTCGTTAATAACTGGCTGCGCTCTGTCTTCTTTTCTCACTTCTATGTTAGGTGTTGTGATTATGATGCGTCTTTTGGCTTATTGTATGAAAACTCTTACCAAGTTTGACAAAACCGTTTTCTATATTCTGCTTGTTCCTTTTTTTTCTTTTCCTTTTACCATATATTTTCCATAGAAAAAAAACATAATGTAATGCCTAACTTGAAAGGTCTAGTAAAGTGACTTTTCCTGGTGAGAGTAAAAGAAAAAAGAAACGGTGAGCGACATGTCCTCTTCACCCTCCACCTTTTTTGGACCCTAGTCAGTCACAGTACTTCTTTCCAACGCAAAAAGTCATACTCCAATTAAAGTGCTTAAACCTCGCAGTAATTGCTCACTAATACGTGTAACACCTCTTCTCTTCTCTTCAACAAAATGCATGCATAGCAGCCTGAAGAAACTAAGAAAAATAAATGCATTTCCTCATTTGGACAAATATCTGGTCTACCCATGTTTTTGTATAAGCTAAATACTGGATAAAAATTAAAACTTTACCTAGTTAATCCCATTGACGCGTTCAATGAAAGGGTATGACACAATCACATTCTGTGGGAGTATGTGCGCACCCACATGTGCGGGTCAGCACTTATGGGTCAAGTTTGCAAGTTCTAGAGTACTGGTTCAGGACAACATGCACATGGCCCACACCATTGTTACCAAATTATTTTAGATTTTGCGTACCAAAATTCACTTTAACTACAGTCTCGTACGTAATAATGACGTAAGAAATACGGTGTATTTTTGTTGGTGTACGCGGAAATGCTTGTTGGGTTGTGGTGGTGGTGCCAAGTGGCAACGGTTTGTTTGGAGAGAGTTATTGGGGTTGCTGCCACCACGATGAGACCGTGCTATCTACTTTCTTAACTAACACCTAATGACGATGCCGTTTTATAATTTATTCACACAACTCTGTACAACAAGTTTTGTTTGCAGAAATTTATGTATACATGTCTGTGTCTGCATGTTTGCACGAGGTGTGATAGGTGGGGCAAGGTTGGTGGAGGGCCGTTCAGCTCGTTGAACACAAGGGAAAAGATAAACTAGTTATAATAAAAGTTTTTTGCCATTAAGCTCCAACTTTTCAAATCATTGAATTTTGCTCGGTTTATGCCTAAATTTCTCCTGGTTTTTTTAGTCGACTTTTCTGAGATTAATGTCCAACTATCCATACTTAAGTCTTTTTTTTTTACATATGTGTAAGATGATAAGATTATGGATAAATAGGGGTATTGTAACCTTTCTCTTCTTTGTTAAACATTTGTTCCGGAAAAGTCTACAATTTTAATGCACTATGCTCACATTACTATATACCATGGAGCTTAAACCAGTTTCAGAATGATTACTCTCATACATTTCTTGTTATAGTCACTTGTTAAACTTGATAACATGTTCAACAAACGGGTAGTGATTTCAGGTTTAACAATAAGGAGCCAATTTAATTGAATTTTTTTTTATGTTAATACTTGATAAATAATCAACTAATCATTCACATTTATGATTATCTAAATTTTGAAATTTTAGTTTCTGCTTCTGGTACCCTTAGCATACATTATCCAATACTGGAAATTAGTTCTAATAACACTTATCTTGAAGGGATCAAGTTTTCCACGCGTTGGGGGAAAAATAAAGTTGAGCTTTGAAGTTTGCAGTGGAAATAGTTGGACTTTTGTAATTTGTAAGATTTTTGTTTCCCATTGGGACGTAGCCCTGCGGTAGAGCGTGAGGACCTTCAGAAAAGAAAAGCATACATAACTTCACTTTACGTCATTTTTCGACAAAAAAATGGGACCGGGTAGAGGCATTGGCTTTAAAAAATGATTGGACCATTGGGTCATTCACACTATTTATATATATATATATATATATATATATATATATATATATATCTAAAAAGTAAAATGTTTAATATAATTTAATAAACTAAGGTATAATTTAATATAGATTTGATTAGATTTTTTTCTTGTATTAAAGGGTAAAAAGTCAATTATATCCTCAATTTTTAATTTTTTCAAAATATTAAATTTCGTCCTTCTATTATATTGTTTTTAATAATATTAAGTGGATGTTGAGTTGCCATAAAGAGTAATACACTTCAAATTTTATTTGAAACACCTAAATAATGATAGAATTATGAGATTTGTCCTTTTAGATAGTTGTTTAGGTCATCTTCTTCCTCTAAGTTGAGTGTGTTCTTCTTCTTTTATATTGGGTTAAGGGTGATGAAACTCCTCATGTCCAATCTTTCCTACATTTTTCAAAGACAACTCTCTAAGCTAAATCAAACGCTGCCTAAAATGCACATAAAGTTCACATCAATTTGATTTAGGTTATCGTGACTAACACCTTTCCTTACTAACTCCACATCAAAATGCTTACCTAATCATCATCTATCACCTTCCTTCTATCATCAGCATAAAAAATCTTCTTAGCACCATGTTAAATCACAAACAAATAATCCACACTCTTTCTAACATACAAGTCATAAGAAAGCTAATCCACAACTCTAAATTCCAAATTGACATGTTTCTCCAAAGATAAAAAAAGATCACACCTTTTAGACTCCTATCTAACGATGTTTTCGACCCATCACTTCCACTTCTTTATCTTCACAAGCCACTTAAACTTGTCTCTTAGGTACCCTCAACACCAGCACCAACATCACTATCCAATTTTATGACTGAAAGTTTTCAAACTTCAAGGTCTTGTCCACAGTTTGCATAAATAATGTCTTGTCTTGTTTGTACGAATAATGTCTTGTCTTGTTTGTATGAACATTGATGAACAATAAAACAAACCCCTCAATCCAACATAAGAGAAAAAGAACAAACTCAAAATAAGAGAAAAAAAGTAACTTATGCAGATCGTATCTTAACGATTTTGTCAGTGTACATCTGTTTCAAATAAAATTTCATGTATACCAAATCATAACTTCACTTAGCACTGTTAAAGACAGTATAACATAAAAGACTACATTGAATCATTTAAAAAAAATAGAATCTTATTGAACAATTTAAAAATTAATATATAGACGAAATTTACTTTTACCTTTTAATATAGTAACGAAAAGTCTAATTACGCTTTCATTATAATTTAAACATTTTATATAACAAATTAATTTTAGTTTAAATTATTTGTAATGTATAACTTTTTGAAATTTTCACAAAAGTGAGTAGGTGTTAAATTTTTTTATACCATTAAAAGCGGTAGCAAAATACATTAACACTATGAATGATTAAATGTTTTTCACATATTTGATGTACTTTTACTTGTTATTTATGTTGTAAATTTTTATTTTATTTATTATATTATATTTTTAATTTTTCTTGTTGTAATTATTTTTTTGACTTAGTCTGGCATTTCTGTTTGATTTATTTTTATTTCTATATTTTTATTTTAAGTTTTTTGTTGCTTTATAAGAATCACTTATATATTTTTAAGAATAATATATTATTATTTTTAGAATAATTGATTATCTGCGCGTTCTTACCTCACAGGTAAGTTTTAAAAGTACAAAATAATGGGTCAGAAATACACTATTTTTTCTAATGATTTATGAAATTATCATTGACCATGCAATACCCAATATTCTAGAACATTTAATAACATATATTCTTTGATATTTTAAAAATAAGTTTTACAAATGACGGGACCATTAGACTTGCTAAGAAATTATCGTTTCACTTTTGAATACTCAAACATACATTACATCAGAAGATCACTAATGGAATTTAACAATGCAATACAATTTAAAGATTTTATATTATAAAGTAATGATATATAAAATTATAAAAAAATTCAAAACAACGAGATTTTATAATTTCAATTTTAAAAATTATCACATTGAATTAATTAATAGTTAAATAAAATTCTGAATAGAAAATAAAATCCATAAATAAAATTTAATAACATATTTTCATAAATAAATTTCAAAGAGGTAGATGTTTATTAGAGGTGTAGAGGAGTTTGATTAAGTCATTCAATTTAACAAAATATTATTAATTGGATCAGCTTGAATTCTGTCAAGATTTTGAAATAACAGTTAATGAAATTATCAAACTATAAGTATTTTTTATAATAAAACTAAATACAATTTGTCCAACCTAATTGATGCAAGTATTAGTCAATATAATGTGTACAAACAAATTGAAATCTTCAAAATCAAATTATAACATAATTTGACTAAACTAATTAAAAAAATAAAAATAATATATATATATATATATATCTCAATTCATCCAAATAAGTATTAGTAAATATAAAAATAAGGGATAAACTAACAAAAATCATAATATCTCCAATATATAAAGTTTTGCACAAAGACTTAAACATACAAAACAACAAAATTTGATAGACCAGCTACCGAACCACCCACATGTAAGTGACATGTCTTACACCACAAGATACTCTCAAAAAAATTAACCAAGCCTCCATCTTAAATTAAGATATCATGATCAATAATAGTTTTTTTTTTTAATCAGCAATAAAGAATTAATAAATAATAATTACTTCAAGGATTATCCAACCCTTATACAAATTGTATTTTAACCTCCTCCTTACCTCCCAAGAAACACCTTAACAAGAGCATCAAGAAACCAACCTCATGTAAGCCAGGGGGTTTAAACACCAATTAGAATAAGAGAACAACCTATGTCGAGTTTTTGAATAAATCCAAGATCAAATCTTGACTTGAACTATTGTGAACACTTCAGACACATCAGCCTCTCCTTTTTTAAAAATGACATTGTTCCTGTGTTTCCAAATGTCACTCACAACTCCAACCCAAATTGCTCCCCAAAAATCATTAACCAAACGTGAAACATTACACAACCCAAACTGAAAAAAATTTGACACAGACTCAATGTGAATCATAGACTTTAAGCCAAGTCACTCAAAATAATGACACCAATAGTTAATTAAATAATTATACTTAATATAGGATTAAGTCTATGTTAGGAAATTGATAAAGGTTTATGAAGATAACATTCTATTAAAATAGTATAAAATAAGTGAAGATTTTAAAATATATATATATTATTATCTTTTACTATACACATTATATTGGTTACACACTTGGATTTATTTAACAAGAAACAAAAAGAGAAGATGTATCTACCTATGAGAAAATCACGTTTCGATCTAGAAGGAAATAATGATTCTATCTTATACATTAGTTATATTCATTAATTTTAATTGTAAAAAACTTCATCTTGAAACAATTATCACAACTCCTGTGTAAATTTGAGGTGACAGAGATTTGTAAACAAAGTATGATTTATTCTTAAAAAATAGAATTGCCAAGAAACAATTCATCATATCAATACAAGTGACAAGGGTATAAAAAGAGATTTGGAAAAACAAAAAACAAGCAAAGTAAAGAAATGTCAAAAAGTAATGATTTGATACGAAATATTAAAAAAATAGCACACTGTCTTAAATGAAATATGAAATGTTAAAAGACTTGAAGTAAAATAAAGTAAATATTTGAAGTAAATTCATAAATGTTAACTTGAGTGATGTAGATTGAATATTAAAAGAAATATAAATGTGATGAATTATAAAATAGATTTTCTTCAATCAACAATATGTTAAGGATGAAGAGCTCATTTGAATAGGTAAACTTAGGTAACTCATTGATAAGTATTGATTATAAGTAAATTTAAGTATAAAAATGATGAGACTTAGGTAGAAGTTAGAAGTATTAAAGTTGGTGTTAAGAGATGTTTTTGTGTGAATGATGAAGGAAGGAATCCTTAGGGTAGGGGACAATGAGCATCATCACTTGTCCTGAGGAAGGAATATATAGAAATGAAATGATATTGAATGTTGGTTGTTACTACTAATTATACCATTAGTCCTTCCAATTTTATTTATTACTGCCTTTATTATCTCTTACACTAATCATTTTTTTTTTAATTATTTAGTCAACTGGTTATGTATGATTCTTGTTTAGAAAAAGTGAATGAAGATGCAGTTTCTGGATATGGATAGATTTTAATTGGTTTAGTTGAAAGAGAAGTCTTTACCAACACGTTATTTTGAAGGGAATATATCCAATCTTGTGTGTGATAAGATAGCCTGCTAGGTGTAGTTAAAAGATAACCTTCAACAACACTTTTTTAAGGGAATATGTTTTTATATATATATATATATATATATATATATATATATATATATATATATAAATTCTATCTAAAAATAATCTTAACAAAAAATAAATATTAAATATAGTAATTTTATTATTTTCTCTTGGTATTATTACAATAGTTTAAATACTGAAAATTGACCTTGAATAGAGAATTAACATTTAATTTATGGTTAAGGAAAAACTGAAAATAGGATCGAATAAATAACATAAACAAGGATAACATAGAAGGGACGTGTATAATCAGAACAAAAAAAAAACATAAATTTAACTAAAAATTTTTATGTTTCTGAGTAAAATTAAATGTTCTAGTTGAAATTAATCATTTCTTTTTATAAAACCTTTAGCATAATGCTGTTTTTACTTGTTGTATCCTCTTATTCTTCTCTTAGAGTACCTTTATTCTTCTAGGAATGAACATTAAAGTCTAATGTAATTGTTAAAAAGTAAATAGAAAAATCTTAATTAAAAAATAAACATTAAAGGCAAAAAGTAAAATTGGTCAAAGATAAAATTGATTTTAAAATGTTGTGTGTTAATTTTTTTTTCTTTTTAAATTTCGCTAATATATAATAAGAATTAGGATGGTTTTTATTATCAAATATAAAAGTTTTTAAATTTTTCAAATCTGTGTCAATTTCAAGACTAGTATATAAAGATTAGCCCAGTGATTTTGGATGATACAACAATTTTATTTATGAAATTCACAGTAGGAGTATAATGCATTAGTTTCAAACTCATAGTTAAAATGTTTGTTTAAATTATTTTTAATTTGATATTAGTAAATGAAAAAAGTTGGAAAGGTTTTCCAAATCCATATACATTGCGCAGTTAGACCGTTGATAAAAGCTGACAAATTGCATGTGGAAGATAGGTATACGATTAATTTATTTTGTTTGGAAAATAGGAGCAAATTTCTTCGCCCTTGGGCACGTTTATAGGTGTCAAATTTTCTCCTCAATTTTCAAATGAACATGCTTGTTTTATTAGAGTTTGGAAAGACTAAGTTAGATCAGAAGTGAGATTAGAGTTTGGAAGACTAAGTTAGATCAGAAGTGAGAAAGACCAAAGTAAAAATTGCAGAATACTCTATGTTAAAGTTTGTATCAACAGTAAAATGTCTTAATCAACGTCGGATCTCCAAGAAATCCTAACAAATTTTCACCATTATTGATCTATAATTTGTTTTATTAAAAATGTTGACTAATTATTTATTTGTCTGAATCGCCCTATCGATTAGAGTTTCCTGTCTGTGGTGACGAAAGAAGATATAGTTGGTGAAGTTGAAGGAACGATCCAAAGCTGTTCACTTTGAAGTCCAAATGTTACAACAAAAATCAAACCTCACTGCTGTGTCTTTGTTTCGAGCAAAGGACTATTTCTTCCTGCACTTCCATATCTTCTTTTGCCACCCCTATACACAATCTGAAAATACATTTTTAGCTTTCTTGTACTACCCCCATAAAATAGTTTCCGGATTATTTAATCTAGAAACGCATTTGAAAAAAGACTTCCAAATTACATAATTCGGAAACTAAAAAAAACTTCCAAATTATATAATTCAAAAAGTAATCATGCATTTAAAACAAACTTCCATAAATTTGAAAAATAGATTCCAGATTACGTAATCCAGAATATTAAAAAAAAGATATTTTTAGAAATACAGTGAGAGAAGGTATGGAAGTGAAAAAAAAAACAGTCCGAGCAAACACATTGACAGACCCAAAACTTTGTTGACAAGACCACCAAAATAAGAGCTGTAATTTCAGCCCTTAAGCACTAATTTAATTGTGTATAGATATTCAAGACGTGTTTAAGCAATATTTCACATACTTTTCAATAAGATTTGTGGTCTTTTCTCATTTTTCAAATTTTTATCAACATTGAAGATGAAATCAGTTGAATATGGAGACGCTGTTATTGAGTATGTCTCCGACCGCGTCAGCTAATAAAATTTAGTTTAAGAGTGTTGGTTTTTGGTTAATATCTATGACCCAAAAAGAAATGATCTTTTCGAATATTCCCATAGTAGCAACATATGGATATTTAATGGAGTGACATTTAAACAATAGTTTTGAACTATATTCCTCTATCCACTGTTAGATTTATTAATACCGAATATTTTTACTACCATTGTCCTGTTTTGATATATTCTAAGATATTATTATGCCTTAGTTTCTACAGGAAGAATATACTTTGATACAATACAGATTAAAATTTGCAAATATATATGGACTAAATTTACTTCTTCCACTCGCCCTAGTATAAAAAGCAAACATTATTACACATTCGAGTAATGATCATAGTGACCTGCATATGCAGTGTGATGCATGTATAATGTATGTATTTTTTAAGAGCTTTAATTATGAAATTGATGATAATAGCTGTGGTACCTCCAGTTTGGCATGAATTTCTTCTGCAAATTAATTATAAAGGTGTGTGAAAATGAAAGCCATGTTGCAAGATTTTAAAAATGAGAATAATTATTAAGAGGTAAAAAATCCAAAAATAGTACAAAATCTTCTACACAAAAGCACCTGTGCTTTAAATGAAGAGTAAGGGAGCCAGACTACATGATCTTTGATATCCTCTTTTTTACACTTTCACTTTACAAATGAAAGCATCCCATAGCAAGTTGTAGAGTCTGACGTAAAGCTGCAATAGCGCAAGTTTAAGCAGTCAATATGCAAAACCAATTAACGATATGGATATGTGGTGTAGGGGAGGAGAGCAATCCAAAACGATGCCACATCCCAAATACTGTCTAATTTATTTATCTCAAAAAACAGATGAAATAATTGAGCTTGCGTAATCACAAGACTAGCAGAAATTAGTGGTACTAAATACAGAGAAAAAACACAGGTGCTTACTGGTGTCTATCGCCTAACCATTTGCAAGAGAAAAGACGTTGTCCGCAAAAACTTCCTCACTCTTTAAATTTGCCGTCCATGAAGTCCTGAAGAGCGATCATTTTGATAGAGTTGGCCTTTAAGCTCTTTATTGCTTCAGCGGTCGCTATGGCTCCATTAACTGTTGTCACTATAGGAACCTTGTAATCCAAAGCCATTCTTCTCAAAGCCATACCATCTATACGATCAAGTGCATCGTCTGAGCTTGTTACCACCATCAGTTGAATGTCTCCATTGGCTATCATGTCACCAGCATGAGGCCTCCCTTCATGCAACTTCAACACTGGCTCCGCAGGTATATTAGCTAATTTAAGAACATGAGCAGTTCCACTGGTAGCAACAATCTGGAAACCATTCTCAACAAAAGCCTTCGCTATCTTCTGAAGATGCGGCTTTGTTAAGTCGTTCAAGCTAAGGAACACGGTACCAGAAAGTGGTAACTTTTGGCCAGCAGCAATTTGGGCCTTCGCAAATGCAATATTATATGAAGGGTCGATACCCATGACCTCACCGGTACTTCGCATCTCGGGACTTAAAAACACATCACAGCCTGGGAACTTTGAAAAAGGAAGAACTGCTTCCTTGACTGACACATATTTAGGGATGACCTCTTTTGTAAACTGTAAATCATTGAGAGTCTTTCCAGACATGACAAGGGAAGCATATTTAGCCAATGGGTGGCCAATTGCTTTGGATACAAATGGAACTGTTCGAGAAGCTCGAGGGTTGGCCTCAAGCAAAAATACATCCCCTGATGGAGTTATTGCATACTGACAATTCATGAGCCCACATACATTCAATCGTTTAGCCAAGTTTACAGTCCACGACCTGATTGTCTCCAAGCAAGTTGATGGAACAGTTCTGGTGGGAATAGAGCAGGCAGAGTCACCAGAATGTATCCCAGCCTGTTCAATGTGCTCCATTATCCCACCAATGACCACATTGCCTTGTGAGTCAGCCAGTGCATCAACATCAATCTCACAGGCATCAGACAAATACTTGTCAATTAATACAGGGCGTTCTGGATCAACCTCAACAGCATTTTCAAGGTATTTCACCAGTTTATCATCACTATACACAATCTCCATTGCTCGACCACCCAAAACATATGAAGGGCGGACAACAACTGGATATCCAATGTCTGCTGCAATGGCAAGCGCATCAGTTTCACTCCTTGCAATTCCACCTTTAGGGTGTTCAATCTTTAGTTCATGAAGCATCACATTGAACCTCTCTCTGTCCTCGGCAATATCTATGGAATCAGGAGATGTTCCCCAAATACGTACATGACCAACACCACTAGCACACACAGGCTTTTGTTCATCTAAGTATTGTTGTATGGGGAGAGATAACTTCAATGGTGTTTGACCTCCAAATTGTACAATGATACCATCAGGCCTTTCCAAATCAATAATGTTCAAAACATCTTCAACAGTCAAGGGTTCAAAGTATAGTCGATCACTAGTGTCATAGTCTGTGGAGACTGTCTCTGGGTTTGAGTTCACCATGATTGTCTCATATCCTGCATCCTACAAAATAGACAAGAGTGAAATATGGTAAGAGAGAAGAAACTGCACAAAAATCAGAATAACCCCCTAGCTGGCCAACTGTAAACAAAACATGGACGGTTGAATGATTTTAAAGCAAACGCCAAGCTGATCTTAGACAGAGACACAGTTTAAATTTTAAACTCAACATTTCATTATTAAGGCGGAATATCAGAAATGGATAACTATAAAGCAGCATCAGCACCATTCGCACCCTAGTTAAAACTGTTCAAAGAAAAAAGAACTGGAATCTAATACAATTAACAAACAAGAGAAGAAAACAAACCTGCAGAGCAAAGGATGCATGACAACAACAGTAATCAAACTCAATCCCTTGACCAATTCTATTTGGTCCTCCACCCAAAATTAAAACCTTCTTTCTTGTAGTGGGAGCCGATTCACATTCAAAATCATAAGAAGAATACATATAAGGAGTATTAGCCTCAAATTCCGCTGCACATGTATCAACTCGCTTATATGCTGGAGTAACACCCAGAGACAATCGCCTATTGCGTACTTCTTTCTCAGAAGATTTAGTTGCAAATGCTATCTGCTTATCACTAAACCCTCTTCTCTTCACCTCAAAGAAATCAACATTGGTCAAATCAGACAAATTGTGTGACAGCAAGAAACTTTCCACGTCAACCAGCTCCTTGAGCTGTGTGAGAAACCATTGGTCAATGTAACTCAGCTCAAAGATTTCATCAATCTGCATCCCTCGTTTCATTGCAGCATAGATGGCATGGATGCGCTCTGGGTTAGGAACTCGGAGGTTATACTTCAATTGCTCCAAATCATAGTTCAACTCCTTAACCTGTGCACACCCCCATCCTGCGTATCCATATTCTAGAGAGCGTACTGCCTTTTGAAATGACTCTTGGAAGGTTCTCCCTACTGCCATTGCCTCTCCAACTGATTTCATCTGTGTCGTCAATATTGGCTGAGAACCAGGAAACTTCTCAAAAGCAAATCGAGGAATCTGCACCACAAAATCACATGACAAAAGTAAATCCAATTTTTTCCCCAAAATGTTGCAAACAAAATACAAATTTGGTATAATATATTGTCATTGACAAATTGTGTAATATTCACATGCCCTGCTCCATAACATTAATGTTAGTTTGTCATATTGTAAACTCAATAACTTTTAATTACATGAGCAGTTGACGCATTACCTAAACAGAATTTAAAATATATATAAAAAAAAAAAGGCCAAGCCACATCGGTGAGTATTTATATTTGATGATGGCAACATCAATGACCAAGTTGCTTACCTTAGTAACCACATAATCAATAGATGGCTCAAAGCTAGCAGGTGTCTTCTTTGTAATATCATTTGGAATTTGATCCAAAGAATACCCCACAGACAACTTCGCCGCCATCTTTGCAATGGGAAAGCCAGTAGCCTTAGACGCCAAAGCTGAAGACCTGGAAACTCTGGGGTTCATCTCAATGACCATCACCTCACCATTCTCAGGATTAACCGCAAACTGCACATTAGACCCTCCACACTCCACTCCAATTTCTCTAATTATAGCAATTGAATAATCCCTCAGCCGCTGGTACTCCTTATCCGTCAGAGTCTGCGCCGGAGCAACCGTAATCGAATCGCCGGTGTGAACCCCCATCGGGTCAATATTCTCAATAGAACAAATGATAACAACGTTGTCAGCCAAATCCCTCATAACCTCAAGCTCATACTCCTTCCACCCCAGCAGAGACTTCTCAATCAAAACCTGGGTGGTCAAGCTAGCAGCAAGCCCAGCCTTGCAAATCTCCAACAAATCCTCACGATTGTACGCAATTCCGCCGCCGGTGCCGCCAAGGGTGAACGCCGGCCGCACAATGAGCGGATACTCGCCGATGTCGTTGGCGATGCTGAGGCACTCATCCAGCGTGGTGCCAATGCCGGAGGGAGGTGTCTTAATTCCGATGTTCTCCATGGCCTGTTTGAACAACTCTCTATCCTCAGCCTTCTTGATTGCCTCGAGCTTCGCGCCGATGAGTTCAACGCCGTATTTCTCGAGCGCACCGCTCTCGGCGAGGGCCACGGCGAGGTTGAGTGCGGTCTGGCCGCCCATGGTGGGGAGGAGCGCGTCGGGCCGCTCGGACTCGAGGACGCGCTCGACGAGCTCCGGCGTCATGGGAGTGATGTAGGTGCGGTCGGCGGTTTCGGGATCGGTCATGATTGTGGCAGGGTTGGAGTTTATGAGAACCACTTCGTAACCTTCTTCGCGCAAGGCCTTACACGCTTGCGTTCCGGAGTAGTCGAACTCGCACGCTTGGCCGATTACTATGGGGCCCGCGCCGAGAATTAGGATCTTCTTGATGTCTGTTCGCTTCCCGACTATGGAGGCGGGTTCCGCAACGGCAACGTTCGAGCATCGAACCGGAAGCGTTGGTTTCACGCGCGAGGAAGGACATGCGCGAAGGGTTTTGGGAAGCGCGTGGTTTTGGGGTAGAGGTTTAGGCGATGGGAGGAGAGCGGAGGAACGCGAAGGGGAGTTTGGAAGGGAAGGGAGGAGTGGGAGCTTGGGGAAGTGGGATATGCAATATGCCATTGGCATTGTTGAAGAAGAAACTGCAACTGAAACTGAAACTGAAACTGAATGGGTTTAGGGTTTCAGTGCTCCTTTTAATGGGTGGAAGATGCTCCTCCGTCCCCGTCACCTTTCTCAAATGCCTCTGTAGGGTTCGCCCCCAATACAAAAGGAGAATCACATGAAAATTTTATAAATTTTTTCCTTTTTTTGTTTTGTACCGCGACTCCTTCGCCTCGGGGAACTAAAAACACTGTCGCCAGAAGGACCAGTCTTTATTAATTATTATTTTTAAATTAATACAAATGTTAATAAAACATATTATTTACGATATATTTAATCTTATATAATTGATAATCGAAAATCTTTTATTATATTTTTGCTTAAAATGTTTTGGTTTATATTCATGTCTTCCATATATTTGATGATGAGAGACCAACAAAGTTTTGAAGATAACTTTTTTATACCCCCTTTGGTCTTACCAACATATGAAATATTAAAAATAAGAACTAATAACTTCAAAGTGTTTTTGTTATATTTTCAAATATATTTTTAACTATAATAAATTTTGAAAAGGATAATTATTTTTAAATTATTACTTATGTCATTTATCTTAAAAAAATAAGTATGGACTTCAACTTATAATCACTTGGACATTCTCTATTACACTCATGATTTTCTTGTGTGTGTGTTTTTTGTTACTTGTCGAATTCTTCGTTTAAAACTAACTCTCAAATCTTTAAATTATTAAGTGTATATTTTGGATTTGTAGATTGGTGATTTGGTGTGATAAGGCTATGGGCCAAAGATGGCATGTGTTTCACCTAAAAGATTTTGACCGTGGGAAGAGAGTGAAGATAACTCATTTTGGACACACAATTTTAATTCGTATATGCTGTAAAAATATATAAGTCAAATGCAATACATTTGAAAATTATTTATTATAAAAATAGACATTTTTTCATTTTTTTATTAAAACTATAAAAAATTTCGTCTAAGACTTTTTTTACGTGTATAAGTAATCTCCTTTTGGGATTTGTTTTTATTTAAAAGATAGTTGATTCAACATGGTGTTTTATTCAAAAAAATAAAATCAAATTATAATTTCGTTATTTGTATCTACGACAGATATACACATGAGATATATTTATGATATAATAATATAAATTCAATCAGATTGGATGCAATTTAATCAAATTATTTCTAATTACTTAACTCATATATTCATAAGCGTACATGATAATAATTTATTATATGTTAAATATTTATTAATCAAATCATATCTCTTGCTCTTTTTAAAGTATTTTTTAGTGATTCGGTTCAAATAAGCTTATAAATATAAATTGATAGTATAGAAATGGTTTACTATTATCATATTTCTTTATATATTTATAATAATTTTATTTATTTATTTAAGTGTTGAAAAATCTTTATATAGGTGAATTTTTTTTTTTCGTCTTCAATAAAGTCGATAGTATGTTTTTAGAGTTACCACTCAGCTTGCTAGGTAAATCACTTTTTCACTTTGAGAGATAAGCGTATCTTTTTATTATAAGAATATTTGATGTTCACTATAAGATTTAGTGAAACTATTCGTAAAAAGGTCACTTGATGTTCAAGTCAATGATCAAAAATTTGACAATTAAGAATAATTAATTATATTAAATGCGTACCTTGGTTTGACGTTGATAAACCTATTTATAAAGAACTATTTGGCCTTCATGATGGTGGGCCTAGATTAGCACAATTACCACAATTAATATTTGCATTAGTTTGACACCCTATACAAATTTCCTACAAATTCCATGTTTAAGTAACATATGACTTGCATGTTTGGAATGTGGTCAACCATGCCTAATACATATCGACTATATGTACGGTACACTTGTCCCCCCAAGTTCGATGAACTTAATTTTGGAGAGTTTTATTGTCTCTTCTGTTGAGGTTACCATGTCTGTGTTTCAAGAATTTTGGCACTTGAAGTGCTTGAGGGTACCCAGTTAGCGATGTCGATCCTCGATAGTCTTGTGCGATGTGTTTGAATACCCGTCGACACCTTTGGCTTGGTAGTAGGGATGAGCTTGGCACTAATGGTTTCATCCAATATGCGACTTCTGTCTGCATTAAGAGGAGCATATCAAATGAATCTCGATACCTAGTGCTCAGATTTGGAGGAATTTTGTTGTTGTCCAAACTTGTCGGTCTCCTTTTTGTCTTGGACCATTTCGGCCCCGACTTTGCTCCCGAACTCCCATAGTTCTTCTAACTGCATGAACTTTGCAGTCCTTCTTCATAGCTCGTCCAGGTCAACCACTGATTTCTTGCACAAATTATCTATGAAGGGTCCCGACTTAAGTGTCTTTACCATGTGATGCAACGCCACCTCGAGACTAAGGCTTCGGATGTCGAGTGTGACTTTTCCAAATCGCTCCATGAACAACACATAATGACTCCCCTTTCTCTTGTCGAATATTCACTAGTGCGATATATGTCAGGTGGTGTGGTCGGCTAATTGTGAATGAGTTCCAAACTTCGCACCCAAGGTATTAAAGCAGTCAAATGACATGAGGTTTCGGGTGAACCAGCTGAGGGCCCCCTTTCATGATATGGGGAACCCTGGGCACATGACAATGTCCTTGGTCATGTACAAGCTCATTTGAGTAACATAAACATCTATGTGCTCGTCTGAATTTGTGGTTCCATCATATCAATTTATGGTTAATCCTTTCTAGCTTAGGAGTAGCTGAGCCTTCTTTATATAGTCGACAAAAAAGGATGTCGACGAGTTCCTCCAACTGTTCCTGAGGTGTGGGTCGAAGTATTCGATCAATACTCAACCGTCTAAGTGTCGGCCTCTAATGATTGAGTCATGACTAACGAAAAAGGTATTGGGTCTATCTTAGGGGGGTATCCTGGTCATACTCATTCTCGAGGAATGCATGTGCCCTCTTGGTCAATTTTCTTTTCATCTCTTTATTCTCCTGTTTGAGCATGGATCTCTTCTTCGTTTCTCTGCTTCATTTCGGTCATCTCGTTATGAAGGGATAAGAGTAGGGTTACATGCTCATTCTCCATTATTTTTCTTTGTTCTTCAGTCATGTTCCTTACAATTACCATAAAGTCTTTTACGTCCTCCTCAGTTCCCCAGTGGACGCCAATTGTACTTTTAAAGGTCGGGAAGGTTATGTCTTTTTTGTTTCATGTACTCTTCGTTCTCCAAGTGTCGACTTCTGACAGTATTTGATTGTTTGTCTTTCGATTGGAGTGAGGGAGGTGTCCTGTAAAATGTCCTCTGACACTCAAGTCAGTGATTGATATTCGGTGATTAAGGATAATAAATGTTATTAAATGTGTACCTTAACTTAGTGCTAGTCCACCTATTTATGGAGAACTATTGAACCTTTTGCGGTGGTGACCCTAGATTAATATGGTTACCATAATTAACCTTTGCATTAGCTTGACACCCAATACAAATTCCCTGTAATAATCTATGATTTGGATGTCCAAAATGTGGTCAATCATACCTAATACATATTAGCTATATATATGGTAGAATTTGATATTGAGAATTCGATGCAACATAAATGATAAATATCTCTAATTTAAAAATCATAATAGATTAAATTTATCAAGATGAACTTTTAATTAGTTTTGGTAAAAAAATTGTTCATAAGAAGTTTTGCTGAGACTATTATTTGTTATATTATTTATAAGTAACAAATATTCAAACTTTAAAAAAATTAAAAATAGAATGATTATATATATTATTATTTTATTAAAAACTTATATATATATATAAACAAATGAAATTTATAACAAGCCCCATATTTTACTTAATGTACCTGTATAGGCAAAGTGGGCCTAGATAGTAAATGGAACTGGTTGTATAATTGATGATGTGTTGGTGGTCTCCTCGTTCCTTCCTTTAAGTTTTCTTCTTCAATTGTTGGTGCTCGGTCAAGGTGGACCTGAAAAAGGTACTCCAACGATCAAGTAAGTACTCTGTGTAAAGAGTATATATTTGTAAATTGATTAAAGCGTACCTTACACCTCTGCAGATGGTTTATTTATAGTGTTCAGTCACGAGCCTTTGTTGCAATGGGTCGAATGTCAGTTGTTCATTTATGTGTAGCATAATCCTTGATTTATAAGGAGATATATTGGCATATCTGTTTATTCAATATCTTTAATAATATCTTTAATCAAAGTTTAGTTGATTCTTCGGAGATGTCTTCCGCAATAAGTAGGACATACATGATCATGACTCATTAAGACTTCTCATAACTGTCGTATTGACATTTATTAAGTGTCTTAAAATGTGTTTTGACACCGTCGGTCAAACGGTTGGTTGGTGACCAAAGACGAGACTGACTCGTTTGGTATCGATCGATACATTTAAGTTATACACCTTTTGATAGATATTAATTTGACAATGCTACCTCAAATTTATCGGATACATTTTTCTTTTTAGCTTAGACAATGCAACAATATAAGACACACATGACCTATATAATTATCATTAATTTAGTTTATTTTCTCTAAATATTATTAAGATACTAAATTAATAATTTTTATTAATAATTTTTATTAATAATTTTTTTAAGAAATTCTACAGATACTCACAGTACTTAATAAAACTAAAAATATTCTTCTAATTTACAAAGTTATAAATGATCCTTAGTTTCAACAAATTACAAAATGAAGTGACATTTTTTAAGGAGGGATGAAATTATACTTATACAACTAGAGTGACAATACAACAAATACATATCATACATACAACCATTCAAGATAAACCCAAATTGAAGTTAACAAGTTCAAAACACGAAAGCATAAAAGTAACATAAGAATTTATACTAGGTAGGTCGTAACTTTATGATCTTTGTTTCACCGCAGGGTTGGCAGTTATCTATCCTGCGGTTGTTCTTATAGGCTGCATAAGCAACTAAGTAAACAAGGAAAAGGATAAGTAAGACAACGATATTGATCATAGAGACCTTCCTCCAACTTTTTTTTATTGTAGCCAACACACCAGCCTTGCAAGAGTCACATTCATAGCAAAGCAAGTTTTGGTCATTGCTCCACCTACTACAGTCTTTGTTGGTTCCCACAATTCCTCCTTCTGATCTCCACACAGTTTCGTTCTCATATTTGAAACCACACTCTGTTGGGGGCTTGCAGCATCCAGACTTCAATCAAACATAAAATTATATAAATTTATCAAATAAAATAAGATGTTTTTAATTTATCTTCACTATTATTTCTTTAGAAGAAATCAATTTAATTTTCTAAGTTTTCAACTGAAAAGATAAAGAAAAAAAAACTGTTAAGTGAATACAATGAATTACTTCAAACTTCATCAAATTTAGACATTCTTTTAAAGTTGAAGTGAAAACTAATAAAACAAATTTCAAAATAGATAACCTAAAAAGATAATAATAATGATACACATTTTAAGAGTTTAGTTCTGCTGTTAAACACAGATGAAGTCCATTTTAATTGAATTTTTGGAGGTGAATAGAGTTACAATTTATTGTCTCGGGGAGTTACCATTGGAATTAAAATGAATTTTCTCATTCTTAAATTAATCTAATTGGTGTGATTCTGTCTTCTAAACATATTTCACTAATTAAATCATAAAATGATAAACTTTTTCAAAAAAGTTGTTTGTGTGTTTGTCCACCAATTAAAGCAAAACAAGTTGAGATGATATGGTAGGAAATTTGTCAATTCATTATAAAAGCTGGAAACTTTGTGAGGAAGACTAGCAACAACTCTATTTCATAAACTCACTTTTGTCACCATTAAATTATATACTAAAATAATATTTAGGATTCTCTTTGTTTTTCTCCTCATTCAAAATAACATTTTTTCTCTCTCTTTCAACTTATACATATCGTTGAATATGTTTTTTTATTATGTATTTTAATATAAAATTGATTTTTTTTCAAACTTTATATCTTTTCAATATTTATAATAAATAAATTATTGAAATGATTTATTATTAATTTTTTCCTTTTTATTTAATAAAAAAATTAATATTATATTACAATATTACTTATGGATATTAAAATATTTTAACATTTTAATAATTTACTTATTATATATACTTGGGATGTTTAGAATAATTAGGAAGAAAAATCAATTTTACTTATAAATAGAAAGATAAATAATATATTTAACTATTTATTATATAAAAAAATTTCTTTATCCAAAATAAAACTAACTATTTTAAAATAAAATTTGACAAATTCGTGAGAACCAAAACTCATTTTGATTATAATAACAGTCAATAATACACATATCCGATTATTAAAATAATATAATTCTTGCTACTATGACATATCACAACCTGAATCGTAGTAAGAGAAAATAAATAAAAATATGAATTAAAACTAAAAAACAATGTGTATATCTCAGTGAGAATTTTACAAGTTAACTATAACTTTTCTAAGGGATGAACAATTTTTCGCTAACGACAAACTTAAATTAGAAATTCATGATTAATTTAGCGTAATTTATGATGAACAAAAGAATTCTTCACCCTTCTTGCGTAATTGTCTCAATCACGCACATGGACAATTTTTTTTTATCATTAAAGCATTGTTATCTTTAATTAACTTGGCACTCTAATATGAATGCTAAAATATATCTTAAATCATCAATATTTTATCTCATAACTATAATGTTAAATTGATAGTTATTATGGATGTTACATCATTCTTAATGATAATAATTAACAAGAATTATTAATAGCAATTATGAATAATAGTTAAAAGGCTAAAATGAATAAAAAAATATTTCTATTATATGTTACACTAGTAGTCTACATAGTTAGACAATAAAGACTAAAAACGTCGACAAATAGCAATGAAAAGAGGCTAAAATCAATAATATATATATTATTAACTAAAAAGTAAATTTCATAAAATATTTTGATGCAAAAAATATATTAATTAAAAAGTTAAAATCAAACTTAAATATTATTTAGAAAACTAAAAATATTAATATCAAAGGCATGTAATATATTAATATAATAAATTTTAAAATTATAATATTTTACCGATTAGTCAATTAATCATTTTTACTTTATATTCTGTATGAAAAAAGTGTTTTCTTTTAAAAGAGATAGTTATAAAACCAATTTTAGAAATTCAGCAATTTCTTCCAGCATCTCCATGCTTTTCTTCTTAATCTCCGTAGAAATCATAACTTTTCTCTTTTCTTCATTTTTTTTTCATTGACACCCTATTTCCTTTTTTTAATTCTAAAACTTTGAACTATATATTTTATAATACAATTTTGAATTTTGAATTCTAAAATTGGAAGAAATGTAGTTTTTGGATTTGAATTTTGAATTTTAGAATTTAAAATATATTTTTTAAATTTAGTATTTTAAATTCTAGAGTCCAAAATACATTTTACATCCCAGAAAATACTTTCTAAATTTTAGAATTTATAATACAATTTTGAATTTTAGAATTTAAAATATATCAAATATATTTTAAACACTAAAACTTAAAATACAAAATTATATTTCAAATTTTAGATTCAAAAATTAAAAAAAAAAAAAGATATATATATATATATATCTCGCACCTTTTGTCCAAGAATAATTTTAGAATTAAAAGATTTATGGCGGTGCAGAAAAAAAATATAGAAGTGTTGGAAGAAATTGCCTAGGAATTCTACGGTGGGTCAGGCCCAAAGCCCAACTTTAATAAGAAATCGGCTTCATTTGCTAGTTCAGAGCAAACGTTACATGCTTCAAAATTTTAAATGGAACTTTTTCTTCCATTACATAAATGGAAAAAAATATGTTTTAGGAATTTTCTAAACAATTAAAATCAAAGTTACGCTTTAATAATCCAAAATATTAAAGTAAAAGTCTAATTTTAACTAATCAATACCATTAACTAAAGAACAAACGAAAAACAAAAAACAAAACATTCTTATAAATTTCATATTTCTTAAATTGAGTGAAAGTCTGCTCAAGTTCTAACTTCAACAATGTCAAATAGATTCGAATTTTAATTTAACATGTTTTAGAAAGTAGTAACTCATATGCCCCAATATATAGACTGATTCAAAGTATATATGAAAAATCTTTATTTATGGCCTTCTTATGGGGTATTTAAAAATATGGGTGCATGACACATTTTAACTAATATTCAGCAGTCACACCCAATATGAATTAATCTTTTAATCAGCTCGTTGTCCAAATTGAGATAGTTTTTTTATTTAATTATTTTTTTTTATATACATTCATTAGGAAAAAAAAACATACCTTCGAATAAAAGCAAAATTACCTTTTGATTTGTTCACAAAATATATATATTTCGAAAATTATACCTGCTTGTAAATAAGAAAGAAATAGAAAAAAAAAAGAGCATAAAGTTATATAAGTTATGTGATATAAAGGTAATGAAAATAGTTATGATAAAGATATATAAACTTTTTACGAATATAAATTAACCTAATTACGTAGAAATAATACATCTCAGATAATTATGCAGAACATGGTTTCTAGAGACACGAAATTCTCCTACTTTACCTGAGAATTTGTCTTATTCCAAGTCAATTTTGAGTTATAATATGAAAGAATTCACAAAAAGAAAGAAGAAAGAAGAAGAAGAAAAAACCTGAATAGGAGAGAGATTTCTTAAGTAGAAGGTATCAGCAGTTTCAGGCACCCCATGAATGGTTCTACCAAGTTTCTCACAAAGCTTAGATTCCCGAACACAAGAGCTTATTTTTGTCCAGTATTCATCACTTGCCACGCGTTCCTTCAACCAACCTTGGTAATCCTGTAGGTAATACTCCAAGTAACCACGGTTCTCTGTCTCCTTCCCTGACCCCTTATCCGTGACGGCATAGGCAAAGATGATGAATCCGAGGAACACCAGCATTATGAAGATCATGGCAACCAGGTAGAGGGCCATCAGTAACGTGTTCCGGTAACAGGCCCCGATTAAACCAGCTAAGGCAGTCACCATGATGATCACTGCTATGATGATCAATGGCAACAGAAGGAACTTCAGGCATTCTGTGCCGTTGGATCTGGTGCTTAGCCATATCCCACCTCCCAGAACTGGAACTGACAACACCAAAGTGATGAAGTTTAGCAAACCGATCAAGTTGTTGCTTCTTCTCATTCTTTAATTACCTTCTTTCTCTTCTCTAATTTCTTCACTGTTCTTTATGATTCTCTTCCACTTATACTATGTTTTATGTGTTCACATGAATAATTTGTTAACAACCGCATACATTTCTTAATTACTTCTTGCCTGGTAATTATAATGGTAAACAGTTTCTTAATATTTTCTCAAAATTTCCTATATAAGATATATTAGTTTAATAACATGTTGTAAAATATTTTTGTTTACTTTGTATCTATTATCCTAGTCTATATTAACTTGACGAGAAACATTCAACCAAAAATAATTCATAAATCTATATTAAAATATTAATTGGTAAATTATCTTCTACCTTGTACCTTTTTTCTACACTTATTTTTATATATATATATATATATATATATATATATATATTAATTTTAACAATAATCTTCTGAATATGGTGATATAGTGAAAAGTATGGTGTTTTTTTTATTTTCAAGTAATAATAATTGTTTGTGGTGACTGTTAGTAAACTTGGTAATTGAAATAAATATTGTGATATTTTTAGTAATGGTAATTGCATTTTTTTTTTCATTTTTTTCATTCAGAACATCAAATACAATTACCTATTTTGTTAATCATCATACACACATTTAAATGATAGAGTTATTCTATCAAACATCGGTTACTAGAGAAAAAATAGAAGTATTACAATTATAAAAATATATGGAGTATAAAAATACAATTGAGATTATTTAAATATATTATTTTTTTAAAAATATTAAAAATGATTTTTCCTGGAAGATGGAAGAAAAATGTATGGAGGTGGAGAATTTGGCTGATGGTAATGGTTAAGTACTGTTTAGAATTGCAACGATAAATTAAGTTTATCTTGATATCAATTATATTTTTGAATTTGATAAACATAGAAATAATTCAATCGTTTATTTATTTTTCACTTTTTTTTCTTTACTTCCTTTTATACATACATATATATACAAACACACACACACACACATATATATATATATATATATATAAATATATATATATATATATAAATATATATATATATATATATATATATGATTTACTATAAAAAAAACACAGGTTGTCTTGTAGGTATATACAAATTGGTGATTTCGTATGCTGCAAAATAGATATTATTAAAGTTGGTTGTTAGGTGAGATTATTTTTTTTAGCCAAAGTAATTTTTTTCGCATACATAATGATAATAGTAATCGTACAAGTAACTAAAACGATGGACAAATTCAAATGAAAGTGATCATTTGTAATATTTATAATTTGACAGTATGACTAACAATTAGAAAAATTCATGAATGCGTATTCTTCTTAGAAATCTATAGTTAAACTTATATATATATATATATATATATATATATATATATATATAGACAGTACACATTTGGAAGAAATATGTCTTTTGACCGAAATGTTGATTTTGTATTATCACTAAACCAAAATGTGAAACAATTGAATGGTAATATAGTGATATAGAACAGTTTTATATTGTTATTTAATTATAAATTGTTGATATAAAATTAAGAATAAATATATATTCTACATTTGTGATTAATTAAGAATATAAAATGATTTTTCATATTATTTTTTTAATATGAACTAGAATCTTTCCTCCAAAATATCTCCACAAAATTGAATAAAACATATTTAAGGTTTAATTTCGTTTTTTATTGTTTTAAACCTGTAAATGTGTAATTTTAATTTCTCAAATTTTAACTATATTAGTTGACTTCTTTAAATATCAAGATTATACAACTTTATATCTTGTATATATACATCACAAGTTAATATCACGTGAACACGAAATTCCATTTATAGAGTGACTAAATCATAAAATTGAGATATTTAAGAGACTCAATTAACATAAAGAAAATATAAAAAAAATTAAATTGTACACTTATATATTTTGGTTGGAAGATTCATTGTTACATGAAATCCTGAAATTGCATAAAAATTTCAAAATAGAATTAAACTTAACTGTCGTTATCACTCGTCACAAAATCTAGTAATGACTGTTATCCAATGCCTTTGTTGATACTAAAATCATTGAAACTAATTAAGGCTATTATATAATGGTTATGAAGTAGTAAACTAATTTTTTTTAATTAGTTTTTACATTTTCACGTCATCATTTCTAAAAAAAACAATAAAATAATACTTTCAAATTTTTATATATTTTTTTAAGTTTGATATGACATATTATTGTTCTTATAAAGTATTATTATAGAGATCAAACTTTCCTTACTTATTATATTCTCTCGATCTTTAGTCTTCGGTCTCCAGTCTTCTTATCTTTTTGGTCTTTATAATAAAGATATATACATTCTAATGCTCAAGTTAATTTCAAAGATAGGAGTATTGTAAGTTTTAGAATTAGAGTTTCATTACCTTCTTTCTGAATGGTAGTTTTCTTTTTAATAATTATGGTTTTGAGCTTTAGAACGTTATATACTAATACGAACTAAGTTCAATTCATTCGCTAATCATAATTTTAATGTGATTATCACATGATGTCTGTTCAATGACGTTACTAATTGGTATGTGAAATGTAAAATAGGATGGTTGGGAGGTTGACTACTGGAGTGTTATGTGTATGGGGGTGCTTGCCTTTCAATAACAATATAAAAAAATTATTCTTGTTATTATATTGTATAATATATTATAACGTGAAGATGTGCAGCATACGAAATTTTTTTTGAGTTAATACCGTAATTTTGATACTTATATTATTGGAAAAAAATTATGTTAATTAAAGTTTCCACAACAAATTCTTTATTAACAACAAATAACATGCGAATTCTTTATTAACAATAAATAAACATAGATGATTACGGAATTCTTTTATTTTGCAATACGACTATACAATTCGATATAGTGGCATTGAATATGCACAGTTTATAAACAAAATATGCATATAATTTATCTCAACTACACAGTAAAATTAAATAATAGTTGATAATAACTTATTTGACTTGTTAAATAACAAGAAGCCCTGTATTTGATTATACAAGTTACCAATAATGAAACTTTGACTCGTTATGTGTCAACGATTTGTGTTTAAATAAACTCAAAACGTCCAGTATCGTAGATTTGCTTTTTGTTCATTTAAATACAATTTGCTTGTTTGCATATTTTTTAGGTTTTGAAATCTGAACTATCTCTGTGTTTTTCTTGCGTATTCTAGAGTTTAATTGATGTAATCATTTTGTTGCTTAGTTTCAATAATAGAAAATATCGATTTTGTTGAAAGAGATTAAAATAATTTATCTTCATTTATGTCTCATTCGTTGTTACTTCAATAATTTGTTGTTTTAATTTCATTTAAAACTCTCGCGTTATTTTTATTTTTTTATAAAAACTTTTATGTTAAACACACATTATATTAATTTGCATCACAATAAAATTATGGAAAAAAATTAAAAATAAGATACAAAACAAAAATAAGTTATTTTAATATACATATGAGACATGAATTTACTTACAAAGAGATGTACATGTGTGAAATTAATGAGTCAATTTGTAAGGGTGAATCAATTCGGAGAGTGTGGTTTTCTTTCTTTTATGATAAGATTCTTATGAAATTAAGATTACATATCCCTTTAAATATTTTGAAAAGAAGATCTTAATCTTGACTAATTTGCTTCAACACAACTTTATTTAAACAATTGATCCTTCATTTTCATAAATAATATCGTTGAAGAAAAAAGTCTAAAAGTATTCTCTCATTAAAAAGATAACTAAAAATAGTCTTATTCAATAACTACGCATACTTTATATAAAAAAATAGGTTAAATTGATTATTTTAAAACTATAATCAACGTCATACAATTGAAGAATAAAAATATTGGTGTAATTTTAAACCCATATAACACTACAAAATCTGGCACAATTATTAGAGAAAAAAAATGTTATTACTAAATTTGAAACACGAAATATTAGAAAAACTCATAATACAATATAAACTTGTTAGAATATGGTGATATAAATATTTATTTATTTTAATTTAAATACTTCGAATAAATTTGTTAAATGAATTAAAATTATCTAGTCTTTTATTTTTGAAGTAGAATGAAAAAAGATATAAAATAGACGGTAAAATAAATTCATTATTCAAAATTAGAATTCATAATTAATAATTACATTAGTTTAAACAATGACTAAATTATATATAATGTAAACAAATTCTCAATATAATTAATAATGATAAATGCTCAATTTACTTTAAATATTTAAATATTTAGTTTTTTCACATTTATTGACTTGATTTTTGTTCTTACATGGTATTTGAAATAATTAATTTTTCTTCTTCTCTTCCACACGGTTTTTCCAGTCTCTAACTAATGATTTGGGTTTTCGGTTACTAGATCAATTGACTTGGACTCTCTTTGTTATGTGGGTTTGAGCTTGTTCTTAGCTACTGGATTTGGATTAACTATCGGTTATTGGATCTCGGTCAACTCTCAGCTACTGGATCCAGGCTCACCCTCGGTTAGGTGTGATACATACAAGGTGCTCCGATGATAAAGTCAGAATCAATTTGCTTAATTTATAAAAGAAAACACTATACTCACCTATTAAACAGATCACCTATTTATATGGCTCATTGTTGGGCTTTATTAACTTAATTGGGCTTTTACTTTTCATACCTTTCATTTACTAAATGTATTTTTAATAATCTGGACTTATTTATTGGACCTTGATACCGTGTTAATTTTATTTACTTTTTATTTATATTATTCTATTTTTTTTTCTTCTAACATATTTTCGTCCTCGTGGCCTTTAGACCTCTCGGCTTAGTTAGTATAATTTTTATTTAAAAATATACTTTTTAGTCTCAATATTTTATAGAAGGCAAAATTAGATGTAATTTTTTTCTATAACAAGAGTTTAGTGATATTAAATTTAAAATCTCTCTTTTAACATTGGATCGATAGTCATTCATAATCTATTCGAAGATACATTTTATTTAGACAATTCAACAAAAATCTTGAAAAATACACTATCCATTTTGCTCAGTGAACTCATAGTTGATTAAGTGAAATTATGTTTAGAAGCTACTTATAAATGATTGAGGGAAATGACCAAGCAAACTTATTAAACACCCTACGAATCAAAATTTCTTTAGGATGAATGTTTCCCTTTCACTGAACCAAGTTGAAATGTCCAAGCAAAATTGGTAATTTAAGTAACAATATTAAGAAACCATCTTATTCAAAAAGAAAACTTAAAAGAGAGAAAGATGGTAAAATCAAAGAGAATTAAATGCTTTATTTGGATTAGGAAAGGAGACGTGTAAAAATTTGAGGAAGTGAATTTAGAGTGATTTGAGCGTAAATGGTGAGAAAAATGAGGTTATTTGGATTAAGGTATTTAAAGTGAATTTGTGGGAAAAATTAATTGAAGTTTGTGAGTAATATGATGGGTATGAGAAAATTTTTAATTTTTAATAATATAAAAAATATAATTTTACAAATTTACCATTTGTCTTGACAAATAATTGAAAAAATGAAATAAGAAGTATTTTTGTGTAGATTTTAGTTAATTAAAATTTTGTATATTATTTTCGATAATAATATTTTTGGAAAAAATAAGAGTTACTTAACATTGTCGAAACATGAAAAGTTGTCATAAAAATAAATTTTTCAGTTATAAAATAAATTTTAATATTGGAAATTGTAAAAAATATTTGAAAAATATTTTGAAATGCATCAAAACTATATAATCTGAAAATTCTGAAAATATTTCAAAACTTCATGAATTTGGAATCTTAAAAAAAAATTAATACACAAAAGTCATAACATATAAAATTTGCAGCATTTATCCATCACAAAATATGTAACTTATAATTGATTATCAACTAAAAACATAAGAATAATCGATTATGATATGCATGTAAAGATTGTCATAACATTCATAACAAAGTCTATGATAATCAATTATGGTTGAAAAATACTGCAAAATCGATGTTCGTAAATAGACAATTAATTATCTACTATAATAAACACACTGCATGTGTATGCTGAGACAAAAAACATAAGAACATTTGTGTAACTTCATTGAATTATACGTGTCTTTCTCAAGTAATCTCTGTATGTGAGAGAGGAAGAGTTTCAAGTGCATCAACGACTTTTCGCACTCTTCTTTTCTGGCATTTATCATAATCTAAATGAAGTAGATCCGAGCTTTTCCTTCCTCTACACTGCAATTATTCTCTCCTTAATCCAAACAAAATGTAAAGGAATAACAAAAAGTTGTGGAGTTATTTGCAATCTGGTATTGAATTTTTCCTTTTTATTTATAAATGGGATTTTTTATTATCAAGAATACGAGTAGCTACTCTTTCAACTTTTTGAGGATTGATTAGAATTTATAAATAAAATTCAATTTTAGCATTTTTTTTTTTGTTCTAAAACTACTAGCAAAACAAGGTTAAAGTATGGTTTATCGTTACTGTTTAAATGTATTATAATATTTAGGCTTGTATACTTCATAGTGGTCCAGGGACAACAATAACCAAATACTAACATATCTCTGTTACTTGATTGGTTTTAACCAGTATCTAAAGTTCGAGTCTTATGAAAAGAATGTGATTCATATATTTAGTACACGTGTTACTTGATTGGTTTCAAATGCTAAATCAACTCTTATGAAAAACAAAAGTGACAGAAAAGAATATTAAAAAAAGCAATTAATTAGATTTTTGAACAAAATTAATCATCTAACACCTGAGAGATACTTTAGTATCAATAAAATGAATATTCAAGAAACTGAATAAAATAAATTTTTCTTTCTGAATAAAATGGTAGTAGCGGACGCAAGGTGCCACTTGAAAGCAATTAACGTTGTGAAAGGACAAATATATATATGTATGTTCTGTTCTGTTCTGTTATGGTCCAAGAACTGTTCTTTCCCCCCTCTAACGCACCCATTGGCGTTTCTCTACTTCACCTCAACACTGCTCCTTCTTATTGCTTACAACAGACACATACCAGTGCCAGATACCAACACTCACTCAACAAACATTCATGGTTTAGTTAACATGTTCGCAAGCTCTTGCTGGGTATGTATCTATCATTCACTCTATTATGTCGTTTCTTCTTCTGCATTGTCCTTTCTATTCAGGAAAATGCATGAAATTTGTCATAGTGTTTATTATTGTAACTATGTTAATACAAGTGCATAAACATTATCTTGCTAATTACTTCTTGTCCAGGTCAATTGCCACTGTAACACACTTTGGAAAACAAGATCTCCTCCTACATCACTGTGATTCAATACGCTCCTTATAACTTAGAGGTTTCAAGTTCTTCATCTCCTTCTCCTTCTTCTTGTTAGGATTGTGAAATGTTTTTGTTTTTAATTTCCGAAATAATAAAAAGTTTATCAATGATGTCTCTTTTTTGACTGCTTTTTTCACTTTAAAGTGCTGCATTTGTTTATTTAATTTGAAAGTTATACTAACATTAAAAGTGGCATTAACGCGGTTCTCTGTTTCGAAGTTTAGGAGCTGCAAGGTTTGGTTGCTTTATGTTATAGTACATACTTTTTCAAAGGGAAATTGAGTATAAGTATTAATGAGGTAAAAGTGTGTTTTCAACAGTAGAATTAGATAGTGAAATCTGGTTCCTTTTCATTTTAGAATGCAAGATTGTAGTATTAAAAGAGTTGGATTGGATTCCATGATGTACTTGTTTGTTTTCTTTCTTTCTTTATGCTTAATAAATAGAGCTTCCTTCACTCTCATTCTTTAATTTCAAATGATGAATCTTCCATAACCTATTTTTGTTGCCGATTCTTTCTTGTTTGTTATCTTCTTTTGTTCTAAATAAAAGAAAGTCCTTTCATGAAGTGATTTTCCCTTTTTTTCTACTTTGGTGTTTCCCTGTTCAATGCTAGTTGACCATATCGAATTGTTATAAAAACCCCTCATGTATATTATCATCATGTCTATTTTTTCTATTTATGATAATGCCCATGTCTATTTCCTTCCTCATTGAAAATATTATGGGAAAATGTCAATGTGTAAGTCATTGGATGGTCACTCTGAATGCCACTCTGAATGCCCTTCTTTCAAGGCTAAATGGAGGTTAAGAATATTTTTTTCATTGCAATTACAAAAAAGCCCATTGTACATGAATGTGATATGACTCACATGTATGGGTAAAATAGGTATCTTAGTCTTTTACAAGATGAATGGGTCCTGTCAGTAGAACGTGCCTCTTAAATATTTTCTGGGATTTTTTTACCCAAAGATCTAGTCATTCATATCATCAGCTAATCAAGAAACACTTTGTCTTTTAGAGCATGATGTCAATTTACACAGGTAACACTAGTTTGGGGAATTATTTTCATGTAACTAAATTGATGTATAACATGTTTGGATCAATATCCGTTTCCAACAATGCAAACTGAATTCCACACATTTCACCCAAATTTACTAGTAGCAGTGTTTTAAGGACTGAATTCATCCATACAAATATATCAAGTACCAAAAAGCTTGTAAGTTTTATTTTATCTGTTTACAATGCAAGCCAGAATCTCTGCCCTGATAGTAATTTTTTAAGTGTTGTCTTCTAGTTTAGATATACTTCTTCAGGTAGTCTAAAAGGGAATAATAAAGGAGTAACTTTTAGATATGAAAGAAAGTGAAATTTGGTGGAAGCAATTGTTGTGCATTTATGGCTTGATATGTGATGATGATTTGGAGTGCATTCATCCTGCATGAACCTATTTATTTTCCCGCAACTTCATTGACCTTCACATTGGATTCCCACTAGTCTCATCAGTTAATGATATTTTTCTGAACTGTTATAGTCCTTGTGGGTCAGGGAGCATTCAAGTAGCAAGGTCCTAATTATTAACCCCTTTTACTTTCCTGGAACACAAGGCAGTTAAACCATGCAGCAAACCCCAAAGACAAGGTAAGGTTCAATTGCCATTCCTTGTTCAAAATTATATTGGGATGTTTAAATGGTACGATTATGATATGCCATTTCTTAATTCTCATACTTTCAAATTCAAATGTCAACAACTATATTTGGAACATAGTGTGCTCATGGATGCAAAGCTTTAATGCATAAACTGTATATAACTCTGTTCCAATTGAAGGGTATAGTTAAAAGTTGACACATCATGGTTGCTAACTTAGCACCAGCCCAAGCAAATGTTTTTCAACTATTCACAATTTGTCTTCTTCGATTCAACTTTCAACTCTCCCCACTTTTACAAATTTCCTCACATAGTTCGTGTCATTTTCATATCGAGCTATTAGCTATGGTGTTGAAACATTCTGCAATCTGGGTAGTAAGAATGTTAAATTTTGATGCTTGTCTTTTTTTTTTGGGTTAATTTTATTCCTTAATATAACGCCCGGGGTTTCTGACGTTAAATATGTTTGTTGGTCTTTTGTTGCTGAGAGTTTAATTCTGTTGTTTTTTTCAAAGGACTAATGATTTGTTCTTCAAGTGAGTTTTATATTAGCGGCGTTAACTGCGGAATGGAAGATTGGACCCGGAGCTTTTATTCCCGGTTACAATTATAATTATAATCACTCGTGAGCAGAAGTTTTTGTTTTTCTAAATGGAATTGATTTCTCTGCAACACTGTCTTTTTCAAATGGCTATAATGTCACGCTATGAAACAACTTTATCATATTTTTTTGGATGGAGGAAAAAGCATCAGACTGTTCCGTCGCTAATGATCATTCATTGTACGATGAGATATGTTTGACAATATATATATATATATATATATATATATATATATATATATATATATATATATATATATTTATGTATGTATAACACACATACATTAAGGATAACGTTTGCGGCAGGAATTTTAAAGTTCAAAAATTTGTATAGTGATTACCATGTAAATCAATAATTATAATACGGATTTTAATGCCTGGAGAAAGTATTAATTTTGATGTTGAATTAATTAATTATATGGTTAATGACATTTACGTTACTTCTGACAAGACTTGGTTGTAACTTTAAGGAGGTTTACTCACGTATTTATTACTCAATTACTCATTACAGCAAAAGTAAACGTAATTTCAGGCTTAACTCAGGAACTTGTCTGTTTAAAACTGTCTTATGGTTTGAATTTAGGAGAATCCATTCTACTCTATGTTCCAACCACATAGAGGAATCTCTCTAACGTGTTAGCAACTAGCAAGTTCAGATTTTCCAGTGATTTAAAGAAATTGGTTTTGCTTTATATAGCAAAGCGTTTATTGCTGGTCTTTATTGCTAGAGTTCTGAGATGTGCGTTTCCACATACCAATGCAACTTCTTTGCTTCCATGATCAACATAATTCATTACGCTTAGATTTTATGTTTTCAGAAGTAGCTCCTCTGAAGTGCCTCAGAAAGTGTCCCCTCATGGTGGACGCCAACTCAGGCCTGCTACACTAGACACTGCATCTTCATTAAACCAAGCTCACAAAATTTCAAAGGATAATAGAAGTCCCAAAGTCACCGAACGCAGATCACCCAGAAGTCCAGCTCCAGAGGTACGTGACACTTCTTTTATTTCTGTAACAAAAGCAATGTGATTTTTTTTTATTAGAAAGTGCTTTTGTGAGAAGGTAACAAGCATGGAAAATCTGTTTTTACTTTCTTTCTTTATCTTTAACTAAAAATTAAGTTTTTATGCTTAATAAAAGCGCTTTTGTTTTATGATTACAGTTGGCTTTGATTGTACCTCTTATTTTTATTGATATTCTTGGACAATATACTGATAGAGCTAATGAGAACATAATAATGGGGCGTCTAATAGTGTGGGCACTTAATTCCTGTACAAATGCACGTTATCTGTTAGATAGATATTAAAGTCACCTTTTTGAAGGATTCTGTTCTCGAGCATCTGGTGCATTCAAATAAATTAAGACAGTTGGTAAAATAAGCTACTGCACTGCCATGTAATAACTTATCATTGGTTCTATATACTATATTTGATGGCGTTGTATATTCAAGCTTTGTGAAAGATTAGGCTGCTTCTGGGCCTCCGTTGTTTTCTTATTTTGTTGTGCGTGGGTTTTTGTAATCCTTGTTTTATACAATTCCTTGTAACAAATATCCAACAGCTGGAGATTTGTCTCAGAATTATAATCTTCTGATGTTTTAGAGGAAGCGTCCTAGCAGAATATCTGAATTAGAATCTCAGATTTCTCAACTCAAAGAGGATTTGAAGGTTGTGAGGAACCAGCTCAGTTTGTCTGACTCATCCAAGAAGCAAGCTCAGGAAGATGCTGAAGAGTCCAAGAAACAACTATCTGCCGTATCTGTGAAACTTGAAGATTCTCAACAGCAGTTTCTGAAGTTCTCTGCAACTGAACAAGCTCGTGTTATTGAGCTTCAGAAAACTATAGAAGAGCATGATAAGGCGTGGCAATCCGAACTCAAAGCTGCCCAACGGAAGCTCTCAGACAACACTGCTGCACTCACCTCTGCTATCGACGAAATTCAGCAGCTCAAGGTTCAACTTGAATTGGTAGCTAATTGTGAGAATGCACCCACCCAAATTGCAGAATCATCGGGCGTGGAATTACTAAACTTGAAGGATAACTTGGCAGAATCTCTTTCACTTGTGGAGAACATGAAAAATCAACTCAGGGATTCTAAAGAGTCAGGTCAGGCACAAGCTTTGGTCAATGAGACTTTGCGACAACTTGAAGCTGCAAAAAGAACTGTTGAGTTTCTGAGATCTGATGCTGCAAAAGCTTTGCATGGATACAACTCTGCTGCTTCGGAATTAGACCAATCTAGAACACGGGTGGACTCACTTGAGACACTAGTCAGTAAACTTGAGTTTGGCCTCATTCGTAACAAATGCAACCATTCTTTAAATGTTGCAGATGATGGGATCATGGAGCTGAAAGCTGAGATATTACACAAGGGTGAGGATCCTAATGGCACTGAAGCAGAAATTTATTCTCTGAGATCTGCCATAGAGACTGCCGAGACTAAGTACCAGGAAGAACATGAGTGTTCAGTGAAGCTCAGAAAAGCCTATGAGCTGATTGAGCACATAAAATCAGAATCAAGCCAGAGGGAATCCGAGCTAGAGGTAGAATTGAAAAGAAAGAATGCTGATATTGAACATTTGAAGGCTAACCTATTGGATAAGGAAACTGAGTTGCAGGGCATTGTGGAGGAGAATGAGAAGTTGAATTTGCAGCTTCGAAAGAGCATTTCATCCCAAAGAGAACTTGAACTTAAAAAGGAGCTTCGAAAACTGGATGAATGTGTGGCTGAGTTAAAGGGTGATCTAATGGACAAGGAAACAACATTGCAAAACATATCTGAAGAGAATGAAATGCTGAAGTTGGAGATGAGTAAGAGGTTTGCACACGGTGGTAAAGTGGGGGAGGAAGTTGCTGCAGAACTTGTGGCAGCTAAGGCTGCCGAACGTGAGGCTGTTATGAAACTTGGTATTGTGATGGAAGATGCAGAAAGGAGCAACCGAAAGGCAGAGAGGGTAGCTGAGCAGCTGGAAGCATCTCAGGCAGCAAATTCAATAGTAGAAGCTGAACTTAGAAGATTGAAGGTACAGTCTGATCAATGGAGGAAGGCTGCAGAGGCAGCTGCTGCTATGCTCTCAGCAGGGAACAATGGGAAGCTGACTGAGAGATCAATGTCTTTAGACAACAACTATAACTCTATAATGAATAAGTACTCACCGTTCTGTGAAGAACTTGATGATGATTTTCAGACCAAGAAAAATGGCAACATGCTGAAGAAGATTGGGATCTTGTGGAGGAAACCTCAAAAATAGTCACTGTTTGGTTTAGACCAGTTTCTAATATGTTGTAGTGCAATGTAATCTTATGTTACTGCAACGTTTATGTTATGCAATTTTGTCAGACCACAACCCTTCTTGTTTTGTGAACATGGTCTACTACGGCTGCCTTGTAGTAATTTAGTTAAGCCCTTTTATATGATCCATCATTTCACTATCTACAAAATCCATGAAATTATATTTTTCTTTGGGACTTGGTAGTATCAAGAAACATTGATTTGATCATCCGTCGCAATGTTTGTTTCTTCTCTATGTGTTGGAAATTCGGGCATAACCACACTGCTTGCGTGGATTTTAGTTTGGAAAGTTCAAAAATATTTGTATTCTCAAGACAATAATATATTCTTTTTTTTTTTTCATTTTGTATATTGGAATTAGAAAATGCATATTAAAATTCACAAAAATGTTTTTCCAATTTTTATCTTTTATCTTATTCTTAGCTGCGTTCAAAATGAGGCTCTTGGAGCCTTTGTTGTGTGTGTCTTTCGTTTTGCTTTTGAGAATTTGAAGCCCAAACTCTAGATGTTCACAAACAAGTTAACGGAGTGGTCTTTGCATTCTGCAACCCCAAAATAACAAACTACCTCTCCTTATTTATATTTAACCTACACTTTTTTCATTTCCCCCCACTTTTTTTTCTTCCGACTCCACTACATCCCTCTGCGTGCACCCCTTCAAAATTTTCTTACTCTGTTCGTGAGTGGGAGAGCTTGCCGGAACCGCATTAACCATTGCCACCACCGACTAAATTGCACAACCGTGCCCATTGAAGAGGTAAGTCTTTATGATTCTTTTTATCTCAGTGGTCCCGTGTTATCTCTGGTTTTCGAATCCAAAAATACATTTCTTTCTAGAATCTATTTTAGATCTTGAAACACATTCGAGAATGTACAATCAAAATATAAACACACTATTGTGACAACAAGAGCATTCTCTTCATAGCGAGTTATTTTCATTATTATTTATTTTAATTCAATGAATGCAAGCTATATTCGGTAGGATCCCCGACATTATGCAGCACATGATCAATTGTGAACATGTAATCGAAGATACTCAAACATAGGACGAAACCCATAGTACATGGCAGTTTGCCCGTAACATTACGGATAAAGGAACATTTATACGAGACGACCACATGTTATACAGAAAAGACGATATGGATATAGGTGTAATTCTTAGACAGTTTTTAAATGTACTTAGATTTTTTATTTTTTCTTTTAAGGATGATATTGTATGTAAATTTTGATAATTAATTTTCAAATATTTTCATCCTTTGTTGTATTTGTATTAGGTGAATATTGTTGATATTAAAAAACCATTTATATTAAATAAACTATGTGTGTTTAAAATACAAGAATGACTCTTTAAAATAGATAAATTACGTTTAAAATTAATTCAAATAAAATATCAAAATATTTTTAAAATCCAAAAATCCGGAATACATATTGTGTATTATGGATTGTCCATTTTAAAATAAATATTTTGTATTCTGTAGTGTATATTTCGAAACATAATTTTAAAAGGATAAAAAGGATTTTCATATTATATGGGTTGAAATTTTTAGATTGTGGGGGGCATAATGTAACTTCTTAGCTATGGATACAGTTTGCCAACCATCAGTGGCCCGTCTCTTCCTAGGCCCAGAAAGAAAGGGAAGAAGAATAAAGAGTAAAATATCTTTGTTGCAAGTTTGTGTAAGATTGTTGCATTTTACACCCCATGTTTTTAAACATGTACCCCATGGAGGTGGTGAAATGTCAAAATTACCCACATTTTAGATTTAAAAACCAACCCTAATTTTTCCTTTCTCCCATACTTCATCTTATTCCTCCGTTGTGCACCCCGATTTTCTACTAACTTACTCGTGTATGTGTGAGAGAGGCTCTACCACTTAAAAAGGTTCATCTTTTGTTATATGTGAGAGAGGTTCTAGCACTTAAAAAAGTTCATCTTTTGTGTATTTTTCTTTGTTATCGTTGTTGTTGGTTTACTTTGGAACGGTTGATTTGAGATGTTTCTTGACTGTACAATTCAAAACACATTTGAAGATTTTTGTACAATCTAGATTGTGCATTCTAAAATGTGTTTTAGAAATAAATAACGAAATGCACAATCCACAATTTATTAATGCATTTCAAATTATGCATTCCACAATATATTTTTTTAAAAAGTTTTTACTACTAACGTTAACATTAGAAAAGATATTCCTAGGACTAGAGGTGGAACGTCTCAAGTTTAAGCTAGATCGTAGAAGAGATCGGGTACAAGTTGTCACTGAAATTGATGCAAATGTGTTGCCAACAACTATAGGAGGACATGATAAGCAATAAGAACTTGTTGGCAAACCTTTTGATACGTCCTTACTAGTGAGTTACGCTGACCACCTAGCCTTAAGATTGTAGGAGGGTGAGAATCAAGAGAATTGAAGTTGGTCTCTCACAGACATAAGTTAAGTAAATATGAGATCCCTCGTCTCCAAATTGAGATTGTAGTGCTTAACATTAGGTTGTTGTCACTATACAACATTAACTATGAGACAAATGATATGAGTCTCATTTCAGCCTTTGTGGAAAGGTGGCACCATGACACCAACACTTTCCACACTCCTGTTGGTGAGATGACCATCATGTTGAATGATGTGTCGGCATTGTTGTTATTGCAATACATAATTTCACATCAATGTTAACATTGTTGGTTGAGCTCCTTGGGGGTGGATATTGGTGATGCCACATTAGAGTTGAGGTAGTGTCGTGGTGCACTTGTAAGACTCAATTGATTGAACAAGGTGTACGAAGAGTGCATCGTCTAACAGAGATGGGAGTCTACATCTCACGCTTATTTGTTGCATCTTGTTGCATATTCGATGATAAAAGTGCGATATTTCTTAACATGTCGTACTTGATGTTGTTCAATATTTTGAGGATGTGTGATGGGTACACATGGGGGATTGCCACACTCACTCACATGTATGACCAAATAAGGAATGCTTGTTTTGACCACACAAAACAATTGAGTGGTCATGTCATGCTTTTAGAGGTAAATAATATACATAATTCAAACAACTTAGATTTATTTTTAGTTGAATATATGATTAATGTTTTGTTTATGACAGAACAGATGTGGATATATAAACACTTCCTAAGGATGAAAAGGAGGGATATGAATCTCACATTATATGATCAAACGCTATATATGCCCAATTAATGTTGCGCGTGTCCAGTTATATAGCGTTATCCATGTTGGAGTTATTTGAATTCTTTAGGATGGTCATTGTCCTAATAGGTCTTTTGAGATGATATCCATGTTTTTTGGATACATCCCGCTCGAGACATGCTCAAATTGCCATTTGCCAAAGTGTGTTCTACAACAATTTGGTTACAAGTAGACAGTTACTCGACCTCCCCCGCCATTTTAAGGAGGTGCAATGGCTATTATTGATGGTTGCACTTTACATACCACCTTATTACTATTGTGACACTTGTTTCACATCCATCAACATGTGCAATCAGATACATGCACTGGTTCAAACCAGTGTCACACTTGTACATACTTCCCAAGGCAGACGAAGATCAACTGTCAGTAATGCCACATCATCGACCGCATAGTTTGGAAGATGGCAAGACACAACCGATGTCAGAACAGGAGCATGGTTCTGGTGAGTAATTTATCTTGTTTTGTATCTATGTCGTCCTGGCCTGAGTGGGCTCTAAGGAAAGGTCCATGATGGTATGTAATGCTCAGTAGGTGACTTTGGGAGATACCCAAGAATGGGTAAGACGTCCCTCGATAACCTTAGCTGAGACATGATCGGTCCTAAGGCTTGTATTTTCATGACTCGTTGTAATTGTCCTATATCCTCGGTGAAATTTCCAAAAACTAATTAAATTTACCTAAAAATATGGGAAATTGTTATGGGATAATTCTGTTTTACCTAGAAAATTTGGACCAATAAGTAAGGGGGGCTAATGAAAAAAGGGATAAAAAATTTTAATTCTCATTTATGATTGGTTCACTGATATCTTCAATTTCATTATGCGTTACACACAAAAACACTCGAACCAGAATCATATCTATTGTTATTTTACCATGATTATTTGTTTTCATATTTTAAGTATATAATGTCATTTTAATGAATGTAGGGTATATTCAAGAGGATTGTCGATATCCTACAACGCATGATCCAATGTGGGCATGTGTTAGAAGGTACTCTAGCATGGAATGAAATCGAGAGTGCATTTCAATTATCCCATGACTTCACATATGAGGAAATTATTTATATTGAACGTCCTTATGTTATACGCGGAAGACAACAGAAACATAGTTCTTAGATAATTTTGATATATGTAATTAGGTTTTATATTTTTAAATTAAAAAATTTATTTTACAAAAACTTTTAAACATTAATATGTGAGATATTCTTATGATTTATGAGAAACGTGTTATGTGATTACTTTTACTATTAAAAAGATAAATTTCATATTAAATTATTTATAAAAAAAATTCAAAAAAATATACAAATTATATATTAAAAAAAATGTATTATAAAATATAGAAACCAAAATATAAAAACATATTCACAATGTGTAATCCAAAATCCACATCTTATATTTTCCATAATAGTCTGTTATATTCTAAACATTCCAAAATATGAATTTCGAAAAAGGTAAAATTGAAATTATTGCAACTTCAAATATGGGGATAGAGAATGCGGGTACCTTTATATAAAGGGACCGAAGCCCAATTTAGAGTTCACACCTTTGTCACTTTAATTATGCATAAACACTTAAATCAAGTTAAACCTAAATAACACGTCTCCTATCCTTTGAAATACCAATAAATATGCAACAGAAAGGTTGACTCAAATTCTGGAGGAAACAAAATGAATTCCTGAAAATAAATAATAGATATTAAAAAATGTTTACATAAATTAGTAATTGTAAAAAATTTACCACAATGTCAATCATATAATTTACGAGTTACCGTTATATTAAACATTCGAAGTAGTTATTATTATTTTTAGGTAGTTTGGTTGTTTTTCTGTGCTTTGAGGCTCGTTTTTTAAAGGGAAAACAGGGTATTTGTATTTCATATTTTTATGTTTTTAAAGCTCTTAAAACAAATAGAATAGAACAGAAGGTCTTGTATTGTAGTACTTGTTAGATCATTACTGACTCACATTCTGACACTCATAATATTCAAACTTATGTCTGGCTCTTCTCTCACGCCCAAATCCTACGTTGGATTTGGTCTGCCAAACACAGGTTTCTTTCCGAATACGTCGCTCACGCGTCACCACATTTCTATTTCAAACTAACTCCTCACACTTTTTTTAAATAGATACAATATATGAGAGTGCATATTTATTCAAACCCATAATTTTATTTTTTTTGAAAAATAGAGTAATTTAATATGTTAACTACAAAATTATTAAAATTTTGAAAAAATATTAAAATAATTAAGTGGTGTTAAGTTGACATAATTTCATTTTGAAAAAATTACATCAATTAGATTTCAACTAAATCGTGTCTAATTTAGTAAAAAGACATTTTTTGTACTGATATTGAGATCAGTTTAAGGAACTGAGAAATTTATAATAATACCACCTTTACTCTGTTTCTAATTATTTTGAAAAGTTTGTATATAAAATAGAAAACAATAGAAATAATTGTTCTATACTGTTTAATTTAATCTAACGATGTACCTTTTTTTGTGTGAGAACACTGCATTTGATGTAGAATAATAATAGCTTAAAAACCCACCACTAATTCAAAAGCCAGAGCACCGAAAGTATGGAACAGTTAACTGTTCAGACTTGAGAGGCTCGGGAATAAGCTGTACAAAATAAACTATATGACACATCTCTTTCATCTGTCTGTCAAATGAGCAAAAGATGCTCTAATATATTTTCCCGCCTCTTCATTGCCTTGCTTGGCAAACAAATATGAAATTTCATTAGTCTTTTCATCAAGAAGAAGATAATAGTACAGAAAATTTGACAGTTTTGGGGAACTAAACAAAAGGAGAAAAAGAACACAAGAAAAGAAAGGATCCAAGTGAATCAAATCCTGTTAACACAGTACTCAAGGGCATTGACAGTTCAATTAAGACTGATATTTTGGTGAAGCAAGTGCCTTGTGATTTTTGTTGCAGTTGGGGGTCAACTACATTAGGGGGCTATGGAGAAGTCCATGCCAAGAAGATGTGAAACCGTTCCAACTTGCAATTGCTCTTCCTGAATCAATTTCACAAACGTTTGTGTCTGCATTAAGCTGCCATGGCGAACTCCCCAACAACTTCCTTTCACTTTGTTCACTGCCACCACACTGTTCTTGCCTCTTCAACTCACTCATTGATTGAGTGGCTGCATTGCTCATCACTTGATTATAAGGGAGCATCATCTCTCCACTGACCCCAACTCCACCAGAATTGCCATTATCCACCTCCCCCATGTCCCCATTTCCATACATGTAATACAAATTCTGAAGATGATTTTGTGTTTCGAGGAACCCAGTTCGAATTGCGTCCAAAAATGAAGGGTTTGCTGACGAGGGATTCATGCCTGAATTGCTAAGAATGTCACAAAAGGAGCCTGTGGGGTTCCTCAAAGCAGAAATTTCATGGTCATTGTAACCCAATTGCCCACTTGATTGTTTTTGAAGCCTAGCTAATGCTAGAGCAAAGTCATTGGAGCTATAAGACAACTGAGGAAATGTAGTGAGTGGATTAAGATTGGGTGTGAAGGTCTGATCATGATCCCTCTTTAACGATGATGATGGTGATGATCTCTTCTTTCGGCATCCTCCTCCCACTGGAACATTCCTGAGTGTTCCTCCTTTGGTCCAATATCTCCTACAAGACTTACAGAAATATCTTGGCTGAGAAAGACTATAATTGTTGTAGTAGCAAAATTTTGTGCTGGTGGAGTCGCATCTTGGGCATTTCAGAGCTTGTTCTGGATTAGGCCTTGGTTTCTTCTCCACTGACTGGCAAGATATTTGCTGCAACATAATATATAAACTGCTATAAGTATGGATCTATCATGAAATAGTTGCTGCATCACATAGACATATATAATCAGAAAAGGGGTGTTCAATTAAGTACTCACATTCAGTATATAAGAACATAAAAGATAAAAATAATAAATCTTCATTCAGATACACATAAAAAAGTCAGATATAAAAGTCTGGTACTGTGGATATAATTGAAAAAAGGGTAAGTATGAAAATCAATTGCTCCATGTTTAAGATGGATTTCCTTGCTTATACTTCTAAACTGCTCTGATTGAAGAAGAACTAAAAACCAACATCAACCAAAAGAAGGAGAATAATTAAAATTTTAAAATTTTAATCAAGCCGTATATGTGTTTGCACGATGCAGCCTAATTCCTACCTGGGGTTGTCCACTAGAAGGATCCATCTACACAATGGGAATCACAGTAAGCTCTCCTTGGTTGGAACCTGAAAAGGAGTGATTTTTTGTATATGGGTAGTTTCTATCTGCTTGTCTAAGGAGTACAGGAAAAAAGAAGAAGGAAAAGAGTGAGAGAGCAAATAAAGAAAGACAATCGAGGAGAAGTTGTCATGCAAAGTGAGGGATGGTAATGGAAACCGAAGGACTTGTCTCTATATATAAAGCAAACAATCCCAATACGTAGAGAGAGGAAGAGAATAATGATTGTTTTTGCCGAACAATGTGGTGGATGAATGAGGTTAGCTTGCACGCAGAGAGAAGGTAATTGTACCCAAATCTGTTGTGCAACGGTTTCATACCATTGCTAACCTCAGTCTGTGTCTGGTCCCTATAGTGGGTCAGTGGACCCAACCTTTAAGGGGCCCCACCATGCATCCACCACCACCAATATACAAATTAACATGAGTATGTAGTGGTCCAAATCACTCAATAATTTTTGCATGCAGAGCCGATTTCCTCAGCCCCCAATCCTAAACCTCTTGCACTAAACATCTGGTGAATAAAAAAAAGTATCATAATCAGACACGAAGAAAAACAGAGATTTGGTCTAAGAAAGGGGCGAGAGTATAGATGTTTTTGCAGGGTGTGACGAGGTGGGAGCCACACAAGAAGCAATTAGACAATAATTATTCTTGACGTTGTTTGTTGAATGTCTGATTGATGTGGACAGGTAATGATGGTTGGAGACACTGATGACTGTGAAAGAGGATCTTCACACTCGTCTTCTTCATAATCTTTCATTTTTTTGTGTGTATTCATGATACTCAATCATTCACTTGTTCACACACCAAGCTAATATTTTGATCACCCCCTTTTGCTTCTTTTATCGTTTTAATTTGTTACATGGAACACGTTGTATACTCATAATACCTATACTCATCATCATCACTCACTCTCTCTCTCAATTCATCAATCAACTTTGCTTTTCTCTGTTTGTTGGGTCTTTTGGTCCTTCAATTTGGGCGTTGGTGGTCCCCCCTGCATCCTGAATCTGATCATCATGAATTATAACTGACGTGTCTTAACTCCCACACTTATTCAATGGAACTCACTTGTTTCCATTGCCACTCAAGAGACATAATTTCCATTGCAGTCAGTTCACACCCAAACCAATGTTTTTCTTTTTATAAAGATGCTCAGTTTTTTATTTTATTTCTGTTCCATGATGTCTTCTACGCTGGGATTTGTAAATGATATTCAAACTCAAGATTGAGTTTTAAATTAAATAATATTAATAGATTTGAGATTGAAAATTGTTTCGAAAATGAATCTTTCTTTTCTTAGTGCTCAATCAAGAAAAATTTGTTTCTCTAAGATCTCAACTTGAAATTTGTTAAATTGATATATCTAATAGTTTTAAATTATTTAAAAATTAAGATTAAAAATATCTTTCTTCTTTAACCACCGAAACATGTTTTAAAGATAAAATTGTGAGAAAATTCTAAATTTCAAAAACAGTAGATACCTTAAATAACCAATACCTTAAAGTCGATACCTTAAATAACCAATACCTTAAATACATAATTTAGTCTAACTATACCATTTGAGTTCAGAACAATATCCATATCCACTGTTGAATGTTCATATATGATGACAAGAACAATCACTTTACGTGATTATAATGGCAACTAGCAAGTTAAGTTTGAGCCATAGAAAATAGCTGTTGCCACATTCATTCCTTAAAAGGTACTAAGTAATCAGAGAATGATAATTTCAACCCACTGAAAATTTATAGGCAGAAAAGATTACACTCACTGGAGCATACTTCAAAAATACTTCAGAGGCCCCTCTTTTATATAAATTTGTGAAACAACAGATTCATGATTTTGGGAAGCTATGGAATGTGTTGTGATTCTTGTTATTTGGGGATGCATGATGAAATGATTAGTTTCATTATATTGATAATTTTTTATTGATCTGCAAATAATTTAATCTTTCCTCAGATGCATGATGCTTAATTTGTCGCTTAGCTGGTAGAAAAAGCACTCTCTCCTTTTTCCACAAGAAATCCATACATATCTTGGACTCGTTTTTTTCTTATCAAAATCAAGAGGAAAGTTAACATCTGTTCTTAAATTTATAGTTCTTTAAGCCTCATTAATTTAAATAATTCATCTAACGGGCACTTTTTTGTCCTGGTTACAAAGAAAATATGAACATGCAATCCACCCAAACAGCATATTCACTAACAGAATAAATTATGGATATTATATCCAAATCCCGAAAAATAGATTAATTATATAAAATGTGGAATAAATATGCATGGCATGTGAAAGACGGTCAGAAATTTAATTAACTAAAATAAACATCAAGGAGATTTTAGGTTTTGATTCTCATCAGAAGAAAAAGAAGAACCTATATTAATTTCCAATAGCCAATACATTTTAATTTTTTACTGTTTTTGAACTGAGTTATATGTGCCTTCCCAGATATTTGCGGGACAGAAATCTTAGAATGGATGAGGTAAAAACCAAACAAGGTAGAACTTGATATGATGATTATTTTTTAAAGTATTTTTCTAATGAATTTTATTAATTTCTAATTTTATGTTTTTCCTTAAACAATTTTTATTAGATTTTATTTAAAATGAAGTCTGACTTAGAAAAAAAGGGAAAAATTACAAAAATTGTGTAATTTAGCATAAAAAATATATTAAAATGGACAACTACAAAAAAAAATTACAAAAATGGAACATCAACCAATGTGATTTCTATTTTTCAACATAACCAAAGTCATCATCCACATATTAAAACGTTGTACACAAGACAATATATTAAAATTGTCTCTAAACTTATTACTTTAGTTTATCAACACAAGATAAGTCATCTTCTAGGATGTAGCTTTCGGATAAAAGAGGTCATCCTTCATCCTAAAGACTTTAACACGACACCAATGAAAAAGTCATATACATCTCTGACAAGTTATATGAAATTCGTGTATACCTATTTAATTCCTTCACGTGACTACAACAATTCAATATTCATATATGTGGAGGACGATTTTGTTTATGATGAAAAAATTAAAGTCGTGTTTTTTTTATGACTTTTTCATTATTTTCATAATTTTTCAATTGTCATTCATGTATTTTTGGTGTCAAATTACATTTTAAAAAAAACTAGCTGAAATTAAAGATTAATGACTAATGTATTTTCTTAAAGGCTAAATTCACAATTTCCTTAAAAGAAAAATGGATCTTACTATGATTTGATGTTTTTATTATGATTTGAATATAATTGAAACAATTTAGCAAATGCTTTTGGACGTGGCACTCTTGGAAAAAATATCCATGGGATACAGCGAAAATTTAGTCTTGTAGCTTTGTTGTTTGTTTTAATAGGCTGATATTTGTTTGTATTGTGCATGGAAGAGGATAATGTTGAAGATAAGCAAGTTAACCAAAGATTGATGCAAGATTTGGTGGGTCAGATATGTTGGTTGACCAGTCAAATTTATTTGAGTCCAGGAAACACAAAATGCAAAAAGCAAAAGTAAGTGATGAAAATTGTGCCCAAGATCTCTCATGCCACAACAGTAGACACTGTAAATATCGTTTATTTTGCCATTTGCACACTTCCAAGAACTGAATATATGTGCACTTTCTACTTTCTCATGTTGGAATTAATTCGCTTCTTTGAAAGAAAACTTTTCACTATAGTAACTTTACTCAGGTAAAATGGTATGAAATTATGGAAACGAGTAGTTTTGCAGCGTGGAGATGAAGTTGTTTATTGTTCAAAAGTTGAAGTATATGATTTGTGGTGTGGTGAAAATTTTTTACCATGCACACATCATTGAGAAAACGATGATGAAAAGATTCAGTAATTAAAGGCTCGGGTGAGTCTTTCAAGGAAGCTAAATGAAAACAATTCACTCCTCCTACATTATGTATGGTAAAGTGGGTTAAATTCTATAGGTTAGTTAGGACAAAAATAAGCCTATTAAAACAAAAACACAAAGAGTGTAGCACTAAAAATGGTAGATTTTACTTATGAAAACATACATAATCATATAAATCTACATCTTTAGTGATATGCATAAATAATATGACAATGAGAGCTTTGGTCCATAATATTGTTTGTGTGTGGTAGATGTCGATAGTTGGTTCCTTCCTTGTACTTTAATATTTTATTTTTTTAGATTTCAACATTTCTTCTCCTGAAATCTGTGTTAAGAGAGTATATTACTTTATTTTATTATAGAAAATTTATTTATAATGTTTGGAAATGAGTCATTTGTTCGATGGGTCATCTGACACATATCGTCAATAAATCAGTATTAGTTGATTATTTGGAGTCATTCGAATTTGTATGAAGGTACATTTGGAGTATATTTTCATTAAATCAGTGTTAACTGATTATTCGGATTGTCTTCCAAATTTGACGATGTATAGTCCTAACTTATAAAATATTTATGTATTCGTCATTTATTGTTAATTTTTTTTATTTAATGTAATTGATTATCCGATCGATCGGTCAAAAGACTGAGTGACGTGACTCACTCGATCTCAACTAGTACACTTGCTTGAAAAGAATTTGAAATTTATAAATATTTATTTAATTTAATAATTTAACTTAATATAAAATGTAACTGAGAGTTAGTTTGCATGGAAAAAGTTCACGATTTGATATTTAAATGATTTGGTATGAATAGCAATTGAATCACCTATAATCGTTCTTATAGAAGTGATGGATTGACCATAGAAATTGAGTTGGCCTTCTAACTCTCAGTCTCAATGGAAGCATAAACTGAAAAATAATAAAAATATTTCTTACAAAACAATCATTATAAACATCTAATCATTTAATATATACTTAGAGCAATGTCGCACATATTAAAAACCACGTAGTATTATGATTATGGGTAAGAAAGGGCAAAGAATGTTTGGTGAATGATGATAATTGGCACGTGAACAAAATGATGAAGACACGAATGAAGAGAATACAAATGATGATTCCGGAGTTAGGTGATGAAAATGATGAGTGAATAGTTATATACTCATAATATATATATATATATCATCATCAAAACAAAACAGTGTTATATCTCCCTATTTATGAGTTTCAATTACAACCTTTAAAAGTCGTTTCGTTTTGGTAATTACCAATTCACGATTTCAACGTAAAAGAGAAAATGCTCCCCATGCAAGACATGCCACAGCTCATGAACTCTAAAATAATAATTTGTATAATCTGTTATTTTCTTAACAAAAATCATTTTATACTTTTATAAAAAAATAAATTTTAAATCTAATTTATTTTGAGGTGAAGTTTATTCTCACTTCCATTGTTGATAAATAGAATGGATATCAACTATAATATTCAATTTAGCTAGAGAAAATAGTGAGATTTTTGTATTTAATGTTTATTCTATATTAATATTATTTACATATCAGCTTTAATCCTACTTGTATGAGTTGATTGAGTTTAGTCCATGATACCATAATCTCCCAGCCTCAAGTTAAGGTCTATGAGACTAACCACTCGGTGCAATTCCTAATATCCTATGAAGTGAACCACTTGTATAAGGTTGGGTTTAACCCATGGCACTACAATCCTTAGCCTCAGGTCAAGGCTTATGATGCTAGCTACTCGGGTTCGGTCCCTACTATCTTATGAACGACAAATTCTTCCTCCACCTTCGTACCTCTTCCTGCATCTCCATATTAATTATAAAAAGTTAATTTTAATTTTTTAAAAAAAATTTAAATAATCCTAAATGAAATATAATTTCAACTTTTTAAATAACCTAGTTGTACTCCATATTCTCATACCTCACATTTTTCTAGACAAATTAGTTTTAAAATATTTACACTCCATCTTAAATTTTTATTTTCTTTAAATTTTGTAATTTTAATGACTAATTCTTATTTATTTCCTAGACTAAAACAAAACTAAAAATAATAAATAAAGTGTAAAAAATACTTTTGGATCAACTTTATTACTCTTCCGTGAATAGCAAATTTTCAAATGTGCATATACAAAATATTAGATAACTTATACAAAATATTTTGAACCCGCGAAGGTGCACACCCATGGGATGGTGAAAAAACAAAAGTATCTCTGGTTCAAATTTATAAAATGTATTATGATTTTGTAATCCAGAATTCATTAATATATTTCTTATTATACATTTTGGAATGTATTTTTAAATAAAAATACATTTTTTTTATTTTTTATTCTATAACATATATTTAAAATACAAAATTTATATTGTATATTATACAATTTAAAATATATTTTTTATTTTGGATTTTATATTTTTAAATACAAAAGTATTGATGTTTCACGTTCTATGAGAACATCTCTGGATTACAATTCATAACTGAAAATGAACCTCCTAAACTAAATAATAAATTTGGAAATTTAAAATCTAAGGAGGTGCATGTGGAAATTATGGAGGTGCAGCATGCGTTAGCATGAGATGACCTAGCCAAGGTCTAAAGCATGTTCATAACCAAATGGGCTTTATCCCTCAGTTGTGGCAATAGGCCCATTTTGATTTGGCAACTTCTTCCTGCCCCGCATCATTTTCGGAAAAGACAGTTTTGCCTCCTTTAAAAAATGACTTTGGGGATGTTCTTTCTGAAATATTTCCAGAACATTTTTTCCGGAATATATTTTACAAATTCTGGATTTATCAATTCAGAAATAAATAAAAATATGTTCTAAAAAAAGTTCTTAAATGATTTTTTATTTTTCAGATTTTTTATTCTAAAAATATTTTTTGCTTACAGAAGCATTATTTTAGAAACACCCAAAATTGTAAAAGATAATTTTAATATTTTTGAAGAATGTAAGGGTGCAGGAAGAAGAATATAGAGGTGTAGGAAGAAACACCCTTTTGATTTTTGTAACCCTTGTGGGCTTTCCCTATAGCCATGTGCCTGTTATATTGATGGCCTTTTTGTTTTGGGACCTGGTCAAGGTTTGAAGTTAGTTATCTGGATTGAATTTTTAAAAATTAAAAAAAATATATATATATATATATATAAAAAAAATATCTTTCAAAATTTATTTAATTTAAAAAATGAAAAATAAATTTTATCATTTAAAATATATGGATTAATTTATACAAATATATATTTTGTAATCATAACTAAATAAAGTACAACTCTTACCATGCATAAACCCTTTAAAAAATAAATCATTTTTTGTATATTTGCAAAAAAAAAAAAAAAATTAAACAAATAAAAGTGTATTTTGATTGATAAAAATAAAAAAATGTTGTTGATACCATTCAAATGTGTTTGGTCCTATGCATGCTTTTAACTAGGCTTGTGCAAAAGAAAAAAAAATACAATTACACAATAACTAAAATAAACTAAATATGGGATGCAAAGTTTGTAGGTGAAAGAATATCTGGCATAATGGTAAACTCATGCAGCTAAGTATACAATTGAAAAAAAATATATAAAAATTATCATTACATTATTGACTCATTGAATTATCGAAGGATTTTTTTTTTTAATGTGATAAGAATAAATGTTTAAACAATAAGATATGAATAAAAAAAACACAAAGACGTTATCTACATTTTTTTTTAATTTAAGAGTTAGATTTTGTGTCTTTACAAAAGATGAACACTTCTATAAGTATTTTTTTTCTCTTTGTCTCTTCAAAACAGGTATTCTTACACAGTGTATATATATATATATATATATATATATATATATATATATATATATATATATATATATATATATATATATCCATAATTGTCTTTTATTTATTATTATAACACAGTTAACTTTAAATTATGTTACGGATGATAACAGCATTTTCACATTAAGAAATTTATGATTTAAGTATTATACATACTAAAGTTATAGAATGAATTTAAACTACATACATTAAATATTCAATCCAATAATATACCAAATCCTAATATAACCAAAATATGTAGGAGAATGATAAATGATAAATAATGTCAAAGAAAAAACACAATAAAAGAATGTCACATATAAAATAATGGCCAGCAGCTAGTTTTTTTAAGGTGCAGCCTGTCATATTGAATAATTAATGAGTAAATAATAAAGGCATTTGATTTTGACTTTTTAAGCAGAAATGAAAATGCTGAAAGTAGAAAAAGATTCTTGTAACCTAGAAGATTTGATTTAATTACATAAAATATATTATTTAATCAAAATATATACACAACATAGATATTTTCAAAATGTTATGTTAAAATAAATAGGTAAAGAAAAATATTTTTAATTATAAAGTAAGTTTTATTTTTAAGTGCTTACTAATTTAACTCATATTATTTGGATTGGTTTAATTCAAATGTAATAAAAAATAAAACATATTCAACTCAACTCAATCCAGATTATTTTAATCAAATTAAAACCAATATGAAAATTCTCACCCATTCTTAGCCATGTGAAGCAAAAAACTTATTCCCAACACACATGGTTTCTGTATTAAGTTTCTAACACACAAATTCAACTATCGTGTGTAAAATTCAAGTTTTATTACGAAAGAACATATTTTAAATTAATCGGTCAAGTAAACTTTACTTATGAATCAATAATCACAAAATTTAGAGATACATGTAAATAATTTTATACTACACCTTTGACAATATTTTGAATCAGACAAAATGAAAACAACGTAATATTTATTAATGTTTCTGGGTTTTACCGAATTGAGAGCAATTCTTTTACAAGTTATACGTCTTTGGAATTCTTCATGTTTGAATAAATAATTTAAATATGATTGATTTTGACAGAAAGGAAATAGCATTTTGATAAAGGCTTTCTTTTGGTTAGTGCATGGGTGGACGCAAAGTACCTTGTCTAAGTTTTAACATGACAAGTGACGATAGTGGTTCTGAATCGGTAGAGCACTTAGAACAAAAGTGAAATTAAAAATTGACATTGATCCAAATAATCTGATACTGAATAATAAACTTTTTTCCCCCCAAAATTCTGACAATTATTTTGTTGTCCTTAATAATCATCACTAGCTTCTTTTTATTCTTTCATTCTTACATAACTTTTAGCATTTGCTACCATTCATATAAGAAAGCGCTTCCTAATAATTTAAAGAAACGATGTAAGATGTGCTTTTCTTGCTATTCTTACCCAAAGCAGCCTTAAAGAGTATGGAATGATAGATTCACTTAAACAAATCTAATTTCTTCTTCTTCTTTATCTTGTATATTGAAGTCATATGGATTAACATTTTTTCTTTTTGAATAATGCAACTACTATTTTGTAAAGCTGTAGATATTTAATGCACCTATATTTAAATAACATAATATTAGTATATTTAAGATTTAATATTTTGAGATATCGATCTTTTTATTAAAACATATTTAATATTTGATATTTCGGCCTATCGACCTTTCCATTAATATATATACATTAATATTTAACTATTTGAACCAAATCATAAATTTTAAACTCTAAAGTCTAAATTCATTTTAAGATGATGAATAATAACAATGAAATATGAATAATTGATGATTAAAGTTAACAAAGTAAAGTCAAATTCATGTGTTACATCTTAGTTATGAATATTAATTAATATTAACAAGTTATGAATATTAATTAATATTAACAAGTGAAGATTAATGGAAAGAACATGGACTTACATTAAAAAACAAGATTGAAACAAGAGACCCAATAGATCCATTACTTATTAGTATAAATAGTAGTATTTTTAGATAAGTATCTAGAAAAGTATTTATGTTATATTTAATGATGAAATTAACTTAATCATTGAAGAGTTTTTACAGGTATATCATCTCCTTTATCCGAATCTCCTTTGTCCGATAGACCGTGAGTATATAAGTTTGTGAACTTAAATAGTGAAAATTAGAGAGTGAAAAGATCTTAGAAATAATTGTAAAAGATTCAAAAGACTAAATAAGCTTTATAAAAATAATTAGGTTAAATATGGGTAAAGATCATTCAATAATCACACTTTTATATATATATATATATATATATATATATATATATATTATGAAATGGTGTCTTCTTTTTAATGCGTTTGTTTCCTCTCTGTGGTCATTGTCATCGTGTTGATTGTGTTGTTTTTTATGAGGTAATATATTGAATAACACTTATGGTCTAAGTTGTTGATCTTGCTTCCTTTGGTTCAATGTTGCGTCTAGGTTTGTGATTATGTACGTGGCAGTTTGAATGAGATGTTCTTAAAATCTGTGAGTTGTTGACGAAGAAAGATAATGTTTACAAGCTTGAACGGTTGAGCATGTTGATCGTATCAGATAGTGGATACGTGAACATGAACATGTTATTGGCAGTGTTGTGTTGTGCCACTAAAGAACATAGTTTTAGCCTTATCTTCCTCTGCCAAAGTTGTGTTGCAAACTCAAGTGCTTTTTATTCCTAGGGAGCATAGTTGACACCATATACATGATTGATTGATTGAATGGCTCACCACCACTTTTGTGTCTACTATAATATATATATAATCAATTAAGATTAAGTTATATATAATTAATTACTTTATATGTATAATAAATTATGTTAATATAATAAATCATACAATATAATATAATGAAAATAAAGTAATAGTAATGAAATTATAAAAATAATTATAATAATAATTAATAAACAATAATATTAAAATTATTAAGTAATAATCAAATAATAATAATACTAAGTTTATAATTTATATATTTAATTTAAATTAATTTATCTATTTGTTATTTTTTTTTAGTTTTTATGATCTATAACAAACTATTTAAAAAGTTGATGAAAGATTAAACTTATTTTATCGTATAAATATAATAATTAATAAAAAGTATATTTTTATCTTTTACATATTTCATTATAATTTTATTTTTTTATGTTTTTTTAATTATTTTCATCTAGAAAAACATATAATAAAAATTACTTCATTTATATATTTATTTATTTTATTTTAAGTATGGAACGTAACAGTGAAAACAAAAAAAAAAACAATAATAGATACAAATCCTTCATTAACTAAAATAAAAGTAACTACACCTGTTTAAATTATTTAAGATAAGATTGAAATGCAAATATTATTTTTAAATAAAATTATAAATTAATATAAATATCAAATTTATTTGAATAAAATAAAATATCATAATAGAAAGTATGTATAGAGCATGTTTAAGCTATTAGGATACAAAATTTAGGTTATTTATCAATAAACTACTATACTAATGTTGTTGAGTGAAATTATCAATGTACTACTCTACTCTTTATTAATTGGCTATTTAAATTTTACACATGAATTTTTCGATAAATTTTGATTTATCTACTTTTTTATACACGAGAACTTATTGATAGTCTAGGTTTTGTGTAGACGAACTTTTGTTCGATAGTCTAATTTTTGTATAAATAGTTTTTTATTAAATTGTTTAGTTTGTTTTGTTATTTAGTTTGCTTGCACTTGCTAAACTGTTTAATTTATTGACAAATTTTTTCTTCAAATAATCAATATCTAATTTAATTAATATAATAATTAATTTTTTTTTAAACATAATTTTTATTTAATGATTTTTTTATAATATTAAACCGTCTATTCTATATTCTATATGTTTAATAGTAGATTGTTTAGTGTGTTGATAAGAGATTTGAACCTTATAATTTTTTATGTTTGTTTTTCCTTTTTCATTCGTTTTTATTAGTTTGATTGATTTTCGTGTTTGTATAATTTTTTCGTTATATATATACACAGATTTGATTTGCCAGCTTGTATCTAAAACAACAAAGAATAGAAAATGTTGAAATACAAGAGTTAAAGGTTTTCTTGAAACTCAAGCTAAGTAGCTACTTGAGTTAAATGTATGAATGTTGATGAAGTATAAAGGATGTTTCACGTGTAAACATTGAAATGTGTGTTAAGTTAAAATTTTGTTTCAATTTGTGATAATTTTTTCAGCAAGTTGCTAATTTGATGCTAGTTACGATGTTTCTAGCTATAAAAGTCAAATTTTGTTGGTAAACAGAGTTAATGAAGCAAGAACCTCTAATTGTTTTGTTTATGAAGGAAGTATATTAGAGTGAAATTAATCACTCTGAACTAAATAAGTATTCATTATACATTTCCAACTACTTACAAATATTAAATTTTAATACATAAACTACTCAATCACCTCTAATTTAAATTTAATCAAATTTTTATTTTCAATAAAATTTCCAAAATTTGTTTAACATTTTACATAAAAACAATTTTTTTTATCAAAATTAAGATCCCGGGAAACCTTTAATCATAACAAGTTTAAAACTCTAAACCAAAAAATCTAACTTATTCTACATAAAATTTAACTGGAGTACATCCAACAAACTTTAAAAAACTAAACCACTGACAAAAACTAATAATCTACAAATTTAACACAAAAAATAATCAATTTACAAAATTAAAAGGAGATTTTGGTGAGACAATTAAAATTCTCAACTACAAAATTAAGAAAATATTAATTATTCTTATATAAATTTCAAATAAAACTAGGATTGACATGATACAACCTGACCATTTTGAAAAATATTCAATCTACAAGAATCAATTTATGTAAACTTTACAAGCTCAAGTTTATTTTATCAAATTGTTCTTCTTATTGTCAGTTAAATACTCTAGTATTATTATTATTTTTAATTCAATATATATTTTTGAACAAAGAAGATATATTCATGGTAATTAATTAACCCACTTATTTCAATTAACTAAAAAATACTCAAAGTTAAAAACCATCAAATTTTATACATACATAATTTAAATGTATTAAATTTTATTTTAAAAATATCTTATTTATTGTATTTTTTTTTCATAGCAGTTTTTTTTTTCAAGTTATCACATCAATTTTTCTCAAAAAGCTTTATTAAATTTAAAGACTACCGTTATATATTTAAAGACGTTTGTTTGCTATACATTAAAATAAATATTATCCTGTAAGATATAATCTTAGTAGTTAATATATATTGGACTGGTATTGTATTAGCAAAGTACAAAAGTTTTTCATGAATGTCTGTGGATGATTTTTTTAAATTTTTTTTCTGTAATTAGATGGTAGTTAAAAAACTATTTTACTTTTGTTTTTACTCATTAAAATTAAATTTATTTTCAACTTTTAAAAGTGAAAAAAAAAGTCAATTTAAAAAATGAAAGTCATCCACCATATACAGTTACTCCATTGACGGCCAAAAATTACACGGCTCATGCCATTAGATTGTGATATATGACCGCACCGTCACCCTGTGCGTTCGTACCGGACGAGGTTGGGGAATTTTTACTCAAAACAACGACCACTTATAAGTTATAGCTGTTCACATTTATATATATGTATTTATTATAAATAGTTGTCCCACTTTTTTCCTTTTCCGTCATACTTTGCCAGGCACCGAAATTTTCCGATTCTAATTGCGGTTGGAGAGGGGAAACTGAAAGCAGATAGACAGTGTATTCTTCTTCTTCTGGAAGCTTAGCAGAGTTCAGATCTAGAGATAGATCCATTTTCTCGATCGAGAAAATGGAGCAGTTCATCGATAACTTACCTTCGATGGATCTGATGCGATCCGAGAAGATGACCTTCGTTCAGCTCATCATCCCCGTCGAGTCCGCACACCGCGCCATTTCCTATTTAGGCGAACTCGGCCTTCTCCAATTCCGCGACGTAAGTTCTCTTCCAGATCCGACCTAGCTCCCTCGAGATTCCTTGCCATTTACTCTTTTATTCGCACGTATCCTTCTTTGCATTGCTGCTCGAGGTCTTCTTCGAGCTGAGTGTGGAGTTTTCGCGTTTCTGCATGTCTGCGTCACCGCCTAGCTTGAATTAGTTTGTTCATTTGTTTGGATGTTAGTTGAGCTGAGTGCGGACCTCTAGGAATGATGTAAATGCAGCACTGCGGGATTCAATGTATATTCAAATGCTGATGATAACGGTGAATTCCACTAGTAATTCAGGACATAGTGGTTTTTGGTTTTACTTATGGTTGACCAATTTCATCACTCAGGTCTTGTTGTGTTCGGGACTATTTTTTTTTTTTTTCAGAACTGTTGTTTTTATAATGTCATTAGCATCTGTTTCAGAATGTTATAAGAGGACTCTCCTTAGTTGTTGCTTAAAAAGTGGAGGAGATCTGTCCACACAACATGTCGCTACATTCTTAGTTCAAACTAATTTATTTCCTTCTTTGTATAATAGACTTACATTTTGGCCTTGTAAATTTTATGGATTGGATGTTGCTGGAGTAAAAGTTTTCTGTGGTTTGTCATCACTGCAGTTCTTATGGACACTGTTTTCTTGTTTGCAGTTAAATGCTGATAAAAGTCCCTTCCAAAGAACATTTGTTAATCAGGTAATCTGCATGCACAAATGAGAATTCCTGTTGATTTACTAGTACAATCATATGATTGATTGTGGTAATGTTTCCTTTTCCTCCCTTATTACTTTTAGAGATATAATCCCTGCAACTATATCTGTTCACTATATAGTGACTGTATAACACTACTGTAGTATTTATAACAGAGAGTCATGCCTTTTCTCAGTCAAGTTAGGCTAGTTTTTATTTCTGTCGTATATAGTGCTGAGTCATCAGCTAGTATAGGTTGCTAGAGACACTTCTCAGAGTCTATATAAATGTATTCCCTCCCGCATTGAGACATTGAGAATTACAACTTCACTTTAAGATTTACTTTTCAGTCTTTACTCTTTCTCTGATTCTTCTAATTATTCATATTAACTGCATTTCTCTTTGGCAGGTAAAACGATGTGCAGAAATGTCAAGAAAACTACGATTCTTCAAGGATCAAATCAGTAAAGCTGGCCTATTGTCTTCATCTCGTACTGTATTGGAACCAGATATTGACTTGGAGGATTTGGAGGTCTCTTTCTATTTTCTATTATTTTCTTATAATCGATTACTGTCGAAGGGACTTAGAGTTAGCATTTAAGTGTTACATTGTGCTATGCTGTCAACAGTAACATGATGTTGTAACATAACTTAGTGGTAATCACTCGGGTTTGCCAGTTTGCTCGAAGATTTTCATTCTTAAATCTGACGATATATTTTTTGTTGGCTTTATTTTTTGCAAGATGCAACTTGCTGAACATGAACATGAGCTGATTGAAATGAACTCTAATAGTGACAAACTCAGGCAATCATATAATGAACTCTTGGAATTCAAGATTGTATTACAACAGGTATATTTTTTTCCTTGGGTATTTTGTGGTGAGCATGTTCCAGGTTTTTTGAAGTACTAAGATGTATCTGTTTCCTGTTCTTTTGGTTACATTAAAATTTCCTGTTGAAGCTGAGTTAGCAAATAATGATTTTTCTGATCATAATTTAGCACTAGTCATAGAATTTTTACATTATTTTATCTGCTTTCATTTTTAATGTATTCCATCAAATTCAAATATTGTATTTATTTTTAATTCATGAATTCACCATGTTCTTTTAATGAATGGAATATTTTCTCTACGCCTTCTGTCATGTATTCAAGATATAATTTTTTTGGTAAATTTCAGGCATGTGGCTTTCTTGTTTCAAGTCATAACCTTGCACTATCAGATGAAAGAGAACTACAAGAGAATGTCTTTTCAAATGATGCCTATGTTGAGACAGCATCTTTGCTTGAACAGGTTTTTTGTGGCATCCTTTATCATCCTTCATATCTTTTAGCATGATTAGTGTAGATAGTGTTACTACTTTTTAAAATTTATTTCATCCAGCTAGTGCACTATTCTAAATTGTTTATTACAGGAAATGAGGCCTCAGTCATCAAATCCGTCTGGTTTAAGATTTATCAGTGGGATAATCTGTAAATCCAAGGTTCTTAGGTTTGAAAGAATGTTGTTTCGTGCTACAAGAGGCAATATGCTATTCAATCAGGCACCAGCTGATGAAGAAATCATGGATCCTGTTTCAACTGAGATGGTTTTTTTCCTTCTTATTACCTCTAAGAATATTGATAATTGGGCTCTTTTTTTCCTCCCCCCACCCTCTCCTCTTTCAATGTGTATTTATCATTTGGAATTATCCTGTTCCAGTTGGCTTATATTCCCATTTTCTCTCCACAATAACTCAGACATATGTGGTTTTCTTTTTCAGATTGAAAAAACAGTGTTCGTCGTGTTTTTCTCTGGGGAACAGGCAAGAACAAAGATTCTTAAAATTTGTGAGGCATTTGGCGCAAATTGTTATCCTGTTCCTGAAGATATTAGCAAGCAGAGGCAAATAACTAGAGAGGTGAGGGTGCTTGGCTTTGGAGTATGTTATTTTTGGTCTCTTAAATTGTGTATGTTTTATTCATTATAGCATGTAGTCAAAGTCCACAAAGATAAAATTGGGATTTTATTGCTACAGTTTCAGCTAGAGTATATTTTTGCTGTCATTTAAGCTAAATACTTTTGAACTTCATATATTGCTCTTGAAATACGGCCCTTTTTTAATTACTGGCACTTATACCCAATTATACGGGCATCTTGTTTTGCAATCCAAGAGGTTTTGTACGATGCTCTTTAGATTTTTGGTATTTTTTTCCATCAGTTTTTTGGGTTTCTTTTCTGGCAGTACCATTCTGGATTATCAGGTAGTATGCAATTGAACTTAACTGTACCTTATACTTAATATTCCTATTTTTAATTTATGTTTCACCTTTACCGACTACAAATATAGATAGTTGCAAATATGATGCTTATGGTGGAATTTTTTTTTTTCGGTACAGGTTTCATCACGTCTTACTGACTTAGAGGCAACTTTGGAAGCGGGGATTAGGCACCGGAACAAGGCTCTTGCTTCTGTTGTAGACCATCTAGCAAAATGGATGAACATGGTAAGAGTTTGCTTCTGTATGTCTTCTTCTCGGAGATATTTATTTTCTCTATGTTTCAACTACAAACCAGTCCTAATATCTGATCAATGTGTACATGTAAGAGATATATATTTTGTACCAATAGATCTCATCCTTATCAACTTGTCCTAGGTAAGAAGAGAGAAGGCTGTGTACGATACACTGAACATGTTAAACTTTGATGTCACAAAAAAATGTCTTGTTGGAGAGGGCTGGTGCCCTCTGCTTGCCAAAACACAGGTTTTTTTTTTTCTCCAAATTTTTGAGGAATTGAAAAAACTTCAATATTCGTTATCCAATAATGATCTTACATTTAATGATTTTCCAGATGCAGGAGGCACTGCAACGGGCAACTTTTGATAGCAATTCTCAAGTTGGCATAATCTTCCATCCACTGGAGGCAGTGGAATCACCACCTACATACTTTCGGACCAACATTTTCACAAATCCATATCAAGAAATTGTTGATGCATACGGGTGAGCGTAGTTAATATTGACCGTTTTTAGTTACTTTAGTAGCTGCAACATGAATTATTTAATGTCTTGAAGTAATTTTTGGAGAGGTTTATATGCATTGTTTTTTCTGAAGTTAGAAATTTGCATGATATGCTATACCTCTGTCTGATAGGTATATGTTCTTCCTCTAACATGTGAGCTTATTTCTTGAAAAGATAAACTTTCTAAGCAAGAAAACTATTTGTAAGTTTTTAATATATGTTTCACATTAAGTTTCTCTTACCAATCTTCTGATGGAGTCAACAATTCGAATTGTCTTCTGGGTGGGGTATTTGAGTGATTAGATAAATGAAGAAGGATAGCAAAGCTTTGTTAATTGGGAATGAAGAGGAAAAAATTCAAGTATTAACCTGATCTCAGTACATACAAAATTAAAATTTGCAGACAGGAAGGTGCAGGAATTGTCTTTTTCCCACTCTTTTTTCTGTTTATTTTAAACTTGTTTCTGGATAAATGTTTGTTCATGGGGTTTCAAAACTTCCTTGACAGCAAAATCATGTAATATTACAATGACATGTTTATTGTTTGATTTTTTTTCCTGATTGATTCTTGAGATTTAACATGGTCGATACAAGTTATCTAGCTTCCTAGCTATTTCATAAACCCATGACAACTGATTAGATTTCTAATAGCCCTTTTATTTTGGCAGTGTTGCAAGATACCAAGAAGCAAATCCTGCGGTTTACACAACTATTATATTCCCTTTCCTATTTGCTTTGATGTTTGGGGACTGGGGTCATGGAATTTGTCTGTTGCTAGGAGCATTGGTTCTTATAGCACGAGAAAACAAGCTTAGCACACAGGTAATTTCATTCTAACTGCATTACAATAATATAATAATGAAATGTACCCAAAATTATGTTGTTGATGATGGAAGGATCAGGCCAAAGTGTGAACAAAATATTTAGTTGAGACATGTCACATTTGAATGTTCCTTTTCCTTTTAAGTTGGGTCATTATGGTTGGTGTTCAAAGAATAATGTCAATGAAGCTTTTTATTATTAGCTGCTGAGCATTCAGTGTTTAGTATTCAAATCCCCATTGCTGGGAATCCAGTTTGGGTTTATCAAAGAAAGAAATAGTAAAGTATAAGGCCAAGATGGGAATTGAGGTGGAGTTTGTTAGAGAGGAGCCTAGTAGAGTGGACAGATGGCAGTAAATCAATGGTAAAAGGAGTGTGGAAAGCACAGGGAGTGGATGGAATACAAGGGAGGGAGTGCATTCTGGGAGGATTTGGTGTAGGGGCAGAGTAGCATTCCTTGTTCTGAGTTTAACTCTATTTTTTCATTTCTATCTGTTATTCATTTTGCTTCTGTTACTGTAAACAGAGCTCTTCTCTAATATTTCCCTGTAATTCCAGTGTGAATACCATTTTCTATCAGTATGATTTAGCTATAAGATGGATTTTGTTTTTTGGATGCCAGCAGTACTTCTTTGACCCTAAACATATTGAAATTTGAAATGTTTTATTGAAATGACTTTATAATAGTGCATACAAGTGATAGTAGAGACTCTATTGTTTACTTTATTCTGCTCGTTGTATTGCAATTAACCCCTATCAATTTTGTTTAATTTCTGCCAGAAACTTGGAAGCTTTATGGAGATGCTATTTGGTGGGCGCTATGTGCTTCTTCTAATGGCACTATTTTCAATCTATTGTGGCTTAATCTACAATGAATTCTTCTCTGTTCCTTTTCACATATTTGGTGCATCTGCATACAAATGCCGCGATAGTTCTTGCAGGTGTTCTATTTGTTTCTGAGTGTATGATTTTGGTGTTAGTTGAATGTTTCTGTCCTAATATCTGGTATATGATGCCTGACTAATTGATTGGATATGTAACTATTTTACTTGCCTTTTACAATCAACATTTTTCTATAATTTCCCAGAATTGTTATCTGTCTATCTATCTATATGGGGACATTTGCAGTGAGAGAGTGTTTGACGTGTGAAGAGTATATCTCCATTCAAGAATGATGAATATGGGGACATTTGCAGTGAGAGAGCATTTGATGAGCGAAGAGTATATCTCCGTACAAGAATGATGAATATTTTTTTAATTATATCATTGAGATTTTCTCCTCTCACATCATACACGCACATAATTGCATTCAGTCACATGCACATAATTGATGGTTCATCAATTTTCTTGCCCATTCCTGCTCCCATTAGCACATATTTCCGCCCCTTCCCATTTTTCCTGCTCATTTGCATGACTTTTCTTCTGACTATTTTTTCCTACCCATTTAATGATTTTTTTCTGCCACGTGTTCATTATTTTCTCACATTTTCCACTCATTTAGATTGTTTTCCCCACCATTTTTTGTACTATTCTGTCTATTTGCACGTTTTTTTCATTCCATTTTCCAACCATTTTAAGTAATTTTCCTGCCAATTTTTTTCAAATATTTCAATGGTTTTTCCTGCTCATTTTGCTAAATTCACTTCAAAATTTCTGAATTGATGATGGTTTTTTGGGTATACGAGATTCATTGTATTGGAATGGGGTTCATATCATGTGATATTTTGTTAAAGGATTTTTGTGAGTATTATTACTTTTAATGTTTAATTTGTTTGTATGCATTGGTTCTTTTTGTACATAGACATATGATGCGTGAAATGCATTTTGAGGTTGAATTTTTTGCGGACTTTCTCTAAAACAGTTCTTAGTACTGCACATACCCCAGACACAAGATATTAAACTATTTTTGAAAAAGAGGTTAAAGTTTTTTTGTTTTGTTTTGTTTCTTCTTACTTAATTTGACCAGCAGCACGGGGTGCATTCATTTATTTTCTAAAATATGCCATCTAGATTCTAGGTTGTAGACATGTGATTGAAGTTGGTGGGATTTTGGCCAAAGGTCATAGGTTTGAGCTTAAGTTAGAATCCTTGATGTACCAATAGAATTGCTAAAATACAAATATTAATTCAACTAATTGGCCTTTGCATAAGCTTTGGATCCACAATTTGAAGCCGCCTTCAAATGGTTTTTTGCAGTAGTGCTAGAAGAGTTCTCTTGGCTGCTATATATCATGATGGTTTTCATTAAAGACCATATGTGTATGTTTGTCTGTCTGTGTGGAATCCTTGTATCTGTTAGGGAGTACTGTCCTTTATACGTCACCTGTCAAACTTAGAAAAGTATAGTCCAAAAACATGTTGTTCCTCCGACTGGAGAGTTCTCATACACACAAATATACACACTATTTACAAAATAGAGCATTTTTTTGTCCTAATTATGAGAAACATAGGACCATTTTCAAATGTATTAATTGCTAAGTTCCTTTTATACCTTTAATTTATTGTGAGGTTTATTGATGAGATATCTACTCATTTCCAATAAAAGTAGATGCATTTATTATTGGGCTATTAACACAAGACGTATTCATTGGTTGAAAAAGTATCCCTTCAATTGAGTAGTGTCATCAAATATAACTACCAATTAAACCATTGATTCTATGAATATTTTAGGAATAAATTTAAGACTTATGGCATTATTAATTAAAATTAACCAATTTAACGTCATTAATCTTGATGAATTAGGTATTTGTGTTTTATGTAAAGGACGGAGGTAGTATTTAGTACAAGCTTATTTTTAGTCCAATAATCAGCTACACTTCTGTGTATACATGTATTGTTCAATTGTGTATCCAGATTAAAGAGAGAATAACAGGTATAAAGTTACAGCTGCTAGATGTTATAATTAAGCAGAGAATATCAGTTACAAATGGCTTTAAATGTCCTGCTATCCTATGTCAGTTTACTGGTTTTAACGACCAGAAAATTTACTCAGCAACCATGGACATAATCTAGGACTATTGAGTAATGATTCCCTTTTCACTCAGTTTTTTATCTTCGTATTTATGTCTATGGGAATAGTTTGGTTGAATCTCCTGCACAGTTGCACTATTTTCTTTTACTTTATTTGTTTTATATCCTTTTCCTCCTTCAAATTGTTCTAATTATGGGTATTTGTATTGGATGTGAATTTACATTTTGAAACCTATTCTGGAATTTTGTTGATTTTTGTAAGCATCCAGGTTTTAAATTTGGTGCTGTCTAATGTTTCAACATTCCTCACCTTTTATCAGGGATGCACATACTATTGGCTTAGTCAAATACCAAGATCCATACCCGTTTGGTGTGGATCCCAGCTGGCGTGGAAGTCGTTCAGAATTGCCTTTCCTGAATTCTTTGAAAATGAAGATGTCCATTCTGTTTGGTGTGACACATATGAACTTAGGAATTATATTAAGTTATTTTAATGCTCGGTTCTTTGGAAGCTCATTGGATATAAGGTGTCTCACTATTCTGCCTGGGCTGTGCATATATTATTATACTATTCTTCTAGTAGTTGATTTAACTTGCTTTTTATGATACTATCAGGTACCAGTTTGTGCCACAGATTATTTTCCTTAACAGTCTATTTGGGTATCTTTCCCTTCTCATTGTTATTAAGTGGTGTACTGGATCTCAAGCAGACCTTTATCATGTAATGATATACATGTTTTTAAGCCCCACTGACGATCTTGGAGAGAATCAGTTGTTTTGGGGCCAAAAACCACTTCAAGTATGATTCTGGTTCTTCTATTCATTGTTGCATTTTAAATTCTCGTTTCCTGTTTTTTCATCATTCTGAATTAGTGCTTTGATGCGCAGATTGTGTTATTGCTTTTGGCTGTAATTGCAGTTCCATGGATGCTCTTTCCAAAACCTTTTATACTGAAGAAGCTTCATACTGAGGTGCCACTTCTACCTGTTTTGTGCATGGTTTTATTGCTTGAAAGTTTATAATTATATTCAGCCAGACGACTTTATTGTGCCAACCTATATTTACATGTGCTTGGTTTGAGTTTCCCCTTTTTTGCTGTGAATTTCTGCATAAGGTTGCTGAAAATTGTCTCCTTGAGAAGCATTATAAGATTGATTTTCTTCTGAATCTATATGTTTAAGTAAAAATTTACTTATCGCTCTATGTTGACAGCTGTTCTGCCTATAGTTTGTCTTTGTTCCACACTTTCGTTGCAGTTAGTAATTAAGGAGGTGATGGCTGAGGAGTTTGTCAAGATTATTAATCTATTATCATTCTGGCATTGTACAGAGATTTCAAGGTCGTAGTTATGGCTTACTGAACACTTCTGAGGTGGATATTGAGGCTGAGCCTGATTCTGCCAGACAACATCTTCATGAAGAATTCAATTTCAGTGAAGTCTTTGTTCACCAAATGATCCACGCCATTGAATTTGTTCTAGGTTCTGTTTCTAATACAGCATCATATCTTCGTCTTTGGGCATTGAGGTTTGCACAGTCACCATTCTCTTTCATCTCCATGAATTCCTATTTTATGGATTTTTTTTCCCTGGCTTATTTTATTTTCCAATTGCACAGTTTGGCTCACTCAGAACTCTCTACTGTTTTCTATGAGAAAGTACTGCTTCTTGCTTGGGGGTAAGTTTGATTAATATTGTTGCACGTTGTTATTAAGATTTTTCTGTATTGTTTAACATTATTGAAATGTTTTATAAACAAACCTGCTTCCTTTAGTAGAAGAAACAAAAATCCATGGTTGGATGTGAGTGAAAATGAACTCCCTTCAAAATTGTTGTGGATATATCAGTATGTTATCCACAAAAACTACATGATGTTAAAGCATGGTGTTCTTAGTCCACAGAGTGGACTTAAAGCCTGATTAGATTCTAATCTGGTATTGGAGAATGTGGTGATAATTTAATTACGTGAACATAAAAAGGAAAACAAAGGCATGTGCTGGATACTATTAACTTATGGGCTTTTGATCAAATTCCCCATTTTTATGCTATTTCAAACTAATGTTTGATATTTGAAACATGAAGCCCAAGACTGGCATTGGATACTGTTGATATGTCATTTTATTGATCAAATTGTCTCACTTTTATTTTATCCAAAGGGAGGCTTGTTATAGGCCTTACACAAGGTAGTTGGGTAGAGAGAATAAGGAAATTGAAAAGGGACAAAGTGCTTTTGTGGGGATGAAACCCATGCACTTACAATTTCTGTCCTGTAGCACAAAATTGAATTTACATAATGGGATATATTGCTCCAATTCTATGATATTTTAAAGCGATAAAAATGTATTTAGTAATAAATATAGATCTAGTCATTTTTAGTCTAAATATCTGTTTCATTTTTTCCCCTCATTTTTCAAAATAGTGACGATATCACAATTTTCATAAGCTAAAGATCAAATCAAACTGAGATGAATGCTTTGATTGAGGGACTAAAAGTGAATCTTGCCTTGTTTGTGGATTAAAAGTATTTAGCCTTATTTTAAACTATTACTTTGACTTGCTTGGTTTGTACAACAAGAATATACCTGTCTTAGGTTCAAAGAATTAAGAGTAAACCTCCATTATTGGGTTTGAAAGATTTGGTTAACATCAATTTGTATCTAGAAAGTGAAATGTTTACTGGGATGACGCTAATGTCATCATGTAATAACAAAAAATCATCAGTTGAGGACTAATTTGATGTGACATTCTTTCCATCGCCAAATTGATATTCTGTAAAATCTTTTTATAAAGATTAAGTTGGGGGTTTACTCAAGAATTACTTTCCTTTAGAAAAGGGATGCGGAATGATTTACTGCACTCCTTCCCCTGTATTTGACCCAGTTTATGATACATTGTATGGAGTGGGCGTCAATGCTGATGGAGTTGGAAACAATTTTTTTCTCACCTAATATCCTGGGATAAGTATCTAAAAGATATTTTTGAGGTACATTAATTTTTGAAAAGATAATGTGTTCGTGATTTGTTTTATTAATATAATCATTATTGAAAATTCTGATTTGTTTTATTACTATAATCATTATGAAAATTCTGATTTGTTTTATTAATATAATCATCATGAAAATTCCGGCCGATCAATTATTTTTAATAGATATTGGTTCTACAGTTAATGTATTATGTATATGGTATGGGTTACCGGCTAGTTTATTTGAGGTGGCTCGTGATCAGTACGTTATTAAGATAATAACTATTCTCTACAAGTTAGGGAGGTATGTTCTTGGAGATCACATTTTACAATATATAGTAGGTACAAACTTTAGTTAATTTTGTAAAGTTGAGTCAGACTTCATTTATTAAGATATGTCTTATTCTTAATTCATTGGAGTATTTAGAAATTTTAGTTATATTCAAAGCTGCATGGAAAACCCTGGGCTTGGATTATAATTTCAATATTTTAGCTTTCGGAATTATCTATCTGTAATGTTTTTGCATTCCATATATATATATATATATATATATATATATATATATATGAATGTATGTATATATAATCTTGTTTTTTAATTAATGTCATTCCTGGTTATATTTAAAACAGATATGACAATCTTGTCATTCGGTTGGTGGGGCTCACCGTATTTTCTTTTGCAACTGCCTTTATACTACTAATGATGGAGAGTCTTAGTGCTTTTCTTCATGCCCTGAGGCTTCACTGGGTAGAATTTCAAAATAAATTCTACCATGGAGATGGCTACAAGTTCCGGCCTTTTTCATTTGCCTCCTTAACAGAGGATGACGATTGATCCATTTATATATGTGGTTTCATGGAAAATATATGGAAAGGATATTTACACAAGTGAGGAAGCATAAAATGAGAATGCTTGTTAGGTTTGCTTGATATTGACTTACCTAGCAACAAAATATTCCTGCTCACTTCCTTTGGCTACGGGGTTGTAACAAGATGGCACTGCCAATGGTCATGGAAGGTATCTCTAACCAAATACCTGCTTTATAGTTTTTTATTATTTTTCTTTTGCTTAGAATAGGAAACGGAAGAGTGAAGGAAGGGACTGTTTAGAGTAATTTTTGTAAAGAGCAGCTGGGATCCATCACAATGTAGCTATTGGATTTTGGTTGTTTGGGGTTACATACATATATATACATGATGTAAGGCAGGTTTTGCCGGGAAATAACCAATTTTTCTGATTTTTTTTATGTTGATAGATGACAAGTTATAGAACCCCATTTTTTTTGTAAGGATTGATCAAATATATGGAAATCTGAAGTTGAATAATGCCATCTCTACGGAGCTTGTATAATGCCCCAATTTGAAATGTCCCTTCCACTGTCCGCAGGATGAATAACATGCTTAGAGACTTGTTTAATTATTCATTTTATTTAGATAACTTTGTTTAGTGTTATACAATAAGTTCTTATTTTATAAGGATGTGTGATGAATTTAATTATGAAATTTATTGGAATAAATGAGAAATATCAGTTTTTAAAGAAATTCATCAAAAATAAGTTAAGGGAGTAAATGACTGATTGGGTGTGTGTAGATATATGGCCAAATGGCAGATTGCGGTGAAGACTTTAAAGTAATATGAAGCTTTTTATGGATTGCAGAAAGTTATGAACATGCTTTTGTATCGTCTTTATATTGTTTTAGGTTTTTTTAATGCTTGATTCACATGATAAAGTATCTCGTGTCAAGATTGGATTATGTGGAGTATATTGTAATTGTTCTTTTAATTTCTGCATACCTTCTGCAAAGTTGGATGTTGATAAAATTTATTGGATTATTAAAAACAATAAGAGTACTTTTACACAAGTTTATTCCATATGCTCATTTCAATATTATACATAAGTTAATATACGAAAGATCATTTATATTTTTTTTTTAAAATTTGTGTATAATATGATTTTACTTTATAAAGAAACAAATTTTAATTTTTTTTACTTATAAAATTTATAATTTTTTTCCTCCTAAACTTATAAAGAAATTCGTTTAAATATACTCTAAATCACAAAGTTGCGTTAGTATCAATGTTGAATATAATTAATGTGATGATAACCATGTCTAGGCACGTGATAACAGACGAAATGATTATGAAATTGTCATTCACTATGATGCATGAACATAATCCACTCCTGTATTAAAAATTTAGGAATTTACTTTAGCGAGAATTGATTCTTTTCAATCCCAAACTGCTAACTCATTTATTATATTCTCAACTATCTATATAAATCTTCAGCTTACAAAAATATTTATCATATTCTCTCTTATCTCATTAAAAAATTAACGTTACACGCAACTAACGAGGGTAAGATTTAATTATTTTTTCAATATAAAAAAGTATTTATTATATTCTCTCTTATCTCATCACAAAATTAACTTGGTACATTGTCATTGACAGTAAGATTGATTTTGTTTCTTCAAGATTTTACATTTTTTAAAATCCAAATTATTGTTGTTATTTCTAAATTCAAAATTAAACAAAATTATATTTTATTTTAAATTATATCAATTTCTATTAATTTTTAACTTCAAATTAAATATTTTTTTATTGTTATTACGAGTACGAACGTTTAAAAAAGAAGAAGAGTATGAGTATGTTATTATCTCCAATTAAATCCTGTTTTATTTAATTTCCAATTATTTTTATTTAAAATGTAATTTTCATACCTATATTATCATTTTAAATTTAATAATAATTTAATTCACTGAAAGAATATATAATAAAGTCACCTAATGGGCCTTCAACTCCTGCAACACCTAAACTTCAGTTAAAATTTAAGATACCATAAACCTTCCTTGAAATTAGTGAATTTCAGGCCATTTATGAAGTAAAATTGTCTTAGTCTAGACACTTCTCAAGTTAAAAAGAAATAATGTACAGACACAATGCTATTTAACAAAAATCAAATTATACTATATATAAAAAACTACAAAAATAGCTAAAGCTGTATTTGGGCCAGATGACTCCAGATTGGGCCAATGCTATTTACTTGGGCCAGCCCATGAAAGTCGATGAGCAAATTCAATCACCGCTGTTGACTGATGGAAGTGAAAGCCGAGAGGGGAATGGGGGAAATCTAAAACGAGAATCTGTGTCTACGCAATCTTCCCATGTCAGCATGTGACAACACGTCGTTTGCGAAATGGAGAATCGTCTGAGTTAGCGTCTTCCACACTCATCTCTTCCACAAAAGGAATCAAACACCTTCTTCTGCAACTGCAACTGCAACTGCATAAGTAGACGACGAAAACTCTGAGAATAACTCATCCAAATGGAAAACCTCCATAACCGCAGGAGCATTACTAATGCCAATACTGGACCTCCAGGTGGCTTTACGGATATTTTCAGGAGAGAGTTGGGCTTCTCTCATCCCAACGGTTTTGCGCGTCGCTTTTCAGCTTCCGAGGTTTTCTCAATTTCACTCTCACACTCGGTTTTCATATTTTTCCCTTTCCGAATTTCTCCGATTAATCTCCGCCAAGTGCCAAATATTTTCGCTGCAAATTGTAACTTCAAATCTGTGCAATACAATTCAAGGAATGCAAAGTAAAAACCTATTCCGTGAATCAACTGCGATTTGTAGGTGTCGTGTTCTATAATGTGTACAAGTTAACCTTATTGCGGACAATGTTATACACAGTTCATATATAATTGTATAAATAACTGACTTCATTGAGTGTGTTGTTAACAGTTGAAGTCCTATTTGTATGGAGATTTGATATCTATATTTAAAAAAAAAAAAAAAATAGCTTACAACTATCCATTTTCTGTGTTGTGACTATTGAGTTCAATGTCAAGGAGTTTGTCTCTTGAGGTTATTTTATTTCCATTGGCAGGTGCTTGTGAAAAGCTTGAATTTATACGGGAAGTTAGGTGGTCATGAAGGATGTGTGAATGCAGTGGAATTTAACTCCAGTGGTGACCTTCTTGTATCTGGTTCTGATGACCGACAAGTTATGTTATGGAATTGGGCATCCAAAGCTAGATTGCTTGCATACCCATCTGGCCACACAGACAACATATTCCAGACAAAGATTATGCCATTTTCCGGTGATTGTCGAATAATAACTTCTGCTGGTGATGGCCAGGTAAATAAATTATCAAATATTCAGGCTTCAATTGCTTCCTCTTTTTTAGGAACAATTGTAGGGGTGTTGATTAATTTTATCAAGATGTTATGCCTTTTGTCGGTCATCCAAATGTTACTATATATCGCTATACAGATTGTCCAGACTCTTGATTTAAGGTCGACCTAACTTGTGCCTTTTAACAGGTAAGGCTTGGCCTTTTCCGGGAGGATGGTGGAGTTGAGACTGCATTGTTGGGGAAGCACCATGGTTGTGTATACAAGCTTGCCGTGGAGCCTGGAAGTCCCCACATATTTTACAGTTCTGGTGAAGATGGATTTATTCAACATGTTAGTCAAGTATTACAGCATGTTGCACGTTGAAGCTCTCCTTTATGCTATCCCCATACAGTTATAAGTTTGTTTCTTTTGCAGTTTGATTTGCGAAGTAATTCTGCTACGAAACTTTTCTGTTGTTCCTCATCAATAGGAAAACAGACTCCAAGCAAAATAGGGTTGACTTCCATTGTGATTGACTGTAGAAATCCGTATTACTTTGCTGTTGGTGGTTCTGATGAATATGCACGTGTTTATGACATAAGAAAATGCCAATGGGTTTCAACTAGAAATTCAGATCAACCTGTTAACACGTTTTGCCCTAGTCATTTAATTGGCTCAAATAATGTCCATATTACAGGATTGGCTTACTCAAGCGTTAGTGAACTCCTTGTTTCTTATAATGATGAGCTCATCTATCTGTTTCAAAAGAATGAGGGCATGTGTTCATCACCTTCATCTGAGGGTCTGAAGAATATTAATGAGCCACAAGTTTACTCAGGCCACAGAAATGCACAGACAATTAAAGGAGTGAATTTTTTTGGCCCGAATGATGAATATGTCTTAAGTGGTTCAGATTGTGGTCATATATTCATCTGGAAAAAGAAGGAAGGTAAGCTGGTGAGATTAATGGTAGGCGATCAACATGTTGTAAATCAACTTGAGGCCCATCCTCATATACCTATCCTTGCTACTTGCGGTCTGGAAAAAAATGTGAAAATCTGGACTCCTCAAGGGAATGATATACCTCCACTTCCTGGAAATGTGAAAGAGGTACATTCTATGCTGTCTTTATTTTTTCCTTCATTCATCCTCTTTCCATGACTCAACTACTTTCTTTACTTACACAGGATATGTTTAATGCATTTTTTTTTTTTCATATGCAAGTTTTCTGATTGTTGTTCACGTGATCAGATAATGGAGGCAAACAGACAAGGCAGAGAAGACCGATCACGAGTAACCCTTACCCCTGATGTTATAATGCATGTTCTTCGCCTGCAGAGGCGGCAGACATTGGCATATATTGAAAGGAGACATAATAGGGCAGATATTGTGAGTGATGAAGAAGATGCAGAGGGCCACCTTTTGGGACTATTGGATGGTGATGCCTCTTCTGAAGAGGATTCTCCTGGAAATTCCAGAGATTGCAACATTAGCTGAAGCTTACAGTAGCGGGTTTGGCTTCTTTGGCTGACTAATTCCTTAGAAATACTAAAGGATGTTAGCTTCACTGTTTTTCACTAAGCAGCACCATACACGTATACATGTCTGGATCGTGTGCTAATAAACATCATTAGGGAAAACAGTGCAGAGGTGTAAAATCTGGATTGTCCAAAGTTGAAGTTTAGGCAGAGTGCTTTTATATATTATTTCATATGTAAAGATATAAATTTGTTTAGGTAATTAAAGCAAGTGTAAATTTGATACTGTAGAAATAAGGGAATAACCCTACTCTTTTTATAATGTTGAATGTTCACGGTTTTGGTAAATGAAGCGAGCGTGATTTTGCATTGTAGAAATAAGTGAATAGCCTTACTTTTGATTTTAGTAGGTTTTGGTTATTAAAGCAAGTGTAAATTTGACAACGTACAAATAAGTGAGTAATAATCTTGATTTTATCTTGTTAAATGTAAATGGTGTTTTTCACTTATAATTTTTTTATGATTTTATATCGCGATGATTGATTGGCAATGATAGAAGTTAACTGCAGTGTAATATTTTTCTAAAAGGTGTTTCACTGAAATATATAAAGTTTATCTTGATTTTCATTTTTTTTATTTAAGAAAAAGGAAAGTTTGAAGCAAGATTTGACATTTTTTTTTCTTTCTTGCCAAACAATAGAAAAAGACAATTTCTCCCTGCACCTCCATTTAAATTTTAAATACCAAATGTACCCTCCTATTTTTGAAATGAATACCGAATTGATCAATTTAGATCCCCAAACTGAATTTGCGACTGTGTACTGGATTGACCAATTCGATATTCATTTAAAAAAATAATTCACGACAGTAATCACAAGTTGATTACCCATGGTATATATAGATATATTTGTCATCCAAGATAGTGGGTTTCTCGTTTGATATGTGAGATTGATAGTGTGCGTGTTGTGTGGAGTTTCGCATGGGGGATTGGTCGAGGGGAAGATAGAGATTGATGACGTGAAGATAAACAAGGACGTGTAGGATATGGGGTAGTCCTTGGTGGAGGAGCATAATCGAAGGGTGAGGGAGGAGCGGGGAGCGGAGGAGGAGGTGGTGTTCGTGGAAGTGGTGGAGGCGCAATAGTAATTGGTGTATGGGATCAAGTACTACCTCAAGATATCAACAACGCAGAGTGGCGGAGAATATTCCAGAACATTTTATTCCATTGTGGTCGTCAAGCCATGACTTCAATCCACACAACTTCTCAACTTTACTCCTTTCCCACCATAAGCAAAAATAAATAGGCTACTCCATCAACCATAAAACTTGTGAAATAAAAATGTTATATAGTATTGGAATACTTTTTTGAAATGAATAGTGAATTGGCCAATCCGATATTCATTTCAAAAAAAGTAGAGTACATTTGATATTTAAAAATGATATGGAGGTGTAGGAAGAACCAATGGAGGCACAAGGAGAATTTGCCTAGAAAAATTATCTTCAAACATACATTCTTTCTTTTGAGTCCAATTTCTCAAATCAAGATGATCCTACAAGAGTATTTTTTTCTTTCTCTGATTTGATTGAGACCTTTCCTTTTGGCTTGATCTCTACTTTTACAGATTGTATAGTTCAAGATGTGTTTTTCTTTGACTGATCTAGAAGGGAGGTTGTGTTTGAAAAAAACACTCTTCAAGTCAGTGAAAGGTGTGCTAGGGTAATAAATGTGAAATCAATGAATGGTATGTATGAAAAACATTAATATATTTATAGAGTTCCGATGAGCATTTTACTTGATGAACTTGGGTTACCTTGAGTCATCGTAATACCTAATTAGTACTTGATTTCGTGATTATATGCACAATTTTGTTTATGTAACTAATTTGAGATTATATTGTTCAAGGTGACTAACATCATATCAGTGTCGAGCAATATACGAGCTCCCATGCTCTATATAGTTATTGAAAACCTTTTAAATAAAATTTCCCTTTCTTTGGTCAAAGTCATTTTGTCTAGATGGGTAGAGTGGCTCGAGAAACATTGAATGTCAAAGAGTCATGGGAAAGAAAATCTTGCTTTTTTTATCAATGTCATCTAAGCTAAATGGGTACTTTGAGATCACCTTAGCCAAAGAAAGAAAAAATTTCTTTCAATTCTTCCAAGTGCATAAATTTGGCAACTCAGTGTTGCAATTCATTGAAGTCGAACACAACTTTTTTACACATACTATCAACAAATGGTCACAACACTACCCAAAATGAGTGTTGTGACCATATGGTGTAAAGCTACTTCAAGATTTAGGTTCTTGATAATGAGAGTCACCATGCCAAATCATTTTATGAATAAGATAAGGGACTCCTCCTTTTTCTAGTGGATATTCATTAGTACAATTGATGTGAGATGATGGGGTTAGTTTGTTGGAAACTATGTGCCAAATTTGTTACCAATGTGTAAAAGTAATTAATGAAGTAAGGTGGTAAATGAGTGTTACTTTTTTTAAAGATGTAGAAAATATAAGCTCACTTGGGTAATATATACATTTGTGTGTTCATGTGGGTCAGTAGTTTCATCGTAATAGTGTATGGATAGACTCTTCTAGTTAGGATATAACGTGGTCTCCATGATTTCATTCACAAAGGGGTATTCGCATGTCTCTTCAATAGTGAGAGAAATGTGTGCCGAGATGTTGTATTGGGATCCCACCTTTGATGGCTATTGCTTCCATAACCTGGGTGATGTTAGTTGGTAGAGGTAAGGGTATTGACCTTGAGTGGCTTGCGGTTTCTTTTTTCATTGTCAAGTGCTTGATGTTGTGTTCTGGTTCATGTGGCACGAAGGATTTGCTTCCAACTTCTTTTTCATTGTCATGTTCTCATGATGTATGGTCCTAATTTTTTTAGCGTTTAACTTCTTTAACTTAGCAAACTCCTTTTATAGCTCGAATAGTAACACCAGCAATGTAGTCAAGAGTACACCTTAGACAATGGGGAACCTAGAAACATCAAATATGAGCAATTGAGGAATGGAGGAACAACATGCAATGGAACAATAGAGTAAGAACTTGCAAAGAACACTAGAAGCAAGGTGTAGGGAGACAAGAGCGCAAGAGAGAATAAAACGAAAGTGATGGGAGCGTAAGTAAGGCGGGCTCTGGTTAAGATAAAATAAAAAGCACATAGAAGACGGTTCTTAATAACCACCGTCTATGCTTAAATTCGAAAAAATAGACAACGATTTTATGATAACCACAGCCTATATGCTGGGTCATAGACAGTAGTTGTTAATAGAAACCATCATCTATGTGTTCGGTCATAACTATAGACTAGTGGTTTTACCATAAATCGACGTCTATAAGTTTGTTTTAATTTAAAAAATACCATCGTATTTTAATGAACGACATTTGACTTTAAATCAATATTGTAAAACTATCATTGAAAAACTTTCCTGCATTAATGAATTGTTAATGATTCAAAGAGAAATAACGTGTGGATACATTAGAGGTTTAGCGTGAAAAGAAACGCATATCAAATATGAGTGGATGTGAGTAAGTACGACAAAGGGAGGAAGGACAAATAAGTTTTGTGGAAGAGAACAATGTTGTTGATATGGTGATGATATGAGAATATGAATATGAATGTGAATTTTATTTCTTTTTTATTTTCCTGTATGAGAAGGTAGGGTGTAATGGTTTGATATTTTATGGAAAGAAAAAATAATAAGTGATAAATGGTACATCCCACTACACACAGTGGTGGAGCCAATTGCACACACACTCATTTCTCTTGGAAGATCCACCTTAGAGCAAAATGCTACATCACTTTCACTTCTTGCTCTCCCTTTTCCCAATATGACAATATTAGTTCGATTGAAAACAATTCTAAATTTTAATTTCATTTTATTGTAATCAATCATCTATAAAATATTTTACCATCAAATAAATATTATAAAAGTAAAATAAAGATACTTTGTGGTAAAAAGAATTATCACTGAATAATATAAATTTCATATTTATTTCTTATTTTTTTGGATTTATTTATTTATTTATCTTGTATAGTTGATCAAAATTTATTGTAGGTATTTTGAGGTGTTTTCCTGGTTAAAGAACACACTGGTGCGGTTGGTATAGTTTGTGAGAGGCCAATTATTCAATCCTTTATTCTTTATTTTTGGAAAAAACTTAATGAAACCAAAAGCAAAAGAAGAGTGAACAAAGGAGACAAGGAAATAAGTTCAAAATTTACTTTTCAGATTAATTAAAACATTTTATAATATATAAGTGCATATACACTTTATTTTATAAGTCGATTTTATAAGATTAAGTTAAATTTAAAGTTTACTTCTAATAAATTCATATATTTGACACTTGTTCCGACCTCAAGTAAGAGAGATAACATCGTCGTATCCGAAATATAGTTCTACATCGCTCAAGAGTTGAGAGCAAGGTTCAGTTTGTATATTCCTTCCTCCTCCAGTCCACAGATATGCCTTTTAAGGACAAAGTCGTGATGAAATTCTGAACTTTAAAGCGAATAATATTTCGGATGCGGTGATTAACCTTAACAATGTTATCTCAACAGATTTGAAGTCAGAAGAATACCAATTTATATAAGATCTGCCAAATTAGCAGATCTTGTGATGTTTTTTTTTAATTGAGAAGAGTTCGTGAAAGAAAGATGATTGTGGTCCTAGTGTAAGTGATAGTAATAATCATATGGAGACAAAAGTGTACATTGTGTCAATAATTCACCACCATCTCCTCTTTTATTAATAGAAGCTACATTTGTAATTATACAGCATAGACCATTCAAGTTAGCGCTCATTGGTTTTAGGTTTCTATGAGAAAATTTAAACGACACGTTGGCACATGAAAATTTGATTTCAACAAAGATTACATCAAAATTAGTATTTATGGTTATAAAAAAATTCAACCTTTTTAATCCAGCTCGACTTCGAGAAGTAAAATTTTCCATTTTTTTAAGTCAAGATAATTAGTAAAAGAAAAATGAATAAATTTTTTTTATCACAGGGAATAAGATAATTTGAATGATTAAGCTTTATTTTTAAGCAATTAATAATTAAATTATAATATATTCAAATTATATTTTAAGTATATCATAAGGGTACACTAAAATGAAATTTCATTTTCGTAATCAAAAAACCAGATTCATTAATATATATATATATATATATATATATATATAACCTTTAATCACTGATAAAGTTATTGATTATATTATAATTATTGTTATTCTCATTATTATTAGTATAGTTATTAATATTATTATTAATTTATAAATAATACTAATTTATCAATGAATTTATATATGTGACTAATAAGATGTATGTAGTGTTTAATTAACTGACGGATATTCATAGATAATAATCTATTAAAATTACCAACAGATTTAAATCCGTAAGTAATATTTGTATATAATAATTTATTTATAAATTTGAATCCTATGAAAAATTTATTTTTTCATAATAGTAAATAAATTATAAGTACAGAAGACCGACTACAATATCAATTGTTATTATTTATTACTTTTATATGTAATTCGTTGTATATATAGGTTGCATATATACATAGGGTTTTCAATATATTGAAATTAAAACAAAAACTCGTAACCTTACAAGAATTCAACTATTAATTTAATATATTGTTTTAGAATAAATTAAATTTACATATTTAGGTTTTTAATGAATTGTGTTATTTCTATGACATTTGATTTTATAAAAATATTTTTTTAATGAAGTGTGTTATATACTTTTTTGTTATTTAACTTTACAAAAAAAATTATTATTTTTCATGTATAATAATATCCTATACTCCTCTTCTCAAACACAGCTGTCATATTAACGAAAAGGGGAAATGTGAATACAATTCCATCTAATATGTAAATTAGGTTCAATACTTCTATGTTACTTTTATTAATATAGCATTTATTTAAATCTAGTATTTATTCAAACATTAATTTTATTAATATAGTATTTACATCCTGTTATTTTCTCATATATAGAATTAATAATGATTTATTCAATATATATTTTACTGAATTTAATAAATACAATGACAACATATGCATGTTATACATATAATTTTTAAATTGAATTTCTATATTGAAAATTATTATTAAAATTAATTATATATTTTTTAATTTCACATAACTAATTTATAAATATATTTTAAAACGTAAAAAATGTATACATATATTTAATCATTTATTGAATTAAATTTTATTTAAAATTATTGTTTTTATATATTTGATTGTTAAACAATTAAAGCAGAAAATTACAGTTATAAGTCCAATTTCAACCTTAATGTGAGTTGTTATATATCACATGTGTTAAGGTAGAACTTAATTAGTTTTAAGGTAAAATATGATTTTCGGTTTTTGTAAATTTTTGGAAATGTGTTTTTAATCTCTTAAAAAAACTACTCACTTTTTGTCCGTTAAATTTCAAAGATACACTACTTAATACATAAATAAGTTACTCCAAATATTATTAACATATAATTTATAAATAATTATACTTTACTTTTGACTTTAATTATGTCAATGCTTCTTCTTACTTAGTGAGTTAATGGTAAGTTCTCATGATCGTTTATTAATTAGTACTTATCATTCTTTTTATTCTTAAATTTTAAATTTAAACATCTAATAAATATTTTTTTATTTTAAAATTAATTTTAATATTAATATTTAAAATGTATATATTTAAATATAACACGATTTTAATGTTAAGAATATATTTTGCGCATAGGAGACATCAAATGCATTGTCCAAGATTCCAAAAACAACTATGATATCAATTTTAAAAAATAAAATGTAGATTTATACCATTAACTTTAATGAAGAACATAAATTTAATTGAATCGAACATAAATTATCAATACACATGCTTTTAATAAAAATATATTAAAATAAAATGAAAACTAAAAACTCAAGATGTTTCAAATAAAATTTTCTATAAAAAAAAGAAATTAGTAAAATGTTATGTTTAAATTATTTTTTTTTAAATTATTTGATTTTTTTATTCGTAAATACTAAAAAAAAAGTTAAACAAAAGTATTAAATTATTTAAACTAATTTATATCATAAAAATATAAGTTAAAAATAATTAAATTAATTTTTTTAATAATAAAAAAATTGAATCAAATTAAAGAGAAAGATGCTTAAAAAATATTTACTTTTATTATTAGTTTGAAAAAAACATCATTTTATTTTTTAAATTTTTATTTATTCTTTAAAAAAATAAACTCATAAAAAAAATTAGTGAGGTGTAAAGATAAAGTACAAATTCAAAAAATATTTATATTCACAATGTAAAATATTAAAAACAATCAAATCTTCTTCGTAACTCTATCAGACACTCAAATAATAGAATTACTTTCTGAAACAAACATGAAAAATAATAAAAGTGTTACGGCTGAAAAGGATGCGATTAGAATAAATATATAGGATGTGTAGATGCAACTGTAATTATTTAAAATATCAGGTTATAATTCAGATAGAGTTATTTAAAATTTTAGAAAAAATTAAAATGAACTTTTCATAATTAATATAAAAAATATATATATAAAAAAAATTATCTAAAAAATTGATATAATACACCTAAATGATAACGAGTGCACAAACCAGTCCAGCACCTATTCACTTTGACACCCTAATGTAGATATGCCCATTTCGTTGGTGACTTTATCACGAACCACTATCTTCATGCTTTATCATTTTCACTGTCTTCACTTACTCCTCCTTTGACCCCACCACCCATTTTATCCATTCTCAGGTCCTCACATCTACCATTATTCATTTACAATACACAGCTTTCTAATAATTTTTTCTTATAAAAAATGTGGTAATAGTTTGAAATTACTTTCAACAAATAGTTATGAAAGTGAAGAAACCACAACCATTTTCATTATAATTATTGAAACATAACAGTGGTAATTTTATAATTATTTTAATATTATAATAATAGATTTTTTAGAACGATTTTAGGTCAACCGTTTAGATATTTTGACGACAATTATACAAAATATGTGTAGTTGAAATTCATATTAAATTTTTAATAAAATAATTTTTTTTTTCATTTCCGTTGGTTATTCTTCTTACACAATTTTATGATCTTAATTTTTTTTGTCATTCTTGTGCTTTCATGTAAAGAAGAAGGTTTGTGCTGCTGTTATATTGTTGTTGTCATTTATAAAAATAAAAAAAAAACATAATTAATGTTTTCACGATAAGAAGAAGAACGATTGTGTCTCTACAAGATTAAAAAAATAAGAATTATACTGTAAGTGTTGTTACTATGATTTTTTTTAATATGTTAACGAAACAATAACAGTTTTTTTCACAATATGAGAACAATAATTATAATAATTGTCATATTAATTTGACTTTTAATGACAACAATTATAAAATCATTGCAGTAAATTTGTTTTTAATCATCTTTAAACGTCCTTTTTTTAGTGATTTATAAACAAGAAAAATATATGAAAGTATAAGAAATTAAATTGTGTTTATGTTTATATATAAATTAGAAAAACTTTTTGAAATAAATAATTTATATAAACTAATTTATTATAAAGGTTAATTTTAATTTGAGAAAAAATAATTTATTTTTGTTAAATAAAGGTTTGGAATTTTACCTTGACGATTTATCATTTTGTTTAAATTTTATCTAACTAATTTCAATTACAGGATAAACATATTATTATGCTTAATTCAGTTCTGATTTGCATTTTAATTACTGAATAGGGATTTGGCTTGAAACTTTAAATCAGTTGTAACTACTTTTAGTATAATTTTTTGTCTGGTATTAATTTAGAAAACAAGTTCAAATTCCAATTTTAAATATAAATATCAATGGTGTTAACCCATATATATTAAAATGAAGTTAAAATTATATAATTTTTTAATCACTTTCATTTGCGTGTGGGTTTTTCCCATATTAACATTTTAAATTATTTTTCTCTTGTGTTGATTAAACCAAGACTTTAATTTATCTTATTTAGTGTCTAAGTAGCATAAGCTGCCACCACACTAGCCTAAAATTATAAAATAAAAATGTTAATTTTGTGGCGGCATGGACGATGATAAGTGTCTATCTTGTGTAGGTGTAACTTACTCGATCTGTGTCCGCTTTTAAGGTTCATGTTAAAGTGTTAGCATCTAAGGTATTAACTTCCATCTTTTGTGAGATGTTAGGCTGATACTAACAACAATTTTACGTCGGCTTTTGATTTATTGTGTCCGTCTACAACCCATGCTACTTGTCTTGTTTCTTGCAGTGTGGATGACAAGGTGATCCTATCGATGCGACAACGTGGTGGCAGAGGTGGCAATGGAAAAAAAAAACTTCAATGAGTAGTGTGGGTTCACCATGAAGGCATGTATATTAATCTAGTTTTAGGTACAATATTAAAAGAAAAGAAAAGAAAAATAGAATAAATTTCTTGTGTAAAATGCACACATAAGGTTGTTTAGTTATATATGGAAATAATAACTAAATAACATAATAGAATAACAAAAATTGTGGGTTAAGCTCGATACATTCAACACATGCATAGGAGACAATCATACATTGTCATAATTGAAATCCCAAAAAAAATCACGATATCAATTTCAAAAACAAACTAGAGGTTTAGAATTATTAACTTCAATAAAGAACAAGAACTTAGTCTAACAGAAATGACCAACACTTAAAATCAATCTCAAAGAAAAAAAAAATCACTGTTTGAGCCACCAATGGAGCCCCACCAAGTCACTATAGCCGCCATTGGAGAGAAAATGAAAAATCACAAGAAAAATTGTCATTTCATGAAGAAAAAAATGAAGGAGAAAAAAAACACGTATAATTTTCAAGAAATTTTATATTAAACAACTAAAGTTAAACATAAAATTCAAAATTTATATCGGATACTTTATCTTACCAAAGATGATCTAATGTTCATTTTATTTTTTAAAAAAAAAATGTTTACATTTTCTTTTATTTCCTTTTTAATCCAACATAAATCAAGTGACATAATAACCCTTTAATACAAGTTCCATGAGTTATTTAGTTAGAATGGAAGAAAGTTAGTCATAGGAAAACAAACTTTAAAATAACTTTGCTTAATTTTAAAGAACTTTTATAAACATATGGTAGTGTTCTAATATCCTAATGAAATAAGTGAGAAATATTCAAAGTAGTTTGTTTAAAACTCAAAAGTTATACAATGAACTTTATTACTTATTACAATCCAAGCCTATTATCCTCTTAAGTTTTTGTGTGTTTGTATAAAGTTGAACATAGCAAGTAATATAGAAAGTTGATGCCCCCTATCAAGACCAACATCCAGTAAAAATTATCTAATCTCCCTTCGTTTATGTCATCGGGTAACCAATGTGTACTCTTATGCACTTGATTGATCAAGGCCGTGCTTAGATAAAAAGATATCCCTATAATCATTGAAATCATAGCAGTTGATGTGCTTCGCAGTGACTGAGGAAGTTGCTGGTAGTAGAATGCAACTTGTGCTGGAAAATGAAAGGATTCTCCAATGCCAACTAACACCAGAGGTGGAAACAACCAGAGGATAGACATAGTGGTTGTGGGGTTGGAATGGATCATCTTCAACCTCTTTGATTCAACAAGAGCAGAAGCAGCTATTCCAACCACATTCAGCACGTGCCCTACTCCAATTCTTTGGAGAGTGGTGGGAGATTTACCATTGAACTTGTGCCATGCGGGCCAAAGAACCCTATCAAGAAAGCTGAGGAAAATGGATGTGGAAATTAAGGGTATAACACTGACGGAACCTGCTGGGAAATTAAAATGGGGTCCTATGTGACGGTCTGTGGCTAGAGCTTGAAGGACTGTCATGCTGCCTTGGATTGCTATTGGAACAGATAGGAATATGCTTGAACTCCATAGTGGCAAGATTCCGATGATAGCTTTGAAATTTTCCACTTGCTGAACTGTGCATAGATTCCATTGTCTCCCAATTGAACCATCTAATTGAAGGTCTCCATCAGTTATCAGAGCTGCACGATTGAAGAATCTGCATTTCCATATGTAGGACAGTATTGTTACTAGAGTTCTAAGTTTTCTTTAATTCTTTTCTTAAACAACTACGAGTAAAAATGTGAGCAAATGTAACTTTTGAGTATCTACTACATGACGAAAACATGAAAAAAAAAGGCAAATAATCTAGGTTATCAACCACAAAATACGTGTCGTATTATGAAGTACACTTTACCAAATAGCATGATGCACCTTACTATTGAGCTTTTCTGTTTCAAATCTTATAAACAGTTTGTTCTCAAAGTTGAGTTAAAATTTAAAATTCAGTTTTTAAGATAATATCAACATCATTTAGAATTATCTTAACGATAATCTATTTATCTTATCAGATTAATTATATCAAACTCCATAAATATATAGTTTCATGTACAAATTGACAAATCTTAATATTAGAAATGATATTTTATAATATATAATTGAACCTAAATTTTATTTTATAAACATATTTTGTAAATTTGAGTAAAACTTTGTAAATTTAAGTTAAATTTAAAATCTCTATATTAAAAAGATAGATAACAAATTTCAATAATAATAATAATTCTAACTTAGTACCTTAATCTTTTTCCAGGAGTTGTAGCAGGTTGCGTCGGAAGCATCTCATCCGTGGCACTATAGTAATCCTTTGTTGTGGAAGACAGCTGAGATTTCCATTTACGGATAGATGCAACAAGAACACGAGCAAGGTCCAAGAACACACTTCCTTGTGGGTTATCAAGACGATAAAATCGGTAACCAAGTAAGAGAATTACTAGACCAATCATGTTGCCCACACTACATATGCCAAAACCCCAAGCCCAACTCACATTATCTTGGACGTAAAAAATCCCAGTTAAGGATACAACAGAAGCAATGTACCAAGTCAAAAAGAACCAGTTGAAGAATATGTCTTGATGCTTTGCCTCATTAAATTGATTTGCTCCTAATGATGCTGTTGTGAAGCGTGCACCCCCAAAACCAATTGCACACAGAGCTATGCCTCCGTATAAGATTGCATATTGCAATTTTGAAGGGGATTTGCATTGGTTTGATCCATTGTTACAGGGGTTAGGTTTCAACGAATCGATCATTGTTGTCAAGACTAAAATAACACTGCCCTGCAATTTATAAAAAATATAACATTTCATCAATTTTATTTTTTATTTAATAAATTAGTTCTTACTTGTCATTTAAACTGAAGAATATAACTGGTTGTCGGCACTTAAAAACAAAAAAATTATTAACATTAAGCTCAATTATTGAGTAGTACCTACTACCTACTACTACTAAATATAAATAAATAAAAAAGCAAAGTTGAAGCTTAAGATTAGTCTTTTATATGTAGTTTAGTTATTGTTTTTCTTATCAGGTTTTCATAAAATTCATTGAAACAAGTATAATAAAATAAGATTTTAAAGGCTAATTGTCAGTGAATAGAGAGAAAAATGATTATAAACTATTATTATTGATCTTTACTTTTACTTTTAAGTGATGTAAAGTTTATTAACATACTAAAACACATTTTGAGTCTAATGAAATATTTCCTTAACAGCATCACAAAATTCAGTGTTTAAAACTCAAAATAACATTGTTATGATTAACAGTTGTATTTAAAACATTATCTGTTTTAGATTTTTTATGTTTGTCTTTAAAATATATTTCTGTAAATAAACAAATAAAAAACATAAGTTATTCTTAACTTTTATTCTTTGATCGTGAGACTTTAAATATATGAAATAAAAAAAATGATAAGAAGTAGCTATTATATATATATATATATATATATATATATATATATATATATATATATATATTGCAACATGTTTCAAAAACGGAAAAAAAAATAGAACAATATGTTCCTACCAAGGGTTTTGAAACAAAATATGGAGAATAATATTACAGCAGCATATGGAGGAGAAAGAATACAGATATATTCTCATCTAACATCAAAATATTTTCAAAATTTACATCACATTTGTTAATGTTGGAGATATAGATGCATAGAGAAGAGTGGAGAGTATTAACTACCAGGAAAGAAACAAAGGAAGAAATTAAGGCAACAGAGAAAGATCCAAAGAAAGAATCAGCCATGATTGCTGCAAGAATGGGAAATAAACTTGTGCTTCCATTTGCGACGTTTACAACCTGAGCACCATTGATGCTCTTTACATTGAATTCACGTATGAGATACACAGTCAAGTTTCCAAGTATGCCTGCAGCACCAAATGACATGCACGCCGTTGATCCTGTCGCAGATTAACCATTAACAAACAATTAATCAATTGATAATATATCATTAGTGCTGTAAGCCAAAGGAAGAGAGAAGAGGAGAGAGACCAATTACGAAGGGAAAACTTCTCCAACCGCCTCTGCTGCTCTCATTGTTCATGCTCTGTGCTTCTCCGCCACTTGAGCTACTGTCACCCATTCTTTCACCTTCCACTTCCACCACAAAACCATTCTGCTGCTTTTTTTTATAGGAGATCTTTCTCTTACACCTCTTATTTTCTTCCAATTCTTTATTTATATGTTATGTAGCACAAACACGAACACTAATACGATACAAATATGAATACGAAAATACGTATAATTTTTAAAATATAGAATATGAGAATACGGATTGATATATTATATAATTATAAATTATATAAATTGACAGTAAAGATTTATGCGTACAAATATGTTTTAGTTTTTTTTAGGAGAGAAAGATATTTTTTATGGTTGATTCAAAATAATTTATTCCTTATTTTATAATTATACTAAAAATTTATACAATAAATTTGAGTTTTTAAAAAATTATTGTATTTTTTTTAAATTATGTTAAAATCGTGTAGAATAATCAGAAATTCAACAAATATTTTTTTAATAACATGGACACGCTATTCAAAGGGAGTGTCCGTGTTTATATTAAATTTTTTAAACTACCAAAATAACTTCAAATGTTTTCCAACGCTAAAGAAAAGACGTTATTAGTATCTTGGAACAATCTTCGCCACCAAACCTAAGGTCAATAATTAGCTAAACAATGCATACATTTGACACTGCATGATTAATGATTTTCTCTTTTCATATTTTTAGTTTTGTTTGTTCGTCCATTATCAAATAAAACAACAATGTTGGAGAAGGGTTGCTCATAAAAAATTATTATATGCGAAACATTATTAGCAAAAGTTTTATAAATTAAGTTGATGTCACCTTTCATATAGTTCACCGGTGTCCAAACAGGTCACATTAGTCTGTTTTAACTTATTCACTACTGCTCCGTGAAAAATGAAAGTCTACTTGGTGTTGGTATGTTGACAGATTTTCAAAATAAATTTAATTTATTATTATTATTAATTAATTAATTTGGATAACAATTAATATCATTTTTAGACAATAGAAACACAAGAAAAAAATAATAAAATTAAATAAACTTTAATATTTTAATAAAAACTAATATTTAACAAAATAAAATAAATATCAATAATATTTTAATAAAATAAATTATACAAAAATTAATATAAATAAAGTTTTATATAAAATTAACTACCATCCATTTTAATTCCAAAAAAAAACACAATATTCCTAAATTTGAATATTAACAAAGTGATAGACCGGCGCACCAGGTTCGATTCACTTTGATACATGTGCCCATCTCGTTATCACAACCACTATAAATAGTTTTATGATGAATTTGTTTTCATTGACTCTCTTCACTTACTCCCTCCTTTGACCCCACCACCCATTTTACCCATTCTCACTCCTTATGCCTTTTCTCCATGGAAGGTGCTTACGTGTCCCCGCATCTACCATTATTAATTTACAACAGCAGTTTTTTAATAATATTTTCCAAAGAGTGAGGTCATTATTTTGAAATTACTTTCAACGCCACTTCTTTGTCAATACTTATAAAACTGGAGAATTTTCATTATAATTATTGAAAGTAACTCTGACAAATCTATAATTATTTAATATTAAATTTTTAAAAACGATTTTAGATCAACTTTCATCGTTTAAACACTTTTAATAACAGATATATAAGTATGTGTTGTTGAAACTCATTAATTTTTTTTTTTTTTCACTTCCGTTGGTTTTTTTGTTACCTCAAGTTTTAAATTATTTTTTATCTCATGCGTTATCACCACTCACTGTGTATATTGTGTCGTTGCTGTTGTATCTCCATGTGTTGTTGTCATGTTATTTATTGCGCCTATGTAAGAAGAAGAGAAGAAAAATGGTGTCTTTGTGATAAGAAGAATAATTGTATATTTAAAAAAAAAAACAATATTTAAGATTATATTATTGTTGTTACTATAATTTCTTTAATATGTTAACAAAACAACATTGATTCTCATAGTCGTCAACTTATGACAACAACAATTATAATCATTTTTATATTAATTTGACTTTTAATAATAATTGAATTAATAACGATTCTAAAAATTATTGTAGTAATTTTTTTCTAATCATCCTTAAACGTCCTTGTAGTGATGTATAAAAAAATATGAAAATATAAGATTAATTTTATATATATATATATATATATATATATAAATTTTAAAAAAAACCTTTTGAAAGAAATAAAATTTATATAAATTAATTTATTATAAAAGGTTAAGTTAATTTTAACTTAAGAAAAAATTATTTCATTTTTATGAAATAAAGGTTTGAAAGTTTACCTTGACGAGTTATCATTTTGTTTAAGTTTTATCTAACTAATTTACAATTTGGTCATTTTTACTTTATTTTCTGAAAAATATTTAGGTTTTGTTTTGTTTTGATAATTGAACAAACGATGAGTGAGTGTTATGAACGTCTACCTGAGAACGACGTGTGAGGTAGATTAATCAGAAAAACAAGTGAGAATGAGGGAGTGAATGTAAAAAAAAGGAAATGAAAAATATAATTAAAATAATATTATTTGAAAAATGGAAAGAAGTTAGAGTAAAAATAAGATTAAAAGAAAAATAGATGGATGGCTATTTATGATTTTAAAATTAGAGTACACTAGGGATTGAGGCGGAAAGATCCACAAAACTTGTGAGCTATTATATATTTAGTCGTTTCTATAATTGCAAACCGACAAGTTTGTGATTAGTCTACAGAAATTAAAAAAATAATAAATTTTTTTACAATTTTTATTTTTAATTTTGAATATTTATAAAAAAATTTGAGTGCAAGTATAAAGATAAGAAAATTAAATACTAAACATTAATAGATACAAATATATATTAAAATAGACTATCATATAAAAAAAAAAAATTATTCGTATATATAATATAAAAATAATAATGAATAAAAATGTTTAATTATATTCAAGATATAAATTATATTACATAATAATAATAATAAAAAAAAAGTTAATATAATTTTACAATAATAAAAAATTAAAAAAAAGGATTGTCAAATGTTTTTCAATTTATCTTCAAATCGCATCTCTATCATCTCCAAGACATCCTAATTACAAGAGTTGTCAATTCTCCGTGGTAGTAGATCGAAGTAACCTAGAAATCCCCATGATTATATATTTATGGGTGAGTCAATAGCGGGTAACTGAATAAACTAAACAAATTATTGTTAAGATAAACTTAAATGACTTTGATATCATATTAAGAAATGAACTTTAAGCATAACTCAAACTTATAAAATCGGTTCATAAGGTGAGGTTTGCACCCATTTATATATGAAATGTTTTTATGTAGTCGATGTAAGATCTCCTACACACCTCTCACGCCGAGACCTGTCAACCTATGTGTGAGACTATATATTTATAAGTGGTACGATAACAACCCAATAGTGGGTAACCTAATAAATCCAACAAACTCTCACTATGATAGATGTTAAAGGGCTTTAATACCATATTAAGAAGTAGACTTTAAGTCTAACTTCATCCTATAAGTCGGTTTTATAAGTTTGAGTTAGACTTAAAGTTCATTTCTTAATATGGTATCAGAGTCATTTAGAGTCTATCCTAACGAGAGTTTGTTGGGCTTATTAGGCCATCCACTATTGGACCACCCATAAATGTACTGTCTGACGCACGAGTTGGCAGCCCTAGCATGAGGGGATTGTGTTGGAGATCCCACATCTATTAGAGAATATGACATTTCATAGTATGTAAATGGATACAAACCTCATTTAATAAACCGATTTTATAAGGTCCAGTTAAGCTTAAAGTCCACTTCCGTGCACATGTCTTGGATGCTTTGTACTTCCTATGGTCGTTGTCAAAATATCCTCTCAACCATAAGGAACAAATGAGCCATATGTTTCCAACTCAACTAAGGAATCCTGCAACATATGAACAATAATTAAGCATAAACAACACTACTTCCCCTAGGAAAAAGGGGGAAAGGACATTGATAGTATATGTGTATATACTTACAATTTTTTGTGCAATGATCTAGGTAGATTGTAAAGTCATTTGTCCATTTGATCTCGTGCGAGTAGTATTCCACATCTTATAGCATGGAGGTGGAGATACAAGGTCAACAGACTCTACCTGATCGTCTCTTTCCACTCTAGATTTGGAGTCCGTCATAATCTTAAAAGGTAACAATCTCAGTAAGTCATTTCACAAAATATTTGAAAACATTATAAAAACAATTGTTTAATGTCAATGGGAATTACATTAAGAAAAAAGAATATTGAAACAAATATAACCCAATAATAAAAGTAAGAAAATTAGTAACCAACAACATTTTAAGAAAGACATTAATGCATTATCGTAATTGAGATCCCCAAAATCAAGCACAACAATTTAAAAAAATAAATTGGAGGTTTAAACCATTAACCTCAATGAAGAATGAAAACTCAATTCAAACGGACAGAAATGACCAATGCACAAAACCAATCACAAGAAACCAACGATACAGAAATCTTAACAATCTTGTTGCAACTATGTCGAAGTGAAAAAAGAGAGAGAAGAAGCAAGAACGTTATTTCTAAAGAGAAGAAGTGAGAAACAAGATTTGCATGGAGGATATAAAAATTTTACGTTGAATCACATAAGATTTATATAAAACTCTTCATTTTATTTTCAAAATTGTCACCACACTTTCTTTATGTCGTGATCAAGAAAATATACAACATAAAAACTATACCTAAAAAATCATTTTTATACTAATCATTAAATAACCACAATTTTATTATTCAATGTAAAAAATTTATATTATTTTATTGAATTTCAATCTCGCATATTAAAAGCAACACAAAAAAAAATTCTTAAAATATAAGAAAAAGTAGAATCTCATGTAGAAAGTTTGAAAACAACTTACCTTCTGTATACTAGATGGTATATAAAGTCAATAAGTCATTTAGTAAATACTTTGCAACCAAAAATAAGTTGCAACATTTGAATTCAATGCAAAATAACATTAAAGTTAAGCATGATGCCAATCTAACCATTAAGACAAGAGTTAGTTACAAGACACAATCAAATCAATCAATCAATATCAAGTGAGTATAGATAGTACATTTACAACATGAAAACCTCTTCCCTTATCGCATGGACAATTTAAGGAAATAATTTGAACAATGATTAAACATAACTGAAAGCAATACATGTACAAATTATTGCTCCTATAATTTACATTAATGTTTGAGGTTGAGATGTTACCTTTAATGTTGATAAGGATAATTAGCTACTAACGATTGGGACTTACAATTAATCGCACAAAAACACTTGAGAATAAATAGGAGATTTGTCATAAAATTTATTTTTAGTAATTTTTAGTGCCCCCACAAGAGGTACTTGTGTTGCATGTCAATACTTTCAAGTCACAATTAAAAAACATGTTTCGGGAGAATTAAAAAAAAATAGAAATAAATGTATTATATACCAAAAATAAATTAATCTATATGAACAAGAATATGCCATATTTTGAGAGCTAGCTGATATCTGAAGCTAATGAAGAATCCGAACATTACATCACACTTACATGCATTTTCTATCTTCTTCATCTTGGTCTCTAAAATATTATTCTTTTGCTTTACTTTTTATATTTTTCCTTTAGCTTAGTTTTATGGTTCGAAAATAGAATTTAAAATACCTGGAATTGCAAGGAAGAGGAGACAGAAAATTTTAAAATAAAAATTATTCAAAAACATCCTGTGGATGGATGAAAGGGAACATTTTAAAAAAGTTAAAAATTAATATTATTTGAATAATTTATGCATATATAAATATTAATAAATCAATTAATTTTATTAAAAATAATCGTTGATAGATTGAAATATTAAAATACCTTTTTAATAATGAGATGGTATCTCAAAAAGATGCAAATTTATGTGTAATAAATGCTTTTGTTGGGGTTAAAAAATAGATTTGAATGTTATGTATATTTTGGAGATCTGTGATAAAAACAAATTACATACCAAGAAAGCTTTTCTTTTTTTAAGTATTTAAAAAAACAGAAAAAGGTTATGGAAAAGAAAGATGAAACAAGGGAGTGTGAATAACAGGGCCCAAAACGATAATACAATTCTATTGCTGGACACAAACTTTTATCGCTGGCTCGTGTGTGTGTTAAAGTCCAGACTGTTTCTTCCTGCACCTCCATATCTTCTTCTGTCATCCCCATACACAACCTGAAAATACATTTTTACCCTTCTTGTGCCACCCCTATAGAATAGCTTCCGGATTATGTAATCTGGAAATATATTTGAAAAAAGACTCCAGATTACATAATCTGGAAGCTAAAAAAGACTTCAAGGCTTCCGGATTATGTAATCCGGAAGCTAATTGCAAATTTAGAAAATGACTTTCGGATTATGTAATCCGGAATATTAAAGAAGGGCATTTTTGGAAATATAAAAATTTATGGAAGTGAGAGAAGAAGGTATGGAGGTGTAGGAAGAAACAGTCTAAAGTCCATGTCAACAAGTTCGGCCCTAGCGTTTCAAATATGTTGGGCAAATTCTCCCAGCATCTCTCCATACGTTTTCTTCCATATATATATATATATATATATATATATATATATATATATATATATATATATATATATATATATATATATATATATATATATATATTAATTTCAATAATATTTTTTTAGTAAAGTAAAAAATGTGTTGTGTTTTTTTTTTTCAATTCATGATAGTTGTTTGTGGTCGCCGATGGTGAATATTGATGGTTAAAATAAGTTTTGTGATGTTTGTATTAATGATAATTGTATTTTTGTTTTTTTTATATTAAATTGTATAATTCATAACATTCTCTAAATTAAAATTGTATTTTGAATTATACAATTTAAAATATACTTTCGAATCTAGGAATATCTTTTAGATCATATAATCTGAAATACAATTTAAAATTACATTTTAGATTGTACATTTTAAAAGATATTTTCAAATCTAAAAATATTTTCAAGATTGTAGAATTCAAAAATCATATTTTTATTTCAAAAGTCTCTTGGATTATATAATATGGGAGGTAATACCTTTTAAATTGTACAACTCGAAAACGAACCAATCCAGAAAAAAAACAAAACTAACGAAATGTAAACATGAAATACAAAACTTAAAAAAAAATTATCTTTATACTAAAAAACGTTAAATACAACAAATTTTCTCATCAACTTTCTCAAATGATAAAATTATTCTCTAAAATTTTATGCCTGACAAATAATGGAAATGTTATTTTGGCTGAAAGAAAAATATTAGTATACAAGATGCGGTTGAAGTTATTTAAATAGGTGAAATTATGCTTTATTTATAAGTATTTAAAATTTAAAAAAAAAAAACTGACTTTGGAAAATTAATATGGAGATTAATCTATGGTCGAAATTGAGAAAGAATTTGCGAATATTTTACGAGTAAAAGTGATATGTGCACAGTAACACACACAAAAATATATTTTACGCCAACAAAACAAATTTTATGCTTTGGTTAGAACATTTCACTTTATCTTTTAATCATGATATTTTCCTTGAAGGAAAAAGTGTTATGGCCAATAACTCCTTTTTTTATATAAACTTTTATGGTAGGCATTACTATGCAACCTGACATCTCAGTTAGGCTGACATCTCAAGTAACAACAATCATCTGCCATTACATGAAAAAAGTATTATTAAAAAAATAAAAAAAGAAAGAAAATACAAAAATATGAGGGGACTAGACCAAAACTCATATGTTAACAAAAACGATACATAGGCAGACCATACCTATTCATAAATAATTATAATAACAGACTAGATGGAAGTCTATTATACCAATGAAATGATTTTCTATGAATAAATCCTAAATTAGCCAATTTATCAGCACACGCATTCCCTTAACGAAAGATATGAGTAATCCTAAACCTGATTTTCCCACAGTAATTAAGACAAGTATTCCATCGATTACGAATCAACCACGGAACATTAGTCCTATCAGAAAATACAACACAAACCAAAGAAGAATCACATTCCAGCCAGACATTAGTAAGTCCCATCTTTCGAGCTTCCTCCATAGCATGTATAACACCATAAAACTCAGCAACAATAGCAGTTTGAACATCAAGAAACGCAGAAAAAGCACCAATAAATTCCCCCATACTCCCTCGGAAAATACCTCCACAAGTAGCAAGACCAGGATACCCCCTAGCAGCCCCATCAGTATTAATTTTAACCCAGCCTGGTGAAGGAAACTCCCATATAACAGGAAGAGGACGAAGAACTTTACCACTACGAATATTAATACCAAAAAATTTAATCACGTTGAAATCCAACATATCATTTTTCATTGAAGCTTTAGAAGAATTTCCCACTAGACAAGTTAAATCTTTAATTACCGAAATAGCCGTAGAAACCTCAATCTTTTCCTGAAATCTAGCAAAATTCCTCATACGCCATATCATCCAAATAGAAAAAGTTATCACAACAAGCTTAATCAATTTCACCAAAGGACTACCATCACTCTTAATAAAAGAAAGAAGATCATCCTTATTAGAGAAATGAGAAGTAACAAAAATCTGTCGAACCCAACTCCAAATATGCACCGCATTAGAACATTCAAAAAATAAATGCTGAATAGATTCTTCGTGCTTTTCACAAAGCGTACACATAGAACATATATGCAGACCTTTATTCTGAATATGTAGATCTGTAGGAAGCCGCCCATGAAAAACCTTCCAGAGTACTAGAGTTTTGGAAGGCGGAATAGATGAAGACCAAATAAATTTACCCCAACCACTGGGAACTCCTTGTTCAAAGAAAAAAGTCCTAACCGATTTAAGAGTGAAACGACCAGATTCATCTAGAGTCAAAGATTTATAATCCACGAGTTTTTCTTGACACCAAAATTTCATTTATTTTTTTATAATTATTGTTTGTACGAAAAATAAATAAATATTATTATATTTTTTATCCAATATTTCATTTAAAATACTTAATTCACTATCTATTAAACCAACTATTTGTTTATTATTATCATGCTATAATTGTCAATATATTTGATCAAAAAAATCCGTTCATTTTGTTAGACTTACACTGTTTTTTAAGTTAAATAAACATCCTCATTAGACCTATTTCTTGATTTTGAATATATCTAATATATGAATTATTAAAAAACTATTAACTTAGGTCAATGAAGATAATAACAGACAAAGAACAAATATAAAGGTGAGGTTAATGTAATTTTTTTAATCCAAAACGAAAATGTACGAACTCCTTATTATCTCTAGTTAATTCGTTTTCATAAATTTAAATAATTAGGATTTCTCACTGTATTAAATCACCCCCTTTGAGTTCAACGGTCCGAAAAGAGTTATATTAGTTTTTTAAGAAAATTAAGTAACTAAATCGATTGATTTAAAATAAGAGATCAAATGGAACTTTATAAATAAATTGATAAATAATAAAAAATTAATTTAGACTTTTTTATTTTCTATTTCTTAATATATTGTGTTAAAAATTAAAAATATAATATTCCACTAGATTTAAAATTAAAATTTTAATGTTATAAGAACTAAAACCAAAAACTCTTTAATTTAGAAGGATTTTAAAATTTTAAAATTTACATAACTTAGATAAAACTTTTTAATTTTTTTAGGAACGAAATAAATTTACTCACCATATGACTGTTGAGAGGAATAAAACTTTTTTTCTTTTACTTTCTTCCCAAGTTGTTTTTCAATTGTATGCTGTTTCTAATATTCACATAAACACAGAGTCTTAATTGTCACAATTTTCAAAGTAATAGATTAAATTTGATTGTAAGGTATAAGCTTTTATAGGATTCTATATCTGATATTCTTGAAAATATTACATGATATAAAAATACAACATTTCATAATATATATAAGTAAGGACATATTTTATTTTATAATTTATCGATCTAAAAAAATTAAATTAAATTAAATATATAATTGATAGAAAATTTACTTTATAAGTGAATGTTATAAAATTTAATTATAATTAAAATATATTTTTTAATATTTATATATGTTTTCTTTTCTTCTCGATGATTTTTTCTCGGAGTTTATTCTCCTTCCAAGTCTATTGCAGCATAAAACCGGTGAAGAAACTAACAAAAGTTGTGTATTGATTTGATGCATACCTTGCTTCATAACTTGCTGAAAATTAGGTTTTCTATATCTGTATGTTGGCCATTATCCTTTCACTTTTGGAATTACCATGTGAAAGTGTTACCCTTGCATCCAAAACCATGCAAGAATCCTTAAATCAAAACCATGAACTTGCGATAAGTATATTAGATTAACACCTCCCTTTTCCTCATGATTAGCAACCTGCTCCAATCACTGAAACATAACCATCAATTTTGCACCTCTAATGCCACGTCAGCTAAAATACCATGATCAATCGGTCCAAAAAATACTTTATTGTTGCTACATAAATAAATAAATAAACAAACAATTCAATTATGATTGCAATTGACTTTTATAATATAATCAAGATCATGATATCTAATTCGAAAAGAACTCCGTGTTTCTTTTGATGATGGTGAAGAAAGGAGCTTTTCACCAAACACAGCCGTGTGATAAAAAAGGCAGGCACGTGTCTCACATATGAAGTGCCACGTCAAGATACGAATAAGGACTTAGAACGGCAGGTCCGTAGAGAATCTGAACACTGAAAGAGTAATGAATGAAGAGAGAGTCAACAGGGAGGAAGGGCACGTCCCAGTAAATAAAATAAAAAAGAAGGGCACCAAAGGAGTTAGAAATGGAATACTTGGAACAACAGGGACGCGTGAAGGAGAGATGCAAAAGCCAAAAAAAGGCCCATCCAAACAAAGCCTTATTCTCTCTCTCTTTTTAAAAGAAACCTTGTGGTTCTCTCTACACTTTGCTCGCTCTTGCTCTCTCACCCTGCGTCTTCGTTATCGTTCGTGCGTGTGCTTCTCGAACAATCTCCTCTTACCGATCTCATCACTGTAAGCTATAGACTTCCAATCCATCGTCCTATTTTCTCGATCGAATTCTCCAATCAATTATAGTATAGATCCCTAATGCATTTGCGGATTATGTTTTGCTATTTGATATCACCGATCATTGCTATTGCTCGTCAATTTATTATCTCTCTGCTGTTTTTCAATTTTTAAAATCATAATTTGGCTTTGGCTTTCGGATTTTTTCGGATTTCGATTTTTTTAGCTTTTAACAATTGTGATTAGGTCTTCGATTGCCAATTGTTCCCTTTCTATTTGTCTGATTTTATGCTCCAATTAGTGTTTGGTTGATGTGAGGTTTCTCAGGGATGTACTTCAATCTACTTATTTGTTTTATTTGGATTTATGTATAAGAATTAAAGCTGTGTTTTATGATTGTAGTTCACTTCCCTTGAGCCATCATTATTTGTATTTCGATTTTTTCATAGTATCAAATGCTTGACTTTTTTTATGATATCTATTTTGTTATAGTATCCTAAAGTGACTGTGTAACCGTGCTAAGCGTTGTTATTAACTTGTTGCATCAAGGGGTCGATGATAGCTTGCACCATCGTTTTTGTTGAGTTCCTGAGGCAAAATAGTATTTAGTTTACTGAAAGGCTTTTCTGCATTTTTTAACCACAACTCGGAAAATTTCTGGTTCAAGTTTGATCTACATTGTTTATAATATCCTAGTGTTTGTTTGGCTGTTGACAATGACTTGTGTTTCTCGGTCTGCTGAAATTTTATCCAGGGCAATCATGAGTGACGAAGGAGAAAGGACTTGTCCTCTCTGTGCAGAAGATATGGATTTGACAGATCAGCAGTTGAAACCATGCAAATGTGGTTATGAGGTTCGATTCTATTACTATGATTTTGTTATTAGGAAGCAATCTGAAGGTTTTAATATAATATCCTGTCAATGTGGTCACTATTTATTTTGGACTATATATTTTATTCTGTTCATCTTTTAACGTTTGGCGTTCTTCACTTTTATTGTTCTCTCTTCCTCCCCTGTTCCATTTATTGTTGCATTTTATTCTGCTTGAAATTCTTCCAGGTGGCATTGGTTACTGATTTGAGTATACCATGTGTTACTGATTATTGCTTATTGACTAAATACTGTGGGTTACACTCTAAATATTATTGTATCAATGATTTTTTTTCTGTTTACAACAAAGTGCTGCTCATTTTTTGTAGATCAACATGTATTTAAGATACCAGTGCCGATATGTATTGGTTTTGTTTGAAATTTTTATATCTGACTGTAATGGTGAATAATGTTTTTTTTTTTATCTACACTTGACTGTAGATATGTGTCTGGTGTTGGCATCACATACTGGAAATGGCTGAGAAGGATGACACAGAGGGACGATGCCCTGCGTGTCGTTCTCCATATGACAAGGAAAAGATCGTTGGAATGGCTTCAAACTGTGAGAGGTTATTCTGTTAACAGTACATTTTTGTAGGCTTGAAATGTTGTATTGCTTTCATAAGGCCTTTTTTTCCCCCTTTTGTTAAGCATCGTGCATTTGGATAACCATATCTTCCAACACAATAAATAAGCTATCTGATTGATATTGTGCTAGATATTATGTAATATGCAATATATACTAGTTATCTTTTGTCTTTATGATAGAACAAAATAAAATAGCAATTATAAGAATTTTGTTTCACAAATATCTGTTTTACTACTTTGAAACTTGTTAAAGCTACCAAACTAGGTCTTTTTGGTGAGTTTCTCTTGTTAATTAATTCTTTGCTTAGATTGGTGGCTGAAGTTCACATGGAAAAAAAGATGAAGAACCAGAAAGCAAAATCTAAATCATCTGAAGCACGGAAGCAGCTCAGTAGTGTGCGAGTAATTCAGCGGAACCTTGTTTACATAGTGGGCTTGCCTCTCAATCTGGCTGATGAAGATGTAAAATTTTTGCCTCATGCTTTCAATAGTTGTTATCTTGTGTATCTGTTTTGCTTATAGGCCACCTTCCCCTCACCTTCTCAATTTTTCTTATTCTGTTTAAGTTTACTAGTATTTTATCACTTTGCAGCTTCTCCAGCAGCGAGAATATTTTGGTCAGTATGGGAAGGTCTTAAAAGTCTCGATGTCTCGTACTGCTGCTGGTGTTGTTCAGCAGTTTCCAAACAATACATGTAGTGTGTAAGTTTATGTTGTCCACAATTTTGTAGCTTAGCTTTTTTTTCTTAGTAGTACTTTGCAGGATTATTAGTAGCAGTGGTGGTGACTGCCATAGTGGCATAGAGCAGAGTGGCTCACAGCTAATCCTAAATGCTTGTAGTGGATCACTTTACTGTTGTGGTCCATGGTGGCCACTACTACTCTCTTAGGAGTCGTATTCCTCATTTCAACATCTTAAAGATCCACCTGAATGTAATGGTCTTCACAAGTTTGACATTAAAAAACGTCATTTAGAGATCTGAAATCACTTTGATAGTGCATCACACTATGTGTGTTTGTGTGAGTTCTTGAACTCATAGTTAAATAGTGTGCAATAATTCTGCCATTTTGCAGTGAGACGGCCCCCTGTGCTCCTATAATCCCCATTTCGATTGTAGTTGTGTTTTTTTGCTGCTGAAATCACAGCCATTATTGTCTGTTGGTTGCACTATTGCTCTCAAGCATGGAAAATCCTTTTTTTTTTCCCTTTTTCTCCCTAAAATTAGTGTCATTTCATGTATTTTCTGGAGCAAACTTGTAAACATGACACTTTAATAATCTGGTTGCTTGTTTTTTTTTGTTTCTCACCTTTTATTTTCACTTCATTGCACCTTAGCCTTTTTTATGCGGGTCTACCTGTCTTATATTATATCCATCTGACTAACCTCACTCTGTTCTCTGGCACCATATCCAGCCATTTCTATTGTTTTCGATACCTTCCTGATATTTTGGGCTTTACCTATTCTCTTGCAGCATCTTTGACATTATGCTCCTCTGTTATTTACTCAGTTCTCTCACTGTTTCCTGTTCTCTCTTACAATTTGGTCATTGTGTCGTTCTCTCTCACAGGTCTTTCTAGATTTCATCTGTGTTCTCTATTAGCAGAATATGAATGGCTCTCATTTTTGGCAATTTTTTTTAAAATTTGAATGTGTATATGCGTGTCTCTCTGTATGAATATATGCTTCACTACAGTGACGGCCATCCTGCTATCCTGTGATAGCCATTTTGGGATTGGCTGCTCTGTGTTGATATATAGGATTGATACTATGGTACTCCTTGTTCTTTTCATTGTGTTATGCTAAATGACTCTCATATTCGGCAATTTTTGTTTTAAATTTGAGCCTGTATTTGTGTGTTTCTACGTATGAATATATGCATCACAACAATAACGGCCATCCTTCTATCCTGTGATAGCCATTTTGAGGTTGGCTGCTCGGTGTTGATATAGAGGATTGATACTATGGTACTCCTTGCTCTATTGATTGTGTTATTGTTAATTTTCCATCAACTTCTTCTGGTTGCATGTATTTGTAATCTTCTATTTTTTTACTATTTTTAATTATGTAAATTTTTAAACTACTATGATTATTGATTAAGTGATTTTTGAAGTTTTTCTTTGCAATGACTTTCTTTTTTGTAGTGGTCACTCCTCAATATGCTATTCCACTATAGCTTTTTGGTGGGTGACCACTATGCACCACTTTCTGCTATAATTTGCCTTGCTATTATGTTTTTTAAGTAGCTAGCTTCTCATATTGGTTTCTATGGTAAGTGCTAGATAGACCTTTTACTTTTTCTGGGTTGTTGTCATTCAGAATAACCGGATAGTATTGGTGTGTATGCATTTTTTTTTTCCTTTCTCTTTTTGATACTTCTCTTTTGTTAGTACTGGATGGAAGGAAATGACCAGCAAAAGGACTACACCAAAGCAATACCTTTTCTTGGAAATGAAATAGAAAAGCCCATTTACCTTTTTTTGGAAAAAGGCTTTTTACCTTCTAAAGCGCAAACTTTAATTTAAAGAAGACCAAAAACAGGATTTATGGCTTTCATCCCCTCCATGATATTCCCTCTTACGTCTGCTTGCTTACCTTTATAAACGAAATTGTAGCAGTTCCTGAAAGATTTTTTGCCCCCAGATATATTACTTATTCAAAGGAAGAAGAAGCAATTCGGTGCATTCAAAATGTTCATGGATTTGTTTTGGAGGGTAGACCATTAAGGTACCTATATCTGGATTTATTGAAGCTATTCATGTATGGATGACTAGCCTATGATAGTCTAATTCCCCTATATGTTTTTGGTTTGTAAATTTGCAGGGCTTGCTTTGGAACCACTAAATATTGCCATGCGTGGCTCAGAAACATGGTATGAAAATCACTAATTCCTCATATTTTAACTTGTTTGTTCGATTGATAGTTAAGCTTGATAGGGGATAAATCTTCATGAACAGCCTTGCAGCAATCCGGATTGTCTATATCTGCATGAGATTGGCTCTCAAGAAGATAGTTTCACTAAAGATGAAATAATTTCAGCATACACTAGGTACTTTTTTTTCTTGAGTGAATTTTGAAACAAGCTTTATTATGAACGTGTTGAAAGATAGAATCTATTGTTTATATGATTCCATCATTATTGGATTAAGTAATGGATAGTAGTTTACCCTTTTCTTGTTAAGAAGAATGTTTTATACCTAAAACCAAAAGATGAGACACGACTTGGTCCCCAAATATCAAAATGGATAATAAAAAATGAGAATTATATCTTGATTCAGACCTTTTAGGAAAAGAAAATCTAACATGTTTTTCCTAGCTGACCTAACTCACATTCTAACCTCCGAAGACTACTACTAAGTTGAGGGACCATTTTTTTTTTTATAATTTTGACAAGTGAGGATGTCTCAAACGATCATGTAAAAATTTAGGAGATGGAAATGCAAAACAAGACACATGTGGACTAGTTCCAAAATAGTATAAATCTCTAGATTCATGTCCTTTTCCAATCAACCGCCCTGTACCACGTAGTCTAACAACAGAATTGACATCAAAGATTATTGAACAATTTGAAGACTTGGTTAATTGACTTAATGAAATAAGATTGAAAGTACAAGCAGGAACAAAAAGCACAAATATTAGATTTAAGTATGGAGAAAAGGAAATTTGACCAATTCCCTTCGGCGAAACTCTAGAACCATTGGCTAAGTTATGAAATTAGGACTTTTTAGAAAAGAAAGGGATGATAACAAAGAGGTATTACTAGAAATGTGATCAGAAGCACATGAGTCAATTAACCATGGGCTTTGTCTTTCCACGGATTGTAAGATGTAAGCTGTTGACAAGCTGGGATTTGTAGATGATTGTGCAAGTTATTAGATTTCAACCTTAGATATTTTTGGTATTCTTCATCAGAGAATTTAGGCTCAACAACTGCAGCTTTAGAGATATTGGGAAAGTTGTGCAAAGAGAAGCAATTCCCTTGAACAGTGCATTGAGAACGTCCTCTACCACCATGTCATCCTCTAGCATTGCGTCCTCCTCTTCCACGTGTGGAAACCATGCCAGAAGATTCCACAGGTTCTTGAACATTTCTGCTTAGAAGTGTTTGAACCAAAAGGAGCCATGTTGTCAAGCTTTCCATGGATGGGATTTCACATCCTATTAAAAGTTGATCTCTAACATGTTCAAAATTTGTATGTGTGGCATGGAGGATCATCACTATATAGAATTTGTCCAACTTTTTCTTGATCTTGTCTAATGACTCAACCTCTAATAATATCTTTAATTCTTCAATAATCGATTGGGCTTCACTCATGAAAGACATCATGCCATGATCTGTTTAAGAGGGGCAGGCCTATTGGCAGAGTCGTAAAGGTGTTGAATATCATTTGCAAAAATACTTTAAGCCTTTCAAAAAAAAGAGATGTTTCAAATGAACTAGGGGTACCCTATAATTTGCTTTCCACATATTTGAAGTCTGAGGAGACCGTCTGAGAGTAGAAAAAAGCCAATAAAAGCAGCAAATAGAGAACCCTAGGTTTGACCTTCAACCACACTAGAAATTAAGAAAATGGTCAGCATGGAGAGAGGAGGTTTGACAAGCCCTAAGGAGGAGGCATAACGTTGCTCTAGTGAAAGGATGGCAGGGTGTGGATGTCACACGCCTAGTAGCGGCAAACGTAGCAGAATCTGCTTCCAGGATTGGCGGGGTTGGCTGTCACCTGAAGAGATGCTCGAAGTCTGGTGGTTACCGAAGAAATCCATGACAACGATGGACAATGGATACTTCGTCGAAGAAGACTGAGGCCAATAGAGCAGGATAAACCTACTCTGATACCAACTTAAGATCAATTAAAGAGACTATATATTTTAGAGGGCTTGATCACACCTCTCTTATGTCTCATCTTTATATTGATATAATTAGAGTCCTGGATACATGGATAGGTATAACATATAGGAGTTTTCCCATACAACTACTTTGTACCTATAATTAATACCTATTCTAACACATGTTTTTCCCCATAGTTAACTAAAGGTTTCATTTGTTTATGACATTATATTTCAGTCTGTGCATTGCAAAGGATAAATATCTTTACAATTATAATTCATAATAAATGAATAGATATTTTTAAATTTATAAATAATATTATAATTAAAATTCATAGTGTATATGTATAGATATGTGTATGTATCTAAAATATAAGTTATGTTTTGGAATTATAATAAATATTTGACATATGGGTACTTTTAAATTGATATTGATAGGTAGTTAAGAAAATTAAGTATACATCAAAATATAAACAGTTTACTTTGAAATGATTGAGAGATTTTTTTTGGCTTGTTGCCAAAGTAAAATGCACGTCCCAAAGTGAGAAGAGAGTGTTGAGAATTTCTAATTGAGAGAATGAGCCCTTTGAAGTGTTATAATATAGCAGTAGTTGTAGATGAATTCAAATGGGCATCACAATTCGTGAGCCAAATTAGATATCTTAATTTGTGTTTCTTTGTTTGCACATTATATCTGCTTGCAAATTGCTTGTAGTGCTTTTCATTCAATGGTCTAGTCACTTGCTCTCTTATTTTGAAGAAGTCGTGTTCAACAAATTACGGGTGCTGCAAGCAACCTGCAACGGCGAAGTGGTGATGTATTGCCTCCTCCATTGGATGATTGCACAGATACTTCCTTGGGGAAACCAATTGTGAACAATGCATCAAGTGTAGGTTTTTTTCATGCTTTCTTTAATTCTTGCTTTGTTATATGGCCTCATTTTTTTGGGTGTGTATCTTTATTTTTGTGCTAATTTGATATTTTGTTGCTTTTCCCTCATTGACTATACTGGATTTGAAAATTTAGTTTGTGCATTCTCCATCTGAGTATATAAGGTTCTAACTTTCTATTTTTATCATGGGGGCAGACCGCTGTTAGCATTGTGAAAGGTTCACCTCCTTATGGGAGTTCTGGAAGACCTATAGCTCTTTCTGCTGCTGCATGGTAATGCATATTTTCTTTTATTCTGCAATGAAGGTTGAAATAATTTAAATTTAAACTTATAAAAATTTCAACCAATGTGTTTGCTAGGGGTACACGGGCTACGAATTGTCAACCAGCTGCTGGTGGTTTATTATGTGCAAATGGATTGCCCAAGACTAAACCTGATACAATCAACAGCACACTACCCTTTTTGTCTGCTGTTGCAGGCACAATTCAGGCTTCATTAAATAGTGATGTGACAAAGAGACCACTGTCGAGTGATGGGAGTCATAGTATGGCTGCTGGGGTAAAAGATGAATTATTGAAACCTGTTAAACAATATAGAAGCATTGATAACATTTCTAGACCTGGTGAAAGAACTTTGGCTTCTGATGTTTCACCTGTGAAATTGAACAACCAGTTGTCTTCTCTACCATTGCTCAGAGATGGTGATAAAGGCAGTTGTACTGCCATGAATGCACCAAATTCTATTGACATCACTCAACAGTCATGCAGCTTTGGTCCTGAGGAAGCAATTATTTCTACTAGTGAAGAGATTGAGAACTTGTCCTGTGATCTGTCATCTGTTTACATTGATGGAAATTCCCCAAATGAACAATACAGCCTAACCAAACCTATCAGCTCATCTGATAACGTGTTGGGTAACTCTATGCAGTCTCAAGAATCACAGTATAGTACTGACAAATTTAGGGATGTAATGATTACAAATGCAGAAAGTAAAGCTGCTGCATTAGATAATGAGGTTTGTAATTTAAAAGCACAGTTTGATTTGTCATTGGTTTCTCAATCTCAAGTAGTATCGGCTAATACTGAAGTGGAAGATGAAGTAACAACTTTTGATAATCAAAGACTTAAGGATCCAGAAGTTGTTTGTTCATATTTGCCAAAGTCAGCCAGTTTTCGTCATGTCCCAAATCTTTCTCATCCTCATCTCCTGCAGCATGAACCATTCAATGTTGTAAGTACTGGTTCTTTAGATGCCAATGATAAAGTTGGGGATAACTCCCTATTACATGCAAATAACATATTATGCAACGGATATTCTGATAAATCAATGAGCTCTAGTTCTTATGGCTTCCTCCATGATGAAAGAAATGAACAACATATTGGAAGTGATGCTGTTATGGACAAGGGTGAGAGTAGTATAATTTCAAATATTTTGTCCATGGAGTTTGATGCCTGGGATGACTCGGTAACATCACCTCAGAGTTTGGCCAAGTTGTTGAGAGACAACGATGACAAGCGGAATGGCTCACTAAAAAACTGTAGTTCTTGGAAAATTCAGAGTAACAATCAGTCCAGATTTTCTTTTGCAAGACAGGAGGAATCCAAAATCCAAGCCAATGTACATCCATCTTCTGGTGCCATCCAACAATTTCCAAACAATGGCTCACTCATACATGATTTTGTGGAAAGAGACTTTTCTTTGGACAAGCTGGGTATCACAAATGGCTTCCACTCCAATAACCTCGAGGAATCTGGAAATCTGGGCAATGGTCAATTTTTTCCTTCAAACAATAAGCTTTCTGGTAGGTATTGATGACTTAGTTAAACTGGATACCCTAGGTCTTTTTTATAACAACACTTCTTATCATAGTTCTTTTGTTGTTCAGTCATTGCCATAGTTTTTGTTGTGCTTAATTGCTTGTAGATTCTTGCTGGATAAGCTGTATATTTTGAAAAATATCTTACTTTTGATGGGATTTGCCAGAACTAACTAGAGGCGTTCTGCACATAAAATTTCAATATTATACTTGTGTACATTAAACGAATTGAGCTTTTATCACGGTTGGTAGAGTAAATGATTTATTATGTACACTTGTATTGCCATTGCTTAAGTACACTTGTAACACCGAAAACCTCCCCGACAGGTTAACTGTTCAGGTATTAGTCAATTTTGTGGTTTATTGTTTGCTAATTTTGATGAGTTATGTAACCAAGTTTAAAGTGCAGTGACTGCTTTAGGGACATGTTTTCTTGGTATAATAGATATGTAATGTCATTTCTTTATCATATCATATTCTTCAGCTGTTTCAAGAGCACAAATTTCAGCACCACCAGGATTTTCTGTACCAAATAGGGCACCACCTCCTGGTTTCTCCTCTCTTGAGAGAATGGGGCACGCATTTGACTCTCTTTCTGGTTAGTTCTTGTTTTGTTCTACTTTTTACATGTCTTTCTAGATAGTGGTTTAATATTATTGTTATCCCTTTGACAGGGAATTCATTGCTTGACCCTTCTTTCTTACTAAGAAGTTCATATCAAACACCCTCAACTGGAAATATTGGTGGTCAAGGAGACATTGAATTTATGGATCCTGCTATTTTAGCAGTTGGTAAAGGGAGAATTCAAGGTGCACGAAATAGCACATTGCTGGACATGCGGTCTAATTACCCTGAACAGTTAAATTACTTTGAAAATGAGGCTAGAGTTCAATTATTAATGCAAAGATCTCTCTCACCACAGCAAAACCTTCGATTTTCTGATATTGGGAATTCCTTTTCTCAGTTTGGTGATTCCTATGGTATCTCTTCTAGGTTAAATCAATCACAAGTCAATAATCTGGCTTCATTTCCTCAGTTGTCTCATCAGCAGTCTAGAAATGCAGTCTTGTCAAATGGTCAGTTGGATGGGTGGAATGAAGTGCCGAGTGGAAATAGTTTGGGTGTGGCAGAGCTTTTGAGGAATGAAAGACTTGGATTTAACAAGTTTTATAGAGGATATGATGATCCAAAATATCGGATGCCTAATTCTAGGGATCTGTACAACAGAACATTTGGGATTTGAAATTATTGCCCATATTAACCATGGTAAAGCAAAGTCAGAATTAGACAAACAGAACTTTTCTGCATTGCCGAAGGTGATGAGGCTGGCTCATGACTTAAATTTTCTATTGGGCTTCCATATGATTAAACTCTCAAGAGTGTGGTTATAACTGCTGCTGGTAATCATTTGAATCCAAGCTTACTCTTTCTTTAGTATTTTTGGTCTAGTTCTTGATTTTACGCGTCCTCTTACGTTGGTTTTGTACATTATGTTGTGTATAGAAAGGTGTTACTTGTCCTCTAATACTAGATTTAAAAATACTGTCATTTTGGTACACCAAATTTTGTATAAACTTCTCCGTGAACACTAATAAGGTGAAGGAAATAAATTTCTCCATAAAAGAAAATTAATTTGTGCATGAGTTAAAAAAACTTTTTGTAGAGAAGTTGATATGAGAAAACTTCTATTTATTGACTTATGCGCAGAGATAATTTTGAACTTTTAAACAAACTAATTTCAATTCTTCCTTATTTTCTTCCCCGTATTTATCCTTTATCATATATGAATGACTTTGGTGTTCAGTTTTAGAAATGTACAACACTCAATATTCTCCCCTTTTTCTATGCAGTTCTTGATTTGTGGAAGCAAAGCTGGGTTGAGATTGAGAAAACAATCAAGGATCGGAATGTGATCTATTTTGCAGGTAGATCTTAGTTGAGTGTTTTCTCTTGGTAGAGAGCATGGAAACCTGTTGATTGACTATCAAATAATCTCTAGTATATTTATTGATAATGTAATTTTTTTTCTTTCACCGATCTTGTGGATATAATAGAGGTTTGATTGGAATAATTCAATGGAAATAATTTTGGCAGTAGCTTTTTTTCTTGGTGTGGTGTTTTAATTTTTTTTGTATATTTGGTATGAAACCCTTTTTATGTTGAAAAATCCCGTACGTGTAACACTGACTGTTGCTTTTTTTATAATGGCATTTTATTACTTTGTATATTTATATAACAAACAGTATAAGAATTTGGTGTTTTAAGCTATATATACACATTAATTACCTCTGTTAAGTTGCCTTGCTTTGTTTTGTTTATCTGCCATTTTGCTGTGTTGTGATCTTGTAACTGGTTGTCAGGCTGTTAAACAGCATGGCTGGAGTGTGACTTGTCATTGATGAATGACTTTTTACATGGTTCTGTTAGTGCAAGTCAGCGTTTCTACTTTTTGTTGCAACTGTGTAATTTTACGTGAGTGTGGCGATAAACATTTTCTAAAGGCTTGATTTTGGGTGATTAACGTGTTAGGTTATATTTTTTTGAACGTTTGTTTACTTTTACAGACTAGTACAATCTCACGGATCGGGGGACTAGTATATTTCTTACAAATTTCTTGGTGCCTTTATTTGAGTAAACAATGTCACTTTCTCGGGCTTAGATTACACTGAGTTGCTACAATAAATAGGTAGGATATTGCTTTATTAGTGTGCAATAATATTAAAATCCTGTTTTGGAGGTAATCGAATGGGTCTTCGGAGGCAGTGGCAACTCTTTTATATTTAGTGATGCACCATAAATCCAAATAACTGCAAACTACAATGTATGCTGGAAACAATTGCTCCATGCGCATTTTCGTTTTTGTGAAGAAGTCCAAATGCAACAAAATGGAAAAGAGAACCCGTTGTTTTTGAAAAGGGTAATGTTACATAGTCTGCATTATAGAGGTAGATTTGCTAGAAAATTAACTATTCAAGGGGTGGCAATTACAAGAATAAAGCGGTAATGATCAATCACTTATTAGTGAACATGATAATAGAGTTAATTTGCTTACGTGAACACCATAGCTGCTGCTGCTTCTATGATAAGAGACAAGGAGAAGAGAAAATCTTGAGTAAATATATAAATATCGATGTGGAGTTGAAAACTTAGAAAACTATTTACTTACATATTAAATTAGTAAGTGCAGCATTACTTACATATTGAAATCTATCCTGAAGAATTCAAAACCTATAGCTAACCTTAACACATTTTCAGTCTTCCTAATGCATCTAACACCTTCGTCAATATTTCTAATATTAAAAAATAAGATAAATTTTTCTATAGGTTAAGATTAATTTTTCTACTAGTTAAGATTAATTTATACGCAAGTTAACTTACATATTTACAAATTAATTTATGTATAAAATAAGTTAAAATTATAAAGAATCATATTTTTACCTAAAGTAATTATGAAAAAACTTGTTGAAAGAGATCCTTTGAAATAAGGCCAAAAATAGTTGGAAAACATATACCATCTAACAATTTCCAATAAGTAAGAATCTGATACAAATCAAAGAAGAAATGGTGAGGTCTCACAATGGAAGATATTTTCATAGTAGCTCAAAGCTTTCATTTTTAAGTTGGATCTCAAATAAAATAGGAAGGTGTAAGTACATTAAAATAGTCTACCACATATATTTCAAAACACCATGGACATTCAGTATGATCCTACCAACTAAATCACTGTTGTTCTACAAATATAAATGAGAATGGTATGGTAGTTATATAAAGTTTATTTTGTTTTTATGTTGGTTTTGCTTCTACATGTTCTATCATACTTGTATTGTGTCTCAATATACAACCAATTTCATCCTCCTTTCTTCTAAATGGTTCCAAAAGTAAAAAAACAAAATACATAAGCAGTATTCTAAGCATTGAGAATCTTTCAAATTGATCTTGAATTTCCTAATATACCCCTCATGGATTAATTGAAGAGTATTCACTCTAGAAGAATTACTTATGTAACTTTCTTATTTTTACATGGTTTATTCAATTTTAAAACTTACTTTATCTCCGTCATTTAATTTTCAATTCCTATGGTATTTGTTGTTGGAGGATTACCCTAATTGTGTCAATGTATTTAGTCTATTTTAAATTGAGAATATTAAATAACAAAAAAGTAAAAGTATATGGATTAAACTGAGTATAGTGTCGTGACCTTCCCTCCCTCTTTCACTTAACTACACATTTTAGGGACCATTTGTTGGATAGGACATTGAAGGTCTGATCCAACAAGGTCCATGCTTTCTTCTTTTTTAGTTGATTTTTAGCAAGGGGCATGTGTTCTTCTTCTGTTGTCATAAAAACTTTGCAGAGTAGTGTTTGATAGGCTTTATTATTGGCATGCTGTGTAACTGTAAGCACCTCTTTATGATGACCAGTGAAGATGGCAAGGTGCATTTTAAATCATTTTTCATTTAAGCCAACTTCTATTTTTCATTTATTAAAATAGATATATAACCCAACTATAAACTAATTAAGTTATTAAGTGTTGTTATAACACTATTACTACTTTGTTTTTTCTCTTCAAAATAAAATCAGGTTAAAGATTTCACATTAAAGATTTCACATCAAGTATAGTATAGACAATATTAATATATAATATATAATATATAATATATAAATGGAATCACATATTATTTTATAAATTAGTTTTATAAAATTGAATTACATTACTACTTCTTAAAAATAAAATAAAATAAAATATAATAATTAAATATTTTATTTTGTAATAACACATCTTTTTCCTTTAGCCTCTTATTTTATTTTAGTTTTCATAATGAAATATCTCGTGGATTTCTTTTCTTTACTCCCCTCACAATATTTTATTTGTTTTCCTATTAAGCACAACTTCTTTTGTTATTTTTTTTTAGCTTTTCAATGCCATTATTATTCTTTTGTTACTTTAACATGACAAGTTTTACTGTTATTTCCTCTAAAATAATAGACAAAATAGAAGAATTGATATTTTCAAAAAGTAAAAATGAGAATATTAGAGTGACACATTTTGTAAAATGACCCTTAATCGGATCCATGTATGCACAAGAAGCAAATTTAATTAAGTTCAGTAGTTTATTTACATCTCAAATTCATTATTTACATCTTTATTGAATGCAGTAGTTTTTGGTGCTGAAACTAAATAAAACAATTACATACAATAATTTAAATAATCTTGATTACACAAGAAGGAGAGATATATTTTTAAATAAAAAAAAAAAAACTGATGTATATGGGTATGGGATGGAATTATAACTTGGACAAGCATCCATAGGCATTGAAATCTATGGGTAATTATACTTAGATTCAAACTCATGATTTGAAAAGCATATAACTCTTCTTATAACATGTAATTTCACTATGTCTATAGTTAACTCTAGTTTAAAGGGACCATACGATAATGTAAAATAAAAACAAACTAATGACAAATGTTTTCTTGTATGAAAAAATGTTTTATAAAAATTTATTTAAAACAATAGAGACTGGAAGTAAAATATTATGATTTTTAAGAACTAAACTCTTAATTAATCTCTAAATTAAAATTATATGATTATTTTTTGATAAATTTTATTATTATTAATTTAATTTTATCTTATATGTATTTCAACCTAAATCATATATACCTATTCCCATCTAAAACATGTAAATCCCATAAAGTTTTATGTTAAAAATAATTTGGATAGATTGGAAAAGAATAATATTTATAAATTATCATTAATTTTAATTTATTAATTATTTTTACAAGGGTCGAGTAGTTCTTCTCCTCACCTACTACTATTAAATGGATTAAATGGGCGTAAGTGTAAAAGGTATTTTGATACTAAGTTTAGTTTGAGAATTATGAATAATGAATATTAAAGTCAACCTAATTATAAAGTTGAAATAAACATTTTACTGGATGAGTCTGATACAAGTAAAATCCTTAATCTCATGTTAAGCAAGATTTACAATCAGTTTATTACATTTAATTGAGTTTAACATCATACTTAGTTAAACATTAACTTCGCGCTTGAAAGTTGTTTTAGATTTTTGATAGGTCTTATGCATATGAGATCGAAGTGATCTTAGTCACATGTGATAATTAACAAATTTAAAAGTCAATTTTTTTTTCTCAAATAATTAGACTTGTTATAAATAATAATACTTAATAAAAAAATTTGATAATAACATGCACGCGAAGTTATCATGTTAATTTTCCAAACGATTAATCAAATAAGATTTTTTTTTATTTCACCACATAATACCTAAATATAAAAAATATTTTATGACATTACTTTAGGTCAAATTTAATTAAAAACATGTTATGAAGTAATCAATTTATATTAGTACGCATCGATAAAAAATTTCATACTCTTTCCGAAAATTTCAACCTAACTAATCTAACAAGGAACGAGTTGGTGCCTTTAAAATTAATTCAGTCTCATCATACATATGTGGAAAATTAATTTTAAGAAAAATAAATACATAATTATCTTCTATTGATAAAAAATATAATAATATATATTAGTCGTAATTAACTTACATAAACTAAATAATATATTATAAATCCCATAAATAGTTATTAATAATAAAAATATTATTTATTTGGTTAAAATTTATATTTTATAAATTAAATACTCTACAAGAAAGTCATAAATAAAAACTAAAGTTAGAAATAAAAATTAAAGTTAGAGACAAAAAATAATTAGTTACTTTATTAACTAAATTAAATATTATCCTAGAGATTACAAAAAATTTGGTATCTAAAGTGTTTTCTAATAATTTCTAAGATGGTATCTAAATTAGCTACCAATGTTTTAACTACTAATATTTAGATTTTAAATTAGTATCTAAAAAATTAATAGAGACTAATTTAGAATATAAGTAGTTAGTAACTAAAATCTTGGTAACTAATAGTTAGATACCAATTTAAAAATTATTTTATAAATTTTTATTAATAATAAAAGTTACTTTAGATACTAATAATTTATTTAGTTTAATATGATGTCTAATTTAATCAATATAATAATTAATTATTTTAATCTTTAAAATTAATTTTTATTTAATGATATTTTTGTTTACAATAAATTAAACCAAATACTACAATCAATTTAATTGTTTGATACGGTGAATTCACCCAATTAAATAAACACTCAACCATAAATAGTATCATAATTTATTATTCCATCTGGTTATAGTATGATTTTGTTTGATGTTATGTGTTCCATCCCTTTCACTCTATATGATATGTGCATAAACTATAAGACAAAGTTGGAAAGAACCAAACAGAGAGCTACCATAGTTGTACAGTACCCCCACCCAAAGGAAAAGAAAAAGGTATGTGTATGGAAATAAAACAAACAGAAAACCCAACCATTGCTGCTCCTATCCAACAAGTAGGGTTGTCCTCTTCAGAACCACCCGTTTAAAATGTTTCTTTTAATCTTGTGGTTCAACCATAGCCCCTGTCGCAAACACCTTATCCAATTCTTGTCAGTGTTCAAACCCAACCACTTTTTATATTTAGGGTGAAGCACTAAATATCACTAGATGTCAAAAGAGAATGATTCTGCCTTTTATCTTCATTATTATTTGCTACATAACTCCAATTACTTCCAGTGAAAAAACTTTGAAATTATATTGTTTTTCAATTCAGTTGTCAACTTATCTAATATTGCAGGAGTATGTGTAAACATCGAAATATTAAGGAAGTTAAAATTACAAATAAGATAGGTTGTGGTGGCATTTTTTCTTAGTATACTCTTTTTTTATTAAAGATTTTCGATCTATTTTGATCGGATTTCGAAAAGTATGAGTAATTACTATTATATTCTGATTCTTAAGTCAGTTTGAGTTTAAGTAAAATATATTAATTTAGAATTAGAATTGTATTATCTTGGATCTTAAAATGTTTATTAATAAGTCTTAGATCTTCAATTGTATGGATAGTTAAATCAAGTCTAACAGAGTCTAATTATCCCGTAATCATTATGTGTAATGATCTTTAATGATATCGCTTATTCATTTTGAGTAAGAGGAAGTTCGTGAGGAGTGTCGAAATGTAAGTAATTGAACAAATATTAGCTTTCGATGACTCTATAATACATGATAAGCATTACAGGAAAAAAAAATTGTGTAATGGATGAAAAAATTCCAATAAAGTTGAAAGTATTAGATGAGTCACGTTGTTGTAGCACATTAGTAATTAATATTTTGTTGTGTATGTTCATTTCCATTTATGTGCTTGAAATAATTGAGGAGGATAGCATGTTTAGAGTTAAAAGTTTGTGTGTGATTTGGAGAATTTTATACTATCTTCTAATTTTCTTTTGAAAAACATTTTATAGGTTACCTAAGATTTATCTCAGGCAGCCAAGATATTATAAATGTTGTGAAATTAGCTCTTGTGTCCAAGTATAAGTCACAAGCTATGTGTGAGATTATGATTGACATTTTTGGCTCAATCATGTTTCATTATTTTGTGAAAAGCATAATTTATCATTTTAGGTATGAATGACACTTTGCAAACACAAAGGAAGGTGGAAAATGGAGAAAATTGTTTATTTACATTATTTGTAAGTTGAATTAATATGAAGGGACGGATCAATCGTTTTAAGAGTTGAGTATTATATTTTAAATTATGTAGTATTCATAATAAATATTCATTTCATTTTGTAGTATGATCACATTTTTTTACTACTAATAAGGAGATGATAATTTGTTTATCTTTCATAATTTTCTTTTATTCAACTTTTCATGTTTTCTACATCATATTGTGTCGAAAATTTAGGGGATAAGTGATCGTTTTATAAGGTTTTAGAAAATCCTAAAATTTGTTGTATATTACGTGTATTTGCTTTTAGCTGTTTGTGAATACTGTAACATTTCAAAAAAATGTTCTTTGTTAGAAATATCTTAACTTTTTTGCAGATACATAGTCAAGCCATTTTGATACGAATTTTTAGTGTTGGACATCTTGTCTGCTTAAGAACTTTTCAATCAACATGAAAATACATAAATAAATTATTATCCTTTCAATTAAGATTGAAATACACCAATTAACTATTACTCAATTAGTAAACTATCATCTAAGTTAGACTTTTATAAAAAAATTATTGTTTCGCACTAATATTTTGTTTTTAATTGGTTAAACCATATCAAATATCTCATAACTAAATCTTGGGAGCTGCGATTGCTTAGAATATATTACACTTATCAACATCTATATCCTAAAGTAAATATTTTTTTTAATATAAATAAATTCTATTGTATTTTCTTTTCCTTTATGATGATTGATTCCACATTCAATTAATACTTTTTTATATTTTTAGAAATTTTAAACCTACTAATTATTTATAATTTTTCCTTTCTTTGTGTTATTTAAATATCAGCTTCAATGAGTCATATTATTTCATAATAAATTACTTATCTTAAAAAAACAGTTATTTGTTACTTAATTGTTTTTATTTTGTTTTCTTTGACATAAATTACTTGGAGAAGCTGTGATTGTGAAAAGAGAAAAAGATTGACGTTGGAAAAGGTTTGTCTGGTGGAACAAATGTTGGGAAAAGAGAAAAAGAATAAGTATCGCTAATTATTGTGTAGGTCATGATCAGGCTAAACTTACGACAACAGAGGAACCTTTTCCCTCTTCTCTTCTCTTCTCTTCTCAGTTTCAAAGACTTGCCAAACTCATTGACCAGACTACTCATCCAATCATAAAATACTTTGATAAATGCTAACATTTTTTTTTTCATGCTAAAATATGGGATGCTAAGAGCATATTTTTTCTACACGAACTGAAAGAAAAACTACAAAAAATAAGATTTAGTTTTATAATGTAAAAAAACATTTGTATTTTATTTTTAAATGTGTTTCTCATGTTCAATAGTCTCATTAGATTCAAAATTTATAATTCACATTAAATATATCTTCTATCTTAAGTTTTGAGTTTTAAAACATATAATATCTTAAATGTAGTTATTAATTATAATAATAATATTTTAATGAATTTGAGTTCGAAACAACATAGATAAATTTTCGTTCTCTTAACTCTCTCAATTAGAAAGAATTTACTTTTTTTAAATGAAAAACTTATTTTAATATGTTCAATAATTCTATATCACTTAAAAGTTTCGAATATAGTAATTGAATTTATTTGAAATGAAAATAAAATATATATTTATATTAATTTTAGTTCTTTCCTATATTATCTTTCGCATATCTATTTTCTAATAAAAAATGGGTTAATATATTAAAAATTCATATTAATATAAAGTAAAATCATATAAAATAAAATAAAAAAATAGAAAATAGATATTTGTGTTATATTGAAGGTGGATGGTTGATGATAAGTATGATGAAAGGAGTACTATAGAAGAAAGAAATATGAGTGTGGTGTTTGTAAGTCCCGGGTCCCTAGAAAAGTTATCTAGGGTTGTAGATGTGATTATTGCAACAGTGGAAACTGAAAGCTTAGGAAGATATTTGGTGTTGATTTTGTGAAATTAGTAATACTACTAGGAAGGAAGTTATGAGGAGGAAGAGGCCAAGAAAAGGTTGGTCCCCCTCCCTATTTGACACAACACAATGACAGAGGGTGTTCCTGTTCTGATTGATTCTCTGCTGCGATTGTACAATGAAACAGAGAAAACACATGAACAGTAATTGGAATGCATAGCAGCTGATGCCTCTGTTTCGCTCTGCTCTGATCATTTCATCTACTTTTATAGCTCTCATTACCGGAATGAATAATGCTGCACTGCTATGTCACCAATATAATTAAATACTATACTCCTACTAATGTGCAATCACTTGTGTCACCCACTGCTCCTTCTCACTCAACATACCCAATCCTCGTTCCGATAAAATTGCAGCTTCACTCATCATATCCCACTTTTCAACCTTTTTCTGTCTGTAAAAACATTTTTTATTTTTTTATTTTCCATATACTTTTAAGCATTAAAGTCATAATTATTTCTTTCAATTTTAACTTGTAAGAACGCTTATTTAATGATGAAAATCACAAGCACCTGTGCTTAAATTAGTTGTGGAAAATATTTTAGCTATTGCTATAATTATTTAAATAATTGGGTCTAGGTTTAAATAAACTGATTACCATTAGAATAAAATTAACTGAAAGATAAAACAATTGGAAAACGAAAACGTAATAAAAATTAAAGAAATTTTTATTGGAATGCTCTCTTATCATTTTCAAATCACTTCTTTTTTTCTGTGTTTAACTATGTTTTGACCAGTGCACTGATAACTTTTAATCATAATTTTCAACATTCTACGTATGATGAAAAAAAATCCCATATTGTTTTCTAATTCATATAATTTCACTAAATGTATAGTATGTAATCTTGAAAATGCAGCTATTCTTACAAAGATAACTTAATAGTTTTTTTTTCTTTCAAAAAAGTATTTACTAAACACACCTCTTATCTTACGTTAAAAATTACTACATAATAGTAGGGACCAATAAATGAGCACATCCAAATTGATATCCAAGCAAAATATACATCAGAAATATATTGGAAGTTATATAACGACTAATAATTTATTTTAATATTTAAAATTGAAAATACTGACACCATTTTATATTAATTATATTTTTAGGTAATAAACATTTTTTGAGATAATTATCAATTACCCAAGTAGTGACAAAGTAGCACATTTGGCAGAAAATATCCTTATGAAATGAATGAGTATATAGAGGTATAATTAATTCAGTTGGTGAATTACCAATAAATGTTTCTTATTGGAAAAAAAATAATTAATATTTTGTTCATGTTATAAATAGGAATTATTTTAAAATAAGTTAAAACACTATAAAGGGTCACTTTGGCAAGGTAAAAAGAAAATAAAGGAGAAAGGAATTTTTTACTCATCCATATTTTTTTTTCTTTCATAAGCATACCATAATCAACAAGAATGCACCCAATCGTAAACCATCAAAAATGAAAAGGTTTTAACTCCCAAAGAACAGAGCAAACATGTAACAGCGTTGGGGTAGTCAAATCATGTTGTGAAATATGCAATGAAAAATACAAAACACCGATTGGCTTCCTCCCAAAGTCAGGGTTGCATACAAAAGAGCCCACACTCACAAAATTGGCGGGCGAATACACGAGTTTTGATAGCCTGTTACTAATTTTGAAGAAAAGGGGATTCTATGATAGAAGTGCAACCGAAAATAGTTTTTTTTCTCCATACATGATTGGCATAATGGTTTAACCAAGAGGAGCAATCAGATGTCGTATCTAAGTATTCATCAAGCAGTAACAGAATTATACAAGGAGTTATAAACGCAAAGGTCTGTTGCAATTTACCATTTTTACTTGCATTACTAGATAGGCTGGGATGGTGTCTGCAGGGGCTTGACCTCGTAATAGAATTGAGGTGCATTGCTACCTGGTGCACTGGCTGAAGTGAAACAGAGGTTCTGCGGAATTGAGTTCAATGATTTTGTTGGAAAGATGGCATTTGGTGGAAAGGTAGCTGAAATTGAGAATCCTGATGATGCTGCAGTAGAGAACGATGGTACTGGGGTGGCGGAAACCTGGCTATGTGTTTGCCACGCCCAGTTGGGGACTCCTTTTGAAGGATCTATGCCGATTCTCTCTGCTCTTTCCTGTAAAATATTTCAACAATCTTTAAAAGATAGGCATATAGATATCTTCCTGTACAAGAAAAGACACGCTTATGCTCGTATCAAGTCGTACTTATGCACGAAGTAAACTCCGAGTATCTCGTCCACGTAGGATACAAATTTGAAAAGGAATGCCGAAAGGAAATGTTTGACAGAAATAGGATAACAGGTGAGTAAGTACAACAACTACTGAAATATTTGGCTTTTAGTATTATAAAAAAAATAATACTCATGATAAAAAAATTTAACTCCATTAGTTTTGTTTGAATTCGTTGAATAGTTAAGATAATTGAGTAGGGTGTTTGTTTTTTAATAATTTACACATATTTATTAAGAAAAAAAATTAAAGGTAATATGTCAATACCAATTTTAAATCTAAAGCAAACCATCAAACCTTTCAAATTTAAAATTTCTTCTTCAATAAATACATGTGGTAGTTACAATTTACTTAAATCAAAGTTCAAACAAATGCAATTAAAGTTTTTATACTAATTATGTCTTCTTAGTGTACTAGAAACGAAGTATGTCAAATAATATTTATTGCATTAGACCGACTATTTAACCACGGAAATATCATCCCAGGCCCAAACGGTTTGTCATTAAATTTTTAGTCATTTCCAAATTTATCCCATTACCAAGAATATATTTATGAGATTACAATAACCTATTCATAGACTCACCACTTCTAGTACTGCTTTGTCAACATATTTCAACAACAACCCATCTTGTCAAAAAGGAATAAGTCACAGAATTATTTACCAAATAGACAAATTCCCTGATAAGTTAGATTGCACCAAAAGTTGATAAAGATCGTATGTAAACGGTAAGGAGGATTCCATAACCATAAAACTCAACTTCGAATGTTATGTCAAAATGAAAAGTTAAACGTGTCTCTTTGAAATAAGGCAGACACTAAGAAGGAAATTATCGTAAATGTTTATATGAAGTATTTAGTAAGGAAACAAGCAATCAGTTGCAACAGGCATTTGAACTCACCAGATTGGGAAAGAAAGTGGAATATGAGGTATTCCATTCAGAAGGACGCTCTTCAGTTACAATGTGCCTTTTCAAAGAAGGATCACCAATAACTGAATTAACATTAGTCTCCATCTGCAAATAAAGAGAATCACCTCATCATGGCCATTAATTACTAAGATATGAATGCGAAGTAATTGCAAAACAATACCAGAAACCATGTTTAATAAAGATCAACAGTGTCAAAGTAATGAACTACATGTGAACCCACGAAGGACAGAAAAGCTTCGTTTCTGTTAAAAAATCTTCCCACCATTGATCACCAATGAAGAGTGTTACGGAGCTAGCTAGAGCAAATAAAGGGCATAATGTGATATAGACCTTTGCCCCCTTGGTTAAAGTAAACCAAGATGTAAAGTTCAATTATACCCTTGAAATTCTTCCGGGGTGCGTGCTGTAAGGGACTTGCTGGAAGTGAAGATGGCCCAGATTTTCTTTGGGACCATGTCCTGGAGTCGCTATGCCCAGATTGAGATCAAGATCGTGACTGCCACCTGTGTTGAAGACAAATACAAATATCATTACCCATTCACCATTTCTTTTTAACTCTAACAATCAATTGGAAATAAAATGTATCTAAATAGTATCATGCTAAAAAGTACTACCTTCATTAATAGCTTCAGGTTTCATTTCGCTCTCATATGCACTTGGCTCGAAGTTAGTCACTGCCTCCCTTCCATTGCACTTGATAGCTGCCTTGTCATAAGCCCTGGTTTCCAGAAAATCAAAAGGGAGACATATGTTGGTTGGAACCGTAATTAGCTTTGATAATTCAGGGAAAAAAGTTCAGGGCAGGTAGAATGTAATTCATGTATCATTAGGACCTTGCAGCTTCTACTTCGCTGTCGAAAAGCCCAAGATATATATACCTGCACGAAAGCATTGCAATCTCTAAAACAACAAAAACACCTCTGCCAATCGTTTCTGTGAAGCAGGCATCCTAGACATGTTTCTCCAAACATGGAAAAAAAGCCTAAAGAGTAAAGACCGATTGACTACCAAGCTGAAAACAATTCCCTTCGAATTCGTACTTCAGTTATACCAACGGGTACAGCTGATTGCAATAGGAACTTAAAATCGTACTAATATCTATTAGCTCGTACTAACGTCTAAATTCCATAAACGTAGCACACCACTACATCAGTATAAAAAAATAGATCCTCACTTTTTTCCAAGGAATTGTCCCATTCGAGCTTCCCACCGGCCACATTTGTGGAGAGTCACTCCCCTGAATTTTGAACTACCCCTTGAGAAACCGGTACTGTGACGGCGGAGTATGTGGACGAACTCCTCCTTTGAAAGATTTTTCATCTGTTCATCATTAATAACCAGTGAAAAGTCAATCGCAAGCTCCGTCTAGATTCAAATTCAGAGAAAGCTTATGGTTTTCCAACCTGTTTTAGATCCTCCTCATAATCAACAAGATTAAAATTGATATCAGCATCAAGTCCCCTGAACTTAATTGCAGCTCGATCATAGGCCCTATATTTGAAAAGTCCGAGTCAATTGAGGAAGACACCAATCAAACAAAGGACAGGTTCCATTAGTAAACAAAACTACGACAAAGGATATTAAAATATGCGCAAAAAGTTTTACCTAGCTGCGGCATGAGCGGTGTCAAATCCACCTACAATGGATAACAATCTAATCAAAAGACTCTAAAAATAGCAAGGAAGCATCGAATAATAAACTCAAATATATATATATATAAATGGAAAAAACAATCAATCATAAATACAAATCCATACCCAAATAGACTTGTTTCCCGCAATCCCTACACCAAACAAGAAACCAATTAAGGCCAATTCTGTTGCATTTTCAAATTCCACCATGATTAACCAAATTAAATTTCCAAAGCAAATAATTATAGTTACTTCAAACCAAAACCTAATTAAAAGGGAAAATCATAATCAATATAAAATAGACGCTAAAATGAACGATGAGAAATGCACGAACCAGATGTGCGATTCCCATCTTCCCGTCCTTCGGTAGAAGGTGACTCCTCTGTACTGAGAGCTCCGAGACCGTGGACCTCTCCTACTCTTCTTCACCTGAGGTTGTTGCTGAACCTGAAACACCTTCACCTCGCCGTTTTGACGATCCAGCGAGAGATCCATCAAACTCTTCCTAGCCTGAAACGACGACGTCGAACTCTGCCCTTGCCAATTATCCGCGGTCACCGGAAATAGCTCCTTCGTCGCGGTGACGACGACGTCGTCCGCGCCTTCGACCTTAAGAATTCCGAAATTGAAGGTGAACACGCCACCGGCGCGTGTCGAGCACGAGTCCTCGTTGCTAGACCCTTCCGCATTCACCACGGAGGAATTCGAAGTTACCGAAGAAGCTTCGGGAAACTTGTCCAACAGCATCACCGAGTCGTGGCTCTGAGTCGAGTCGGCATTCAGATTAAGATCCAACATGACGCTTAATCTTCTTTTACTAGGTATTGTTCAACTCTGATTTTCTTTCTATTTTATTATTCGTATTGCTTACGCGCTTTATTATTATTAATTCCAACTATAACATATCAAACTAATATTGCTTCAACGTCAGTGTAGATTCTCTTTTTTTCTTTCAATCGATGGTTACAACAAGTAAAATCGATCGAATCAAAAGAAACAACCAATTATTACACGTAAAATGTAACCTAAACGGTTGAAGACGCAATATCTGAGGGTGTAGTTAGGTGTATAAAGAGCTTCTTCCACGAACTAGGAATCTGCAGTGGAACAGAAGCATAGAGAGGGAAAACAGAATTAGAAGGTTCTCCGGTCACTGTGAGTTCGACGGAGAAGTTATCCGGCGACCGGAAGAACGAAGGAGGAGGAAGAAAGGGAAACTCACAGAAGGCGTGAGAAGGAAGCACTGCTACGTTTGGTAGTTGCATTTATGGTTTCCTGGTGATGATTTCAGAACCGGAGAGAATAAAACACTGGGGGCTACCGGATTCCATGGCACCGGAGAGAGAGTGAGAGGTAACAGGATCCAAACGGAACACTTATTATATTCTGACCCATTTTATGAGATGATGGAATATATAAACATCTTCTCTCTCATGGTTCCAACTTCGAACCGGTTGGTACGGTCACCGGTCAAGGAAAGCAGATTTTTTTTATTACTCTTTGACACAGTAGAGTTGTGGTCTCATCGACGGAAACAGCCATCCACCACTAACGGCTGAGTTTGTAGTTATAGGTATTAGGGAGGGAGGTAATAAGGGCGTTTTCGGTATAAATTATTATATGCCCAAATTTCTCTCTCTCTCTCTCTTCTCACTATTAACTAAATATTGTTTGTAAACAAAATTCACTTCATAACACTAACAATTTCAGATTGCATTAAAGCATAAAAATTAATTAAACTCCAATACTTATGTTACTTATTCTGAATTATGCAACATATTGTCTTGAATATCATTATGTACGATAGTATAGATGATATTTTTATAAAAGGCTCTTTCCTATCTTGCTTTTTTTAAGTGTGTGATAGAATCTTTTCAACCAATGTATTACATAAAAAGTAAATAATTTATGTATGACTATATAAACGTTTTTATATTATTTTTTAATTATAAATTATAAATTAATATGCATGCTAAATTTACTAATTTTAATATATATGTATATATATATATATATTATTAGTTAATAGTATAAAAGTATTTATACTTAAAATGTGTACAGGTTAAATCTATATACAATTAATTTCTTATAAAAATATACTAAATAATGAAGAGGGTAACGACTTGGAAAATAGTTTAATTATAAGTGATATATTTAAAATCATACATAACTATTTTATTATTAAAGTGAAAAAATATATAAGTAGAAAAATAGTTAGATTTTATTTTAAATGAATTACTAGTCAACTCACTTGTTTGAATGAAGTTGGGTAGAACCAAATTTAGACTCTTCAAGATACCTACAATAAACTTTTCTAGTGGAAACCAGACATCTGTATTTATTATTAAGCAAGAATAAAAATAAAATAAATCAAAAGCCAAATTTTATAGACTAAGACAGACGACGTCACAAGAGATTTCAGTCGTTGAAAGATCAAGTCAATGACCACCCATATCAACGACCCTTCACATCCTCTGACACTTCCTAAATTCCAAAACATCTCCGACCTGACTCGAATTACGTAACCCTCCACATCTTCTGACACATTCTGACTCCCGAGACGTCTCCAACCCTTCGCGAGATTCCCATACTCGGGCAAAAGGGACCTAAGTAACTATGTCCAACGAACTGACACTATGTCGACCAACGACCACCCATAACCTCACAAGAAAGAAATTTTTCTTTAAACTTAGACTTTTTGTTGTGCTTGAGCCAGGGGACAAGTGTATCATCAAGAGGTCGAACACTTGTATACACGTAAGCACTCGACTAGTTAGCCTCCCAGCCATTTTTGCCATGTCCCATGAATCAGTTAGCAACATTATTGAGTAATCATTACACGGTAATCATACAGAAACTATGATCAATGGGCAACCATATCTGTTATTTCATACATCTTGATACCAAAAACTGTAACTGTAAATAGACAATCATCTCTCAAAAAAAAGATAATGACATGACACTCAACATTGTAACTCTAAAACTGGTTTGTGCATCAGAGTATCATTATATATATCCTATCAAAAATAGTGAAAGAATGATGAGCCGAAAAACTTAAAACCGAAGATAAAACAACAAAATAAATGTAGTTTCTTCTCTTCAATAATAGTAAATATTTTATTATTACTTGTTGAGTATATTGGAAAATTGTAGTTTCTTTCAAAATTCCCTCCTGTTTAGAAAGTTTAAGATTTAATATTATTTTAATTTTTCATGTGATTACTAATTGTTTTTCTTTTTCTCTCAAATGTATTTGTGTGAACATAAAAATGACACAGAAAAGTTAAGAGTATTAAAGGGAAAAAAAGTGAAGAGTAAGAGGAGAATTTGTAGTAAATTTGATTTATGTGATAAAATAAACTTATATATATTAATATATTTAGAGAATAATTTATAAAAAAATTAAAAAAATTAATGTAAAATAGAAATTTTTAAAAATGTAAATTTAAGTTAAAATTAATTTAAAAAATCAAATACAATATTATTATATATTTTAATAAATAAAAATATATATTTTATAATAAAAATAAACTATAAAAATGTAAATAAAGAAATAAATTTCATTTTATTTATTATTTTAATATTTTATTTTATTCTTATTAATTATTTTAATATAAAATATATGTTAAAAATATTAAATAGATTTTTTTAATTATTTAATATTTTTATATTATTGTAATAATAAAATATATTTATAAATATTTTATTTTATTTTATTATAGTTATTTAGTATAATTGAATTTAAATATATAATCGATTATGATTTGTCCATAATCAATAACGTGTTTAAAAATAATTGATTCTAGTGTAGAAGTAAAACTTTATTCATATAATTGAAAGAAAGGATAAAAAGTAAATATCTTAGTTTTTTGCCTTTAATAGTTTTGTTTTATGGTTTCAATTCTAACCCGAAAAAATGTGCATATTGCAAGCAAGGTCAAGAAGGAGTGCAAGTGGTTATACAGTTGTCTCTGCTTTAAACCATAATATGGGAAAAAAGTTTAGCCTAAAATATATCAAATCAATATTTTTCTTTTGTATCAAAAGAAGTTTAAGTCAAATAGACATTTTTCTTTTTCTTTCTCCTTTGTCTCTGTTGTTTTTTCTTTAATCTAAACAATTTTGTTTTTCAATTATTTTTACTTTTGTTTCAATTTCTACAGATTGTATTAATTATCATACTTGATCTATAAACCACTTTAAAAAGTATTCCAATTTTCAGAATTACTTTAAAAATGGTGTTAGTTGGTAAGTAAAGAAGAAAAAACTACATATATATGAAGCACCATACTTTATTATGATTTTTTTATTATAATATGATAACTAATAGAAAAAATAATCACATCCATTAATTTATTTATTTTTTTATATTTTTTCAATTTATATGAGCAATTTCATTTTTCTTTTTCATCATCCAAAATAACATACAACACCATGGATTGGATTTACGTGTTTGTTGTCCAAGAATTAATGGCCAACACCTTGTCACTTCATTTCTTGTCATGGAAGACATTCGCTATTAAAAAAATAGGGACTTTAAAACCTACAAAGGAGACTTGACAAAGAAGCTGATGAACAAGTGTACCCACTTTTCTCATAAATATATTCAAATAAGATAATCTTGTGCATTTTAGTTAACTAATAACCATTTGTTTTGGAGTTCAATTTAGTTGGATAAATCGAATGTGTGAATTATGTAACTACCATCCATTAGTTGAGTTCCATTTATGCTTAGGTTCTTTTAGTAGTTACTTGTTTTTTTCTTTTAAATTGAGTGGGTAACTGAGGTTTGTGTTTTATTTTGTTGTTTTGTATAAGGATTGAATTATCTTTAAAGTGATTCTATTTATTATTTTTTATTGTTGATAAAAATTAAAAAAAAAACATGTGTTCCATTTTTATGAATAAAATAAAAAATGAAAAAAAAACAAACTTAACGATTTATTGATAAAAAATAATTAATTATTATATTATATTATTAAATATTATTTTAAAAATTAAAATAATTATTATTATATAAAAGAAATGTTATGTTTTAAAATTATTATTTAATTAGTTACTAAGATTTTAACTTTTAATTATTTAGATTCTACAATTGATAACTAATTAGATACTAATTTATGAATTATTTATTAATAATAAAAATGTAACATTCTTATTTTTATCCATATTTAATAAAATAATATGCAAGGAATATCTAATTAAACATATAAACATATCAAACTATCTCATGTTGTAATTCAAAATATATGTCTCTTTGTAGCGATATTAATATATACATAAAAGTTTTAAAACAAAACACACGTTCATCACAGATAAAAAAAGAAAAATAAAACACAAACAAACAATAAGGTAAACTAACTATATAATAATTCTATATAATTTCAATTTCAATTTAACAAATACAAGTCATCAAAAATGTTCTTGCCGGTTGACTCTCCTGTCGGTTGACTCTACGACACTCACACGCCTCCTTCCTCACCTTGATAAATGCTTGGTTCTTTCGAAGTAATCTGCACCTGCAAAAAGAGAAAGGGGCACCCTAGAGGCCGTTTGCACTTCGATGCTCAAGTCAAGATGGGGCAAAAAACACCAAGTGTATTGAGTCTCTCTGTGTTTAGGTCTAGAAACTGCGTACCTTTGTGAAGTATTTCACTTTCCCTTATATAGTCTAGGGTTTACTGCGCCGCTAACCCTAATTAGGGTTCACTGCGCTGCTAGTCATATTCAGGGTTTACTGGAATACCCTCGCGCCGCTATCACCCAGTCTTAGGGTAATCTAGCACATAAGGTTTCCTTTTCTGGAGTGCAAACACTACAGGATGACCACCTGGATGCCTCCTCGTGCACCTAGTCTATGGGGCCACCTGTTCAGGGAGTGCTCTTACTGTTCATGTGCCATGCATATAGCCTTTACTGGGAAACCCTAGTTCTGATGAGTACTCGACCCCTCAGGACTCTACACCTAACTGTGCTTTTCCTGCCACACGCATAAGCTCTTCGTGATTCAAGCCTCTCCCTACTTTTGGGTATTTAATTGGTCATTGGCCCACTCTGGGAACCAACCTTAGCTATTCAGGTTGTGTTGTTCAAATCACCCAAGACCGATGTCACCTCATCACACTCTGTTACCGAGGACTAATCAACCTGCGGAGCGACGATGACACATCAGTCCCTTCTGGTAATCACCCTTCTCTGTGGGGACACGCTGACGACTAATCGCCCTTCTCTGTGGGGACACGCTGATGACTAATCACCCTTCTCTGTGGGGACACGCTGATGACTAATCACCCTTCTCTGTGGGGACACGCTGATGACTAATCACTCTTCTCTGTGGGGACACGCTAATGACTAATCACCCGCTAATCCAAACTGCCTGTGGGGTCCATTCCACGTGGCTTTGGCCCATGCTGTGGGACCCAGCTGACGTGATTCACCCTTTACTATCTGTTCTCGGTGTCCGATGACTGGTCGGTACACAAGCCCCCCAGTCTCAAGCTGTTAACTTGTTTCAGCGAAGAGACTAAGTCATCGGCTCAGGTGACCTACGTGGCTCTGCGCGTAAGGACATGAATAGTGTATAGATGGGACATCTCACCAACCCCCTCTTATCTGTAGACACGTGGCCGCATCAGCGGTCGGGGTGTTTTTAACGTTTGCGCTTCTTTGCCTACGTTAAACCCCTTCAAAACCCCGCGCGCCCACACTGTTTCATCACTTTTCACTTGAGCCTTCAAACTTCTCTTGCACGCTTCTACCCTACTCCATTTCCTACCCTCGCGATCCTTCAACTTTGCTCACACAAAGGTATGCTTTTTAATCTTCTTCTTGCCTTTGCTTCATGGTTCTGCTTTTCTTTGCATACATTACCACATTAACTGCGCTGGGACTGTTTATGATTTCTGCATTCTAGGGTTTCTGTTCTTCTTTTCTGGGTTCGTTATTCCTTTGAGTCTTCGTCCGCCATTGTTTTCTTTTAAGCCTTTTTCTCTTCCTGCCTCTCACTTGTTTAGATTCGAGATGGCCAGAACCAAAACAACCTCCAACCCTCCTCCAACCGTAGCAGTTGATTACAAGGCCCTCTACCCCTGGGCTTCCGAGGATCTCCTTGCTGAGGCCTTAAAACTTACATCCTGTGAAGATCTACGAAAACATAGGGATGATGAGAACGAAATCAAGGGGCGCGTCTTCGGCAGGGAAACTGACGCGTACATCTCGGTGCGACCCTGTACAGAAGACAAACCGGTCTGCACCGAGGATCGCTGCAACAACGGGGAACCCTTTTTTTTCTTCTATGCCACCCTGTTCAAGCGAGTCAAAGTCCGCCTTCCCTTCACTGGGTTCAAAAGGGCGTTACTCAAAGAGTTGAACGTGGCGCCTGCCCAGCTGCACCCCAACAGCTGGGCCTTCATCCGAGCCTTCTCCATCCTTTGCAACAACCTAGGGTTCACCCCCTCGGTAGACGTATTCTTATACTTCTTCGAGGCGAAGAGCCCTGGGAAGAGGCTTTGGGTAAGCCTGAATGGAGTGGCAGGGAGGGTTCTACTCACCCTCTTCTCTCAATCATACAAGGGCTTCAAGGGGAAGTTCTTCCGAGTCTGCTGTAGCTCCTACGACTCCACCATGCTTGATGGATTTCCATTATACTGGGTGGGGAAGTTGTAGTTCAAGAAACCTCGCGGACTCGAAGAGCTGACGCCTTTTGACCGAGAGGTGTGCCAGACCCTCTCCAGCTGGGGTGTGGTGTTTGCCACCACCCAGCTAATTAGGCACGAGTACGATGCTGAGACCCTTAGCGTATACATCGGTATATTGTCTTTGTCTTGCATCTAACTGTTCTTGTGCTTCATATTTGACTCTTCTCACCCTTTCTTGTTGTTCAATGCAGACATGGTGCTAAGTGCTGATAAGAAGAAGAGGCTAACCGATGTGCTAAGTTGTCGCACTACTGGTGGCTCGGGCCCTGTTGGCCATTCATTGCCCGCTGTGGCTGCCTCGGAACCAGTTGCTGAGACATAAAAAAGGGCAGCCCCAGTTGAAATATCTGAAGATGAGGACACCTGTTCGGGCCTCGTCTTCAAAAGGAAAAGGGTGGAGGTTGCCGCAGAGGTCTCTTCCGCTACGGAGGGGCACCCTCATTCTTTCAGGGAGCACCCTCCCAGTGCTTCATCTCCACCCGAGCCACTCTTGGCTCTAGTGGGTGGAGGGGAGTGTAAGGACCTAGAAACTTTAATTGGAATAAAAGTGTTAGATTTAAATAATTTCAGAGGATGTTATTATTTAAAATACAAAGAGTTGGTAATAGAAGTTTCGTAGTAGTCGGACATCGGACGTCGCCCAAGGTCTGGGGTCAGCTGGTAGAGGTCGGTCGGCTGACATGTGGATCAAGAAGAGTAAAGGAAGAAAAGTGTAGCTAAGAAGTCTTCTACGAGATCGCCGTTATTGAAGACGGAGGCGATCTCCGACTTCTCTGGCACATAATCGCCTGTCGCCTAGAGGAGACATGACCGCTAATCGCCTATGGTGTACGTGATCGACGGGAGTGCACGTAGTATGTGGTCAAGGTGCTGGATTAACCATAGTGGGTTCCAAAAACCACGCGTATCAAGGTGTGGGTTAAGCCTTAGATACGCTGGGCATGCGAAGCTCTATGCTTGAGCATAAGAAATCATCCTTAGTGTTGCATGCATGGGCGCACGAGGAGTAGTGCTGATCTATTCTTGGAAATGTGAAGCTACCGACGTCACCAAGCCATGTGGAGGTGATACCTTAGACGTAACATAGTAGGATGAAGAACCTTCAACAAGGTGTGACGATGTGACATCGGTGAGCAGAGTAAGGCGATGTGTTCTCGTCACACACAAAGGCGATAAGAGATCGCCAACAGGATGAGAGGAACATCGGTCATCAACCAGGATGAGAGACACATCGGTGGTCTGCCAGGGTGAGACATCGGTTGTCTGCCAAGGTGAGACATCGATGGTCCTCCAGGGTGAGACATCGGTCGTCCGCCAGGATGAGACATCGGTGGATAGTCATCGCGCGAGCGGTCATCGGTGGAAGGTTATCGCGCGATATCGAGTTTCACACAGATAAGGTGGGACCCAGGCTCCCAGTATGAAACATCCTGTACGCGCGACACGTAGACAAAAAGGGTGGTTCAGAATAGTGACATCAGAGTGTTGGCCTGCGCAGAGTCACGCGTAGTCGTACTGTTCAGGGAAGCGTACACGCAAACTTCCCTGCAGAGTGGGTGGTGGCAGCGGGTTTTGTGGACAAGTTGGGTTAGATTCAAAAACCCACTTCTGAGAGGCAAAGAACGTTGCAATGGTTCAAGAGTGCAGAGTGGGTTCACCTTCATCCTTCTCTTTTCTCTCCTTCGCGCTGCGATTCAGGCACCCTCAAGCACTAGTACGATGAGCGACGACTACCCTTGGAGCACCTGGGAGGTTCTCTGCAAGTTCTCCAAACCAGACGCTAAAACAGAGCTAAGGCACCTTTAAGCTCGGTGGGTTTTGGAGCTCTTGGTGTTTTGCGCAAGCTCAGGTAAGGGAAGCTAGCCTTATTTCCAACGAAAACCTTATATTAGATGATTGAGATGATGGGGCGACGTGGTCGCCGGTTTTCAACTGTTATTGTATAATCCCCTGTTTTTGGACGAGATCGCCGGTTTTGGCGTTGTTTTTCGAACTCCCCTGTTTTTGTGTTATTTGAAACTGTTTGAGATTTAAATGTGATGTTCGAAAATCTGAACCATGGAATGATTGTTGTTGTGATTTGAAATCATTCATTTAAGTGTTTTATGATGTGTTGAATGTTGTGAATGTGGGATCAAGACATAGTATTTTCAGGAAAGGAAATACCGTGTTGAGATTGGTTATGAGGTGTATTGATCAGTGAGTATCCTGTGAATGAGACGATCCTGACTCTGCTGATATGATGGAGTCACATAGATGAAGTCATTCAGTTGGTGAGAGTCGAAGGAGGTCTATATGTATGGGTAAGTCGTTTGAAAGATAACTGACTTGACCTGTTATATGGATTAACCCTGTCATACTGTGAGAGTGATGAAATTGAAATCGAGATTGTGTTGATGCGCATGGCTATGGAAACATTACAGCAATGAAGTATGACAGGTGCAGGACTCTGGATGCTAAGTTCAACGCACGAGTCTTCCGGAAGTAGTGTCAAGTGTCTTATGTGATGAGTCAGTGGAAGTCTGACGTGAGAAATGAGAAACATTGAATTGATAGACACTTGATGGTGTATGTGAATTGAAAGACTCTTGAGGAAATTGTGAAATGTGTGATTACTTTATGGTCATGTGAAGGGAATGAGAAAATTGATAGTTTTTACGTGGGTGTCTTAAATTTGTTCTATCTTGATTTTAAAGTTTCATATCTAAACTCTCTTTCAAATATCTAGCTTACCCTGTGTTTGGTTCTGTGGTTGTTTTTCTTAAAACCTGTGATAATCGTGTATAATTTACACGAGAGCAGATGATGTTGCAGGAAGTAGAGCTCCTCAGTGAGTAGTCGCCGGAAGGAGATCGCCTGATTCTGTTTCTGTTAGGCGATCACCCTTTTTTGTTGTCTGATAGGAGATCGCCCTTTTCTGATAGGAGATCGCCTTTTTCTGTTAGAAGATCGCCTATTTTTTTTTTATTTTGCTGTATTTTGTTTACGTTTTGGAAAACTGACCGATTATGTATTAAACTCCCTGTGAGGAGAAACTTCATTACATATATATAATTATGTTCACTTCGATATATTTGTTTCACCTTTATTTTATTACATAAATATGAAAAGGAATTTGGCTGGATGTTACAGGGAGAGTGCCCCATCAGCCAGCCAAATGCCTTCTGCTTCCGAGCTGCCTCCCCTTCTCCAACAGACTCTTGCACAGATGCCTGGCCAAGCTGCCTTGGAGACCATGGACAGGAACTCCCTTGGGGACCTCATCAGTCATGGCATTGGGGAGTTTCTCGCTGCCTCCAACTTCCTGCTAACCAAAGGGAACGCCGAGGTAGAGCTGCTGGAGAAAGTCGCCAAGCTAGAGAAGGAGCTGGAACAGAAGAAGGACTTGGGTCTCTAACTCCAACAAGCTTCCAAGCGCGAGACTGCTCTGAACCAGGAGCTGGGCAGTCTCCGCCAATCTGAGAAGGAGACCAAGAAAGTTCTATTCTCCAAAGGGCAGGATGCCCTCCAGCTTGAGGCCAAAATTCTCCCCCTCCGCAACAAGATCATCGAGCTGGAAGAGCAGCTGGAGGGGGCTCAGACTAAGATGACCAAGCTGGAGGAGAGGTCCACTAGCCAAGAGGTTCAGTTGGGCAAAGTTGAGGAGGAACTTGCCCAACAAATTGAATTGCTGAAGAAGACTGAGGCGAAGCTCACTGAAGATGCCACCGACGCCTACGGGGAGGGGTTTAGCGATGCCCTTGTTCAATTTGCCTACGTGCATCTTGAGATGGACCTCTCGCCATTCTCCGTAACTTCGTAGGTGGTCGACGGGCAAATAGTGCCCAGATAGATCTTCTAGGCAATTGTATCTCATGATTGAACCTCTTGTAATTAACCTCCATTATAATGTTAATAATTCACTTGCTCGCCTTCATATTTGTTTGCCTTTACGCTTCACTTTACTTGCATTGATATCTCTGTTGTTGCTTAACTGTTTTGGCATACTTGGTTGTTTGAGCTGCCTGACCAGCGTATACTCAAACCATAAATAGCACACTTAAATAGCACACTTGACTCAGAATAATCCATAGGTAGCACGCTTAATTTTGTTGAGTAGCTATTGGCAAGACCTCACAGAAGTCTTCTCTCGAAGGATGCCTTACCACCTTGTCATTGCCCACATCACTTAGCCCTCTGAGGAATCTAGGGATGCATTTGACAAGCTAACAAACTTTATATGATCACTTCTCGCCCTTAGGTGAAGGTGGGCCTCACTGATGAACTCTTTGCTTGGATTGAGGACTTCTCTCCCGTCACGGAGGTGTTCTATGCAAACCCACACTCCAACTGTCGGAACTCTAACTTCACTCGAAGGGCTCGATCCGAGCTCTGCCCGCCATGGGCGAGAGAGGATTTCCCTGGTGACTTCACTAGTGAACCCTTCTTTCAAGTTGGGAGTTCTCACACGAAGGGGAGGTGTTCCTTACGAACCTTCCTGCCCACTTACGAGACTTCTAACCCCAACTGACAGGTTCTAATCGACCTCACATCGCTCATAGGCGAGGGAGGATTTAACTGGGCGAACCCCTGTTTAAATTGGGAGTTCTCACTCGAAAGGGAGGTGTTCTCGACGAACCTACCTTCCCGCTTACGAGACCTCTAATCCCAACTAACAGGCTCGAGCTGACCTCACATCGCTCATAGGCGAGGAAGGATTTAACTGGGTGAACCTTTCTGTTCACGTTGAGAGTTCTCACTTGAAGGGGAGGTGTTCCCACGAACCTACCTTCTCGCTCACGAGACTTCTAACCCCAAGTGACAGGTTCGAACTGACCTCACATCGCTCATAGGCGAGGGAGGATTTAACTGGGCGAACCCTTCTGTTCACGTTGGAAGTTCTCACTCGAAGGGGAGGTGTTCTCAAGAACCTACCTTCTTGTTAACGAGACTTCTAACCCCAAGTGACAGGTTCTACCTGTATTGTACACACACACATTCTGAGATATATCTTTAACTGAAATTTTTTATTGGGTGACCTCATTAAAAATCCTTGAAAAAGGGAAAAAAGAGTGTCCCTTGCATTGTGTACAACATTACATGGCTTTAACTGAAATAAAACTTCAGGTGAGTCGCATTCCATGTTCGAGGAATCGGACCACCTTCTAAAGTCTCAAGCTATACGCTCCATTCCCTAGGGCCTCTGGCACTCTGAAAGGACCAGTCCACTTAGGGGATAGCTTGTTCTCTATCTGGTAGGGAAACGCCTTTCACATAACTAGGTCGGCCACCTGGAACTGCCGAGCTCTCAATTTAGAATTGTGCTTGAGTTCGACTCTCCTCTTCAACACCTCGGCCTTGATTCTTGCCTCTTCCCTAACTTCATCCAAGAGATCGAGATTCACCTTCTTTTCTTCATTGGACTCTTCAGTCACAAAATTCTGGAAACGTGACGAGCTCTCCTGGATCTCCATAGGGATCATGGCATCTGAACCATACACTAAGCTGAAGGGGGTCTCCTTGGTAGTAGACTGGGGAGTAGTATGGTAAGCCCATACAATTCTGGGTACCTCCTCGGCCCACCTTCTCTTTGCTTTCTCCAGCCTTCTCTTCAGTCCCCTGAGTAGGACTCGATTGGCCGACTCAACCTGCCCATTGGTTTGTGGGTGCTCGACCGATGCAAACACTTGCTTGATCCCCAACTCTGAACATAGTTTCCCCAACTGTTGGCTTGCAAACTGGGTGCCATTATCAGACACCAAACGCTTAGGTACCCCGAATCGGCACACTATATTCTTCCACACGAAGTGTTGGATATTCTGGGCTGTAATCTGGGCTACTGGCTCAGCCTCGATCCACTTCGTGAAATATTCTATGGCGACCACGAGGTACTTCATCTGTCGTACTGCCAAAGGGAAAGGCCCCAGGATGTCGATTCCCCAGGTGTGGAATGGCCAAGGGCTATATATTGACCTGAGCTCTTCTGTTGGCGCCTTATGCCAATCAGCATGCAATTGGCACTGCTTGGACTGCTGCGCATGCCTAGTGCAATCCTCGCTCATTGTCGGCCAGTAGTACCCTGCTCGAATGGCCTTAGATGCCAAAGCCCGACCTCCGATGTGGCTACCACATATGCCTTCATGGAGCTCTGCCATTATTCTTACACACTGCTCACCATGTACGCACACTAGGATGGGGTGGGTAAACCCATGTCTGTACAGCTCGCCATCAATGAGTGTGTACTTAGCCGAGTTCTTCTTTCTCCTCCTTGCTTCCATCGGCTCTATTGGGAGCATCCCATCGGCTATGTAACACTTATAGGGCGTCATCCATGTCTCTCCACTCTATAACAGGCAGACTTGCGATGACCCCTCCCCCATTAGCCTATAGGCGTTGACCCGTGGCTTCTTTAGAGTTTCTTGTCCTCTTCTCACTGCGCGATTGACTGATCTGATGGACTCCCACCAAGTTGTCAGCTGTATAAGTACGAGGCACCCTCAGGTTCTCCTGGATGACCGTCCTCTGCCTGCCTCCCTTGCCTGAGCTGGCAAGTTTGGCCAACAAGTCAGCTCTGGCATTCTGCTCCCTGGGCACGTGCACTAGCTCGAATGTTTCAAACGAACTCTTCAACTGCTGAACATACTCCAAGTAGGAGGCCATCTGAGGGTCTTTGGCCTGGTACTCTCCCGCCACTTGACCGGTGACCAATAGTGAGTCACTTTTAGCTATGAGGTTCCGCGCTCCCATCTCCTTGGCCAACAGCATCCCAACAATCAGAGCTTCATATTCTGCTTGGTTATTGCTGGCTTTGAAGACGAACCGCAGTGCCTGCTCTATCAATAATCCTTTGGGTCCTTCAAGGATCACCCCCGTCCCGCTACCTTGCTGATTTGAGGACCCATCTACCGACAAGACCCACTTGAAACTAGCTTCTTCCTGCAAGGTCTCTGCCGAGGACATCTCGGCCATAAAATCGGCATAGACCTGTCCTTTGATCGGACCTCTGGGTTCATACTGGATGTCAAACTCCGATAACTCGACCGCCCATCGCACCATTCTCCCCGCCACGTCTGGCTTCTGCAGGACCTTGCGTATTGGTAGATCTGTCATCACCACCATTGTGAAGCTCTGAAAGTAGTGACGGAGTCTCCTGGCTGAGAAGACAACCGCCAAAGTCGCCTTCTCGATGGCTTGGCATCTCGCCTCCGGCCCCAGTAACACTTTCCTGACAAAGTAGATGGGCTTCTAGCTGTGCTCCTGTTCCTGAACCAACACAGAACTCACCGCCTTCTCCGTGACTGCGAAGTACAGGCGTAGCGGGGTGCCGAGCTGGGGCTTACACAATATTGGCGGGCTAGCCAAGTACTCCTTGAGCTTAAGGAATGTCTGTTCGCACTTCGAGGTCCACAAGAATCTGCTATTTCTCCTCAAGCATTGGAAATAGGGGTGACCCTTGTCTCCTCCAGCCGACACAAATCTGGAGAGAGCAGCCATCCGACCTATCAACTGTTGCACTTCCTTGACCGACGTCGGGTTTCTCATGGCTATGATCGCCGCGCACTTGTCCGGATTGGCCTCAATCCCTCGTTCCGTAAGTAGGAAACCTAGGAACTTGTTTGCTTCTACCCCAAAGACGCATTTCTTTGGATTCAGCTTCAGCCTATACTTAGCTATTGTATTAAATAGCTATTCCAAATCAGCAACATGCTGATCTCGCGCCGGGGGGGTCGCTACCATGTCATCTACATAAGCTTGTACGTTGCGCCCCAGCATAGGGGCAAGGACTTTGTCCATTACTGGGAAACCCTAGTTCTGATGAGTACTCGACCCCTCAGGACTCTGCACCTAACTGTGCTTTCCTTGCCACACGCATAAGCTCTTCGTGATTTAGGTCTCTCCCTACTTCTGGGTATTTAACTGGTCATTGGCCCACTCTGGGAACCAACCTTAGCTTTTCTGGTTGTGTTGTTCAAATCACCCAAGACCGATGTCACCTCGTCACACTCTGTTGCCGAGGACTGATCAACCTGCGGAGCGACGAGGACACATCAGTCCCTTCTGGTAATCACCCTTCTCTGTGGGGACACGCTGATGACTAATCACCCGCTAATCCAAACTGTCTGCGGGGTCCATTCCACATGGCTTTGGCCCATGCTGTGGGACCCAGCTAACGTGGTTCACCCTTTACTATCTGTTCTCGGTGTCCGAGGACTGGTCGGTACATAAACATATCAAACTATCTCATGTTGTAATTCAAAATATATGTCTCTTTGTAGCGATATTAATATATACACAAAAGTTTTAAAACAAAACACACTTTCATCACAGATAAAAAAAGAAAAATAAAACACAAAAAACAATAGGGTAAACTAACTATAAAATAATTCTATATAATTTCAATTTCAATTTAACAAATACAAGTCATCAAGTCTCATACAATTTCTCAAACTATAAGTGTCTACTATAAATCATCATTCACATTTCTCATGTCAGATTTCTAGTGACTGTAATATCCTTATATTTTTTCACATCTAATAACCATAATCTATATGAAATATTAAAATAAATATATAAACATAATACAAATATTTCTACAACTCTTTCCTATAATATTTCAAAACATATCTCTCTTCATAATACTTTAAATATTTACATAAAATTAATACAATTATTCAAAAGAAAAGAAAATATTTTCATCATCCAGCTTCTCACTGAAGAGCTCTATCACCTGTAACATCATTTGCTCCCTGTGAATACACGATCATCACAGATTAAAGAAAACAACCACAAAACAAAGAAAAGGGTAAGCTAGGTAATTTTAAAACTTATAATATAAATATAACTTTAGACATCTACATAAAACCATCAAATCTCATGCATTTCACATAACCATCAAGTGTCTATCAAAATTCAATATTCATCTTTCTCATGTCATACTTCTACTGACTCACAACACTAGACACTTGACTCTACCTTTGCAAGACTTGTGTATTGAAATTAGAATCCTGAGACTTGCACCTGTCATACTACTCGCTCTGAATCCACATAACCATACTCATAAACATCTCAATATCTTATTATCTCATTATCTCGTATGACAAGGTAAATTCATATGACCTGAAAGGCTAGATTATATTTCAAATCGCAAACAAACAAAGTCATATAAGCCTCCTTCGACTCTCATCAACTGAATAACTTCTTCTATGTGATTTCATTATATCATTAGAGTCTAAATCGTCTCATTAATCAGGACCTGACAGATCAATACACCCTAACAACAATCTCAACACAGTATATCCTTTTCTGAAAATACTGTCTTGATCACACTTTCACATCATTGCACACTTCATTTAACACATCAATACGCCATTCAATCACAACATATATTTTAAATTTTCTAAACAATCCAAATATATCTAAAAAGTCATTTAACAATAATAATCCAAAATAAACTATGCTAAAATAATAATAGTAATTTTTTTTTAAATGGCTTGAGCGAAAAAAAAAATTAGTGTGAGCGAAAATAGACCAACGTGCACCCAGGATTTTTGGCTTGAACGAAAAAATTTTAGTGTGAGCTAAAATACACCTGAGGGCACCTAATATTTTCATTCAAATTGTTATTTTATCAAATATGCTAAACCAAAGTAACAAAGTCCCTGCTATAGTTAATAATTACTCTAAATCAACATCAAACAACCAATACTCAACAACATTATCCTTTAAGTGATTCGTCAAACTATTTAAATACATTCATTTACTTATTCAAATCAAAAACAATATAATTTTATAACATCTACCATATATATAATTTCACATTCAAATCTAAATCAACTTCTAATATACTTAAAACAAACAATCCTGCAAGAAAGCTTGAGACTGGTGACCACGTCACCCCCACATCTAGATCTTCTAGCCTGGTGTTCTATTGGAAATTACGGCTAACTTCCCTTTCCTGAACTTGAGCAGATGGTCCATAAGAGCTCCAAATCTACCAAAAGCTTAAAGGTCACTTAACATGCACCAAAGAGTCCTGATCAGAGATCTAACTATACCACTAGGATTTTGAGCTAACAAAGACTAGTTTTGAAGATACAAACATCACATGCAAGATTAACTAAGGGCAAACCTAACCAGATCAAAACTAAGTCAAAGGAAAAGGAGACAAGAATGAACTTACTCTATCTAAGATTTTGATCAGACAATCTTATAGAGTTCATTGCCAAGAGTCAAATGGCAGACTCTGATCATCAAATTGATAAGCGAGGAGGTCAAAATCTTAGAGAGAAGGCAGAGGAAAAGAAACTGCAGTTTTTAGAGAGATGATGGTTCTTTTAAAATGAAACATGAATAAGTGAATTTCTATTTGTATGCTCTTTTAACTTTAATAATAAAATATTCAGGTGCTATTTTAACTATACCAGTTATACTCTAAAATTATTTTTCTCAGTCCTTACACTGACCAACATACTCAAACACTTGAATCTACTACTGGAAGACTCGTACATTTACTTAGACTCGAAAATTTGCACTTGTCATACTATCTCACTATGAAATCCACATCCACACAGTTATGCGCATAAATAATCTCAATATCATATAATCTAATATGACAAGGTTAATTCATATGATCTGAAAGACCAAATTTTATGTTCATACAGTAGACAAAATCATATGAATCTCCTTCGACTCTCAACACCTAATCTTCATCTATATGACTTCAAAATATCAGGAGAGTCATGATATTTCCTTCTAGACAAATCCCTAATCAATGCACATCCCAAAACAATCTTAACACGATATTTTCTTTCCTAAAAATACTATTGTATTAATTAAAATTCATATTTCACATCCCATAATATCCAAAATCACAAAATTGAGTCATACCAAAGCTTAGAATTTTAGAATTTTAAAACACACAAAATTTCATCCAATACTCACATAAATATCTAATTTAAAGAATTTTCCAATTAAATGTACATAAAACCAAAACCAAATTTTACTAAGTTATTAGTAAAAAGTATATAATAGAAAATATAATACATATATTAATGAAAGTCTAAAAAGAAAGGCAAAATAATAACTTTGTTTGGAGAATTGAAACAAATAAAAAACAATCAAGGGATTACATATTAGTTTAGGTTATTAATTTAGGTTTAAATTGGAAGGAGAGTTGTGATATAATTTAAGATGGAATTATAACTATAAAATCACACATTCAAATCCTAATATGAGAGATTCCATATGTATGAGATTTCGTAGGTCTTGAAAGTAAAAAAAATGACCAATAAATTTGTATCAGTTAATGTGGGGGTGACAAACATGTAATATACTATTTTTTTTTTTAACAAATGTATTTTGATAGCTATAGCTATGTAACTGCAGTTGACTACGAGAAACTAAAGTGATGTTAAATTGACAATTCAACTTTTGAAAATGACAATAGAGTATAAAAAACACTAAATTGATTAGCTAGAGCATCAACTTTCATTATCAACACTATATTAAAAAATTCATGGAATCCATAGTAACTTGTCTTTTCTTTTTTACAATCAAAATCTCTTAAAAAATTAATGCATAAAAAATTCACTCAACTCTATTACACTTTTAAGTCGGATGCTATAAATTTTATTTTCTCACCACCCATAATTTAATTTCTTTTCATTAAAGAGGGTTGTGATGTTAGTAAAATAGTTTGTAATTTTTTTATTGCAAGTGTATTAATATTTATTTTATAAATTAACTTTCGTATTTAGTATTATCATATCATATGGTTTAATATTTATTATATTTATCAATATTATAATTTTAGAACATGAAGAAAATATTTTAATAGTGTATCATGCATAATATATATATAATATTAAATAAATAAAAGAATTATGAAAAAAAATTATATTATGATTACATATTTTAATGCATTCATATTCATAAAATTCTTAAGCATCTTTCTGACTTAACTTATTATTAAAACATCTCTCATATGACACATCAAACAATCACGATAAACTAATTATTTAAATATAATAATTCAAAAAATAATATCATTATGTAAATATAAATAATTACTAATTTTTTTCAATGTATATTCATGGATCATATATAATAAATATTAATTTTACATCTATATTGTTTGATATGTAAATCATAACCTTCATAATATTATTATATATTCTTAATTCACTTTTTTGCGTCCATTATTTTTTAATTAAAAATGTAATTGTAAACTTTGGTTTTTAATTATATACTTTTCATCCAAAAATTTTAGTTTTAAAACTATATAAAAAAATCTAGCTCTAATTTCATTCTAATCAATACCATATTAATTTATTAACTAAAGAAAATGAAGTAATTAAACCCACGGTCCAATGATTGATCTAATTCTTTAAAAGTAATTACTTTTATATATTCTAGTGGTATGAATATATATATATATATATATATATATATATATATATATATATATATATATGAATGCTTTAACCAATTTTATGAAAGAAAAGACTGAAAATAATAAAATTAAAGCAGAAAAGAAAAACTGTATTTTAAAATTAATTGTTTAATAAGTGTCAGTAGTTTAAATCATATTAGAAAATAAAATAAAACGTCACATCTATCTTAAACTATTTTTAGTTATATTGAATTAATCAATGTTAATTTTACCTTGTAAAAAGTCAACCATAATATTCAAATTAAGCAGTAAAGTCTTGAAAGTTAAACTTTTATTACACACTGACTGGTGCAGGATATGTAAATATATAATTTGTCTTGAACACTGATCAAATATGTACCCATCAAATCAAATCCAACACCACCAATAAAGGGTTTCTCGGAACAGAGCGCCTCTTGATTAATATTAGGTTAATTAATTGATGCAATTTTTGACCTACTCAACTTATTTATTAGAGTATAAAAATAATTTTATCAAACTAGAAGAAAATGTACAAGATAAGAATTCTGAGAAATATAAAAAATAATTTTAATACTTTTATTTAAATATGTAGTAAAAAATAATGAGAGGTGTTTATGGCTTAAATAGGTTTTAGTAATTTGAAATATTATAAGCTAAAAAATTATCAATTCATTAAAAATAGTAAAACAACATGTTAGAAATGTTAAAATGTACATTGGAGATTATTCTTTAGAACTGTTTCTAAGGAAAAAAACAACCATTGTTTTTATAATTTATAAAAGAAAATTATTTAGAAATTTATTCTCAATTAAACCCTTTCGGAGTGTTTGTGAATGGGCTAGAACTTGAAAAGATTGAACATCTAAAAAAATTCGCATATATATTAAAAAAATAAAAAGATAAGGTTTCTCTATCATAGGAAACATCAAAAGGTTGAAAACTGCAAGATTTTTGTTCAGGAGTGTAACTTTCTATTGTGTTATCCAATTAGTTGACCCATATTCCGATAAATTAATTATCAGTTTCGTACTATTTTCTCTCATCCGAGCAACAGATACTATTATTATACTCTCATGGATCACATCCAATTTATAATTGCTTAAAATTACATATATATTTTAGTTTTATATTTATAATAATTATTTTATTTAATTATAAAATTATAATATATGAATATATACATATCTTATCTTAAAAATATACTAATTCATCTTCAAAATTGTGTTAACGGTTCTCTAAAAACCCGTAAATGTTGGGTGGGAGAAAGGGTGAAGCATCTATCTATATTTGAGTTATTAATATTTGTTGATATGATAGAATAAAGTACTGTAAGATGTATTGTCTAATCGTGGAAGAAAATAATGGTTGAAAGCTGCGTGTGGACCCATTTTCGTTTCATGAACTTTCCATGGGACTAAGACGTAATATGGCCAAACAAAGGAGCACCAAAGAACACCTACTTGCCAATGACTCTTTTGCCAGAGACAATCAAATAAAAGAATTCAAAAGGAGCAAGACAAAGTCACACAAAAAACACAGAATAATATAAATGGGACATAGATAACAATTTTTTGTTAGTCACACAATTAGTACTTCTTCTTAGGGTAATCCTCCGAACTAAGAATAACCTTTTGAAAAACATTGTTTTCCAATTCGGGTAACTTTACTATTATAGTATTATCACCTAGCCCCACCGTCTAATTTCACGTTATAAACACCGGTTACAACCGGTTTTCGGAAAAAGTCACTTTTTAGTTTGTCCCTAACCAATTAACAGAAAACACATGTCTATGTTTCATACACACGTTCCTCATCACTGTTGGCACTATCCCTTCATTGGTATAGGTTTAGGTAAGATGAGTTAGTGAGCTGTGAAATTGTTTAATTTTTTTTACATGCAAACCTAAATAAATATAGCAATTTTCTTAAAATTAGGTTTCATTTAATGAAAACTATTTTGTATATATATATATATATATATATATATATATATATATATATATAATAACATATTTGTAACAACACTATTTATCATATATAAATTAATTGTCTTTATACTTATTTCAGTTGATAATTTAACTATAAACTATATTTAAATTTATATATATATAATATATAATGTGAACTAATAGTGGCGTTAGTGGAGTTCAAATTGAAACAAGAGTGTATGGTCAATTAGTAAATTATTGACTGATTTGGTACAAAAGTGGACATATTTGAAAAATATCCTTTATTTATAAAATAAAAAATAATAAGGACAAATGATAACATTAAAAAAATAGCACTTGTCAAATTGCTCAAGTTGCGTCTTGAATCCACAAACACTAATATAATAATGTAATCATTTTTATTTATTTTAATATATCTAAAATAAAATAAAACCAACAAACCAACAGAATTTTAATTTTAGTAATAATATATAAATTTAAGGAATATTATTGGTTTATGAAGATTAAATACTCACTTTAATAATCAATTATATTTTAATAACTTTTATTATAAAATTTTATAAAGGATAAAAAACTTAAAAAATATATTTAAATCTCATATTTCATTGGTTCTGAAACGGTGGACCCTCTTTTTAGATGAGAAACCTCGGTTTCCGACCTCTTCTTCTGCGTGAACCTGACTAAGAGGCTGTGCCAGTAAAAGATGCCTCACGCGGCATTGTTGGTCTTCCCAACAATACAAACTATTAAACATTTTTTTTTCCATTTTTATTAATACTTGTTTTCAATGTTTTACACCACAAAAATGTTATTCATTTCTACTTCTTATACTTATCACAAAAATAAACAGAGTATCAAAATTTATAAAAAATACTGATACAGTGTAATATTGAACTATAAGATACTTAATAAATTATTGTCATTAATAATTGTGTATAAACTGTATTTTATTAGAATATATTTTAAACTATATTGTGTATTATATTGATTTTTTTTATCAAATTTCTTAAACTTAAAATTAATTAATTAATTACAATGACATAATTTGTTAGGTATTAGTCTCACAATTTTATTTATTATCTTTCGATGACAATTTTATTTATTATCTTTCGATGAATGTAGATACTAGAGCAGAAATTCTGTAAATTTACACATACGCAAATTAATTAAAAGTTTTGCATTAAAGGATTTTTTAATATTCAACTTTAGAAAAATTTACTTTTGCACAAATGGTTAATTTATAATATTATATAAATTTTTTGAAGAGACACGTGAATTACCAATTTATCCTTAAAAACACCTTCAAAAATAAACCATATCAATAATTAAACTTCATTGATAAATTTAAGATATAGATATTTTCAATGATTGTCCAAATAATATTACCAAATGTAAGATTTTATTGGAAAATATACCTTATAAGAAAATTATTAAATAAAAATTAATTTTAAAGATAAAAATAATTAGTTGTTATATTGATGAAATTAGATACTATTTTATAAATTAAAATAATTATTGGTTTCTAAATTAGTTTATATTATTGATAAATAATTTTTAAATTGGTATCTAATTAGCTACCAAAATTCTTGCTACCAAATTTAGGGCCTAAATAATTGGTAGCTAAAACCTTGGTAGCTAATTAGATACCAATTTAGAAACTATTTATCAATAATAGAAACTAATTTAGAAACCAATGATTTTCTTAGTCTCTAAAATAGTATATAATTTAGTCAATATAACAACTAAATATTTTTAATATCTAAAATTGATTTTTATTTAATTATTTTCTAGTAGTGATAATCATCTTAATTATTTTTATGTTACCAATTTTAAAATTTTATTGACAAATATAATTTTTTTTCTAACGACTCTCCAATTAATGATATCAACTATAAGACTTTATTGATAAATATAATATTGTCTCCCACAATAATTCTATCAACCATAAAGATTCATTAATTTCATGATTGTACCGATTGGTACGAAACGAGCCAGTCTCAACCTAGGTGACGACCGCCCCAGTCAAAGAACACCTCAAGTCACGCAATAAATAACAGTAACGACAATTACAATAGTACTTAATGAGTCATATTCATATCCTGAAATATGCAGAAAATATCTTCGACAAATCATTCAACAACTGATTAACTCAAAGTTGCACATCCCTATTAATTAGGGACCTTGTACATGTCAGTTAATAACTGATATTCGACCCATTACCATAAGGGCCCATAACCAACACTATAAATAAAAACCTCTGCGGAGGTGTAACGTACAATTTAACCAGCTTTAATATATACTTTTTACACATAATACTGACTTGAGCATCGGAGTACCTTTTCAGGTCATCCCGACTAGGCATCAATCACCGACCGAGCGGAGACTTGAAGGCAGGAGCAAGGAGGCTACCGGCACATCAGCAATTGTACAACCAGTGTTAAGTACTATCTAGGCCCCTCTTTGTCCATACAGGTACAATGATCATCTTAATGATTCCATATGAACATAATCAATTGTAAAACTATGTTATTGTCATTTTTAAAACAACCTTAGACACTACAACAAATATCACTTTAGGCAACACCAATAAAATCATGGCATAAAGGGTAAAATATGTTGCTAAATTTTAGGCAACGGTTTGGTCATGGTTTTCAATCGTGGAGTCTGTTGTCATAGGCGTAGCTCAAAAGCAACAGTTTTTTGGTCTTATAGTCACGCTTGCTCTCAAAATTATTGTCTTATACTGATATAATAGACAACACTTTTCTAGCAAGGTTTAGACATGTTTGTAGCCACTATCATGAAATACAAGCATTGTTGGTAAACACTCTCATGAAATACGAGCATGGTTGATAATAAACAATGAAAGATATCACCAATTGGATTGGTTATTTAAAAAAAATAAGTTTTACTTCATCATTATTTTTCACTTGTGAGTTAAAATTTTATGTTATAAGCATGAATTTTCTAATTAAATAATCTATTAGAACTATTTTTTGATAAAACACTAACTTCAAATACAAGTGTTATATAATTCTTACAAAATTATGTAACAAAGCATCGAGTTTTGTACAACACAACTTTGGTAGAAAAAAAAAAGACAATATATAAATAAGTAATAAAGCTTAAGATCAACAACGATTACTTAAAATGATGGCTAAGACATGCTTCGAGGAAGAGTTTAGGTGGTGTTGGAATGACTAATCAAACCAAACTCTAGCACAAAACATTTCAATTTGATATTATCAAAAGAAGCTTCTAGAATATAGATAAAATTAATGTTATGCTAGAATGACTAATTAAACTAAACTCTATACGAGCCATCAATTATATGTAATTAGTTAAAATGGTAGTTTATTCTAATTATTTAAGTTCTCGGGCCTCTTAGGCTTGATACTAGAAGATTGTGTATTGATAGTTAGCCTCATCAATGAGTTATTAAAGGGGAATATAACTAATTTAAAGGATCAGTTATAAGGCCCATTAATCACCATTAACACGAGGATTTAATAAAACTACCTAAAATATTAGATGAGTATCTCGTGGTACTTTAAATTGATCAGATAGTTAACACAATTTTAAGAGATATAGAATATTATTTAGAATTTGGGGGGTAAACAAACCAACACTTAGGTGTTTGATCACGTGTGGTGTATAAGGTGAGACCTAAGCAATATGCATATCATTGCACTAACTACCTTATTTTTTTCAGGTGATGTGTTGGTTGCTCAAGCAATGTACTGTACAACTAAAATGATAGAGAGTAATTCAAGCAAAAGAGGTGGATGTGATTCTTTCGCCTCTAAAAGCATATCGCTTAAGTGTTGAGAAAAATACTCAAACGATAGGTAATGGCTCAAGTGTTGTTTTGAACACTTAAGCATGGTAGATATGGTATACATGTGTCTAAATCGTGTGTTAATGTGTGACTCATGTATTGGGAGCTCAAGCGTCCTGTGAGAGTGGAGGAGATTCTGAAACTTGATGGATTTCTTTCAACAAGTGGATGTTACTAAAGCGTTGGGTATAATGCTAAAGTGATGAAGTGGTTGTTAAAGTGAGGAGATATCTGGGAGGTTGTTATACTCACAGGATGTTGGAATGTAATTTGACTTTATCTTTAGTAAATGTGAGAACTCCAATGCACCTCATGACATCGATGACTAAACATTTCTAACGTGAGACTGGATATTTATGGGTAGTCTAACAACGACCTAATAATGAGTGACACAATAAATTGAACAAATATTGCTAGGATAGGTTCTGATATTAGAAAGTGAACTTTATGTCTAACCCAGTCTTTCAAAATCAATTTGTAAGGTGAGGTTTTTACCTACTTATATACTTTAATTTAATCTTATTTTTAGTTGATATGAGATCTTCAATAATATGCATTGCATATGCCATTTTTGGGTAGCCCTTTCTAGGTGATGGATTCTCTTGGATTGTTTATATACATGTATATGTATTATATATATATATATATATATATATATATATATATATATATATATATATATATATATATATACAAGGTTTGTCCCTAGATGGATATATCTGATTGGGAGGTTGCATGACCGTGGATGGGTGATGTACTAATACCCATGGTGGTATCAAGCCTTAAATGATGGTGATCAATTCGGAACTCATAGTAAAAGATATTTCAACTTCACTATTGTGTAGTCATATAGACAAGACTTAAGGTATTGAGAAGTTTTATATTTTGCTTGGTAGTAGATGTTTTGTGCCACCATGACATCAAAACATATGTTGTGTGGTGGTTCATAATATATCAAGTGTTAATCTAGTGTGAAACTTGTTGGAAGATATCTCATATTTAGTCATGTCATGATATCTGACTAAATATATGATCATTTACATTCATATACATGATCTTGATATAAACATGATGATGTTTGTATATTTATTGTGTGTGCACTGTTATGATTTACAAAAATAAATTCTATTGTAGATAATCATGATGAAAATGGACCAATTTCAAGATAACTAGCAAACCAATTTGTAAATAACTAAATAATATTTTTTACATCTTAATGTGTTGTGCATACTATAATTAACAACTTTTATATACAAATTATATATCATCCTTACATAATAGGTTATACTATACATAATGATAGTCTTGTCTTACTAACATGTTATCATGGCATTATTTTTAAGGTGTTTTGACAAAATTTAAGAGGTTAAATCATCAAATTTTATGAAGTTAAAATTAAAATAAAAAATTATTATAATGAGTTTTACAAAGATCTTATATTAAAAGAAAATTTATATATTTTTTAAATAATGTAACGCAACAACGTCCCTTACAATAGAATAAAATCCTACAATATAACACTTGCAAAGAGATCTCGCTATATTTCCAAAAATAAAACTAATATAACCAAATATAATTGGTACAGTAAATGACAAGGGTTTAACATGCATAAATAATACTACTTTGATGTTTTCGCGATAGTGTAGAAAGCGGAATATTAGTACTATTGGAATGCATAATATAAAAACAATCATTTAATAATAATTACATATTACTATTTTAATAACATTTTCTACTTTATTGAAATTAAATTATTAATAAATTGTATTTAATAAAGAATGTGAAAACATAATTATTCATAGAAAGTATGAAAAGAAAGATATAAATAAAAAATGTGAGAGAATTGAATAATGGTAAGTAGAGTTAGGTTTTGGTTGGATACGTGTACGAGGTTTAAGCATAGGGAGACGTGGAGGTTTCTTCTCCATTCATGGAAAGCCATTTTTCAATATCTTATGAACTCGTTTTGTCAAACTTTTCCATTTTTGGATTATTTTACTTCAAATTATTCCTATTATTTTATTCTCCTTTTCCACTTTAATATGCATGTAGGCCATTTCCTTACATTTTTTAATCCATTAATTTATTCCCTTTACGTAACCCAATTATTGGCTTAAGAATCATATTGTTTATGTGCTTTCCATTGTGACTTATATAATAATAATAATAATAATGATATTTGATTGATTGAATAATAATAATAATAATAATATTAATATTAATATTAATATTTGATTGATTGATTTCCGTTTGTGTGTAGCTTGTGCCGTGCAAAGAGGAGAAGAAGATAAGGCGCAGTCAGTGTCAACCTTCCAAATAAGGGTGCGTTTTGTTGAGAAAAACAAAAATATTGAAGGACAAAAATAACTTTTATATTTCTTATAAAAGCATTTTTAACCAATATTTTTTATCATTAACCTGGATAATGAGATTTAGGATTAGTAATAAATTTTGATATTATTATGGTAATTTTATTTTATAGAAAGATTTTATAAAATTAATTATTAAAAAGAATTGATATAAGTCTTATTTTTAGACCGATTTAGTAAGATTAAAATAAATTTAAAGTTCAAATTTTAAAAATTACATGTTATTTTTTTATAAAAAATATTGTTATCACCCAACCATGGACACTATTCTAAATAACTTTCTTAATTGTTTTACTCTGCACGTCACAACTAAGCAGATGAGCTTCATAAATATCATTATTTGCACCAACCTAACAAACTACATGCAAGTTGCCACCTCTTTAAATGTTATTTTTATTATATCCAACAATAGAATGGTACAAAAAACCAAAATTATGAGACGGAATGAATATATTTCAAGATTTAAAATTAGTAAACATTAATTTATTATTATTATTTATAATATACAAAGTATAAGATAACATTTTATTTTATTAGAAAACGGCGTGTTCGAATTCATTTTGAGTTTCTAAAACTAAAACTACATTTTAGTTTTATGTTCCAACCTTTGTGATTAATTTTGTGTTGGTGAATAATCACAATAGTTATATGCCAGAAATCATGATCAACTAGAACACAAGGAGGGTAATACTATAATGAGCAATGTATAAGGTGATAAAAATAATATATTTATAATAATTTATGTGAGGTGACATCACTAATGACATCAATGGTTGATTAAATTTAAGGGTTAATGAAAATGGTAACATTAATTGATTAATGGGGAAAGGAACAGTGTGGGACTCTTTTGCATTAAATAAAGAAATTTAATGATTTGTCTTTGCATTTTAGAACCTAAAGTTGCAGCAACTTTTTTTTTAATTTTAAATTTGACCCAAAGATATTTGGCTAACATTTATAAGTTAGTGGTCACATATAACTTCTTCAACTTACATTGAACATTAAAAATCAATTATAAGTTAAATTGGATTAGAAAAACTAAGTAATATGTGTGAATAATATTTCAAGACTTATAACCTTATGTTCATTGAAGATTTCATATTTAATTACAGATAAATATATTTTATGATATATAAATAAATATAAATTTTATTGTATAATTTGTTTATTAGGTCTATTATGTTCTCTATTATTTGACTACTCATAAATATATTATCTCACGAGTTGAAAGATTTTTGTATGGGAGATGATTTTAAAATCCTACATCAACCAAAGATAAAAACTATAGTATATAAGTAGATGAAAATCTCATCTTATTAACTGATTTTATAAAATTGAATTATACCTAAAAATTCTTAATATTAATTTATTAGCTAAAACGTGTGCCTTTTTACATTCACGAGTTAAAAGTGAAAAAAAAATTATATAAACAATATTGAAGATACAAAGAACATTTATCACCGACCTTAATTTAATTGTGTTTGTAATGTGTTTATAAATTAATTGAGAAGATATTTATCCAATAACTAATTATTATATAATATCAAAATAATTTAGAACATAAATATAAATATTAGGATCAAAATATATATATTTTTATAATAATAATAAATAAATCATAAATTGAATAAACTTTCATCCAAGATAGTAAATATACACTTGTTAATTTTCTTAATAAATTAAAAAAACGTTTTGAATTAATAATAGTTTGAAATATATTACAATTTAAAACATGTGTATGGATTATAATCAAATCCATAGACAATTTGTTGATAAAATTTGAAAAGGATGGAGTTTTTTGCACTGACAAAAAGGATTTGATGTATCAAAATTTCCCAAATGTTCAATGAATGAATGATGAGATGGTGCTGTGGTGTGAATGAGCACAATTTTTTGTGCTGTGAGGATTGAGTGGTGAGTATTAATAAATGCTTACAACTATTTATAAAGATGGGTGACGCCATCAGAATATTTTGATTTTCGATGAAGCAAATTCACTTCAGAAAGGTTCAAAGATGTGATATGATCTTCAAAAATGTTATTTATTAATGATTATTTTTTTTATTGCCTAATAATTAATGCTAGGCCCATTGTTCAGGATTATATGAATCACAAGTATCAAAGTTTGACACAATCACAACTATGGAGATTTTAAGTTTACACAAATATCACAATAAAAAAAAATATTATAATCTTATTCATATTTGGAGACACCAATATTAAATATTCATCCACCAAAGACAACTCTTTCGTTTTTATTTTTCTTAATATGTGGATCCTAAGAAATCTCACGACCACCTTAACACCTGTATCATGCTCAATATAATAAGTTTTATTTAACCATAAATAAGTTTTATCTTTTAGTTTTTATTTTTAAGTTTATCTACTCTAGTTTTTATGGCATATCTTGATTTCTTTCAATCTTTGTCGTTTATATATGCAGAAACTAAACAAGATTATTTATATATATTATATTAAAATATTTTTTGAGTTAAATATATTTTTCTTCTTTTATTATAACACAAAATTATTTTCTATTCAAATTTTAGATATTGAGGTAGAGTAGTATGAAAATGATTTGAATAGATCTTTTGCATGTGAAATGATTATTATTTTTTTTTAAAGATTATTAATTTTTCTCTAAATTTGTTGTTGTTTGCAGATCATATCCAATATAACTACTTCTAATAAGTTAATAAAATGAAACTTCAAATTTAACCAATTACACATACAGAAGTATCTATTGACCAAAAACATATTTAACTCTTCTTTATGATAAAAAAATAATTTAATCTAATAATTAATTAAATATATATTTTGAATACGAGTTGATAGTTTCAGCACGAGAGAGTGTGCTAAAGATCTTATGTGTCAATTAGATATAAAACTGATTTATAATATATAAATGAATACAAATCTTATTTACAAACCTATTTTATATGATTGAATTATATTTAAAATTATTTTTTAAGACAAATTGATGGTGGCAAAGCAATATAAAACTGGGAATTTTAGTTTATTTTGTTTAAAACGAGATTCTTGAAAAAGAAAATAGTGGAACAGGTACGAAATTGCAAAGGTACGCACACCAAAAGCATCACCAAGTTTGACAAAAACAGTATAAAAATGTTGATCATGCCCTCCGAATATGATGCCACTGGGAATATTATAGTAAAACTGAACAACGTTGCTATGTGCATAAACTATTGAAGAAGCATGAAGATTTCGGGGAGATTAAGATGCAACATCTATAAATAAACAAGAGCAGTGATGAGAAGAGAGCCACGTCGATTAGTAGTATTAATTAATGAAATGCAATTAAGTAATGTTGATGGTACCTGTACTTACAAGTTAAACAAGATTCAGAGACACATTAGAGTTGTTAAGGTTCAGAAAATCATTCGCTTGTTTTTAAATTCTGACCAAGTCAGAAGAACAACGTTGGAGGGGCGTCATGGATGATGATTCACCTTTTGCAACAATACACTCAAAAAATCCTAGTTTATTCAAATCAACCAACTCAAATCATGTGACATAGTATTATAAGAGTAATGAGAGAAAGATGTAAAATCCACTGGAATCTTGCTGTCGCTACCACAAGTACTATATTTGGATTAAGAAACCAAAGCTACAAGCCATCTCCTAAGTATTTTTCATATACAAATGTAGGATTATTAAGAAGTGAATTGAATTTTATAAAATTAATTTATACGGAGAGATTTACAATCACTTATATATTATAAAAATTAATCAATATATTTTTAACACATTTCTTTATGTTGAGATATGTCAACTCGTATGTAAGATTATATCACAGATAGTCTTGTAACAGGTGATTTGATCAGTATGACAAATTCTCATTAATATTTTAAATGATTCTAATATTATATTAATAAATAAACTTTAAACTTAATTCAACCTTATAAAATCAATATAAAATGAGATTTATGACTCATTTGTATATTATGAAAAGTTTTTATTTCCAATCGACTTGATATCTCTAACACAAGATAATATTAGACATCAATTAAAAAAAACAATAAAAAATTAAAAATAAAAAAATTGATATTAATTTTTTTTCTAGAAACATTGTATTCATATTCTTTTATAATAAGTTTTAGTGGAAAAACTTGATTTCTTTCCTATGATACTTGAGAAATGTAGTGAGAGAAAAAAATGGGGTGTTGTAAATTGAATGTGGATGGATGGAGTAGATGGGAAGATATTATTGTTAATGAAATTAAAAAGTTGTGATTGTGATTATGCTTATGCAATTGATGAGTTATTAAAGATGAAGAAATTGCATGGCTGATATGACCTTTGATCTAATCGAGAATCACATGGTGCACCTGTTAGTTTATTGTCACACTCTTCTTCTAGGGTTGTGTATTTAGGAATCCGATATCTATCAATCCTAAATCAGATAGCATTTACTTTTCATAATCGATTGATGCACATGTAAACTGTGATTATCAATGAAATGTCCCAAGAGAACAAACATGTACTATGATCTTAATTATTTTATAACCACTCATAAACCAACTTACCTTAACATTAAATCAATTTTCTACAAATGAGTTTCAGAATAAGAGTGCCGAAAATTGATTGAAAAGGAAATTTTCGGATTATTGTGTTAAGTTACACGAAAATATCATTACTTAATAAAAAAAAGTTGAATTAACATTTTATATTATAAAAATAAATTATATAAATAGATGTAAACTTAAACTAATTTTATAAAATTAAATTACTATCGAGTTACATCAACTCACTTCAAACCTTTTACTTGAAATTGATTTCAGTACATTCAAGAGTTTTAGATATAGATCTAACGTATTTTGATAACATATTTATTTCAGATATCTCAACTGAATTTAGTGTTCTATATTTTTTAAGAAATATAAATATTTTGACAACAACTGATAGAAAAAACTGTTTAGATATTGTTTTCTAAAAATAATATTATGTAATTTTAAATATATTACAAAATATACCATAATTTAATATTTTATTTTCTATTTAATGATTTAACTTTGCGTACTGTATTAAGATTGATATATTTATATTAATAAAATAGATTAACTTAACAATATCATATATTTTAATTGGATAAGGTTAGAATCCAAACAGATTTTGAAAGAGACAGGGACAAAGATAAATCCATCTCTAGCAATCTCGCACAAAACCCTTGAGATAACCCAGAATTACATTAATTTCATGTGAGTATCATCATGGATAAATTAATTAGGTTAATATTTATGAGCTTTTGTTTTAAAACTAAATAATCTCTGTGTTTTCCTTACCTTTTCCTTATGATACTTTATGTTAAATCAATTCAAATCTTTTCTATTAGTTACCAAATCAATGGACAATTTAGTCTCCTACCTGTTTTTTTTAACAAGGAGGGGCCTAGGGCCCAAAAGCTCCCAACCAATGATATACCTTACTATGGTAGGTAGAGACCATTCCTTAATTTTTCTCATTATTTTTGTTTTATTATTTTAGGTAAATAATCAATTTATTATAATAAATATTGACATATTTTAATTTTATAACAATAAAGAAACTACAATCTTACAACAACATTAATATTGTTAGTTTTTGTTGAATTAACGATGATATGCAATTAACTTTGAAACAACCACTAAAATTTAAAATTTACAAAGCAAAAGTAAAGGATAAAATACTTCCTTCAATATTAATTGTATAAAAATGTTAATTTTTTTCTAATAAACACACATGACACGTGTTCAATTAACTAAATTATTAATAAAATTCAAACAAAATTAATGAAATTGAAGTATTTGTATTATAAATATATTGTACTAAAAAGGAAATATACCCGACTAACTATTTGCCTTATTAATAATTAATGTTTACTATAATATAAAGAATTTGACATGATAAGTTTATTCATTGACCGTGTCAATTCTTTAATAATGAATGAGTTATGGCTGATTAATAGTGTCAATTTTTTTTACATTATATATAAATTAAACTGAACAATATTTGTAAGATCTAAAAAATTACTTTAGAGTAGAAGTGGTATATTTTAAATGACTATAAATATTTTATTATTAAAATGAAAAGGACATATAATAGAAAATTCAGTTATTCAGGTTTCATTTAAAAGAACTACCATCTCTCTAAAAAGTTTCCTTTTTCTTTTCCTCTCCCATCTCTCTAAGATTCTGACCTCCTCGTTCATCAGTTTGACGATTAGAATACGCCATTGGACTCATGGCAGCGAAGACTACAAGACTGTCCAATCAGAATCTCTGATAGAGTAAGTTTATTTTTGTCCCCTTTTCCTTTCCTCTCCTTCTCTCTACGATTCTGACATTCTCACTTATCAGTTTGACGATCGGAGTCTGCCATTGGACTCCTGGCAATTAACTCTACAAGATTGCTCGATCAAAATCTTAAACAGAGTAAGTTCATTTTTGCCATTTTCTTTGAGTCAAATTTTGAACTTAATAGCGTTGTCTCTGCATAGGCTTTGCATGTGACTCTTTTAGCATCAGGGTTAATCTCTGTTAACTCAGGATCCTAGTTATATAGTTAGATTTTGATCAGAACTTTGTGGTGCAGGTTGATTATATTTAAGTTTTTGGTAGATTTGGAGCTCTTAGTGAGCATCTGCTAAAGTTCAGGTAAAGGAAGCTAGTTTAAATTTCCAATAAAACCCTAGGCTAGAAGATTCTGAATGTGGGGGTGACGTGGTCACCAGTTTCAAATTTTCTGGTAGGATTTCTTGTTTTTGTGTAGATTGGAATTTGTTTGAGATTGAAATGTGAAATTTAGATATAGTAGATGCTTTAGAATGTATATGATTTTGGAATTGAATGAGCTACTGAATATATTTTTTTAAAAAAAGTTTGTGACAATTTGTTTTAAAGTAACTTATGAGTGTGATTATTTGGATATTTGCTATGTTAATTGTAATTTGAATTTTTTTTTGTTGTTTTTGAGATAAGTTAGTTGTTGGGTTTAACATTTGATGATCAAACTTTAATTTCATATTGTGTGTTTTGGAAATTCTAAACTTTGGCATGATTTGATTGTTTGATGTTGAATATTGTGAGATTAAAAATATGAGTTTTTAATCAAGACATAGTATTTTCAGAAAAGAAAATACCGTGTTAAGATTGTTTAAGATGTGCATTGACTAGGGATTCGTCTAGAAGGAGATATCCTGACTCTCCTGAGATAATGGAATCATATAGATGAAGTTACTCAGGTGGTGAGAGTCGAAGGAAATTCATATGAATGGATAAGTTGTTTGAAGGGTAACTAACTTGACCTGTTATATGAGTTAACCTTGTCATACTAGGAGAAAGATGATATTGAGAATATTTATGCGCATGACTGTGTGGATTTCACAGTGATATAGTATGACAGGTGTAGATCTCTGAGTCTAAGTCAATGCATGAGTCTTCCGGAAGTAGGGTCAAAGTGTCTATGTGTTGTGATTCAGTAGAAGTCTGACATGTGAAAGATGAATTATGAATTTTAATAGACATTTGATGGTTTGAGAAATTGTATGAGACTTGATGAATTATGTTCATTAATTTAAAATTGAAATTATATAGAATTTTTATATAGCTAGCTTATCCTATTCTTTGTTTGTGTCTGTTTCTGTATCTGTGATGATCATGTTTTACATGGGAGCAGATGACATTGCAGGCAATAGAGCTCCTTAGTGAGCATTGGAGAAATGGATAGTTTTAATTTGAATGCTTTGTTTTATTTTAAAAACTTTTGATGTATATATTAAAATCCCTACGAAGAGGGATGTTTCTTTTGAGATACAATTATGAGATAGATGTATATATATGTTAATTAGATATTATCTATTTTACTTTTATTTTATTATATATATGAGTAGAAATTATGGATGTTACAATATTTGTTTACATTTCATGTGTATATTTATATATAATGTTTCTATTTATAAAGACACGCAAGAATTATAAGAAAAATGTGAAATGCTGAAATTGTAGTTTTTTTATACGAAACATGCACCTTCTATTGAAATTAGTGATTTGTAGGGGAGGGGAAGTAAAGAACAAGTACACAGTTTGATTATCGAAAGCACAATGTTTATTCTGGGCATTTATTGCCGGGCTTTTTATTCATTATCCGGTATAAAATCTTATTTAAGTAAATTAACTCTTTTATTAAAAAAAAAAAAACTTCACTCCTTCAATAACAAATCGAAGACCTTTCGGACTGCATCTTACATATATGTTCTTTAACAACTTATTCAATAATAGATTCTAAATTTATTGTTTTCATAACTATATTTGGGATTTTATAATCTAAAATTATATTTCATAACTATATTTGGGATTTTATAATCTAAAATTATATTTCAAAACTATATTTTAAATTTTTATTCAAAATTATAATTCAGATTCTATAATTCAGAAAAAAATTCAAATAGTAATTATAAAGTATTGACCGTCTTTTATGTTATAAAAATAGGAGAATAAGATATAGTTTACACGTTTTCAGTTTACTGCCTATAATGAAACTTCCTTCATACTAAAGGAGTAAGGGGTTGCATAAACTCTCTTTACATAATTTTAAAAAAAAACAAAAACTAACTTATGCATAAGTTAAAAATATATAAAAATAACTTTATAAATTAACTTAGACATAAATTAATTGCAACTTGTAAAAAATTACCTTTTTAAACTCATTTTTCTCTCTTAAAAAATGCTTATATAGAGAATGTGTTTAAATAGACGTAAAATTTAATCACAGAGAATGTGCACTTAGACGTAAAATTAAACATTGAAAATAAACAGTGTAAGTTTATGAAGTTAGGATAGTGTGACCCCAAATTTTGTTGGATTTTTCCTTTTACATTGGTGAGTAAAATGGGTCAATCCCCCTTCCCTTTATTGGAGTTATAATTTCAAAAATCCCTCGAGTATAAACTGAATATTGTTTTCAAACAAAAATAAAATGTAATAACTAATAGAATCTCTACTGAACTTTAAGTTTTTATCCCCATTAATTTCTTGGTGAACTCATTCATTCTGGAATTGATGGTAATTTAAGGAGGCGCAGGAAGGAAAAACCCTCTCCATTGTTGGGCAAAGTCATATAAAAGAAGGCAACGACCAGCTTATTATTTTAAGAAACTAGGGTTCACCCATCTTATCCCTCGAGTTTAGCAGGGGAATAAAGGAAGACTTGTCTAGTTAGCATAAGTCTGTTATTAGTGGTTCTAACAAAACGTAAGAAACTAAGAACTGATTATTTCTGCCTTACCCTTTCAAAATTAAACAGTATTTTGGCTTTCATGTTTCTCATTAAACTTAGAAATAGGCACGTCAAGACTTCAACTGTTATATATTAAACCAACAGAAGACAAAGGAAAACCTAGGAGGGAAATGTAACTTTAAATTGCATATTTTTTCAATAGACAGTGACTACATTACAAGGTAGGCAGCACTTTCACCTTATCATGCACAAATAACTAATGCTATGCAATCATTGAATAAGGTGATAATACCAAATTTTAGATAATTTAGACATCCACAGTAGGTACTTATTTATATGTTTTAATCACAATATTACACCATCAAATAGAGTTCCAATGATCAATTAATTTTTTAATTAATTCGCAACTTGATTTATTTCACAAATCATAAACATGAGAATTTTAACCCCGCAATTAGATTGACAAAATTTAACACACGAAAGTCTTTTCAACTAACGCAGGTATACCAAGACCACATGTTTGGCATATTTAATACTTACTAAGTTCCACCTGAACAAGAACTTCTTTTCCATGACGACCAAGCATATAGAAAAGAAGCTTTGAGTTGTGGATGCCATTCAATACATAAGGTCTGGCTTTAACTAGTATTTTTCGTACACAAAACATATTCCGTAGAGTTAACGGCAAAGAGAGCTCAATGACAAACCTTGGCACTGAATAGTGTTTATTTCTGACCCTTTCATTTCTATCCCATCATCGTCCAGCAGAACCACCCCTGATGAAGTTATCTTAAAAGGAAAAGCCAGAGGAGGTGATATGGGAGATTTTGCTAACTTAATAAACCTCTGACCTGCGAGGAATTTAACTTTTGAAAATCAAATATTAAATACAGACACAGAATCATATATTACGATAAATATATGGTGGCTATTGAAAGTTGTAAGAATGTAGGAATCCTTAAATAATCATAAGTTTTGCGTGTTGGGTAGACCCAATTGTTTTTAGGTTCGCCATTTAGAAATTGCATTATACTAGTACCTGACCATGACACCCATACAAATTTGGTTTTTATCTGTTTCATTCAAAGATCTCTTTATAAGCTGTTTTGAACCTAAAATAAGCTAATATAAACGACCAAAATCATTAATATAAATTTGGGTATAAGGTCATCAATGTTGTGTCAAGATTATTCAGACCCTCAATGGTAAATTCTAATATTGTGCTTCAAACCCAACTCTTTTTCATCTAAATGCTATATTTTGCTTTCCTAAAGCTTTGATCGCTTAAATATTTTTAACCAAAACTTATCAGAATTTCAACTAAGAATGGAGACATTTAGTAAAACACATCTGCATAAAAAACTATTTTACAAACATAATCCTAAACAATTTAAGTCCAGGTGGTATCTACATAAACACTAACAAAAAGAATACATAATAAAATCAAGAGGACACAAATCACTGCAAATTAACCAACCTGATCTGGCTTCAAGTACAAGACGGATGGTAACAGCATGAGCCCAGTTAATTCCCAATGCAGCAACCAGATGAGAGTCATATGTAGCAGGGTTATCTTTTATTATAGAGCGGCTCTGTGCTGTTTAAAAGTACAATGAAATGTAAATCTACTAGTTCAAAGCTATCCAGACCCTAAGGGCTAATTTAAGCAACTAAAAAAGGGAAGATTTTAATGGAAAAGAAATAAATATCTTCTCTCCCAATAAAAAAGTTATCTCTTTTAGATTCTTAAAATCAGTTGATCCAAAATATAATTTTTTTTATCATACCTTGAAAGGAATATATGCGAGATTCATCACCAAATTGAGATCTTACTTGATTTGTCAATACAACTGGAATTCGTGAAAATTCTGCAAGTGACCTGGATACCTTCAAAGTCAGTACCTCAGCATGTACTTCCTAATTGCAAAAATATCACAAGTGACAGTCGAGATGGTGGTATGGTTCATACTTGATAAAAGAAACGTGCAAACCCAATGCTTGTTGTCTAGAGGTCCCACACTCATGTTCACTGAAGAAAAATTGAAGAATTTCAATGCATGAGACATCCATGATCGGGAGGATATTATAAAAATAACTACAATAACTATAAAAATAACAGTCAAAGCGAGCATCCTCAACATATGATTCACAATCAGTGCCAAAAATGTTAAGCTCACCCTAAAACTAGTGCAGCCATGCTATCAATGATGAGCAATTTCACTTGTTGCTGAAGGAGGGATACCTTGATCTGGTACAAACTGGCAGTGTTAACACGTCATTTGATATATTAATAGTTTGAGTTGCCTGATAGAAACCTAGAAAGAGGAAGAATAAAAAGGAGCTACAAGCCTATGACAGATCTTGCATAATCTGAAGCATGTTATATGTAGAGAGTTTGTCACTGAAAATTTGTAGATTTTGGTAAGGTGCATCACGAATCAGACAACCTTCAAGAACAGAAATCCAATTGCCTTGTCTAGTTCTAGTCTACTTATAAATTAGTGAGAGCCTTGCTCAAACGGAAATTCGTTGAAATAGTTTACTCAGAGCTTTTTAAATTAAAGATTTTAACAAAGGGTAAGTCCTTAAAAAAGTCATTTTCTGCTAGCAAGCACATTGTCAGACCAGGGATAAAAAGATAGTCGTGATAGAGTAGGCCCGATGTATTGGTAACCCATTGCAACTGGAGAAGAGGATAAAATCTGATTTACTAACAAAATCAAAGACATTGACTAAAACTGCCTTGTAGCACTCCAGTCCATTCTGAAGGCTAATCAAGATACACCCTGTTCATTTAAATGATATTGAGCATAGAGTAATACCTCAAATACATGTAACTTATAGTATTAGTAATTAACAAACATTAAACCTTTTTCCCAAAGAGCAAAACTATTAAGTATCACGTTTTGCTTTGTCCTTCTAAATTAAAGCTTCGATACTTTTAATGTCCATCCTCTAATATTCATAATTTTCTCTACAAAAGTTTCTTTGTACATGAATAAACTTTAGTAAGTTTTCATCTTTTGGACCTATTTAATAAAGTACCTAATTCTATTACAGTTCTTATATATCATTCAGTTGATTCTGTTTACCATCCTTGCTGTTTCAGAGACTAACTACAACTAAATTCGTGGAAATTTGCACCTCTCAGCAAATTCAGAAAGTGATGTAGGACGCAAAATCAGGATTCTACCAGCCATCTGCAATGTGTCAAGTAAAAATGATACTCATCAAGTTCGAATTAGATAGAAAACCCATTAACCCGGACAAGACTTGAGAAAAGTGAAACAACCTGCATACCTCCTGTGCCATTCCCTTCTTAAGAAATATTTCAGGAAAACTGTTTATTCCAATCTCTATCAATCTGGTAAAAAAAAGTAAATTCAACATACAAGATAATATACTGTAATTTGTTTCTTCCATCAATACACATAACAGTAAATAAAATCATACAATTGAAAACCATACATTGCCTGCAATGCAAACTTCAATTACCTTTTTGACCTAAATTTGGATTCAATATCAATATATATCACACGGCCATCTAACCCTCCACAACTAGCCGGCAGCGAAGCCAGCAGTGACAGCTTTAAGCAAAACTGCGACATAAAATCCATCCAGCATGGTTAATGGTTACAGAAAATATTCCCCCTTTTCACCACAATCCAAATCTGAAAGACATCCTGGTATGAATTTAAATATTAAATGTTACAAAACCAACCAATATACCTGCGTTTTGCCAATTCCTGCTGGACCAACCAACTCTGTCAAAACACCAAAAGGTATACCGCCGCACAAGGCTTCATCCAAACCCTTCAAACGAGTGGGAAGATGACCGGCCAAAGTCTCGTTGCGTACTCGTTGCTCCAGAAGTAGTAACGCCTATTACAGTATCACCAAAACATTCAGTAATTTCTGAACAAACTGGAAAAAAATAATAGTAAAATCAAAGAGGAAAGAGTGTAGAATATCTACAGTTTGACACGGTGGACACACGACTTCGCTAACATGCGCCATTGCGGATGTTACTTCTTCCTTATCAACGTCTAACAATTCCATCAACTCAAATTCAGTGTGAGACAATGCATCCTGCAATTTCAAGGAAATGAATAAAAAATAACAATCGATACTATCAATTGAATCGAAGTACGGAGAAAAAAAGAATTAAAGTTCTAATCGATGATTCTGGTAACAAACGAAGAGCCTAGCTATTTAGATTATGCATATAAATGATCGGTGATACGACAAAAGGTGTTTTGAACGAAACACTAATTTGAATTCATGAGAAACAAAATGCGGTAAGCGATTAGGGTTTGGTATGATAGGAAATGGAAGATGGCGGCGAGAGAGGTGAGCATAGCAAAGTAATTGAGAAAATGGAATCTCGAAAGGAGGTGGAAATGGCTACCTTGGCAGTGATGATGTTGCGAGCAGTGAAGATGTTGGCTATGGATTTGGGCAATCCCATCTGGTTGATGAGCTTGTTCGCCATTTTTCGCTCCTTTCCTCTGTTCGCTCATGCTTCCCGCCAAAACCAGACACTATATTTGTCCCTGTGTAGATTTTTATGAGATTAATTTATTTTTGTGATAACATAATTAAAAATAATGAAATCTCAAATTTTCATATTATTTATGAATAGATAATTTTAAAATTTATACCCAAAATTACATTAAATTCATGCTTTTTTTTATATTCTTTTAAACTCAATCAACAATATAACAGTCGAAACTTCCCCCCTTTCTTTCTTCTTTTTTTCATTTTCTTTCTCCCTCTCCCTTCTCTCTTCAACCTCTCTTCCATAACTCATCTATTCCAAAATCTAATCACGCCATGGTGTAGCTGAGGAGTCAGGGTACATTTCTACCCGATCAGATTTTCAAACAGAGTAAGTTCATTTTTACTCTAAAGTTCCCTTATTTTTTGTTTTTCTATGATTTAGTCATCTATATTAGTGGGGCCAGTTGAGAAAATTGTTTATCTCAACTTGATTAAGTTTATACTAAAATTTGGTAATATTTGGATAACTTGCATTAGGCCCGTAAATCTTGAAGCTTATACAGACTGTGGGAAATAAAATTCTAGAAGTAGCTTGGAAAACAAACAATTAAGGTAAGGGAAGCTAAATTTAATCTTTTATAGCACCCTAGGCTAGAAGATTCTGGATGTGGAAGGGACGTGGTCCCAATATTTAATTTCTCTTGTATGGATGTTGTGTGTTTATATTTTGTGTTATTTGTTTATATATTATTTAAATTTGTAAAAATATTATATTTTGATGGTTTAGTATTTAAGTGTTGTTTTTTTATGTTAAATAAAATTTTTGAATATTGTGGATTACATTTTGAATGATATTGTATGATGAAAATGATATGGAATTGAATTCATACATTTGGGATAATGTACGGACTGATGTTTGCTGTGTATTAAGTATTGATACCTATGTGGTAACAGAGATCTCCGAGCTTCACTGATGATCTAAGTCACATAGACTAAGATATCAGGTGGTGAGAAGCTGGTGGAGGAGTTCATGCACACCGTGACATATGAGATGCACGGCTTGGGTTGTATTGAACTTACCCTGACCCTTTATGTTGGATTCGCTGGTAATCTTTGGATCAGGTGTTAGTCTCTGGTGGGACTTACTTAATACGAGTCTTCCGGAAGATGTTGTTTGTTGATTATCTTGGATGTGTAGATCCATGTGAGATCTACGTGATTGTTTCATGTTGGGTTTTGAAGAAAGTTGAATAACTGAGAAATTGATCCATGTAATTTTATTTTCTTTTTTTTATTTAATTATGTGTATTATAAAACTTTATTTTCACTAGCTTACCCTTGCTTTTCTTCTTGTGTTTGAACTGCGATGACTGTACTACGTACACGAGCAGATGATCATACAGGTGTCAGATGGTCTGGAGGGTTTTAGGATGTAGTTTTGAACCTTATATAGTTAATATTTGTAATTCTATAAGTCATAATCTTGTAATAGAAATATTTTGAAAAATTCTAAGTCTGTATAGAAATATGTAGAACGTGTATTATAATAGTTAGATGTATTTTTTTGGGGTGTTACATTTAATGGTATCAGAGCGGTTCATCCTTAGGATAACCTGAGTGTAGTGGGTTTATTGTGTTTCTCCTGTGTGTAGATTTTTGTTCAAGTCTAGCTTCAAGACTTAGATAAAAGTGTCTATTAGGATGTTTAATAAAGTTGTTTTCTTGAAATCTTGTTTGTGCTTGAGTCAAAGTAGTTGTTATGGATAAAGTTGAAAGTATTAAGAATGAAAATAATCTTGATAGAGTGGTGAGGGTGAACACTCATGACTAAATCAAGATGATTTTCTATCTTAATTCTAAAAGTAGTGTATATATTTTTTATATATATGTTTTGGGATGGTTATTTCTATATTATGTGAAGTTGATATTGAATACAGGTCTATTTGAGGGAAACAAATTTAATCATGCTAAGTGTTTAGTTGTAAGTTTTAAAGAGGTCTTTTCAACTAATAGTTTTACACCAACATTTGTTTTAGTGTAGTATTTTTTTTTTAATATATACACGGTAGGTGGTTGTTATTACTGATGGACTCAAATTCTAAGTGAGTTTGAGACGTCTGTTTCTGGAGGATCTAGATATAATCTTCGGGATGAATTGAATTTATGTCGGTTACTTTCTTTTTAATTGTGATGAATAGAAATGTGACATCTCCAAATTGAGATAATATGGAATGAGTAGTTGCATAACGAGTATGGAATGGGTCACAAATTAGGGTAACTTGTTTCATAATCTAACTTCAAATAGAGATAAATAATACATGTTTGACAAGTAGTACTTCAGAAGAGTGCAGTTTTATACACAGTTTTCCAGAGCAAGTGTCAAGGTTATCTTCAAAGATAAAAGTAAAATCTTTTTCGGTTTGGTGCTTGTTTGGGGTTGGCATTAATGACATATTATAAAATGGTTTCATCTGAGTAATAAAGTTGAAAAAACTAAATTGGAGAAAATAGATTGTTGGATCAAGTATGCTACCATGAGGAATATCAATATTGTTGGTGAAGAAAAAAGAGGATGAGGAATCTAGATTATGTGTGGATTTTTGAAAAATAAATGAGATTGTTGAGGGATGATGGTATGATGGATCAAGTTGCATGAAACATCAATGTTTTCCAAGTAGACATGAGATTCAGGTATCCAAAACTTTAAGTAAAAAGTGAAGATGTGTATAAGACAACCTATAAATTCAAATATGATCAGTAGAAGCGAGTATGTCGTTACAAGGCTAGCATGGAAAGAGAAAGTTTTATGGATTTAATTGATTGTTACTGGAGGTTGATTAGTTATATTCAATACTGTAAGAATCTTAAGTACTTGTTTGATTAGAAAAGACTAGACGTGAGACAAAAGAGATTGGTAAAGTTATTGAGGGAGTAAGATCCCAAGTTTGTGTATCATCTAGGGAAGGAAGATTTGGTTGAAATTGCCATGAGCAAGGAGACATTTTAAGTGTCTGACGTAATGGTTGAAGACTCAAATTAATGGAGAGTTAAGAACTAAGTGGACTGAAAATTTCATTATGGAAGTAAAGGGGGAATTATGAGGTTGAGGATAAGTTGTTGTATTTGCAAACAAGAAGTTAGATAACATAGTCTAGTATAAAAGTTATAAGAATGATTTAATGTGCATCACGCATAGCTAAGATAATATTTGGAGAAGTTTTTTTTGATGGTTCAACATAAAGAGAAAGTGGTTCCATAGGTCCTTATTTGTCTGACCTATAAAAGATTGGAGTGGAGTATCAAAGACTTGGGATAATGTTACAACCATTGGACGTGACTAAGTAGAAATTAAGTTGTGTTACTATATGTGTGGTTCTTTTTCCACAGACAATGAGAGTATATAATGGAATCTGGATTGTGGTAGACCGAGTAATGAACGATGCATAACCTTTTGGAGAAAATGGATGAAGCTTTGAAAGATTATTAATTTTAATGGAAGTATTATCCTAGGAAAGAAAATGTTGTTGCAGATGGTTAAAGTCACGAGAAGACATAAGTATCAACACTTAAGATTATATGGTTGGAGTTGAGTAGAAGTTTCAACAATTTAAATTTGGAAGTTGCAGTACATTTGTTATAACTAACGAGTTTCTATAAAAGTGAGAGTAAGGAAATTGGTGAAATTCAATTTGAAGAATATTCTAAAATTCTAATAAAAGTAAAGATTTCTCTATGGGAGGTGAATGATATCTTGAAATTTAGAAACAAAATAGGTGTGTAGGGGATGATAAATTAAATCAGATAGATTATCTAACAGTCATGAAAGCAAACTCATTTTACATCCAAGTATGACCCAAGGGTATTGAGATTTAAGGAAGTTTATTTGGTGACATGGTATGAAGGAAGATATAGTAAAGCATGTAGCTATTTGTTTATCTTGTCAAAAATAAGGATCGAACAAATAATGACTAGGAAGTTGTTAACATAGTTTTGACATTCATAGGATGAGAGTAAGATAATATTTTCATGAGATTTATCACCTACTTGTCACATGCAGTGAAAAAAAAATGACTCAATATGAGTAATCAGAGATGGATTTTAATGAAGACTACACACATTCTACCTATGGAAGAGAATGGTATGCTTAAGGTAATTTAAATAATTGGGTAAACTAGGAGGTCTCAGTTTGACAAAAGTGGTGAAGAGGTGACATTAGGTACTGTAACTAATGTTAAGGAAGTTTGTGCTTAGCTGAGTTGTGTTTATCTTTTTATAAGGGTGAGGATGAATCCTTTAGCACATGGTATTAGGTGGAATGAGATCGTGGTAGATCTTACTCTTAGTCCTAAGCAGAGGTCTCTAGTAATTGATGTTGCATGTCTCTCTGAATATGATAATATTATTGCTTGAAATTGAAGAACAAAATGAGCTAGTGATGTTGACACCCACATATGACCATTAGAAAGTAAAAGAAGTTCTCTCAATAAATATGGAAGGAATCCTTTTTTTTATTTAGTTATACCTATCCCAAGGTTCTATAGATTCCATTTCTTTGGAATTTAATGTTGCCTATATTAGTATAAGCTTCAATTGGATAATACGAGTGTTATTAAAGATATGCTTGCAGAGAGATTGTTTTGAGATGTTCTTGTTCATGTTAGAATACAAAAAAGTCGTGGATCTTTGAGTTAAGTCACATCAAACTCTCTTAGGCAATTTGACAAGAATCTTTTAGTAGAAATATTGCAAAATAATCGAAGGTCAGGGGGTTGACCTAGATCGTCTGTTTAATATGGAGGAAAAAGAGATTGAAGCATTCATTGATATGCAACAGGAGGAAGTTAGTTAAGAAAAAAAAAACTCAGTGTATTTTTTTTCATCACCTCAGTTATTAACATCTGTGAGCCAAATTTTGAGAACTATGATGATTGAAGACATCTACGATCAAACAGACATCTGATGCAGATAAATAAAGAAGACCTTTAGATTTCTCTATGATTAATCATGATTTTCTTAGAGTTATGTCATTCCTTGGTGTAAGGAGAGCAATCATATATAAGAAAATGAGTCCAAAGTTCATAGATCTTTACTAGATTCTCAAGAGAATAGGTTCTACGGCTTATAAAATTGTTTATCTCTTTCGTTAGCCAACATTCATTGTCTTTCAAGTATCATAACTAAGGAAATATATATAATTGGTCACAATCATACTTTAATGTCTAATTTAGTTAAATAAAAGATCTCTCTTTTAAAGTGGAGTCAGTTAAAATTTTTGATTCTCAAGTAAGGTAACTTCGTGGTAGGAACATCGACATAGTCAGAGTGTTCTAAAATCTCATATGATGTGATTACACTTGAAAAATAAAAGAGAAGATAAGATAATCTAATCATATCCTAATCTTTCTTGGTAAGTTAATTTTCGAGGACGAAAATTTTTAAGGTAGGGATAATGTAACAGCCGAAACTCCCCCCCCCCCCCCCCCCTCTTTCTTCTTTTTTCATTTTCTTTCTCCCTCTCCCTTCTCTCTTCAACCTCTCTTCCATAACTCATCTATTCCAAAATCTAATCACGCCATGGTGTAGCTGAGGAGTCAGGGTACATTTCTACCCGATCAGATTTTCAAACAGAGTAAGTTCATTTTTACTCTAAAGTTCCCTTATTCTTTGTTTTTCTATGATTTAGTCATCAATATTAGTGGGGCCAGTTGAGAAAATTGTTTATCTCAACTTGATTAAGCTTATACTAAAATTTGGTAATATTTGGATAACTTGCATTAGGCCCGTAAATCTTGAAGCTTATCCAGACTGTGGGAAATAAAATTATAGAAGTTGCTTAGAAAGCAAACAATTAAGGTAAGGGAAGCTAAATTTAATATTTTATAGAACCCTAGGCTAGAAGATTCTGGATGTGGAAGGGACGTGGTCCCAATATTTAATTTCTCTTGTATGGATGTTGTGTGTTTATATTTTGTGTTATTTGTTTTTATATTATTTAAATTTGTAAAAATATTATATTTTGATGGTTTAGTATTTAAGTGTTGTTTTTTTTATATTAAATAAAAATTTTGAATATTGTGGATTACATTTTGAATGATATTGTATGATGAAAATGATATGGAATTGAATTCATACATTTGGGATAATGTATGGACTGATGTTTGCTGTGTATTAAGTATTGATACCTATGTGGTAACAGAGATCTCCGAGCTTCACTGATGATCTAAGTCACATAGATTAAGATATCAGGTGATGAGAAGCTGATGGAGGAGTTCATGCACACTGTGACATATGAGATGAACGGCTTGGGTTGTATTGAACTTACCCTGACCCTTTATGTTGGATTCGCTGGTACTCTTTGGATCAGGTGTTAGTCTCTGGTGGGACTTACTTAATACGAGTCTTCCGGAAGATGTTGTTTGTTGATTATCTTGGATGTGTAGATCCATGTGAGATCTACGTGATTGTTTTATGTTGGGTTTTGAAGAAAGTTGAATAACTGATAAATTGATCCATGTAATTTTATTTTCTTTTTTTTATTTAATTACGTGTATTATAAAACTTTATTTTCACTAGTTTACCCTTGTTTTTCTTGTTGTGTTTGAACTGCGATGACTGTACTACGTACACGAGCAGATGATCATACAGGTGTCAGATGGTTTGGAGGGTTTTAGGATGTAGTTTTGAACCTTATATAGTTAATATTTGTAATTCTATAAGTCATAATCTTGTAATAGAAATATTTTGAAAAATTCTAAGTTTATATAGAAATATGTAGAACGTGTATTATAATAGTTAGATGTATTTTTTTGGGGTGTTACAAACAATCTATTATTACAGATTATATTTCGGTTGACACATCATCAATTTTCATCAAACTATCGTCGATTCTTTTATCATATCATTTTATTATTTTAAATTAGAGTTTTTAGTTAATATTGAAATAAATAAATTTATAGTTAGGATTATTAGATTTATTTATCACAAATTGAGGCTAAAGTTGATTAATGATGGGTAGGTTTTGAGTATTAAATATTTTATTTCATTAAAAAAACTATATAGCATCATTATTTTGTTAGAAAATGTAATCTTTAACGACTATATGACAAATAATATTTCGTATAATGTAATAGTATATTTATAATGATTTAGTTTTATTTAAAATGGTTTATTATGTATATATGTTAAGTTTTGTACAATTTTAATTTATTATTTAATTTATAAGATAAACGTTGATATGATCTAAAGATAAACTTAGATTTTAAGAATAACAAAATATTTAGCTATAATTAAAAAGTTAAGCTGTAAAAGAATAATTATAAATTGAGGTTAAAGTCTATTAATGTTATATGAATTTGAGTATTAAATACAAAATGAATGTGTTATTTCATAAAAGAAATCTACATAGCATCATTATTTTCTTAGAAAATGTAATTTTTTAACCGCTATATATTATCAGCAAATAATATTTTATAATAAATTAGTTTTATTTTTATTTTTTTAATATATATATATATATAAAACTTAAGCTTTGTATTTTTTTATTTAATATTTAATTTATAATAAAAATGATCGAAACATGTTTATATGATCTAAAAATAATTTTATATTTAAGATATGAGTATTGTATATGATTTTAAATCTTAAGAATAACAAATATTTAGCTATAACAAACAATTTTAAGTTGTAGAAATATTTGTAAATAGAACATTATAAAAGTTCAGATTTTGTAAAATTTTATTATTGAAACAAAAATAATTTATATTAAAAATAATATGATTGTGAGATCTTCTTATAATAAAATAAGGATATATTTCATGTAAGGGTCATACAGTCTTAAACATATAAAGCATAAATTTTCAGCTTATAACCTAGGTTTTATAATAAACCTTCATTAGTGCATGTTGATGCCAAACTACACTTAAATTTAAATTATGATTCTACATAAGATCATGGATCATTAGAATAAAAAATATGTTTATCTTAGAAAAAGTTGTACTTGCATTGAAGTGTAAATAACAAATATTTTTTCTACCGTTTTTTAAAATTAAAAGCTGGGTAGTACTGGTTTCTAATTATATTTTATTTTATTAATTAATTATTTTATATTTATACGTATTATTGTGATATAAAATAAAATAAATTTTTTGTTACTGTTTTATTGTTATATTTTTTATTTTAACCTAAAAAGGCCTATATATTACGGAAATATGTATGGGGAGAGTATGTTAGTATATTTTATACCATTCAGGTTATATGCATGTAATTGCTAAAGTACTTAAGGATGAGTTTTTTCAAAAAAATAGTGTAATTTACATAATTTATTATAAATTTTTAAAAAAATTATTATTATTAATGGGAAAAACGCAGAAGCAACATATAATTACGAATCAATCAAGAAAATAAACGACACAGGATTTAATGTGATTCGGTCGCCAACTATAACCTACATCTACGCGGGCAATTATTAGGTTTTATTTGTCAGCCCAACCCAATTGGTTATGGCTTCATACCCAATATTAATTTGGATAAGTAATAATTCGTTAGCACAACTTTATGTGAAAAAGTTGTGTATGGTGCACATGACTTATGTGGAGATAGCAGTCTATGTTGAAATTGTGATACAAGTTTATGATTTCAATTGTTAAAATGAGTTTGTACATAAATCATGTAAAACTTACACAACTCTAACTTTGATTAAGATTAGGTTCATGCTTAAGTAAAGTCATCTCACGTTGACACGATTTTAGTGCAAATGATACAATTGGAGTGATGTCATCCCTATACAAATTCAGTTGTATTATTTTTATATTTAAACCGTGTCTAACATGCACGATTTCAATTTGTTAATTTTTTTTACTCAAATCATTAATAAATATTTTTGTTTGCCTGAGTAGATTATACCATTTACTTGCAAAAACTCTTAAGACTTGTTTGCTTTTATGAATGTACTGTTCACATGCAAATAAGTGAAAGAATATAAATTATTTGGATTCAAGGTTTTTGGGAAAGAGAAAGAGGAGATACACTTGTGAATAATAAATATTTCCCCCCCCTCAAAATAAAGAGACATATAGGAAAAGTCATGTTAGCATGTGTTATTTCTGAATTTACTCTCATTTATTCTACTATTGTAGTATTTTTTATTTTTTCATTTATACAAGATTTTTTAATATTAAAAAATAGTATTTTTATTTATTTATATAAGATGTGATTTATTTTTCAATTTTATAGTATATGTTTCGTATTTTAAGAAATTACTTGAAGTTTTGTGTTTACTTAATTTGTTGTTGTGTTTATATATTAATATATTTTTGTGTATAATTAGTATGTTTACTAGTTATAATTTATTTGAACATAATTTTTTATAAAATTATTTTTTATTGTTAATTATGTTATATTTTTATTGTTGTATTATTTTTTATTTTTTATTATTATAGGGTTTTTAATAACAAAATTTTTTTTTTTGTTATATAAGATATGATTTATTTTCCAAATTTATAGTACATGTTTAATATTTTAAGAGATTACTTGGAGTTTTGTTTTTATTTAATTTATTAAATACATATTTTTTTAATTATAATTTTTAAATTATATCTATTTGCATTTAATACATATTTATTTTTTAATTATAATTTTTAAATCTATGAAATATGTGAAAGTGATTTATTTTTAAACAAAAATAACTCATTTCATTATTAAATTTTTTTAATAAGCAAAAGTAAATTTGTAAAGTTATATTTTACACATTTTAAAAAAATTAAAATTTTTTCACATCCATCACATCAATCATAAGCTCTCAGAAATTGTTCCTATAAATTCACTCTAACATATCTCAATCTAAACACTTTTATTTTCCTCACACTTTCCTCGTAACACATTTTCTTTCTCAAATTCTCATAAATGTTTTATCAAATCCAACCACACCCATAAGAATGAGTATACTAATGACTTCCGCAATCTTTACTTTATATATCTGTGTTTTAAAATATGCAAATCGTTGAATAAATATTTGTTTGTCTTTTCAGTTTAATATGTAGATTTTACCAACTTTATAACCCTAGTTATAAATTAATTCGTTGTGTGTTTATTATGATTTAGTTAACACTTAAATAAAAATACAAACTATATCAAATAGCGATTCAAATATTAGTAAATATATCTAAATATCAAGACAAAGAGCAAAAAACTGAGATTTTTTTGTGTCTAAACAACTTAAATAGTATTATTAGTATTATTGATTACTGAGACAAACAATTTAAATATTGTACTATTTAGATTATCCATATAAAAGAATAAATAAACGTAGTTTTATATAAAAGATTGATTGGTCTATGTACCAAATCATTCATTTATGGACTTTGTAGATTAAATACGAACTAGAAAAAAATCTCTATTTATTTTAGGAGTTAAATTTATCGGTCAACTTAATACATAGGGTTTACATGTTCAAACTTAAACGGACCGTGTTCGACCTATACTCACAGTTACTATTACACTCATGACAATTTTCACTGCATCCAACGTGTTCTTGTATAAAAAAAAGGGTTGAGAGAATTTTTTATTGTTTGAATAATTTATTCTTTTATTTTGACCGGATTTTTTTTGATAAATTAAATATTCGATACAATAAATATATAATAATATTGTATCATGTCTTGATTGTTATACTATTGTGATTAATTTTATTATTGTTAGACTAAAATTAACATGCTGATCATAATTAAAAATATATTATCTTATTTTTTATAAATTTAATCTAATTAATTATCATTTAACTTTAACGCAATTCAACATGTAAATATCGATACCAAAATATTTTGTTACCATCAAGTTTGGTATGATAACAATAAAAAGTCAAATTTATTCTTAATAAAATTAAAAATTAAATCCTAATTCTTCCACTTTTCTCCTTTGGCATTTCGTTAGTTCCATGGAATTCTAAATTATTATAGAATTCGATAATAAAAAACTTTCAAATTATAGAAATCAGATTACAAAGTTTCTACAATTCGGAATTCGAATAGACAACGACAAATTACAACTTCTGGCTTTTGAATAAAGAAAGTTGACTAGTGGCACCATGGTGGCTTTAGTCTGCTAACTCATCAGAGACAAATTAGCCATGTCACTGTTGCCGCCATAGTCCTTTAATGTAGTCGAGTCAAATATTCCATTATCTCTAAAGAAAAGAAACTGATAGGGAATTTCACTGTGCCATCATTCACTCACCCGTACACATTTGAGACAAGAAACAACAGTTTAAGGTTATTTAATTCCCTTATAGCATGTTTCTGAAAGATCTACACCCAATATTATATTTGTAGTCAAATTTTAAAGGCTGAAATTTAGAGACTTTGAGAGTTCTAAATACTAAATAACCAATTGTTTTAATCATGGTTTCTAGAAATTTGAAATTTGTTGTGGCTGTGGTTGACGATGTTGGAACAAATACTAGAATCGCATGGATTAGTTGTTGGATGGTTCTTCACTTTGACTGAATAATTTATATTTAAATTTTTGGCTTAAACATCTTATTTCTTTATCCTATAGAGTATTAAGTCAAAGGGATCTAGAATCATGTGGCCAAGCTAGGAATACATGTGTGAAGTGTTCACACCAATCGATTCACACTTTCTCAAGTATGAATGAAAATGGTGACAAATTTTGAAGAAAAAGAAGAATAGAATCGTTTACCCGTTTGGCTTCACTGAGGAATTGGTAGGGAAAAGTTATGCTAAGTGGGTCTCACAAAATTTCAAGTCTTTTATCTTTATGTAAAGAAAGTCTATGTAGAGAAAATTTGTGCTTTAATTGCTATTATACATTCACGTCTTGTGTGTGTGCCAAATCCAATAGTGAAGGGTGAGTGATTCAATGAATGGTGGAGAGAGAGATGAGTGTGACTTGGTAATTGATGAGTCTTTTACTTTTTTAGAGTTCCTTATTTTTACTATATATTATTATTATTATTATTATTATTATTATTATTATTATTATTATTATTATTGAATATGGGTACATGTTGAGTTTGTATATGGATTTATCATTCCTCCTACTAACTATAGATGATGGAAAAAAATGTTCATAAAAATATCGAGGAACCACGTAGGAACATGGAACTTGAGAATATATGTTTTATTTTGAAAAATATATTATACGTATATATAGTAATTTTAATGTTTAATATTATTCAGTAATTTTGACAGATTTTTTCTTATTAAATATTTATAAATGACATTTGTTTATTATTCTGAACTGAATGACAAAAATACATTATCAAAGTTTTAATATAATTAAAGTGTATGAGTTTAACATAAAAATTAATTCGATAATTCGTGTTAAACTGTCTTATTACTTTTTCAATTATAATACTCGACAAATAGTGTCTTATCACAATAAGCTGCTAAAAGCTATTTTTTTATTTAGATGAAACAAATAATAATTGTAACATCCCTATTTTACCCATATTTGCTAATATATTATACATGCAATATTTAATTAAAATATAAACATATGCTACTTTCTCATATTTGTATCTTAAAAAGATATCCCTCTTCATAGGGATTTAATATATACACAAAAGTCTACAAATAAAACGTTCAAAAATAAAACAGTTGCTCCTCTGGTTGTTCACTAAGGAGCTCTGTCACCTGCAACCTCGTCTGCTCCCGTGTAAATTAACACGATCATCACAGATTAAAGAAAACAAACACAAAACAAAGCACAGGGTAAGCTAGCTATTTTTAAAGCTTCAAATATGAAACTTTATATCAACATAAACCATCAATATTAACACATTTCACAATTTCATCAAGTGTCTATCACGTTCATCATCCACATTACTCTTGTCAGATTTCTACTGACTCACAACACATAGACACTTGATTCTACTTCTGGAAGACTCGTGCGTTGACTCAGACTCAGAGATCTGCACCTGTCATACTATATCACTGTGAAATCCACACAGCTATGCGTATAAATAATCTTAATATCATCTCTCTCCTAGTATGACAAGGTTAATTCATATAACAGGTCAAGTTAGTTATCTTTCAAACAACTTACCCATTCATATGAACCTCCTTCGACTCTCACCACCTGAATAACTTCATTTATATGATTCCATTATCTCAAGAGAGTCAAGATATCTCCTTCTAGACGAATCCCTAGTCAATGCACATTCTAAACAATCTTAACACGGTATTTTCTTTCCTGAAAATACTATGCTTTGATCACACTTTCACATCATTCCATATATCATACAACACATCAATGAACAATTCAATCGTATCATATTTTAAACCTTTTCTAAACAATCCAAACACATATCAAAATTCACTTAAACACATAACTAAGTTCCAAATATATGCTCTCTAAAGCATTCATCATCTAAAATCAAACAACCACTTCTCATCAAACATCTCATTTAAGTAATCCAACAAAATATTCAAAAATAGTTCAACTTATTTATATCATCATTCAAACACTTTCACTTCTCAATCACAAACACTTTCAACAAATTATTCACCTTAAAATTAATATAAAAGATTCAAAAGAAATCATTCCAGTCAATATATTACTTTACTTTTTAAAAGAGATAATCCTGTAAGCAAAAATTGAAATTGGTGACCACGTCACCCCACATCCAGATCTTCTAACCTAGAGTTATATTTTCAAATAAAACTAGCTTCCCTTACCTGAACTTGAGCAGATGCTAACTAAAAACTCCATTCCCATCAAAAGCTTAAGGATGGTCTAACCTGCACCACAGAGTCTTGATCACAAATCTAACTATACCATTAGGATCCTGAGCTAACAGAGACTACTTATGAAGATATAAACATCACATGCATGATTAACTAAGAGCAAACCTAACCAAATAAAAACCAACTCAAGGGAAAAGGAGCCAAAAATGAACTTACTCTATCTAAGATTTTGATCGGGCAATCTCGTAGTGTTCACTGCCAGGAGTCCGATGGCAGACTCCGATTGTCAAATTGATAACCGAGTAGGTCAGAATCTAAGAGAGAAGGAAAAGGAAAGGAAAAAGGGAACAAAAATGAACTTACTGTATCAAAAATTCTGATCGGGCAGTCTTGTAGATCTCGCTGCCAGGAGTCTAATGGCACGCTCCGATAGTCAAATTGATAAGCGAGGAGGTCAGAATCTTAGAGAGAAGGTAGAGGAAAGGAAAATATAGTTTTTAGAGAGATGATGGTTTTTTTAAAATAAAACCTGAATAACTGAATATCTATTTATATAACCTTTTCATTTTAATAATAAAATATTCAGATATCATTTTAATTGTAACATTTTTATTCTAAAACTATTTTTCTTGGTCCTTACAATAATATATTTTAACTAAAAAGAAAAAATCATTAGATATCTGAAATATAGTCAAGGAGAAAAAAATATAAATCATGTATTTTATATCATTTATATTCACACAACATTTTTTAACAATCATAAAAAAGATTAAAGATATTACATTTGCTATCCAATGATTGTTATAAAATTATTTCATATATGTTATGATTATTAACAAGTATAAACATACACTTTTTGTTAATGTAAAATTATATATCCTTAAACAATGTTCAGAAGAAGTCAACTGTGTAGTAAAGTTGAAAAGAAAAATAAAATATTAAAAATCTAACTACATAATTAAGAAAGAAAAAGTTCAGACACTATAGTCAATGTTATTTTATTTTATTTATTGGCAATCAGTGTTATCTTGAAGGATATTTTCAAAACTTCTAATAAGAATCTCACTTTTTTTTTCAATTTTATATTTTATTTAAGTGAAAGCTAATTAAAAGATACTTTATTAGTATAAATTTTTATAATTCATTTATTAGTCCGCGCAACTTATTCTTAAGAAAACAATACATTTTTGTATTTTAATATCATTTTTTTTTATCATTTCTATATTCAAAATGATCTTTTTAATTTTATCCCACTGTTTGAAATCTTATCAAGTTCATTTTAAAAAACATTAAATTAATATAATTATTTATATTATTACAATGAATGGAGCATAAATAAAAAATGACACAATAAATTAAATTTAATTTCTTTCTTAATGACATGTGTAGTTATAATAATATCCTAATTATAAATATAATAAAAAAGTACAGAATGATTTTTTTTAAAATGAACCAAATTAAAAATATCTAAAACAATAGAATAAAATTTAAAAATAAAATCAAAATAACAATTAAAGAAGAAATAAGTTATTAAACTAGTCTTTACATTAGAGTAATTTCTCATTGGTTCTTCCCTTCCCAACCCATTATTTATAAATTATATACTTCTTTCACCTTCTATGTCACTAGTCTCAAATTTCTTCTTCTTCTTCCTTCTTTCTTGCTTCTTCCAACTTTTGTTGGAAACACATTCAGCACCTATTACTCAGGTAGTCCAAGATTTCTGTATTTTAAAGTTGAATTGTCTTAAACTTTTTATACTCTGTTAAGGTTGTTCTGTTTCTTATTCCTTTTTCTTCTTCCTCTTTGTTTTCACAGATCCGGTCCAAACTAATGTCAGACACACCCCAAAAGAAAAAATTAAGTCTTCCTCAGAAAAGAGGCCAGATAAAGGCTCAGATATTTAGCAGCCTTGCGAATACAGTGTCTTCCACTATCTCTAAAACAGGGGAATCTATTCGAAAGGTTTTTCGAAAAAGTGGTGGCGATTCAGGTTCAGGTTCATCTTCTGCCTCCACCCCTCTCCCCAGTGGCTACAACTCTGAGACCAACTCCTCTAATGTTTCCTAGAATCTAACATCATCATGTGACTTCTACGACCACTGGGTTAACCAATGATTTTTGCGGGTTGACCAGGACCTTTCCTTAAACTCTGGTAGTGATGTTTTCGAATGTTTACCATATGGCATCTCTCTTTTCTTTTCTTGTACCTATACGCTGTCAAACTTATCCCACAAAATTAAAGATAAAGTTTTATCCAATAATTACTTGCTTTGTTTCGCCTTTTTTCTTGAAGTTTTTTTTTTGCTGACGTGATTTTACTGACAAAAATAACCACGACGATGATGTTATACAATGTTATTTCGACAAGAACCTTTTGATTGTGTTTCTTTTGATGCTACCTTTTGCACATTACTAAATTACTCAGAGCCATAAAAGGATTTTAGACGGTGAGGGTAAAGCTACAGAGTTAGCTGAAAATATCTTGACGTGTTATTTAGTATTTTTTTTTTTATGTTAATTACTATAGTGATCTTTATATCACTTTAATAGTGATGTTTATTATTTTGATGATTCACTTTTGCAAGTGTATGTAAGAACAACAATACAATTCTTTATTATTTTCCAATGATTTTGTAAAGTTCTTATGATTCTCATAACTTAAATTTGAAGAGCATTCAATGTTACTAATATATCTATTTGACAACTGTAATGTGCGCATAATTTTACTAGATCCATTTCAACTTTTTGACTTGTTTGAATGTACTATTTAATGCTGACACCAATTGAAATTGACAGGGACAAAATTATTTTCTATTTTGAATTTAAAAATTAAGAATTTAGAAGTTAATTTTTTTTTTTTGTAAAAATGAAATTCAAAATGTAAAAAATATATTTAAAAAAAATTATATATATAATCTGAAAATGAATTTTCAAGAAGAAATTCTAAAGTTTAAAAATGTGTTACAGAAATTCAAATTCAAAATATTTTCAAAAAAAAATTATAGAAATATTTTTTATACACATCTTCTTTTTATTTAAGGTTATTTTCATTATTTTAAAAAGAAAAATATTTTTAATGACAAATTAAGTGCAGTTGGAATTCAGGAAGAATTTGCGAGAGTTGTGTTTCGGTAATGGGCCCAAATCAAACCCAATTAGAAAATAATTGTGAAAATCGCCCATTATTTTTAATAATTGTGAGTACTTTATTTTTGAATTAAAAATATTATTTTTATTATTATAAAGAGCTGTGAAGTGAATGATTTTTACTATTAGCGTGTCAAATCAATTTTATCTTTTTTTTTTATTCTACTCATCTATACACTGATTACGGGATTACGAGAAAAACTTAATTAGTGATGGTGGACAGTTTTGTTAAAGTATTTTTTTTAACAAATAGTTTCTTTTTATTGTACATTATCGCTTGATAAAATTTATATTAGATATTATATGTAATAAATTGTGATTGTGATTGGATAGTAGAGTATTTTTTTTATTTTTTTTTTACATTTTATTGCACTGAAGATGTATAATATTTAACAAAATCGATGAAAAAAATTATATCTACTGTTGTTACATTTTCTTACTATTTATAATATTTAATAATTTTGATATAAAGTGTAGGATGGTGAAATTATGAATTATTTCTATTTAAAGATTATCCTTATATATATATATATATATATATATATTCTTACAAATTTCCCTTGACTTTTGCTATTTAATTGCATGAACTTTAAGAAAATAATGATAAATGTTAATTTAATTAAAATTAAGTGCTATGAGAGTTGTGTGAGTTTAATGGATTGAGAATTCTATATATACTATATTAGATATAAAATTAATTTATAAAATACAAGTGGAAACTATTCATAAATCAATTTTGTGATAATAAATTTATTTAAATTTACTTATTTATGTATTATCATTGTCTACCATAATGTAATGAGATTGGTTATCAGTAAATATCTAGTCTTATTCTTAAAATATACACATCTCATTATAAATATAAAATTAATATATGATATTTAGGTGATACAATCATCAATTTAAAAGTTATAAATATAATTTATGATTTAAACGAATAATAAACATAGTTAAAAAATTCTATAATAAACAAAAAAAAATTAAGTAGGATCAAAATTTATTCAACAATATAAAGTAAACAAAATTATAAAAATATTTTAAAAATTATTTATTTATTTTTATATCTTAATAGCCGGACTTTAGTAATATTTATTTTGACACAAGAAGATATAAGAGTTCAAATTTTATTTACGTATTAGACACATTTTAGTTATTAAATATCCTAACACGTTAGTATTTTATCACAAACAATTGTACTATTTTCATATAAATTGATTGACTGGATTCTTCATATAATACGAGAATTGTCAACTTTTTCAATCATATCACATTCATGTATAATTAATTTATTCATATCGAGTAAATTTTATGTGGTTTTGTCGTCAAATGTTTTTATAAAAAATATAATTAAATTATATAATTAATAACTCGTACAAATTTCTTTAAATATCTCAAAATCATTCCTGTGGAGTGAACATAATAGCTAGTTGTCTTTATAAACTGTTTAAAAATTAAAGAAATAGATAAATATTTTTTAAATTAACTAAATAAAACAAAATCTTCTAGAAGGTCTTGACCAATAGGTTTGTGTTAGTTTTAAAAATATCCAAAGAAAAAAAATTATGTATAGTTCAGTTTGGATATTGTTGTTAAAAAACCTTATCTATCTGAAAAAATGAATTATAGGTTAGATTGGATATTTCTTTTTTTATTGACATATTCTTACCATTTTTTAATGTCAATTATTACATGTGTTTGTATACACATGTTCAGTTATAGATGCAGTGGGAATTTTACAGATATAAGAATTTTTTATTTTATAAACTAAACATCTAATCTTAAATCTTAATCATGAACAAACATGTGTTTAAAAAATATGTAATTTAATAAAAAGTAGCAGACTTTAAATATCCAAGGTAAAAAACAAAAGTAAAACGTGCTTATATATCCTCTTATACATAAAATAATCATCATTAATACTGCAGTAATATCGATAATATTGTTTTGGTTTCCAAAACATAAACTAAAAATTAAATCAAATCAATTGGTTATACTAAAATCCAATCCAATGAAAGGAAGAAAAGCCTCAATCTGTTTTAGTTTTTGTATATAATTATTTATTTTATCGATTTTTATTTGAACAACCTTTTTTAATTTGAAGATTCATTAAGTTTGAATAGAATTATAATAAATGATAGAAGAAAACCCTTTATTATTAAAAATTTAATTGTGAATTGAAATTGAGTTTTTTCATCAAAAATGTAATTCGTAAAACATATTATACATATGAGTAAAAAAATTAATTATATATTTGAACAAATCGTATCATATAAACATGTTTTAGTACGAAAAAAGTTTCACAAATAAATAAAGTTTGACTTGGAAGAACATCAAAATTATACACACAATTTCTGATTAATAAATTTTTAAACAAAGTGATACTTGTAGATAAATGGTTTAACATATCAAGATCCTACGGCCAAAAATGGTTGAAAATAAATGATTAAATATGCATGAGTCTTCTAGATCTTTCATTGGAAGAAAGTTTCAGTTGTATCTTCTTCACTAAGTTTTTGCTCTTTTTCACGTCAGAGTAGTCATCACTGAATATGAAGACAGTGAGGTTGAACCTGTGTTGTGTTCTTGACTTTGCACCACTCTCTCCATCAAACATATAATCTCTCATTTTTATATCTTATTCCTACCACATAATACTTTAATTACTTAAATATGTATTTATTTTTAAAAATGGGTATAAGTTATCCAGTGGATCACTCATGAATAAGTTTATTTTTACAGCTGATCATTTTAATAAATTGATTTTTTGTTTTTATAAATTTAAAATATCTGAATGTTACATCGAATTAAAAATAAGTACATTTTATAATATATAAATAAATATAAATTCATTATTTCCATACTCACGTTTTTCAGTAACCATTATAAAATGTCTTAAAGAATATTTATACAAATGATTTGATATTCAAATCTCTTGTAACAAGGTTTGAGGTTGGAATCTTGCTCATGTGTATACTGTCTTTAAAATTAGTTGATATGATGAAAAAAAATCAGTGGATTATTAAATAGAAGATTTTTGCCTTTTTCTCAAACAAAATTTCAACCTACATCCTACATAATTTATAAATAGGAATGAGTGTAGGTTAAATGTATTCTAAATTTGGTATTTCAGAATATGTATTTAGATTTGTGTTTCTGGATTAGACTTTTAGAAATAGATTTTTCAAAATATGTCTCAATTTTTTTTTTTTGGAATTACCGATTGAAGTATACTGATAACGGCTTTTATTCACCTACAAATTAAAATAATGTGTGTTTCTCTATGAAAACAGAATTATGGAGTTAGACACAACAAATTATGTCAATTACTAGATTAAAATAATAAAATATAACTACATAACAAATTTAAAATGATAAATTATTGAATATTGAATACATGACTTCGGCTTTTACAACTATTTCAATTGTTACTTTGAAATCAAAATATTGTACACGAGTACAAAAAGTTCAATTTGGAGTTAGCACATAAAAGTATGCTAAGTATTCCATTAAATCACACTATAATGGTACAGAAAATCGGTGAACCTTAAAGTATAATTATAATACACATTATAATTCAAATTGTACACTAAATTCAAAAAAATAATATAATATTAATTACATTTCAAAATTGGACACTGAACTTAACAAAAATAATATAATACTAATTACAATTAAAATTGTACACTGAACTCAACATAAAAATCTAATAATATACATTACCATTCAAATTGGATAGTGAACTTAATAGAAAGAGGATATACAAATATTAATGCAATAAATATCTTTTTAAAAATTACTCTACTCACACAAAAATAATATAAATGCATAAAAAATCAAACAGAAATGAAAAAAAAAAACCACAAAAACAAATAGAAGTGATATATATTAGTAATTACTATTTACTAATAACTAATATCACTAATATATTGTGAATTACTAATTATTAATATATATTACTAATTAAATTAAATATATTAATATGAATATATTAAAAAATATAAAATTAATTAATTTAAACATATTAAATATTAAAATATATTAAATTAAAATATATTAAAAAAATTAAATTATAAATATATATATATATTAAATATATTAAATTATTAAATTAAATGAGGTGATATGACATGAAGGAGTAAGAATGAGAAACTATCATTACAGGCAGTAAATAATGATATTGGAATTGAAAATGAACAATTGAAAATATAAAACAATAATAACATGTCATAATGACCTTTAATTAGAACACATAATGCAAAAAATTAATCACTCTCCTCCGATTAAATAATAATAATAATAATTAAATAACATAAACGAATGTAAACAAAAATATCCTTTCAAAGTTGTATCAAATACACAAATTAAATTGAAAAAAAAATAACAAAGCCAAAAATAAACTTAAATGAGATGAACAAAATAAACATCATAACAATGTATTTGATAACTGAACATAAATGATAAAGAAAAATGAAGAACAAAATGATTGAGATGGAACCACAAATTAGATGGATAGATTGCAGTGAAAAACAAAGAACAAAACTAGAAAACGAAAGATAAAAATGATATAAATGCATAAAAAACCTAACAGAAATGAAAAAAAAAAAAAGCGAAATAACACAAATTAATTAAACAAATGGCAAAACAAAACTGAAAAACGAACGATGAAAATTATTTAAATGCATAAAAAATCAGACAAATAAAGAGAAAATAGAAAACGTGTCCTTACAGATGAAAACACAAATTAAATGAATAGATTACTGAAGAAAACTGGTAAACTAAGAATAAAGTTGGAGAAAGGAACAGAAAAAATGATATAAATGCATAAAAAATCAAATAAAAAATCACAAAACTAGAAATAAATCATAAAACTGAAAAGAATTATTAAACGAAAAAATAAAATGAAATAAACAGTATAAAAAAAAAAAGAAATGAAATCAATGACTCAATGAAAAATAACCTATAATATATAGTGAAAACTCATTGCCATTATCATTTCAAAATTTAAAACTAAGCGTTCTTTCAAAACTAAAAAAAAAAACCAGATTAGTAGTGGTGTTATTCAAAGGATAGTAGTGGTGTTATTCAAAAGGAGCAGACTCTGGAATTGTTGAAATTGTGAAAGGCAATAATAAAGAGGAGAAAAGTAGGGTCGAGAGAGGTGCCTAGAGAGCAGAAAAGAGTGAGAGTTTGAAAAGAGGAATAAATTTTTTGAGGGAGAGAGAGGAAAATAAGAACTTTAATAAGTGTTAGGTGGCGTATTATAATTGGTTCATGTGTCGTGGTTGAATTGGGGTTGTTTTGCTATTTGGGTGACACGTGTCAGGATTTCTATTTGTATTATTATTTATTATTATTATTATTATTTATTTATAGATAGATACAAGTTATGTTGTGAATTGGACACTCGGGTTTCTTTCTAACAGCTGTATGAAGCACAATGTGAAACCAAAACTGAGAAACATGCTACGGAAGCACACTTTAACAAGTGATGACTCATCAATGCCCTTAATTAAGAAAAAAAAAACAAAAACAAAAGAAAACTCAGAAGCGTGAGTTCCAAGATTGCTACAGTAACTAACATGTGTACATTGGCATTTCAGCACTCTATATAATAAGTGCCACTCAAAATCCTGCTTCTCGCCCTCCACAAACACTTTCCACGACACACGAAACTCATATCTCAGCAATTGTTCTATCCTCTGCTTCTTCCACTTGCCTCAATCTTTGTCCCAATTTCGTTGCTATCGGATCTAACGTACGCGGATCAAAGGGCACTACCATGGTCCAGCCGAAGAGAGGGCGAATCATGATCATGGTAGTAAAGAGCATCGTGACGGCGCTATGGTGTTCTGGTCGGAAAAACAAGGAGCGCCGCAAAGAGAGTGGCGGCGCTGCTGATCTCAGCTCAACTTCCACGACCCCACCTGTTCCAAGTGGATACTCTTCTGAAGCCTAACTCTGGGTTCCCACACACTCTGCATCAAAACTATTATACTTTTCAGATTGGTCCAGTTAGATTTTTACATGTCAGATTAATCGGTTTTTTCATAATTTAAAAAATTATTTATTCATCACATGGGAATTGATCAGTGATCTTGTGCTTTTATGATAATTTCTCCATGCACGGAGAGTTTTGCAGAGACCTGACTTGCTTCCACATGGTTGTTGATTTTGTAAATAAATTTTGGGAGATAATTTTGCTTGTATCTATTATTGGAGATATGTTTTTAAGGGTTTAATCCCTTTGTAGTTTGGTTGTACTTTATACATAGTTGTCGGTATTGTAAATAAAACATTTCTTGCTTTATTTTGATGGTTTGATGATGTTTTGGTTTGTAATGTTAGACCCTTTCATTTTTCAGTTCAACTTCATCTTTTATTCCAATTTTCAATACCTTTCTATTGACTGACCCTACATTGGACATTGGAGTGTGTTAATAATCATCGTCTCGTTTGAACAAGTAAAGAAAAGAACACTTGGGACCAACGATTGTTATCTAGTAAAGAAAAGAACACTTGGGACCAATGATTATTATCCAGTTATTTAAGAAGTCTCAGTGCTGATTCAGACTTGTAGATTTCTTGTATCAAGCATGATTCGACAATAATAGAAAATAGAGAAAATAAAAAATTGGATAAAATTGGAAGTAGATTTCAAATGAAAGTTTAGGTTTTTTAGATGAGTAGAATTTGGAAGTTAACTAATTTTATTTCACTTGTGTTGTGTGTAACACCTCCAAAAATATATCTAACTATTTTAATACATGTTTTAAATATTTATATATAAACTTAGAATTTTTCAAAATATTTCTACTACAAGATTATGACTTATAAAAATACAAATATTTACAATATAAGATTTAAAACATCCTAAAGTCTTCCAAGACCTCCTACACCTGTATGATTATCTGCTCGTGTACATAGTACAGTAATCGCAGTTAAAACACAACACGAAAAGTAAGGGTAAGCTAGTGAAAATAAAGTTTTATAATACAAACAATTAAATAAAAAAATAAAATAAAATTACATGGATCAATTTCTCAGTTATTCAATCTTTTTCAAAACACAACATAAAACAATCACGTAGATCTCACATGGATCTACACATCCAAGATAATCAACAAACAACGTCTTCCGGAAGACTCGTATTAAGTAAGTCCCACCAGAGACTAACAACTGATCCAAAGATTACTAGCGAATCCAACGGAAAGGGTCAGGGTAAGTTCAATACAACCCAAGCCGTGCATCTCATATGTCACGGTGTGCATGAACTCCTCCGTCAGCTTCTCACCACCTGATATCTTAGTCTATGTGACTTAGATCATCAGTGAAACTCGGAGATCTCTGTTACCACATAGGCATTAATACTTAATACACAGCAAACATCAGTCCATACATTATCCCAAATGTATGAATTCAATTCCATATCATTTTCATCATACAGTATCATTCCAAAACACAATCCACAATATTTAAAATCTTATTTAATATAAAAAAAACAACACTTAAATACTAAACCATCAAAATATAATATTTTTACAAGTTTAATTAATATATAAACAAACAACACAAAATATAAACACACAACATTCCTGCAAGAGAAATTGAATATTGAGACCATGTCCCTTCCACATCCAGAATTTTCTAGCCTAGGGTGCTATAAAAAAATTAAATTTAGCTTTCCTTACCTTAATTGTTTGCTTTCGAAGAAGCTTCTAGAATTTTATTCCCCACAGTCTAGATAAACTTTGAGATTTACGAGCCTAATGCAACTTATCCAAATATTACCAAATTTTAGTATGAATTTAATCAAGTTGAGAGAAACACTTTTCTCAACTGGCCCCACTAAGATTGATGACTAAATCATAGAGAAAAACAGATAATAAGGAAACTTTAGAGTAAAAATAAACTTACTCTGTTTGAAAATATGATCGGGTAGAAATGTTCCTTAACTCGTCAACTACAACGTGGTCCGATCAGATTCTAAAATAGATAAAGATTGGAAAAGAAAATTAAGAGAAAAGGGAGAAAAGAAAATATAGAAAGAGAGAGAAAAAAAAAAATGAAAGTCAGTGTGTGGAAGGTATGTAGCCTTTAAGTTTTAACGCTGTTACGTTGTGGATATGAAAGAAGAAAGGAAAAGAAAATATATCTACTGAAAAAAAATACACTTTTGCTTGGCCTATAAAAATTTATTACCCATATGAATCAACTGTGAAGGGGTAGAAAGGGAACTTTAAATATCTCTGTCTTTTTCCCTTAAATTTCTGAGTCGGAATGAAGGTATATCTTACCGGGCTTTAGGCTTTATATTTTATTTATATATATGCTTGAAAAGTCGTGGAAAAGCTCGTTGCCTTTTTTATACGTTTTATATATATTTTTTGGCTCAATGACTTATTATTTGTATGATGTTAAATTTTAGTTTATAATTTTAGGGTTTATAATTATTAAAATAGATTATTTTGTGATTTATTTTTAATATTAAAATATTGAAATTGAGATTTGTCAACATTTCTCTCTCTTCCTAATTTTTTATGAGATGAATACACGTTTCATTGGCGATGAATCAAGTTTTTTAGGCGCATGGGTCTGCTCTTGCAAAGGTAACTTTCAACTACAAATATAAACAAAATGATTCAGGTTACCGTTAGAAAGTTAAGAAAAAGTAAAACTTCCATCATTCAAGTTTCAAGCCAAAATATGCATATAATGTATCTAAAAAAGACAAGTAATAATATTTTCACAACTCTATTTTACATATGAATACTTGAAAATATTATTATTATAATAATATCCATCTATCTCTTTTTAAATATTTTTATTTCCACTAGAAAAATGTCTTATCATCATATATAAAAATTATTAAATAAAAACTAGTTGATAACTAATTAAATACTAATTTTTAAATTAATTTATAAAATTTATTAATAAGAGAAATTACTATATATACTAATAATTTTCATAGTTTATAAAATAGTATATAATTTAATCAATATAGTGATTAATTATTTATGATATCCAAAATTAATTTTTATTTAATAATTTTTTATATTGTATTCTTTTATCTTAATCTTGAAATCTTGGATTTTCATCACTTCTCAGGTCTCAGTCTTTTATCTGATATCGATTGGGATGATGAAGGTACCTATAAAATATAAAAGATTTTCCGATGTTCAAGTTAATATTTAAATATCATAGCAATAAATATTGTAGAAAAACATTCATTTCACTAGGTGACATTCACTTGTTTATAGATGCGAGCAACAACACTATTTATATTGAGTTTGTATTATCACGACATTTTATGTTAATCTTGTTTCATTTTCTCAGTACAAACTCATTAGAACATTAACTAATTTTTAATATTTGTTTAGATTTATCATTCATTTTACGTTTTTAGGTTCCCAACTTGATTTATATTAGTTGGCCATCTCAGTAATATAATTTGTAAATAGTCTAGATCATATACAATATGATATCACGTTGATAATCCATCTCGGAAGACCATCTTGATTATGTATTATCTATATATATATTATAAGTTAAATAATATTTAAATTTTATTATTTATTATATTATTCTAAAAAGTCGTCAATTAACATACATATAATTTGTCAAAACATCATTTTTCATAAAATAAAATTTATTATTTTTGAAACAGTTAGCATACGTTTTAAATAGAAAGACTAAGATTTGGGTTTGTAAGTTGCAGAAGAGGGAGAGAAAGGATTTTTTTGTTGTCATGGACTAGAATGAAAACTAAAATATTATTTAATTGGGTTTTCATGTAATAGTCCTTTTAATGGATTGTATGATGTAGAGTTTGCGTAGGGTGCTTTATAAAAATTATAAATTTAATTATTGAGAACGACTTATAAGAATTGGTGTATATAAACATTTTTTATACCTACAACATTTTTAACAAGTTCAGCAGCCCTCATTCTCTGTCACTTTTTTTTATCTTTACGTCATAGATGAGATAAGCTTTCAAATTTCCAAAACATGAATTCGGTATCATAATAGTTGGCGCGTACAGCACGAATTTCATCACTGTAATAACGGAGAAGTTGCTAGTTTACTGAACCTTCCATTCTGAGACGCCGACATATTAATTGTTCTCAATGATACGCTATCCAAATTCCTCCTACTTTCCTTCTCTCACTTCTGAACTTAGATCCCATGTCCTATTTATGAACTTTTCTTTCTTAAACTATGCAGATTTTAATGGTTGAAAACAAATGATTAAATATCCATTGGAAAAAAATTTGAGCCAGCCACAGCTGTATCTTCCTCCCTAAGTTTTTTCTCTTTTCCACGTCAGAGTTGTCATCACCAAATATGAAGTTAGTGACATAACGCTCTCCAAGTTTTACTACTATTGTTATATTATATCCCTACCACATAATACTTTAATTACTTAAATATGTTTTATTTTTAAAAATGGGTATAAGTTATCCAGTGGACCACTCATGAATAAGTTTATTTTTACAACTGGTCATTTTAATAAATTGATTTTTTGTTTTTATAAATTTAAAATGATTTAAATCTTACATTAAATTAAAAATCAATACATTTTATAATATATAAATAAATACAAACTCATTATTTTCATACTATAATATATAAATAAATACAAACTCATTATTTTCATACTCTCGTTTTTCAGTAACTATTATTGTAATGATCTAAAAATTTAAATGTTTCCTAAATATCTTACTTATCTAAAATGAAAAGGTCATATAATAAAAAATTCATAGTAGTCAAACCTCGGACGTCGCCAAGAGGTCTGAGGTCAGCATGGTAGCGGTCGGTCGGTGGTCAGCATGGTAGCGGTCGGTCGGTGGACCATAGTGGGTTCCAGAAATCACATGTATCAAGGTGTGATTTGAATCTTAGATGCGCCATGCATGCAGAATAACTGCGGAACTTTATGCTTGGGCATAAGAGATTGTCCTTAGTGTTGCATGCATTGGTACGAGGAGAGTTGGTACCGACCTGTCCTCGGGCAGGAGGAGCTCCCGACGTCACCGAGTCATGTGGGAGTGATACCACAGACTTAGAGTAGTGGGAGGACGAGCCCTCAGCAGGGTGTGACGATGTGGCATCGGTCACCAGAGCGAGGCGATGTGTCCTCGCCACACACAAGGGCGATGAGAGATTGCCAGGATGAGAGATCGCCAGGACGAGAGACACGGGTCATCGCCAGGATGAGAGACGCATCGGTCGTCTGTCAGGATGAGACATTGGTCGTCTGCCAGGGTGAGATATCGGTCGTCTGCTAGGATGAGAGACACATCGGTCATCGGTGGATAATTGAGAAGCGATCAGTCATCGGTGGCTGGTCATCGGGGGGTCCTGTTACACGCAGATAAGCTGGGACCCAGACTCCCCGCGAGGGCGTTCTGCATGTGTGACACGTAGACAGTAAGGGTGCCCAGAGTCGTTGGCGTCAGAGTTTTGGTAGGGCAAGTAACCCAGAGTTGGTGCGCGCAGAGACACCACGTGGCCATCCTGTCAGAGGAAACTTGCACGCAAAAGTTCTCCCAAAGAGTGGGTGATGGCAGCGAAGATTTATGGACGGTCCTCTAAGGGATTAAGTTCATTTTGGTTTCCCTTCTACCTTTTCCTCCTTCACTCTACGACGCGGCCACCCTCCCTCGCCAGTTAACGATCGACGACCTGCCATTGGACTCCTGGGGAAGTTACTCTGCAAGTTTTCCGATCAAAGCCTTAAAACAGAGTAAGTCGTTTTACTCTGTTCTTTGAGTCGATTCTGAATTTGAGAGGGTCGTCTCTGCATAGGCTTTTCATGCGACTCTTTTAGCTTCAGAAATCGTCTCTGTTAACGCAGAAAATGAGTAATCTCGTTAGATTTGTGATCAAGACTCTATGGTGCAGGTTAGGATATCCTTAGGTTTTTTCGGTGGGTTTGGAGCTTAGTGAGATTTTACTCAAGTCCAGGTAAGGGAAGCTAGTTTTATTTTCAATAAAAACCTTAGGCTAGAAGATTTTGAAGTTGGGGGTGACGTGGTCACCAATTTCAAATTGTTTTGCACGATACTCTGTTTTGTGTATATCGGAATCTGTTTGAGATTGAAAGGTGAAATGTATATGATTTTCGAAATTCTAGACTTTGGTGCTATTGGATTTTTGTGATTTGGATTGTTTAGAAAAGGTTTAAAATATGTTATGATTGACTGGTTCATTTACGTGTTGTATGATATGCTGAATGATGTGAAAGTGTGATCAAAGCATAGTATTTTCAGGAAAGGAAATACCGTGTTGAGATCGGTTAGAATGTGCATTGACTAAGGATTTGTCTAGAAGGAGATATCCTGACTCTCCTGAGATAATGGAGTCATATAGATGAAGTTATTCAGGTGGTGAGAGTCAAAGGAGATTCATATGTATGGGTAAGTTGTTTGAAAGATAACTAACTTGACCTGTTATATGAATTAACCCTGTCATACTAGGAGAGAGATGATCTTGAGATTATTATGCGCATAGCTGTGTGGATTTCACAGCGAGTAGTATGGATTTCACAGCGAGTAGTATGACAGGTGCAGATCTCTGAGTCTGAGTCAACGCACGAGTCTTCCGGAAGTAGAGTCAAGTGTCTATGTGTTATGAGTCAGTGGAAGTCTGACATGAGAAATATGAATATTGAATTTATTGAATAGACACTTGACGAGTTTGTGAAATGTGGGAATATTGATGGTTGATATTGATATAGATTATGAAATGTGTGAAGATTGATGCTTTCTGTTGATATAAAGTTTCATATTTGAAGTTTTAAAAATATTTAGCTTACCCTTTTTTTTGTTTTGTGGTTGTTTTCTTAAACTTGTAATGATCCTGTATTTTTACACGGAAGCAGACGATATTGCAGGTGTTAGAGCTCCTCAGTGAGCAGTTGGAGAAAATGATCATTTTAGATTTGAATTGTTTTGTTTTATTTTGGAAACTTTTGATGTATAAATTAAACTCCCTGCGAGGAGGGATGTTTCTTTTGAGAGACAATTATAAGATAGTTGTATTTGTATGTTAATTAAATATTACCATTTTACTTATTTAAATGAAGGATTTTGTTAATTAAATATTTATGAGCCAGTTGTTATATAAATGAGTAGAAATTAGGGGTGTTACAATTATATTTCTATGAATTAATGTCTTAAAGAATATTTATACAAATGACTTGATATTCAAATCTCTTCAAACAAGGTTTGAAGTTACTATCTTTAGAATAAGTTCATATGATGAAAAAAAAAAAGTTGATTATTAAGTAGAAAATTTTTGTTTTTTCATCTAGCAAAATTTTAACCTGCATCCTACATAGTTTATAAATAGGAATGAGTGTAGGTTAAAATGTATTATAAATTTGGTATTTTAGAATATATATTTAGATTCATGTTTCTGGATTAAACTTTTTTCTTTTGAAATCTCTTTTATGAATTTACAGATTTTGAATTCTAGAATAAAGAATAATTATGGAATTTCAAAAATTAAATAGGTGCAGGTTAGAATTCATTGGTTGCAGTAAGCAAAAGCCATATCTTATAGGTGTAAGGGCTAATCACTTTACGGGCTAAGCCCATCAATCTAAAGTGATCCAAAGCGAAGCCGTTTGACGTATTAGGCCACACAAAGAAACTTAGTAGCGAATAGCTTTCGGTTGTTGAAGTTGAGGTCAGAAAGTATGGGAAGTGAGTAACTAACTACTGTTTTCTTTACTATGCTGATTCTGAAGTTGCAAAAGGGTAATTCTGCAACAATGAGCTTCCATCTCTTAACCAAAGCCAGAAAGCGAACAGCGTTTTCGTATCTACTCTCGCGCGCATTCTCTCACGAATCCCAACGGTTCGTCAATCGTGAAATCTCACATTGCTCATTCTCTTTTACCATAGCATCATTATGCTCCTAATTTTCACGGTTTCGAATATGTTAACTGATCCAGACCTAGCAGGCCTTCATTCGGCATCGCGTTCGACATCGATGGAGTCCTTTTGCTCGGAAATTCCCCTGTCGGTGGTTCTCCTGGAGCGCTCGGAAAGTTATACACCGCTGATGGTAAAAACCAAAAAAAAAAAAGGAAGAAAAACTCTATGTTTCCGTTTTCGGCATTTCTTATTGACTGTTACCGACTCATGAATTTGTTGATCTGTTTATGTTAGGTGGATTGAAAATCCCGTACGTTTTCCTCACCAATGGTGAGTTCTTATAATTTTGTTTTATTCAGTTTACTATTGCTTGTCCATGTCGTTAGGTTTAGACGGATATTTGATTTTTCCTTATTGCATTAGTGTGGTTCAATTAACGACCGATCCCGCACTGATAAATTGTTTGAAATGACGCGCCAGTTCTTTTGATGTTAATTTAAAGTTTTCATGTAGGTGGTGGCTTTCCTGAAGCTAATAGAGCTTTTGAACTAAGTCAACTGTTGGGTGTGAATGTCTCGCCTTCGCAGGTATATTCGAATAATCTTGTTGTATCCTTTGAAAGCAGAATGTAAAAGTAGATGTTTTATGAACATAAGAAAATATTTGATACTTTTTGGATTTTGTAATTAGGAGAATTGGTTTACAGGATTTAGAGTCATTGATTTTGGAAGTATGAAGTAATCTACACTATCTGACCGTTCTTTCTCTTCCCCTAGTGATGTATACGTGTGTGGTTTTATTTCCTGGTTTGTTTGCTGTATGCATGTGTCTCTGGAAAGTCACAAGTGGTCGCCTTTGCCTTGCCATGTTGTTGTTTTAATTCTGTTGAAATAAAAAATGTTCTTCCCTAAACCAAATCCGATTGTTGTACAGGTTTTACAGGGTCATTCACCATTTAAACAATTGGTCAAGAGGTATGATTATACTTCTTCTAATCAGGTTTCATATCTGAACTGTCTTTTGCACAAGTACACGCTGAAACCAATAAGGTTGACAGCACTTGTCCTTGTCTGATAGAATTTTGACGCCATACAGATTTGAGAATGATCTAGTTGTTGCTGTGGGAAAAGGGGAACCTGCAGCTGTAATGACTGAATATGGTTTTAAGTAAGGTTTAAGATAACTGACTTGTTTTATAATTTATGAAAATGATGAGTTGGCAATTTGACATCATCCGCAGTGTCTTATCATTATGTTCTTGTTAATTTTTTTTATTCAGATATGTTCTTTCAATTGATGAATATGCCTCGTGCTTTGAAAACATTGATCCGCTGGCTCCATACAAGAAATGGACTACCAAGCTGGCTGCTATGCAGAATTCAAAGTTTAATGAGAGCTTTCCAAGGAATGATGTTTTCACTAAAAGGGTTCAGGCAGCATTTGTAGTTAGTGACCCTGTCGATTGGAGCAGGGATATACAGGTTACAGAGATTTTATGAGTGATCCATATGAACTGTCTTTTATTTGCTACATATTTAGTGATGTATATACAAGTTACTAGAATTCTGTGGCTTGTTTACATGATTCCCACTGCTAGGAAGAGCAATAGCGTAATCAAACAGCTTATACTGTAAGCAATGAAAAGATAATACTGTACTATATTTTTTTCTTTATACTGTAGAAAGACTTGTATATGAAATTAAACATGACAAATAGTAATAAGTGGATTTGGTCTCTTTCTTAATGGGAAACTAAACTGCTCATGATTTTTTTGTTACCTACGTGGCAGTTCAGTGATCAAAGCCATTACCTTTAGTAGATGTACAATTGAGAAAAATGAGCTAGTGTTAAACTACATCTAGATTTTAATACGCTAGACTGGATATATTGTCATGTTCACAGTCATTTCTTCGAGAGTGTTTATTATTCATGGGCCTCGGGATTTGTCTTCACTTCACCGCTAGATCAAAAGAAATGAAATGAAATCAAAAGAAGCACAGAAAAAGAAGAGACTGGGGCAAGTAAATATATACTTTCATTGTACAAGGATAAAAAATTAAGAGAAGCTTACAGCTAAGTTTGACACTTGAGACTTCCAAGCTGCTGATAATCATATTTGAGTTATTTTTTACTTGTCTCGTGTTTCTGATAAGTGAGAGCAAATATATTAAAAATCTCTACTTTGTCTTTTAAGACATTCCTAGATTTGTTTTTTTTTTTATTTGCATGGATTTGATGGATCTGTGAATGACCAAAGTTTTTCATTCAGGTTCTCTGTGACATCTTAAAAACAGGAGGCCTTCCTGGAAGAAATGTTGGACCACAACCACATATATATTTTGCAAATGATGACCTTGAATACCAGGTTGGTTGATATTTTCTGTTGATATTTTCTGAAAGACACAGGTTATATGGAGCCATTTTAAAATTCTATACTACCATACTTACTGACAAGGTCCCACAAAAGGTAGACTAAATTTCCTTCTGAACGTCTGGGCATGGGAGCATTCAGGATTGCATTAGAATCCATCTTCAATAGGTAAGATTGCCTATTATCTAACTGTTAATGGGTCTTCTCTACTTTTTTGTTCCTTTAAATTGAATATACAAGTACACTCATTCATACGAACACAGGAAGCTATTGTCACGTCAGTCTTGAGACGAATCCCTGGAAAAAGAAAAAAGAAACTAACTTAGTTTAGTGGCATTGGTGCTCTGATTAAATTCATATTTTGGTTCTTAAGAACCTTCATCTATCTATACCCATTACTTGCTCTGTGTGTAGGATTCACCCTCATTGCTTGGAGTATACCTGTTTTGGCAAACCGCATCCATCAGTATTCGAGAATGCAGAAATTGTGTTACAGAAACTTGTGGCAGGACTTCATGAGGATTTCTACAATAGAAATCATGATAACACTTCATCTTTTAAAACGCTGTACATGATTGGAGATAATCCTGCAGTTGATATCAAAGGTGCTCGACAGGTATGCCTCATGGAGTTGGATTTCACTTGTGGGATAGGTAAGAGTTATCTGTTGACAATTGGTACTATTAATGAAAATATTGCATTTCAGACGGGGCATCCTTGGTTTTCTATTCTTACCAGAACTGGAGTTTTCAAGGGGAAGGACAATCATGACAAATTTTCAGCAGATCTGGTAATTCCTTGTGTTCCTCTTGAAAAGTTTCACAAATACGTCAACCTTTTTTCCTCTTGCACTAAGTTTCTTGGGACTGCAGTAGTCATTAATATTTGGAGATGTAATCTAAGATAGAGGAAGACATTTTTTTACTTGCGCTGGTGGTGCCCACAATGGGAACTAGTGATAGCCTGATCAAAACTAAAGCAGATTTTCTATCAGTTGAGTTATACATACAATAAAGAACCGGGATGAACAGCAGTATTATTTGTTTTGGGTCTAGTTTTTTTTTTTTTTTCACATTTTGGGGAAAGGACAGGACTGATGGTTAGGAATTACTGGAGTCAAGTCTCCGTACCCATGGAGAACATATGTTTCTAAAGGAATATGCTCACGATTGTAATGCAGCTTGGATTGATTGTCCAAACCATAGTTTGAAATATGTGGGTAGTTGAATTAAGGCAATACAATCTTGTATTGTGGTGATGAACGGATGATTTAAATTTGTGACTAACGTTTTCATGGTAAAGGAAAGTACTTTGTGGTGATTATAATACAACTTCGCTTTCGCAGGTGGTTGACACTGTTGAAGAAGCTGTGGACTTCATATTGGCAAAGGAATGCGCTTCATAGCCCTGTCTGCTTTATATGGCTAAGGAGTTGATTCTTTATGGAAAAGGGTTCTAAAAAGATATTTGAAAGTAATAGGAAATTGTGATCACTACTTAATGCAATAATTTATGGCCTAATCCTGCTATTCATCATGATATACTTGGTGAAATTGTTTAATTTTTTTTCATCGGCTTGCGTTTGCATTTCTAAGCATTAGTTTAGCTACACTTTCTTGAGTTGATAATTTCTGTCAAGATTTAATGGGATTTCACTATTAGCATTGGTTGGGCCTGCAAAATTACTAAATTTTTTATTCTAGATAACTAAAGTTATTACAGTTTAAAACAATTAACTGTACACTTTTAAAGCAGGTTAAACGTTAAAGAACACGAGGCTGTGATAAAATAGATAGCAACTAAATACTTAATGGTGACCTTCGATTGCGAAAAATATTCAAATAAGTAGATCCAATTTCTTAACAACAAAATTTATGTTGAAATTACTCGGTAATCATGTACTAAACAAGTTGTTTGTTTGCTTTATATAAAAAATTAATTTCCTCCGCTATTTTTATATGTTAATGCAAAACTTATAGGCACAAATGCCCGAATTCTCACCAGTAACTGCAAGCATCTTAGTTCCAAATTTCTTGTTATTTCAGAAGGATTAGGAGTATGCTCACATAATTATTGTGATTAAATAAAGTTTCTCTGATTTATTTCATCATAATATGTAGTTCTACTATTTTGGACATTCTTAGAATTTAATGGGAACGCACTAACTATGTAAAACACTCTTACACCATCACACTCAATTAAAGGTCATGCTTAGATGATATCTGGTTGATTGAGAATGTAAGAATCTTTACATTGACAATGCACAAAAATTAAACTCTATTTTTTATTCCTTGCACTAACAATGTATTCTGCATCCCTTTGAAGAAGTAACTCTTGATAGATTGCTTTTTCTCGGAAATTCCAGAACACTTTTTTATCCAACAGAAATCAGTATAAACATCCACACATTTAGAATTTGATAACTTGCTTAGGTTGGCTCCCAAGTTTTCCTAGAGCTTTATCCAATGCTGAGCTGAAATCGTCAAAGGGAACCAATTCCATTCTGCAAACAGTGAGCATCATATGAATTTGGTATGCTAAATGATGAGTCAGAAATTTGAGAACTTATAAAAGCAATTTGACCTTCCAGAATGAATATAACCCAATCCAACCCCCCTTGAAACGTACAGAAGAGAACATACTTGTATTTTAGCTTTCCTTCTTGCACAAGACTCAAAAGTCTGTCTACCATTCCTCTGCTCTCTTCAGCTTTATCTGTGTTCAACCACTTCTGCAACCAGAATCCCCTCAAAGAAAGATCCTGTAAATATGTGGTTTTTACAAGATCAATGTGCTACTCTACTAAGAATATAGTCGTTTGAATGGTTAGACCAAAACTAAGTTATGAAATTAAGGGATCTCAATTCCCTAGGTTCACGGTCCAACAAGAGTAGTTTTTCTTGCTATTTTCCCACTCATTTTTTAATTTGAATCATCAAATATTACGTTATAGAGATGGCATTTCAAACCATGGGTACAGACAGGCATTCTAAATTCCTCAGTTTTTTATTCTATTATGAAAAATAAAAAATATGGCCACTTAGTCACCAAAACAGGCACGTGAAGATTCGTTGGCCATATTAAAAATTTATTCATCCAATCATGGAAATGTCTGGGTATCTTGATATCTCTATTTAATCAATTCTTCAACAAGACATACCACCCGATACGTATTCACAGCACAAAAGAACCACGACTCTAGAATTATGTCTTATAGTTGTTACCAGAACTTCAATTACATTGAACTTCTAGACAGAATTGCATGAGTAACACACACCTAAAATTCATTTTTGACTCTTTACTGCTAGGTTTGATGTTGTTTGTGAAAGACAAGGTTTATAAGCTAAAAATATGGACTTATTAGAAGGTTCATGAACTAACAAGTACCGAGGGAGCTGTAGTTATCTTAACTTCTTAACTTGAAAGCTGAACCCTTCTTAATCAGAATCACTTCCAAGTTCTAAGTGCTAATTAGAGCCCTCTCAGGTATATAAAAATATTTTATGGCCTCCCATAGGAAAGAAAACATGCGTTGGTCCCCCTTCAACATTAAGTCTAACTCCTACATAATAAACTGAAGTAACCAACTACAAGAGGGAAAGTTAATGCCTGACCTTAAATATGAAGGATGATGTTGACACAGAGACAGGTTTTTTAGACATTCCACCATATGTCACCATAGTTCCTCCCTGTCTGGAAAGTATGAACTCACATAAATCATCATAATAGAAGAGAAAGTTTTCATTCTTAAATTTTTCATCCAATATCTCTTGTCATACCTCAAAAACTTGAGTACCAAAGAAGCAGCATTGCCACCAACACAGTTAAATCCCAGTGCAGGTTCAGGTATACCACCCTACCATGTCAATTTGATGCATAATAAGTCATCTGAATTCAATATAGATAAATAATCTTCAAAGAATTTTTTGTTAACTTCCTCTGCGTCTCATAAAAGCAAGAGCAAAACTTCAAATACATCCAAAACACCCTTCCCAACTGCTTAACCTATGACTATCATTGATCTGAAAAATTGATATTCATATCATAGCATAGAACAAAACAAACATAATAAGCATAGGTATACCAGGAGACTCTTGACATTCTTCACTTCCAATTCGTTCTCAGTGAAAACTTCATCAGCACCCAAATTCTTAAGCATTTCTTTTACTTCATTGACCCCAGGCCTGCAGCAAAAGGATTCGTGATGCAAAAGTTAAGATTCTTCACTAATATACCAGAATAAAAAATAAGGGCATGTTAATAAAGTTATATTTAAGCAATGGAAAAAATTATAATAAACAAAACATAGTCTGTAAAAACACTCAAAAGCTAAAAGCTAAAAACAAAGCTAGCAAAGAACCTTCCAATGAGCACCTGTCCCTTATAATATTAATGCTGTGAACGCCACGAGATTTGGCAAGCTGAATGACACACTGGCCAACCATGCTGGTAGCCCCATTTTGCACAATAGCATCTCCTGTTGACATCCAGAACAAATAAAATTTTAATCCACTAATAAACCACAAATAAAAAGTATAGGAAATTCAGCGAGAGAAAAATGTACCAGAGTTCAAAGTAACACAGTGTTCAAGCATGAGAAGTGCAGTCAAGGGATTAACAGTAATTGTAGCCGCATATTCCATAGGCACACCCTTTTCTATCTTGTGCCAAACATTCTCATTCTTCACAATATACGTCTGCCACGTCCCTATGTATGGCAAAAATAAATAAATAAAATTTCCAAATATAACAATGAAAACTGTAAAGTTTTAAAAATTTGGATTTGGAAAAATTAAGAGGCACGAGTTGCCCAACTCAGATATTATTTTGCTCATATGACAACTACTCAGTGTTGATGTGCAACACATTCCTCCACATGAAAGACTAAAAGACTTGAGTTAGAAGCTAGCAGAATTAGACAATTTAGATAGTATGACAATGGTCCGATACATAGGGTGGTGTAATAGGCTCAACTATAATTGCTAAGATAAGCTCTATGCCATTTCAACGTTTGGATTAGAACCCAATTCAATCTTAAATGCCACCTAAGAGGCCATAATTGCTTTCACTTGAAACAACTTTGACAGGCTTATCCGCTAGAATGACCAACATAAATTTGTTTCACATTTACACTTATTTTAGTAGGTTTTTTTCTTTTTCATTTGAAATCTCATTTTACCTAGGTAAAATAACTAAATGAGTATTTTTTTTTTATATAAACTAAAATTATCAAACTAACTCGTAAGTTTTCAGCTCGTAGCTTATAAGCTTCAGCTAACTTGTAAGCTTTCAGTTAGTTTAAGAACCGGTTTCATCAAAAAGACATTCGGACGAAGTTTTAGAAAAGTATTTCAAGAGAAAACTGAAATTACCTTTAACTTGTTGAAGTAGTTTCTCTGAATTTTTATTTTTAAGTTGTGTCATTTAACTTATGTGTATAAGCTAATTTCCCATTTCATTTTGATCTTATTACTAGTTTTTCTTACACGATTTATGGAGAAGCTCGTTCTTCTAATCATACTAAGGTGAAAAAGTAAAGGGAAAAAAGTGAAAGAGAGAGTACCGAAAGAGGGTGGGGAGGGAATAACCCAGTCACCGGGAGAGAGAGAGGTGACCGAGGAGCCCACTGAGAGAACTTCTCCAACGCCTTCGTGTCCACCCACTGCCGGTGGGTTTGGCCGCACCGGATAAACGCCCTGTATTCTATTGATATCGGAGGGGTTGATAGGAGCAGCTAGCATCTTCACACACACCTCATTTTCTTTCACTTCAACGGCCGGAACCTCCACCAAATTAGTCACCGTGTCCGGTGGCCCGTGCTCATCGTACACGATCGCCTTCGACGGCGGCGACACGGCGGTGGAGGACAATGCTCGTGTGATTAATATTTGGCCGCAGCCACCGTGAACTAACCTCCTCGGCTTGAAGTTAAAGGCCACACGCGGCGCGTGCATTCCCAACTGTCGCAACATTGCGATCACTCTCAGTCTCAATCTTTCTCGCTCCGGTCGCACTTATTCGCGCTTTGGAACGACGTCGTTTGAGGAAACAGGAACCTGCAGAGTAGTCAATGAAAATGGTGGGCCAGGATTGGATTGTTGTTTTGTAACAGGCTTTGGTTGGGTATTGCATTCTGCACCCGCATACTTTTTATGCTGCACCCCCATAAAATTTAGAATTTCAAATTTACCTTACAGAAAATAAATTATTAGTGGGTTTTCATTTGAAGTTTTAATTTCATATTGTGGATTGTACTTGAACATATTAATAATAATATTTTTTATTTTAGATTGTATATTCTAGAAATTCCGAAATATAAATTTTATATAATTAAAAATACATTCTAAAACATGTATTTGGGAATACAAATTTTATATTGTAAAATATATATTTTGGAATGATTTTTAATTTTTTTATTCTGAAATGTATGTTTTTCTTTCAAAATAAAAAATAAAAAATATTTTTAAATTGTATATTTACGAAGGTATTTCTAGATTAGAATATGTATTATGAATTCATATTTTATGAATCCGGAAAATATAATTATATAAGGTGCAATTCGTAATGCATATTTTAAGGGTAGTTTTGTCATTTAACTATCTTATGATGATGCACATTTTGAAAACATAGGGTGCAAAATGTAACCCCGTCTGTGAGTTTGTTTTCGGGACAATGTTTGTATATCTCCGGCCCAACAAGTTGTTTCTATGAGCTTTAAATATAAGAGCATCGCAAATAAATTTCCACAAAATATCGAAAAGAGGAACAAAATCCTGAAAACAGAGAATAAGTGCGGTTTACATTTGAGATTTAATGAAAAAATAATAAACAAGAACTCCTTTATATAAAAATTCTAATCTTAATATGCATAGTAATATTTTTAAAATATCAAAGCAACATTAAATAATAAATGAGAGTCGTTCGTATACAAATCTAAATTTTAACATTAGTAAACTAAAATTTGTTTGCCAACTTGAATATTTGTCATATTCAGCTTGAGAATAGATATTATTTTTGGAGTGCAAAAGTTTATCAACCATTAAAAATACTATTATAGTCAATAAACACTAATAATAATGGATAATCTTTTTAGAGTTTGAAAATTAGTGTAAAACCCACTAATATTTTAATATTAGATATAATATCTATAAATAAAATAAAAGTTTCATGCTTATTTATTTTTTAGTTCATTTTAAAATTTTCAATTTAATTCTCTCTATAACAACACAAGTTTCTGATGTGAATTATCAGATAAAGGTATTCAAAAGTTTAAGGAAATTTGGACCGATCAAAGTTTAGTTTTTGTTAGTATTTTGAAGATACTACTTCTTGTTCTATTCTTGAATGAGTGTTTAAAGGGAGGTGTTTCTAGTTAGTGTAGGTATGGGTTTGGAAGTTTACACGAATTGTTGAATGTGATTCTTAAATATTCATTGGATGAAACAAGTTTCAATCCAAGTAAGGAGAGCTAATGATCCTTGAGTATAACGTGATATTGGTATAAATGTTTGATTTCTTTGAAAGGTGATATTAATGAATTGTATGATGAAAATGGTAAATTGATAATAAGTGAAAGTGAAAATGGAGTATGAATTATATGCTTTTTGTATAAGTTTTTATCAAAGTGGTAATAATATATTTATTATTTTGGATGCAATTAAGATTTGATATTAAAATTAGAGTGTTTGCATTAATTGTTGATAATGAGAAAAATTTTTGGAAATGTAATTTGAGTTTGAGTTGTTCTTGACCTTAATATCACTTGAGCAATGTTGTTGCTCAAGCAAGGTCCAAACAATGTGCAATTATTACACTCATAATCTTATGTCGTTAAAGTGATGTGTTGGTCGCTCAAGCAATGACTTATAGCTTAAGCAAGAGAGATGTCGAGATGATTCTCTCTAGAAATATATTACTTAAGCATTGGAGAAGATGCTTAAGTGATGACTTGTGGCTCAAGTGGTGTTTTGAATGCTCAAGCTTGGTGGAGGATAGGTACACATGCCTTGAACGTGTGTTAGTAAGAGACACTTATTTTAGGTATTCAAAACACTGGTTGGACGCTTAAGTGTTCCATGATAATGAATGAGTTTTTGGAACTTGTTAGATTTGTTTCAACGAAGTGGTGGTTGCTTAAGTGATAAGATGGTTGCTGGAGCGATGAGAGCCCTAATAGGTGTTGCTCTTAAATTTTATTTCGCTTAATCTAGTCACTCAAACAAAATGAATGATGCCTTATGTAATGGGGTGAAGTAGCTCAAGCGAAGGTAACTCGCTCAACCGATGATTTATTGAGATGATGATTATGTTATTATGTTGTGCTTGGTGTTTCGATTTATATTGTATGCTTTATACATGTTTTACTGTAAAGATATTAGGGTGGTATCATGTCTTGGTTGATAATGATAAATACAAAACTCATTTTAATATAAGTATCTTGCATGTAGACAAGACTTTAGGTGGTAAAAAGTTGATGAAGATTTACATCAGCCGTGGTAGTTATTGTGCATTTGGCTTGGTAAGAAATGTTTTCTGTCACTATGACGACATAAGTCAACTAAAGTATGGTAGAAATATATCAAGTGTTAGCGCGAAATTTGTTTATAATAGTTTTTAGAATATTTCAAAGGATATCTCGTATGTAGTTATGGCATGATTTGTGATTAAATATAAGTTTATTTGTAGATCAATAAATATATATAACATGATATTATATGTTATTACTGGTACGAGTATATTAACATGCTTTCACTAGCTACATATACTTGATGGTAGCTTCAGTCATTAGGCATATATTCTCGAATCTCCAACTTAATTACTTTAGTTGCTAGTTGTTGATTTGAGGTGTTAAAACATGTTTTAATGGAAAAGAAAGAAGAAAGGAGATAGTTTTTGTGCTGGAAATTAGTGATATATATGTTATATAACGTACATGAAATTCATAATGTATGTAATGTAAATTATTTATGTTTTGCATAGTGTCCATGTTTATTTTTACGATTTTTAAATAGCTATAATGGACAAGATGCTTCTATATTCTTATTATTAGGATAAATTTAGTGCACTTTCTCAATAAATATTGTGATGTCTATTTAAAAGATAGCTTGTACATTTTATAAATATTTATATTTTTAAAATCATAATAAATATAATGAGAATGTCTATAAATAATTTTGTTGATAGGTAAAAGTTAATTTGTGATGAAAATGGTTAGAAGTTAGGAACTTGTAAGGGCCAGACACAGATTTTGACCAAGACGTTCATACTAAATATGTCAACAGTTAACACCAAGGAGCACAAAAGATGTCATGTTTTTGTTAAGTGAACGAAAAACTGAGCTACCAAACACGCCTTTGAGATTATCATCGTTTGCAACCCCTTAAAAGGACGAAAATGCCCTTTAACTTTCTCATGGCTTCTTTTAATTGGTAACTCTTTTTCATTTTTCTTCTACAACCCGTGTAGTGTTCACATTGTTCTGCGCAGAACATATTTAAGCACCTAGAAAATGGCCACACCATTATTAGGATCTTCTTTCTTTTTCTTTTTCTTTTTCATACACACTTTGTGATACTCCTTTTTCATGTTTAGGTCCGTTCTGGGCTTTCTTTGGTTTAAGCCTTGAACGGAGAGAAAACGGAAAAAAACATGGGTTGCTTTCGTTGCACAGGCAAATCAAGCAAAAAATCCAACAACGTTAATCGCACCCAGAAGCACATTGTTGCTGGTAAATTTTACCAACGGATCGCAATATGTTAATGTTTTCATGCAATTTACTAAGGCAGAGATGGAACAGGTTCACCTGTTATTTGTGATTGCGTTTAATCTTTATTGTTAATGAGAAAAGAAATAAAATTTGGACTTGATTTTGGCGTGAATTAATCCAGGGTCTGTCTTTTCATCGATGTAAAATTGGTATTTTTTCTCTCTTTCCTTTCTAGAATCAAGAATTTTTTGTTTAGTTTTGACATGTGGAAGAAAATAATTTGAAACTAGTTTCTCTTTGATTTGTTTAATAATGCAATTTGTTTTTCCGGTTTCCGAAAATTTTAGAATGAGTTTTGGATGTGGATGAAATAAACTTAACTCTCTAATTGTTCGTTGTTCCATTCCATGAGGTTTTTTATTTTTCTTTTCTAATTTTGTTGTTGTTGATTGAATGGTGCGATCCATATAATCCAATTGGTGCATTTCACTTTCTTTTTTTTTTCTTTTTAATTTTAATTGCTATAGGTTTTTATTATTTGCGGTATCCTTAGATGAATTTATGCATAATTTTGTTTGATCTCCCAATCTCACATGATGTTAATTTTGTATGCATGTGTGTGTGCGCACAATCTTTTGTAGTTTCCAAAATTGATTTGAAAGTGAATGGTAAAAGTGAAGATAATCATCGTAAACCTGACCAACTATCTATGGAGGCAAAGAATTTGAATTTAAAAGAGATTTCTGATGAAGGAAAAGTTACAAGTTATCGGGCACAAACATTTACTTTTGATGAGCTTGCAACTGCAACAAGGAATTTTATGTCAGATTGCTTTCTGGGTGAAGGAGGGTTTGGCAAGGTTTATAAGGGGTTCATAGAGAAAATAAATCAGGTTCGCCAAAATTGGATACCTAAATGAATATAATGTATTTTAATCCACCTTTTGTCATGTCTTGCATGTTTATGATATTTTCATATGAGATCACTTTAGTTTTGATATGCTGAAGGTTTTGGTCTGTGTCTGCGTAGGTTGTGGCAATAAAGCAACTAGACCTTTATGGGCATCAAGGAATTAGGGAATTTGTTGTTGAAGTATTGACCTTGAGTTTGGCAGATCACCCTAATTTGGTTACATTGATTGGGTTTTGTGCTGAGGGAGAGGAAAGGCTATTGGTTTATGAGTACATGCCATTAGGATCATTGGAGAACCATTTGCATGGTATATTCTCTTATCCTAATATCTTAATTTCTTTAGCTAAAATTAATTTTTTTTAACAATGAATAAATGAAATAAAAGAAGATATTTGAGGGGTGTTTCAACTTTTATATAGAAACGAACAAGATCAATCTTATACAAAAGGAATAGATTAATCACAGAATATAAACTATTATAATATAGTTTCATAACTTAAAGAAAAATACTTTCTACCAATTTAATGTTATGAATAGTGTTTGCCAACCACAAACTTTACCACACACTACATATAATATACAAAGTTCCTGACAATAATTTTCAAAATCAAATACCGATGTTTAATCTACTCCAAAACACACAAGGTATAACAAAGAACTATGAGAATATAAGAAAGATACTCTATAACATGTTAAATGTCTTTATTCACCATAGATATAATTTTTCCCTAAATCTTCTTTAACCCTGCATAAGACAATTAGACTCCATATTGATATGGATGTAATGTTAGTAGCACCAACCTCATTACACTTAAACAAACATAACACCGACTACGACAGAAACATGCAGTAGAAGGTGAAAAACCTATCTTGATATTACTACCATAACCTAGGTCTCCATAGATAAAATCTTCCTTTCTTCCCTATGAAGCTTACTAGCATTTTACCTATTTGCATCAGCTACAATTAATAAAAAATTAATAAAAATGTGTGGGGGAATTGTTTTCTTTGTCCCTGTGATTTATATATCTTCTTCTATTGGTCATTTTGTCAGATCTTCCGCATAGTAGAAAACCACTTGATTGGAATACAAGAATGAAAATTGCAGCTGGTGCAGCTAGAGGTTTAGAGTATTTGCATGATATAATGAAGCCTCCAGTGATATACCGTGACTTGAAGTGCTCCAATATTTTATTAGGTGAGGGTTATCATCCCAAGTTATCTGATTTTGGCTTGGCAAAAGTAGGACCAAGTGGTGATCAGACCCACGTATCAACAAGAGTTATGGGAACATATGGGTATTGTGCCCCAGATTATGCAATGACGGGTCAATTGACGTTCAAGTCTGACATTTATAGCTTTGGAGTTGTTCTTTTGGAGATCATCACAGGCAGGAAGGCCATTGACAACATGAAACCTACTAAAGAACAAAATCTAGTTGCATGGGTATGTCAATGCTCTTTCATCCAACTTTGTTCATGTCTATATTATCTTATGATGTTGCTACACATCTCTTGTTAATGCATTTAATCAAATTTAATACTAGTTAAGATTTGGATAATAAGAAATTTGGAAGCTTTGTGATCTGTCAATCTCTTACAGAGAATGTATTATATATATATATATATATATATATATATATATATATATATTTTTTTTTTTTTTTTATCAGCAAGAAGAATGTATTATATTATTATCATACATACAAAGTTGCTTCCTTAAGATTGAATATGAAAATGTCACTATTGATGTTGCTTCCTTAAGATTTTTAAGGTTGTTGATCCATCGTCTTCCAAAATCACTACCTTATAATGCATAGATATATTTTTACAGGCAAGACCTTTGTTCAAAAACAGAAGAAGATTCTCGGAGATGGTTGACCCATTGCTTGAAGGTCGCTATCCAGTAAGAGGATTGTACCAAGTTCTTGCCATTGCTGCCATGTGTGTTCAAGAGCAACCTAGTATGCGGCCTGTCATAGCTGATGTGGTCACAGCTCTAAATTACCTTGAATCCCAGAAGTACGATCCCCAACTTCATTCAGTTCAAAGCTCTAAAAGTTTCTCTTCAAGAGCTAGAACCAGTGATCATAGACTAACTGTTAGCTATGGTTCTGATCCAAGAGTGAATCATAAACTACTTGGTAGTAATGGCAGCAGTAGTGGTTCGGAGACAGAAAGCTATATAGAACTATCTTCTCCAAGACTGCGAAGTGATGGTCATAAACATTTCTATAGTAATGGTTCCGAGACAGACAGTTCTTGAGATTAGAAAAGTGATGTTTTTTTGGACATTCATACTGTAAAATGCTTAGCTATCAAATTTTGCTTTCAAATAAGGGAAAGTTCTTTGCTTTTGGCTCCTTTAGTGTACATGTGAGCTGGTTTTTTTGTACACAAGATGGATTTCTCTCCTTGAGAGTTTTAGTTTATCCATCTTTTAGAATTTGTCCTCTGCTACAATAATCCACTTTTTTTCATCTTAAATGATAACTGCAGTTCATTGGCCACTATTATCTGCATAATCTATACCAGTTGTTTACATATATAATGATTTATCTTAGTTGCGTAAGAGGCATAAATAATGATACTTTATCCATATTTATTTATGGATAAAACATTAATATTTTAATGATAATAATAGTTTATAATTTATTTATTTATTTTGGCAATATGCAGGACATAGAGTTTTATTTAGATCTAATATTAATGAATTACTTAACTTATAAAGCATTGATACTTTTGTATGTTATTAGAGCATAGGATTAAATTGAAGAGAAAAGAAACAAATTTAAAATATGTTATTTTTATTTTATTTTAAAGTGTAATATAGAATATTATATAAGTATATTTAATTATCTAGTAATAATTAATAATAATTTAATTATAGGTAAGATGTTACAAATTTTAATAAGCATTATATTATTTATATTTAACTACTCAGAATATTAATTATTTAAAAAGTTAACTTGGATGGCTTAAACCATACTTTTGTTGGGTTAAATGGACTTTGAATATCTGTATGCCTGAAATTTCAATTGAAGTATTTCTTGAAATTAGGTGAGATTGTAAAGCCAAATAACTTCTAAGATAATAAACAAACAATGTTTTTTTCATGGTCTTGCTTTTTGATAATTTATATGCTCATGTTCTATGTGGATAAGTTAGAATATGATTTTGAATTTTTGGATAAAAAAAAGTATGATGTTTAACCTTGTTTTTACCAAAATAAGTTCCTTTTGTTTTTAACCGATAGTATAAAGTATCATTTTATTATATTTTACTTTAGTATATAAATATTTATGTAAAAATAATGTAATATTTTTTATAATTACAAAGTGAATAAAAAGTAAAAACTACAAACATTTTTTAAGCTGAAGAACTATATTGTTCTATCAACATTAGAAAACAACATTGAACATGTTATATTACATTTAGCTACAATTGCTAACATGTTTTTTATAATTTACATATAGAAAAAAAAATGCAGAAGATGACAAAAGATTAGCAAAACCAGTTTTATAGTGTTAATTGGAGGGTGTTGGTGTAACTAAAGACTAAAAATTACAAACATATTTGGAAGTTTAATTTCCATCTTCTTCTATACTTATTTATTTCTATGTATCTTAAAGTGTATTAGAATTAGAAAGAAAAATGAGAAAAGATAAAACAATATGTGAGGGTTCACATGCTACAATTCAGTGACTTCACCCTCTTGACAATTGCCCACCCATAAATACAGAGTTGTTGCGCTCTTCTGTGACGATAATATTCTACAACAATCCCTTCTCGGTGACTGCAAAACAAGGAAATCTTAGTTTTTAAATGAATATAATTTTGGTTTCACATTTTTTTCTTTTCAGTTTGGTCTTCAAAATTTAAGTGTATGCATGCATAAATTTATGAATATCTGTACCTTTTTCCAACGCAAAGGATCTGGTTTTTTTGTAACTACAACGGTGGTTATTTTCTCTGGTGAATTCATTCTCCATCGACAAAAAGGGGGTTTCGATTTGTCACGATTGTATACACCAACAACTTGTTTTGTGGTGGAGTCGTAATGAGTTTTGGTCATGTAGTAAACAAAGGGCTTCTGACAAGGGTGCTTTGCAACAGGCCTTGTGTTGAAAGCATATGCAGTGTAATCAGCTCTTCTATACCAGTTGAGGAAGGTTCGTGATGGCATTTCCAATTCTCTAGGGGACAATACTCCCCTTAAGATTTGAACCACATAGCCCCATGAAACAGATATTGACCAATAATTGTGTTTGTCATAACATATTGATTGTTGCATTATGCTGCTTGAGTCCTGATTCACTGATTCCATTAGATGTTTTAAGGCTGATACTCTTGTCATCTTTGGGAATATTGGTTGCACAACATCAAGGTGGTGTAATGATACAAGAGGAGCCACTGGATGTGCCCCTAAAAGGCCTAACAAGTCTCCATACACATCATACTGCACAAGCAAAAGGAAATAAATCATAACATAGTAATAATATGAACGCAAGACAAAGTCACTCACCTTTTATTTTTATGAATAACATGACTCTATCTTATAATTCATGAAAGTAAAAGCCATGAACAATTGGTCTGCTAATACTACTGTGGAATTAGTATTAATAACATTTGTAGTAGTAATAACAACAAATGTATTGTTTGATATAATGGGAATACATATTAAAAGATGTGTCAATATCATTTGTTACCTGGTGAAAGCCAGCTTCCTTTGTTAGAGGTACACCTAGCTCTGCCATGCAAGCTTGAATTCTATCATCACTACCATACAAATCAGGGTATCGTTGAATGCATTGATCTTGTATCTTTGCTAGTTCCTGGGCAAGTGGGTAGCTTATGGCAAATCCTCCCCCACCATACGCCATGGCGTATGAGAAATGCATGTTCTGAACATGGCTTTCAGATGAGCTTCCAATGTAATAAAAGTGCTTATGGTTGTATTTAGAAAGAATTCTAACCACATTATCCACCATAAACACGGTGTCATCATCCCCCATAACGAACCATCTCACATCCTTCATCCCAAGTTTCAATGTTTCTGTCACCACCCTTGATATCCTTAAAGCTGATCTTTGACCTTGGCGATTTGTATACTTAAACTTTGAAGTGTCCCCAGAGATATGAATATCAGGTAACTTCTCATTTTTTTGAGTCCTCACTGCCTGATCCAACCACACTACCCCTCTAGTTTCGTTAGGTCTCCACCATAACTTAATGTACTCTTTCCTAACGTGCCATAAGTTTGATGAACCTGCTATCCCAAAAACAATGTGCTTAACCTCAGTTTCTTGTCTCCCAGACATTTGCTCGGGAGTTAATCTAACTACCACGGGATAATTATTTTCTTGTTCCTCTTTTTCTCCATTTTTTTCTTCTGCATGAGCTTCAGCTTCACCATCATTATCGTCATCATTATTATCAACAACAACCTCTCTTTGTCTTGGTAGTTTCTCTACTAATGGTTTTTTCTTTTCAACGCCTTCATCGGTATCTATAGTTTTTGAGGAAGTATCGTTGTAAGTACTTATCTGAAGGTTTTCTTGGGTGGCTTCCTTTAAATTGGTGGTGGAAGTGGTGCAGTCTTCTTGATCATTGCTGAAAAGGATAACGTTGGAGGAATAAAGGGTGTAGAGAACAATGGTGATTAGGATCAACCAAGTGATGATGCTTTTGGAGCCTGTGTGGAGCATGCGTTGATGGGAAGAAGAGTACATTTGGTTTTCAATTAGAATTGAGATTTTTGTTAGTATGAGATTTTCAATTTCCTTTCAGATTGTAGGTGGTGGTGGGAAGGACTTTCAAGCTCAGAATATTTCGGATCATAGAAACAGAAACAAGGCATCCTTCTTACTATTTTGTCTTACTTTAGTGCTTCTAAGTGAAATTTGTTATGGTTAGAAGCGAAGTCGAATGCGATTTTAGTGCATATTTGGTTGACAATTGCATTATATTAGACAATACAATTTTTGTTTTGTTTTGTTTTGTTTTGTTGTATATTGATTAAATTTTTTATCAACACTTTCACCCTATTTGTTTGATCTAATGGGATTTATTTAATTTAAAGTAACTAAAGATGAAAAGAAAAGTCAAAAGCTTCTTATTTATTTATTTTAGAAAAAGTAACTTAACTCTTAATGCACTAACACAAAAATAATATTTTTATAAACTATAATAATTGAATATGCTCGTGAACTTTTTTTTTATCAGAAAAAAGAATATGTTCGTGAACTTATTAGTTATTGGTTAATACACAACCACAAACTTCATCATTTTTTTAGATTAGACTCCATAAATATATGGTGAATTTTAAAGGATAAAGTACGAAATTAAAGACAATTTTAATAATGTATAAATAGTGATATAAAATTTTAAAAAATAGTTAGGTAAATGTTTAAAAACATAAAAGGGTAATATTACATGTCTTATTAGAAGATGGAAAAAAGTCCATATATATAACATATTTTATGACATATGAACTATTATAATTTTAAAAAGTTTTAGAATTATCTTTTAAAAGAAGAAATAACATTTGGGCCAAAAAATATAAGCATACAAGTGTTGGGTTTAGAGTTTAAAACTTCACATATACTTTTTTTAATATAAAAGAAAATATTGAATTTCTAGAATAGTAGTTCTTCTTACATCACAAATTGTATAAGGAGGGATCAATGATATATATTTCTTTATTTATTATTTGTAGTTAATAAAAAAAAAAATTAGTTACAGTAAAGAAATTTAAAGGGATTTAATTAAATTATATATTAACTTGCTTAGTTAAGATGCATTGAGAATGTAATGAGTATTGTATAATGATGTTGAGATTATTCTTTATTGGAATTGGATGAAGTATGGATTTAATACTTTTGAGTGAATTGGGGTTTGGACATGCGACTTGTTCAAAAGTTCAAATTGGTCCATATTAAGTTCACAGGTACTGTTAAAAATGTGTAAGGAAGATTAGAATTGGTGTAGATTATTTGTTCAATCTCTTATCTTTTACTTTTTTGCAAATTTTATTTTTAAGTGTTTAACGGTCACTTCAGCAACAATTCAATTGCTAAACAAATATCACTTAGGTTAAGTATTGTCTTTTCAATTAATATGATGGTTTATAGTTTAAAAGAGAGATATGTTAAAATATTATTCTTACTTTTCGAGTTTTCATTGTGTAGGTGATAGATGTACTTAAATAATTTTTCTTGAAATTCTTGTTGCTTAAATGACAAATGATAGTTAAGTAATATAGAGTGAGGTTTTGAAACTTGATCACTTACATAAGAGTAAGAGTGATTAAACCAAATTTTTCTCCTCAATGGTCAAGCACTAAATCTGAAACGGATTTCGTATAATGGAAATTGTATTAAAATGGTGTATATGTATTTATTTTAGGTAGGTGTAGTTGGGACCACATAATTGTGAACACGTGTGAGAAGAAAAAAATATATTAGATATTTAGAGGAGTAGTTAAATCTATATAAATAGAGTTAAATATATTTTTTATCCGTGTATTATAATATGAAATAGATTTTTGTTTCTGATCCAAATTTTAGATTATTTAAATATTTAATATAGAAATAATTGAAATGAGTTTTTCTGTATATAAAATGATTATTATTATTAGTTTTAAAAATCGTTGTTGTTTTAATTGCAGATTGATGTTCACTGTAACTAATCCCAATCCCAATGAGTTAATGAAGTGGAAATTCAAATTTAACCAATTCTACATAAAAATAAAAAAACTAATTTTAATCATTTTTATACTACAAATATTTATATGATTTAAAATTTGAACCAAAGATAAAAATTAATTTTGTGTTATAGTATAAGTGTGAAAAATATGTTTAATATAAATAAGAGTCGTGTTTCATTTATTCTTGATTGATAAAAAACAAGAAAAATATTGGAGATATGCAAATATAGAAACCAAAGGAAAACAAGAGTTTTCCATAATACAACTTAAAAATGGGAAGACTTTCTTCTATCCCATTGGTAGATATATTTGGTCCACAGGTGGTGTGTTTTACATATAAATTTCAAATTGTTGGGGGTGAATAAGGGTGGTAGGGTGAGGGGGCCACTACATAGAAAGGGATAATGCAAAGATCTTGTCTATGTTAGATGAATTAGGAAGAGTAAGTACAAGGTGAAATGATGGTGAAGGATAGGTATATCACAAACATAATTAACCCAAAGGGAGCCCATTATTCTGAATGGTAAAAGTTGAAAGCGATTGAATATGCTATTCCAATGACACAAGCTCTTGGAGTTTCAACATTACCTACGTACATATGTTTGTAGCAATAGTCTAAGACTAATAGCGACAACTTGCATATGCCACACTCACCTAAATGCAACCAACCTCTCATAACATGATTCTACCACTTCACATGGCCAAGGGCCTACACTTCACATCCCCGTCTCTTCTCCATCTCTCTTTCTTAGCTACCCTCCTAACTCTTTAATTTATATATCTATATGTATCATTCCATGCTTCATTTTCATATTAATAACATAAAATTTGGGAATAGTAAAAACTGAAGTCTAACTTATAGCTTTGCAACCAACATAGGATTAGTGAAATTCCAGAAAACATCGTGTTTATGTCAGTAAATGTACAAAAAACATCGTGTTAGAAGATAAGATGAGTGAAATGTTCTCAATAGATAAAAAAAAATTCATCGACAAAAAAATATATATAAATAAAAAAGTATATGAGTACTCCAATCCATACATACAATCCTTTATACACAAAAAGAGGAAAAATTATTACAATATACAACATACGAATCTCTATAAAAGGATAACTCACAATAAATTTGATCATTTATCACTCAAGATCAACTATTACTTAATTACGATATTATAATACACGTAAATATAATATATGTGCAAAAATATATAATAATAATAAAAAGCAGCGAAGAGAACATTAAATAACTTTATCTTTTGCATTCTCCCAATGTTAACAGCCAAGTTAAAAAATTAGCTAGAATTGGGAACCCATATATGATAAAGATTACAAATTTAATCAGTTAAGGAATATTTTAAGTTAGATGTATATATAATTTTCTTTTAATTCGTAATTCATGGGAAATCTTTTGTGTTTTGGCTTATTCCCTTAAAAATTGCTTTACTATTTATATTTATGGTGTTGCTAATGGGGTTAATAATCTTACAAGATATGAGTATTAAGACAAAACAAACTTGTACTGAAACTCTTTATATAATGTAAAACTATGACTAAGCTTTAGTTAGAGGAGAGATATATAAAAAAGAATGAACTTTCTAATTTTTCATAACCCCTTTTTCTTATTTTCCTCTATTATTTTTTTCTCTCCATTGAGTATATGTGAGCAGACGGTCTTCAAGAGATCCATCAACGAAATTGTAAATGCGAAATGAATTTGGAATTGGAATGATAGCTAACAGATTTAGCTGCGATTTCTAAATTCTAGCAATAAACAGAAAGGAAAATATGGAGCATAACATAACTGCTATTTTTCTTCCCATTTTCTTTCCATATGACATACGTTTGTGTTTCTAGAACTCCCAAAATGATTGGGACATACATAGCTACTAACTAATAAATTTTGGCCTTATGAATTTGATGGTGATGACTACTTCAATGGCTTGCTGTCACTAATTATGGAGTAGCCAGCCACGTCAAAGAAGGAATTAGGGAAACGTCAAATCTCCATTTCCATCCTACTTTAAAGGGAAATTATTACTCTTTATGGATTATTGATGTTAATTTGTGGTTGTGAAATACCTCGTCCAGCATCGACCAACATGGCATCACGTGTCCACTTTCCGTGTCAGTCATTTTGGTGGGTGAGTGGGGTTGGAAGGTCTTAAGATTAAGTTCGTTTCTGATTAATCATTCACTTAATTATTATTAAGAAATAAAATTTACATTCACTTTGTATATTATAAAATATTCATATTTATAATAATTAAGATTTTCAACACATTTTTTATATTGAAATTATCAATTTGTAATTTGTGTATGAGGAGTATGATAACTTATTAGTAAAACTACATTTAATAAATGGTCTGATAATTGTATCTACTTATTTTCTCTATATCCACATATTACTAGATATTTATTCATTTTTAGGTTCTCTCTTTTTGTTTTTATCCTGTCATAATTTAGCTGAACCAGACACACACAAACGCATACAACTCTTTCCCTCCCAATAAACCGGTCGGGAGAGCATGCAAAACCAACGTGCCTGAGTGAGATAGAGGAGACTAGTGCATTCATTCTCTGCTTCTTCATTCTCCTAGAGTACAAACAAATTATTCAAAAAGAGCCACCACTAGTTATAGTTCCTGAAAGTAACAAGATCTTGGTGTCCCAATCACTAAGGCCTTGAAAGTGATGAAGAGGGTTGTGGGAATTGGAGTATTGGGTTGAGTGGCCAAACCTTTTTGACAATGATTTAGCTCCTCTTTTCTATGCTTTCTTTCACTCATACTGTTGCTATTCTACAAAAGTCAAGCTCTCATCATTTAACCAAGTCTACTGCGTCTAACCACCTCACAATTTCAATCTTCCTGATCCACCAAGCACAGCACAGAACTCGGTTTGAGGTATATATTTTGGTGCCAACTTGTGTTTAAATCTTGTAAACTTAGAAAACAAGTACTGCATATATATATACTAGAAAAGTTTGCAAATTCTCAGCTGCTGAAAAGCTTTGTATGAACTGTGTTCCACATATATGCTTCTTTGGCGTCTTGAATTTCAGTTTCTTACTATCATTAATTTTCATTCTAGATAATTTGGTTCAATAATTTCACTTCCTTTACGTGTTGAATGGGCCTAGCCAGAGGCAGTTACCTGCTATTATTGCCATAATGTTAGAAAACAACCCTGAGGTCCCAATGATAGAAAATTCCACGCCACCTCCTCCCGAATCAGATCTCATTATCAGTTGCCAAAACTGCCCTTAAAAATGTGCGGGTGTTGAAATTCCTTGCAATGATGAAACTGCAGAAAGAACACAAATTACTTGAATGAACACTTGAAATGACGAAACAAACCCTACAACTCCATTCCACTGCACCATCACTCTCCAAGGTCACCATTGCAATTACTGACACACACGACTACCCAATTATCTTGTTCCCCGTGTATTTTCAAGTCTTAATCCAATTTAGAACTTAATTCAGAATGTTTTCTACCCAACAAAAAAATAAGCAAATAAGGAACCATTTATTGGTTTATCTACATTATTATGAAGTTATATGGTAACAGATTTAATGGTTGTAGTAGCAGAGTTTCGATATATATAGCAAACTTGGAAGAGAAAGAGACAGAGGCGTGGTAGCGATGGAGCCGTCAGAAAAGTCGCCGAAAAAAGTATCATCAGTCAGATCATCATTTCCGAGAGATCCACGTGGCTCACTCGAAGTGTTCAACCCAAACACTTCAACTGCAACGAACTCGCGCGTGCGTTCACAGCCGCTTTGGAAATCGTGGACGGAGTCGGAGGAATCGCGGAATGAAATCGCCGCCACGTCGTGGATGGCGATTAATCCGGCGCCGCAAGCAGAAGTAGAATGCGGCGCGGCGGCGCAGAGGGCTGCGGAGTGGGGGTTGGTGCTCCGAACCGACACCGAGACCGGCAAGCCGCAGGGCGTGGCGGCGAGGAACTCCGGCGGCGAGGAACCTAACGTTGCCAAACTTGCCGCTGCTGCTTCGTCTTCCAGGAAGAACTCTCAGAACTCCGCCAGAACTTCCGGCGACTCCTCCTCTGACGGCGGCGGCGACGTTGTTGGTGGAATTCCGAGAATTTCGGAGGACGTGATGGGGGCTTTGTCGGCTTTCCAACAAACTTTCGTGGTTTCGGATGCTACCAAACCCGATTGCCCGATCCTGTATGCGAGTGCCGGGTTCTTTAAAATGACGGGTTATACGTCCAAGGAAGTTATTGGCAGAAACTGGTAGGCACCTTATTTTTCACATAATTTAATTTCACTGCACTTTTTACAGTTTCATAGATTGGAGTCTCATAACAAATGTCTTAAACAATATCAATTAAGAAACTAAAAAACGATTCAAAAAATAAAATGTACAATTATTATTATTATTGTTTTGATTGTTTTACTTCTTAAGATTTCAAGAGAAGATATTATAGTATATTTGGGAATGCACAAATCATACTAATTCTTAAAACTGGAAAAAACAATCATACTAATGTCTTTTTAATCTTTAAGTAAAATTAGCCTTAATTCTTTCATTTTAAACAAAATATTTTTTGAAATTAGGGAATCTTGTTTTTTTTTATTTTTATGAAACTTAAAATATGGCGGAAAAAATTTACTAATTTGAAAAGCAACAAAACTCACAAATATTTTTAGCATTATCTTACAGAACTAAAACTTAACCACAGTGATTACAAATACCTTAAATACTACAACTTAAAATATCTGAGTTTTGCTTTTATAAAAAAAAATAAAGAAAAAAAGATCATATTTAAGATACATAGATTAAAAATTAAGTAAATGATAGTGTTTTATCTGGAATAAAAATTTGTAATAACGATTTTTACTGCGGAGTGGGGGTGCAGTCGGTTTTTACAGGGTGCGGAGACTGATTGTGGTGATGTGGCAAAGATAAGGGAAGCATTGGAAGCTGGGAAAATTTACTGCGGAAGGCTATTAAATTACAAGAAGGATGGGACACCTTTCTGGAACCTTCTCACCATTTCACCAATCAAGGATGAAGATGGCAAGGTCCTCAAATTTATCGGGTAAGCTACCTTTTTTTGTTTAGTTTTGGATTTACATGTGTATTTTTGTGGTGTAAGTTTGTGTTATTATGAGCTTCATCTGAGTTGGTTGGGACCAAAATTGACGAGTCATTAGATTGTTCATGGCACCCGTGGTGTCTGCGTCACATTTTAAGAAAAAAGAGCGTGGCCCGCGAGACCTGCATGCATTTTACCTGGACCACTTTTTTCTCTAAACTCTCATACGTTTCAACTTTTTAATTTAATATTAAACTGAAATCTATCTCAACAAGAGTTAATTAGATTTATCATGATATCTACCATTATCAATTATCTATAAATATATAAAGAGTTTCGACCTGAATAAATGTGTTAGAATTTCTATATATAAGTTGGTGTAATAATTTCTGAATCGATCTTATAACTTTAAACTAGATTTAATCAATTTTTTAATAAATATTATTTTCTAGATTGAAAGACACTAATTATTTTGTTCTTACAGCGAATTAAAATGAGAGAGATTGTTCTCTCAATTTAATGATTGAATATACTAAATTTTCAGATGTATAAATAAATTTATGTGTATGTTTCAGATATAAAATAAAAGAATTAGAGTGGTGTAAATAAATGAATGTTGTTTGGGTAGGTGGTAATTTGAAAATCCACCGACTGATATTTGTATGTGTTTGATAGATGAAGAAGCCATGAAAGAAGGTTTGATGATGCAATGTTTTTGTTATTGTGATGGTGATTTGCAGAATGTTAGTGGAGGTTAGCAAGCACACGGAGGGGTTGAAGGAGAAGACTCTACGTCCCAATGGATTACCGGAATCCTTGATTCGATACGATGGTATTATATTTCAAACTCACACCTCCCTTTACCACAAAAAAAAACATTTCTCATCTCACTTTATCCACGTATAAACAAATACAGTTCATAATTTTTTTAAAAAAATTAAATCTAACTTAACTTCATATATTTTTTTCGTATAATAATATTATTGTTTCTCCTTGTATATTATAAATTAATTTTATATTTATTCCATCAACACACCATTTATATATTGAATATCAAACATACAAATTAAAGAAAAGTTCAAATTTCAATTAGAAACTCTGAAAATTTTGATATTATATAAAAGAAATTATTAAATCAAGATATATCACAAGCAAAAACTATATATATAATTTATAATATCATATTTTATTCTAATATACCTATAATTCGATGAAAATAAATAAAGAAACATAATTATTGAAAAGCACATGTCCAAAAGATACATAAAGATATTATTTTACTTTTCAGAAAATAGCAGTGCATTCAAATACAACAATATTAACAAATATTTAAAATATAAGAAATATTTTAAATTATAGTTTTGAAATTAAAATAATGTATGAATTACTCAAACATGATATGATTTTGCGGGAGTAAATTTGTTTTAATGTAAAATAAGATATCAACAAACAACATCTTAGAATTGGCAGTATTAAAAGATGTTTCTAACAAATATTAAGTATATATTGCATGAATATTTTAAAGTTATATAAATTCAAAACCACAAATTTAAATATTTATTAAATTTTAAGTAGGGTACAATAATATCAATAACAGAATATATAATTAAATTAGACTTTCAGTTGAAGTCAAGAATGACCTATATTATTCTTCAAAAGGTAAATTATGGTACTGTGAGGAAGAGTATGAACGAACGGACATTTTTTGTGAGGGGGAATAAAATATTGTTTCCTTCTAACCCATACCACCATATTTGAATCAGCATTAAATGTTGACCATTTGTTTCCATTTTTCATGAATATGTAACATAATTTCATTTGGCATTTGCATGCACAACAAACAAAAATGGTAATAAAGATTCAGCAAGAACCAATTTACAATGTGAAAGTCCAAAATAATTGATTGACCAGGCCATGCAGTAGTAGTTGATAGAATTAATGTTCATAGTGTTTACGTAACAGTTCTAACAGCTAGTGCATTGGATTGCCTTGTATTGCAGCACGCCAGAAAGAGAAGGCTACAAACTCAGTATCTGAGTTGTTGCAGATCATGAAGCGCCCCCGAGCATTGAGTGAATCCGCAGGTCGGCCCTCCATTAAAAAATCAGGATATGCCGAGGAAGAAAAACAATCACTACATGAAGAAGAAGAAGAAGAAGAAGAAGAAGAAGAAGAAGAAGAAGAGGAGGAGAAGGAGGAGAAAGAGAAAGCAAAAAAAACTTTAAGAAGAAAATCCGAGAGTGAGGCTTCATTAGGACGCAAATCAGAAGGAGGAAATAAAATTTCCATGCAACGAATCAGTGAAGTGCCTGAAAATAAACTGAAAAACTCTCAGCGCCGTTCCTTCATGGGGTATATATTGTTATTTAATTATGTTATTAATCTCTGGTTCTATATATAGGATAATAACAATTTTTTTATAAATTATGTTTCAAATAGGAATTCAGAGAGAACAACGCAAAAAATACTTATGAAACTTTATTCGAGTTTAGTGGCTAATGTGGTTGCAATTGCTGTAACAATGCTGTTGTTTTCTGAGACTCCAAAACCAAATGTTGTTGTCACAGTTGTAATTGCGACAGTTTCTTAAAACCTTCATCCATATTATAACACAATTCACTGTGATATATTTGCATGCTACAGGTTCAGGCGGAAAAGTGAGTCCAACGATGAAAGCATGGAAAATGAAGTTATTGAGGATGTCAGCTCTGATAGTGAGGATGGTGAGAGGCCTGATAGTTTTGATGTAGATGACAAAGAAAAGCAGAGGGAAAAGAGAAAAGGTCTTGATCTTGCTACCACGCTTGAACGTATTGAGAAAAACTTTGTCATTACTGATCCAAGGCTTCCAGACAATCCAATAGTAAGATTCTCTGAACCATTGTACTACAGTGAAAAAGTGTTCCCCTTCTGCGTTGGATTCTTGTACTGTAGGTAAACATGTGACACTGTAAAGTTTGTACTTGGTTTTGCTTTTTCAGATCTTTGCATCGGATAGCTTCTTAGAGCTTACAGAATATAGTCGTGAAGAAATCTTGGGAAGGAATTGCAGGTATGCTTTGAATTGAATGTTATTACACGGCAAGTATACTTATGCTAAATGGAAGCTGTTGACTCAAACTTAATTCTCTCTGAAAATTTAATAATATTGATTTACCAACATGAAATGATCAAAAAGTCATTTTATAATGTCACAATTGAGTGTGTTTTTTACATAATATGCTATTTGGCTATTTAGGTTTCTACAAGGACCTGAAACTGATCCAGCAACTGTGAGAAAAATTAGAGAGGCAATTGACAACCAAACAGAAGTTACCGTGCAACTGATTAATTATACAAAGAGTGGTAAGCTTGTTTCATTTTCTGCTGGGAAAACAACTTCCGTAGGCTAATTTCTTATAGAGTTGGATTTATAACTATTGTATCTAATTAAGTTTCGAATGATAGGAATGTTTACTGCAAGGTATTCAATATCATACATTTAATTATATAGAAATAAAACTACTGTTATCTCTGCTTTTCACGGATAACATTTACCTGCACTAGTACTAGTCATTCAAAAAAAAAAGTTCACAGCATTTGCTATAGTGTTCTAGAATCCTGAATGCGTTTCTTAGCGTACAAAGGATATATAGAAATATATTTAACGTGAAGATCAATAATCTTGCGATCACTTTTCCACTTGCTATTGAAGATTTCTCTGTTCAACCCAGGAAAGAAGTTCTGGAACCTGTTTCATTTGCAACCTATGCGTGATCAGAAGGTACAGCGTATGATAGTCCTCTGAAGATGTTACATCCTTTAGATCTTGCCGTACAAAGTTTGTTTTGGGTAGTAGATCGTATTCTTTTCACCTATATTTTGACATAGCAGAATACGAATGTTAGCTTTTGGCTCTTTTCCTTCTTGGTTTAACAGGGAGAAGTGCAGTATTTTATTGGTGTTCAACTAGATGGTAGTCAACATGTAGAGCCTCTTCAGAACTGCATCGCAGAAGATACTGCAAAGGAGGGAGAACAAATGGTAGGTCCCTACTCAATTTCTTTATATGAATTCATACATTATCCTAAGTCATCATCGATATAAAAATTCAGGCTTTAAATTCTCATTAAATTTCTTTTATAGTAGGCTTTAAATTTGAAAGTATATATAAAGCCTATGAGTTATGATTTCCACCGTAAAAAATTTACATCTATTATGAACTCTTTTTTTTGTCCATATAACAAGTACATTTGAAATCCATCCTCAGGTCAAACAAACTGCAGAAAATGTTGATGTGGCAGTGAGAGATCTTCCGGATGCTAATATGGTAACATCTACTGCCATCAGTTATCTTTTTCTTTCGAAGAGCTTTTGATTTCAATGGTGAAATGACCACCCTTTTGGCGCTCCCCAGAAACCAGACGATTTATGGACAAATCATTCAAAAGCAGTTCACCCCAAACCTCATAGGAAGGATAACCCTGCATGGAAAGCTATCCAGAAGGTATTACTTTCGTATTTGAGAATGCGTCGCTTTATCAATTTTTTGGAATTTATTTTACACTATACGACTATAAATACAAACGAGGGGCAGATTGATGAATACTTCATGTTTATTTGTTCTTTTCTTTGTTTCTTTAAATTACAAGGATGTAGGAAGTGATCATAATTTTCAAGGATGTAGAAATTAAATTATACATTGAAGATTATTTTATTCAGTGGTGAACATGCCAAGAAACCATTAAACTTCCATCTGTATTTTATAGGATATTTTGAACTTTCCCGGTCACTTGAATCTCAGATCCAATTTATGTTAATTTTGCAAATTGTTCTGTGACCATGTTTTTGCAGGTCCTAGAAAGTGGAGAACAGATAAGCTTAAAGCACTTTAGGCCGATTAAACCTTTAGGATCAGGAGATACTGGCAGGTTTTTCCCTTAATCCTCTATTGCATTTCCCTCTTTCAGAGTTGCTTGTACAGTTGTACTGGTAACATGGGAGCTAAATTAAGTGTCAGGTATGAATTGAATTGACCACATTTGACTGACTTAACATTTGAAGATTTCGTCACTTCAACTAGAGTAATTTCTGCATATATAAAAAAAAAACCCCTTATTGATAAATTATCTCTTTAGTTAACGAAAATTAAAGCGAGCTAATTATGTAAGATCCGCATTAGAATTTCTTTGTTGATTTGTGTGATAGACTATTTATTTCGGTTCCATTATTTTTCCAAAGAAAGCTTCTGTGGCATTGATATTATTACATATTATTGGCTTACAGTGTGCATCTGGTGGAGCTACGTGGAACAGGTCAATATTTTGCCATGAAGGCTATGGATAAGGGTGTTATGCTCAATCGTAACAAGGTTCTGATACGAATTCTGTGATTAATTAACTTGAGTTTTCGTTTAGCTTCTCACTGCTAACTTCTGGATCTATTTACCACGTCCCACCGACATGTTTTCTGTAAAAGTAAAACATTACATATTATATTGGCATCGTTTTCTTTTCCTTTTTGGCATTTAACTTCTATTATGTCAATAAGGATTTCTCAGCATCGAAATACTAGTTCACTTGAGACAGTACACATACATAGTCGTGTTTCTAATTATCTTAAAGTAACAAAATTATTACTCTAATTGAAATTGTGTAAACAGTATAGCAGCATTTACCCCTGCTGTTGTAATAAGTTGGCTTCTATACACTTTCCACAGGTGCATAGAGTTTGCGCAGAGAGAGAAATTCTTGACCAGCTGGACCACCCATTTCTACCTGCATTATATGCTTCGTTCCAGGTTAGAAACTTGAATGCTACTTTTACATAACTGGTAGGAACATTAGGATCAACTATCATAGAGTTAAAATATGTCATACCAACCTTTTGCCATGGATCCTTGTTTTAGGGATAGTAATTTAACGAATTACATTGTCTTAACTCGAATTAATATCTTCATTTCCTATTACATCTCATCATGAATTGCAGAGTATTAAGGATATTCACGTGATTTTTAACTTGATTAACTTGCAGACCAAATCACACGTTTGTTTGATAACTGATTATTGTCCTGGCGGAGAATTATTCATGCTTCTTGACCAGCAACCAACTAAGGTTCTAAAGGAAGACGCCGTGAGGTATATTATACTACTTCATATAGAAGTTATAGAAATATATATATATATATATATATATATATATATATATATATATAAATATATATATATGATGGAATGAACAAAATAAGAAAGAGTTTTGATCAAAATGATTTTTTCACGTTCAAAAGCGCGGTTTGCAAAATTCAATTGGATATAGGACCAAATCCAACTTTACGAGTTCTTGACCAAATCTTTCTCGGGTTCTCATTTCTCTTCCTAAATGCACCAAAAGGCATATATAGAGATTGTTAGTTCCTTTTTTTAATGAATTTGAGTTGTTACGAACCCTTTATTTTTAAATTTGAATAAAACAAAGGATTGTTCTTCAAAACAGTCTGCTACTTGTGTTTCTCTACTTTTCTTTAACTGACATTAAGTTCGTAATATTTTTAGATTTTATGCAGCTGAGGTAGTGATTGCATTGGAGTACCTTCACTGCCAAGGTAGGCTCTTACTCGCCTTATATACACGTGTATACTATATGGCATCATGATAACCATAATGTCTTCACTTCAAATTTTTGAAACTGTCTTGCAACTTGGGAGATGTTTAGTAACAAAATATTTCGGAATCACTTGGATGAACTTATCTTGCTACAATATTATACTTTTTCATTTCAATACATCAAGTGTCATATGCTGACCTACTCAAATTTCTGCCCAAGGAAATCTTGACAGTTAAAAAACTCTGATGTATACCAAGACACTTGCTCTTTAGAACAAAGTTTAACATGACATTTTTTGGTGAGTATTTACAGGGATAATATATCGAGATTTGAAGCCTGAAAATGTGTTAATCCAGAGCAATGGGCATGTGTCCCTAACAGATTTTGATTTGTCATGTTTAACTTCTAGTAAGCCACAGGTATATTAGAGACAAGGACTTGATAATGTAGTTTTAATTAGAAACAATACTTTTTTAAGTTTAATTCAGGTATATGAAACAGTTTTATATTTTTGTTTATGTCTGTCTCTTTGCAGCTTTTAATTCCAGCTTCCAATTCAAAGAAGAAGAAGAAGAAGAAACAGAGAAGTCAGGAGGTTCCTGTGTTTATGGCTGAACCAATGAGAGCATCAAATTCTTTTGTTGGCACGGAAGAGTACATAGCTCCGGTTTGTTATTACTTACTCCACTTCTTTTATATTATTGAGTACCAAAAACTATTGTTCAATATATGCTTGATTCAAATACATCATTTTGTGTTGAATGTTCTTTTTTATTATACATGCAATGTATTTACACATATAATCAATACTTCGCATTTGTTAAGAAAAAGTTTTGTTGGACAAAACAGTATAACTTTTTTCTTCTGATATTCCTAGTGTTATTTTATTGTTGTTCATACAACTTGAACGTTGCAAATTTTTATGTATTGTTTAGACTTTATCGTAACTGATAGTTCAACTTTTGCAGGAAATTATAACTGGTTCTGGTCACACTAGTGCTGTTGATTGGTGGGCGCTAGGTAATTTTACAACAACAACAACTCTGTGAATCAAAATAAATATCTAGACATTACAAAAAGTTAACCAAATACGGTTTTAATACATTTTACTATTAGTTCGATATAATGTTCCTTATATAAGTATTAAATCAGTTTTTATGCATAGATTTATGTTGTTTGATCTCTTTATTATTTTCAATTTGTTGATTAACAAGTCAAGCATAACTCATTTAATTTAATGATATGGAGGTTAGAAATGGTTGAATTGAATATTTATCAAATATCCACTCAAACGTGTGTGAAGCTCCATCAATAAGGGCAACACTGTGATGAGCATAGATTATGGACATAAACAAATTTAAATTATATCACATAATTCACACTGCTTAACTTCAATGTCCTTTTTTTTAGGTATTCTTGTATATGAAATGTTTTATGGATATACTCCATTCCGGGGGAAGACAAGACAAAAAACGTTTGCAAATATTCTTCACAAGGATCTCAAATTTCCCAAAAGTAAACCAGTAAGTGAATAATTTCTTCACTTGATAGAAGCTTATAAAAAACATATTTATTTAAGCTATTCAAATGCATCTATTCACATTAAAGTTCAATAAAATCTTATTCAGTCTAACATGAGTTTAGAGTTATATGAATCATGCTGAATTTGCACTCTGTGAACACAAATGGAATGAGAATATTGTTTTAACATGCAATAAGTGTTGATGCAGGTAAGTCTCCAGGGAAAGCAGCTAATTTATTGGTTGTTGCAGAGAGATCCCAAAGAAAGATTGGGGTCACGTGAAGGAGCAAATGAAATTAAACGTCATCCTTTCTTCAAGGGTGTCAATTGGGCACTAGTTCGTTGCATGGTAACATAATAATTCCACTTTCAATTTCAATACATTTCTTTTGGTGATTTAGCCTGTTCTCTTGTTAAAGTCAAAGCTTCATCTAAGTAGTTTATGTTAATTTTTAATATAAACTCTGACTTAATTAGCTAATATAACATCAAAAGTACTTAAGAAATTGCATCTGGGTTATTATAACAATCCTTACTTCAACATCTAGTTAAACTTGTGATTATCTTATCAGAAACCTCCTCAACTTGATGCTCCTCTCTTACCGAAAACTGAAGAAGAAAAAGAAGCCAGAGATATAGATCCTGGACTAGAAGATTTGCAGACAAATGTTTTCTGAAAGGTAATGTCGTCATCCCTTTCTGTGTATATCTTGTGGTTATACTTCATTTTATTGACTGTATGTTGTGGCCTGTAGGATTAGAAGATGAAGTTATATATGATATGCCATTGAAGAAATGATGAATTCTTTGAGATTTTGAACAATTAATGGAATTCAATCCCTCCCTTCAGTGGTGCAAAGTTTGATCATGATCCTAGAGATTACCAATGGAAGATCTAAAATTAATGTAATTTTATTAGATAATAAGCTGTCCTATCTTCCATTAAGGGAGGGATTAGGAACTGAAACCATCAAACAAATTATATTAGTCTAGTCTAGTGTGAAAATTTGTGTATATTTCAAGAATAATTTAAAACATGCATTGTAACGTAATAATAAATTTGTATTGCTAAATCATTTTTTGAAAAAAAAAAACAAGTGTGAATCTTATATATCTGAATGATCTTTTTACTTTTCTTTTTAAAAAAAATTAACATAACTATGAAAAGATCATAAAAATAAAATTAACTTATTTATTAAAGACAAGTTAACTAAAACAAAAGTTCTATATTTAAGAAGATTTAAAATCAAATATTTAATGAATACTACCTATTTACAAGACCTGTAAAAGCTGATGGCTTAATTATATATAAATAATATTTTTAGAAGGAATTTAATTCAATACTTAATTTTACTTACTTATCTTGTTCGAGATAGTGTAACGTTGGTACAATGAGATAACTTTTGGAAGATGAAATTTAAAAAATTGAAACAAGTGTTTTACGTCAATCTTGAATACTATAAAAAAAATATTATTTATAGTTTAAATATGCAGAAAAAAAGTGTATATATTTATTAATAGTGAAAAAATAATTTTCTATTGTAAAACCAAACAAACAATAACTTATACTTTTATTATCAGATATCCAAGCTATAATTTAATCACTATGCATTAAATAATTTTTTCTTTTAAAATAGTGTTTTGCTTTATTTTGTTTTTTTTTTTTTATATTTTGGTGAGCGAAATGAGATATTATTATTGGTGAAATATTTTTATATTTTAATAAAAAAATATAAATCTTGTTTATAACATTTTAAAAACTTATTACGTATTTTAATAAAAATTAAACAACCTTTTTCAATATTGTATTGATTTTTTTTCTATCACTAGTTATTAAATAATATATTCAAAATTAGTAATAATTTTTTAAATTTCACTAAAAAATTATTAAACCGATAAAAATATTTTTTTATTTCAATCATCAAAATAATATTTGAAGTATTTATATAACCTTTTTTATTGCTAAATTAAACTCATACATATTGTTAAATTCTTTTGATTATATAAAACAATGATGCGTTAAACGACTTTTATCCTTTTAGTACATTAGATACTTTTAAATTATTTATTTAATTATTCCTAACTAATATTCTAAAGATAATTATTAACATTTTGTAATGGTAAAAAAAATGCGAAAAAACACTAATTTTTCTAAATTTGAAGCCCTTTTTTCCACAGATAGAAACTTTTAACTTTATTTTTGTAATAATAGATTCTTAAGTTTTATCATAAACTTTAATTTCATTACAACTGTCATGTAAATTTTAATAATCAATTAAAATAAAATTGAAATTAAGATGATTATGTAGAAAAGATATAAGGTTTAGGGATGAGTTAATCGAGATAAAAATAAATTTTAAAATATTTATGAGTCAATAAGAATAATGTTTAAGAATAACCTAAGATGATACGAAAGATTAAGATGTTTATACGAAAAAAAGATAAAGTTATTAAAGTGGATTAAATAACTTTTTTCTAATATAAAACACGAGTTTATTTATAAGGTTTTGCTAAAAATAATTTAGATCGGCGTCTATAGAAAGTACAGAATATTGGTGCATTTATATGTAGAAAAAAGTATAGGAACATAAATAAGAAAGAAGGGTGTATAAAATATGTATACAAAATACAAGATACTAAAAAAGGGTTTACAAAATGATAGGTACATAACAAAACCACTATTGGAGGTAAGTTTTTGTCATAGTCTTATGATATGTGCACCCTCGTATAGTGTTTGACTGGATCAGTGTGTTATAACATCAAACTCCAAAATCATCACCTTCAATTAAAATAACGCAATGCAAAAGGTATCACAAAATTAGGTTCCTGCACTAAAGTAGACAAAAATAAAAAATTTGCAAATTATGATTTTAAATAAAAAAATATTTTTACAAAATGAATAATTTTAAAGTAAAAATCATACGAGATCCGTATAATTTCAGTATTGAATAATAGAACTAAAATTATGTTGTATAATTTCATGATAGAATAATAGAACTAAAATTATACAGAAATAAAATATTTTCAGTTATATTGTTTTATTTTAAAATCATACACAATTCCATTCTGTTATATTATTTTACATTAAAATTATATACAATTTTATTTAAAAAGTTAAAATTTGAGAAAGTTCTAATCATACAACTCCTCAACAAAGTATAGTTTTTTTTTTTAACTTTATAATATACAATTTACCAATTAACAATAATCACAATTTAAGAAAAAGTTACCATAATTTTGTGAAAAAACACAAAAAATAACGTTAAAAAACTGTAACAACAGAAAATGAATAACGTAATAGAAAGTAAATAAAATATTTAATTTTAAGAAACGTAATTGAAGTGAGAAACAAAGAGCCATAAACAGAAGACAGGTGTGTTGAAGACGGCGCAAAAAGCAGTGTTAGCATTTTGCAGTTTATAGTAATTGAGGGAAGTTCCGTTTGATTTCAGGTATATATACATTAACGAACATTTTAGGAAAAAAGAAGGAAAAAGACGCAGAGGGTAAACAACGAGGGATGCAAAGATCTGACGCGTATGATCGAACGGTGAGAAATTGGAGTAACAGGGGCGCATGATAGAGTGGGAACTCATTCACACACGCAACACAATACAACGGTCTACCTGGCTCCTTTGCTCTCAGTCATCTTCTCTTACACACACAAACCGAACCAAAACTAAACCAAACCCTTTTTTTTTTTCAAAGTCACTCACTCAGTCACTTTTTCTTGGTGCGGCCTCTTTCTCTGCGTTGCGTTGCGTTCATCCCTGTTTGGTGCGGTGGGAGTTTTTGGTCTTTTCCCACTCCCATCATCAATCTCTCAATCGCACGGCCCATCTCCGTCCACGTCATCTACGTCTTCTTCGTACCCTCTCCACCTTCCTCTGTCTTCCCCCTCTTCTCACTATATAACAATTTTAGGGTTTCCAAAAGCCATTCTTCAATATCGCACTGCGCAACCTTCCATTTTGCCTCCTCCTTTTTCCACCATGTCCTCGACTCTGCCTCAATTTCTCCTTCCGCGCTTCTTCTATCGCGATTCAGGTATTCTGTTCCTCGCCCTCATCTCCGATTGCTTATGATGTTCCGTGATTCTCGTTTCTAATTTCGGTTTTTCTCAAATGTGTTTGTCGTTTTATTGTTGCTGTTATTGGTGGTGTTATTGTTTTGGAAAAGTTGACACTGGTGTATTGTTTTTGGTTTTGAATTTGTGGTCTTGCGATTGTTAGGGTTTTGATTGAGATTTGTTCGTCGGGGGTTCGAATTTTTGAATTTGGGTCGGTTCGTGAACCTGTTTTTTGGCGGCACTGTGGTGTTATGTTTCATGGCAATTGAGAAGAATAGCTTTAAGGTGTCCAGGCTTGATTCCGAGTGTTCTCCTCGAAGTAGGGAAAGTATGTCCAGTGACGAAGAGGTGATTCGGCGGCGTAACTCTGCCGTGGAATCGGACGACGACGACGAGTTTGATGATGCTGACTCTGGGGCAGGGTCTGATGATTTTGATTTGCTGGAATTGGGTGAGACTGGGGCGGAGTTTTGTCAGATTGGAAACCAGACTTGCAGCATTCCGTTGGAACTGTACGATCTTGCTGGCCTTGAAGATGTGCTGTCGGTGGATGTGTGGAATGACTTCTTGAGTGAGGAGGAGAGGTTTGAACTTGCTAAGTATCTTCCTGATATGGATCAAGAGACTTTTATGCAGACCTTGAAAGAGGTTTTCACTGGTTGTAACTTGCATTTTGGGAGTCCCATTAAGAAGTTGTTTGATATGTTGAAGGGTGGCTTATGTGAGCCGAGAGTTGCGCTTTACAGGGAGGGCATGAATTCTTTTCAGAAGCGACGACACTATCATATGCTGAGGAAGCATCAGAACAACATGGTCAGCAATCTTTGTCAGATAAGAGATGCTTGGCTTAACTGTAGGGGATACAGTATTGAAGAAAGGCTCCGTGTCCTGAACATTATGAGAAGTCAAAAGAGTTTGATGTACGAGAAGGAAGATTTGGAAGTTGATTCTTCAGATGAGGAGTCTGGTGAAGGTATATGGAACAGGAAGAACAAGGATAGGAAAATTTCACAGAAAATGGGTCGCTATCCTTTTCATGGGGTGGGTTCTGGTTCAGATATCCATCCACGAGTACGATCAGCTGCTATTGAACAAGAGAAGTTTGGGAAGCAAAACCCAAAAGGCATACTCAAGTTGGCTGGTTCAAAGCCACCTTCAGTAAAGGACCCAAGCGGTCGCATATCTTCTCCCTACCCTACTTTGGATGTGAATCCTGGTGTAAATGGTTCAACTTCTGCTCTTTCTCATCAGAACAAGTCAGCAGGATATGATTCAGGGTCAATGCTCAGGATGAGGGATCAGCAGTGGAATGGTGACAACAATGAGGAGATGTCACATGGGCCGACTGCCCTTCAAGATCGCAATATATTACGTAGCAACATGATTGATAAATCTAGTTTCCGGAAAAGGGGAAAGAGGCATGACCTTCTGAGAGGTGATGAGATGGATACTGACAATTTGATGGGTCTATCTCTGTCTTCAAGGACTGATCTGCATGGATACACTAGAAATGCCCACCAAACTTCTGATTTAAAAATTTTCCCGGCAAAGCCATCTTCTAAGAGAGGTTCGTATGAATATTCTAGAAATGCTAAGTATCCAGAAAATGTTCAACAGTTTGTTGGTAGTGAACAGGCAAAGTCCAGATTTAGGAGTTCACAGTTACCACTTAAAGGTAGTACGGTTGATTCAGGAGATTATGATGAACTTTTCTGTAGCAATGAGACACCAGGACAGGAATTCGGTATGGATTCTTCATTTAAATATGATGATTGGTATCAAAAGGGCAAGAAATGGAAGGCAGGGAGAGAGTCTCCCGATCTTAGTTACACTCCTTTCAGATCATCCTCCCCACAGATTAGTGATAGACTTCTATCATCTGAATTCAGGGCAAAATCATTGCAGGAGAAGATCAGGGGGGCTTCTATGCAGAATGGAGGAAAAGAGACAATGGCTTTGAGGGGTAACCAGATGCTTTTAAGAAGTGAAGAAACTGAATCAGACTCATCAGAACAGTTGGGTGACGAGGAGGATGACACTCCTTTGCTACAGAGCAAATATGCTTACATGGTGGGTACTGCTGCCGGCTCTCGCTCAAAATTGTTAAAGTCTCACCTAGATCCCAAGAAGGCCAAATTTGTTACAGATTTGAAGCCACATGTAATAACACAATTCAAAAAGAAGGGTGGCTTTACAGAGCGGGGGCAGATGCATGGTGTAGATAATTACGTTTCTAAAGCAAAGCAGAAGGGTGAAATACGCAATGGCGGTGCTTTTCATAAACAGGCTGGTAAATTTATTGAAGAGAGCTACCCCTTAGGATTGGACATGCTTGATGATGGTGATGATGATTGGAAGCAGGTATACAAAACAGGCAAGAATGGCCGAATACGAGGGGATCCCATTGGAAGGTTAGACATGCCCTCATCAAATGCATACACTGCTGAGCGAAAGAAGAAAGGGAGAACTGACCTCGATCATTCCATTGTGAGGTCTAAATATTTGCATGATTATGTTGGTGATGAGGATGACGCATTCGAAAGACGGTTGGTTGTGGATAATAATGAAGTTGGGCAAAGTAGGCATGGGAGAAAAGGACAGAAATATGTTGCTGCATATAAGGGTGATCAAAATGAGCGATCTGAGGCACCGCTCGGTTGCAACTCAGCATCAAAGAAGCGAAAAATGAAGGATGATGATATTGGTGGCAGAGATGAAGATGGCAATCTTTTGTCAGCCACCCCAACAGATGATTTGACTTACTCTAAAAGAAAATCAAAGAAAAAAATAGAGGTTGAGAGGATTAGTTCAGAAATGGATAATTCTGATATGCGTCTTACTGATATGGGGACAGCAGATAGAGAACTGGAAACCAAGCCACAAAAAAAGACATTCACTTTGATCACACCAACCGTCCATACTGGATTTTCATTTTCTATTGTACATCTTCTTTCAGCAGTCCGCATGGCAATGATTAGCCCACATGTAGAAGACAGTCTAGAAGTGGGGAGACCTCTAGAAGAACTGAACAAAGCACAAGAAGGCACTGCAAATGGTGATCTTTCTAACAGTAAGATTGATGCCAATGGCGAGTCCGTTGACCATCTGAACATGCTCTCTCTTACTGTTCAGGAGATTGTTAATCGTGTGAGATCAAATCCTGGTGATCCTTGCATTCTCGAGACCCAAGAACCACTGCAGGATTTGGTCAGAGGGGTTCTGAAAATATTTTCTTCAAAAACAGCACCCTTGGGAGCAAAGGGTTGGAAGGTACTAGCTGTTTATGAAAAATCTAACAAAAGTTGGTCATGGACTGGCCCAGTTATTCATAATTCACATGACCATGATACCATTGAGGAGGTGACTTCTCCTGAAGCTTGGGGTCTTCCTCATAAGATGCTTGTCAAGTTGGTTGATTCCTTTGCCAATTGGTTGAAATGTGGTCAGGAAACTCTTCAACAAATAGGAAGTCTTCCAGCTCCACCTTTGGCATTGATGCAAGTCAACCTTGATGAGAAGGAAAGGTTTAGGGATCTGAGGGCTCAAAAGAGTCTTAACACCATAAGCCCTAGTTCAGAGGAAGTGAGGGCTTATTTTCGTAAGGAGGAGGTTCTTAGGTACTCAATTCCTGACAGAGCATTTTCCTATACAGCAGCTGATGGTAAGAAATCTATTGTGGCACCTTTGAAAAGAGGTGGCGGTAAGCCAACATCAAAAGCCCGAGACCATTTTATGTTGAAACGTGATCGGCCGCCCCATGTTACAATTCTTTGCCTTGTAAGAGATGCAGCAGCTAGGTTACCTGGAAGTATTGGCACTAGAGCAGATGTTTGTACTTTGATTCGAGATTCTCAATACATTGTTGAAGATGTTTCTGATGCGCAAATTAACCAAGTAGTTAGTGGAGCCTTGGATAGATTGCATTATGAACGTGATCCTTGTGTACAATTTGATGGGGAAAGGAAACTGTGGGTTTACTTACACAGAGAAAGAGAAGAAGAAGATTTTGAGGATGATGGGACTTCATCCACAAAGAAATGGAAGAGGCAGAAAAAGGATGCTGCAGATCAATCTGATCAAGGAACAGTAACTGTTGCTTGTCAAGGGACTGGGGAACAAAGCGGATATGATTTGTGCTCAGATCTCAATGTGGATCCACCACCATGCACTGATGACGATAAGGGAATGGAACTTCTGTCTACCGATGCAGGGCTGAATGAAGAGACCCATGTTGATGTCAATCTTGCTTCTGAAGAAGGCAATGCTTGCGATGGTAATTCAATGGCTTGGGAGTCTCTTGGTTTAAATCCTACTCGGGAGTTATGCCAAGAAAACTCAACAAACGAAGATTTTGATGATGAATCTTTTGGTAGAGAAAGGCCTGTTGGACTATTGAGTGCTAGCTTGTTGTGAAGAATTCTACAGGTAAACTATTTACCTCATTTTGACATTATTTTGATTATATTCCTCTTTGCCTTTTGGCTATTTGCTATCTGAAATGTCCAACTCCTTTGTCTATGGCACATTGAGAGACTAGTTATTTATAAAGAAAAAAAGACATTAGAGAAGTTTGCTAGGTTGTTTGAGAGAAGTAAAATTGAAGTAGAATACGGTTGCTTGGTATTTTCTGTTACATAGAGGATATTCAATTTGTTTCTCCAATTTTAAATCCATCTATTAGTGCTTATGAAATCTATACCTTTTTCTTTGTGCAGGCTTTTGTTCCACCGGCACTCGAGTTCGGTCATGCTGGCTTTAGCACTGTTGCTTGTATATAATGCGGGCACAGTATCTTTGTATATTGATTTGATCGCAAAGAAATAGAATAGAACGTGATCTTGTTGAAGATCTTAGAATTGGTTAGGTTAGCTGGATGCTTTTAATGGCTTTACATCCCCCATAAATAATACCTTTTGGGTTGAAATTCCAATGATTTGAAGTTAGCTTCTTGTGTGATGGATCAAGGAGCGCGATGTGGCGTTGTTGTATTGCATCGCAGTATTCTTATTTTATCTGTAGATATGACTCAATTAAGACATGATGTCAGTACATCCAATAAATCTGTTCATCCAAATGAACAGGACAAAATATTAAATTACACTCAGATGGAAAACATAAGGCGTTATTTCTCATTGCTTGATTCACATTTTTATGGTTGGATGATCTTGTCTTGAGTTTCACAGATGGAATATAACTGCTATTTTGCACTCAGCTGTCCATATGCTTGTAAAAAATAGTTTTGTGATTTAGTAATAAATTTGTGTTATGTCGTGCACAAATTTAACTATATGGTCAATAAAAGGATAAACACAATAAATCAAGCAAATTATTACAGGTATCGGTGCTTCACAGTGCAAATATTGGTACTCCGAATTTATATGTATTTAAACGGACAAGTAACCAAGGGGTGGATCCTATACTGAATGAAAGTAGTATGTTTAAAACCCATCGAAGGGTGACCCAAACACTCATTAACTTCTCGTTATAGAATATGTTTTGCTTAATTGTAAGATTGATGTATACTTGAATCATCATGGGCCTCTGATTACAATTAATTTAAAAACGTTGACCTGTATGGTAATTTCCAAACGAAATTTTTCGAATTTGGGATGCTATATTTAGCAACTTTTTATATGACTTGATAATTTTTTTTTGTACACACAAGGAGAAACCAAGCTGCTGGTGGAGTCATTCGAAAGAAATTGTATATCCTAATCTTTTATTTTCTCTTGTAGTATGTAAGTGGTAATGAGAAAATAAAGAGGCAGAAAAAGTAATTGAAAATAAAAAGAAAGAGATTGTTTTAGAAAACTAGCGTTTTTTATATTTATTCACATTAATAATTTTATTTATTTATTGAAAGATAGGACACGCATTACAGGAAGTAACCATAACTAGTTTTAACGGTTTTTGTGGGTATTTGATGTGAAGTTTGGCATAAAGGTGAGAGTGAGTAAAGGGTTAACATCTATGATGTATTTGAATTGGAAAGGAGATTTGAGAGAGTAAATTTAAAGTGATTTGAGAGAAAAGTGAGGTTGTTTTTGTAAAGAAAGGTTATTTAAGTTTGTAAGTGATGTGATGATTGTGAAAGATTTTTTAATTTTTTACAAATTTGATAAATATAATAAATTTTAAAAAAATTATAAAAGAATTTAGAAATATAGATTAAAATTAAATAAATTTAAATCAAAAAATTAATATTAAATATTGATAAAAATATGTATTAATAATTAAAATTAATCTTTTATTTATTATTTATTTTATTATAATATGAAAATTAATATTAATAATTAATAAATAAATTATAAAATGTTATATATATATTAAAATATATATTGTATATATAATCAGTATATAATTTATTAATTTTTATAAAAAAATAATGTATAGTTAACTTTCTTTTCACGAAGGTAAAAGAAAGTCTTAAAAAAAGTTAAATTATTTTTTGTGTTTTTATCTATTTCTTATCTATTTCTTTTCTCCTTTTTTTAACTTTCATTGTTCACTTGAATGGTGAGCCTCAAATAAGAAGGATGACGAGAAGGACTTCATCATGTATCTAGAGGAATATTAAGTGTTAAATTACAAATTAAATAGGCCTTTAAGTTATCATATTTGACAATAGTTGACCCTAAGCATATTTCACGATGCCTCAAAATATAAGAGTTAGTGTGCTGTCTGTGTATACTTCTCACATCAATCAATTAAAATTACAAATACACTTTTACTGTGAGCATGCTAAAAGATATATTTTGAATGAAGTACCTTGAGTAAATGTGTATGGCGTCCAATCTCAGACCAATTGTTGAGAGAACATGAAATCCAATGGCTACTCCTACTTCGAGTAATAAGCAAAATTTGAACAATGATGTTTCCAACTTTTCAGGGTTGAAAAAAGTTGTCCTAATGTAACCTGATATAGTGTGCCAGAAATAAATTGATAAGTGAGTATGGAAGTTTGTGATTTTCATAAAAATATTTCTTAATCCATAGATAGAAATAAAATTTTCATGATATAGAGAGATTAACCAAAGAAGTTATCAGATATTCTTAAAAAAATACACCTTCTACTAACAGTGGTACACCACCTTGGTAACGTGGAGAACAAAAGGTACAGAGTATTCCAACCAGAAGCTGCAGCTTTTTCACAGACAGCCATAATCTGGGACCCAGTTATCTGCACCGAACCCAACACAACCTTGGACAATTAGTTGTTCCTTGACATTACACCCAATTATGAAGAGAATTCTTTGTTCACGTGTTACCAGCCTGTACAAGCCCGTTCCCCTCCTAGCTTTGGTTTTTGTCTCTCATTCCTGACAAGCCATTATCCGACACCCGTATTTAGACCAACCACCAAAGCAAATTCCTTTATCTGTTTAGGCACCCAACACATGAAATGTTACGTTCATGCTCATCTTATCTTCGTTTGTCTCAGAGTACTGTGTACTGCGTGTCTCCAACTACAAATTATTACAAAATCCATCGACAGTTTTTTTCTTCCACAGCCTCAACATATGTTTAAGACAATTTGCGGATATGGCAACGTCAAAAATTAATGCAAACACCCCCAAAATCATATTATGTAGTGCTACCAATCTCAAAATGACATGAATGACATAGGTTACTGTAGAAAAGGGTAACCTTTTACATATTCCGGCCTCTTTTTTCCTTTTTCCTCTATTTTTCAAAAAAATAAAATAAATGAATATATAATTTTATGCAATTACATCTGAACAATATGCTATTTACAGTATTCCGACTCTCCCTAGTTAATTGCAATAAGAGGAACTCTGGAATCTCTCACTGATTGAGCGGCTTCATATGCCCCGATATGTTTAACATCTCCATTTGCATGTTTTGGAGATCTTGCATCCCAGAATGACCTCAACAATTCCTCAAACGATGGGGTTCTTAGTTCTTCTATGGATGAAACACTAGGTAAATTGAAGAGTCTCTTTCTTGGTGTTGAACAAGATGGTTCGTCGACCTGTATGGCACCGTAATTTAAACATGAAAAATTATAAACCAGTAACCAGTGAATATTGTCGAGGCTAAAACATACTATACTTGAGTCCTTAAGTCACTTTCTCACCACGTATTCGTTGAGAAGACATTCCCCTGCATGTTCAGTTATCTCTACAATTTTGTGGTAATGACCACCCTTCAGTTCTCTCAAATCACCACAGCAAGGAATAATCATAGAGTTCAGATTCCCACAAGCTTCATGATCAAGTTGCAACGAATCTGCAAGTGTTTTTAACTTTTCAGATGACGTTTATTGTATTATTTATACCTAGGCAACAATGATGACGCATAGATGTAACACAAAAAAAATACTGACGATCGATGGATGAGTTAATATCCTTATTTGCTATTCCTGCATCTTCGAGTGTAGTTGACACGGCACTTGAGAAACGGGAACGTAGAGTTTGATTAGCTTCAATTCCTCCCCTGGCCACATAGAATGTCAAAAAAGGGTTAACAAAATGTGTTGTTGTCTTTCATTGATCTTTATTGGGAAATACAAGACCTACCTAACAATAGTATCCACAGAAGCAGCATTTCTCTTCTCCAGACCAAGCAAAGACTCTTGAGCTTTTCTCCATTGTTGTGAACCTACTTTTGCCTTGTTGAGGCTGCAGTAGTTTTTGTTCAGTACAGGAATCGCTAAATAGAAGAGAATAATAGACTGGAAATATAATATGCATTCTCCTAGCTCATAAATACCAGATTTGAAGAACCTCCACAAGGTCTTTCTTTCCAGATTCTACAGCAGAGGTATCCTCCTGATAGTTGGATTCTGTTTTTTCCATGTGAACTCTCCAGTCTGTCTTGACAGAAGAAGTGGAATCCTGCATGGTTAATGCTTCTTGCCGCAGTTTACTGGTTCTACAGTTTGCACTTTCTCTAAGATCATTGACTGTCATTTGAACCTGATATGATAAATATCAAAAGGAACGTTATGTTCATCATATATACTCCTCGAAGTCATTACAGGTAAACTTGGCATGTTTAAAAGCAAAGGTTACCAATTGTTTCTTTCTTGCATTTGAACTTGCTAGCATTTCTGCCACTTTCTCCAGTAGTTGCTTTTCTTCATAGGCAGTACACTCCTAAAAAAGAATGAGAAGCATCAAAGGTTAGAAAAGAAAATGAGTGTAAATCATATCAAACCATGATTTATGCAATTCTCCGAAAAGAAGGAACTCCAAACACCTCAAACTTCTTCTCAAGTTCACACAATTTCTGATCATTGACCAATTGTGCTTCTTCCACAATTCGAGTCAGACTAGATGCATGCCTGTCTATTGTCTCAAAAAAGTTCACCGTTATTTTAGATACTGCACGTGTACTCTCTACTGCTCTAGCATGTGCCTGAATGAAAAATAGCATAAAATTCAGGATATATATCAAGCAATTCAGTCAAAAAACTAAAAATAACAGACCTCTTGTTGTTGACAAGCATAAGCTGTTAAATTGGCCTCTTGCTTGTGGAGACTACTTTGAAGATCATTTAGTAACGAATCAGCTTCTAAGGCAATTCCTTTGAAAAGCTGAACCACATAAATTGAGTTAAAAAGGGCCAGAAATCTTAATTAGAAACAACTTAAGGTTAAAGACAACTTACATCCTCCAAGGCAGATGAATGTTTGGCTACTTCAGATTTCAAGTCATCGTAAGTTAACTGGTTATTTACTTTAAGCTCCTCAGCTAAATCATCCAGAGCTTTGATACCAGAACCATACATGTTTTTCAACTTTCCTACTCGTTCTCTAAGATCTTCAGTAGCCTTCAAAATCATACAAAAATGAAGTTCATAAATCTGAAAACTGAAGTTTAACAAATGAATACAATTGCATCCTTTGTTAACCCACCTTTGCTTTCATTGATACAAAAGACTGCATATCTTCATCCATGTCCTTCAGTTGCTGCTCTTGATGCATTACTGAAGCTGAAACTGTCTTGTGCAAAACTTCAAGTTGTTGAGCTAACTGAGACTGGAATTTCTGAATAAGTATTCTATTTCCTTCTTCGATTTTATCCTTCCGCTCTGAAGGTTGGAAAAGGCAATTTCATCCATGATGTCAGAGCCATGTGTTTCTCCAATTTTAGAAAACCAGTAGAGAATCACTCACCAATTTTTGAAAACAGGTTTGACACATCTGATGCAGCATTCTCAAGCTCTGATCGTAGTTCAATAGCATGCTCCACAAGTTCTTTCTCTGGAAAAGGTATGAAAAGTTGTTGAAATTAAAAGATTGGAAGTATAATGATCGTACTATCTACGATCACCTAAGGCATGAAACGAGAGTAGCATTTGAACCAACCCAGAAAACGTATCTAATAGGGAACACACAAATGGCACAACTACTAACCAGATTTTAGGAGATTTGATATCAAAAATTCCTTTTCCTTAATTGTTGCATTTGCTTGTTTGTGCCTCTCCTCAAGATCAAACAACGACTGCTCAGTTTCTTCTAGACTTTTCTGAAAATACAGATGTCAGATGTAAGTTCAATTCTTGAATAGATAAAATGTCCAGAACTAAAGAATGCAGTTAGCACAGCCACTTTTACCTCAGTTTTTTCAAGTTTAATACTTAATTCAGCAGTCAAAAGTTGCTGAGAATTGTAGAGTTCTTGAAGCTCCATCAATTGCTACACACATATGGCCAGTTCGTGTTTCAATAGCTAAGTAATCAATAAACATAACAAATGTAGGAGTATAATTAATAATGAAATATACCTTATCCTTAGACTCTGCTTCTAGTTCCATGCGTTCTATCTTCTCAGCCATGGCCTAGAAAAACATAGTGAAAATTTCAGATTAGGAATGTTTCCAGAATTATAACAGTATATTCATATATTTAAACACTTATAAGGAAACCTTCTTCTCTGCTTCTTCATGAAGGTAGCGATCACGTGGTATATAGATTCCATTCTTCTCTCTTGCTGCATACACCTCTGTTTGACATAAATAAGAAAAAAAAAAGACTACATTTCAGCACTGAACCAGAGGGAAAAAAACAGAAAGAAACAACCAACAGACTATTTGAGAAAAAAGAGCACCAATAAAAACAAAGGGACAGAAGCTACATTAATATGGAACGGTCAACAACCTTGTTTTAGTCTGTCAATTTCAGAATACAAATCCTTAATCATTGCAGATTTCATCATTTTCTGATTAATCTGAAAAAAAAAAATCAACTTTATACTATTAGACATGCTCTGCTGCCTGATAAAAGGAGAAAAAGATTGATCAAAACGAAGGAGCAACTATAAAAAGTCACCTCTGGTTTGTTCTTGATATTTTTTGCACGGTGTGCATAATCCAAGGTACTAAGGGTTTCTTCCAGACAGTGAATGGAAGGGGATATCGTTGCAATAATGCACGTTTTGGTTTTACCACCCAAGGAATCCCTCAACAATCTGGTTAATTTGCTATCCCTGATATAGTAAGATATAACTTAATAATAAAATCACTCCGCATTTAAAAGTAATCAAAAAAATGAAACAGAGATTTGACTAGAAAAGTTGCAGTTACTCGTACCTATATGGGACATGACCTGAGTGCTCAACTAGAGCATTAATCACTCTACCAAGTGTAAGCAAGCTTTTATTAATCTCCCCAGCCTCCCTTGCTCTACTCTGCAAGTTTTTTTTTTTTTCATAGTGAAGTTCCAAAGTAATGATTTTTTTCAGACAAATGCCATAGAACGAAGAGGCAGAGATGATGTCAGCATTGAAACACATTAAATAAATAGACAAGGCCCAGATGGTAATTCAATTTCAGAAATACAGTGAAGCGATATTAACACAATTTTGACTCTATCAATATTCTTACATCCCGACTACAATAAGTTATCTCCCAGGAAGTATGTCAAACAGAGAGGTTTTCACATTTTTACCATTTAAATGCATGTGCCAACATTTAATCATCTGTACCTCTCTTGCACCAGATCGTGAAATATTCTCAGAGCCTGCAAGATCCACAAGATTTAGTTTCCCGCATTTAATCATTTCCTCACCCTCTGGGGTGGATTCCTTAATATGAATTGTGATAGAAAATATGGAGTGAGAACGACTGCTTTGTTTGTTGAGAAGAGTCTCAGCGGTACGCCTCTTTGCAGAACCTTTTTCCAATATCTTGTAAATTTCATTTGCAGTGCAAACAATCTCTTCTTCCAAACCCCTGACAAAAACACCCCCCTTCCCGTCCTCCATTAGAGCAATTGGTTTCCTAGACTTGTCATCTATAAATTTTGTTGTCTCCTCAGGGGCCAAAAGATCACTTATTTCCTCATTGTAAAGCTCTAGAAACGTTACTTTCATGTTATACTCAGCATTCTGAGCTTCCAATATATCAAAAATCTGTTTCACAGCTCTCGGGATGACACCAGCATCACTCGGAAATTCACCATTCTGCAGAATCAAGCAGCAAAGAAAGAAACAAATTTCAATACAAAGCAATGAGAAAATAACAGAGTTTATTAGGTGATATGAATAACCTTCTTTCTTGCACCTCCTTCCATTGTGTAAGTCTTCCCTGTCCCGGTCTGTCCATACGCAAAAATAGTGCAGTTATAGCCCTCGAGCACTTCATACACAATAGGAGACACTGCCTGCTCATACAGTTCTTTCTGTTGAGAGTTAGGACCAAACACCTACACCAAAATAACCCAAAATCAGCATAATCGCACGGTACAATCTTATCTATATCATGATTACGATTGATAAGAGAGTAGGTACATAATAATGTCACAATAATTAAAGAACTCCGAATTCAAAAATTTAATTCCTGAACGTTGTTGTCTTCTGGAAATCTGAACGTACATTTAATGAAATTCTCTCTCCTAACTCAAGCCTTCAATGCATAAGCCGTTCAATTTACAACTACAATTTTTTATCTTCAATTCAAAGAACACAACAATAATTTAAAAAAAAAAAGGAAAATGCAGAAAACCTTGTCAAACGCGAAGGTTCTATCGATCTGTTTGTTGGCGATGCTCTGAACAGCTGAAACCTCTCGTCTACCTTCGTTACACGATATCACAACCGGCGTGTGCAGCCTCATTTCATCTTCACTCAACGGCCTGCAGAAACGACACCGATTTTATTTTATTTCACTTTTCAGTTTCGCAGCCGTAAAACGGTAACCAAGCTCAATGACCGATTCAGCGACGAGTTAGAGCGAGTCAAACTCACCTGCACCGTACGAGGACCTGCACATTGACGCCTTTGTCCTTATCATACTTGCTGTGACTGCTGGAATTCGAATCCGCAGATCGCAGATCTCGCGCCGGCTTATCGCTGGAGCGCGGCGTCTGCGACGGCGACAACGGTATCATTCCGCCTGCTCCCCTTCTCTGCTGCGCCTCCATTGCGGTTCCACCTTCTAAATCGGTTCGGCGAATCGCGATCAGTGAAACGCTTCTTCCGGTGCCCACTCACTGCGTGCGATTTGCGGTGCGATCCGCGCGACGGAAGAGTGAAAGTGTGAGAGTGAAGCTGCGAAGAGAAGAATGAAATGTGCGGATCGTGAAGGAAGAATAATCCGCTGCGGAGTTGAAATCGGAAGTTACAGTGTGCCGGCCTTCTAGTGTGTTCTGTTTCAAACGGAACTTCACGTGAGAAGTGGTGGAGTCAAAGACTGTTCACATTGCACACAACACAACCAATGCCTTTTAAGATATTTCTTACTATTTTTTATGCTTAATGTATATATCTAATAGTATCAAGAGAGAGTATCTCTTTTGGGAGCTGAAAGGGAAAAAAAGGTGGTGCAATTAGAGAAAAGTAAATTATTAATAAAAAAAGGGAAAATGGAAATTGAATTTTGAAGATCGTTGAGGGGCGTTTGAAAATAAGTGACGGAAAGTTATCAGGAGAAGGACGGGGATGACGGCGTCTATGTGGGACGTTTCTCATATCATATCATCCGACCGTTCTAAAGAGGAGAAGCTAGGTAAATAGAAATTGTTTACATTTTTTTTGAATTTTTTTGAATTACAATTTTTCACAATTCAAGAGCTTTTCTGAGTGCGATTAGATTGGTGATTACACTTGCTTTAAGAAGAAGTAGGTCCCTTAATCACTGTTTTAGAAGAAGTAGGTTTTTCCTGCGATTATTGCGTGGGGTTATTATTCCTATTATGATATGATTCTAAAAAAAAGGTTCCTATCACTGAGGAGGAAAGCACGCGACATGCCCAAGGACCCACTGCATAATTGATTATTTTTTTAATCTTCGCTTGCTGAATAGTCGTAATAAGGGGTTTTTTTTTTCTTTTTGGTTTTCATATTGATTTGAAAGGAATAAAAGTTAAAATGATTAAATATATTTTTTGGTTCATGTATTACAACATAAAATTGATTTTTGTTAATGGTCTAAATTTTAAATTATCAAAGTATTTATAATATAAAAATTATTGAAATTAATCCTTTTAAAAATATAATTGTTTTAGTTTGAGATTTTACTTGGTCATTTCATTGAAATAGTTATAGGAAGCAACTAATCACGTTTTACACTTCACTAATTATAACAATGTAAAAGTTAAAAGTGAAATGTTGGAATAGAGCATACTTAAGTGGGTGGTATTGTTGAAATCTTCCTGGTTCTTGTCTTTGAATAGAGAACATGATGAAAGCAATGCAAAGTTGGTGGGTAATTGGAGTGGAGAAAACATAGTAAAGTGAAAATTTTGATAAAAAATGTTAGAGAAAGGAAGCGGAGAAGGAAGTTTGGTGGCTGAGGAAAGGAAAGACAGAGTGGGGTTTAGCATTGTGGTACAGTATAGATACAAGTTACCCCACTTGATAGAGTGAGTCACATGCCACTTGGTTTCTGTGGTTCCATCTTCCATTCCTTTTTCTTCCTTTTCGTTTGTTATAGTAGCTTCTAATCTTGTTACTTCACAGCATCCTATGACTCAATATGTTTAAAATTCATATCGATCAGCAAGATTTTTTTGTCTGGCACATTATTTGAAATGTAGATAAAAATTTAAAATGATGGAGTTATTCACACAATACAAGCTTTGGGAATTAGCCATGCCGCCAAAGACTAGATTTGATTTATGGTTGAGCAAAACGCAAATTGGCGTGAATTGAAAGGAAAAGCTCTTTCTTTTCATTCATGATGTTTACATTGTATCAAAGTAAACCATCATCCAAACTAGTGCAACTATGTTTTCTCATCTTATAACTTCGGTATAAGAATATATATTATATAGTCTTATAACCCATGATCTTATCAGTCAAACAAATTCATAAAAAAAATATGTATATGTATTAATTAATTGTCTTAATATATTAAATGGAGGATTTAAAAATAAATATAATTATTTTTACAACCCTAATTATAACCGTCTAACTTCACATTAACATGGCCTGCATCCTACCCAAAAAAAAAACACGGCCTGCAACGTTGTTTGACCCGAAAACGACTCCAAACCATCATCTTGATGTCAATGACAACATGGGAGGGACCATTTTCACAAGTAAGATTAAGATTGGATTTTGATTCCCCGAAACTTTAAGGTTAACTCGATCAAATTGTTAAACCAATTTACAAAGTAATATTTATACTTATTTATATGGAGATTGGGAAAGAACAGTATGTGTCAGTTGTAAGCAAACATATAGGTATCCACTTTTCAACAGCTGAAATGTGGTCATGTGAAAAAAAAGAAAGTTATCTGATCTTGTTAAAAGTGTATATATACTGATGCAGAATCCACCACCCCTCTATTAATACGATTATTTATAGGAATACTATCCTTAAATATTGTTACTTAAGACACACTCTATCTATGTCTATGCTTCGTAAGTACCCTTCACGTCACTGTTCCTTTTAGTTTGCTGACAGATGGATGCCTCTTCTCTGACATCTACACATGACTAGGTTCTCATTGTTTGCTCCTCCAAAATTTGTTATCCACCTTTGCCATTTTTGCAAACATAAAAAAAAATACAGTGTCATTTTTGCTCTCGGAAAGTTCGTAAATCAGTAACACCAACCACACTATTCCGTATTCCTTCAAATTAAGCAAGCTAGGTTATTAAGGAAAATTTAGAAAATACTCCAACCTAATACAAATATAAATTGTCACAACCTGCCAATATAAATTTCCTTTCTTAAGCATAAATAAAGTTTAGTTATCATGTATTATATAACTAATGTAATTTTTAAACTTACTCTTAAGATAGCTATTTTAAAGACCAACAAATGTTTCTAATGTGATCTTCAACGCACCTTATTTTATTTTATTTTATTTCCATTGTTATTAAAATCATGTGCAAATATAACGATAACTTAATAAATTGTTTATATATTTTACAGTTTTTTTTATTTTTTTATATTAAAACAGAATTTTCTCAAAAACTATAAATTTACATTTATACAAGAAATTTATAATTTAGTTAAAATATAGTTTGTATTATATTTTTAATATATAATAATTAAACCATTCAAATTTTGAATTAGAAATTTCATTTTTTAAAACTTTAATATTAAATTTTTATAATTTTTTATTTAAGTTTTAGTAAATATAGGATTTTTAAGAATAGACTACATTAGAGCCCTTTGAAATTTTCTCAAAATTTTCAATAGAGATGTTAAGTTTTCATTTCCTTATTTAAACTTGATTTTGTTATGGCTACTATTGTAATAAATACTTTCAACATATTATTTCATGAAAAAATAATATTAAAAATATTAACAATAATAAAGTAATGTCATGAATAATAGGCTTGCACAATCATTTAATATTTAGTGTTTACAATTAAAGGGTTATTTGAAATTGAAGAGGTAATTGCAATTACAAGTAAGATTAAAAAAAGAAAGAAAAAAAAAAGTATTGGTCCAATTTTGCTTTGGAAGAAGTTGATGAAGTTGGAAGCATGCTTTCAATGGGACAAATAAGTAAATTGAATAATGGTGCTCCATGTGAATGTACACTTTAAACAGATATCTATAGTTCCATCTTTTTACAGGGAAATGCTTGCTATGTATTCATAGAAGTATAGATAAATATTAATTAATGTTGGAAAGATGTATTCTAGGCTACAACCCATTATGTAATTCAAATTAAATTTATTTGATTATTATAGTCATAAATTCACAATGAATTACTTATATTAAAAGGTTAATTAATTTTATATTAATTATAAATATTATAAGTTTAAAAATTTTGATTATAATCCATAAATAGGAGTAACATCAATAAGATTTTTAATTCATAAATATAAAAATCTACATCTGTATATATTAAAACATAATTAAATTCAATGGATAGTTGAATTACAATAAGGGAAATTTATTTATGTTTTAATAATAAACATAACTTAAAAAATCAATATAAAAAGTTTAGTAAATGAAGAGTTTGATAGCAAACTACGTAGTTTGGAGAGAGAGAAAATCGTTTTTCACATTCTTGTAATTTTTCAATTTTTAAATTAAATTATTTCATTTTTAAACACCCATAATCGACAGAAATAGATAAATAAATAAGTAGTAATATATATTACAGCAACATAATTTTTAATTACTTATTGTGTTAACAAAAACTTTACTTTACAATAAAAAAATCTCATGTTATTTTTTTATCATGAATTTCTTTTAAACTATAGACTAATCTCACAATATTATGATTATTATTAACTCAAAAAATTTTAAGAATTTAAATTTAAATAACAATGTTGAAGTGTTTTTGTCAATTAAAAGTGCTACACTGTGGTAAATTAAAGAAAATTAACGGTTGAAAAAATGATTATATTTTTTAAGTAACAAATTATGTAGTATATATTAATTTTAACTTAAAAATTAATTTATACTTTTGTTTATTATATTCTCTCCATGCAAATTTGATCAAATTACTAGATAGGTACTTATAAAAAAAATCTCGTACTGGTCAACGTATTTCACATAACACCCGGAAAATGACGAAAAGCTAAGTCAATGTTTGTGGGAATCATACATGCATTAGTTTTTCATTGCCTTCTATATTACAAAATAGAATAGAGATGAACAAAAGGAAACAGAGATGAACAAAAGAGTAAACTGTAAGACAAATGATATGAGAATGAATATCTCTTCTTTCTTATTATTCAAATCAAAGCAAATGGTCTGAATATATACAAGTAGTACACTCATTATAGATTTAACTAAAGAAGGAAAGAAAGAATCAATAATTAATACTAGAATCATAATACACAAAGACAAAATAAAGGTTATTCATCTCTATAAAGAGAAATAACTGATTATTAGAAAAGACACTCAATTATTCTCCTCTATAAAAAGAACAACTAATAATTAGAAAAGACACTCAATTAATATTAGGATCATTCTATAACTCTGGTATCTGTATCCTTTAATATCCGTCGCAAGCTGGAGAGCAAATATTGATGAGACCCAGCTTGGAACAAATATTCTTAAAAGATTGAGGACTTAAAGCTTTGGTATAAATATCAGCCAGTTGCTCTGTGGTGGAAATGGGAAGCAAATGGATGAGACTCTGTATTCAGCTTCACAAGAACTTTTTGATATTGTTCCTCGTTTCTTTGATTTCCAAGATATGAGAGAATTCCCAAGATACACACTAAAACCAGTCATTGATTGTCTTGAATCAGTACAGGTGCCCCAATCACTATCACAAAAGGCTTTGAGATGAACAGAAGTAGTGGAAGAGAAAAATAGACCAAGACTTGGAGCCCCTTTGATATATCTGAGAATTCGAATTGCTGCATTATAGTGAGCAATTGTAGGCTTAGCAAGAAACTGAGAAAGTTGTTGCACAGAAAATGTTATGTCAGGTCGGGTATTAGTGAGATACATAAGTCTTCCCATCAATCTTCTGTAAGCTTGAATATTTGTGAAAGGAACACTTCCAGTAGAAGAGAATTTCTCATGATTATCAATAGGAGTAGGTGCAGGTTTGCAGTCTAAAAGACCTGCATCTGTTAATAATTCCAATGCATATTTCCTTTGATTTATCATTATTCCTGTCTTACTTCTTGCTACTTCTAGACCAAGAAAATATCTTAAATTTCCAAGATCTTTAATCTTGAATGTCTGATTCAAGGCTTGTTTGATTCGAGCAATCTCTTCGTTATCATTTCCTGCCAATATTATATCATCCACATATACCAATAATGCTGTAAAAGATCCTTCAGAAGGATTAATGAACAAGGAATGATCATTCATAGATTGAGTATATCCCATAGAAAGCAAAAATGATGATAGTTTGGCAAACCATTCTCTGCTAGCTTGCTTAAGGCCATATAAAGCCTTTTTTAGTTTACAAACTTTTCCTGGTGGAATAGAAGTCAATCCAGGAGGAGTAACCATGTATACATCTTCTTTCAAATCACCATGTAAGAAGGCATTGTTTATGTCTAACTGTTTCAATTCCCAATTATAGATAGAAGCTAAAGAAAGAAGCAATCTTATGGTGGTCATCTTTGCTACTGGAGAGAAAGTATCAAGGTAGTCAATGCCTTCTGTTTGTGTATATCCCTTTGCTACTAACCTTGCTTTATACCTTTCAATTGTCCCATCAGCCTTATATTTTATTTTGAATACCCATTTGCAACCTATGGCAGCTTTGTTCTTAGGCAGAAGAGCAGTCTCCCAAGTTTGATTTGACTCTAAAGCAGATATCTCACATTGTATAGCTTTTCTCCAACAGTCATGTTTCACGGCTTCAGAATAAGTATTTGGCTCAACATGTGAAGAAAGGGAAATAATAAAAGATTTGTAAGAAGGTGATAAATTGCTATAAGACAAAACTGAATTCAAAGGATATTTAACTCTTGAAGATGTAAGGGAAACATTAAGATTACAATGATAATCCTTTAAATACTCAGGTGGTCTTTTTATTCTTGTGCTTATTCGAACAGATGGATCTGATTCAGAACTTTGTTCTATGTCATGATCTTCATTGAGGTTTTGGTCTATATGGGAACAATCTTCTTCTGAAACCTCAATGTGTGACTCACAATTATTATCACTACTATTTTCAACATTATCACAAGGTGTATTATCACAAGGTGCAAGAATGGCTTGTGATGGCTGACTTAATGTAGGTTGATCTTCAGCAAATAAAATTTGATCATTAATGTCAGGACTGTTAGCTTCATTGCTAGTATCTTGAACCCTTTGGTATGGAAAAACATGCTCATAAAAGACAACATCCCTAGACACAAAAATTTCTCTTAATTGAATATTTAACCAAATATATCCTTTTTTTCTCCCTTGGAAAACCAATAAAAACACATTTTGATGCTCTTGGATCAAATTTTCTTCTATTTGTTGACAAAGTGCTAGCATAACATAAAGAACCAAACACCTTTAATCCATTAAAATATGCATCAGTTTTGAAAATCATTTCATGAGGAGAAGAATAGTTTAAAACAGGTGTGGAGTCTCAACAAAGTGGTTTTACTCCTGAGTAGTTTCAAACATTATTAGCTCTTTTGCAACAGGTCAAATCCATTGACAATGTTTCTAATCAAGTCTTTGTTATTCCCTCCAATCCCTCCAATCAAACAAGTAATAATTTTATTTCTTCCTTAAGTTCTTGGATTATTGATAGTGGTGCTACTGATCACATTTATTCATCATTAACTTATTTCACTTCATATCATCAAATTAATCTTATTTATGTCAAATTACCAAATGGAAATCAAGTCGTTGCCAATTATTTTGGAAGTATTTTTTTCAATCAAAATCATGTCATAAATAATGTTTTGTACATTCCTTGCTTCAATTTTAATCTTCTTTCAGTAGGAAAATTGATTGATAAACTATCTTGTGTTATTACCTTTAACTCTAATGGCTGTCACATTCAGGACAAGATATCTAATGAAATGATTGGATCTGCTAAGATGCAAGATAGACTTTATATACTCAGGATCCCTTCTTACCAGAAACGTCAAATCACACCCGTCAAATCTACACACACCATCAATACTGTTAAAGTTAGTGCTAGTGATCTAGAAACCCTTTGGCATTTTCGATTAGGTCATATTTCAAATACATGTATTGATATTATCAAGAATAAATTTTCTTTTGTTAAATATAACAAATCTTTTGTTTGTGATGTTTGTCATTTTGCAAAGCAAAAAAGACTTTCATTTCCTATTAGTACATCTAAATCAAAAAAATGTTTTGATTTGATTCATGTAGATGTTTGGGGACCATACTCAATACCATCAATTCATGGTCATAAATATTTTTTTACCATAGTTGATGACTATTCGAGGTACACATGGATTTTTCTTTTGAAACAAAAATCTGAAGTTGTTAAGGTTTTGAAAAATTTTGTTATTTTTGTTCAAACACAGTTTGAGACAACAATAAAAATAATAAGAAGTGATAATGGAACTGAATTTTTCATGACTAATTTTTTTGTCAGTAAAGGAATAATACATCAAACATCATGTGTCAATACTCCATAACAAAATAGCATAGTTGAAAGGAAACATGGTCATTTATTAGATGTAACAAGAGCTCTGATACCATATTACAAAATAGAACAGAGATGAACAAAAGGAAACAGAGATGGACAAAAGAGTAAACTGCAAGGCAAAGGATATAAGAATGAATATCTCTTCTTTCTTATTATTCAAATCAAAGCAAATGGTCTGAATATATACAAGTAGTACACTCATTATAAGTTTAACTAAAGAGGAAAAGAATCAATAATTAGTCATGAAAAATAAAGGTTATTTATCTCTATAAAGAGAAATAACTGATAATTAGAAAAGACACTCAATTATTCTCCTCTATAAAGAGAAACAACTGATAATTAGAAAAGACACCCAATTAATATTAGGATCATTCTATAACTCTAGTATCCGTATCCTTTAATATTCTATATAGAACCTTTTTTCATGGCGTTAGCAGGGCATTAATAATAATAATAATAATAATAATAATAATAATAATAATAATAATAAAAATCTTATAGAAGCATAAGCACTATTTTAGAGTTAAATAACATTACTCTTACAAATACTTTAATCTTCAAATAGTTAAAATACTTTTGTAATAACTTTTTGGGTTCAAACGCTCTAACTCTTTGTCTAATTCACCCATGACTAGAGTAGTGGAAGGATAAATTTAATGTCAAATTTACATTTTTAAGAGACTAATTCAAATAATAAAATTAATGTGATGATACATTATTATATTAATATGAACGTTTATGACCTAAGTACTTAAATTTATTACCCCCGGAAACTCGAAGGGGAAAAAACACTATCATCACTCACAAGTCTCACACAAATGGACTTTGGGCTTAAAAGCCTCATAATTTCTGCATTCTGCACCCCATGTTTTAAACATGCATCTTCATAGAATTCTAAATTTCAATTTTATCCCTGTAAACATAGCATTGTGTTTGTTTTTTCTAGCATTTGATACTAGGTGAACGGTGGTCCTTCGTGGCCATATTGAAAAAATCAATTTGGTTGTGAACAAATTGAAAAAAGAAAATAAAATAAAATAAACTTTTTATTATATCTCTCAATGCCATATTGAGTTTGTTATAATGGCCATTCATATTATCTTTCGTCAAACTCTTTTTATTTTTATTAACAAAATGTCATTTATTATTATTATTATTCTTATTATTATATTAAACTAATCTTATTTATATCCTACTTAGAACTTCAAGATAATATTACATTGTATTATCTTGTCTTTTATCATTTTTTATTTCACTTAGTATCGGTAACATAATTTATTACGAAGCTCAACTTTCAGGTAAAGTTTATGAATAAACTATCGTTTAATAAAAAAAATATTAAATTAATTTCGAGATTATTATTCAAGTGATTTCAAACTATTTTTTTCTTTATTTGAAAAGAGTTTTAGTATAAATTTTTACAAACGAAAGTGGTATATAATAATAGCAATGATTATAGCTGTACGATAATACTAATAATTCCAGTAACGCGTATTTCATGGGTGATGATTGACCATAATAATTATGATCACATTTATGATGACAATGATTACTTTACTATAATAAGAAAGAAATTAATATAATAATTGTAATATTTAAAATAAGATAATTGGAATTTTATTTTTATTTATGAATATTCAGAGATTTGATCGCTTACAAATATTTAAATAAAATTTGAAATAAGTGTTTTAATTTATTGTTTTATTTTGGGGTAACGGTAATTATTAATACATCTTCTAACACTTCAAAATATTATTATATAAAAGTTAATTTTGGATAAAAATAATGATTAATTATTATATTAACTAAGTTAAATACTATTTAATAAGTTAAAAATTATTAATATTTAAATTAATTTTTATATTTAATACAAGTTTATAAATTAATTAAAAAAAAACTAGTTATAGCTAAAATTTTATTAGATATAAATTTAAAAATTAGTTATAACTTTTTATTAATAATAAAATTATTTTAAATATTAATCATATTTTTATTTATAAAATAATATTTAATTTATTTAATAAAATAATTATTTTTTTTAAAGTTAAATTTTATTTAATATTTTTTTATTGTAATAAAAAGATTCTCTTACTCACATGACCTATTGTTTTTGTTTTTTTTTTGGGACAAGGTAACTAGTTTGGCATTAAGGCTGAAAAATATTATATTATTTTTACTATGTTTCTTTGTTTAAAAAAATTATAAACAGAATGTACATAAAAAAAATCTTAATCCGCATATATAAAAAAAATTATCTTTATCTTTATCATTGATAAAAAAAATAATCAATTTATAAAATAACTCTAGTTAATGTTGGTTGAAAAATAATTATATAAATTCAAAATAACTTTAGTTATAACTAAAATTAAAAAGCAAAAACGTATTTACATCAATGAAAAAATAACTCTAACCTACATTGATAATAAAATAATATTGATATTAATTAAAAAAAATAAAGACAATTTTAATATATAAAAAACTTTCACTTACATCTATCTTCAATCAAGCCAATAAAATCTTAGTCACGGTAAAATTGATAATATTTTGACTAAAATTGAATTGAAGAAACAGTAAACAAAAATAGACATAAATTTTAAATTACGAATATTTTCAAATTTTATTCTTTTAATAAAATTTAAAATTATCTAATTTTTAGTAATTTAATCACTTTCATAAAAGTTTAAAATTTCAATTTATCTAAAACTATACGTATTTTTTTATAAAGTATTTATAATTCTGATTAAAAATATATTATCCTGTTAAAAGTATCTTTCCAAACCCATTATAAAACAGTTAACACATAAACAAAACCAAATGCATCATGGAAATCTCTGAAGAGAAAAGTTAATCAGAATGCAAACTGCAGTAATAATAGAAGTCTTCTAATGACATCGTTGTATTGCCTTAAAATTTTTCCATCTGTATTAAATGCTTCAGAAGCACTTTCTTTCTATATTTGAATTGTTTATTGTAAATTCCTCATCTGTTCCTATATTATATATTATATACATGGTTTGGGTTTTATGACCTTAATTTTAATCTGCAACCTATTATTGATATAAAATGATAGCATTTCATTTTTAATATTTTTAATTTTTAGATAGGGGTGGGGGTACATAATTTATTTTGGATTTAGTATTCCAGATTTATTCTAGATTTATATTTTTGAAATACTTTTCTCATTGTGTTTTTAGAGATTTTCTGGTATATAGTCTTTTTGAAATTTGTTTCTAAATTTTGTTTTTAATAATATGTTTCTGGATTTTGTTTTCTAGTATTTCTTTTACAGAATGTATTATTTGTGTTTCATTTTTTTTTAAAATTGTCTTTCTAATTTTATTTCAAAATTTCATTTTCACAACACAAAATAATCTATTTTAGATTTTCTTGACACCATCATTTTCTCTCATCCAAATTACAACTCTCTAAATTATTCTTTTATTATAATATTTTATTTATTTTTACTTTTATTATTTTATGTAAAATAGGGAGTGTAAAAAGGATACTATCCTTTTGAGGGATGTTATTTTGCCAGGGATGTGCAAGTATAATTTTTGTTTCCTTTTTTAGAAGTGTAAAGTAACTTTTTTTAAAATCTTTTTGAGCTTATGCATGTTGGAATGACACTACACCCAATGATAACTTATGACAAGAGAAAAGTTTTTTAACACTATCACGTAAAAAAACATATATTTTTGAGATGTGTTTTTCATTTTCATAGTAAATATTACATATTTTTTATTTATCATAAGTGTTATCATTCACATCAACTTTGAACACATGAGATTTTTTTGTAGGTGATAAAACAAAAGAACAGAAAGGATAAACAACTATATATATAGGGAATGGATTGGAATAAGATGAGATGATAGTAATAGAAGTGATGATGTTCATTCTTGATGAGGAGAAGATTGAGCATAGAAATTATGGTAATGAATGGAAACACCAGGAGCCTTTCTCTTCTTGAGAATGTCGATGCCACCGAGGAAGAAGACGATGGGTGAAAGAGTGGCCCAGTCCTCGTTCTCTGCGCTGTACCCAGCCAAGAGTTTCTTTCTGGGATAAACCTTGGTGAGTTCATTGTACTTCTGCAGCAGCATAGAGGGGTTCGTAACAAACTGAACCTCTTTCTGGAACTGGTAATCCACAAAATCAACCAAGAAGGAGACAGAAGTGTAGAGACAAGAGTAGAAGTCCATGTTGAGGTCAGAGGGGGAAATGGAGGCTTTGGTGATCACCCCATTCTCCTTCAGGTTCCTTATCAGCTGTCCCACGCACTGGATAAAGTCACCGGGGGAGGCATCGATCTGCTCGTACAGCACGTCAATGCCGTCCACGTGGAGGTTCAGCTCGTCGCTCTGGATGAGGTGCGTGAGAGAGTTGGTGGCGTTGGTGATCCACGTTTTGTTGTCGAGGGGTTTGAAGGGCTGGTGGGTGCCGCGGTTGCCGATGGAGATGAAGACTTTGACATCCACGTCCATTTGGCGGCTCTTCTCCTTGAACAGCTCGATGGCTTCGGGTGTGACCTTGGTGAGGTCCCAGGTGGGGCGGAAGAGGCCGTTGGTGGGGTGGTCGTCGTCGTCATAGTCGGTGGCGAAGGTGAGGGCGATCTGGTACTCCTTCAGGAACTTGTTGGAGACGAAGACCTGGTCGAACGAGTTGTCGAAGGTGTATTGACGGAAAATGGACAACATTGTGTGAAGGAAAGTGTTTAAGGTTGCAATTTGAGTTTGGGTTTGTTGTGTGTGGGAAATTGGATACCCAAGTTGCTCCTTATATAGTGGTGGTGCAGGGCTTGTTGGGTTGGGTGATGATGTATTATTCCTTAATTTTTATGTAATATATGTAACAATGTTATTCATTTTTCACATGACTTTTTGTGAGAAAGGGAAGAAGTTAAAGGCAAGGTTTAGGGTAAGTGTGAAATGATATCCAAAAATGGTGAGGAAGGAAGGGAACTTAATGAAACAGCAATTTGATGGTACGATTTCACCAACTCTGGCTAAGTAAAACACAAATACTTCCTCTTCATTGGCTACTTTTGGATATGTGCTCCTGGATTTCAGAAACCTTTAATTACTTTCCCTTCCTCTCATGGCTATCTCAAAATGGAATACTTGCAAAAAATATCTCTCAAAAATATTTTTTATATTTATAAGGAAGTCCTCATACACTCATAATAAAAAAATATCTCTCAGAATAATAATAAAACTGTGTAATTCGTAATAAAAAAATCTATTCTATAATGAATGGGAAGTGATCTAACTATAGAAAGAAGCACCCTTCACATAATACTATATTATGATAACCCTAAAACCTAAACCATGAATTAATTTGTCCATGTCTACAAATATCAATTGCTATAATAATTAAAAGTGAGAAAAGAAAGATAACAAGCTACAGATAATGTGTTGGAGAAAGCATGCACGTGATCAACTTTTTTTTCTTTCTAAAAATAATTTATGATTTTAAATTGCTTATAATTTTTTTATAATTTCTAAACTTTTAATTACTGATGGTATTTATTTTCAATAATGTAATACATTTCGGAAAATAAATTAGAGTGTAATTAATTATCTGAATATACATTTCAAATATTAATTTTGAGAAAGAGTATTCTTAAGGAACACGAACCGCAGAGAGAAGCCAAGGCCCATTTCAATGAAAAATTGTGGGCTATCCTTTGTGACATACCCATTGGGCCATTTAATATGTCCAAATCATGAAGAACTTCTATTGCCTTTCACACTGATTGGATAAATATTTGTAAAATTATTTTGATAAAATAGATGTTGGCTGTATATTTTTATTCTTAAAATAAGATAATTATAAATTTCATTTATTAAAAAATTATTAGCATTACTTCCCCCTCAAAAATCATTTTAAACAGCATTAATTTTCAAGTATAATAATAAACATGTAAATATTTAATTAAATTGCTTTCAATTGTATTTAAACACAGATTTAGATAATTCTACATGAATGGTGTAAACAGATTTTTTTTTATTTATTTAGGATAACAAAAGCTAAAGCTAAATTATAATGTAAATTTTACTAGGAAGGCCCAATGAATGTATCAAAGCCCAATTAATGTATTGTCCTCTCATTTTTCTGTCCTGGTGTAGTGTAATAATTAGAACAATTTTAATGTAAAGATCTTATAAGATCTTCTTTATTTTATTTGAGTCAGTTTCACCATGTTAATTTTTTTTTTTTTTAAATTACAAATTTTTATCTGTACTTTCAGTTTTATAACTTTAAAATTTAATTTAATTTTAATAAATGAATACTTTTTATTTTTAAGACTTTCATTATATCACATCACCGTATTTCAATGAAAATTTTGTTATAAGATAAATTTTTATCGTTTCATTTTCTCGCAATAATTCATTCTACAGTTGAAATCAAGAGAAATATAACTTCAGTTAAGTAAAAAAAAAAAAACTAATTTGAAGTCCCCATATTACTGAAGGTTATTTGAAAAAAAAAAACTCTAATTTATTGTCAAATTTAATGTTATTAACTGAATAAAAAAACTTTTAATAAATATAAATTACTTAAAAAAGTAATGTATTTAAGGTCAAAAGTTATAATTAACTTAAAAAAAATTTAATGTTAACAAAGATTACTAGTCAATTTCACTTAAACTTAACATCAAATAATGTGTCTAAGCTAAGTTTTATGGTGTAATTCTGATAAATAATATAAGTAAACAAATTGTTAAAAAATTTTCCTAAACTAAAGATAATAATATTTTATAATATATAAGTATCATATTTTATAAATTAAATTTAAAATCAATTTTTTAGTATAACAAAGAGCTTGATAAATACAAATGAATATTTTTTTGATCGTATATCAACAAAAATAAAACAAAAGTATTTTATAATATGATTGTAAATTTTTTTTCTAAAATTTAGAAAGGTTTAAAGTTAATTTTTAATAAAAAATAAATAAATGAAATGAATTTCTTATACCATATATAATCTCTTAACTTAACTTGTTTGTAACTCCACTATAAAACTTTGATGTTTCTTATCCCACTTGTGAAAGGGTGGATCATTAGTATTGGTCTTTAATGTAAATACGTGTAGAGTCTTGAGAAGAAAAAATTGAGTGGTTGCACTTTTGTTACTTTATTTTTGAATGATTGAAGCATGGAAATTATTACTGCTAGATAAATTTTGAAACCCACAATAAAGAAAATGTGCTAAATGGTTAGTTGAAATTAAGATAGATGAATGATTATTAAATCGGTGGACATAGTATAAGAGCTTCATACTGCAAAATTTGTCTGTGTCTGTGATTGTGAATTAGCATCCAAACACTGCCTACCAGCCAGCAAGGTCCTTTTGACTCAACATTCCACAATCATCATATTCTTATTCATTAGTTGAAGTCTTAACTATTTTATAGAGAACTAAGATTTTAGTTGACCTATGCACATTCCCAACTATAACCTGCTTCTTATCACAAACACCCTATTTATTTGGGGAGGTTTAGATTAATAGGGCACCTACACTTTTTCTTTTTTTTTTTCCACTTAACTCTTGCATACTTAAATACAATATTTTTCAACAAATAGTTACTCTTTTAAGTTTTATGCATCGAAAATTTAACATTGTGAATCAATAAAAAAAAATTATTGTTGATATAACTTTAAAATTAATTATCATAAAAACTCATTAAATTTATCATAGAAAGTGAGTAATGATTTGATTCTAATATAATTATGTTTTGTACTTTTATGTTTGTCTCTATCGATAAAAACACGGAGAAATAAAGTTTAATAGAAAATGAAATGAAAGCGTGAAATTTAAGAAGAATAAACATGTTAATCGATAAAGAATTAATACTTAGATTTCTCGTGCGAAGAAAGTTTCGAAAAAATAATTTTAATAGATTATTTATTTATAATAAAATTTACTTTTATTAATAATTATATTTTGTAAATAAATAATTAAAATAATAAATAAATATTAATATTTTTTTTAATAATATATTGAAATACATTATTTTATTTGATATTAAAATTTAAATTAATTTATTATTATTCTAAAATATAATTTTTCTATATTAAAAGATATAATAATTATTTATTTTAATTTTAATTTTATTTTAATTTTAATTTTCTTTACATATTAAAAATTATTTTTTACATTAGATTTTTTTTAAAATTTATTTTTTACCAATTAAAAAAATTGAAATTTCAATTACACTCATCACTAACAAATTTTCATAAATTTTTCTTCATTTTCACTTTATTTACTTTCATTCAAACAATCTTATTTTCTTTCAAATTCCCTCCATCAAATTCATTCTCTCATCCGAACAAAACATTAGAGGATCAATGCATTTTTTTCTTTTTTCCTTTTACTTGTAAGAGAATGTATAATGGCCAAATATTGTTCTTACTAATTTTTCATATCTTTACAATATTCCTTTTCTGCAACAACTGTTGGGAATATGTCCAATATGCTTTGATATTTCCTTGAAGTTGGTTAGAGTTATGTACTGATTAATATGTTTTAGTTTATCTCACTTGGTATTTTGTTTTTCTCTTTACCTTATGAGGTGATTAATGTATGTGACTCTAATTGAGCATTATAAAACATAACAAAAATGAGTGAAACATTAATGTAGGTGAATGAACATCATAAAATTGAACAAAAGTTGTATTTGCACACATATTTATACATTAAAATGAAGAGGAATTGAAAGAATGTTGAAGTAGTGATGGTCTAGCAGAAAATGAGCATGAACGTGGAGCTTGCAGGTGAAAGGGGCCAAGAAGTGAAGCTCCATCGAGGTCCAATTTGAAGTGACACATGAGAAGGAGCATTGGCAAATTGTAGATCCAAGTCCAATGAGATAGTTTCTAATAGAAATGATGTTGACAGAGAAAATGTGAGCCATTAAAGTTTAGCAATGTGACAACTAAGAAGGTGATATGTAGGAGATGACAGGCTAAACTTAAGTGTAAGGATTTGATCTCTATCCATTTCCCACTCTGTCTTTGTTAGCTCTCTTTTTAAATTCTTGAGGCCTCAATCAAAGTTCTTTGAAAAGACATTGAAGCAAGTGTATTATTGTTAGTCACAAATGCACCATATGTTTTACATGGAACATTAAATAATAAAATATTAAAAAATGATTTTTTATAAAACTAATTTATAAAGTAAAGTTTACCTCCACTTAAAATATTTTTATGTATAGTTTATGTGAGATTTTCGGTCATGATTTAGTTTTTCATTTTTCATTATTCATTATTCATTAAGAATTTGGGAAATTTTGTGAACATATATTAGGGTATGGGTCTTATTCTTCTTGTCTTTCTCAATGGGAAGAAAGTAGTGTTGACATCCCACTACACCATCCATTTTTCTTTTTCTTCTGTCTTATTTATTTGTACCCTTTTTTATGGGTGTTTTCAATTTATATTATGAATGAATATTTGAAGGAAAGTTGTGAAATTTATTTTTTTAAAAAATAGTTATTTAGAAGAGAATGGCAAGAGAGTCAAAATGAATGAGTGAAGTAAGTGGGGGAGACTGTTAATGGTGTTGAAAAGAGCCCACAAACCTATAGAAAAGGGCCTTATTGGGCCATACCTAGTTTGGGTGTACACTGTTCATTGGATAGATAGTATTAGTTCCATTTAGGCCGGTGCTACAAGATTCTTTTCTTTTCTCCTCTCTTCTTCAACGCCTTCTCACTACAAACAAACAAACCCTAACTCTTCATAAAGTTCTTTCATTCAATGCTCCAATACCATAGCTAAATCAATTCATGTGCCCTTCATTTCTTCAAAATCAAATTGGAAAACACAAACCCCACTTGCAATTGAATCAAGAATATTGTTTGACCTTTTGATGTAACCTTTGATGAAAAGTCAACCCATATAGAGGGTGTAAACACACTTTGTCTAATGCTTTTTCAACCAAATGTTTATATTATGCTATTATTGAATGACAATTTTATAATATTTATATTATAACATAAAAAAGCATATTAAGGTAGTTTAGACTTGTTCTAAGAAGATTTCAAGAGATAAATGAGAAGAATAGATTATATGATTTCTAATTAATAAATAACTTATGAGATTGTCGCTAAGAATTATACATTATTAAAGTATAAATGTTTATGGGATAACATTTTCATTGAAGACTTTTTTTATTTTTTACTATTTACAATATAAAAGTCAACTTATTTAATTATGATTCAAAACCAAACCCAGTATTGACGTGAAAGTTTTAGGTAAACCATTCCTAGAAAATGTTTCAATTTTAGAAAAAATTTCAATTGATACTATTAGGTTGATGTATCTCAATGCATCGAATTTTATCATAATATTCCACATTTAACAATGTGTTTGTTTTTAGGTATGAGCAATAAGAAGGAGAGAGGGAGGAAGGGAGTGTTTCTTGTATTTGTTTCAATGGTTTTGTGAGTGAAGGAGTCAATGGAAGAGAGAGTGAGAACTTTTTTTTATTATTCACACAAATAAAAAGATTTGTGCTAATTCTAAGTAGGATTTTTATATCTTACTAAAATACCTTTGTATATGTATTTTATTATAATATACAAAATTAATTATTACATAAATTTATTTAACAATTTTAAAAATATATAATTATACTATTAATAATAACATATAATTATAAATTATAAAAATAATAAATAAAATTATGATATCAACAAAACATATATTACTATATATAAAATGACAAATGTATATAATAATCAATATTATTTTCATAAATGTTAATATATTTGATAAACTTATTTCAATTTAATACAAAATTATTTTCTATTATATTTTTTAATTTTTATTAAAAAATAAAAATAATTATGGATATTATATATTAAAAAATTTAATTAACTCAAACCTACACAAATAAAAATACATCATAATTCATTATTTAAATATTTTTTAATAATAAGAATAAATTTGTAAACTTACATTTTACACTTTTAAAATAATTTATAAATTTTCTCTCAGCTATCACATCACTCACAAATTTCAATAAATCGTCTTCACAAATTCACTTTATAATCTCTTAATCCAAACAATCTCATAGATCATCTCTAATCCTCACAAATTCATCATCTCCCTTTCTACAAATCTCCTCCTCAATCCAAACTTAACAATTATGCTTATGCTTTAACCAGAATAATTATAAGAAAAGAATCATAAATTATAGGGTTGCAACTCTTTTAAAAAAGTCTTTTTAATTAAAACAAAATCATATAATTTTTCTATCATCATTGGAAATATATTAGTCTACATGTTCTTCGTAAACAACATACATAGTAATCTGAGACTCATTTTAATAATTAGTTGAAATTGAAAAATTGTGTATTGTTCTATATGACACCAAGAGTGTCTGTCATACTGGTACGAGACAATTTGGGATGATGATAATAATATTCAATGTTTAGTCAACCAAAAGAATGTCATGTAAGTGTTAAAAAGAAGGAACACTATCTACTTAAAATCAATTTGGTATAACAAAACAGAAAATGATGAATGATGTTGGAAACTTAAGAAGTAAAAGAAGTAATGTGTCACTTATTAAGAATAAAGTTATACCTATTTCTATATTTATGAATGAGAGAAAGGAACTTGAAATGCTATGGTGTAGTACATGTTTATTTGAGAAAAAGCATATGAATGATATGAAATGAGGTAAATGTATGTGGAAAATAAATGGTGAATCCAAGTTGCCAATGCTCTACGGAAGAGAGTTAGAGGAAAAAGATTATGTGCAGATGCAGAACGTGTTGTGGGGACCAAAAAATGGTGACAAAGATGTTTCATGGAGGTTAGTGTAACATGAATGGAACCCTCCAAATGCAATCAATTGCTCTTTGGGATCAACATTGTTCCCAAACTACCCACCCAAATTCTAGTTTGCTAAATCATTTTACTTTTGGTAACATTCAGTTCATGCAACTCTGTGTTTTCTGCATTCATTCAAGTCTAGCTACCAAATCATTTCATGCTTTTGTTCAAAGAACCATAGATGCTACTTTATTATGGACGATTCCATTGGACCTACCTTCATCAAAATGCCTCTGCCCTGCTCCATCACCATTTCTGTTCCCACTCCAGTTTATTACAAAACAACTGTTTCCATCTGCAAATTATTATTAAAAAAGAAAAACTGAGATGAACAAAAGACAAAAAAAAAATGTTAAAAAATATGAAAAAAATAATTTTTTTATTTTCTTTTTTATTTAAATTAAAGTAAAAAATCTAAATATATATATATAAAATACTTTTATTCTAAATATAGTTAAAGAGATAAAATGTAAAATAAAGAGTTAAAAGACAATAATAAAAAAAACAATAAAAAATTAGAAAAAAAGTTTAATATTAACTTTCTTCTAAAAATACTGTAAAACACCATTTATGTTTCTACTCCATTCTAAACATACAAAGAGTACACTTTAGATATAATTAAAAAAAAATCAACTAAAATTTAGAACATTTCTTTTATGAGTACTGTAAAACACCATTTCTGTTCCCAGTCTAGTTTACTAAAAAACAACTGTTTCTGAATGCAAAATCATAAGAAATGTTTGAGTTTAGCATTTAATGAGCTCATCAATTAGTAACCGAAGGAACCCCAAGTTGGTGCACTATCAGAAGGAACGCCAAGACTTAAAACTGATAAGAAAAGATAGAAGCAGCTTAATCCAAGTTTTGTCTTTGGAAGTTATTGGGCCTCAAAAATATAATGGATAAAGTATAATTCCAATGTTAGTCTAATAGCTTTGGATTACCTTAATTAATCTTAGTTTATGAATACCTCTTCAAAATATATTTAATAACTTCCACACAATAGTTTAGTGTGATGATATTTTATGGTATGTTGTTAGAAAATTGTTGTACTATAATAAATAAATACTTTCTTAGGTAAGGAGTTTTTGAAATGGGTTTCTCATTTTGATAACAACATGCACCAAAATACTAGATTACTAGTTGCATAAAGCTGCACATCTGCTAGATATTTATAGTGCTGTTCATCTCCCAATGATGATGGGTGAAGAAAATTTTAACTTTCAATCTCCATGATCAAATTCTAAATCTTCCCTAACAACCTAAAACTAGGCACCTTTGTCTCGGCCTAACTAAGATTAAGAATCTAACTAAATATCTAAACTAATTAATCAATATTGAGAAATTGCATTGCCATTTTGAATACTTGTGTTTGGTTTTGTTTAAAAAGCTTGTAAATCACTATAAGTGTCGTGTTTTTCTTTACAAAATTGAAAGTTTATATGTATTTTCATGATATCCTTTAAATAATTCTTAAACTTATATGTATTGCTAGAGATTGTAATTATTGTATACTGAAGTTATAATGCTTGAGTCAACATTAGATTTAATCTCACTTCTTTTATATTGTATACTTGAATATAAATTTAAAATGTCAGAAATTTTGTGAAGATGAGAAACTAGATTTATTGACTACGAATTAATTAAGAAAAAAAATTGTTTTTATGAATGAGATAAATGTATATATATCATACAAGTCATTATGGTCACGTAAATTAAAAACAAATTAAAATTAGATAAATGCAAGTCATATATGTCTTAATAATATGATAATGAATGTTGAAATTATTGTATTGAATTATTATTCTAATCATGTTGTAAATTATTCAGAAAAAGATTGAGATTTCTATGGCTATTTCGGTAATTAAAGATTTAACTTGTTTAGTGGAAAATTCGTCTAAAGCTTCAATGAAGAATGATATGTTGAATTTCAACGTGATTAAATTTTTTGGTATTAATACTCGTAGTGGTAAAGTTCTTCGTCCCCTTCCTATTAGGTGGGAGTTTCCTTCACCAGGTTGGGTTAAAATTAATACTGATGGGACTACTAGGGGTATCCTGGTCTTGCTACTTGTGGAGGTATTTTCCGTGGGAGTATGGGGGAATTTATTGATGCTTTCTCTCTATTTCTTGATGTTCAGACGGCTATTGTTGCTGAGTTTTATGGAGTTATACATGTTATGGAGGAAGCTCAAAAGATGGGTCTTACTAATGTTTGGCTTGAATGCGATTCTTCCTTGGTTTGTGCGGCATTCACTGTTAGGACTAATGTTCTGTGGATGATTCGTAATCGATGACATACTTGTCTTAATTACTATTGTTACTTGAAGTATTAGTCTAGCTGAGATGTCAAGTTGCATAATGATGCATACCATGAAAGCTTTTATAAAAAAAAATTAAAATTAAAATTAAAAAAAAAAATTATATGTTGTAATTATTGATTTCATCTACCTTCCACCTATCAACAATTTTTTTCAAAATAAGTAGAAAACACACAAGTAAAATTAACAAAACAAAGCTACATGGATTATGATAAATATAAGTAATTTTTATTTCCATATGATAAAAAATATAATAGGTATGTCCTTTAAACAAGTAACATTATACTTGATTTTAGTTGGATAGATAACATTACAAATTCTTTTAAAGTAGTGTTTTATAATAAAAAATGTCATTTTAAAATATTTAAATATCAGAGTCATATCAAATAATTTTAAGCATGTCAAAACTCCAAATTTAATCTATAAAATTAAAACGTACGGAGATTCCTTCAAGTGTAATCGAGAAAAAAAAAATCTTAATTTCTATAATATTGTAAGAAAAAATGTTATACATATTTATATTATTATTTTTCATTCAGACCCATAAAATGTTAAAATTTTGCTGCACTTTGCCAGTGTCCATGAGTGTCACATGGAAGAGATGTTGAAAAATAATTAATCACTGCAAGTGGTGGGGTCAAATGCTAGTTGGGTACCGTTTTCTGTAACCTTTGGAATTATATATATATATATATATATATATATATATATATATCACGGGAGAAAATGGTACAAAATCATTCTTTGAGCATGTGTGAGGCTCTGTGATATCTTGCTATCAAATTTATTGAGAATCATTGGATATTTATTTGTATACTGTTTAAGGTTTTAAAGAGGTCTCTTTCTCAATTTATATTATATATCTTTCTTTTATATAATTTATTTTTCAGATTTCTTGTATTATTAAATAATTTGAAAGAAGCCATGGTAATTAAAACTGATTTCTTTTAGATATAATGTTACTAAATCTAAAAAAATGAGTATGGTTTATTGGAAGGGTGAAGAAACATAAATAAATTGTTGGTCCACCTAAAAACATTTCCATACACAAAAGAGAAGAAGATTTGCAAAAAAGTTACAAAGAAATTGCTAAATGGATTGTGAAATTCTATAACCAATTATAGGATGTACTGTGACAAAGCAAACTATATATTCATACATTGTTCTTTTTCTATATGTTTCTATATAAGGTGTTTGTTCTCCTTTAATAACAATTCTCCCACCTTTTATTGTGTTAATCAAATCTATGTATTTGCACTTTTCATTTTATTATATATGTATTTTTTTAATTTTTTAAAACTTAAGAAATCATAGATGATTGTTCTATACAGAATTACAAAGATTTTTTTTTAAAAATAAACTATATTACATAAGTAAACAATATAAATTTACTTTATTATTATTATAATTTAATAATAATAAATATATTCATTAATACAAATTTTACTTGTTTTGAATAATTGGAAAGTTGAAAAACGTTCTAAGTACTAATTTTTATTTTAGTCTCCCACTTAAATAATAATTTATTATTTTTAAATTATGATATTATAAATTATTATTTTTTCCTTTATAAAACATGTATATAGAAATATGTTATAATTTTAAATGACATTTGTAAATTTATTATATATAATTATTACGTTAACTATTTTTCAATCACAATTATAACAATAAGTACACTAAATATTTATATATCTCATTTATTAAAATTAGAATAATCATAAATTTATAATAATAATATAAGAATAATAATATTGTTTATTCGATTTTTTATATTAAATATAATTACGTATATATATAATATAATATGTGGATAATGTCCATATTTCTATTAGTAATAATATATTTGATTATCTTTATTGATATTCCTAAAACCTCTAACTACTTGGGATAAATTTGTATTTGATAATTACGTTATTTGTTTTAATTTTATCAATTATTCAATCAATATATATATATATATATATATATATATATATATATATAGTAGACAAGTTATTTTAAGTTGTTTATTCCCAATAAAAATTTATATTTTATTTTTACGAAATGAATACAAGTATTAGAAAAATTGAAACTATTTGTATATATTATTGAACTAAGTTACATGTATTTAATTAAGAGTATATTAAATGAAACACTAATTAAGATTTGTTTGTTGTATGAAAGTATTAAAAAATTGTCCTAAAGTTGGTAACACGTGATGCGAGTTATAAATTGAGATGACTTCAGAGTTTGGGACTCACAGTCTGTACGTTATGGGTATTCTCTGCCCTTTTTTGTCTCATTAATTAATATCCTATTTGCAAGCAATTAAACAAAAAATTGTTAAATACATGTACAACAATCCCTTCTTAAGGAATATGTGGTGCCTCCCAAAAGTAAAGTGAGAAATTAATAAAATTTTTTGAGATTTTTTAAAACTGCCAATACTTACTAGGAATTTAGAAAACCTTTCCTATACACTTATCTTATTGGAGATTTTTGTAACCTGTTAACAAACCTCCCTTAAAAAAATAAGATTTTTTTGTAGCGGAGATGAAAAAAATAAATAGATTATAAAGTTAATTAAAACTATTGTGGGGTATGTAAATACTTAATTTTTTTATGTTTGTGACATGAAATATATAAATTGAAATAGAATTTATTAGTTTTAAGTTATAGCCCGTATAAAACAGTTACCATTTTATTATTTTATTATTGTTTATTTTTTATAAATTTTAACATATACCTACTATTGAGATAATATATAATTTTAATATATTATATATTCTTGTATAAAAGAATTGATGTTAAACAATTTACTCCTTCATCTTTGTCAGGATTCACATTCTTTTTTTATTTTTCGAACTAGTTTGGCTTACTCTTTATTCCTCTATTCTCGCTTCCCTACTTCAATCAAGTTCTCATTTCTTCTAGGCTCTCTAGGATGATACCTGCAAAAAGGTGTTCTGACGTTAAAGTAAATACTCGGTATTTGATATTCGGTGTAATTAATGTGCAATAATGACGCTCTTTTTTCTTGAAAATTGTAATTATTTATATGTTCATTATGAACATGTTATTATTGGAGAGAATTAACGTTTAAATCATGATTAATAGCGTATTAACTAATTTTTTTCATACGATTTAGATTTGTTAATCTCCTTCTGATCTTAATACATTTTATATATGTCGGTCAAAATCGGATATTGAGACTTCAAGGTCTTGTCTGACTCCAACCGGTACATTATGCATTTCGTGTGATAAATGTTTACTTTGTATAATTAAAGTTTATAATAAATAAATATATTTTGAATGTATAATTTTATTAATTGAATAAGTGGGAGATTCACCATAATACAACACTCGTAAAAAATATTAATCCAACACTCTATGCGCGTGTGTGAATAATTAACATTTTTTTTATTATTTATCTCTTACAAAATTTTACGTAAATCATTAAAGTAATACATAGTTATGATTTAATATAGTTGGATTATTAAAAAATATTATATATAGATTATTGAGACTATACAGCGTAAGTTACACTAACATTATCATTTATTATTTATTTATATATAATATAATATAGTACTAATTTATAATAAAATTGTATTTCCTGATATAAGGCCCATAGCTTTTTCTTTATCATTAATGATAACAATGTAAAATATCTATAAATAAATAAATCTAAAGTTATAATTAAAAATGATATTAAATATTTTTAACATTTTCTAAATAGACAAATATGTAAAACATTCTGACAGGTAAACTAAATAAAAAATCTTTAAAAGTTTAATATTAAATGTTATTAATACATATTACTACTACAAGAAAATCTAGGGATTAAATTTAGAAATAAAAAATAATTAATCACTATATTAATTATATTAGATATTAATTTAAAGATTAAAAAATTATTAATATTAAGATGATTTTTATTATTAATAAAATATTATAAAATAATTTTTAAATTAATATATAAATTAGGTATCAAAATTTTAACTACTAATATTTTAAATTCTAAATTAGTTTCTAAAAGACTAATAGATATTAATTTAAAACATAAATAATTAGTAATTAAAATTTTAGTAGTTAATAGTTAGATATCAAATTTGTAAATTATGTTATAAATTTTTATTAATAATATAACTATTTTAGATATTAATAATTTTTTAGTTTATAAAATAATTTTTAATTTAGTCTATATAATAATTAATTATTTTAATTTCTAAAATTAGTTATTGTAGTGTATGTTAATATAAAATTATTTTTATTTGCTAATTTTATAGTTATTATTAACAGTTTTCTTTCCAAAATAAAACAAACTTTCAAAAATTGTGCCTATTTTTCTCCAAAACATCCCTATTATCTATTCATTTCATTTCCAGAATAATGTAATTACATTTGTCGTTGTAATTTACATCTATAAGTCTAACTTGTTAAAAATATCAAAACAAATATAACATACTTAATGAGTATGAGTATGTATGTTAATAATTATTCAATATAATTACAAATATTTTTACTACTAACATATTTTTTTATGAGACTTATTAGATCAATTTCTCGATGTAGATGTTAATTATGTTGAAAATTAATTATATTTTATATTTTGCATTAATGATATCTGTATTTTGTACCAGTAATAAGATAATTAGACAATAAAATTTTGTTTAGAGAGATGAAGATTATTTAGATAATTTTGTTTTTATTTGGTAGAAATTTTGAAGAAAATGTAGTAAGGCAAACACCTAGTAATTGTGAGGGTAGGGCAAGTTAAATGGATGAAAGAAGTTGAGTGTGACAAATTGTAATGAGCAAAAGAAGCATCTTTAATCTTAATTCATAGGTTTTACCTAATTCTCATTCTCACCCTCTCAGTGTGAAGGTCAACGACCCTCTTTCCCTACTTCAATCAAATCATTACGTCACCCTCCACGTCACTCACACCTTCATTAATAACATATTTTAAATTGTGTAATAATTTCTTGTGTTACACTGTGCTTAATTCACAAGTGTTTAAATGGAACACATTTGCACTCACTCTACCATTTATCTTCATTCCTTCAATCCCTCTCTTCATTTCTCACTACCAACTCCTTCATTCCGCCATGTTTGAACACTCCACCACTGCATCACCTTCTTCTCTCTTCCCTCAACTCACTCACTTCGACACCCTCTCCCAACTCAACAACTTCGACACCAGTTACTGCTACTACAACAACAACAACAGTAGTAGTAACTGTAGCAGTGGCTATAGCAGTTATGGTGGGTCTCCCACTTCTGTGGCCACTCCCAACTTTATGCAGAGGAGTGTCAGCAGTAATTCCTTCAACTACAACAACAATGGCACCCACCACCCTCTTTCTGCTCTCTTCGCCGAATTGCTCGACTCCCATGATGCTCCAGTTAGGAGAGTTTGCAGTACCGGGGATCTCCAGGTACACCTTCATACATTTTTCTTCTTCATTTCATGCACTCAATCACATGTTGTGCAGATCACTTTGTGAAGAATCTTTGTTCCTTGTGCAAACTGGTTAAATTAAACCAATATCGTAACTTTGTGAAGAATCTTGTTCTGTGTGCAAAATGGTTAAATAATAACTCTGGTGGTAGATTAAAAAATCTACTACAGAAAAAAAAAACCGATAAATTGCAGACTTGAAAAAATTCAAATTTGATGTCGCCCCATGCTATCTCTTGTGTACCCTTTTACTCTTTCAGTTCAAACCTTATTTCCAGCTTTAAGTTATTGTAGTGTTTGTTTATGAATACTCAAATTTTGCAAGACACTGGTTTAACAATCTAATTGCGTAATAAGGACAGGTAAATGAAAGGAATTGATTTAATGTATGTAGCTATGTTCAATTGATTTGATCACCGAGGTTAGATTATTTTAGTACTAAAATTTGATGTCAATGAGAATCTGGGAGATTCTTTTATTTTATTTTTTGCTTATGCTTACATCTTTTTGATTATTTGCTGTAATATGCGTTTGTTTATACATGATTTTCTTATAATTTTAAAGCATGGAATGTTTTGTTCAGGGGATTAATGGAGCTCAACATAATCACCTCTCTGATAGTCCGTTATCAAGCGAAAGTAGTATGATCATAGAAGGTATGAACAGAGCCTGTAGATATAGCCCAGAGGAGAAGAAGGTGAGAATTGAGAGATACAGAAGCAAGAGGAACCAGAGAAATTTCAACAAGAAAATTAAGGTTCACTATTTTTTCAAATGTTTTGACTTACAATCACTGTTTTATTATATTCATTTACTTACAGTAGTTTTCAATGTTTTACTGTTGTGAATAAAGTTCTACCTGGGCTGCATCTATTAAACTTTTATGCACTAATGTTTATTCCAAAAGAACCATAAACTTAGTAGCTTTCTGTGTTTTACTGTTGTCAATAAAGTCCTGTTGTACTGCATCAACTAAAATTATATATTCCAAAAGGACCACAAATCTACGAATATAGTGGACGACACTGTGTTTGGCTTATGATCTATGATTAAAATTAAAACCTTGTCCAAGGTTGAATTAGAAGTTAAGAAACACAGTTAAAAGATAATCCATTTGACCAAATCCTGCTTCAGAAAAGAAGTGAGACATTTTCTATATAACAGGACAAGAATTTGACAATTTGTTCCCCATACTCTCTGCTTATTAGTCCCCTGCTGGCCATACAAAACATTGAACATTACAAGTAACTGTAATTTTTGGTGTGTTTTGGTGCTTCACAACAGGTCCAGAATTTTGTTAAGTGAAAATCTTCCAATGGATTTTGAGTTATTCTTTAAGATTGCTACCAGGATCAATCAAACGTGTAACTAACCATATACCCTTTATATTACAATCAATTTATAGTGTAATGTTATAAATTATAATGTCTCTAATGGTCCTTCCCTATACTCTTTTGTTATGAAAAAACTAGGGTGAAAATGTTAACTTATCTTCTTTTGGCATGGAATCAGTATGCTTGCAGGAAAACATTGGCAGACAGCAGGCCACGCATCAGAGGAAGGTTTGCAAGGAATGATGAAATTGACAAGAACACTTCAATTCAGTGGAGCCAAACTGGTGGAGATGAAGAGGAAGAAGAAGATGAGAATTGGTTCACCATCTTAGATTCCTTAGTTGCTGCAAATTTTGGTCAGGAGTCTCAAGGCAGTTGTTCCTCCCATGGTGTCTTCTATTAGAATAATTGCATATTTGATAACCCAGTTGTTTTTCAGTTTGTTTTCCATGTTCAAAGTATTGTGGTGCACTTTATTTAGTTTAGATCAAAGTAGTAATGTAAATATAGTTCTCTGAGTCTTCAATGCAATTCTTATTATTAGCCTTTTAATCTAGGGTGATGTTTTTGAGTGCCCTGTAACTTTTTATAGGATTCAGCAGCAATGTATTATTGGATGAAAACTTTGGCAATAGTTGTTGTACTTGTGGTTAAAGTCTGCAGCATGCATTATCACATCCCTTTTGTTGAAGCACTTGCTTGAAAAGAGAATAGAAAGTGACCATCACTTGCATTGCACTCTGGGGGGATGTACCTATCACTTTTTTCTTACTGTGGATTTGGGACACAACAACAATGAAACGCTCCTAATTTGTTTTCAAGTTCAACCACTGTCATTGCAACTGCAACCCCAATTAAGCAGTAGTTTTAGGTTCACAATTATTCAGTCTTCGGTTCAACAATCCAATGTGGACGTCAATTGTTATATAAAGGAATTTCGATTCAATAAAGATCTAATAACCATGTAACTTTATTTTGATTATTATTTATAAGACTGCAATCGTTAATCATTGTTTAATCTTAACATATTTAAACTTGTCCGTCAGTAGTTCGTAGGTATTGGATATCGAGATATCCTGTTATCATCCAGATCAGACCTCGTAGGTATTGAATATCGAGACATCCCGTTATCATTCAGGAAGACGATCGGACCGTTCCACTAGCCTTGCAAACTTGCCATATATTTCAAAATTTAATCATTATTAGTTTAAATTTTATTTGGATCTAATATTTGTACTAGTATTAATTGCACAAAGTTGAGGAAGGATTAACACAGTATTCTAACACCTGATCCCAGATCTTCCTCATCCTTAGCAAGAACAGGAACAAGATTTATAAAGAAGGTATATCTAAATAAATATTGGGGGTGTTAATGCTACGAAAAGGACTAAAAAAGTCAAAAAGGTTGAAGCATAACACAACATAAGGCATAAGCAATGTCCTTTGAAGGTTGCAGCTTTTGAACAATGCACTTTCGCTGAAACAGTCAAGCCATGGGTCAAAATCACTTCCACGTGACATGCTTTGTGCATTTTGTGGTCAAAGACACAACACATTCATGGCAATCTTAATGGGATTCAAGGATTATGATTAACCCATCACCAAAAAAATAACTTCAATTCAAATAAAAGTAATCTTAATTTACTTGATTAAACAATTTGGAACATCGTTATCATTATTTAAAACAATTCTTCACAATTCATATTTAACAATAACTCTGTGTGAGATGCCACAACCTCAATTCAGACTCAATGTGAATTCGATTCTAACTCAGTTTGGTGAGAGAAATTTCAATATCTAGAAAGTAACATACTTAAACAACCATTTCTTTTCCGCTATTGATTTGATATCAAATATTAACATTGCACACTAAATGCAACATTGTCATTCATAATAAAATGTATTATTTGTGTGATTTGCATAACAAACACAATGTTCATATGGAATCATGTTCTCTTGTTTCTAACAAGAGTTTCAAGTGTTTGAAACTATTACGTTTGTTTTTTCTTGATGATGTTTAAGTCTTTTTAGAAATCTCAACCCAACAAAAAAAAAACCTAACGTAAGATTAATCTTGATCAATGATACTAGTAATGGATAGAATTATACAAATACATATATAGAAAGTATTTAATATATATATATATATATAAATAGATACAAACATCATCTTATGAGTCGAATTTGTAAGGTTGAATTAGACTTAAAGTCTACTTAGAATCTATTGAAAATTTTAGAATATATTGGAATTTGTATAGTATATAAATGAGTGCAAATATCATCTTATGAATTGGATTTATAAGATTAAGTTAAATTTCAAATCTACTTAAAATTCATCCTAATAAAAATTTATTGAACATAGTTAGTTCCCATTACAGATCTCAGGATGAGAAAGAATATGGATAAATACCATTCTTAATAATTAATTGGATTAAAGAAAAACTTTTTAAAGTAATTTAAGATTGAATTAAAGTTTTTGTCGTTGTGGTGGATATAAAACATTATGTTGTTGTTTATGAGAATATGGTAAATATAATTTCTACCTTGAACATAGCAAATACTTTAATGTCAAACTATCTAAGTCAAGTTAATTTCAAATGATAAACTCAGGAAAGTATGGTCTTGTAATTGTTAACTCTAAAAAAAGTTCGTACAATGATTTGAAGACTTTGTAATAACAGAGTCACTTGAACCACAAAAAATATCATCTAAAATAGTTATAATATAAATTATATATTCGCTTGTAAGATTTTTACAATGAGCTTAAAATTTAATTTCACCAAATTAGTTAACAACAAATTTTAGAAAATCATAATTAATTTAGCTTTAAATATATTCCATGCAAGTTCTTATAAATATCCATGATTTGTCTCATCCTTAAGAAAGTATAATGCTTTATTCCATATCAATCAGTGTACTTTTTTTTACAACCCAAGTTTCTAAAAATATTTGAAATTAAAAAAAAAAATTATGGGCATGTTCTAGCATGCAAAGGAAGCAACCTCCATTTTTCTATTGATTTGCTTTTGATAGTCTCTTTTCCTTTCGGAATATTTAACTTGAACACAAAATTAGCTACTGTTTTCTACTTTATACTCATCATTACTTAGGAGTTAGGGGGTCATAGGAACTACCTGAACAAGTTGTAAAATTCAGGGTTAATACAATCTTTTTAGTACAGTTTAAAGTAATAATAAAAAAACATCAAAGGATTAAAAATAAAATATGTTCATACACTATCTTAATCACACACAAACATTCATATATATAAATAAGACAACTTATTGGAAATATTTTAAAAATAGTATTGAGAATAATTTCTTATTAAGTATAAAAAAAAATTACACTAATTAACAGTGCACATCCATTCAATTCTTTAAAAGCCATGAATAACTTTAAAAAAGCAGTCTAGTTAATATAAACAAACATGCATAATCAAGATTCAAATTTGGAATTATTAGATAAAAATTAGAATGATTTGAAAATGAGTGAAAAATATTTGTTATTAGCATCCTTAATAAAATATTAGTTAAGTTAGAAGAGGGTTATGAAAATGATGTTGCTCTGACCATGTTCATCTTTTTTTCAGCCGGCGGTGTGTTAGCCACTAGGTTAATGGCCTCCATTTAATATCCATAAATTGCAACAAAATTACAACTAAAGTGAAACCAAATTATTGTTACTCTTTATTTTTGTTTCCCCTTATTTATATCCTTTGCTACATGTTGTTTAAAAATAATAAAATCATCAATTTGTTTTTAAAAGAAATAATATGTTAATGCATTATAAAAACTCATTAGATAAAAATTAATTCTAAAAATAAAAAATAATTAATTTTTATATTGACTAAATTAGATATTATTTTATAAATTAAAAAATTATTAGTATCTAAACCAGTAATATTTTCTAAATTAGTATTTACCAAGGTTTAAACTACAAAATATGTAGATTACAAAGTTGGTAGACAAAATCTTGATAATTAATTAGATATCAAGTTAAAAACTATTTATCAATAATATATAAACTAATTTAAATATTAATGATTTTGTAGTATCTAAAATAATATATAATTTAATTAATATAGAAATTAATTATCTTTTATTTTTAAAATTGATTTATATTTAATAATTTTCTGATTTTTCAAGTTACAAATCTTTTCAAGAGTTTAGGTTCAACTTCTTAACCTAATTACTTGAAAGAATAAAAGAAACACAAGTAGTTAACCTATCTCTTGGAATCTAAACACTACTATGAGGGGAATGGTAATTTATATACATATATGGCACATTTCATTAGCAAAGGAGTATGAGTATGGTTGGAGACATAAAAGCAAAGGGTGGATGATAAATTATGGGAGCCCCACCTCACCCCTTCTTCTTGAGAAGAAGGAATAAAGAAGTGCATGATATAGGAATAATGGATGGCATTATAATGAGCTACTCTAGCTAGCTATAAAACGAGACATGCACAACTACAACTACAAGGTTGGAAAAGGGTTTCTTAATTAATGATGATGAGTGGAGTTGATTGAGTGAGAAGATCAGGTGAGAGGGGCCACTCAAAAATGAAAAGAAAACTATATGTGTGTGTGTGGTACAAGTGTTGCTTCATAAAGGAAGCATCAAAGTTATAAATATAGTAAAAATATTAACATCACATGCCTACCAATATGAATTTGGCCTCACCACTACTTGGAAACTTCTCCCCTTTCACAAGAGGGGACTCACCCACAACATCTACAATTTCACAACAATATTAGTTTTGGAATGAGTTTTTATGTTGTTAGTTCTCGATCTTTTTGGAATGAGGTTTTATGTTGTAGGTCTCGATTTCTCAAAATCTTGATCTCTCGATTTCTTAACTTTTTTATATTTTAACCTCTCAATTTAACATGTAACTAAGAAAATCATTCACACAAATATCAGTTCATGATTATCTTGGTCTCTCATTATAAAAAACTCAAGTTAATCTCTTAAAACATGTCTCACAAATATTAATATTTATGAATATAATTTAAAAAATAAATCATATTAAAAAAATATCCAAATCCACACTGTTCTTGGTTCCACTTTTCACCAAATTTAACACTTTCATGATATTCAAAGACTATATATATTTAATCAACAAGTCTTTTACAAGGTTTGAGAAATTCAAAGCTATAAAGTATGAGATACGAGTTTAATTCTTACCCATCATACCAGCTTTTATTAGTTTGCTAAATAGTATATTTTTTTCATTAATAATTAGGGCAACTATTAGCATAAGAGAAAATATGATAACATATTTATTGACTTTCCACATATATTTTTAATGATTTTTTTAAATGTGTTTTCCTTTCACATTTGAATTCAAAATTTTATTTAAGAAAATCAAACTCAATTCCATTTGAATCGACTTATTAACATTGTAAAAGTTTGCGTAGATGCAAGCAAATAATGTTTTCATAAAATAAACTAAGTGTCTAACAAAATCCATATATTTTGACAAGAAATTAACATTTCATTAAGTTATTAAAATTTAAAATATGACTAAATTTATATTACATATTTATCAATATGTAAATCATTTCAATTTTAATATACATTTTCATTAAGATAACTTCAAACAAAGAATTGACAGTTCTAACAAAGTTTAGTAAAAGTTAAATTTCTACCAAATTAATTAAATTCTGAAATTGTTATATTATCCTTGTAATTTTGTTGTTATTTAGATAACTGCTATTGTAATTATGTATGCCAAAATTTATAAGATTTGATGGAAAAAAATTATATAACAAATAATATATTATCTAATAGACTTAAAGTGATACAATGAAGTATGAATTAATCATTAAATTATATGAACATGATGTATTTCTTCAAGAAAGAAAAACATGAAAAAGATAAAACACAACCATGAGATGTTTCTTCGGAAAATACACTAGGCAACAAAATAGGGCAGGATAGTAAAAAATGAGTATCGGTACGTTACTCAAAAAAGAAATAATTTTTTTTTTTGCTAAAAGGTAAATTCCATAGGAAAAGATAGTTAAAAGGACATTATGTTATATCTTACCAATTTTACTACAAATCTTCCAACTCTTTATGGAAAAAGTATAAAGTAAAAGAAATCCATCTAATGTCTTGAACACTTTAGAAACATTCAATATTTATTTTTCTAGAGAAAGTATTAGTAAAAAAGAAACTGTGAGAATTTAGAAGCATTTAACAATAATTTTACATTTTGCGCTTAAATTACAAACACCACTCTAGCATATTTAATTGTTTGATACTTCAGTTTCAATCACATTACCCTAATTCCCCTAAACGATTCATATTACCCGAATGTATTAAATTTTGATACATTAATTTCAATTTATGTTTGCATTATTTTAATGAATTTAATTACATTAATAGAAACTCAAACTTACACAAGATTGGAAATTTATGTCAGGTTTAGTATTGAAAAATATCCTATTATGAATTCATGTTTTCATAAAGCTCTTCAAATTTTCAACTTCTGGTGAGAGGAGAGCTTCTGTGTTGTTGGAACGTATTCCCCGTCAAATTCTAAACAGACAAACTAGTATTACCTGCTTCTATTAATACTCTACAAATGGAGATACATGGCAGTATCCTGGAGTAAGCAGCATAAAACAAATAAAATTATATAATAATCTTTTTGCCCATTTGAAGATTTGAAGGTTAAGCAAAAGAGAGACAATGAAATTGGAAATATTTCTTACTTTCCTGTTACAGTGGTCTTTAAACGCTATTTTCCTCATTCTCTAGTAAATATGCGTAGTATTAACACATATTATAAAAGAATTAGCTCAATCTATGTCAAGTAACAATAATAATCCAGAAGAAAAAAAATTACTTTAGCTTAGTTCTGCTCTTGCTTTTTTTAACTTTCTTCTTAAAGGCAGTTGGATTTAGCAATCTCTTGAAGGAGAATAAAGGTAGTCGCCTAGGTGTCCTGCGCTTCAGTTTCAATGCACCTGGAGAGAACGAAAATACACTTGATTATATTTGCATCACAAAACGTACAATGGAAACGTGATAGATATACTATGCGCAGGAACAAACACAATTAGGAAATGAAATGAATAAACGTTTAATGCTAATCAATAAACTTCTGTGAAGGAAAGCACAACAACAACCCAGATAAAGATATTAGTCAATGAGTGGGGGTACCTGATACACCAACTGGGGCAGTGCTCACTTCACCAAGCTCTTTATCTTTCATTACAACATCTGGATTTAAATGGTTGGCAGCTTTGGAATTATCCTCCATTTTCATCTCATCATAAGATTTGAGTTGTTGCTTCTCGTGTTCAACTGCATCATGCAGTTTGTCAAACTGTTTATCCTCCATTGAAGTATCAGAAATAGACGTTTTTAAATCTTCATTCGGCAAAGCTTCATGAATCTTGCCGACTTCAACTAAATTATTATCAGAACTTTTGTCATTACAGTGTTTATCACGAACCGGTGCAGGAAAAATAGTATCAAAGATTTCTACTTTATGAACAGTATTACGTGCGTCTTGTGAAGATCCAGACAGTTTCTCGTTTTCATGTGATTTTACAATATTCAATGTATTGCTTGAGATGCATGGGTTTGATTCTGAATCAAATGATTTTGCTTCAATCGGGATGAAATCAGCATTTGAATCAATAGAACTTCTTTGTTTCAACCTTTTGGCCTTTGTCGAAATGTCCATCTTCATAGAATTGAAAGCTTTGGTAGTTCCACTGTGTATATCTTTCTCCGAAAAATGATCACTTTGTTTCAGTGGTTGGGAGCTTTCACCTTGCTCAGGACAAACATCAACCCTATCAGGCTGCACCGTTAAATTGTTCGGCACAGGTGTTGGCTGATTTATTTTTTTTGCAACCGGAAGAAAGTGTACTTTATCATCAGGGAAGGCAGAGTCAAGAGCAGTCGGAATGTTTATCTCCTTAAAATTGACAGCATCAGATATTCCACTACGCATAGTTTTCTCAAACACATAATCACGGCTCAAACTGTGACTTCTTGTTATAGCATCTGATGAGGAGTTTTCAACTTGCTCACAACAAATATCAAGTATGTTGGACTGTTCAGCGAAGTTGTTAGGTATGGGTGCTGGCTGATTTAGTTTTTCAGTAACTGGGGGGAAGTTTACTTTTTTGTCTGAACTGGCAGGTAAAACATTGTTTGCAGGTAAGATATTCTTGATTTCAAAACCATTAGATGGAAGGCTATTGACCACTGAAGCAAAGTCAATGGCTTTTTCAGGTTTTGATGCTTTACAGGAGACCAAAGAAGATTTTTGTACGTCATTCAACGGGATATCACCTTCACCACTGGAGATAGGATCCCATTGCAGTAACTCTTGATATCGATCTTCCTTAGAATGAGATGCTGCATCTGTTGATAAAACTTCTACTCTTATTGCCTCTTTATAAAACCGTTTTTTCCTTAAAGAATTAGCTAAAAGAATCCTGCACATCATTCAATATGATATTCAAGACATCTTAAACACTGCCCACCTCCAGACCCAAACACAATAAGGGATATTTTAGCAAATTCCATACCTACAGTTTTTAGAAATAGCTTCATTAGCTCGTTCCTTGGAGAGTCCAAACAATGACAACAAGTTGGCAACATCACAAGGTCCTCTGAGCTCATTCACAGTAGGAGCAGCACTTGAAAATACAATGTTCTGTCCCCGAGTCCACTCCATCAACAACTACATGTTTGTTTAACCAGTGTAAGTTTCTGGACATATCTTAATATCATTATTGTATTATTGTAATAACATAAAAAGGTTGTCAAAATACTTATAATTGTATGAGGGACTAATGATAGGCAAGAGCATAGTAGTTAATAGCAGAGCGGCCAACTCCCAAAACCCATATAGCAGGATAGTGGATGACCACTATTTTGATCCCTATATATATGTGTGTGTGTGCGCGCACGCATGTTGATAAGTAAAGAAAAATGTCTAAACCTTGAAATAGGTTCTGATTAAATTTAATAACGAAGAGGTCCAAGACTCAGCAGCAAAAGCTGCAACAAAACAACCAATCCCAATACAGCAAATAAGCCAATCCCTGTGTCCAAAAACAACAAAGGAATCAAACTAAATAAGTGTTAACCATACAACACCATGCGAAACAACCAACCTAAATTCTAAAAACATCTAAACATAATCTTCTGCTACAATGTCAAGCATTTCATCCTCATTTGAGTTACTTTCTCTACTGTAGTTTTTTTTCCTCTTCTTCATTGTTGAGACTCTAGACAGTCTTATGCCAGCAGACCATGTACTAAGTTTGGGCTTGTAATAGGGTCTTACATTTTCATCCTCAATGAAAACATTGTTACTAATTCAAAAATGTTGCCACCTTAGGCTTCTCTTTTAACCCCTAGGATTTAGACAACAACAATGTTGTGACGCTCACGATTCTATCTATGAAAAGTTGCGTGAAAGCTGCAACCTCAATGTGTGACACAACGCAACTCATCATTGCAATGGGTGGTCACTCCACTCTTGTGTGTTGTTGGCGGCACTATTGTATATCACAAGCAAAATCCCGCAATGGAGCAAAGAAAATAGTAAGACAAAGAGGTAATACGGACGAAAGCAAATTTTGTGGTAAAATCTTCTTACTTAGGTCTATTAGATTATATAAACAAACTTCACTACAGGAACTAATAGGTTCCTTCCAGTCCACTAGGAATCTCTTTTACCTACCATGCCCACACTAGCTTTTAGCTACACACAATCAACAAGAATTATCAAGTATATGTTGATTCAATCACATCAAGAATCAAGAACAAGCTTATCTAGTCTAACATTCTAAGCAGACTCATGCTTAAGCCTGATCATTTATCAATCAATCAATTCTATTTCTGAGCCCTTGCTTATAAATACAGAAGCTGATCCCACACACATAAAAACACAAACTCTAGAAGTACATAAATTCAATTAAAAACACATAAGTTTTCTTAGTTTCTAAAACAAAATGCAAAAACGTCATCTCTCAAAACTTAACAATCTATCACTACAAAAAACATCACCAACTCAACTAAATAAAAACGAGAACCATTATAACAAAACACTCAGAGGAAAGATATGTGTGTTTGACTGGGCTAAAGGATTTAAAAGACATTGGGGTGTTACAATATAAGAATGGAAATTTCAAGAAAAATAATGAGCTGTGAGAAAGTTATTGTCTATACATTATATAAACCATACAATAAAACTACAGAATAGCAATCACCTACCTCATCATCTCATAAATCCCAATAGTAATCATCCAGCTATTTATCACTTGTAAGACTTAAACTCCTCGTAAATATTTAAGACGTAGAGGCTGGTATGAGTAAATTGATGCATTGTGTTATTTTGTTTTGGCTTGTAACCCGAGCAGAGGTTCTTTGCAACCTCTGAAGGAGCTAGGGTCTGCGTTTAGTAAATAAATATACTACTCAGTCTCCAACAGTTGAAACTTCACAATTTTATTTCTTCTACAGGTTTGCAATGTGAGCATACCATATGATATACCCTTAATGTAGAGTGGATAGGTGGTTGAATCTAGCAGGAAACCAGGTATATAAACTCTATAGTTCAAAGCTTTTAATTTTAATAACACTAGCAAGCTTGAGCATGAAGTAATTCTACTAATCAAGCACCTTGAAATTTATTTAAAAACCTTACTTGAATAAATCGGAAACAATACATAAAAGTTCAAATATGCAAAAACTATAAAAACAAATCAAAAACCAAAAATTATCTAATCTTGAATGAATTCAGACGAGTATATAGGGAAGAAAAAAATCACCTTAGCACTGCAAATTAACTGTCTCCTTTTGTGAATACCGGCAAACAAATCAGAATACGAAACTTCAAAACAAACCCCACGCTGCATATCAATAAGCCACAGTTTAATTATCACCTTCCATTTCGGTTATAAGGAAATAAAAGGTTAATAGTCAAGAACAAACCTGCATTGCTATTTTAACCATAGGCTGCTTCAATCTAAAAGGCAATTTAGCTGAAAAATCAATCGAGATAATATCCACCTGCAATTGTTTTCAACATCAGAGTTCAAAATTTGAAGTTAGCCTTCCGTCAACATGAAGAATTTTCTAAGAGTCAACACCCACATTTGGTTACTTCGGTTCTCCATTTCTGGTGATCAGTCAGTCCTTCTTTTTCTGATTGAAAGTTTGGGTTTTCTCTTGCAGCGTTTATGGATCGTTTTGAAGGTTTCAGAACGCCGCAACTGGTTGGTAGTGTAAATTCTCATGTTCCTTTTATAGCGGTATAAAAGGGGTTTTATAAGTAGAAGAAAATATTAAACTTAACACACTGTTTAGTTGTTTTCAATTTTCAGTTCTTAAGCAGATTTTCAGTTCCCTGAAAATTGAACATCAACAAGCAGCATTAAGGTTATAATTTTTTTCTTCTTCTAATAAAGAAATTGTATAAATGGAATATAAAACCTGAGAGTGTACTCTACCAACCAGTCAAAACATTCTGAAACCATATAAACAATGCATAAACATTGAAAGATATCAGAAAAAAAAAATTGACGAAGAGAATGAGAGAACAGGAACCACAAAACAACAAGGGTATTGACAACCATAGAATTATTCCAACCTCAAAGACAACTGCATTTAACTGCCTGCCATCACAGTTTAGCCCATAAAAGACAATTCCGATTTATAAACTACCCTTACTTTCAAAATCTGAATACCTATGCAATGTGGGACTAAAAACAACTTTCAGTGATGAAGGATACATGATATATAACGAACCTCCATGTTCTGACACGCAAGATCAAACGCGGTCTGATTGAAGGGTTTAACAGCGACGAGGTCGTAGGTCTTCAAAATGGGGTTCCCCGAATTGAGGGCCTGAGCCTGGCAAGAGCTATCGACGCAAACGGTAAGGCGCGTGTACTGACGGAAGGGAGTGGAGAGTGGAATTCCGAGGAGGGAGCGGTGAAGATTAGCGGAGAGGGAGAGAGAGGGAAGCACCTTGAGGAGAGAGGAGAGGCTGAGAGGGGGAATGGAGCAACGGTGCTGATCGGACATGACGCCTTTGATCGTGCGGTTGTAAGCGATTCCAGTATAACCCAACTCCATGGCCTTCACCGCAAGCCTGGTGCGGTTGCTTTGTTCGGCGACTTTGGTGGTGGGTGAGGGTTGGGGATAGGGAATGTTGAGATCGAAGTAACCCATGGTTGTTGTCGGCGGCGACGCATACACAGGGTTTATGATTCAGAGAGGGTTTTGTTTTGCCACCGTAATATAGGATTTTGATTTTGATTTTGATTTTGATTTTGAGTGTTCTAAAAAATTATGTGTTTTCCTTTTTTACATGGTAACATATATCTTATATATCTTATATCCATTCCATTTAATATTCGATATGATTAATTTGATGGAGTTTATCAATAATTTATTTAAACTTATCTTTTATGTATTATGAGATTGGCTTGGAAAATTTGCAAAAATATAAGATATTTTTAGTTTATTTTTTCTAAACTCTACAACTAATTTATGTAAAGTTTATGGAAAAACTCAATTTTTTTTTATACACATGAAATGTTATATTAAAAATAATTATTGTAGAAAAAATAAGAAAAGGATGAGATAAAATTGTAAAAACATATATTTAAAAAAAATACAAGTTAACAAATAATTATATTGAGAAATAATATTTTAGAAAAAATAAATATATTCAAAAAATATTATTTTAGAAAAATAATTATATTAAAAAATAATTATTTAGAAAAGTAATTATTTTAATAACTAATTAATTGAAAATATAAAAATGTGAACTTTTAATTTGTTAGAAAATTAAATATTTACATAAGTAATTATTTATTTTTGTATTGAATTAGAAAAATATATATTAATGCTATTTATTTGTAACTAGAATACAGATTAAGTAGATGTAAATGTAAAAAAAAAAATCCTATATTCAAAAATATTCTAAGTCAATTTTCAACTTTTTTTTATTTACACAATTTTAAAAATTGTTTTCAATCATACACACAATTAATAAAATAATTATGGTAATAACAATATGGAAAATAAATCTTTGTGAAAAAATATTTTTATAAATTAAAACTTTTCTTTGAATAACCATTGCATTTATAAATATTTTAATTCTTATATTTATTATTCACAAATCAATAATTTAAATTGTATCAAACATTCTTCACTGTTGTTTTTTTTTTAAATCTTCCCTTCTTTTTCTATACAAATTTCAAACCAAAATTTTAAAAAAAAAAATATATATATATATATATATTTTTTCAAACTTACAAATATTTGTTAACAACTTTTTCTTATTTACATATTTTTTAAAATAATTATTACTTAAAATATATGTTTTGTTAATTTCTTGATGCGTAAAAGTTGTTTTTACTAAATATAACTTTAATCAGTATATAATTATTTGTAATTTGTTAAAGTTGCCAACATGCAATATGTTTTTTTGGTTTAACCCATACAATATGTTTTTTTTTAGTTTAACACATGCAATATGTTTTTTTATTATTATTATTTAACACGTATAAATGAAGTCTTGTTGGTGGGGCACAACATCTCTACAGCATAAAATTAATTAAGTTGTACATGGTGATGACTTCAGTTGTTTGGTAGGTTGCATTGAAATCATGCCCTACCAACATAACTTATTTTGTATGCACTAAATACATCTTGCATGTTCACGACTTTGTCATAATAAGATATTTACACTCTAATTAAAATTTTGTTTGATAAAAAGGACTTATACATACTTAAAATCCTGCACAAAGGTAGTAAGAGAATAACACGACTTGTATTTTTTACTTTAGTTACAAACTTAAGTTATGGTTAACCATGACAACTTTTTTTTTTTTTGAATGAAACTAGTGTCCATGAGACATTATTTATCTATACTCATAAATATTTTAATTTATGCTCGTTCTGATAGTTTCGGTATGAAATTACATTATAATGATTAAAAATTTATTTATTAGTATTAATATTTCACCATCATTTGATGGATAGTTGTCGAATGTTCATGGCCCACCACCAAACAGGAACAATCTTGTATTCTTTAGTATTTCTTTTGAAAGTTTAAAGTGTGTACCGATCGGGATTGTACGACCGACTAAGAAACTCAACACCCGATCAAGGTCGACCGATATAATTAATAACGAAACTAATCAATGATCTAACATTAGCTAATACATTTTTATTAGTCCCACTAACAACAAATGGCCCATAATGATTATATAAATAAACACAAATTCCAATAATCAGGTACGTCATCATCTAGTACTAATTACACTGAGTATCAAAGTCTTACTCGAGTGTCAGAATGTCTTTTGTAGGTATCATTCGATCCCGGAGTTTACGGAGATGGGGAGTGTAGAGAGGTGAGAGGAGCAAGAGGAGTTCGTTCAAAAGGAAGGAGGAAATAACCGACCGATCAAAAAGGAAAACAGCCGTTATTTTGGTTTCAACCCCATTCGAGAACATTCATTATCTTTGTCAAAATTTTTACTTCCTTTATTTACAAAATGCTACCTTGAAACTCAAACCTTCACCTTTTAAATCCAAAACCCTTTTTTTTTTTAATCTTTGTTGTCACCAACAATAATATGTTGAGAGTTTTTCCTCATTTCATAAATCTTCTCCTTTCCACACCCGACATTTTTTCATTTATGACGACTTGTCAATTTAATCTTATTTTTATTGTAAATAACTTGTTTTTGAGATTATATAATAACATAAGAAAGTTGTTTTTTATCTTGCTCTCAATGTCTCTTTTAGTGCATTAGAAATATCATTTTATAAGAGGTTATAACTGTTTTTCTTAAGATTTTATACTTATATTTGGTTTGTTCTTGTAACACTTTTTTTAACAAAAATCTAATAGGACCTAAAATACGACATTGATTGCAAATTAATTTGACTTTTCCATAAAATCAAGTTTTGTGCCCCGTATTAAAAGATTCATGGATGTAGAAAACTACTTACAACCTCTTCGAACTAATGTTTAAATTGGGTTTAACCTTTCTAATTTATGTATTTAATGTAAAAAAAATAAGATAAATTTTTAAAAGGATGGATGTTTTATGTAACATCCAAAATATCATATAAGTAATTGTTGTTTATTTAGAAATTGAGAATTTAGTTTTTTTAATAAAATTTGTTTAAAAGAAAATAATCACAATATAACATCATAAACATAAATGTATGTCAACACTTTATATCTTTATAATTTTTTATAATATATTACAAAAATATATCGATTTTGCATAATAATAAGAGTTTTACACCATAACAGAGAATTATCTACATATTTTACATAACATAAAAATACTAAAATTAAATTTCACGAGTCAGCATTTTAGAGAATATCTTATTGAGTAAGCTTTGATTTTTCTCATACGTCAGGTACACATGAAAGAAAAACACGAGCATGAATAAGATCTTTTATAAATCTTAAATATCAATCTTAATAAACTTAACATACCTATAATCACAAGTTTCAATCTCATTTGATCAAACATATGGATTCGTATCTCACACACACATTTGGTATTCACCTATTTGGTAAATAATTGCTTATACCCTATCATGATACATGTCTTTCACCTTGTATAATACCAAATTGTGACTTCTTAAATACATGGAGTCACACATAGCATGATCTCAACTTATTGTAACAAATTTTACGATTATTTCTCAACTCATATATACTCTATAATATTTTTAAAAATAAAATAACATGATGACTATTAAGATATGTCATATTTATCTTGGCCAATAGTTTAGACATACTATTCAAACAAATACAATGTTATAGATCTCACATCAACTAAAGATAAAAACATTCATATTATATAAGTGGTACAATAAATTAGTTTTATAAGATTAAATTAGACTTAAAGTCCACTTCTTAAAATATAATAAATATAAAAATAATAGTATAGCATATAACTAACTTTATTTTATCCAAATTCATTAAATAAAAAAAATTATATTTTTTTATTATTACTTTATATATACATTACTTTGAATTATAAAAAAAAGTACATTTTAAATAATATAAAATAAAATAAGAATCAAACAAGATCTTTAAATAATTAGAAATGACTTAAATAATGAAAGGCAAACACAACTTAAGATTTTATTTACGGTGTTTTCATTCAATTCTTACTTTCACTCTATTATTTCCCTTTCAATTCAATGAGAGCATAAGTAATCCTTCAATTCAATCAAAGAAATATATATCAATAATAATTTTCTGTGCATTTAAAACGTAATTTAGTTTTATGATGATTTATGATTATAGTAAAACATTGGTGGGTAAGGCGTTTTTTGCTTGGCGGCACCATGCTCCAAAAAATTTAAAACCCGCCAACACAAGAATCATTTTTCACTAAACTAACCAAGCCACGTCATCGATCCAAATGAACTCCCTTTTCGCATCTGCATCGTACATAAAAACAAAATCAACGGTAGAAAACGCGCTAGAAAGCCCAGCACACGGACCGACACAGTGTCACTGACTCCTTATAAAAACGCATCCACATCCAAACTTACTCCTTACAACAGCACGCATAGCTTCTCCCTTCAACTCTCCAACGCAGGTAAAAATCTATTTTTCATAACATGGCTTAGTTTTCAATTTTGTTTATTAATCAATTAATTATTTTGATTGTTGGTTCTGAATTTATTTTGTTTTTGTTTAGAATTTGATTCTACTTGGTCAAGGTTGTGCTCAGCAAGATGTCTGGTCGTGGAAAGGGAGGCAAGGGATTGGGAAAGGGAGGAGCGAAACGACACCGTAAGGTGCTTCGCGATAACATTCAGGGAATAACGAAGCCAGCGATTCGGCGATTGGCTCGCAGGGGTGGTGTGAAGCGTATCAGCGGTTTGATTTATGAGGAGACTCGTGGGGTTCTCAAGATCTTCTTGGAGAACGTGATTCGTGACGCCGTTACTTACACAGAGCACGCTAGGAGGAAGACCGTTACGGCCATGGATGTCGTGTATGCTCTGAAGAGGCAGGGAAGGACCCTCTACGGATTTGGGGGTTAGGGTTTGGGTTTTGTACGGTCGCTTGATTTTCCTCGCTGGGGAAAAGTCTTGCTGTCAAGAAAAAATGTCCGGGATTGAAGTTAGGTTTTGGTTTTTCTTTGTTGTCCTTTGTAGCTGAAAAGGAAAACCTAGTTGTGATTATCAGATTTATGTTTTGTTCGATAGGTATTTTACTTGGTTTGGTTGATCATGTGATGTGATGTAACTAGCTTGTTGAAATTTAGAATTTTATCTGATTTCAGTTCCCAGTTCATTGCATCTCCCATTTTATCTGTCACACTCGCTTGCTCTCAAAATTTTCCGCGTTTCACTTTGAATGTTATATTGCTGAGGAAAGCTTTGAAGAAATCGAATTTTGTTAAGGGGAACTGCTAGTTCGTTGTTATGTTTTTCTGCTTGAGTTTGATTTTTAGAGTGCATTGTTAGTTAACTTTCTATTGATGAATTCTGAAAACTACACAAGATTCGATTGCTAATCAACGAAAGGGCAAATGTACACTATAATGATTTGTTTGTTTTTTTTTTTTTTTTTTTTTTGGGGTTGGAACAGTGTCTTCCTCCCCATTTATGGATGAACAGTAGACGTCTGAATTTTGACGTTTTGATAGATTGAATTCTATAGACTTATAAGTCTTTCACTTCTAAGTTTTTGGGGTGTCAACTGATTCGATCTGATGAATCATTTATATGGGCTTGTTTTCTGTTCTACTTTAGACTCCTTTGTGTTGGGGAGTAGAATTGGGGAAAAGAATTTGGGATGTTAAAAGTTTTAATCCTGCATTCTTGTATATCAAATTCTTATTCTTAGTTTAGGTATCGTTTCTACTATACTCAAAATGTTGGAATTTTACCTAAAATTGAAAATCAATATTAAGTGTCTGTAAAATATAAACATTTTAATGTGAAATATACTTTTTTTTAGTGGTTTTATAAATTTTAAAGCTTCGAATAATAAAACTCCTATAATTTTTAAAATTTCAATTTTTTAGATTTTGTATCAGAAAATAAATTTGACCCTAAAACAATTTAATTTCTCTGTTAAACTATTTGGTTTTCTAAATATTTCTAATCCAGAGACAATTTAAGTATTTGGTTAGATAAAAGTAGAAAAAAAAAATATAGAAAGATAAATATAATAAACAAATACCAAATAGTATATTTTCTCATTTCGTTTTAACTAAACTAAGATTGAAGGTGATTATTTTGTTTATTAAAATAACTGAGTGACAGTCTTTACCGGATAATCCATAATGCAATTCCCTTTCTAGAATAAAACTTAACCCAAATTCTAAGATCTCTACACATTTACGTACGTGTATTTATTGAATAATAAAGGTAAGGTGCTTTGCAAAAATTTCTTATATTTGTCATTATTTATAATCTGTCTTTCCACACTTCTCTTCCTAGAAACTCTAATAGCACCCTACTAACATTTTGTTTGGATAAAGTCAAACAATGAATTAATGATAATATATAAATGGTTTCTTGGACCGAATGATTAATTTTTTCTTAATTATTTATGATAATAAATTTATTTTTTATTATTTTTAAAAAAATAATTTTTCATTAATCACATTATTTATAAACTTCAATAATTTTTTTTCCTACAAATTTAATATATATATATATATATATATTTTAATCTCAATATCCTAACTTTTTTTTAATTTTTTATCAAATCATTCTAAATCCATTTTTTCAAACTTTTATATATATATATATATATATATATATTTTTTTTTTTTAATTCAATAGTGATAAAAAATGTATTAGACCACATCATATGATTGTTCATGATTGCACATTTTGATTTGCTAAGAATCAAATTGAGAGTGAAGAACTAATGAGAGCATTAGGTTTCTAAAAATCAGAAAAGGGATTATGAAGCCTTGAATGTGTGAGTATAAGGTATATGATATAGGGCCATTCATAATGTCAAAGGATAATTTCAAATGAGAGATTGAAAAGGAATAGCAATATATCTGGTTGGATAATTAAAAAACTCATTCTGTCACATCCCCTCGCACTTATCTTATACAAAACCATTGCACCATGTTGTTTCTAGGGTAACTCAAATTTTCACTACATAAGCTTCAGGTTACTATTATTATGCTATAATGCTATACTGTGGAACCATTCCCAAAACCTATGGCTGATTGTGTCAACAAAACACGTCTTCCCCTTAGGCCAACCTATGTAAACCTCTACAAGTGGCCAGAATCTGATGTAGAATTTGTGAAGACTGTGAATTCTAACATCTGTGTAGGTTCTAATGTGCAAACAAAAGGAGTTGATAGCTTCTCCTGTAGGCAAATGTACCTGAGGAGCTACAAATTCTCAAAGAAGAAAGTTGGTGTCACAGAGAAGACCATGAAGTGTTTCAATAAACTAAAGGAAGGGGTGGCTTGTGTGAGCAATAAACTAAAATTGAAGGGTAAGAATAGGGTTCTCGGGAGAGCCAAGGATGTTACTTCTGCTGCCTTCTCAATCTTTCAAACGTTTCTACCCTGCTCTGCTAAGGTTGATGTTCTTCACGATTTCTAATCCAAATTCTCCAATCTATTATTCTTCTTTTCCTTTTCATGTTCTGCTACTTTATACTATGTTGTTCTGTGTTCTTTTTTTCTGATTTAAAAAAAAAAAAACAGAAGGAAAAGATAAAGAAGTGCTGTATAAAAATTTCAAGCAAATTTGCAGCAGTGTTTTGCCAATTTCTTTCTGCTGCAGATTGATTTACAGCTGTTACCTGTTGTAATTATGTGAGAACTTGAATAAAAATTATATAAGCTTTTTGTTTATGTGTCTAATATGTGTTATTATTATTATTGGCCCTTTCCACTGCCTACGAGGTGTTATGTTGTGTTAGACAAATTAATCTTATGAAGTAATTATATATGATTAGCTGATAGGAGATTTATTTAGAATTAAAAATAGTTAAGAAAAAACTATTCTAACATTTTATAAAACAAAGATAGTTACATTTATCTATAGAAACTAAGAAATGTTTGCATTGGTGGAAAATATAAGTAATAATGGGACTGAAAAAAGAGACACTTGGTGTGTTATTATGTTAATTGTCTAGGTTTTTAATGTAATTTACCAATATCATTAAATGACAAATAATTATTCCATATTTATATTGTATTTAATGGATATGTACTAATGCAGAGTTATTTCTTATTAATTAATCAGATAAATTACAATATAATTTTGAAATAATTATTGCAAAAAGTAATAATTTTATCATATATTCATGTTTAAAGAATAATATAAAAGCATTTATTCTCACCATATATTATTTATTATTTTATGACTGAAAACGATTTGACGGAAATATAGAATTATCGTGGCGGCCTTTGGAGTTTCCGTCGGAAAAGCCGGCGACGCACGTGGTGACGAGTTGGGTAAAAATAATTAAATTTACTGTATCATATGATTATTATAAAAAACAATAAATTTATTATATACAGTAATTTGGGATTTAAAAAAAAAAAGTATAATACCATAAGAAGAGCAAGCTTATGAAAATGGAAATTTTAACAAAATGGATAATTTTTTTTACTAAAATAAAATTGTTTTTCATAAAATTACTAATGTTTAGAATGAATTTATTTATAGAAATTATGTAAAAATAACTCGATTTCTGTGACATATTAAAGTGAAATTGTGTTAAGTAATACTTTAAACTGATTAAATAAAATAATAACACTTAATACGATTTCACCTTTTCATATAAAAAAATGTGTTAGATATATTTATACTTCTTTAAAGTATAACTTTATTTTGATAAAAAAATTATTTCATTTTATACAATTTTTATATATGTATAATTTTTTAAAATATAAATTTATTTTGATAAAAAAAAAATTATTTCATTTTTATGAAAAAAAAAATCTATGAAAATAACTTTATACCCAAAAATAACACGATTATTTGAAATAAATATTCTTACTAAAACATTATTTACGAACAATTTGTCACTAGGCAACCTCCTATATCAAGCTGATATATTTTATTAGTCATATTGTTCTACAATATATTTTAATTTTAAATAATCAATGTAAAAATTTCACATAATCAATCAATTATAAATTATTTAAAGTAAAATTTCAAAATAATTGTAATAAAATTTAATAATTTTCGATTAGATGATGATATAAAAATTACACTAACGTTTAATTTTTTTAACAATAAATTATACATGTAAGGATTATTCAAATGACAAATTGTTACTAGAAAAAAATGGTTTTTAAATTACTTATTCTATATTTATTAAATACATCTTTTACTATGAGCGGATTAGAGGAATGCTAACAATAGACTTCACTTAACACATCATTAAAACTTACTTGAAAGTATAAAATTATGAAAAAAATCATCAAATAAGATGCAGCAGTCATAATCATGCAAAGTAATGAAAAATGTTCTGAAAAATAGGTTGAACAGTGTGTTACTGATATTTCCATGTGTGATGTTATGAGCACCTCTTCTTGGTTGATGTTGATGATGAGTTGCTGGTAGTAATATGCTGGTAGTGGAGTTGGTAGTAGGTGAAAAGGGACATAGAAGTGAGTGGAATTGGAACTGGTGGTAGCAGTGAAGGACCTAAACTGGGTCTAAACATTCTCAATGGATTCATCTTTCTAATCATGGAGTTTCTTATTACCACTATTGACAAACTCTAAATGAAAACAAGTGCATTTTTCATTATGGGGTTGGGGACCAGCTCTGGGAATAGTATGTCAACAAAATAGAACCAACATAACACCAATTTTTCAAATTTTAATTAAGTTTTGATCATGGCAGGGGAAAAGAAGAGGTTGTATTGCATTATTGTGTTTTCTAATGGTAAATCTGGGCATAATGCTCATTGTGACAATTATTTGTGTAACATTTGCAGGGAATTTAGGGTTAAATATAATTTTTTTCATGATTATTATAATACGAAATTAATTTTTATTCATAGTAAAAAACTTTTTATTAATTTTTATCCGTTGTCAAAAACTTTTTATTTTTATCTGTAATCCAAATTTTAAATATTTTTTGGAAAATTATTGAAATCCAAACTTTAAAAATTTTGAGTATTTACATAAAAAAAATTATTAAAATAAGTTTTTATAAGTTTTTTCATAACAAATTTTTAACGCACTATATTATAATATTATAACATCAATATTAATAACAAGTTAAAATAAATATTTTAACATCCTAACTAATGTTAGAATTATATTTGTCACAGAAAAAAAATGTAAAGAACTCAATTTCAATAATTTTTTACTACAAGCATTTAATAAATCTAAAATTTAACTAGAAAATCAATTTTATATACGAGTATAGACATAAAAACTATATTTAACTTGATCACTCTATTAACTCTATCACATGCTCTTGGTGAATATTTATTCTTTATCAGAAATTAGCATCTTTTGCAATTTAATGAACTTATGAACTGCATTAGGGATGAATCATGCTAGTGAACTGAACATCACATATTTATTTTATTTCGTTTGGTTCTCATTTTGTTATTCATTTTTTTTAGGACTTTTTGTGTTATATGAACCACTAAATAGCATACAAAATATAAAAAAAAGCGTGTATTAATTTAAGTGCTTAAGACATGTTCAGTTACGAAAATTTATTTCCTGGAAAATATTTTTCTAAATTAAAGTAAATCATAGGTGAATGACTTATTTTAATGCAGCTTTTGCAATGCAATTCTATCCGTGTACTAAAAGGACAGAAATGCAGAATTGAGTGGCTTCCAGATGCTACTGCATAAGAGCTGTTTCTGTTTTATATGTTTTGGTAACAATTCTGTAACTTAAATTGAGAAAAACCGTATCAAATTTGTTTTTTAGTTTTAAATTTTAGAAAACTAAACCCTTTTAAAGAGAGTAAACAAACAAGGAATTTGATTTGACAGGGGAAAATGCTATATCTTCTTCAAGACAAGTTTTAACTGAAAGCAAAATTGGTTATAATAAATGCCAAATTATTTGTAAGGTTAAACTATGAATGCCACATTATTTGCAAATGCTGATAAAACAAATACTATATTAATAGCTAATACATAAGAAATAAGGTGGAGGAAATGAATGACTGAATAACAAACCATGCAAATTGTATTAACAGCAAATGAACCAAAATGCATATTTCAGAGACACTGCATCCTTGCACTAGGCTAAAATCCACTCCGACAGTACCCTCTCGGGTAACAAAAAATATGTAACATACAAAAACAAATCAAAACATGTAACCCAGCTTTATATAAACCAACTCTATATGACAGTTTAATCAGAGGACTTTGAGAAACTTGTGGCTGATAGGATGCACCTGAATAATTGCATAACTTCCACTAGATTTTCACCACAGTCCAATTCAAACCTGACAAGCCAGAGGTTTAACAAGGAGATGCTATGATTACCAACTAACCAAGCATGTTTCAACTCAATCTTTCTTTACAAATCTATGAAATGCCTACTCTTCCATGTGCAAGAAGAGAACTAGTGATCAGAAGAAAAACAACAAAGATCATAACATAAGAGCACTGTGACATAATTTATGAGATAGAATAACCAGAGCCATCTATCTACCCTCAGACTTCACCAATTGTGAGAATACCCTACTCATAGAAACACCAGACAGATCATCCAGACTCGTGCCTTCGAATTGTGCAGTTGAAGCACTTGCATCCTGGCTGAAATTGTTGATCTGTGGAGAGAGTTCACCAATCATATTAGTGCTGTTTTCTTCAGGATCACCTTGAACCACAGCCTCTTGAAGTTGGAGAGCATACTCCAAGTTCCACAAGACATCTCCCATAGAAGGTCTGTCAACACCATAGTCAGCCAAGCATTTCTCAGCAGTTTCTCCAAACTTCCTAAGAGAATCCGGCCTGATTTTGCCCGCAAGTGTTTGATCTATGATTTGCTCCAATTGTCCTTTCTTCTGCCATTTCATTGCCCATTCTGCCAAGTTTACCATTTCCCTAGGAAGTGTTGGATCTATGACAGGCCTTGCACAAAGAACTTCAAACAGGACTACCCCAAATGAATACACATCTGACTTTTCTGTTAGTTGTTGCCTCCTGAAATACTCTGGATCGAGGTACCCAAAACTACCTTTGACAGCTGTGCTCACATGTGTCTGGTCAATTTCAGGCCCCGTCTTTGATAGTCCAAAATCAGCGACTTTAGCCATTAGTTTCTCATCAAGTAGGATATTTGCAGACTTCACATCACGGTGAATAACAGCTTTAGCATAGCCAGTGTGAAGATAATGAAGTCCTCTGGCTGATCCAATGCATATCTCAAGCCTCTCCTTCCAGCTTAAGCTAGGCAGACCTGAGCCATATAAATGACTCTTGAGTGTTCCTTTCTCCATATATTCATATATCAAGATCATTTCATTCCTTTCATCACAATAACCAATCAAAGACACCAGATGGCGATGGCGGAACTGAGACAGCATTTCAATTTCAGTTCTGAATTCTGCAAGCCCCTGCTGGGACCGTGGATTCCCCCTCTTTACTGCCACTTTAGTGCCATCACTTAACTCTCCTTTGTACACTTTTCCAAAACCACCTATCCCAATAACCCAACTCTCATCAAAGTTGTTTGTGGCCTCCTGAACTGCAAGAAAAGGCACGCGATACTCATAGTTTGAAGCAGCACTTAGTGTTGTGCCATTAGAGTATTTACTTCCCATGGTATGAGAAGTAGTTCCATCATTGATGGATAAAGGAACCCATGTCTTTGACTTCCTTTGCCGAGCCAACTTTCGTCTTCTCATGCATAATACAAAGAAAACTCCAGCCAAGACAACCGCACCAACTACCCCAACAATCACACCCACAATCATGCCAGTGCTCTTAGAACTTGAACCTGGACTAATAGCCACAGGTCCTGCTCCTGTGATAAGACTGCCCATAGAATTGTTCATTTTCATGATCTCAAGCCCATTCAAAATAGCATTAGGGAAATCCTTATTTAAATCAGAAGGACCAATACTTACACGAAGTGTATTGCTGACAGCCAACGGTGTGACCAAATTATTATGATATGGAACACCCAAAACATTATTACCATGAAGACTGAGATCAACACCAGCAGCAGCCATCTTGGAGTCAATATAAACATTGAAGTAGAGTACATTGAGACTTTTACTGACCAAATCACAGAAGTGAAATCGAACAAGGTACTGAAATCCAGGACTCACATCAAAATTCCATGTCACATTGAAATTACTTCGGGGATCAAAGGTTGAGTTCATCTGTGCGAGGGTACCATAAACAGTAGGGGGAGCGGTGTTTTCTGTTGTTGAACCATCTTTCTCATAATGAACAGCATCAATATTAGAAAAATATGTGGCAAGGTTAGGTTCCAAAAGGAACCTTTGATCTGGAATCCAAGTTCTTTGAAGGGTGTCATTCATAGGGGTCACAGTTGGACCACCCATGTTAACCCTCCAAACTGTCTCCAGTGCTTGCGTCACCAGCTCAGATAAGGTTAACGACGGATCCAAGACGGAAAAATCGTTAACAATGAGGTCATCGGGGGCAGAAACAACCTCAATGGCATTCACAAAGGCAGTGGAATTGCCAGAAGGGGCAAAGGTGATAACAAGGTTGTCTGAGGTCACATTCACAGAGTACTCCTTCATTACAGGATCTTTCTGCATGTTGGAGCTACTGAAAAGGACATGGTCTTGTGTGGCAACAGTGAAATTTGCAGCACTCAAATTGTACTTTTCATAAGTAAATGGAAAGAAATATAGACGGATCCAGTGTCTTCCCTTTTGCTTAATTGGAAAGGTGTACTTTGAGGATCGACTGAAGATTCTTGCAGTTTGATAGAGAGCCGAATCATCAGAGGAAGAAGAAGTACTTGCTTTTAAGGGGGAAGTGGCAAGAATATCTTCTTGTGTAGAAAGCAGATCCTTGGACAAACTATCTGCTGTGAAATTGCGCCTGCCTACTGTAGTACTTGCAGATGCTCCACAGTCTATAAGATAATTATCTACTGGAACAAAGGTGGCAGAAAAACATACAAGGGGGAAGATTGATAAAGCACACAGAAAAAAACCAATATTTCTCCAATCAATCATTGTGGCCTCAACAAATCAATAGAGACCACTGGGAATATTATTTTTTTCCTTTCAATTCTCTCTCTCTCTGAAGCTAATTGAAGCTTAGGAAGATTATGGCACAGGCAGAAAAAGAACTGGTAACCTTCGACCCATCAACCAGAAAACCATACAAGTCAAACACACAGAAAAAGAGGGATAACAGACAGAAAAAGATGGCACCTTTGGTATTACTCTTACAGTTCCAGCGTAAGCAATATGAACAAGGTAGAGAAGCAAAAACGAAATCTGAATTCTGAAGAGACCCTTTTTGTTGTTTAGAGAGAAAGTTTAATACAGATACTGACATGAGAAGAATAAATCCATTTCAGCATGAATCTAGCTCAGCACAAGCTGGAATTATCCAGATGACAACCTTAACTATTGACACATTCATTCAAACATTTTTTTAATATTTGGAAATTAGAAAAAACAGAGAGCTGGTGAAGGAAAAATCGGTGGAAGCAGGGTCAGACCACGAAAGGGTTTGTTGCGAGATTTTTCGGTGAAAGCATGTGTTTTGCAAGTAGAGATTAAACAAACTGAGATAGGTCAAGTAGTGTGTTTAGGTAAGATGTTTCAGAGCAACAAAAAGGGAAAAAAATTGCAATTATTTTAATTATAATTAACAATTATAAAAAAATATCAGTAAGGCCCACTGGTTTGATTTGACAATTTTGATTTTTTTGGTATGGTAGTTTGAACTTTAATGTTTTATTTTATTATAAAAACTTTTTATTTTGATGAAAGTAAATTGACGTTTACGTGTGAAAATGGAATGGAGCCAAATAATGGAAGGGAAAGTCGTTCTTAGAGTGTGAAAGTATCCATATGGTAGAAGCAGTGCCAACATGCAAAAGTGGAGAAAAATTGAATCCAGCGTAATCTTATCGCGTAAAATTGAAGCTTCTCAAACTCCACTAACAACCAAGACTACAAAATTTGGTCGTAATTGACTAATATTTTAAAAAGATATAAAAAGATAATATTTTTTATGTTAAAAAACTGTGATTCATGTAAATTAGGAATATAAAAAAAATATAATTCTAAAAATTAGTTCTGTTACCTTAAGAATGTTGTTCATTTAGACAGATTTGAGTAAATCACTCCTACTTAAATTCATTCATTATGAAAAATGTGAGGACAAATTTAAAAGAATGAATATTTTTGCATCCTCACTTAAACGAGGAGAAATTCATGTAAATTTAAAAATAATACGAAAATATTCTCTTTATCTTTAATTGATCATGATAGTAGTGCAAGATTATTCTTCACGAGACAAAGATTTGCATGCTTCTCGAGTGCTTGTAGTTGGTTGTGGTGTTAGTCGAGGTGGTGTAGTAGTGGATCATTGAGAAACAACCAAAATGGGTTATACACGAAGAGACAAAGCAAACTTCGATTATATAAGGTCATAATCAATTATGTGGTTTTCTGCAATGTATAAACGATCTTTTACAACATTAGTCTAACCTTTGTGTAGATTGTCTTCTACTAGACTCTTTAATCCTTGTGTAGACATTCTCTTGTTGGATTGTCTAGTTTGTTGGATCATCTAGTTCACTTGCCTTCACTAGGCCATTCACAAATCATCTTGTTCTAATACCAGACCGTTTAGTTTGTTTTGTCTCCTTTTGGTACATGAATAAAATAAGTTTTTTCATGCTTTGTTTTTGTTCGCTTTCATGCTTTGCTTTTGATTTTTTTTCTATCTTCTCTCTTTTTTGTACACATGTTTTCTACGTTGTGACTTGCTTTTATGAATAATTTCTTGAATCCTCCCAATCATTTATATGTGTTGTTTTAAAGGATAATGAATTATCCATGTTAGATAATCGATTATGGGGTGTTTTTTATTTTTGATTATGTGATTTTCATTTGCATTTCTTGAGGTTTATATGATTATTGTTATTGAATATAATATTACATGTTTGAAACACCGTCAAACAAGCAAACAAAGAAGAAGAACAAATAAGTGAAACATCTCATACAAACACGGAAGAGAAAACAAATTTTATTACATGATCATTTTTTGGTTTTTTTGATGTATTATATAGTCCCTGTTTTGGTGTATTAAACAATCTAATTTTTGGTTGTTTTGGATTATTAAACAACCCCTATTTTAGTTGTTTTGGTGTATTAGATGATCCTTATTTTGATGTATTAGACGGTCCCTGTTTTAGTGTACGTATTTTAGACGATCTTTGTAATAATTTTTTAGTTCATAAGAATAGTCTGATTTTCCTCGTGCGTCTTCTTATTTTTTCTTCCCTCATCTTCTTTCATTACAATCCGTTTTTTGTTTTTGGTTTCCAGTATTATATTCGTTCACAGTTTTACCATGTATGTTTATCTCTTTGCATGGCTACACTTGGACAATGTATGATGTGGTTGAACCCATTTGGTTATTGTCTTGTAGGTGGTGCGATTTGCTGAAGCAACTTGTGATGGTGTAACAGTGATGTTGTTGGTGTGGTGCTTGTGGTCTGTTGTTCTTGTGTTGCTAGTGGTGGTGTGGTGTTCGTGTTGTAATTCTGGTGTGGTGTATTGCTTTTGAAAAAAGTTCAACTTGGTTAATAATCGATTATTGGATCAAAAGTGGTTAAGACGTATATTTTATAAACAAAATTGTAGTCTTAGTTTATTATCAATTAGAAAATAAAAATTTATCAATCACATTAGACAATAATTTTCATAAGTTTTCTCTTTAGTTCCATTCACTTTTTTTCTCTTCATACAAACAACCTTACTTCTCATTTATCCCTCAAATTCAAACAAAACATAAAGAAGATAATGTGTATGGAGGAATAAAGAAACTCTTAGCACGTGAACAAATTACTAATGTCAAAGTTTGATAGTTGATTAGTATCATTCCATGACACCGATTTTTATCTTATATTACTAAAATATCTTCAATTAAATTGAAAATTTTGCCACTATTACTTTAAAGTTGAGTTTGTTGTTGACTAGCTCCCAATTAAACTGAAATATGCTTGGTTTATTTTCTTAACGATGATTTTATTGTTTTAGAAATGCCGTCCTTAAATATTATTAAAAAGATTTGTGTCAACGAATTGGAAATGTTGAATTAACAAGCTTAGGTGCACATAGAAATGTACAGTGATTCTGGTGGGTGATTTAAGAACTTAATTAAGTGTTAGTAATAAATTATTTACACATTTTATTATTATTATTATTTTAATTATAAAACTTAGTGGAGAGTCATAAAATGTGGAGTGAATTTATATGTTTACGTGTTTTAATAAAATCGAGTAAGTAGTAAAAGAAGTGTTTGAAAATATGTGACTATAGATTTTTTTATGAGAAGTGTCAATGAGTTTGGTGGAAAGGTACTGAAATTTCTGTGAAGTCCATCAAAACTTTCATGCTGATTTTCGGACACAAAATAGTCACTCATGGTATGTAAATAGTGAGTCTAAAATTATAGTAAAATTTTCATTCTTTAGAAAGGAAATGATAGTTGCCATCATGTAGGTAAGTAGGTCAACTTTGTCTAATAAAAGTGGACTAGGTTATTATGTCTTTAATTTAAGACTTGTCTAAATTGATTTTTTTTTTTGTATTAATAGTCATATAATAATGAAATTATTTTTGTTACTAATTTAACAAAAATATTGCAATGGAGTTTAAGTTGTGAAAATTATATTAATGCAAGTGGCATTTGCAATATACACTAAAATTTGAAGTATAGAAATATACTATAATTACAATCTTACTAAATTAAGTATTTGCATTTGAACATATTCATTTCATTTTCTTGATGCCTATGTTATTATGAATGTGAAGATTTAAGTCAAAATTGAGAAATATTGTTGAAACATTCAAGGCAAGGAATTTTCAATTGAGATCAAGATCAAAACTGAAAATATAATAAGTGGAAGTGCTAAATAATAGGAGTTTTCTTGCAATAAATAAAAGTGTACCTTAGTAAATTTATTTTATATTTAAATTTATATAAAAATTATATTTTGTAAAAATAAATAAATATAGATTTAAGATTAAATATGTTGTTTGTTGATGTAGTTCACATCAAATTAATTTTTATTTCTAGTATAAACTTTTAAGTATTTTGAATATTTATAGAAAAAAAACTATTAAAATGAATTCTTAATCATATCTGTTTATACTTAACAAACAAATTTACAATATTTACATAAGCAACGATCACTATAATTCATCTTATAAATATGTTTTTCACATAAAAAAAATATAAAAATAATTTATTTTAATAATTTTCTTATTACAAATACTCGATATATTTAAAATTTAGATTAAAGATAAAAATTAATTTCATATTATAGTATAAAAAAAAATACCTATTTAATCCAATTTAATTATATAAAGTGAAATAGATGAAGCATTGATTTAGGTTTTTTGTTTTATGTCTGGACTTGCCAACCTGCGTCTCTCTGCTTGACACATGACAAACACTTTCTTAAAATATTTTTTCCTACCTCTTTTTATAAAGTATACTAGGTCAACGTAGTATTCAAAACTTATGACCTCAAAAATTTAAATAATTAATATACAAATAGTTAGATAAATTAAAAATATTATTATCTTATTAACTATTTCATTATAATTAATAATTAAAATTTAATTTTATTAATTTAAGTCAAAATACAATTATCCTTCAAATAACATAATGTAAAATAACATTTATTTCATGTAATTTAGACCAACCACTGAAACATATTTTCATTTCACTTTTTTCTACAGATATAATTATGATTATTTTAAGTTAGATTTTAATTTGATATTATTTTAAATTTTGTTAAAATAAAGTGGATGCCGGTGATAGGAAAGAGATGTGTCGGAATGCACAATTTGTCTTTCGTGCCCCTAATTTAGGACTACAATACAGTTGTTGTCCACATTTTCCTCTCTCCAAAGATTTTTTTTATTAGTAATGTAAATATTTTACTAGTGTAAAAAAAAAATTATGACCATTTTACAGAACTTTTTATAACAATTTTAATGACTATAAATTCATGAATTATAAAAACAAACTCTGTACTTTCTATCTATGTTAGTTGAAAATCTGATATAATAAGTTGATTTCCTTTAACTGTTATCAATAAATTGTTATAAAATATATATCATAATATATTTAAGTAAAATTTTTTATAACTAGCATTTCTACCATCATATTTTCTATGACTTTATCAAAACCGTCATAATAAGTTATTTTTTATAATAAATATTTCTACACCCGTCTTACTAAATAAAATTTTTTATTTTTTATGTTATCTATTATAATAATCATCATCATAATAAATTTGTTTTTTTAGAAAAAACAATTGATAAAACTGAAATCTATTTAACTACCTAAATAAAACAAGTATAAGTAAATTCATGTGCTATTTACTTAATTCATTGAGGACCGCTCAATTCTCTACAAATTTTAATTATGGGCAATTATACACAAATAAATACGACACCATAGACTTATCCACTCCCACACATAACACTTTTCTTTTTTAACACTTATTTAAGTTTCGTGAATAATTATGCTTTATAGTATAAAACATAATTATTCATGAAACTTGAATAATAAGGTGAAAAAAAAATCCAAATTACAAAATTCAAACCATAATTATCAAAATCCATTTAATTGGATATGGATTAGATATAGATTAGATATATTTTTGAATTATCCAAATTACATTTTGGGTTGGATTTTGACATGGCCCGATCTAGATTGAGTCAAGACAATCCTGGCCCAGGTTGAGCAAAGTCGGCCCAAGTCCACATCAAACTGAGTCGGTCCGGGCCCAAGTCGAATCGAGTCAGTCTGGGCCAAAGTTGAGTCGAGTCATTTCGGACCAAAGTCGAGCTAAGTCAACGTTGGCCCAAGTTGACTTGAGTGGGCCAGATCCCAAGTCAAGTCGGCACCCGAACCAGGTTGAGTCGACACTAAACCCATGTTGAGCCAAGTCATCTTGGGCCCATGTCTAGCAAAGTTGGTCCAGGCCCATGTTAAGACGAGTCAATCCAGACCATCTGGAGTCGAGCAAAGTCGACTTGAGCCAATGTCAAGTCGAGCCGATCCAAGCCCATGTTTAGCGGAGTCTTTCGATTCCGATATCAAGCCAAGCAGGCTCGGGCCAACGTCGAGCCGAGGAAGCCTAGGCCGACATCGAGTTGAGCGGGCCCCGACATAGAGTCGAGCGGGCTCGAGCCAATGTCGAGCCGAGCGGGCCTAAGTAGATGCTGAGCCGAACGGGCGCGAGCCAATGTAGAAACGAGCAAACTCGGGCCGATGTCGAAATGAGCGGGCATAGGCCGATGTCGAGTCGAGACGACTGGGGTAGATTGTTGGGACAAGTCAGCTTGGGCCCATGTCGAGTCGAATCGGTTCGGACCCATAACAAGTTGAGTCGACTCAGGTCGATGCCGAGCCAAGCCAATCTTGGCCCATGTCAAGTCGAATTTGTGTGGGCCGATATCGAGCAGAGTCGACTTGGGCCCATGTCGAGTCAAATTTGTCTAATCCCATGTTGAACTGAGTTTGTTTGGGCTGATGTCAAGCCGAGTCGATTTGGGCCAACGTGGTGCCAAGTTGACCTGGGCCAATGTTGAGGGAAATTGACCCGAGCCCATGTCGAGCAAAGTCGATCCTAACCCATGTCGAGCCTAGTCGGATTGGACCGATGTTGTTGTGCCAAGTCGACCTGGGTCGATGTTGTGTCGAGTCGACCAGAACCAATGTCGAGTGCAGTAAGCCCAGCCCATGTCGAGCAGATTCGATTTTGACCCATATCGAATGTCTATATCAAAATGTATTTAATGTAATTGACAAAGTGGATTTAATCTAATTAACAAAGTGAATTTTAATCTAGATTTAATCCACTTTAAATGGATTAAAAAAAATCTAAATAAATTTAATCTAGTTAAAATGAATATGAATTTTAAATCCAATCCATTTATTTGGATTTGGATTGGATCAAGATTGGATTTTGAAAAATCCAATCCATGACCACCCCTCCTTTATATTTGTGATTGTGAATACTTGCTAAAACGTAGTTGAAAATTCCAAAATGTTTAGCAGGACACAGCTCAATGTTTGCAATAGTTCTCAATGTCTACAAAAATTGTTTTGCCAATTATCTGAGGATTCTTTAGTCATCTGTATTAACAGATAAACATTCCCCATTAAGAAAAAATAGGACGAGGACAATATCTCAACTCTCAAGAACAAAAATAAAATATTTCACAAAAGCAAAGCCACATAAGAGGCTTCTAGAACAATACTTCAACTAGAAGCATAACACAGTACATTGTACAAGAAAAGTATAAATAAAATTCATAATAGTAGACAAGAGGTCAGATAAATAATATTATGGAAAAATAATACTTATAAGAATAAATAAGTGGCTTGTCATCATGTGAATAGATAGTATAAAGCCATAAACAAATAATAGGGATAGTCTTCCTTATGCATCTTGAATACAAGAATAATATGAAAAATCTAATACCGTGGGATATTCTACCTTATAGCTTTACATCTTGGTACCTATAGTTACTGCTATGCTATGGTAACATATACAATGTCATCAAATTCAGTAAAGTAGCCCTCTTTCTCTGCTAATATTACAAAGTTCTAAAACAAAACTTAAACATTATTTCACCACCAGTTATCTATGCCTAAGGAAATCCATCCACTTCACAGTCAGTCCTTTCTTTTTAGAATGAAAACCAAAGCAGAAAACAATAAGAATTCCAAACCAATCCGTTCAAAATTAAAAATTGAAATTCCAATTTCCTCCCTAACCCAGCAACACCAAAACTGAAAAAAAGAAAGCTTTGACCGTTTTTGTTTGTCACAACTCACATGCCACTACTAATAAATAGTAAATATAGTCGTGTAGCTTTTTCACTCTTGGTGGGAAAGAATACATAAATTCTATTTAAAAAATAAAGGAAGAAAGAAACAATGAAAGAAGTACATTATATTAAGAAACAAAAATCTGATTCATGGCCCCATGCATCCCCTGAAGTGAAAATAAATAAATATATGGTTCTGCTAAAAGTGCGTCAAACAAATTATGATATCTGTCAGTTTCTTCCCAAATTCCTTTAGAATATAGTACTTTTGAATTTGGAAAACATTTGAAAAACAGAAGGTTGTTGATTTAGTATAAAAGAAAGACAGGTAGTGTAAACGGATCACAAGCTTTAGAACATTGGTAATCCGAAAAGCTAAGAGACAGCATAAATTCCATTAAGTATTATTATGTATCAAATTAAAGATGCTGTCGCAGAGAGAAATAGAAAGTTCACCTGCACAGAAGGTATCCAATAGGATGCCATGCAAAATCTCACAGGTTATTATCATGAGCATTGGAAATTTCAATTTGGGGAGTTCCATGCCTTTATATACATTGTAAATGTAATAATCATAAATCAAAACAATACGTAATATATAAAATACAAGGAATTAACTTTACAGATAATATTGGGAAAAAATCTGAACTAACAAACATCTGTTTTTCCAAGGTGAACTGTTTTAGACCTACCTACTTAAGCATTCTCTTCCTATACATATAAACTGAAAGATAAAAGACAGAAACAACCATTGTTTCAGAAGCTATAATAAAAATTGTGATAAACCAACTCACCGAGCTACAACTAAAAAAATAACTGATATTTTCCACCTAAACTCAGTCTGTGAAACATTAGCTAAAATTCAGCAAACATTTCTAATGGAGCAAAACACACAGACCTTAATGTTATGACAGTCACCAATAGTTTTCCCCAAATTTAATTTAAAAGTAGTGACAATTAATTTGAAGACCCGTTACTTTATAATAGCTGATTTACAACTTATTTGGAAATATCTTATGACATAAGCATTTGCATAGTGTTTGTTTGGGAGAGCTTATAAAAGCAGCTTTTGAAATGTTCGTAAGCTATTTTCAAATTAGTCCAGTAGAATAACTTACGAAAACAGCTTACAAGTTATACAAAAAAAAGTTTAAAAAGTTATTTTCTCTATGATTATAAAAGCATACATCCAATTGCTTACATGATAAGTACTTATTTATTAAGCGCTTAACTATAAGTTGTCTACTCAAAGAGACCTTGAATTCAATCAACTTGAAATATAACAGAAAAATCACAACCGAATAAAACTGATAAAAACAGGGATGATGAGGGGGAAAAAAACGTTGTACAAAAATAATGTAAGAACTGCAGAGAGAGAAGACAGCAACTGAGAAAACAAATTTACCGGACAAGCCAATGGAAGATGGAACCATCATAACTCCCACTCACAAAGTACTCTTCATGGAATGGATGCCATGCAAAAGCTAATAAGCGTCAAAAGTCAGAAAAATTATATTCCATTTTATCACGGTTGCAGAAGTATTAGAGAAAGCATCATTTACCCTACATCAAACGTTAAGCAACAATTTAAGTAACTTTGTTCATGCATGCATAACGTGTGGAACTGGAAGTTTCTTTCCTAGGAAGCCAAAAGCTTTCAAAGTTGCATTAGTTGTGGACAGTCTCAGTCACCCTTACTTTGCAATCTCATGTACATTCAATGTGATAGGTGAGTGGGTTGATATATAGACCCTCGTCAACTAGAGCTGAAGCTTATTTAATGCTTATAAGCTTGGGCAATCTTCCTCTTACATGTCAATTTTATGAGGCTAAATTAGGTCTTAAGCTCAATTTCTAATAAAAAGGTGGCATATCAATATGGTCATTGCTACATACAACAACAAATACACAATTAAGATAGGAAAACCAGTATAATTAATCAATATGAATACACAGAACTTGATTTTCAAATTGGATGTGGTGCTCGATAAAAATGTGATCAGGAGTTGAGACTAAATTGTTGCATCATTTAATTTAACCATTTTTAGCTCGTGCTTTCAAAAAGTATTTTCATTGTCAGCAATTTAACTATGCTAACTGTCAGTAACAAGGCTAGGCATAGTCAAGGCATATATGGAAAGGAAAGATGGTAGCCAACAAAGCAGCCATTAAGATTAGTAGAATGATGTCATGATCTTAATAAAAGAACAGAACACATAATACTTGAACTAAATAACTCGGCCATAACTTGCTAAGATAATTAACTAAACTAAATCCAAGGCATACAACAAGCCACATCTAGCAACATAAAATGCCCACACAGCACTAGGAATACCAATTCATAACACTTCAAGGACATTTTCACCAATTCAATCAATCATTAAATCAAAACTTAAAAAGCAGCATCAAGTTAATTGCGTGCCACCCGTCTTTCTGACTTGACTCAACTTCAATTTTACTATAACCTTATAGAGGTTCTCAAAAATTTATGAAGGAGCCTATATGTAACAATGAACTTTCCTAAATCCAAAGTAAAAAAATGACATCAAACCAATGTTTCAAAGTCTGTGTTAGGTTATTTTGGCTGAAGAATTTATGGTGACAATCGTGTTTTTATCATCATATACCTTCTGAGAAGTCATAATATTTATTTCAAGATATCTTAATCCCAATGAACTATCCTTCCATTCTTATTCCAAGAGAAATATACACCACTAACCAGTAACTAACTTATCTGCTCTAGCTTTTATTGGCACTGACAAAGTCTGGAGTAGGGTTGAGAGCTTGGTGCTGCTTTCGTTAACTATTTTATTGATTCATCGACTTAGAGGGCCAAAAATTTCTGCATGTGGTCACCACTCACCACCCCTTCACCCAACCTCGGCAAAGCAACAACACCAGTCTCAACCCCGAGCAGCACAGTCAGTGCCGCATGGAAACTAGAGCAGAACACCAACCTTTTTTTTCCATTTTCCCAAAATACGAATGTCATTCCCAGAAAATGAAGGCGAACAAAACATTTAATAAAAAGAATGTCTTATATCCTCAAAAAGGAATAGAACAAGATGGAAGTGTGACTGCAACAACAATTCAACACCTTGACATATAATAACAATCTCCTCCGGATAAACCACCTTTTCTGCTCTAGCTTTTATTGGCACTGACAAAGTCTGGAGTAGGGTTGAGAGCTTGGTGCTGCTTTCGTTATCTATTTCATTGATTCATCGACTTAGAGGGCCAAAATTTCTGCATGTGGTCACCACTCACCACCCCTTCACCCAACCTCGGCAAAGCAACAGCACCAGTCTCAACCCCAAGCAGCACAGTCAGTGTCGCATGGAAACTAGAGCAGAACACCAACCCTTTTTTTTCATTTTCCCAAAATACGAATGTCATTCCCAGAAAATGAAGGCGAACAAAACATTTAATAAAAAGAATGTCTTATATCCTCAAAAAGGAATAGAACAAGATGGAAGTGTGACTGCAACAACAATTCAACACCTTGACATATAATAACAATCTCCTCCGGATAAACCACCTTATCTGCTCTAGCTTTTATTGGCACTAACAAAGTCTGGACTAGGGTTGAGAGCTTGGGGCTGCTTTCGTTATCTATTTCATTGATTCATCGACTTAGAGGGCCAAAATTTCTGCATGTGGTCACCACTCACCACCCCTTCACCCAACCTCAGCAAAGCAACAACACCAGTCTCAACCCCAAGCAGCACAGTCAGTGCCGCATGTAAACTAGAGCAGAACACCAACCTTTTTTTTTCATTTTCCCAAAATACGAATGTCATTCCCAGAAAATGAAGACGAACAAAACATTTAATAAAAAGAATGTCTTATATCCTCAAACAGGAATAGAACAAGATGGAAGTGTGATTGCAACAACAATTCAACACCTTGACATTTAATAACAATCTCCTCAGGATAAACCACCTTATCTGCTCTAGCTTTTATTGGCACTGACAAAGTCTGGAGTAGGGTTGAGAGCTTGGTGCTGCTTTCGTTATCTATTTCATTGATTCATCGACTTAGAGGGCCAAAATTTCTGCATGTGGTCACCACTCACCACCCCTTCACCCAACCTCGGCAAAGCAACAACACCAGTCTCAACCCCGAGCAGCACAGTCAGTGCCGCATGGAAACTAGAGCAGAACACCAACCTTTTTTTTTTCATTTTCCCAAATTACGAATGTCATTCCCAGAAAATGAAGGCGAACAAAACATTTAATAAAAAGAATGTCTTATATCCTCAAAAAGGAATAGAACAAGATGGAAGTGTGACTGCAACAACAATTCAACACCTTGACATATAATAACAATCTCCTCCGGCTAAACCACCTTATCTGCTCTAGCTTTTATTGGCACTAACAAAGTCTGGAGTAGGGTTGAGAGCTTGGTGCTGCTTTCGTTATCTATTTCATTGATTCATCGACTTAGAGTGTCAAAATTTCTGCATGTGGTCACTGGTCACCACTCAACACCCTTTCATCCAACCTTGGCAAAGCAGCAACACCAGCCTCAACCCCAAGCTGCACAGTCAGTGCCGCATGGAAACTAGAGTAGAACACCAACATTTTTTTTTTCATTTTCCCAAAATACGAATGTCATTCCCAGTAGATGAAGGCAAACAAAACATTTAATAAAAAGAATGTCTTATATCCTCAAAAAGGAATAGAACAAGACAGAAGTGTGACTGCAACAACAATTCAACACCTTGATATATAATAACAATCTCCTCTGGATAAACCAACTTATCTGCTCTAGCTTTTATTGGCACTGACAAAGTCTGGAATAGGGTTGAGAGCTTGGTGCTGCTTTTGTTAACTATTTTATTGATTCATCGACTTAGAGGGGCAAAATTTCTGCATGTGGTCACCACTCACCACCCCTTCACCCAACCTCAGCAAAGCAGCAACACCAGTCTCAACCCCAAGCCGCACAGTCAGTGCCGCATGGAAACTAGAGTAGAACACCAACCTTTTTTTTTTCATTTTCCAAAAATACTAATGTCATTCCCAAAAAATGAAGGCGAACAAAACATTTAATAAAAAGAATGTATTATATCCTCAAAAAGGAATAGAATTTCATTTTCAACGATAATTACCTATTCCATACCATTTCATTTTCCTCTTTTAATTTTTTATCGATGAAATTTTTTTTAGGTATAATATTATTAAGAATGTAATTCTAGAAAATACTAAAATTACATCATGAAACAAATGCAGCCAAGATTTTAAATTGTGATTGTAACAAGAGTTGCAATTTCATCACAATACTTAATTCTACAAAACAAAAAATGTAGACAAATGCAAAGAACCCAAAAATTGAGACATTTCGGCTATTAATGCGGTTGCCAACTGATTTTTCTTTGAAAAGAAAAACTCGCCCAGCACACACAACCCTGTAAATAACACAAGAACAATAACCTAGCAAATAAAACCCACAAGAACACAATACAAGCTTTGTTGTGTAGTGGAATTTGGGTTCTGTGGTAACTATGATCGATCAGAACAAGCGCTATGGCGGGGACCGATGAAGTGAAATTAATTGATTAATGATAATCATGAATTGAATTAATAGTAATTAGAATACAAGAAAGGGAAGAAGATAGCGTACCAGAACTTGACCACGGGGAGGCGGTGAACGAAGGGGCGAAACTCGTCGTTAACGGAGGAGGGGATTGTGGGGCCCTCACCGTCGAGAAACTCGGGGTCCATCTGAGGGGAGAGGAACCCGATCAGAAGGTTGAGGATGTATATTCTCAAACCGTACGACACTAAGTAGAACCTTCCACCAAGAACACGCGCAGCGCGTATATCAGCGCCACCACCAACAACTCCACCCACCGCCGTCCCACGAGCGGCGTCCACTTGTCCAGCACGTGCTAGTACTGTCGCCACACCGCCAACTCCCACCGTGATATGGCGGCTCTAATTGATCCTCCGGCGACGTCCATCGCTGGATGGACCCGCTTCGCTTTCAAAGGGAGGAATCGAGATTCAATTCAACGATTTGTCGCTTAAATAAACCCTCTTTTCTTGGTCCTCTTCAGTCCTAATCTTAAACCCACAATTTTTTTCACTTAAAATTCATCTTATAGACAAAAAAGAAAAAGACTCTTCTTTTACGGATAGAGCAATTTGATTCAGCTAACCTATTATATGCCGCAAAATTCCCCTTTTCGATATTATTATATTAGAATATTTAAAATTCAAATTTAAAATTATTGATTACCATTTCTATAAATCCATGTAAGTTTATTCACATATTTCATACTGTTTCTTACATTTTTATGTAAGAAATTTTAGATTTACCGACGTATAATTATATAATTATTGATCAATAATTTAAATAGAATAATATCTATTAATAAATTCTCATAATTAAAATAATAATAACAATAATAATATAAATTAAGGTAATAATAATATTATTATTATTATTGATAATAATAACAAAAATAATTTCTTAATTTTAATATTTTTTTAATAATAATAATAAGAGTTTTATTTTATATGGATATACAATAAAATAAAAATATTAATTTAATAATTTGATGTAATAATAGTAATAATAACAAATAATAATTATAACAATAATAACAATAATATTAAAAATAATTAGTAATACTAATAATTTTATTTTATATTAAAATATATTAAAATGGAAATATTAAATTAATAATTTTATGTAATAATAATAATTATTATAATAATAATAGTAATAATAATAATAATTACGATAATAATAATATTAATAATTTTTTTACTATTAATAATAATTTATGATAATAGTAATACTAATAATCTTATTTTATAGCAGTATATGTTAAAATTAAGATATTAATTAATAATAAAAATGATTTTCTTTTATATAATATATATTAAAATGAAACTATGAATTAAATAAATTGATTAATATTAATAATAATAATATTACTAATATTAAAAATATTAATATTGTTATTATTAACATTAACATTAATAATAATAATAATATTAATAATGTTATTAGCAATATTAATAATAGTTGTAGTATTAATATTATTAATAGTAATAATAATAATATCATAATAAGAATAATAAAAATCATAATAATAAATAAGTAAAAAAATAAATAAAAAATAATATTAATATTGATAAAAATGTTAATAAATAAATATTAATAACATTATTAATGGTAAAAAGATTAATAAACAAATAATAAATAATATTATTATTAGTGGTAAAAATGTTAATAAATAAATAATAATATTATTAGTGGTAAAACATTAATAAATAAATAATAAATAGTTATTATTAATGGCACTTGCCGTTATAAGGGAATGAAGATAAGAAAAACTACTTATATTTTAAAAATTGATTTTGGTTATAAATGATTGCATGTGTAGAAAATCTAATGAATATAGCATATTTGCATGAAATGATTTATTTGAATTTGATTGAAAACTGGAAAGTGCTTTATATTGTAAAGAGAGACATGTATAAGTGGTTGGAAAAATATATTTAACTTTTTGTTACATTGAAATTTTACTTTTGAGTTCAAACTATAAATTGAGTTTATTTTTTAAAGCATTACTTGTTAAATATACGATTTTGGTATAATATAGGTGTTATATAAATTATTCTTCTTAGTTACTTCATGATTTATGATTAATTTGGGATGAATTATGTACGAGTTCTTAATTAAATTTGACAAATCATGTGAATTTTTTTAGAATTTTAGGATAATATAATTAAAATGTTCCGTGTAGGTAGATTTTAATAATAACTTAAATTATATAAATGAAGATATTGAGTGATAAAAAGGTGATAAAAATCTCTACCACACTTATTTTGAGGTGAATGGACACCAAAAACTAAATGTGTGCACAAAAGTTACATTATCATACGTGGATTACAATAAAAAACAAAATTAGAAGATAATTCAACAATAGTATGCAATAAAATATCATATATGTTAATCTCTTTATTTTTGCAAGTTATTTAATATTTACATGAATTTGTTTGTGTTTAAGTTGTAATCTGAAATATATTATCCTTTGTACACATCCTCTGATTGTTGGGTTTATAGTATAATGGATTAAATTACTTATTACTGTATTATAAAACTTATATATATATATATATATATATTATTGTTTATCATTTTATATCACTTATTATACTTAGACCATTTTTTAATTTTTTCTCTTTCGTATAAATTAGGTCCATAAATTACTAAATACCGAATACGGATGTTTCCATTTAGCCAAAGTTGCCAGTTCTCAAGAAAAAAAGAAAAAAATGTATCAATGTTTAATCACTTTACCATACTTTAAATCGAATCAGAGAAAGGTGGAAAAAGGACACCAAATGTGTTGAAAAATAGAACTTTCACTGGGATGGGACAAACTCATTTCCCAACAAAATTCAACAACTCACTATTACCTCATTGAGTTCCCATTGTCACTCTCAGAAACTGGTGAAACTAAAAAATATACACAAGGCCATGCTATTAATTAAAGTGAAAATGATCACCTAAAAATTCTCCCTTTTACAACAAAATATAGATTTAATTATGCAAAATATCAAATATGGCCCCAAAAGTTAATTAATCATATATTATTGACTCATGTGAAAAAAAACACATATTATAAAAATTAATTTTTTTATACTACTTTCATTGTCATTTTGATAAAAAAATGAAGCTAAATATTTATAGGGAGTGAAATAATAAATCCAACAAATCTATAGAGGGAGAGAGATGAGGAAAGGATGAAAAATGCAAATAAGAAAGTCGTGTATACTAAAAAAGTCAGAAGAACAGTCCGTTGACCCAAGAAAAAGGAAAAATAATTGGAGCTAGTGTATAGGATCCCATGAAACTAATTATAAATGTAGTTAATTACATTGAACTTTTACACAAGTTTCTTTATTAAAAAAAATTAAAATTAACTTTTCTACAGGTTAAAATGAAGTTAATTTGTAAAAGTTATATTATTTAAATCCTCTAAGTTTTTTGTTTTTAATTTACGAAAATATTTATTTATTTCATTTTATATAATTTTTTTTGAAAGTACTATGAACAAATGATGCAAACAATATCTATATGTTCTTCACTGGCGCCATCAAAAATCAAATTGCGCGTGGTTCTGTTATTTCCGTTTTTCTTCATTGGTCACCACTTCAGGTTTAGCCTCTCTCTCTCTCTCTCCCTTATGTTCCTTTCATGCGTATTTGATCATCTATTCAGTTTCTGGAGGAATCTGATCATCACAAGGATGAGCTTGGTGCGTGTATTAGGATCTGTCTGTGATTTTGATTGCCATAAAAACTGTTGTTATACATTGTTGCTTACACCTGTTTTTCATCTTTTATTTCATAATCCATGCTATCCCGATGCTTCTTCTAACGTCTTTGTCTCTTTCCATAATATTTATTTACTTTCTCATACAACTTTTGCATACCTTATTATTATTATTATTAATATATATACACAAATCATATCCTGAGTTAATGTTCCTTACAGCGTGTGCTTCCAAGCTCATGCCTTTCTGAAAGCCTCCCTCAAATCTTACATTTTCATGGCTTTCGCGCTGAGAGGCGTGTTTCTTCCTTCAACCCCAGGTAAATTTCATTTTCAACCTTCTTTTTTCTTCTTTTTTGGTCCAATAAATCATGATTTAAGGAATACTTCAACTAAACAATAATTGCTTCTTTTTTTTTTTCTTTTTTTTGTATTTTTTCAAATCCTGGGGTGTGGGGTTCCTTTGGTTCTTTAGAATCTCTCTTTAAACACAATGATAATGCAGTGGGAAAACATATCTAGGTACAATGTTTTTAACCTTTTTTTTTTTTCTTTTTCTTTTCTGAACAGACACAGGAAGAACGGAAATATCTAACTTTTGTGAAAGATAGAAGAGATAAGAAGTTAATAAAAATATGTGTATTTGACATTGATTGGATGATCCTCCCCGTTGAGTTGCCGTGGAATGAAAGACGCTAGCTTTGATCTGGGATTTTGGAGGAACGAAAGAAAGAAGGTTTTGTTGATATACTGATAATTAGCATCGAAAGAGTAGAATTTAATAGGTAGGTGAAGAAGCCAATATGGAAAGACCAGCGCTGCAGGCAATAAACACCCATAGGAAAAAAATGACAAAACAATTGACCGGAAAAAGGGACGATACACCTTTGCATTTTGCAGCAAGAGCAGGGAATTTGGATGTGCTGAAGGATGCCATTTTGGGAACTAATGAGACTGAATTGCATGAATTATTAGCCAAGCAGAATCAAGATGGAGAAACGCCCCTTTATATTGCTGCTGAATATGGTTACATTGATGTAGTTAGGGAGATGATTCAGTATTATGATCTTTCTGATGCAGGAATTAAAGCTAGAAATGGTTTTGATGCATTGCACATTGCTGCCAAACAAGGGGATATAGGTAATGTGGTTGGTTAGGCTTTATTTCAATATCTGCTTGTTTGATTTGATTTAAGAGGAAACCTCACTTCTCTTTGCTTTGTTGTAGATGTAATGAAGGTTCTCATGGAAAGTCATCCTGAGTTGTCAATGACTGTGGATCCATCCAACACCACAGCTTTGCACACAGCTGCAATACAAGGGCACACAGAGATAGTAAAGTTCCTATTGGAAGCTGGAAGTAGTCTGGCAACCATTGCTAGAAGTAATGGGAAAACAGCTCTGCATTCTGCTGCAAGAAATGGACATGTAGTAGTTGTGAAAGCAATTCTTGAGAAGGAGCCTGGGGTTGCCACGCGGACCGATAAGAAGGGCCAGACAGCACTTCACATGGCAGCTAAAGGGCAGAAGCTTGAGATGGTGGAGGAGTTGATAAAAGCAGATCCCTCATCAATAAACATGGTTGACAGTAAGGGAAACACAGCATTGCATATAGCAACCAGGAAGGGCAGGAGTAAGGTAAAAACTATGCCACCGCTTGCCATAATTTCAACTAAAAATTTCTGTAAGCTTAATGTATGTTGTAACACCCCAAAAATACATCTAACTATTATAATACACGTTCTATATATTTCTATACAAACTTAGAATGTTTCAAAAGATTCCTATTAGAAGATTATGGTTCATAGAAATACAAATATTTACGATATAAGATTTAAAACATTCTAAAGTCTTCCAAGACCTCCTACACCTATATAATCATATGCTCGTGTATGTAGTATAGTCATCGTAGTTCAAACACAACAAGAAAAGCAAGGGTAAGCTAGTGAAAAGAATTTTCATAACATATTTAATTCATGCAAAAAGAACAAATCAAACTAATTATTTACAAACATTTCTTTAAATGTTATATAAAATTTCAATATCAATTTCGTCATTCATATAGACCACACATGGATCTATTTTCAATCACAGTCATTGGATTTCATTTCAATCCCACTTCGTCTTCCGGAAGACTCATTAAGTATGCCCCTACCAGAGACTAACACCTGATCCAAAGATTACCAGTGAATCTAACAGAAAAGGTCAGGGTAAGTTCAAACATCCAATACCGAGTGTCTACAGCGGGACCCGGTGTGTATGAACTCCCTCTCAGCTTCTCACCACCTGATATCTTAGTCTACATGACTTAGATCATCAGTGAAGCCAGAGGATCTCCGTTAAACATAGACTTTTCATACTTAATGTCATCAAACAACAACTCATACATTATCCCAAAACACAATCCACAATATTTAAAATCTTATTTAATATAAAAAAATAACACTTAAATACTAAACCATCAAAATATAATATTTTTACAAGTTTAAATAATATATAAACAAATAACACAAATATAAACACACAACATCCCTGCAAGAGAAATTGAATATTGGGACCACGTCCCTTCCACATCCAGAATCTTCTAATCTAGGATGTTATTAAAAATTAAATTTAGCTTCCCTTACCTTAATTGTTTGTTTTCCAAGCAACTTCTAGAATTTTATTTTCCACAGTCTGGATAAACTTCAAGATTTACTGGCCTAATGCAAGTTATCTAAATATTACCAAATTTTAGTATGAGCTTAATCAAGTTGAGAGAAACACTTTTCTCAACTGGCCTCACTAATATTGATGACTAAATCATAGAGAAAAACGGAGAATAAGGAAACTTTAGAGTAAAAATAAACTTACTCAATTTGAAAATCTGATCGGGTAGAAATGTACCCTGACTCCTCAGCTACATCATGGCGTGATCAGATTTTGGAATAGATGAGGTATAGGAGAGAAAATGAGGAGAGAAGGGAGAAAAGAGAAAAGGGAAAAAGAAGAAAAAGAAAAAAATAATAAAGAAAGATGGTGACGGTCGGAGGGGCTGCGGGTTTTTATTTTACATATGTATAATGTTCTGATCTCAAGTGGGTAGTAATTTAGATCATCACCCCAGCTCTGGATGAATGGTTTGAAAGAATTATCTACTAATTGCTCCAGCTATCAGCTTGAATGATTTATTAAGCCAACTAATCAGAAATGGTTGCTTATATGCTTTGCTATGTAACTATTGTTGTAAAATTCAATACATCTATTATTCATGATTAGTAGTAGTGATTGAATAACATTGGAAAAACCTTTTACATTGATATTCCTCAAATAAATTGTATATGCAGAGTGAGAGGCCAACATATGTTATCTTGATAAACTTGTTTCTGCAGATTGTAAAGTTGCTTTTAGAACAGAAGGAAACGATAACAAGTGCAGTGAATAGGTCTGGTGAAACAGCAATAGACACTGCTGAGAAAACGGGGAACAATGATGTGAAAGCCTTTCTTTTGGAATATGGTGTTCAGAGTGCGAGGACCATAAAGCCCCCTCAGGGCACAACGGCTACTACAGCCCGTGAGTTGAAACAGACGGTGAGTGATATAAAGCACGAGGTCCACCACCAGTTGGAACACACACGCCAAACCAGAAAACGGGTTCAGGGCATTGCCAAACGTATTAACAAAATGCACGCCGAAGGACTCAACAATGCAATAAACTCCACAACCGTGGTGGCAGTCCTAATTGCCACCGTGGCCTTTGCGGCTATTTTCACAGTTCCTGGCCAATTCGTTGATGACCCACATGAAATTCCTCCAGGGATGTCCCTTGGTGAGGCAAACATAGCCCCAGAAGTCTCTTTCATCATTTTCTTTGTGTTTGATTCCGTGGCACTGTTTATCTCTTTGGCGGTGGTGGTGGTGCAAACCTCGGTTGTGGTCATAGAAAGCAAAGCAAAGAAGCAGATGATGGCAGTGATAAACAAGCTAATGTGGCTGGCTTGTGTTCTCATTTCGGTGGCCTTCTTGGCACTGTCATTTGTAGTGGTGGGGAAGGAAGAGAAGTGGCTGGCCATAGGAGTGTCCATTATAGGAACAACAATAATGGCTACGACCTTGGGGACTATGTGTTACTGGGTCATTAGGCATCGCATTGAGGCCTCAAATTTGAAGAACGTTCGAAAATCTTCATTGCACAGCAGGTCTAAGTCTTTTTCAGTGTCGGCCTTTTCAGATTCTGAGCTATTAAACAGTGAGTATTATAAGAAAATGTATGCGATTTAGATAGAACCAACTTACTCAGTCTGTTCCTATTTAGCTCTTGCTTTCTTTCGCTTTCCAATTTAAAAGCACCGGGCCAAATGGAACTATATCCAACTAAAGTGGAACTTCCAAATGTGTATCTGAAGAACAAGAAATGGCTACTGTTATAACGTACTGAATAAATCATAATAGTAAACAGTGTCCTTCCTAAAAAGAATGAAAATGGTAAGTAAATTTGACTATTGATACAAAGCATATATAGTTTAATTAATCCGTTCCATATAATAACAGATAATCCAATTCCGACGTGTTTGTCTCTGAAATGGAGCTTTTTTACAGTTAAAGCAATCACTATCAGTTAGATACAGCGACTGAGTGGCCTAACAAAAATAAAGAACCAAATGAAACTATATTCTTTAAGTTTTGATCGGCGTTTAATACATGAAAATAGTTAGCACCACACATTTTATCTTTTTTTTTAAATGAATTTAATTATTATGGTAAGGATACGTTAAAAAACGTGTCACTAACGATTTCAAAATTACTTTAAGTCAAAATTAATTTAAGTCAAAATCACTCTCCTTATCCCCTAGCCTATTTTCCATCAATTGGCACAGTATATTTGGGAGCTAAATTTTTGAAGAGGGAAATGAATAGGTCAATTTTTCATTTCTAATAAATACTTTCCAGTCCGGTAATTCTAAAAAATGACAGATTGACATTAGGTGTCAATCCTTTCATGTTATAACCTCATGGTTTGATTCAACCACCTTGTAATTTTATGTATGAAGTTCTGTTGAAACGCATGCCTGCACACACCAATAAATTTATCATCTTAAGTGGAAGAAAGCACACATTGGAAGGGTTATTTGTTGAGTGTTTTCGCTTTATTGATGTAGCCTTTTGATGCTAGTAAAACTCTCAAATTCTTTTCAAATCACTACAATTGACAATTATATTAAAAATTACAAAACCACGAGTCAAACACTTATACAAAGTGAAACCTGTATTACTCGTAAGATTCCATATAATTCAACAATATTGTAGACTATTTGAAAGAGTCACAGATTATATTCCCAGTGTTCTCTTAAAGTGAATAGTTCACTTTAGAATGAAAGGTAAAGCATATTAATCATAAATCGTAGAGTAAATTTTAACAAAACTAATGCTTTTTACTTTTATCTTTAAAAAGAACTCCCCCTTCAAGAGTTGAATGTTCATGTATGCTGTAAAGAACTAATACTAGACACCGCATCCAATCTATTTGGGGTGTATTTCTCTGTGCATTGGGCCATCCATATCTGCCACTTTCAGACAGCCAGGTTATCCTAACGTCCATTATTTTAACTGTATTATGGCTGGGGGAAAAAGGATAACATTTCTCAGTGCATCAAGATTGAAGAGAATGTAAGATCAACGCCAAATTGAAGGATCACTAATGATGAGAAATGACTTGCGTCCTACAAACTAAATCCACAAGTAAAAACTTTACATTTAAGGTTTTCTTTTTTCCTCCTTAACGTTGAGGTTGAGGCAAAGACGGTCTCTTTTCCACCAACTCATAATGAAGAACAAAATTATCCTGCAAGAAGGCAGTCCATTAGAGGCCTAACGAGACAGAATTATACCCGAAAAAAATAATTTTATATACAACTTTAGGCGCATGAATGTGTCCATTCGTGCAGCATACAAGTACAAAAGCAAACCTTCCGGACTGTTTCAAAGGTAGTTGGATCAAAACAGTGGTAAGATCCTCTCTCGTATGTATTTGTTTTGACAAGCGGCTCCATGTTGGCAACTCTTATAAACCAAAAACGATGTTCTTTATGATAAAACCAACCTCTTTTGTAACTGCAAGCAACAACCCTGCCTTGTTAACAATTATTGCTCCGATAAAACGAAACACAGAAAATCAATTTAAATACTCCAGGCAAAATAAGTCAAATCCCAGATTAATCAGATCGAACAATGATTAGTAATTTCCAAAGAGTCTTCAATGCGGTATAACTTTAAAAACAGCACATGCAGTTCAATATTGCCAAATTGAAAATATTGTTGCCAAGAATCCCCTAAATGTAATAATCCTAAAGTAATTCAGAACTAAATAAATCATCCAAAACCAACACCAAATAAAAAAGGTACAAGAGCGTGAATGCATACAGTTCATTTGCTGCATATAGTTGTGCTTCATCCTTGGGCATGCTGAAATAAAAAGAACAATTTTCCTTGATTATAATATCAAGCAAGCCAAATGTGAATGCAAACAAGATCAGATTTCAAAAGCACCTGTAAAATATGTAAAACAATGTTTCCACCGAAAACTTCAAAAAATAACCTTGCTGCATAACACAAACTCAGCCTCAATAAAGCACAAAATGCTAAGGGCAATTAAATGATAAAGCAAAATAAAGAACAATCACATGTAGGGCAGGCGGCTGTTTAGCATAATAACATTGTAGCACACTGAACTCTGGATCACCCTTGGCCGGTTCATCAGACCATGGAGATCGAAAAGTCTTGTAAAGATTTTCTGATGAATTCAAATTCAAACCAAGCGTTGTGAGATCAATCCCATGAGCAAGATATTTCAGGTCAGGATCACTTATATGGACTACACTGAACAATCCAAGTGCACCAAATGGATCTGGACTAGATTGCACACTTTGCATAGACTTCATTCCCTGATCCCTAAAAGACTGATTTGCAGCTGACATTTGCTGAAGGCGGAACTGGGACTGGTTCTGCTGCTGTTGATACTGCTGAATAAGCTGGTCATATGAACCCATACCAGTATTTGGAGAATTTAGAGGCCTTAGTCCAATGCCAGGAGGTCCACTGGTCTAAACCAAAAACCACAAGTCACAAGAATGTCAGGACTTGCTTTGGTGGAAATACTGAATTTCACTTCAAATGGGCACTTACACTCATTTCAGTGTTTCATGTACTTATTAATAATTAAAAGACTCATGATGCATTGCCACACAAAAGCAGGTGCCTCATTTTTCTAAGTAGAAAATTAACTGACCTGGGAATGATAAGTTGAATGTGAAGATGGAAACATATCTGTTCCATGCAAATGGAGAAGATCTTGATTGTTTACAGATGAAAAGGAGACACCATTACCACTGACTGAAGGGGTATGCTGCTGTTGCTGTTGCTGCTGTGTACGATGTGATGGATATGATCCCCCCAAACTGAAACCAGAAGATCTCCCCATCTGCTGCAGATTAAAGGCAATCAAGATTGAGAATGGATTTTGATCCATTAATATTATATTATAAACAAATGGAAATGTATAAGGAGAAGATAACTCCATTTTTTGCAACATAAAACTCACGGAGAAATGCTGAGATTGCATCATTGACACAGTGTTATCATGAAGTTGTTCTTTCTGGTACATATCCATTGCAAAATCGGCAGTACCACCTGTGTACAAATACCATGGTCAAAAACAAATGATGAAGCCAACTGACTAACCTCTACTCAATTACAGTTCTCAGTTCCATAAACAAATTTGACCAAAAATAATTAGAATATGACATCACACACAGAAAACTAAGACGTGATTCCCAACAAGCAATCAAAGATTCATAAGTGCAAACTTAACGATATCATTAGAATATGTCATCACATACAAACAACAATAAGAACCATTAAAGCATCCTCACTAAATGTATGACTGATCACACATATATACCAAACACAAAGAAAAGAGCCCATATTCATATAAAAATCAATCAGAAGAACATGAGAACAAAACATGGATGCAGAATGCACCATGTAAAGAACATCGTGCAAATCCCTAATGATTCTACACATAAAAAGAAAATGTACATGCAAACATCCAGAAGCACTTCCACAAGAAGCAGCATAAATTTCATTATACAAGTATCACAATCCTTCTACCTATACTCTGATAATAAATTTGGACTCTAAGGGGCCAAGAAAAAGATGGGTCCAAGAAATGAGAATGTTAAAAATGGATGTGGTCAAACAAGAAAGACAGAAAACAAAATGACAGTACAAATAATATTATGGCATCAATTGAGGGAAAGATGGCAGAAAATTGGTTAAGGTTGTTTGGACAGGTTAAAAGAAGGTCATTGAAAGCACCAATAGGGAAAGCACATTGTATGGTTTTAGTCATATGAAGAAGGGAAGGAGATATAAAAGGACACTCGAAAAAGTTGTTAAGAGAGATCTCAAGGTGAATAATATCTCTGAAGATTTGGTCTTTAATCTAGATAGATGGCATTGTGTGATTCATATAGCCAACTTCACCTAGTGAAATAAGGCTTTAATTCTTGTAATCTCCAAAACAAGAAAATAATATGATTAAGCTGGCTAAATTTCCAACTGAATGCATAAGCTCACACATATTAACCAAACAATGTACATACAACACCTTTGAATCCTGGTAAAGCTGGGAAGTCTTCCTTTTGAATACTAAACTCTTGGTTTTGTTGGACAATGGGACTAACTCCAAGACCCTGTTTTCGTAAAGAACCTGAAATTTATAGTTTACATTATTCTTTTTTTGTGGAAGGTGAGCAATGTATCAAGCAAAACAACATTTTCCTTCACACACCCAACTGTCCTTGAGGCCCACCAGCAGAACTAGGATGAGTGGTCAGTTGAGGGAAGTCATTGATATCAAAAGGTGAACTGTCACCAGAATTCACATCATTCAGCATCCCCATAGAGTTCAAGTTATTTACTGTTTGAACATGACTTTGTGAAAGTGGACCTCCAGCACTAGGATAGGAATTTCCTAGCATTGAAATTACCTGTGGAGATCCTGAATCAAAAAGTGGTTGTCACCACAAAGTAGCACATTTAATCTACACATCAAATAAACTCAATATTAAAGGGAATTAAAAACCTAATGTTCATCACATCAAACAAATAAACGATTAAATCCAACAATTTATATAATTCTAAAAAATAAACTGTTTTTCAATAGGTATCTCTATCTCTAGTACATTTTGCTACTTTAAAGATAGTCCAACATATAACATTCAAAAACCACAGCAACACATAAAATCTTTATAATTTGACAGAACAAAGGTTACAGTACTGTGACATAAAAGAGAAAACAAATTCAAAATAAGTAGAGCAGTAGACAAACAACCTATGAAGCACAGGACCACTGCACAAACACCAGACACAACAACGACACTCTAACATAACAGAGACTATGAAATGAAGTATGAGTAACATAACAAAAGAACTAAATTGATAATATCCACCTTTCTCTTATAATAATGAGACTCGCAAGAGATATTATGTTATGCAGTATTAGAACTTTATCACTGTACAAAAACCCCAAAATAAGAATATGAAGTTGTATCTATTGAGAAAGGTACTTCACCTTCTAATTCTAAGTTATTCTATAATAACAAGGCTCACAAAATGTGAGAGGTATTATTTTTTAATATTTTATATCATATTTTGAGTTGAAATTATGGGTGCCTTTTGTTTATTGGCCCCCTTGCTTCGTAATGGCCACAAACCATCCACCCTCAAAGAGATCACATCAAGGAAGTTTTGGGACCAAACTTGGTGTTCCAATGACAACACTTAGTTCACTTTTAAAAATATAGGAAGAAATAAAAAATTAACAATTATTATAAAGGGAGAAAAGTATTTGAATAACAAAATTCTGCATTTCATTGTTCCCCATGAATAAAACTGGAGGGTTGGATAAGATACTATTCTTTAATCCTTATTACAAGTATATACAAAGAAAATAATTTAAGAAAAAAATGTTCAATGGTCACAGCTGAAGAAACATTATGTTTACCAATGAATGTCGCAAATAACTGATTTCAAGGTGCTGAAACAACTTGTAATCTAATTATATAAAGTAGATAAAAAGAAAATTGTATTTATGATCATCAAATTAGTATATGAAAATTTCATCCTTATAGCTAATAATTTTTGGTCGATATGAAGTAATTATATAGCTAAGAAATAATAATATACAAAGTTTGCATTGCTTTAATATCATAATTCTAACCCTTTTGAAGCAAATCTCAACTAAACACAATCAGGTATTTCTTAGGAAAAAAGATTTACACACCAATTCAATGCTCTTGTGACTACCAAAACATACCTTGCGAAAGAACACCACTCATCAATCGATTCTGTCCTTGCACGCCTAAACCACCAGATCCAGCATTTCCACCTAAATTTATACGAGAAGCGAGGCCAGGAACAGACAATCCTCCAGAGCTTATCCTCCCAATGTTCCCCCCACCAACCATGTTTCCCATCGAACTGGTGATTCGAGGACCTGCATTTCCCAAAATTGGGGATACTCCCAATCCTGGAACAGCATTTCGATTACCAATTGCAGCAGAAGTTGGAAGAATCCCAGGAATAGGACCAGCAACTCCATTTGTGCTACTATTAAATCCAGGATTTCCTATAACACTTATACCTCCTCTACTGTTGACTCCTGAATGTCCATGGGAGCTTCCATGAGATAGCTGCAAAATGTATAGACAAATGAAAACATTCATGTTATACAACAGCAGAAAACAAATGACAGGCAGGAGAGTTAAATTGGCTCAGAACTTCAGGTACTACTCTCAAGATGTTCAAACACAAATGCATTCACCTGTGACAGAGCAACGGGTAGATTATTTGACGCAAATCTTCCACTTGAAAGGCTTGCTGAAGGTTGTTGAACTCCTCCCCCAGAAGGAACACTATTTAACGTTGAGTTTCTTGATGTAAGTGAACTGGGCATATTGGGTACATTATAGCTCCCGTGAATGTTGTGCAATCCCTGAATAGAACCTGCAGCAAGAACGTGACAATTATATAACTAAAGGAGAGGAGGAAAAAGATTGACTCTAGCAAAATATTCCCACCAGAGTGTTGAAAAACTGGGGGAGCTACACCAGACTGACCAGAAAATGACGTAGCAAAGGAGCGCCCAGCAGCACCATCTGGAAGATTTGAAGCAGACCCGTTCAGAGAAGACTGCAAACAGAAGTTAAAATTTACTTCGAAGTTCCAGAAATGGGAATCAATTTCTTAACATGAAACAAGAACAATAACAATAATAGTATGACAACTTACAATATGTTTTCTCATTCAATGTGTATTCAACATGCATAAAGTATGAAACATTAAACAAGAGACAGAAATTTTACTTTTTAAGCGGCAATTGCCAGTAAATTGCGTGGACAGAATGGTTAGCACTCATTATAAAAAGTATAAGTGTAAATATAATGAGGCCGAGGTTATCAATGGCAGATAGCAGACTAATGCAGAAGGCCAAAATTCAACATATAAAAACACCATTGCGACCTATAACACCACATAGTGGGCCTGCCTTCACAAGTTTACTATGACAGAGGGTTGAAAAATCCAGGCTATTTACAACATTGAATGAGTACAAGTAGCAGCCAACATATAGCAAGGATTAAATGTTCAGTTTAAGGCAATATAAAGTTGATTTTCAATCAATATACACACAGACACGGAGTTTTCCCAATGCTTGGATGCTCTAATTGCAGAAAACAGAAACATATTTAAATAGTGTGTTATTTAGAGATTAGGCTTAAATAGCCTTTTAGTCCCTATTATATAGGGTGCATCAGGGACTAAAATGAAACAAAAAAAATTATCCAGACTACAGCAGGAAAAAATATTAAGAGAAAAAAAACAAAAAACAAATATATATTTTAGGGACCACCAAAGAGTTGCTTAAAAATAATTATATGTTCTTAGTAAAACATTATCATGCTAAGATTTCCTACTTAGATTCAGCAAGGAATTCATATATAAGGAAAATTAGGATTTTATATTTTATTAAAGGGTGAGCCCTGGCACAGACAATAAAGTTGTGTCTTGATGACCAATGGTTATCAATTTGAATCTAGAAATATTTTCATATGCAAGGGGGAGGCAACTTACATTGACCCTTCCTTGAAACTTTAGGTGGTAAGAAGCCATTTGGCATTGGGGTACGTTAGTTTAAGTTTTTATTTTATTAGTATCAAGAACTTTTAATCTTTAGTTACAAATATTTCTGGATTCCAAAATGTAGTTTACTCATATTTGATATTTCCTTTTCCTCATAAAGCATTTGAATCCTAGTCAGACTCTAGCTTAGAATGGTACTCCAAGCTTATTGTTGATCTCAAAGAAGGAATCTAGATCTATAGTTCTACATCACCCCGGTTCTGCTCTAACTAAATAAGTTAATATTTGAATTGAAGCTACTTTGATAATCAGATACATCTCAAACATCCAAATTATGAATTATCAATCTTAGAAAGTGAATTTAGACCTAACTCAATCTTACAAAACTAGTTTGCAAAGTGAGATTTGAACCCAGTTATATTTACTATAATTTGGTCATATCTCTAGTTAATGTAAGATCTCCAACACACTCCCTTATATCAAGAATTGAATATCTCAAGCATATCAAGAATTGATTATCTCAAGCATGAAACTAGATATTAGTGGGAAGTTTTGACAGTGACCGAACAATGGGTGGTATGATAAGCCCCAAAAACCTTGTTAGGACAAATTTTGGTTCCATCTTAAAAAGTGAATTTAGGCTTAACTCAACATACAAAATTAGCTTGCAAGGTTAGGTTTTCACCTAATCGATGTGAGATCTCTAACAATCAAAATGTTCGAGAAATATTATAATGACTAAAGACATTCTAGTATACACACCACTGTGAAGCACAATAATCCTACAACATGTCATGTTGTTTAACAGCATATTTTAGCCTAGAAGTCACTCTGTAATTGCCTAAACAATTCTTGATAATAATACAATCATGATATCGTGTACCAAAGATCAAGGATCAGAAATGATAAGGAGATTAAACTTGATGTATTGAAAATATGCAAGCAAGAACTTCAAACTAAAAGTCGATGTCTGAGGAAAAAATCACCCACGGCCCATCATATAAGCCACGTATTCAATGAAGATGAATCAAAATTCTCAACTATAACAACTTGGTAATTTATGACAATGCAAACTGTGTTAAGAGTGAAATAGACTATTGAACATAGCCTCTTGCTTTGCAGGACATAAGTAATTACATTAAGTAAGCTCGACATTGCATGGATTTCAGAACGTCAAGCCAAAAGTCATCACTGTGCTGAAAAACACCCGCCCCTTTTTTATTCAGCAACAGATGTGTGAACAATATAAAGTTCCTCTCCTAAACCAATCAACAACCTGGGTAAAACAAAATGCCAGTTATGATTCAGTTGAAAGGACAAATCCAACTTCATAACAAAGTAAGCACAACAGTTCACGCAGTGAATTTCATTGTCACATTAAGCCTTAACTCTTAGGTTATCATATATAAACATACGTTTATTCCCTTTCAGCAGTCTAAGGATGTGCAGACTCTAGAAGCCAAATATTAAACCAACCTAAAAACGTCGAACACATATAGCACAGACAATAAAATTGCAAAGAAGAAAATGTAGTTTCAACAGGTCGCGCACAAATGACGAACGACATCGCGATAAATTAAGAGCGATTAAATACAGCGTCAATTGATACCAAATTCTACAGAATTTCATGTACTGCTCCCAAGTAATCAACCACAAATGAAACCATTTCCACATACATTGATCAACCGTCGAATTTCACAGTCCTCATTCCGTTCAGAATTTGAAGTGAAAAATAATAAACCACACTAGAAAAGTGCGGAACCACAAAATCAAGTGCCTCCGAGAAGCCTAACATGATTAATCAGTGATTACGACGTTAAGCAGAGACGGTGAAGGAAGATCGTATGAAGGAAACGATTAAGTGGATCGAAGTTTGGAATTAAGAAGCGCGAAGAGAATAAATGGAGGAGAGAGTACCTGAAGAAGAAAGATGAGCGATAAGGTTGAGTCAAGGACCGAGTTTGGGTGCCCTAAATCGGAATAATAAAGCGATGCAGAGAGAGAGTTGCAAGTAGAATACAAAAGCTTCCCTCTAATCTAACTAGTTGTTGCCTTGGGTTGGGTTGAGAGACGATAAAGTGTAATAGAGAGTATAGAGAATAGTTTCACTATCGTATTACTCTTCTCAACGGAACGTATGTATATAGGTATATATCTAAGTATGCATCTATAAATCATAAATTATACAAGAAATTTTTGTTAATTTTTAGATAATTTATTTCTATATATAAAGGGATTTCTCATTGTATTTGATTATATATAAATGTGTTTCTATTTTATCTTTATATCAATATTTTATTTTATTATTTTATTTTAATTATTTTATCATTATATAATTACTTAAATTTAAAATTAAAAAAATATATTAAATTTGAAAAGAAATGTTTCAAAGACGTGACTTTAACTTTTTCAAACAAACAGAAAAAGTATAATACAAACGATAACTTTATGAAAAGAGTGAGAAAAAGAAATTGAAACCAAAAAAATAATAAAAAAAGGTAAAAAATGTGGATACATGATATGACATTGGAAATAAGATGCTTGAATGATGTCATCATCTCAATTAATAAGTTGTTATATTGATTGAAAAAAAGAGCATAATAGCAAAATAGCACAGTTATTTTGTCTCAACAGAAATACGAAGAGAAAATGTGTTGTTGCTACATTGATTTAACAAAAAGAGCATGACAGCAAAACAACATCATTTATATACTAAATGTTAAATGAATGTAAACCACAAAAATTTAGTTTATTTTTTTATTTTTGTCAATCTAAATATTATCGTTTATTTTGTTATGATCAATTAATATAGGTTGTTCTTATTTATTAAGAGCATGGTAGCAAAACAACACCATTTATATGCTAATGTTGCTACATTTATTTAACACCAATCTAAAGATTTTATTAGCAACATTCGTATTTTCAAAGTTTTTGTTTATTTTAGTAGTAAAATGGTACATAATTACCATCACATATGTATAAAATCAAGTCTACAAACAACAACACTATTTATATGTTAATGTTGCTATACTGATTAAACAAAAGAGCATGATAACAAATGTGTATTTGCATTTTTTATTTATATTTATTTAAATGAAATAGAGATTTATGTATATTTGTATTTTTTTATTTTTTTCATAAATTTATGTGTATATGCATTCTATAATATTTGACAATGTCTATGTATTTGGACTATTTGAATACACTTGGTATAAAATATTTAAATATTTGACAACGCTTGTGTATTTTTATTTTTTAAATATTTAAATAGATACATTCTCAAATTTATATCTATATATATAAAGATGATTATTTTTTATAATATTTTGTGGTGTAAAAATGTATAAATTCAGATACATTTATACAATATAAGTAGCATCTTATTATTATTTTTTTCATTATTATATTTCTTTTTTTTAGTTTTATATTAATAACAAATTAAAATTAATGATTTACTAACATTGATAATAAAACAGATTATATAACTGTTTTAATATAATTATGTTCATTGTATTATAAGTTTAAATTTATTTAATATATTTTTTACTATAACTTAATTATTAAAATTGTAAATTAAAACTTGAAGTTAATGAGAAAAAATATTTTTATTTTATTTTATTTTAATAATATTTTATATTTAAAAAATACAAATACATATATAATAATAAAAATAAAAATACTGATAGATATGTATTATTTTAGATACAAGTATACAAGTCTTCTAATTTCACCATCTCATACGTGCTTCAGGAACATAATAAATTAAAACAATTTCATGAAATCTGAAAAATAAAATTTCCAAATTATAATTAGAGTGTTTTAAAAAAAAAAACAACTCTTTGTGTGTATTACCTTTGTTCTCACATATGGTAAGAACTATTTTAAGTAATATATTTGTCCTTTTATGACAATTCTTTCAAATGTTTTACTTTATTTTTTATTTTTTAACGAAACATCCTCGTCTAATTTATATCTTCTACTTAATAAATAATAAATATTTTAATAGGATAAAATTATCCACTGATTGAAATAGATGACAAATAACTAATAATAAGATAAATTGTATAACTAATATTCTTTTTTAGTATTTTATTTTATGTAATAAATACGAATATGACATAATTTACAAATTATAATTAAATTGAATGATCCAAAGTACAATGTTTAGAGAAGGGTGTGCGCGCTTAGTATTTAAGAGCTACAAATAGAAATCTCCCCTTCTCACCTTACAAAAAAAACTCTCTTCTTATTATTCATTCTTTACCTTAAAATACTACTTTCACTCAATTCTCCTTCTTCCATTTGTGCACCTCATCTTGCAAGAATTATATTATATTATAATATGTTTTAGTTTGTTTATATTATTCTTAAATGACTATGATTTAATTATATTATAATGTGGTGATTGTGGTATGATTTTATTTTGATATATTATAATTATATAATAATAAATAGTTGATGAAATTTACATTTGAAAAATATTTGAGATGAGATACATAACATGACTGTGTGAAAGATAAATACGTGAACACGGATCGATCTTGACCAAATTTTCTGAGGAAACAAAAAATAGTATACTCAATATATATTATTATTATTATCACTAATACAATTTAAACGAGTATATAATTTAATACAACCATAACTATAAAAAAAAAACCACACATACTTAAAAGATAGAAAAATTTGTGATAAAAAAAAGTCACAATTAAAAACTAGTGATAAAAAATACATAAAAATTAAGATTCTAAATACAAAAGTATTTTTGAAAATATAAAAACATTTAAATTAGTTACACCAAACCACTACCCCCGAGACTTACCAATTCGACTCAAAAAAAAAAAATTACACTGTTTAAGTGATTCAAAAAATACTTTACATCATTTAAAAATTGTTAAAATTATAAAACAAAACCTTTAACAAAAATCAACTTAAACTTTTAATTGAATTTCGTACAACAAAGTCTCATCCCATGACTAACTCACATAATCATTTAGAACATAACATTTCAAATCTAGAACAAAACTAGTTTATTTTATTTTGTGTTTCCTTGTGCTTTTGAGTGTCAATAGATTAAAGAAAGAATGAAGAAAAAACACTTAAATAAACTCTTGTTCACCTAAAAAATTATAACTCTAACCAATAAATACATCAAATAAGTTCTAAGTGATAGGACATACCCCTCAGCAAATTTACACGTATCTCTTACGAGACTAAATTAAATTTAGAGGAAAAAAAAGGGTGGTTGCCGAAGAAAAACTCAAAGATGATTATTCTCCAATTTTTTTTAGCTATCTTATAGGTGACAATTTATTGATAAAAGAAAAAAACATATAAGATTATCCATGAGGGAAGATGGAAGATAATTTGAATAAGAGAATGTTTAGTTTTTGTTTTAGTGAGAAATAAAAATTAATTTAACTTTTTATTTATATCACACTATTTTTTCCTCGCTTTGACTTTATCTTTTGCCCCTAACATTCACAAACCTAAAATATGTTATTTGTTACACCTATCATATAAATATTAGAAATATTATACTTTGACATTCTCAGAATTATATGCAACTCTTTGATATGATGGTTTTAGAAGAAAATATATATAATAAAAAATAAAATTATAATTAAAATAATAGTATTACTGATTGTTAAGTAAATGTAAAAAAAAATAATAATAATATCAAAATGTATCATAAATATTTTTCTAACGAGCAAGTGTGATTCACATTCACTTGACAATCAAATATGTTATTATTTTATTTATTTATATATTTTTTTATTAAAAAACATAATATTTTATTATTTAAAGAGGGTTGTAAAGTGAAAGTGAGAAAAAATTAATGTTAAATAAACATTTTTCTATTTTTACTCATATACTAGTCCACTGGATATAAATATTTAATAATATATAAGTGAATATAAATTTTATTTTATGATTCAATTTTATAAGATTGAATTAGGTATATATTTTAATATTTAGTAATATACTATTTCAATATTAATTACATACTAATATTAATTTTTCTATTAATAAACACATATGACACAATGCATACTCTATTATATTATTCATTAACAAAGTTTAAACAAATTTTCCCTTCATACCAAGACTATTTTTTTCGTATTGTATTAAAAACTAAATATATCAATGTTATATAGCCTAAATTATTTTAGACATTTGTCTTAAAACATTTTTAAAAAAGTGCTTACTTACACTTTCCGTCTAGCTGGGCCAAAAAGAAGGGTGTAGCTAGTTATTTATCATTTACTAATTTAGATGGGGCAATGAACACCCATGTGAGTTTGTTGTAAGTTGGAGTCACGCGTCTTCACTGATGTTTGCAGTTGACTCTCTCTCCCTCCATAATTGCTACTTTTAATGCTTTTGTGTCTCAAACCACTTAGTTAGACTAGTGTTACAAACAAAAATTCAATATTATACTAAAATATAAAATATTATCTTTTATACACTTAAACAAAATTACATAATTTTGTTTATAATTCATTTCCAAAGTATTTTTTACTTCTAATTTTAACACATATTGCTAATTTAGTACATATATAGAGTCTTATTCTGAAATTAATTTAATGCATATTTGACTCTGTAATAATACTATAATAAAATCCTTAAATAAAATCCAATTTTTAGTATGTTTACAATTTAACAGTGAATTATTTCAAAAAATAATTATTAGAAATAGAAAAAAATATATTAAAATATGAGTTTATGTGAAAAGATTAAGAAATTTTAAAAAATTATAAAATGGTTTTTTTAATTATACAATTGTAAAAATAATATTTTTCGTATATATAATATTATTTTCCTATTATATTACTTATTTTATCTTGCATTTTTCTTCTTTTTTTTTCATTTCTATCCCTTCCTTCCCAGTGTTGGATACTTGAAGTGGAGCATTTAAAATTTCCATTATTGTTTTTCAATCATGCTCGTGAGCATTTATGTATGTATGAGTCATGATAATTTAACATGTATCATTTCATGGCGCTATTATATATATTTGTATAAGTATATGCTGTTAAGTAAATATTTTATATACCAATGGGTGAGATGCACAGTTGAAAAATAAATGCAGAAGATCTTGATCCAATTAGGGTATCGTTAATATGTTTAGAAATTGACTAAGAAGGAAGCATCCACGTTCGAGACAGTGTCATGTGAAAAAGAAGAAGAAAAACCATGCTTTGTCGAAATACATGGGTCTGAATCGTGAAATGGACATCTAAACATATAACTTATATACATGTAAATTTTTTATATGTATTTTAAAAACAAAATCATAAATCATATAATCCCTAATAATATTATCTTAATAAATTTAAAATCAAAATATAAATAATATATTAAAAGTATAATAAAAGATAATTAAATATACTTTATTTATTAACTTTTGTTATTAATAATAATTGGTACTTACACTTAATATATATATAATAATAATAATAAATAAAATAAACACGTATGAATAAAATATATCAAATCCCTTTAATTATACATTTTATCACTCAACTATATTTTTATTTTATAAATTTTATTATCCTAGATTTTTTGCTATGTATTTTATAATCATAGGTTCATTAATTATGCCTTTTTATTGGATGGGGAAACATGAGAAGTGAGTTTTGACCTTCAACTCATCATCCAATAAGCAAGAAAAACATAAATCTATATCATTAATAACTTAATGAATAACAAAACAACAAAAACATAAATATACATCATCAATAACTTAATAAAAAATAAAAAAATAAAATTACTTTATTCCATATTTATTCCATGTATACACAAGTAAGTATATATTTATTGTAAGTTATGCTGATTTTTCTAAAATATATTGTAGGAACTAATTTTGAATGCATGCGTCGTCAACAACAACTATTTATTATATGAGTCCAAGATCATAGTACAATATATCATATTGATGCATGTTTACACTCCTTATATAAGAAGTCTTCTATATACTTTAAACAAATAGTAGATTAATAAGTCAATTTCATTTAACATTTATTACATCACCTTTGCATAATGTCATATATATCACAATTTCAAATGTTATTAATTTAGTGTTAATTTTTTATAAAACATTTTGAGTGGTAGAACAAGTGTAAGGTAATAAAAGTACATGTGAATGCACCTTAAGGTATTTAAATTACATCATTAATTTATTTTTGTATCGTTATTAATCGATCTAATCATGTTTATTTTGAGTTGTAGTGTAATAAACAGATTAAAAATTATGTGTATAGTTACTATGTAATGTCAATTAGATGATTATTATGCGAGTTGATATTGATAGATGTTAGAATAAGACAATATGTTATAATTCACCAATATAATAATAAATCAAAGTATTACTTATTTAATGAATTAATACATATGTTACAATTTTTCAAAGAGACACAATACTAAACTTAAAAGCATTGAATTATGTTATAAAAACGTAAAAAAATTATTTTATTAATATTTATCACATTTTATGGTATGTGACAAAGTGGTATAAATTTTTACAGTAATAGATTTTTATACAATTTTTAATTTTTTTAACTTTGTTAACATTTTTAGTAATTTACAAACTACAGTGACAATTTGTTTTAGAGTTTATTATGCATTTAAGTATATTTTATATACAAATGTACTTCTGCATTCATTGATTTGTTTTCAATTTGTAAATTAAGTGCTTCTGCCTACATGTATAGTAGTATTATTTGCAGGTTTAAGCAAAAAATAACAAAACTTACATAAAGTGAACAAATCACAAAACATCTAGCAATAACTGTGTACACTTTCTATTTTTAATGACGGATTATAGTCATAATTAATTTTGCGACCCATAAATTTTTTAAAACAATTTATTTCTTCATTATTGCAACGACTTTATACCAATTCGTCGTTATTAAATGAAGTTATGACGATGATTTTGTCATCAACTGTTTTGTAATTTCATTTAATAACAACGAAATAACTCCAATGTTAATTTCAAAATTACCTTTAAAAATCTGTTTTAACCGTTGTTAAAGATTCTATGAACGTTAACAATAAAGACATATTTACTTGATTAAAAAATATTTTAATGTTATTTTATTTTGTAAACTTATTTTAATATAAGTGTATTATCTCATATATAAGATGTTGATAAAATGTGTTAAAAATGACAAATGTGACAAAATTTATAAGAGAATAATAATTGAGAGGTGAAAATATACAACCTAAAAATGAAATTATGTCATTTTATAAAAAAAACATGGCTATTTATAAATGGTAAAAATGGACAATCAAATTATACCAAAACAATTATAGTCCATATGAAAATCATAGACGTGTTGGGGGTATAATTTATTTTATAAATACTAGGGAAAATATAGGTATAAAAAGTGTTTGTGTTTGTAGTTTTTAAAATTAAAAAAATTAATATTAAATATTATTATTAAAAAATTATAAAATGAAAACGTAAACAAACTCTTTAAAATACATGTTAATTTAAAAATATTGTGAATATTAAATGAGAAAATGTTATTATATAAATTTAATTACCCTTTTAGTCTTTTTATCAAAGAACAAAAGTCAAGTCTACAGATGTTCAATATAGTCTAATTTTTTAAAAGTATTCAATATAGTGTTATGTAAGATTGACTTAATTAAAATAGATCTATCTTAATAATTCTGCATATTAAATTAAATTTTATATATCACTAGCACATTAAGTTATTTTAAAAAAATAGAATCATCATATTAAATTATTATTATTATTTTTTTTAAATTGAAACCAAATAAAACTATTTAGAAAAGGTTGAGACGATCCTAAACTTTTTAAAACCGAAAAAATATAATTGTTTTTTTAAAATAAAAGAGTAATTGAAGCTATTATATATTATCTTACATAGATAATTGATTGGGCAGGGGAAGTGTGAGTTATAAAAAGTGAAAGTGTTTGTTTGAAAAGTGTACTTTAACCCTACCTTTCCCTTTAAAGGATGACAGTAAAATCTGATAGTGTGTTGCTAATTTATGGCACGTTTTCTTGTTGCAGGTTGCTGCTGTAGTAGCTGTCAATCTGTTCCTGCAGAGCTCCATCACATGGTTTTTCCATTTCTGAATGTTTCGTAACATAAATCCCAAGCACTACATTCATGAATCATACACTTTCGTTTCTCAACACTGCACCTCTTTCAAACACTCCTTTTCGTCACTATTAATTCCTCACCAATTCCACATTCATTCCATGCTCAACATATTTTCACTTGCCATTAATTGCAATTAATTACTCACCCCTTCATCACTGTTCATGCTCACCATGAACGTCATTATAAGTTTAATAATCAACCGCAGAGAAATAAAACAAGAAAATGATCTTCAAAAACAAAACGTCAAGTTCTTCCTTTTCATTTTCAATTAAAGTTACTTCATATCCATGATATTAAGAATGGCCCAGATGTTGCAATCCCAAAACCTAGTACCAATCGAGGAACCAATACTTGAAAACGTCCACTGCTTCTCCTTGATTTCGTCCAGTGATGCTGGGATAAGGTTTCGTCATTGTTTCTTAAAAACAGGGTTTAATTGCAAATTCCCAACTTTTCAGGGACAGACAAACTATTCTTACAAATTAGAAGCTGCATTATAATTTATATTTATATTGAGAAATGGTATTTTAATATCTTTCTTTTCTTATATATATAACCAATTAAAAACTTTTATAATAGTATTGTTTCAAACTCTAGTGAAAAAGATAACATTGTTAGGTTCAATTAACACATTCAGGAAATATTGTTCGTTTTAAAAATTATACTCTATCAAGATTTTATTCTTAAAAGATATCTCAATAAATTAGAGTAAAATATAATATATAAACTTTCTTTAACTTCGATTCTTCTAAACAATGTAAAACTAAATTACACATATTGAAATAAATATGATAAAATAATATTAATTTTCAATATTATTATATGGTCGAAAATATCCAAAAGTTTCATAAATTGATATAAAAATAATTAATACATACTTTCTTATCTTAACTTACACCTTGATTAAATTTTAATATGTTGACAATTCAGTAACATATTAATCTAAATTATAATGGTTAAAAGTAAAAAATAGAATAATTTTGTACTAAAATATATAATCTTTTAATAAAATGTAGGTCAAAAAATAATTTTTTTTATGTATTTTGAATTTTGCAAGCATGTGTCACTACCAATGGCCAACCGTTTACTACTTTACACTAAATTCAACCTATCATATTCATGGCGGTGGGGACCCTTTCTTCTGAGATGCAAGGAAGAGTTTCCTTTTTTGTGTCAGATTACTTTTACCATGACAGGGGACATGGAACTGCCTTGTAGAATTCACAATAACTTTTTGTTTCCCCATTCATATCTCTCACATTCAAATTATAATCACACTCTAACTCCTCATAAATCATGTTTCTTATTATGTGTAAGCCATGACATTAATTACTATAAAAAACTGGACAAAGTGTGTTTCACTTCACATGCCTCTCCAGTACAATTATTTGTTTCAATGTATATTGATTTCTAGTATAATTATGTTTTTAACTTTTTGTAGGCCGTTGTGATTAGATTCAATCATGAGGTTAATATTTGTTAATAGTTAACTTCACAATCTCCTTAATTATCCTATGTTAAAGTTATGAAAAGCTTTAAAGGAATTAAAAGGTCAACAAAAATAACAGATGACCAAAAAATATATATAATTAAATAACTAACTACACAGTTAAGTTATAAATCGATACAAATGTAAGAGTTAAATATGTTCTTTTGATTTTTGACTTCTAATATTATTCAAACTTTAGATTTTTTGAGTATGGATACATGTAATAAGAAAATTGTTAAAATGAGTCATTATCAATTTTTTACATGATAAACGAGTTTTTGATATGAATTAGGATGATAAAAAGTACTAATAATAATATATTATAAATAATTTCTTTATTATTAGTAATTAGGAAATCTAAATTTTAAATTATAATAAAAATTAATTATAAAATTGACTTTCGTCTCTAGTCTAAACTTTAAACAATTTAAATATGATATGTATAATAAGAAAATTATTAGAATGAATAATTGTCAACTTTTTACGTGATAAATTAATTTTCTATATGAATTAAGATAGTAAATAATAATAATAATAACATATTCTAATAATTTTTTTAGTGTAAGTACTTAAAAACCTCTAATTTTAAATTAAGATAAAATAAAATTCATGTTATAATAAAGTAACGAAAAAATATTTAAATCAAAATGTAATAACCTTCCAAACAGAAATTAAGACAATCGGATTATCGTTCTAGATTAAATTGACAACGACGGGAACGGAGGATTGAATGGAAAGTTGCATTGAGTGGTGACCTTAAAATAATGACCAGTTATCTTGGTTAAGCTTTAAAATAAATATAAAAAGGTAGAATCCATGCACAACCCCACAAAACTTATTCTCCACCCATCCTTCCAATTTCCGACCATGTTTGAGGAACAAAAAGGATAGTTCGACACAGGGAATAGTAACAACATTCACCTCAAATAAGTACAATATTTTGTCACAAAAAAAAAGTATTATCATATCACATCCTATTAAAACAAATAAAACTAGGGAAAGGAAACCATAACACCATGCTAGGCCACAGGGCACACCTTATTGGGTAATGAACCCTTCAGGGATTCATCAATAATAAGTATAGTTTACAGAAAAAAATTAGTCCAGATAGGAAATATTAAACTTTGGAGTTTTTTTCTTTTTTTTTTCATTCATTTTCCTCTTAAAAAGTTGCTATAGTATCCAAGAATATAGGAGTTTTGATACCGTTTTCTTTTTTGTGAATAGTTGTATGAATTTGACATATGGAAGAATGTTTCTTACCAATAACAGTATCAACACTCCTAAATTTCTGAAGATATTATAGAACTTCTGAACAATATGTAACCTTACTTGAGAAAAGCTGGAAATTTCAAGTTGCTTGCTTCTTGAACATCATTGATCCAACCAAACTTCTCCATGAAAGGGTTGGCCAAGGACTCTGGTGGGTAGTCATCAATGCATTCGTTCCACACATTAGGACGATCCCTCAGATCCTTCATTACCTCCCACAAACAACTGTTGCATTTAAAGCCAGCCCCAAAGCTTATCATCAGTACTCTGTCACCCTTCATGAGCCTCTTTTTGGCCTCCATGTACCCCAGCACGTACCACAAGCTACTAGCTGAAGTGTTCCCAAACCGGTGGAGTGTCATTCTTGCTGGTTCAAGGTCATATTCACACAGATCTAAGCTCATTCCAATCCCATCAATGACAGCTTTTCCTCCTGTGTGGAGGCAAAAATGTTCAATCCCAGTCTTGAAGTTCAAAGGAGATTTGTTAGATTTATTAGATCCCCCACTTGAAGACTTAAGGGAACTAGGTTGCCTCAGTTTTTTTATGAGGAACACAACCATAAACCTTAGCAACTCCCTGGTTGGCAAAACCTTGGGTGACAACACCCTTAAATTATCAACAAAGGCTCTTGTAGCTGCCTTGGGAAGGTTTTTGGCAAGGTAAAACCCAAGCCTCCCTTCCTCATCTTCCTTCTGACTGCAGCAACTATAGGCATCTTCTCTTGCCCCATGATGAGTCCTCACCAAACACTTCAGCCTCAACATGGCCCTGTGCTTGAAGGATCTTTTGTTTGTCAAAAGTATGACACACCCACCACTCCGGAACAAACAGTTGGCAAGAATCATTGATCTGTCGTTGCCATTATACCAGTTTGGACTGAGAGACTCGGAAGTCACCAAAAGAGCAAACTTGTTCTTTTGTGACTTGAAAACGTTCCTAATGATGTCCAATGAAATGAGGCTAGCACTGCAACCCATCCCAGTGAGGTTGTAAGCCTTTATGTCCTCCCTCATTTTGTAGTGGTTTATGATTCTTGAAGTCAAGGAAGGAGCAATGGAGAACATAGAGACATTCACCACAAGCACATCGATCTGTGAGGGGGAAATGTCTGACCTTGCAAGGAGCTTGGCAATGCTGTCATGAAAAAACCCCTCCATTTCTGTAACACCATCGTTCAGTGTTGGAGTTGCCTCACGACCCTCGATGATGTTGCTTGGGGCATAAGTTTCCTCACCAATGCCAGAGTTGACAATGGCTTTGAGGAGGAACTTGTACTCATTCAGACCCAAATGCTTGTTCCTCTCTATGATCCTGCCACAACATTCAGTTCCAAGCTTACTTTCATCCCTTGGCTTGTACAGTTGGTACTCCAATATGTAACACTCTTGGTCCCTTCTCTGATCAAACACTTTCCAGATCAGGAAACACAAGTACAGTGTTGTTGCACCATAAAGTAATATGAGGAACTCCATTAGAGAGAGAGAGGAAGAGGAGAGGAAGTGAACGTAAGAGTCAGAAAGAATTTGATGGGTTTGAAATTCAAAAAATGGTAGTACTTTATAAGAAGGGTGAGAGTGATGAGAGAATGAGTTTGGTAGTACCTAAGATCCAAATGTCAATACTCAATAAGAATAGTAATAATATTGGTATTGATATTAATTAGCATTACCTCTTAGAAGCTTTCGTGTCAACCTTTATTTCTAGAAAGAAAGCAAGCACTAGTCACACTTTGAGCATGTTAGGAAGAGTTTTCTGGTGAGTAAGTCTTTCTTCCATAGTAGGACACCTTCATCCAAGTTTCAATTTCTTCCAAAATGTTCTCTATATTATATTACCATGCCAGCTAGTCTAGGCTGTAATAAGCAACTTGCTACAATAAACGAAATGACACATTGCAGGTAGTAGGTTTGCCATATGACTATCCACATTTAAGAAAGAAGATATATTGATAAACCTAGTCATAGCAAGATAAATTGAACTTAGAGAAGCCCAAAAATCAACGCAAATGAGAAGAAATAACCTATGATAATTCATCCTTAGAATCCATTTTATGTTGATCAAAAAACGACTCTCATAACCACACATTATAGTGTTTATAGTGTTTTTGTCGAATCGAAATGACATATACTAGTATTGTTGACTAAACTCATTAATTACTTGAAAATGTAACTTTGGTTCCATCCAATAAAAATTATAAAATTTAATTATTTATTAATATATAATTTCGATCCACGACACTAAATAAAATATATTTTTAATATGTTTTGGTTTGATCAACGTTATTGACCATAACTTTAAAAAAGTTTTTTTTATAACATCTCCATCTTTAATAAAAATAAAATAAAATATAAAAAAACTGTACTGAATGAAAGGGATGAGTGTAGATGAATGAGACGAGTATGTACGAAGAATATGAGTGTGAATAAAGTAGATAAGTTTGAATAAAGGAGATGAGGAGTGAATGAAAGATATGTATGTGGATGAAGGATAGAGTGTGGATGAATGAGATGAGTGTGAATAAAGGAGATGATTATGGGTAAATGAGATAAATATGAATGAATAAGATGTGTGTTAAGGAGAGTGCGAGTGAAGAAGATAAGGAGAAGAGAGTTGGTGAACAAAATGAATACGAATGAAGGAGACGAGTTTAAAGAGATTTATATAAAAAGTAAGAAAATAATACTGTGAATAAATAAATTTGTCATCTTCAAATTCTAATTGTTTAATAAAAAATAAGATACAACTCCTATTGATCATGATAGTTTGTTGTAATGTACACATTCATATCATATAAATTAACATTTAATATTTTTTTTAACATATTTATAATTATTAAAACACATTCTTTTTAGTTAATGTAAAAGATATTACATACATAAACTTATCATACAAAGATACTCATTAAATTTAACACACAACTGCACATAAATTTAAATGAAATCAATGATTTTTATTATTGTCACACTCTTAAAAATGTCATGCAGATAGACAAGTAGGTCATACACTTGAAATAGATTTAACTATAAAGCATATTAAACTTAAAAAGTAATTAATGTGGTAGTATTTGTGGGATACCTATTTTTTCCAAACCTTAACAGTGTTATTGAGTAAAAATAATAAACTATTATCTAATTACTTATTATTATTATTATATACAATAAAACTGTTATTTTCTATAATAACCACTTTAAAAATTATTTTATGATATTAAGGGGATAAAAGTAATCTCATTTTAAAGATGCAATACAACATAAGGGAACTTGTAGTCAGCCAAAGAAAGAAGACCAACAACAACCTATAAAACTGAAAAACCTTTGTGTCAATGCAACTATTGGATCTTATTACAAGTCAAGTCAAACCTTCATTTTTTTAAAGAAAGTCAACCTCAGTATAAAGTGTAATATTATGATAAAAAAAAAATACTGTGATATTTATATATGATTTGTTGATGAAACCTATACCTCATGAGCATGCCATCTTATTGCTGCTAATTAACAATAAATAAAAATCATAGCAAAATCATCCTCTAATATTGATCTCTCATCACTACACAATTTCAAAAAATGATCGGAAATTATGGTGTTTCGCAATAGGATCGACAAATTGATAAGTTTATAATGCATCTTTTTGCAGTCTATGACAAAAGTGCATGTTCCACTGAAAATGGAAAGGAAAAGTAAACAAAAGAAAGCAAAAAGAAGAAAGAACTTGAATTCAATGGTTTTGGAATTACACATTATCTTCTCAATGTGTCTCATATTTTATATGAACTAGGACGAACACATATATAGCACCTAGACTTGATTGATTTTCTTTGAGAAGTAAATTATTAATAGTTTATTACTATCTTTAGAATATGGACAAACTTTCTATCGTCTAGTCTAAAAAATGCCTCCTAAAAGACAATCGTGTCATGCAAATTTATACATTTTTATTCAATAAAAACTAACTATATTTTTTTTTTAACTTCCTGCAAAAATCTTCACTCCATTTTCGAACACCTTTTTTATCCTATAAATTTCCTAACTGACTAAATCAACACAGCACTTAATGCCTTAATCGATGCACACCTAATATGTCCTTCACAATTTAATGCATGGATAAGTTTTTGTGTTTAAAGTCAACAGAAGGCCCAACAAGTTAAGGAAAATAGTCGAAGCTTGAGCCGAAGAGTTATTATCCAAACAAGTTTGGTTCTAACGTTGAGGTCAACGTCTATGAGAAAAACGAAGACAACTCTTCATAAACGAAATAGAATATTTAAATATTCTTTATAAATCATAGTTTTAATAGTTTTTTTAGTATTTTATTATAAATGTATAAAGGTTGATACATTTCTTAAATATATATTTTTTATTTAATTTATTGCTGAGAGAAAAAAACTATTTCATTTCTTCTCACAATTTATCTATAAGGTTCTTTAATTTTTTGTCACTTTTTCATTTTTGTTAGAAGAATTTAATATGATTTTTTTGGTTAATGTTGCTACAACGATTAATGAGAGAGTAAAACAACACGTATGACATTTTAAGTTTTTTTTATTAGTAAGAAAATAATAATAAGTATTTCAAAAATACTTTAATCCTTATACAATAGATTCTAATAATATCATCTATTTTTACAAATTCAACTTAATAAAATATCATAAATGAATAAATCTTTAATATAACCTGTAAATATAATATTCTATAAAATCATTGCATGAAATTCAAAATTTTTCTCTATATTCCAAATAAAAAGTTTTAAACAGAACAAAAAAAAGTCTCACACAAAACTCAAATTGTGTAATATTTTAAGTTTATGTGGATATTGTATGATCTTTGTGATGAACTCCACAATCAACATCACCATAAATGTCCAACAACATACTAACCCCCCAATGAAAAATATATAAATATTGTTTAAGATTGTAGTCAACTTCATTGAATGACTCTTAATTGCAACACTTTTTCAAATCACTTCCGTAATTCACAACCTTAACTAAATACTACAATAAAATCATTAAAGAAAAACTAATTAAAGAAATTAAAATAGTTAGTTAATATTGAGTAAATTAGAGATAGTTTTATAAACTAAAAAATTTATTGATTTCTAGGATAGTTTCTATTATTATTAAAAATTTATAAAATAATTTTTAAATTAGTATTTAACCATTAGCTATCAAGATTTTAGTCACATACTACTTTATACTTTAAATTAGTCTTTATCAATCTTTTAGAGACTAATTTAGAATCTAAACATTAGTAGCTAAAAACTGAGGGGAAAAATGTAGCTAAAACATTAGTAGCTAATTTAGATATTAATTTAAAAATTATTTTATACATTTTTAATAATATTAGAAATCACTTTAGATATCAATAATTTTTTAGTTTCCAAAATAGTATACAATTTAGTCAATATAATGACTAATTATTTTTTGTTCCTAAAATTATGTCCTATTTAATAATTTTTCTTGTAGTAAAATGAACACTCATCCATAGTTACAACATAATTTATTATTATTGAAAGGAAAATATTTAAAAACTGAAAAGAAAACACATTGAAATTGTTTTCAATATAAAATAAAATTATAAATATGTACATTATGTGTCATCACCTTATATCTAAAACATTCAAACTAACCAACTAACCCATGTTAACCATAATGGAAAGTCTAACATATTTAAGGATAGTAAAAATCCAATTACATAGACAATTATTAAACGCAAAACAATTAAGTGCATCAATAAGAAAACCCTCCAAAATCTGAAAGCTTTACAAATATCAATCTCAATCCAAAGTCTCAAAGTTTTACGTAACAAATTTTTCTAGATTTATTATGTAACAAATTCATAGCCTAATACAATCTCTTCTATCATGACCTTTGACATTTTGATTATTATAAATGATTTTTAGAGATATGTTACTCAACCTATTAGCCAAAACCTTTCTAATATTTTTAAAGTGAAAATTCAAAATCAACAATCCTAACATTATCAGAGTTAGGAATAAAGGATATGATGTTAACCAGAAAGAATACAATTTTGAGTGAAAAAATTGGAACACAACATCACACACTGTCTTACCAGACATTTCTCCTACAATTAGTTGAAAGGTTCACTAAATAATATAAACTAATATAATATCAGGATCAATCACTTTGAAGAAATTATTAAAATAAATCAAATCAAAATGATATTGTTAAAAATGAAGAAATAAATGGAAGATGAGAGAAAAATCAGAGAGTTGTCGAATCTACACCAAGACAAACCTAATTAAAACTCTGATAAGAGAAGACAACCATAAATACATAAACCAAATTCTTAGAACAACTAACTCAATTATTCAGTAGAAAAGTCTCTACACTCTTTGGCTTTATCATATTCCTTAAGATTCTTACAAATTCTTCTAAACACTATGAATCATCTATGACAGAAATAAGATTAAACTAAAGTTTTTTTTTAAGTGAAAGATATAGTTTCTAAAAATATACCATTAACCAGTAGTTAAAAAATCAGGATCCTCGCATATTTAATTAATGTCATGTAAAAATTAATGAAAGTCGTGATATTTAAAGTAATTAATAGTTTCTCCATTATAACAGAATCATGGGTGATTATATTAAGTGTAAAATTTAGTAGTAGGCTATGGAAATTTTTTGAAGCCGAAGAAGAACACCAAACACTTTCGGCCAAATTAATGAGTGAGAGATAATGCTGTAATTAACCTACTTGTTTCGTCGAACATGTTGCTATGTTGTTGTCAGCCATGAATGATAATGAACCACTTTAGTTTTATGTATGCATCAACCCATAGGTATATATGCTACTATTTTGCTTTTGCCATTGCTAAGCATTGCCGAGCATCAACATGGCCTCTTAATGAATAATATTTATATTATAAAATGTCCTATATTTATTTAATGTAAAATTTTTAACACATATTTCATAAATAAGTTAAAAAACTTTCATTATGATAAACTTAATTATAATAACATACAGAAAGTAAATTTTAAATTTAATCTAATTTTAAAATATTAATTTATGAGATAAGGTTTACACCTACTTATATATTATATATGTGATATATAAGTGAGATTTTCAATAAAATTATCTAAATTATTTAAAAAAAACTTATAATTTTTGATGATTTTTTTTTTAATTCTGTCATGTTGGCATGTTTATTTTATAATACATTATCATACTACTGTTAGTAAGATAATGCAACTTATAAATACGTAGAATATGAAAGAGATACTTATGTCTGTCACGTACAAAACTTCAAATTAGCATTTTCTTTTTCCCTTTTTAGTTGTGTTAGTGTTTAACTTTTCCACGTCGTACAACCACGGATTGATACAATTGCTACAAAAAATATAACCAATATTTCTCCCTTTTTTTTTGTGTGATTAGACTCAGCATGAGAGGTAGTTAGGCATCTCTCACTTTCATGGCAAAAAATGGAATTATCCTTTTAATATTCTTTAACTTACTTTACGTGGTGGGAATAAATGTGCTGATGTTCATGCAAAGCTTGATTCTGCACATGTGCTAATTAAACCAAGGTTCATTTAAAACTCATTTAGTGCTTAAACCTATTTTAAAACAAAATTATCTCTAAAGATGATGTTTCTGAAAATGATTTAGTCCCATGATGTTTTTTCTCAAAAAAAAAATTACCTAAAAAAAATTGCTTTGGTGGGTATTTTTGCAACAAGTAAAAACTTCACACGACAATTTAATGTTTTATGAAAAGTTTAATGAATCATTTAGTTTCTATAGTCACATATGTTTATTTTTTACACCTTTTTTTTTTGTTTTTGTATATACCATTTCTAATATTTGTATCCATACACATTATTTTTAGCTTTATCATCTAAATTCATAAAATTTGAAAATAATATGCATGAAATATATATATATATATATACACTAAATACAAATATAATAACTATCATTATTTCCTTTTTTATCATCGAAAAAAAGAATGAATAAATAAAAATATTTTAGAAATACTCAAAACTTATTCCAACTGAGAAAGAAAAAATCATACAAAAATCCAAAAACACTTCGAAAAATAATTTTTCAACCTCTCATACTCCTAAAAAAAATCAGATCAAATCTAAAAAAATTGGTCTTTCAACCTCTCATACCCCTATAAAAAACCACTCATACCGACAAAAAATCAGACCAAATCTCCCCTTCTAAGCGTGTATAGACATATAACATATTAATCTAGTCCACATGCTTATCTCCTACTTGATTGGTTTAAGATGAACATGTAGTTAAATGAAAGAACACAGTTGTTGGTGGCATATATATCCTTTGTTGGTGGCATATATATCCATTGATTTGTGGATTTTTGCAAGTTGCATTGGAATTGAATGGGTGGTGTGTTGTGAGTTGCATGGTGGATGAAAACGTGAAGTTGGTGCAGCACCCAACAACACACAGAGAAGTAATCAAAGTGGTGGGTCAATTTCAGTTTTAGTGTTCTCCAAGTACATTTTACATAACAAACACATTTAAGTTTTTTCTAGCCATAGCCGAACTATTGGATGAAACTTCTTTAAATTATTACTTTCTTCTCAAACCTACAAGTCATAACAAATGATAGATGCATTCAAATACTTTAAAAGTAATACAAAACACTTTTCTTGGTAACATCTCGGAAAACCATCAATCATATAAAAATTATGATAAAAATTACTAAGTAAATTATTAAATAGAAACTAATTTAAAAAATAATAATAATAATTATATTAACTAAATTAGAAATCATTTTAGAAAAAAAAAATGTTTTTAAAATTAGTTTATATTATTGTTAAATAGTTTCTAAATTGGTATCTAATAATTGGTAGTTAAAACCTTAATAGCTAATTAGATACAAATTTAGAAATTATTTAATAATAATATAAACTAATTTAGAAATTAAATTTTTTTAAAGTCTCTAAAATAATATATAATTTAGTCAATATAGCAACTAATTATTTTTTGTCTCTACAATTAGTTTCTATTTAATAATTTTTTTGTGTAAATATTCTTTCTAATACAAGAAAATTTGATTATCAGATCTAATATCAATCAAATATTCCCAAAAAACGTCAACTCTAATAGGATATCAACAATTTATATATACGTGTGTGTATGAAAATTAATCATGTCATTCTCAAGAATAACTTTAAGAAAGTCACTTTATATTTTACTTTCCTTTCTTTAAGTGATTATATTCTAATTTTAATTCTTGTAGAACTACTTTTAAAAATAATTCGACCTCTTATTTGTGTACATGGATAGAGAAAATAGATTTTTTTTTTCGGGTGCAAAATGTATTTTCTACACGTTTTTTTTTATTATAAATATATGTATATTTTTTAAGCTTTAAAACTATGAAAGTATCTAAATCAACGAATTTTGGTTTAACTTTTATCTATAAAAAATCTAAAATTATTATATTTAGTTTCTATTTGAATTAATTGAAAAAAATAAGTTAAGGAAATTAAAAACTGAAAATTCGTTTGAATGTTATAACTGAAAACAAACCCTGTGTCTTATTAATTAACTGCTAATGTAATATTTATCATACATTTATTGTTTACATAAACTTATGTGAATGTTAAATGATAATTTTATTTGTACTTACTCTTGTATGTATTACTATTACTATGTAAACATTGTGAAATCTTTAATTTTATGTCCTCTTGAATATATGTTATTTATTTATTTAAAATAAGTATTAATACTAAATAGCGATTTTAAAATTTGGAATGAAAAATACTACAAACACACTGAAATTAAAATTTACCTATTTTATAGATGATAAGTTTGATTTTCAAATTATAAAAAGGTGAAAAATTGTTTATAGATAGAAAACAAGCTTCTCAGGAATAGCTTAGCACATTACGTGATAAGCTTATCAATTATTTTTCTGTGTCATCTGATTTTGGGTTATTTAAAATTGAACTTCTTATATAAGCAACTATTATTTATGAGTTGGTTAACATTTATATTAAATACTATAGAAAAATATATAAAATATTGAAGAAAAAAATATTTGTAAATAAACAAATTTGTTAGAGCAAATATCAAATTGATAGTTTAAAATTAAGTGAATTCTTATCAAATACGAATGGAAAAATAATATATAAAGATATTTACATTAAAAAAAATAATTAGTATTTTATATTTTAAATAACATGTTTTAAAGTGTATCTAAGTGATATTTTTTTTTTTTATATTTCACTAAACTGTTATATTTATATTATACATGAATACTATTATAGTATGATGATGGATGAATTAAAAAATATAATTTTAAATAATAAATTTGATATATGAATGTGTGTGTTATTTTGTGATTGATGAGATATAAAATCTATTATGTGTTTAACATAATGGATGTATATTTTTTAAGTTATACATTTTTATTTATTATAATAAATTAATAATGAATTTAATTATGTCTTGGCGGAGACATAGTTATTTTGTGAGAGGACATAGTTATCTTGAGCTGATGCAACACACAAATGGCGAACGAAAGTCTTGTTGGGGAAGGGTTGTTGATCCTTCACTCAAACGAATGTCAGTAATTTATTTCTCCAGGACCCCATGCTTGTTCATCTACGTGTCTTGGCCAAACGTGTCTCCGCCAAAGGACTCTGTGTTTAAATGATACCACAGACTTTTATTTTTATAACTTTACTGTACAAAATACTCACTCAACCAGTAACTCTGATAATGGTTATATAACTATGAACAAGCAGCGTGGAAAGATCTAATCAAAGTAGTAACCGTACCATAAAATATATGATCATGCTCCTGCACCGAGCGAGGGAAGTGAAATTTGAATCGAATAGGGTTCGAAAGGAAAACCGGCGAATTTTGGCGCTCCTTCTTCAGCTACCATTTTCATTTTGCCTTACGAGTCCAAGCCCTATTTCTTTTATTTTTTATTTCTATTAACTTCACCCTCTTTATTCTTTGGCAACTTCTTCCTGCACCTCTACATTCTTCTTCCTGCACCCATACATTATCTGAAAAGACGGTTTTGCCCTCTTTAAAAAATGACTTCCGGATTCCTCTTTCCGAAATATTTCCGGAACATCATTTCTGGAACGTGTTTTAATGTATTCTGGATTCATCAATCCGGAAAGTATTCCGGAAAAGCTAATCCAGAATGCTTTTTTGTTTTCTGGATTTTCTATTCTGGAAATACTTTTTTTGCTTACGGAACCATTAATCCGGAAACAACCAAAACTGTGTAAAGGATAATTTTGGTATTTTTTAAGAATGTAGGGGTGCAGGAAGAAGTGGCCTTATTCTTTTAACACTGCTTTATAATTGGGCCGAAGGCCCAAAACTAAAATAACCTAACCCACTGTGCCGGCAGATATATAAATCCTCTCCTTCTACAACAAATAGGGTTTCTGCTCTGCTGCTACGATGGTATCGTCTTTTTTCGCTTACATTCTATAACCTGATACAATCTGATTCTGATGGTGTTTGGATTTTGAATGAGTGTAGGGGAAGGGAACGGGGAGTTTCGGTAAGAGGAGGAACAAGACTCACACCCTCTGTGTGAGATGTGGCCGTCGCAGCTTCCATCTCCAGAAGAGTCGGTGTTCGGCGTGTGCTTTTCCAGCGGCGCGCACCAGAAAATGTAAATTTTATACGTTTTAAAATAAGCGTTTGTTTAAAGATTCGGTTTTGACTCGTTGATGGTTTCAGATAACTGGAGCGTGAAGGCCATTAGGCGAAAGACCACTGGAACTGGAAGGATGAGGTACCTGCGTCACGTGCCTCGCAGATTCAAGAGCGGCTTCAGAGAGGGTACTGTCGATTAATTATTTTAGTATTTAAATCGTGGGCATTGATTTAGGGTTTTTCTTAACGTTGTGATTTTGAATCAGGTACCGAGGCTGCACCCAGGAAGAGGGGAGCGGCTGCCAATGCCTAAGCTTTGGAAGGTAGCGATTTTCCTGGATCATTGAATTGTAGGAGTTAAGGCTTCTTTGATGTGCGAAACCCTGTGGAACATTTTTTCTTTCTGTCGTTTTAATCTCATTTGATATATATGGATTTGTATTTCTATTTGAGGATGATAAGGAATTTTGGTTTGATAGTTTTTTTACGTCTATATTATATTTTAGTGTTCAACTCAGGCCTCATTTTTGGTATTGTGGTTCGCAATGAATATAATTAACTACTTTATGGCCATTATGCTAATAAGGTAGTTTTGATTATGGCCTTGGCTTAGATTTTGTTCATACTTACATAGGTTCTGGTTGTTTGAATGGAATATGTCTGCCCCAATCAATAAACAATCCTGATACAAATCGCTTTCCTGATGTCAAGTGTTAGGTTATGTTTGAAGTTTTGGTTTGTAATAGATATTTTGGACTGGGGTCTCACTTGTGGTTGTATTCATTGGGCCTTCATGTGGTCGGTTTTCTGGTATTCTTGAAAGTTCTTGGTTTTTTCCATCCAAGAATCTGATTTGAAGTTATCTTTTTAGTTTGACTGACATTCGGTTGAATTGTGTATAGGAGAATTTGCGATTAAAATATGCCACTATTTATATGATTTATCAAAAGGTCATTGGTTTGTTGTTATGCAATCTCAAATGGCTTGATATCCAAGCTGGCTAGAATAGTTTCGTCAAGAAATGCATAAAGACATCTCAATAGGCACGAGAGAGATAACATAACCATGAATGTTAGAAATTTCCGACAACCATGTCTCACCCGTTAATATTTCCATGATAGAAGAATTTGAGAATATGCAAGTCTGCAGTAGATATAATTTAGCTAGCTATAGGAATATGTTTTGCTTTTCCTAATCAATTCTGCATGTAAAATTCTATAAATGCTGAAAAATTTACTCTTAATAATCCCTAGTTGTTGGACACAATTTAGGAAATTGCGTTGTTCATAATTATTGTTGGGTTGCTTCCAAATAATTATGCTATCATGACAGTACCCACAAGAAACATATAAATTCGTCTCTTACATTTTCTTGAAATATTTGTACTCTAACCTATTGTAGTATTTATTCCATCTCAATCTCCAGTATTAAATTATAATAGTTATACTTAATTTCTCAAAAAGCGGTGATATAAGGTTAAATAAGGGTTTCTTCATTTTTTTTGTTTTTCTTTCTCAAATAACTGACAATGGCAATATATATGGTCAAACTAGGTTTACCGTAAATGTGATATTACTATCGTTGCCAAAAGTTACGTTAAATAGGTTTTTTTATCTTAAAGTTACAGGGTTACTTACCTTGAAGTTACAGTATTTTTAGTTTTCAATTTGTTCTTGCTACTTTAAATGTTCTGTTTAATTTTTTTAACAAAAAGAGTTGTATAGTTCTTTCGACAAATTGAGCCATAAAATTTATAATTCTTTAGAAACTATATGCTGCCAATTTTGTATGGGTCGCTTAAACTCGGTGTCTCTTAAAAATACGTAGGCCTTCATGCAAAAAAGATTGATATGGTGAGTTAACTTTGAAGATTATATATATATGTAGCTTATAAAAATGTTTTAGAAAGGTTTTGATAAGATTCATATTTAAATGACAAATTCACCTTAAATGAACTGTGGCATTATTTTACTTTCAAAATCTTTAATTATAGCAACTCCATTGGAACAATTGTTTATCTCTTTTCCTTCATTGATCTAACAACTCATTTTGTCATTGATCTTTAGTTGTGTTTTTATATACAAAGGTGAAGGGATTTTTATTTTTAATATATATATTTTTCTAAATTTTCAAAATGACTTTTTTATTTTTATTTTTTATAACTACACCTTTATATAAAGAGGATTCTTCTTTAAAATTATTTTTGGTGTATATATATTTTTTTTTCAATCTTATCTTTATATTATTATTTTATTTTGTAATTTTGTAGAAATTATAACATCCTTAAATATTTTCAAATTGTTATGACTTGTGCTATTTTTTCTTATCGACCCCTCCTTTGTTCCCTCTTGCTTCATCAGTGACAATGTTTCCGTCTTTCCTGATCGAGAACCTGATCCAGACAATAGAGGCTTGAGAAAGTTGTTGCCATTAGTCCAGTTGTTTTCGTTGACTACAGAAGATGTTGTGTCCTTTGAGGTTGAAGGGAAAGTGGGAGAGTTGGAACTTTTTCTCTTGAAATTGAAAATGTGGAGTTCTTCTCATGTTGTAGTTTGTTTTTGTCGCAGTGGTCAATCCGGTTCCAGTCTCTTCAAAGTTCGTATTGCAATTATCGATCAATGGCATAAAATCTTTAAGTTTCGTTTTCTTAATCAAGACTTAGAAAAAGAGCTCACACAATTGCAGGTAACACGATGTATTGTAAGTTGTTTTTCTTCACAATATAATTGGGGTTGCCATTGGAAGTGAGCATAAAATATAGTGTAACATTAGTTTAGTTTTTATTTAGTTTATATGCAACGATGTTATGTTGAAATGCAGTTTTTATGTTTAGATGCAGTTGAATTTGTTGTGCTTAATTTTAATAATGATTAATAATTATTTTTATTGTTTGTTTCTGTCTTATATTTTTGTGTAAGGTTACATTTTTCCTAGTTTATTTTGTAGGTGTTGAGGGAAGCAATTGCTTTGCGAAGAACAAAAGATATGACATTAATTTTAACAATGACTAATAATTATTTTTATGGTATATTTTTGTCTTATATTTTTATGTAAGGTTACGTTTTTTTTGGATTATTTTGTAAGTTTTGATTGTAATTGCTTTGTGAAGAAAAAAATATATGACACTGGTGTTTCTGTCGCCTAAAACTGTTGAGATTTATTATGTTGAGCTTTCTATGGAAGAACTAGACTTGTGTGATCGGGAGAAAGAGAAAATAAAGACATTGTTGAGAATTGAGAAGAAATTTTATCTTTCTCAACAATACTTTTATTTTCTCTTTCGCCTGATCACACAACTTTGGTTCTTCTATAGAAAGTTCAATATAACAAATCTCAATGATTTTAGGTGATAGATATACTAATGTCATATCTTTTGTTCTTTGCAAAGCAATTATTGTCAAAATCTACAAAATAATCCAGGAAGAATGTAACCTTAGACAAAAATATAAGACAAAAACATACAATAAAAATAATTATTAATCATCATTAAAATTAATGTCATATCTTTAGCTCTTCGCAAAGTAATTGCTTCCATCAAAACCTACAAAATAAACTAGGAAAAACATAACCTTACACAAAAATATAATACAAAAACATACAATAAGAATACTAATAATTATTAATCATCGTTAAAATTAAGCACAACAAATTCAACTGCATTTCAGTGTAACATCGCTGCATATAAACTAAATTAATGTTACACTATAGTTTATGCCCACTTCCAATGGCAACCCCCAATCATATTATGAAGAAAAACAACTAACCATGCATCGTGTTATCTGCAATTGTGTTACCTGCAATCATGTGAGTCCCTTTTCTAAGTCTTGATTAAGAAAACGAAACTCAAAGATTTCACGCCATTGATCAATAATTGCAAAACTGGGTGTGAGGAGATTGGAACCGGAGTTGACCATTGCGATATTCATGGATCTACACTAAAACGAACTACAACATAAGAAAAACTCCACATTTTCAATTTCAGGAGAAAGTTTGACCTCTCCCACTTTACCTTAGCCCCAATGGAGACAACATATTTTGTTGTCAACGAAAACAACCAGATGGCGACGACTTCCTCGAGCCCTTGTTGTCTGGATCAACAAAGACACAAACATTTTCAACAAAGGCAAGAGGGGTTGATAAGGAAAGATCGCACGAGCCAGAACAACGATTTGAAGATATTTGAGAAAAAAGAGAGATAGAGTGAGAAAGAGGGAAGAGAGAAAAATGGTGATAAAATCCAAAAAAATTAAATTGCAAAGCAATTGTCTCGTGAAAACTAAGAAAATGGAAATATATTTGTAAATTTAAAACTGCTCTAATAATTGTTATAAGTTTTACAAAATAACCAAAATAAAATTATAAAATAAAGTATTTATATAAGAAAAAAATTTGTGTATATCAAAAATAATTTTTAGAAAAGTCTTCTTTATATAGAGGTATAAATTATTAATATTGATTTTATTTTATTATAATAAAATAATGTCATTACCCTCTTTTTTACAAGCTATATTACAAAACAGAAATAATAACTTAAATTGAAGAGGCCAAAATCTTAATGTGGCATATTATAGGGCATTAAGTTAAATTCTTTACCTCCATAATTTAAAAAAGCATTTCCATATATTCTAACAATTCAATTTTATCTTTCTTTGAAATTTGGTTTTTGATTTGTACATTTTAAAATATATTTTTTTATTTTTAATTTTTTAAATAATTTTTTAACAGTTAATTTTAAACAAGATTAATTTTAATTGTCATTTTGCATTTTAAAGATAATTAGTTTTTTTCATACAAAGGCTTTTTTTCTAATAGTAAACAATATTTAAGTAAATCATGAAAATATTTCACATGCGAGTGATTAAAACTTTGTACAATAATTTTAAAATACAACATGAATTTTATATGAATTATAATTATGTTTCTATTGTTGTTTCGTACAACACATGAATGTATGGTGCAAACGACTTTCTTATTTGTGATATTATGGGTAACTGCAATGCATTGTGGGTTTTGTCTCATATTAGAGTATCTTTTGAGATATATCCACAGTTGATCATGCGTTACAAAATGCCAGTGATTCTCCTAAATATACTCTGCATTTGTTGAAATAACATTAGACATTTAAAATATTGAAATAAATAATTATGGTAAATAATAATAGATACAGAATAATATAAATTACTCACCGAACAAACATGTTCTTGTTGTGACGCTGATCATGTCTAGCCATCATTTAGTCAATGTCAAATCAGAAAAATATGGTCAGTAAAGTGCAATCATCGATTTTCAATAACAACAACTACATCTCCTTCAGAAGGTGGGAGAGGCTAGGAAATCATTTGTTTTTACTCAAATTTTTGCAATACATTTTTTGATAATTGGTGTTATGACCACATCCCAAGTCAAATATATCTCAAAAACATGAATATAGTCTCAAACAATCGACAAGGACGATATTCATTATAAAGGTTCCAGAACATCTAACATAGGTAAGACTGTCTATTTGCACACACAATACCAATTGTACATATATAGTCTCCAAAAGAAAACTTTTTGTTATGTGAGATTGATATCTCTCATTCCAATCCTTGAACTCAACATTTTAACATATATTCAACCAAAACTAAAATTAAGTTAAATTATATGTTATTTACCTATATAATTTCTGCTCGCGATGATCAATCTCTAGTTCTATCATATCTATCTCAACAAAAAGAATCACATCATACAATTAATAAATTATTTAAAAAAAAGTTACTCACCAATTCAATAGAAGCGACAATTTAATATAATTATCGACAATGGTGAGCAATGCAGTTCAAGTAGGACTTCACACTCAAGAAGGGAAGAAGGCAAGGGGTGCAGGCTTCACTGCACAGAAAAGAAGTAGTGGAGAGAGAAGGGAAGTAAGATTTAATATAAATATAAAGTACGGGTAATTCCTTGTTTTCATATAATCTATGGGTTGCATTTATTGGGGTGTAGAATGCAGAATATGCATAACCCATTTCTCTGTTTGCAACAATAAAGCTCCTCGACAGAGTTTTCCTCATCTGCTCTGTTCCCGCGATGGTATTACTTCTTTCTCTTATTATTTTTATTTTCTATTTCTATTGTTTTCCCTTTTCGTGGCGGTAACATAACTTCGCCTACTTTATTTTTGGCAAATTCTTTCTTCCTTCTACACCTCCATATTAATTATAAAAAATTAATTTTAACTTTTTAAAAAAATTTACATATTCTTAAATAATGATAACATAATCTCAATTGAACTTCTCCATCCTAAACTTTTCTTTTAGCCGTAAGATTTTCATTTTTTTCCCATTGCAATGTTTATGAAAGTAATTTTGTCATTTTAGCGTGTGTGGAAGGATAGACAAGAAGATTAATTGTATTTGACGTTGTTTAGTGCAAAAATAACTTTTTAAAAAAAAATTTGTATTCCACTTCTGCATTTTGTTGATTTTTTTTTTCTGAATTTTATGGCTTTCAAAAGAATAAAAAAAGGCAAATAAAAACACAATCACTAATAAAAACATTACAAAATTTATCTCAATCATCAACATACATCACTAACCACCACAAATAATCATCACTTGTAAATAAAGAAAAAAACACTACACTATCTACCATATTAAAAAAAATATTGTTAAAATTAAAAAAATATAGACGTGCAGAAAAAAAGTATGAAGTTACACAAAGAATTTGCCTTAATTATCTAGCACCACCAAACTAAAGAGTAACCTATTGTAAAAAATAACTATGCTAGTATGTAAATATATATTTCATTTGGGCTCTTGTGCTTAAATTTGAAGAGAGGTTGGGTTTAGGATTCTTGTTTCTAAGTATCAAATGCCGGGTTTCATTCAGTTACAAGTTTTTTATTTGAATTTTCTGACAAGTATTGTGAGCAGTATCATTAGCATGGCTTATTGGAATGTTCTATTAGCAACCATTTACAAAGCCTATGATTCTTATTTTAAATCATTTTAGGTAAGTATTTTCTTGTGGACGCGAGACACAGCATCAGCATCAGATAACCAAGTGCAAGAATTTAGTGTTTTTGGACCCATATTCTGAGACTAAATATTATCTTAATAAGAAGATTAAGAGCACCCTTGTTACAGGGAATTATAGCGTTAAGAAGACCTGCTCATGTTGACATATTATTGGTTGTTATAGTTATAACACCTTCGTCATCAATTACGAAAAGAACTGAACTCAGTTTTTTAATAAAAATAGGACCATAATAACAACATTTAAAGTAGTAAAACAAACGAAAAATAAGGATACCATAATACTAAGATAAAAAAAACAATTTTACGTAACTCTTGGAAATGGTGTTAATATCGCAAAATGGCAAACATTGTTCGGCCCTATACATTCTCATTGTTAGTTATTAGAGAAAGAAAAACATAAAAAAAACAAACACTTCTTAAAACTTCTATAATCTTATTTCGAGAAATTAAGTATAACTCCCTACAGTTTAATAGGTGGAGATTGAGAAGCGATGATTACTAAAAGGTTAGAGTACAAATATTTCAAGAAAATATAACAAAGAGGAACTTAAAGAAGATAATAATGACTGTTGGTTCTTGCGCCGTGTTTTGTGGAGTGACATGATGCACAACAATAATTGTAAATATTGCAACTTCCTTAATTGTGTCGAACGAACTAGGGTTTATGAAGAGTAAGTTTTTCAATATTTGTGGAATTTAACCTGAGAAATTGATTAGTAAAGCACAAAATATTCCTATAGATAAATTATATCTAATGCAGACGTGCATATTCTCAAATTCTTCTATCATGGAAACATTATCAAGTGAGACAAGGTTGCGAAGAAATTTAAACATTCATATTTTGACATCTCTCTCACATGAATTGAGTTGTCTTGCATTTCTTCCTTGTTGAACTATTCAAGCTAGCTTGGATGGCAAGCCATTTGAGATTATAACCACAATCCAAATGACATTTTGATAAACCATCAAAAATAGTGGCGTATTTTAATCTCAAATTCTCCTATAGATAATTCAACCGAAACTCAGTCAAGCTAAACAGATAATTTGGAAGGACAAACAGGAACTTTCCAGAATACCAGAAAACCGACCACATGAATGCCTAGTGTATACAAGTGAGAACCTAGTCCAGAATATCTGCTACTTTACGCAACCAAAACTTCAAACATTACTTTACATCAGGAAAGCGATTTGTTTCAGGATTGTTTATACTAGGGCAGACATATTCCATTCAAATAACTAAAACCTATGTAAGTAAGAACAAAATCAAATCCAAGGCCGTAATCCAGACTACCTCATTAGCATAATCACCAAAACTAGTTAATTATATTTCACTGCGAACCACAATACCAAAATTAAGGCCTGAGTTGTAAACTAAAATATAGACGTAAGAAAAACTATCAAACCAAAATTCCTTAGCATCATCCTCAAGTTGAAACACAAATCCATATATATCAAATGACATTAAAATGACAGAAAAAAAAAATGTTCCACAGGGTTTCGCACAACACAAAAGCCTTAACTCCTACAATTCAATGATCCAGAAAAATTGCTACCTTCCAAAGCTTAGGCATTGGCAGCCGCTCCCCTCTTCCTGGGTGCAGCTTCGGTACCTGATTCAAAATCACAACGTTAACAAAAACCCGAAATCAATGCCCAAAATTTAAATACTCAAATAATTAATCGATAGTACCCTCTCTGAAGCCGCTCTTGAATCTGCGAGGCACGTGACGCAAGTACCTCATCCTTCCAGTTCCAGTGGTCTTCCTCCTAATGGCCTTCACGCTCCAGTTATCTGAAACCATCAACGAGTCAAAACGGAATCTTCAAACAAACACTTATTTTAAAAAGTACAACAGTTACATTTTCTAGTACGCGCTGCTGGGAAAGCACACGCCGAACATCGACTCTTCTGGAGGTGGAAGCTGCGACGGCCACATCTCACGCAGAGGGTGTGGGTCTTGTTTCTCCTCTTACCGAAACTCCCCGTTCCCTTCCCCTACAGTTATTCAAAATCCAAACACCATCAGAATCAGATTGTATCAGGTTATAGAAAGTCAGCGAAAAAAGACGATACCATTGTAGCAGCAGAGCAGAAACCCTAATTGTAGCAGAAGGAGAGGATTTATATATGTGCCGGCACAGTGGGTTAGAATATTTTTGTTTGGGGCCTTCGGCCCAATTATAAAGCGGTGTCAAAAAAACAATAAAGTGGGTGAGGTTAATAGAAATAGAAAAATAAGAAGAAGACAAATTCTTCTAACACCCAACATTTTGAATCTGTACCTATACAATTTTAAATTTCTAAAAATACTTTTATTCTGGAAATAAAAATTCAAAATTAAAAACAATACATTCTGAAAAACAAATCCAGAAGAAATTATATTGTGTTATGGAAATAAAAATCCAGAAATAAAATCAAAATTCCATTCTAGATAAAAAAAATTTATTCAAAAAAAATGAGAACATATTCCAAATGTATTTTTATATATACCTTTATTTTATGGACATTTTCTTCATTTTATCTAAGGAAATTTTCGTCTTTTCATAGTGAAATTGGGTGCATTAATATGATTAGGAAGTAATAAATAATTGCCTAAAAAGAATAGTGCTTGGACTCGTAAGGCAAATGAAAATGGTAGCTAAAGAAGGAGCGCCAAAATTCGCAGGTTTTCCTTTCGAACCTATTCCATTCAAATTGATTTCATAACAGCTTGCATAAATCTCTCAATCAAAGAGGCGTCTCTATGTCGGATAGCTCAACTGCTGAGTTGTAACTAACTTCTATTTCTTCAATTTTCGTGTTGCAATTGAAGCTAAGTTTGGAAGATGAACAGAAACGGGAGGAAGATCGGCGTGCAAAATTTGCATATGAGCTAATGATTGGTAATGCCTGTTATACTGCTCTCACTTATCTACAGAATTGGCTATATTCATTGTCTTGTATCTAATTCTATCGGAAAAAATGTATTGTACTGAGCCACCCATCACTGTTGATGTAGATCGTGCACCGCCGGCAATTGTAGGTCTTGTTGGTCGGAAGAAGTGTGAGCAATGTGCTGGAGATCTATATTTTTTTCCTTCAGGTAATTTCTTTCTAAATGAATTGAAGTTGTCTGCAGAAGCTTCTTTTGTTATCTATTAATTTCTTGGTGGTTCTAAGTTGTAACATTATCCTACTGTGTGATGATGCTGAACATTGCATTCCAATGTATAATTCACTTCACTTGCTCGGTGCACGAGCATGATCATATATTTTATGGTACTGTTACTACTTTGATTAGATCTTTCTACGCTGCCTGTTCATAGTTATGTAACCATTATCAGCGCTACTGGTTATCTGAGTTTTTCTGTCAATTTCTCACAGATATTTTGTTGGTACAATTTTCGTGATATGCTTTTCTTATTGACACCTTTCTATTGTAATCAAGATGTTGAAATATTTATTAGTTAAGTAATTAGTCTACTAAGCTGTGATTGATTGTTGTTATCGAGCTAAGGTGTTGTTGGCATGTAGCAATTTTGTCCTGACAGGAGTCGATTGATGTTCTCTGAGGTTTATAATTCCTTTTTGCATCTTCAGTGTTTACTTGAGCATTTGTTGCACAAGCACATTACTTTTAATACGGTCACAATCAATCAAAGGTGGAGATATGAAGTCAGTGTTGAATAGTTATTTTTAATATGATCTTAGTTTTTTTATTACACTCCTACAGACACTGCTCATGCAAGAGTTACTGTCATCTCTCCGTAATCTAGTCGTAAACAATCCTTTTGACTTTCATGCAGTCATCTGCCTCCTTGAAGCAGCTGGCTTTTGTGACATCCTCAAGCTTCTTCTGACGTCAGAATTTCCGGGGCTCGATGATATTTTCAAGCAGTTTCATGACATAAAGCATAAATTTGGTGAGTGCAGAACACAGTAAATATTCAGATGAAGCACTTTGTTTGTCTTTCTGAAATACGATTAATTTTCTTGTGATATTTCTTGGTTGGGTTGCCTTCTTTTTCTCTGGAACCAGCATCCTACTACTGACCTATAAAGGCAATTCAATTTTTTCACCTACAGAGTCAGGTTTTGTATTGGTATTTTGAGGCAAATCAGATGTAAATTTTGTGTCACTGCAGTTATTTTAAGATTCTTTATTGGCAAAAAATTTGTCAAGCCATCTGTTGTCAAGTCTATAGAGATGATCGTTGGATACTGTCTAAATTCATCTTGATTTTGACGGGAAATCTTCACATTGACGGGAGTATGAGTATTGATAATATCTAATTTTTTAAATTAGATATGAGAATTAAATTAGACCTGGGGAAGGGGATGAGTATGTAAAATCCGTCCTCTTCCTGTCCCTATGTCCTTGTATCCTGCTGGTAAAGAATATTGGTGATCCCAGTTCTATCACACCATACCAAAAAGAGATAAAATGTTATTCAACAGAAAAAAAAAGAAAAAAAGAAGTTAATTAAGGATGGAAGTTGAAAAGTCATTAAAGCAAGCCTACCATTTAGCCAAAATAAATAGTGGGTAACAAAATTAGAACACAACAGAAAGGAACAAGCCATGCAAAATTTATCCAAAAGTGTGCCTACTGCCACACGTTGGCTAGTGGAATGAAGGAATCAGATAAATGTGAGAATTTAACTAAACAATGTAAGTTAAGGTTACCTTCAAATATTTATCCAGTAATTCACACCGCTCTTGAATGACTGGTACATCAAAACCAGTCGACCGAAAATGTCTTGGTGTCAAATGAAGATTATACTCAGGGAACTCTTTTTGGCGTCTATGTAGCTCCTCAAAATGACGAAAGCTTAAAAAAAGAAAAGCTATGTAAGAAAAACGGGAAACATGTGAAAACAGAGTAGACTGAATTTTTTTATTAGAAACATAGATACAAGACATAGCAGAAACTTAGTACCTCCTTCTAATTGATCAACTGTTATTATTTATATCATTCACAATATTTGCACATAAGACCTGCAGCAGTAAATTAGCTTACATTTTTTTATACAAGCATATCAGTTCACGAATTTATTCATCATTGATTAATGAGCTAGTTATCACCATCATAAGTATCATGACTCATTGTCTTTGTTTGAGGTGACTGAACTTGATCCATTCTTGTCTGCACGAATGGATGTATTTTCAACAGATAATTGACTACTGTGTCCAGAATTAATGTGGCGTTCCTTGGGCGGAATAAGCTTGGAATTAGTATCTTTTTGTTTGGGTCTAATATTACTTTCATGTGATCTACCTTTTACCACAGGATGCTGTGAAACATGCTCATTTGACTGGTTCTCACCATCCTTTTTCTTGTAATTTTTCCCTTTAGTCCACACATTCTCAAAATGTTCTGGATTTTCTCAAGAGCTTGGATCTTTCTAAGAGAGATGAAATCTAAAATATCCCCCCACTCTCCTCCTGAGCATTGAGCTCCATTTACGGGGAAGATCGAGTACCAACTGAAACTGAAAGCAGTGGAACTTTAATAATATTATCATGGGCATTATGTTCTGCAGATGTCTCTACATTTCTGGATTGACCATTTTTTAGCTGCACAAGCTCAACACCAGTAACAGAAGGATCTGAAGTCTTGGAGAAATCATGAGATGAAACCTGTAACTCATCAACTTTAGTGTGAGATGCCTCTTGAGCTTCAGAACACCCTTGTTAATCTTGGTCTTGTTAACTACCACAGATTCAGTTCTCTCGTTAATAAATCTGTCAACAAAAATGGGCACAATGAGAACAATATTCAGACATCAAGAATGATACAGAAATGAGAAAAACAGATGCCTTGGATTTGCTAAGTTATAACAGGTCGTATCATTAAACTGCATCAAGTTACAGATGCCTTGTAAATTAAAACACATCGTTGGAGTCAAATCAAATTAATAATCATTAAACTGTATCAAGTTACCTAATTTATTTTAATTTAAACTAATCCCTCCTACCCCAAGCCAAAGAGAACTGTTAGGTACACCCATCCCTATTCCCTTATTAAGCTTGCAGAACAACTTTTCACAAATTCTAAACCAATTAAACAAGCTGTGGAAAAAAAAAACTTTTCTACAGTATAAAAGTCAGAATATTTATACTTATGTTTATTAGAGTAAATTACATTTTTATGGAAATAAGAGAAGTTATTTTTTAAAATTCCCATTATATATTTTTTTTTGTTTACTTCAAATTTAAAAAATACTTTTGAAATATGAAAAAGTTAACTAACCATATTTTTAGATATATCTGCACAAAGTTAATTATTTTTCTAAATATAAAATCATAATTTGGAACGGATTAAAGTTCGGAGGAGAGAAATGTTCTGTTTTTTTTTTTTTTTTTTTGAGTTTTGTTGACATAATTAAAGAAGAGAAAATGTCAATTTCTCCATCTCTTTGTTCCCTTTTATTTCATCACCATTATTATTCATCAGTGCAGAATGTTAAAATTCAATTTTGTTTTTTATATTGATTTATATTTTCAGTTTTTAACAAAGTGTTAAAACTCCTTCAATCTTGTGTCCTAATAAATACCACCCTTTTGTAATACTTAATGATGCACTTACAGAAATTAAGAAAGGGAATATAAATATTTTAGTAAAATTAACCATATAAATATTACATAAATTATGGTTACACTTAAGTGTTTTTGTCAATTTCACTTTATGCTCTTATATTATTAACTACAATGTTTTAATGTAGTCAGAACATAAACTCCTTATAACCACTAATAAGTTATAAATAAAGATAAATATTTCTTAAATTATAGTTAAATTAAAAATAATTTCTTAAAATACCAATAAATAAAATAAAATAATATGAAATAATTATTGTATATGGAAATTTATATATTAGATTAACACATATATATATACATATATTATAAATTAGTTTTAAGAAATTGTTTTTTAATGTGTATAAGTTATCATCAATTTTTGTTTAATTAATTTTAATTTAATAATAATTTCTCTGTGTATGTGAATTTAACGAAAAAAATGCATGGTTAATATACATATATTGTCGTTATATTTATTAAATTTAACAAATATACTATATTTGATAAATAGAATTACTATAATCATATGATCAAATATAGTTATATATATTTTTAAACTAAATTAGTTAAATACTACCTTAATATTTGATTTATCATCTTATATTGAAAGTGAAATTCAGTGTGTAAATATATTAATTGTGAGTGAGATTAGAAAAAGTAAATTTAGTAAACATATTTTGAGACAGAACTAGTGTTTATGTTTCATTAATGTTAGGGATAGTTTAAAATGTCCATAAATTTAAGACAAGTTTAATGTTATGAACTATTTTTCAATATTAGTTAGGTCTTATAAAAGGGCAAGAGAAAATATTTATTTTTTTGTTCTAAATCACGTGTATTTTTATTGAAATTAATTTTATTTTCACATGTACTTTTATTGAAATTAATTTTATTTTCAGATGTACTTTTTGTGACGTTAAATCCTTTTAAAATATTTTTTATTTTTTTATTTTTAAGGTTCAAACTCGGTAATTTACTTCAAAAATAAATATCTTTTTACCTTAATTACTCACTCATTAGTATTTAACTTGTATATTTTATTGATAAAAAATTAACTCATATTTTGATACAGTTTAATCATCGGTGCAATAAATTGGTAAGGCTTTAAAAGTTTCTCACATCTTTCGGAAAATAGTAAATATGTTAATGTTGATAATAAATTAGACTTTTTTTATATTATTATTTATCCACGTATATATGATTTTTCGTTTTAACTTTTCAGATGAATTTTTGTTTTTATATGAGTTCGGTTTCACTCTCCCTTATATGTTTGTACCTTTTGTCCTTTCTTTCTTATTTTATGGATGTTATAGGATATTAAATGATTTTTGAAATTCTAAAATATATATTAAATTTTATAATGTCTTATAAAAGAAATTAGCATTTAATAAAAAGAAATATGTGAGAGTTTAAATTAGAGAATATATTTTATGTTTCAAAGATACCTCCATGGGGGGGTGTTATTCATTTATCACTTATTCCTTGAATTGGAAAAAGTAAAATAAAATAAATAAGATTCCACTCCAGCCACAGACTTGCCTTTACCGTTAACAAAAAAGCAATAAAACAAGTGTGGGCCCAACCGCGTCGCCTCCAACATCACCGGTGTTTCAAGCGATGCGGAGGAGAAGGAGTAGTCTGCGACGATGAAACACAACCCGATAAAATATCCGAGAGATCATTTTCCAACCTGAAATCCGCATCCGACCCGAATTGATATTTCTCAGAAAACACTTTGTATATTGGTTCTAACTTATCAGTTATCGATGCCTTTATTTCGCCATGAAGATTCGGGTCGGGTACGACCCACGAGAACTGTGCCCTGCACGCTTCACGGAATGCGATCTTGAAATTCTCGAAAATCACCCTCGCTTGCTCCGCCGTCAGATTTTCAGGGAGTGTCGTGAAAACCTTACCCCAGCCAACGCTCTCGTACTTGGAAACGTACTCTTTCACCTTCTGTTCGTGTTTCGCTAACCAATGCTCGCCGAGGATGAACTTGAGGTTCGAGGTTCGCACTTTTACGACGACGTATTGCATGTTGTTTGCGAGAAACAGGTAAGAGAGCGCAACCTCCTTGTACAGTTCTGCTTTGGCGTCGAGTTTGCAGAGGAGCACCAATATCAGCCATGCGATCCGTTCAGCTATCTCCGACGAACGATTCTTTCCCTCGCCATAGGAACTGCGGTAGTAAGACTCCGGCAATGGATTCTGCGGCCAGTCGGCGACTATCTCGGGGAGCGCGTCATTGTAATCGCCGAGGAACGCGATGTAGTTCATCACGTAGCGCGTGAGCGGGTGGATTCCACCTCCAGGCACGGGAATCTTCGAAGATTCCTTCTGAATCGCGCATTCAAAGTTGATTAACATAGTACGAATGGCGTCGCCGAGCCGAGCCTGAGAAGCGCACACCTGTAATCTGATGGAGGTGGTTGATTCCGACGAGAAGATGGATTCGATTTGTGGCCGGTTTTCAGAGATCGCGTTGTATAAGTCCAGCGTCCTGAACATTTTCTCTGGCGTTTTCTTACACTTCACCACGTTCTCCGGAAATCCGAAAAGCGTCGCCGCGCCATCTCTGCAAATCGCGGCAAAACACGACTCCGCGATCTTCCTCTCCGACGAACCGAAGATGTAGTCGCAGAGCAATCTCTCGCCGTGAAACAGAGTTCGGACGGCAACCATGACGGAGTTCACCCAGCGCTTAATCTTCGACTCCAGAACCTCCCAGTCCATCTTCTGAACCTGAGAGAAACTCAGCTTCTCCACTCCTAAACGATACAGCGCCTCATCCACGATCGATTTTCTCATTATGACGTAAATCTTGATGCACTCTTTGCTGTATCCCGCGGAAACCATACACTCCACAATGGCTCTCAAATCCGCCATCACGACAGTGGATACCGAGCCGCCGGAGAAACGTAACTCCTCCTCGGATAAATTGTCGTCATCTTCGGAGACACTGCTGCTCCGGCGATCGGTAGAAGTGACAGACTCAGGATCGAGATTATCCCTGTTTTCGCTTAAAATCCGATAGAATTCGGTCTGGAGCCTCTTCATGGCGAGTTTCATTAGGAATTGGGATTGAACGATGCTCTCGGAAGAGGAATCGAGTGCGACGAGGTTCTGCATAGTGGACTGCAGACTCGTAACGGCCTTAAGATACTGTTTGGCATCCTGACGCGTGTTGGTGAAAAGAGGAACAATTGCAGGAGAAAGAGAAAGAGTTTTGTGAGAAGGGGTAATAAGGTCCCATTTGGAAATGATAGAGCGAGCAATTTCAATGTTTTCGTCCATTAACGAGTGGGAGAAGGACTTTACGGAAGATGGAGATGGTGATGTTTTAAAGAACAACCTTTTGAGTCCCATTTTCGGCATTTGAGTTGAGAAACGGGAAAGCCAAACGCCACTGTAACGAATAAACCAGTTGGCGTTTTGATTCGTTTTTGGCGTTTGGCTTCGTGTTTTGGTGGTCTTGAGTTGAGCTTGGCGGGTATTTATAGATGTGAATGACTCAAAGATTCCGTTCCTTCCTTAGATGAAAACGAGGGAAGTAAAGGCATGAGGATAGCGACATGCAAACCAAACGCGGTAGAACTGTAGAAACAGAAACGTGAATATTGTTTTTCTTTTTTTCTTCTTAACTAATGACCTGGGAGGGAGGGCATCTAATGGTTCACAATTCCCAATTTTCCTTTCAAATTAATTTCTAAAGCGTCCCATCGTCAATTAGGAGACAAGGGATATTTATCCACATTTCATCATTAATATCAATAAATTTATAAAACTATTTTTATTTTATAGTAAACTACAATTTTTTTTAGTTTTTTTAATAATATATATGTTCCAAGCCTTAAACATTTTCCTCTACATCTAGCTTATTAAGATGACTATAGCCAGTAAATTTTATGTTTTAATATTTTTCATATAAAAAAGGTTAAAGCTTAAAAGGATTTTTTTTCCAAAGATTAATTATTCAAAAGAAGTAAGTTTAAAAATATATGTTTGGCTATTAAGTAAAATATTATTTTAATATACGTTAAAGAACCAATCAAGTTCAGATAATAGAATTTACGTTAATTGAAAATAAAAATGTATTTTTAAAATTTTATAGATAAGTTTAAAATAATTTATTCTTTATTTATTAAGTTTATCTCTTTAAATTCCTAAACTTTTTATACTCTTTTTTATATCTTTTGATTGATTAATTGTTCATCTTTTTCACTATTAGATAAGTTGAGGTAGGTTAATTATGATATTGATAAAGGCAAGTTCCAAGTTTTTAATTTAGAGTTTATTTCATTATTCTTATTTTCATACTCCATTTATCTAAGTCAACTGAGGAATAAGAAGTTTTCTATTATCTCAGCAAGCAAGTGCATCTGTTGATTTTATACGTTAAGTTTTGGAAATTATTTTCTACCTTACCTTGTAAGTTTTTAGATATTGAACCAAACCTACCAGTAATTGGGGCGCTAATAACTTATATATGTGAAATTGTGTTGATTTAGATGGGAGATATGTTGAATATTGTGAAGTTGAATTAATATTTTTATGAATTTCAAATTCTAGAGTTATTGGTGATGTTGTTGACTTTGTTTATGTTACTTTTAACTTAATTTAAGTGCTGATTAGTTATATTTAGTTTTGAATTATTCTATATATACAATTTTGAGTAGAAATCAATTTAATATGATTATTAAAACATGTTATATAAGTTAATATTTAGCGTTTTTATTATTGTATCTCATAAGTGAAGTTAATAATTGTTAGTTTCTGTATTTTTTCACTTGAATGTTAGAATGATTGTTCGAGTCACACTTAAACATGATAATCATTATTGAGATAGAATACTTTTACTAATATAAAAGAGACTTTTACATATATTGGTTAGGGTCTTTTACATCTTTTAACAATCTGGTTAGACCAAATTTTTAATGTAAAAATTTATATTTTATAACAGATCATAACATTATTCGACGTAAAGTTGTAATGAAATAAAAACCTAAAACATTTCATCAACGAGATCGATCATAAAGGTAAAATAGAAATAATCTTATGTTTAGATACACTATTTATATCTATTAGTTAATAATACCAACCTAAATAATGAATCTCATCCAATACATCATGTAGTAACCAAATTTGAACGAGTCTGCTTGCCTATTACACTAAAATGAGAAAAAAGTGTAAAAAAATAATTTCATACATCTTAAACATAAAATAATTATTACATGTATTAAAAGATACATAACCTCAAGATAAATGAATTATAATGTCTTTGTTCCACTTCTTCAATTTAAAACGTTTGTGCCAACCACAATTCTAATTAGCGAAAAGATATATGTTTGTTCAAATACACTTATAATTGTAATATAGTGAAAAATGTAAAATTTTGCTCTTGTAATAATTTTTTCATTTCATGTTTGTGTTTTATTTACACTACAAGAAAAACAAGTTTTATTAACTCTTAAAGTTTGTTGATAATGTCCATGTTTATCAACGAACACAAATCTATCTATAAACCAATAATTTATTATAATAATTTCTTATAGTGCAAGAGCGAACAAAATTACACCACTGTATGCTCTTTAGAAATAATTGTAATTAATTGTCAATGAAACTTACGATGAATAATAAACCGTTAGTTATATAATTACCATAATTTTAAAACACAAGTTATAAAAATGCAAAATATCATATATTGAAATTTCTAAGATATTACAAAACTAATATATATTTTGAGATGTTACAAAATTTGAGTAAAATAATATTTATAAAAATGTTAGTGTTAATATGAAAAGCTTAGTGATGTAAATGTGTCTTGAAGTACCCAGTCTCTGGCTTCATGCAAAGGAAGGAAAATGCCGTCGGGTTTATTATTATTATTATTATTATTATTTTTGTTTTGAATATGTTTACGACTCAGTATTTCCCACCTTCTTCTCCATCTAACGACAACTACATTTCAATCATATGATAAAATTTATAATGCATACAAAAATTAGTTTATATAAATATGAATAATAATGTTATGAAGCAGTCAGAATGGAACTTATCATTTGGATGTTACCATCCTCATTTGGTTGTACATCATACCTGTTACATATTATTATTTTTTATATATCATATATTTGTTACATATTAATTATTTTTGTTGATGGTTACCGTTTACTCAAAAATGGTTGACCACTTTTGTGAAGTCTCCCATCTCTATTTTTTTCCATTACAAAATTTAAAATATCTTCATCTCAAATTATAATTCATTTTAAACTATCATATATAATATTATTCTCATGATTTTAGTATTTTCAAATCCTTTGGAAGTGATGATTTATCAAAATAAATTACTCTAACTTCTCATCTATTTTCTTTCACTAAAAAAAAACCATTAAATAGAAACCAATTTTTAGAAACCAAAAAAATTAGTTGCTATAGTGACTAAATTAGAGACCATTTTATAAACTAAAAAAAAATATTGGTTTCTAAATTAGTTTCTATTATTGTTAAAAGGTTTCTAAATTGGTATCTAATTAGCTATCAAGGTTTTTGGTACCAAATTTAGAATCTAAATAATTGGTAGCTAAAACCTTGGTAGCTAATTAAATACGTATTTATAAACTATTTAACAATAATAAAAACTAATTTAGAAACCAATATTTTTTTAGTCTAAAAAATGGTTTCTAATTTGGTCACTATAGCAACTAATTATTTTTTGTATCTAAAATTAATTTCTAATCAATGATTTTCTTATAGTATTTTTTATATATTCTTATTATAGATTTTCACTAAATACCATATTTTTTTTCTTATTCTTAAACATTGTATATACAGCAAACTCTTTATATTGTATATACAATATAAATAATTAATAAATAGTAAACAAATGAAATCATCAATATATAAAAGCTTTTATAAAAAAATAATGAAATCATCAATATATTTAAATGAGAAAAACCAAGTTAACATAAATTTAATAAAAAGTAAAAGATTATTAATTGGTAGGAAAGAATAAGTAGGGATCATTTAAAAATAATTTAAGAAAAAATCAATAAATACTAAATCATGTGAGTTAATGTTTTATTGTTTATTTCTTAAAAATATGTTTTAAAATATTAGTTAATCTTATTAATAATTTAATATATTTATTTTTAGTTGTTGCAAATCTCACAACTAAAAATGAATTCAATTCATAATATATACTATTGTTGATATGTTTAATTAAATTTGGAATGGAATGCATGAGAAAAACAAAGTTTAAACACTTTTTAAACCTAAATATTGTCAAGCTCCTAAATATTGTCAAGCTTCAAAATGGTTCGCCAAATAATTAATGGAATTGAACAAACATTTAATAAATTGTTAGACTAATATTTTTTTTAAATTGGCTGTACATTAATTTATATTTGCATATTATCTCTTTTTTTAATGACTGTTTATTATTTTTTATACCTGATTACATTTTTTCTCTTTTTTAAAATTTATAATATGCTTTTATGGTGAAATTACTTTTGTGCAGTTAATTGGTGATATTATAGAAATTTAAATTTATTATTTAAAGTAATATAATTATATTAACTTATTGAAGATAAAATTTTGATTTAATTTTTCTTTTACTTTAAGATATTATGGGGATTTTTTTTAATTTTAATTTAAAATTTATTTCAACTTTAACTTATATTTTTACATAGTATTTTAAAAAAAATTACTTGCACTAACGGATATTAAATAATATATGTTTATTTCATAAAAACATATCCAACTCTTCTCCTCACGCTACATACTTTTTAAGTCAAAGCAAGGGGAGAGTATCTAAATATTTTTTAGTGTTTAATTACATTTGATTTTCAATTTAAAGGCAATTTATTCATTTTTTTAATACTACCATTATCACATTTTTATTCTATCATATTAATTAAATAATTCATATATTTTTTATTTCTTATTCTTTTGCTCTAATTTAAATAATTTCACTTTTTACTCTCTATCCTTTAGTCTAAAAAAACCTTACTTTACCATCTATTTTTTTTTTCTTAATTCAAACAAAGGCTTTTAGTATACTTGATTCATTTGTTGGAAAATTAATCCTTATGGAATATCTAATATGTGATTGTATGCTAAGGAAAAATTATAATAAGGCATACTTCTCAAATTTATAGAAAAATAATGCGTAAAATATTTATAAAATAAGAGAGATTTTGGGCAAATTTTAAAAATTGAGAGGTTTAGTGTGAGAAGTGTAAAATTAAAAAGATTGGAATAATTTATTGTATTGAATAAATAGTGTCAACTAGTAGTTATAATTATGATCTATACAATTTGAGTGCAGTAGTTAGGGTTGAAAGACACGCAGAATAATGGTGATAAGGGGTTAATATGAAACTGTTCATATTAGCAATATCGGAAACTGTATACTTCTCTATATATGAAAACTAAAAATCAAATACTTTAAAATTTGGGCAACTTTGTTTTGTGTTTTTAAATTTTTTCTAAATTTTTTAATAGAAAGTTTTTAATAATAAATATTTAAAAATAATCACTCCAAAAAAAAATAAATTACATAATATGGTGGGACACATCATCATACATGATATTTTTTAAATAAATAATATTAATAATATGAATAATAATAACAATAAACTTATGTAATATATTGGTTAAATTTTTTTGAGTCACTATAACATATATAATAATCTGAAATAACAATAAAAAAGTTAATATAAAAAAGTTAACATATTTGAATTGTTTTGATTTTTTATTTTCAATTTTGTGTTACTGTATTTTTTAATTAAAACATATATTTTATTTAGTTCTTCCATGACAAATAATATAATCCAACTTTAATTTTGAAATTGACAAACAAAATTACTCCTGACTTCACACGTAAGTATATTTTAATTATTAGTTGTTGAAGGAAAAAAATTCTTTTAAATTAAAAAATAAATTAAATATAATTAAAATATTATTTTATAGAATTGTGAAGTATATATTTATTATTATTATTTGTGGTGTTAACATATCATCATCCTCATCCGTTGTTGATACATATTGTTGAAAAGTCATAAATTATATCTTAATCAATTCAGTTGATCACTTTATGCTGTTATATCTTAACAAATTATATCTGAAGATAAAATCAAAACTACAATAATTTAAAAAAAAAAAATAAAAGTCATTATAAAAGTATTAAGAAGTCATTTTCTATAATTTAGGTAGATGACCACAAATTCAAATATAAGAGTGTGGTCTTAGTATATGAATTCTTATACTATTTCATCTTCTTCTATTGCTTATACCATCTAAAAATTAATTTTTTTTTCTTGTTTTATATGTGAAAATAAAACTTTCAAGATTATTATTTAGAAAAAAAAAATAGTGGAAAAAAGGAATAAATGAGTCTTTGTGAGCCTTACTCTCTTTTTATTGTAACTATTTTATAAAAAAATCTGTAAAATGATATTTGAAACTAAAAAAATAAATAAAAATCAAAGAGTTGGTAATTAGGGTTTGGTGTTAATTGAATTGGACCATTTCCCTCCTTTAAGGAATTTTGTTCCTATTGTGCAGCTGCTTCTCATTTGGTACCTATTTGAAGCTACGTGGTCAACAATGTGTGCTTAATTACACTTAGATTCATAATAACTTATCTAATGGATACAAATACACCAATAAGTCAACTATTATTTTTCCCCACTTGCTTTATCATCTCATTTTCATCTTTCTTTCATTACTTATAATTTTCTCCTCTTTTTCCTAAATGTGGAAATAATAATCCAAATTAATACTCAAATAGATGTTAATGTGGAGTTATACTATTTTTACATCATCTTTTATATTATTCTTTTCAATTTTTCTTTTAATTTTTTTCATTGCATTATTTTTCAGTTGGAAATGCCAGGAAAAAACGTTAGTTTTTATTAATAATAAATTAAACATAAATTTGACATTAGGTTCGATTCAGAATTTTAAAATGTTATATTCATATTGTTTCCTCTTGTATATAACTATTAATTAACAAAGAGAGGATTCTCTTTATAGCTGTTTTTTTTATTACTATTATACCCTTATCAATAAATTATTTTATCATTTATATTTTGTAACTGTTATTTTAAATTTAATTGAGCATTTACGATAAAAAAAATTGTTTATAATAAAATTTTATTTTATAATTACTTTTATGGACATATTTGTTTATAAAATTTAATAAAAAATTCTTTTAATAATTATAATAATTTTTTTACCACCATAATAAAAAGATGGAGACATGCATATCCTCATATGTTTTTCATAGTAGTGTATATAGAGATAATACATGTCTAATATTTTTATTTTATTCTTAATTATTTTACGATGGGGTGGTTATATTCCAATATTTATAATTAAATTTATTAATATTTATCAAAAAAATATTTTTTATTAAATTAAAAAATAGACAGAGGACTATATTTATGTGTTTTGTGTAATAATATCATATAAAAAAAATGTGAATATGTGTTTTTACTAGTGTTAATAATTAAATTTGACATTACAAGTTTAATTCAAAATTTTAATATATTAAATTTAATTTGTTTTGCTATTAATATATTGCTCAACTTATTTATTTATTAGCTCTACATATAAGTCATAATACAAATATAAAGATAAGTTAGTATTTTTCAAAATCAATATTAAAAGTTTAAAATTTTCAGCGACTAAAACAAACTAAAAAACCATATGTTATATAATATATTATTATACTACAAACTGCTCAATCATAATTAACATGAAATTGATAAAGATAAATTATTCTTTTAATGATTTTTTCTATTTTTTCCAATAATTTCTTACTTTATTTTTTTTTTACTCTATTGTCGCATTATTCTCTCTCCCTCTCTCTCGTATCCTCTGGTTCTTCTTTCTAATTTTTTTTCTTTCATATTTCAATTATTTTAGAATCTCATTCCACCACAAAATATTTAATGAGTAAAATTTTATCAGGCTTTCAAACAAAGTAAATTTTTTTTTCTTATGATTTTGTCATTAATCTTAATGGAGTCAATTGAGAAAAGTAATTTTCTCAACTTAATCAATCTTATACACAAATTTGATTATGTTTAGGAAGTAGACCTTCATATTTTGTATAGATTAACTATTTGAATTTGGAAATTTGGTTAAAAGTAAAACATTGCAGGTACGAAAAACTAGTATGTTTTTTATATAACTTTAGGATAAATGATTTGAATATGAATGTGATGTAGTCAAAATATTTTAAGTTTTATGCAGGGTTATGTGTTGTTGAACATGTTTCTAATATTTAAGTTTGAGATGAGATTTGCATAATTTGATTGAATAAAATTTGTTCATTTTTTAGTTAAGTTATTGTATTTGAGACTTGTATATGTTAAACTATTAGATAAAACTTATAAAAAAAAACTGTTTTATTGCACGAGGTTGATTTTCTAATACTAATGAGATAATTATTGATCAAGCAAAAATAATTATGCTTCTCAACCTCACTTCTATCTCTGTTTTTTGTTCAAGCAAAAAATAGTATAAAAATCAATCCTCTATGATAATTTACCAAAATTAAAATATTGTCAAGCGAACTCATTTTTAATTAAGTTAAAATATACTCAAGTTAAAAAAAGAAATTTAAATTTTATACATAATTATGTGTTATTGAGCAAATATGAAAACTAGTACACAAACAACATTTAAGTAACAATATATTTTGTCTTTTCTTTTTTATATATATATATATATATATATATATATATATATATATATATATATATATATATATATATATATATATATACTTTGTTTGTAGTTAAGTTATATTTTGAAATACATTATGCTTTCTACATGAGAGATCATGGGTTTATAATATAGTGAATAATTATTTTTTGGTGTTACAAAAAATATATTAAAAATATGTTTATTCTTCCTAAAACCTTATGCTAAATTGAAAGAAATATAAATTTAAAAATTAAAAATCTTTCAAAGAAAATATCCTAAAAAAGACTGTTATTGAAGAATTACTTAAAAATATTTTCATTTAATATAAGTATTATATATATATATAGAGAGAGAGAGATATTATTAAATTATTATTTTTTTCTAAAATATATTACTAATTTTTCATTGAACCAAGTAATAATCAATGTTTAATTTCAAATCACTTTTATCCATACTCGTGTTTTTTTTTTCATAAAAAAATATCTTTCCTTTTATAAATGTTATGTATTTCATTAAATTTCAATAAATCGTATATTAACCAAATATAATTTATTTTAGACAGAACATAAATATATACAGATTAAATTTAGAAGTAAAGTTATGGAATTTTCTTTACCTGTTGTTGATGTTTAATAAGAATTTCCAAGTTAAGTTATTATGTAGCTTTTAACACTTAACAAAACAAGTGGGGAGGAACTATAAATACGCAAGCTCACCATTTCATATATTATGTCTCTACGTTCATAGGATCTATTAATCTTTTTTTCATAAAACAAAATTCTGTTAATATTGTGCTATGAATGACTTGTATAGTTTAATGCATAAATATCTTAATTATTTTGTCTTTGTTGTTATATTTAAAGAATTTACTGTAGACATTTCAGTAATAGATATTTCTTGCAATAATTAATGAATACGTTAACTGCAGTATGGAATATATATATATAATAAACCCGTTTTTGTTATTTTTAAAAAACTGATAATATTGAAAAAGTATAAAAGCATTTAAATTTATTCAAACTTGAAGAAAATAATACAATTATAATAATGGAGAAAATCATTTTTTATAATTTGAAATAAAATTTAAAAATGATTGAAGTTAATAGCATACTTGTAATACCAAAATTTGATACATTTTTATTTAGATTTTAAAATATTTAAAATAAATTGTAATGTAGTTTAAATTCAAACATACTAACATATCCATAATAATACTAATTTTAATCTTAAAGAAATTATGAAATTTTACAAAAGTAACTAAAACATGAAGAAAAAGAAAATATAAAAAGTGATTTCAGAGACAGGATAAAAATATAACAGTGTGCAACAAGTATTTAAATTTATCATATAAGGATTAGGTGTGCCATTAATGTTAACATGTTTCTACATGTGTATTTTATAATTAGTTAAAATTTGCAAAAATGAGTGAAACTTATCAAATAAAAATGAAAATTTATAATTTGTTGCTTTTATTAAAATTTTAATTAATATTTTACTAAAAGAATGTATTGCAAATCTTCTCAAGAATGTAGAATCAAGAATAGAAGTCCTCTAAAACAAATTAGGCCTTGACTCAATAAGCTTTTATTTTATTTTTCTTTACCTATCAACTTTTAGTTTAGAGTAAGTGTCTTCTTATTCTAAAAATCTTTCAATTTTCTTTTTCTATTAATATTCAAGCTCAATTTTGATTTTCTCTTAACCAGTTTAGTCTTAGATTGAAGGTTGGTTATATTTGATTGTTTCTTTTAGTCTGTAGGTTTTTTTTTACTCTTCCTGGTTATTATTTGGAGTGCAAGTCCTTTTGAGGTAAAAAAAACTATATTTGATTATTTATTGTAAATGAGTTAAATTTAAGTTGTATTCGAAGTTATATGTGAAGGTATGCATGTATAAGCTTAAGAAGTTCATGACCATTTTGTGAATGATTAAAGTTGGTTTGGTGGAAAAATTGGTGCATGTTGATGTAGATTGGTATATATTAGAATTTGAGTTTTGAATTTTACTAGTAAACTTAGTTTTGTTTAAATAAGATATATACAAAATAGAGTTATATGAAATTAGTTGAGATTAAAAATTTGGAATGAGATGTAAACACTAGCAGTAATCTATGTATTAAGTGCAGCTACCTATATTATATTAATAGGGATATTCTAACTTTATTAAATGTTTAAATAGTGTTAACTACAACATTAGGTTATGAGAAGCTGAAGAAGAGTTTAGTTCATATCTAAAACACATGTTGAGGTTTGAATAATAATTTCACATTTAAAACACATGTTAATATCTAGATAATAAAGGTTTGAATTAGGTCAAATGTTAATATTTGATAAGACATACTTAATACAAGTATTTCAAAAGTCATCCATTCGTGAATATTCTGAAAAGTATATATATTTTTTATATTATATAGATTCTCGTGTTCATATGAGTTGATGGAAAAAAAAAAAATTTGAGTTGAGTATTGAATACTTTATTTATAAAATAAAGTGTAAAATCATTTATTTGTCATTTAATTGAACTTGTAATTGAACTTAAAACATATAAAAAAAATTAATATAAAAGTTCTTCTGGTAACATTTTGGAAATGAATGTGTTTGTATGTGTGTCACATGTTATATGTAATAAGTCTATGTTAGAGGTATTAGTAACACATCTTTTATATATAAAAAAATTATTTAAGTGAGGGTGTTACTATTCTCACTTAGAAGATAAGAGAGTTGTGAATTATTTTAATAGCAAATTGTTTTTATCATTTTTAAATAAAGATCTCACTCTTATTATAAGTTTAATCATGAATTATTAATTTAAAAGTCATTCATTTTGATTTACCAAAAAAAATTAAATCAAATTTATAGAATAACTTATAAGAATTATAATTTATCTATAAATTTAAATAAGTTGTGTTGAAATTATTTCTAAATGTTAAGATAATTTATATATAATTATAAATTATTAAATTTAAACAAAATATATCTATGTGCCTTTTTATGAAATATATCGTTTATTAAAAAGTATCTAAACTCATTGAAATATTATGATATTTTATATAACCTTAAATTTCATTAAACTGTGTGATAGGCGATATATAACTATGGTTTAGCTTGAAATGAAATAATGTAAGTACAATTTTCTTAAGACAATTTTTTTTAATACTGTGTTGTGAATAACTTCCATGCATAAATATCTGGATCTCTTATCTTTATGGTTATAGAACAAAGTTATTTTGTTATTACTAAGATAAAAGTGCAAAAAGAATATTTAAATTGATTTAATTTTTAAGAAAATAAAATAACTATAATAATAATAATAATAATAATAATAAAAACAATTAACTAGAGCACAATCCATGAAGACACCCACTCCATTTTCTTCACCTTTATCTCTCAGATTGTGCGTCTTTTTGTTTTTTTTTATATCAAACTAATCATTATTATACGAAAATTTACAAAGTTAATTTTTTATCTAAAATTTTGCAGTTTTAAGTCCATTATGTAAGGTGGTAAATCTATAATTAAATTCATAAAAACTAATTAGATTTTTAAATTAACTATAATCACAAAAAATTTAAAACATATTTTTTATTTTTCAGGTATCCTGACTTATTTTATATATATATATATATATATATATATATATATATATATATATATATATATATATATATATATATATAACGGCGAGCGAAATGGGAACACCCTAAACTGTGAAAATGGAGTTATGGGAGAGCTATACAAGTGTTGTGCTGTTAGGCAAAACAACAGAGAATGCTAAACCCTAAATGACAAGAGTCCAGTAGCCGAAAGCATCACTAGCTTACGCTATGACCCGAGTAGCATGGGGCACGTGGAATTCCGTGTGAATCAGCAAGGACCACCTTACAAGGCTAAATACTCCTGGGTGACCGATAGTGAAGTAGTACCGTGAGGGAAGGGTGAAAAGAACCCCATCAGAGAGTGAAATAGAACATGAAACCGTAAGCTCCCAAGCAGTGGGATGAGGCTCAGCCCAGAACTTTGACCGCGTGCCTGTTATATATATATATGCATAGTTTATTTATATTAGATATATAATTTTAATTGAATATTTAAAAAATTATAAGTTTGCATTTTCCATTTTTGAGTATCCTAACCAATTATAGTCATAATTTTGAGTACAAAAATTCATTAAGAAATGAGATACTCTAACTTCAATATCAGTCTAAATCTCATACAATAAAATATCATATAATAAAAAATTAGGAGAAAAAAATTCACCATGTTTTGTTAGGTAAGAGGAGAGGAGTTGATGTTGAATTATCAATATTAATTCTGATATATTGGTAATACATCAAACATGATGTTTTGTGATTCAAGTTTTATCTCGCATTTGAAAATTTAATTTTAAATAAATCATAATTTCAATTAAAACAAGTTTGAAGTGAAGTATTTAATATACATATATTCAAAATAAGTTTGCTATAAATTTTAATATATTTTGTACTTGATGCAAAATTGATGATCTTTTATTACAAGTGAATTGTTTCCAACTATGGATATTTATTCTAAAATGGGGTATTTTAAAAGCCATCAGAACTCAACAGACAAAGTTTGGGGGCTATCTATCCAATTAAAGCTACCATCCTATAATATAAGCAGTCAAGTTTGTTCGCTTACACAGTTAACACAACTTGTATGAATTGGAATTATTACTAATAATAATAATGATAATAGAGAAAAGTATAAATTAAAACCTACTGTGTCGTGTTGTTTCAAATATCTTGTCTACTGCACCTTTTCTGAAAAGTTGACTTTTTATATCCACACACTTTTTTTCAACCTCCCATTGCTGAGCCACATAAATAGCGTGACGTGGTGTTTGAAAATGTATATGTGAAAAATATTGACAATATTATGAAATCTAGACATTCTCTTAAATCATACAGGGTTGGATACACATATCAAATATGACAATTGAAATACATTCATAAGATATTTATTGACGAAACTTCTAATTCAAAAAATATTTATTAAATTTTTGACAATTCTAGTACGATTCTAACACAATTTAAAAAAAAACACATTAATTTTCTAAAAATTTAAATTATGATTATAAAAATAAGGAACAAATCATTTTAAACAAATTATGAAAAACATATTTCTGCTAAAAAAAAAATTAAAACATACTTGTGCACATAAATCTTTATTGTTAATTTAGATAATTCATAATTATATAATATATAGATCCGTGTCTCCGTGTACTACATTTTAGAAATTATACGTATTTTCGTATCCGTATATGTGTCCATGTCGTATTAGTCAGTATCAGTATCTCTGTTACATAGTATGCAACTATACTATCTTTTTACCACTTTCAAAACATAATCAGCATCTTCTAAGAACTGAAAATAGATTTGTTGAAACTGTAGAGATCATAATTTTTTTTTCTAGATTAGAGAAACCAAAATTATTTATTCTAAAAATTTTAAAAGGAAATTTCGTTTTTCTTTTATGCACCAAAACAATATCAAATAGGAACATTTGAAAACAACTGGAAGAACTAATAACATTTGAGGTATATCATTAAAAAAATAAAATTATTTAAACGTTTGGTAAGAACATGTTCAAACTTAAAAGTTACAAATTTCAATTCCTTAACCGTGTTGTTTGTAAGATGTATACACAATACAGCTTCCACATAATTTTTTATAAAAATTAACCTTGTACAATTTTAACTGATTATATAAAATATATTATTTTACTTCATACAGAATGTTAAAGGGATCTGTATTTAAACACCTTTTGTTACCATTATACATCAAATTTATTCTTCTTATCAATCCCAACGATGATCAAATTCATGTTATTTTTGTCGCAAAATGTGAATGAATAGAGGAATGTTGGTGGAAATTGGAAAATCACCAACGATCAAAGGGCCTGTTTCCGCGGACGACAATTCCTTCAGAAACACAACTTCCTTCAGTTAAATATCTGTTAATTTGTGGTCATTCAATTAAAACCTCGACTTGGCATGATTTTTAAATTAAGTTTAACTATAGTTTCAACGGGATTATAATATACGTTATAGAATTTAATTTCAAGCAATTATTAATTATTAATTAATACATTTAACTCTTAAATACCACGAGAATAACGTGATTTTAATCTTTCAATGGGGATAAAAAACCTATGATTTTGATTAAAATATAATGACTAAATATGTTAAATTAAATCTTAATAATAAAGAAAAAAATCAACATTTAAAAATAGTAAAACACCAAAATTTATTTTATCCTTACAAATACAGTGATTGAGGGCAGTTTCCTTAATCCTTAACTGGATCCATGAGATAAAAAGACATCTCAACTTTACGACAGTTTGGTATGCAGAAAAAAACAACTGAGCCTTCACTACAACTATATTATGACACTGATCTACGGATATAATTAAATGGCGAATTGTGTATAAAAAGACTACAGATTACTTACGTGCATACACAAATTTGAAAGTTTGCCATACATGACAAAAAAAACCAACCTGATGTAAAAACAAGCTAACTTTTAGTTCAGTTTAACGATGATTAAAATGAAAACCGGAGAAAATGGCATAAAAACTGGGCGACCAGAAGAAATAATCGTACAAAAATAAAGTGTCTCCAAAATTATTATCCTTACTTGGATCTAAGATTACACCTTAATAGCATACTTTCGCATTGGAAAATACAATTCATTCTTCTTCTCACGCTCTGTCTTCAATGAAGCCTGTAAGAAATACGGCGAATTCATTCAGATATATATATCAGAACACCATAAGCCCAGAAACATCTATTTCAATTCAGCAACACGAAATAGGAAAACAATCCACAGCAAACGTCACAGGGAATATTATAAAAAATATACCCAGCCCCCCAAATCAACAAAAGTAAAGGAATTCAAATAGGATGTTCACCTTTACATCAAACTAGCCAGAAACATAACATAAATCAGCATAAAAGTGAAACATCAACAAATAAATTTTCACGTTGTGTGACAGACAACAGGAGATTGCCTAATATATTGCACGCCTGCGGATAAGTTATAGTCCTGATAGTGGTGAAACACGCAATCAAGTTCATTAGTTGAGTGATAGAAAAGGTAATTGAAATATTATTTATGGAAAACATTAAAATAAAATATTCTTATTAAATGATATCAGAAATGACCATCATACCTACAAATTATAGATTTTCTAAAGAATAATTATGGAATGTAGTCCGTCATCATCTAAGTTATTATACATTGAAAGGTCCACAAAATATGCATCAAGCCGAATAATAGATTGCCATTTGCCTAATTTAACCTTGGGTAATAGCTATCTGTTTGGGTGTAAGTGTGTGAGTGTTATAATGCACGCATATCAGCAAAACCGTACTTAGATACGAACTGTCTATAATTCTTCAGTCTACAATCATCATCAAGATAGAAAGTACAGCTTAATGCATTACTTAAACTTCATCTAACCAATCCAGCTAAAAAAAACACATTTCTGATAATTCGTTGAAGACAGGAGAATATGTAAACCAATACAGTTCCAATTTAATATTAAAAAAAGTTCAAATCTATCACCTAATGCCTTTCAGATTATAAGAATTTTAGCTAAACTAAAAACAGACTACTTGGAAAAAGCCAGGAGGAATTGCAATTAGAAAACATTGTAAACATACACCATTTCTAGACACACACTTTCAAATCCTGTTATTTTTTTAATCAATGATTATCAAGTAGGCACTTATTTCCACACTCATTAAAACACAACCATGAATTTGGAGACATAACACAATCAAATCCACTCAACATACATTATCTCTTTGAATTTCACCCCTTTCACTTCTTCATCCATCAACCTTACCACGCATAGCATATAGCTATCAATTTAGACCCTTCCTGAGATGAGATATTACTCTCCCCTATATAGTTATTGGAGTAATAAAATTATATAAAATTTATCCGCAAGTATTGAATTTTCATTAGCTATTGTCCGCAAGTTGGTATATTTTACTAAAATTCAGTGGCCAGTTTGATAGACTTTTCAAGGGTCTAGCTAAAACACAGTGGAGCAGGAAAAAAAAGTTGGAAGAATGACGCATGAATGGTACCTGATGTTTTGTTAAGCGCCTTCTGATTGCCCTGGTCTTCTTGGGACGCAGATCCAAAGGAAGGTACTTCTTGTTCTTGTAAGCCTCCCTCAACGCTGATTTTTGCTTCTGGGAAATCACCGTCAGCACCTGCGCTATCGAAAGCCGAACCACTTTGCTGCATCCACATAAGGAATGCATTCAAACTCACATCAATTTGAATTGAATTAGGAATTAGGGATTTGAATGAAATCAAAGAGAGAGGGAAGGCACATTTTGGAAAGCTTGTTTGGGGCTCCGCCGGTGACCTTAGCGACGCGGAGAAGAGCGAGTTCTGCTTTGAGATCCTTCAATTGGTTCAGAAGCTCTGCTTTCGTTTTGCTCCTCAGCTCGTACACCTTGATTCTCGCTTTTGCATTTCAAAAACAAATTGGAATATAAATAAATAAACCAAATCATAACCATATTGAATGAAATAGCACTGTAGAAGCGCAGAAAGGGATAGTTTGAATTGTACCCATTGCGAATTCGAAGGTCGTGTGGCGCTGCGAAGAGGATCGAAAGAGAGAGAAACCCTACCTACTTGGTTGCTCTGCTTCTTTGTCTTACTAAACCCTAATCCACAAAAAACATAACAGATGTTAACGTATCATGTGGATCTGGGCCTCAACCATAAACCCAGTGAATAGTTTATTTTGTTATGCCACACCTTTCCATTTCTATATTCACCCCCCTATTTCTGAAAAAATTGAAGTAAGAATATGCCCTCCAGCACTTTCCCATTTTAGCTTAGAAAAACTTTATCTGATTATTTTTTTTTATAATTGTTCATTAAAAAAAGGTTTAAATATGTCCGTAAAGTTTTTTAATTTATATAATATAAAAAAACGTGGTTATCAATGTGGTCTGGGTGGTGTAGTTGGTTATCACGCTAGTCTCACACACTAGAGGTCCCCGGTTCGAACCCGGGCTCAGACAATTTTTTCGCCGGTTCATCTTTTTGCATTACGTCTCGATGGTCAAGGTGAGTTAGATGAAAATTAACATGTTACTTCAAACCTCAATTCTGTTTCGAAGCAAATATAATTTAGAAATTCAAACCAAAACCAGCCAAGAAAAGCAGCTATATCTCCAAAATGAGAGGTGTTCTTTTCATATTATCTTGATGCTGTGCAGTAAACAATAATGTGTCTGAGTGCCTACATGTTTCTAAAAGTGTAAGGCCTTATTTATTTAATTTCTTGAAAGAATGAAATAATGCAATATCATTAAAATAAAATGCATCGTAATCTAATTAGCCTTCACAAAAAGAACTAGTAAGTACATGTTTATTTTCACATCAGATTAACTCGTGGCTTTATAATTTATACTCAAATTAAATTATTTTGAAAAAAAATAATTTTTTCACGTCTAAAATTAGATTTTAGACTCCAACTTCTAATTAAACTAACTTACAATTATGGTAAGGATCTTAAGGTTACTGCAATTCAATCAGAAAAAATTCATGAGTAATAATCATTGGCTTTATTTTGCTTTTTACTGTCAATGATGTACCTGTATTGAAGATTTCATATCGACTAAAAATAATAACATTTCATAATATATAAGTGACTGCAAACCTCATTTTATAAGTTAGTTTTACAAGGTTGAATCAGATTTAAAGTTCACTATGTGGACCATGCACGCATAGTAATGAGTAGAGTACAAGCATGATATAAATCACTTGGTGGTGGTGGGACTAATATTTCACGTTTAGTGTTCCATCTTTCAGCTTTGATTTTGAATCTAAAACGATCTTAATAGTCAATCTATGACATACAAAAAAATTATTTGTGTGGAAGAGAGAAGAGTTTTATCTAATTTTGTTCCTAATGTTCGGTTGTTTTTATTTCTTTGATTAAATCTTGGACGATTGGAAAAGGAAAACACCAGAATTGGTGGAAAACAAATATGAACACCAGAACTGGTGGAAAACAATTATGAACATCTATGATTTGTGGATGAACGTTATTCGCATCAAATGATTACCTTGGTTCATGGTAAAAAAATGAATGATAGCATTTGTTAAAAGCTCACACTATTATAAGATGCAAAAGTTTGTGTAGGTTAAAAATGAGGAAGGAATGGAAATCGAATGTTAAGAAAGTTTGTATGAATCATTTTGTAAAACTTTCATCCACTAATAATGGAGATCTCCTTAGTGGTTCATCCTCTTACAAAAGATTCATTAGAAAACTCATATACCTCACCAACATTCAACCTAACAATTCTCAGGTTGTTCATCACCTTAGTCAATTTGTTTATGCGACAATTAGTACTCATCAACATTGTTGTGACATTTTGTATTTGAAATGTATTTTTATATATACTTGTATATGTATAATGTATGAAATGGTTAAACAAAACAACAAGCAATATGAAAAACTTTCTACATTTCTTATTGAAATGGTTATGATTACTCTTCTACAAACCCTTATATATTCTTGAAGTTTACAAATTATGCTAGCACAATGATCTTTGTCTACTTTGATGACATCCTTCTCACTAGAAACAACATTGCTAAGATAACACACATGACCAATTTTCTTAAAAAAATTAAAACAAAAAACCTTGGAGATTTGACACATTTTCTTAGGCTCAAGGTAGCAAGAAGTAGCACCAACATAAATCTTTATCAACACAAATATACTTTCGAATGTCCTTAAGAATATTGAAATGATATTTTATGCACTTATGTAAGTACTCATGAAACATTTTATAATCTTTAGTGATCTCTTTAATGATTTATCTTCTTACAAAAAATTTATTGGAAGACTCATATATCGCACCAACACTCGTTCTGAAATTACTTAAGTTGTTTATCATCGTAGTCAATTTGTTTCTGCAACAACCACTTCCCATCAATAAGTCGTTCTATATATTCTTCGCTATCTCAAACAAAATTCTAAAAAATGAGTTTTTCTTACTACTAATAGTGAAATGCAACTTAAGATTTCCAATAATTTTGATTAAATAGAATGTATTAATACTAGAAGAAACTCTAACTAGATATGTGAGTCATTTTCCTATTTTTTAGGTCTCCAAGAAACAACCAATTGACTTAAGATCCCATATTTTCTTGATGATTTGTGTGTGCATCACACTTAAGTGACTCTCCTATATTCCTATATTGTGACAATCAATTTATTATTCAGATTGCTTATAACCAAATTCTCCATAAATAGTGAATTCAATTGTCGTATAGTAAATAGAGAAAACCAGTACGAAGTTTCCCCCTGTATCTTCAACCATCCCAAACATGTTAACCAAAGTCCTCTTACCAAATGATAAATAATATATATTTCTAGCTTGAGAGGAACTCTCATCAAGCCAGCAGCGCCTAGCACCTGTTACGGTTGCCCTGTTTTTTTTTTTTCTTGTTATATATGTACATCATCGCTTTGTAATCTTTACATATCAATTTTCCATCAATAATATGTTTTGTTTCTTCTTTTCTCATCCGTTGCTCTATTTTTCTTCACCCATAATCAAGCAAAGGAGGCTTTTGTTTTGATAGTAGACTTTAGAATTTCACCCAAATAAAATAGGGGAAAAAACATACAATGTTCGAGTGTGATTAAAACTTTTTTTTTTTGTTGATTAGGAATATATGGCTATCGTCGTTATCTTGAATGATATAAAAGGATAAGAATAAAAGTTGGTTAAAAAGAAAGGAACAACGAGGTTGGAAGTTTGGAGTGAAATTCCAAATTGGAGTAAAATAAAGAAAATGCTTTCAAATAGTAAAGTAATTCCACTAATTCAGTAATTCCTCGACACGTTACCCCTTTTATTTTCCGTTAAGTTAAGACGGGATGGGGGAACCTTTACAACCAATCGATAATGGTGGATTGGTGGCATGTTTATTCTAATTTGGTGGAGGGAAGAAAACGGCATCGGAAGTCCTCTTTGAACGGAATAGTTGCTCCACTCCTGAATCTACATTGAAAGCAGCTCGCAGAACAGAAGATGATAAAGCCTTCCACACAGAAGAACTTCCAGCCAAGTGGGTAAATATAGGACTGTCAAAGTCAAAATCATCATGGTTAATAAAAAAATAATCATTACATATTAAATTTATGGGTTACCATCAAGTAATACAGAACAGTTGTTCACCAATGGAGTTTTCATTTTCCAACCAAATAAAGAGTCCTGGGAAGTACATTATGATCAACAGTTTCATCTATGTTCATGATGGGTTCTATGTGTCAATCACTGGTTGGAAAGAAACTATTAAGACTTGAATAAAAGTGTAGAAGTTTGAAGTATAAATCAACTAAAACGGGTTAAGTTTCCTACATGGTTAATGTCAAATCCATTCAAGCAACAAATCAAATGGATGGTTAAATCTGCATTGAAAATGTATAACAATAACAAATAAGATGAATCGACAATAATAAGGTGATAAGAAAGGCTTACTTAGGGGTGGTGATTATAGAGAACCACTCCATTCCCTCTGGATCAGCAATCTTTGAGACCACAAAAAACCTTGGCACAATGAACAAATTACCAGCTTTTATGGTTGTCTCCAAAACCCTTTGACCATCAACTCCAACAACCTGAACCCGGCCACTACCCCTGACAATATAAGTAACCTGCAAAGCAGAATCACAAGAGAATCCAGGAGAGCACATGGCTCCTCCATCCAACCTCACAAGGTCTGCCCCTAGTCCAACATCACCAACCAAGGGAAGATTCTTGGTGTTCAACACCACAACCCTTCCACCACCCTTAATGGCAACATCCAACGGAGCCTCTTCACAGTTCAAGGCCATGCCATTCCGGTGCTCCGGTTTAGGCTCAGGAAGTATGATGTTTCCTTCCAACTGCACAATCCCTTTGCCTGATTGTTTTCCAACAAGGGTCTTAACATCACTCTCTTCCAAGTCCCAAGCCCTGGCCACAAACTCAGTGGAAAAACCGGTGAAGATTCCATTGGAACCAGTCAGAAAAAAGTCAGTGAATTCACCAGCCTTATGAGCCTTGGAAGTGTCCCCAAGGAACAGCACAACAAACTCAGTTTCTTCCTTGTTATACCACCATGTCACAACACCAAAGGGGAGTGCCAGGGCATCCCCCTTCTTGATTGCAACAACCTTCTCTTCTGATTCAGGCAGAACTATTCCAGCCACTCCACTTCCTATGGAATGAAAACACAAATTCACAAATAATCAATACAATAAACATCAATTCATAATTTGAAACAATGTTCTAAATTAATGTTCTTTTTAAAAAATAAACTTCTCTAAATCAATTCCACATTGCTAAGCGATTAAATTCTTATCTAAATTTCATAAAGTTTGAGAAATATTTTTAAAATAATTGTTCTTAAAACTAAAAAACAGAAATAGAGTTTTCTCATCTTCCATTTTCATCCTTTTCAAACTCTCTCACTAGTTACGTAAGCAACCTTCTTTAACTACATTTTTGAAGAATAGTAAAATTATAAAATACAAACACACCCTTAAAATAATTAGTTTAAATCGTATTGAGACATTAAAAATTTAAGGTTAAGTCAATCTCTAAAACCAACCAATATTATAATTTTTATATATCTCTAACACCAACTTATATTATAATTTGGTTATGGTTATATCTCTTGACTATATCTCTAACCGGCATGGATGTCCAACATTTTGAATACACCGGTCAACTTAAACATGACTTCAAAACAAGAATTACAAAGTCAAAAAGTGTATTCTAATTAAATCCTTTTTTTATCAGCTCTAATTAAATCCTTAATTTCTAAAACAAAAATGTTAAAAAAGGGGACCTAAGGATCCCAATTTTTAAACATAAAATCCCAATCATGCTACAAAATCAATACACGATTTCATATAAGACAAATTACCTTCAATGCATCTGGAAAGAATTATCCATTAAAAAAATCGGAAGAGAAATATTGGACAAATAGTTTCGATCAGTTGTATAAACAAAATATTAAAAGGAGTAGAGAAGGAGCAAAGATACCTTGAAGAACATAAGCGACTTTGGAAGAGTCAGAATATCGAGGAAGGGCGAAACCGTTTTTGTGCAGAGAGAGTTTGGCGGCGGCAATGTTACCTTGGCGAAGCATGTGAAGCTCAGAGGGGGACCAGGCGTGGTAGGACCCACCATTGCCTCCGTAAACTTCCTTCGCCAACTTGGGAGAAAGATCAATCTCCATCTTCTTCTTTGCTTTTTCAGTGGACCCAGAAAACAACAGAGAGAAAAGAGATTTTGGAGTTTGTATGTGATATATGAGATGATGCGTGAAAACACCGCGGGGGGTATATATAAAGGTAACTGTAACAGAAAAGGAAGCCACATTTTAGTGACACTTCACACTTCACTGCCATTACTGGTCCTTGTCTTAATCTCATCCAAAATCAATTCAGGTAGGTAATTCAACTCCTTTACTTCTTTTAGACACTTCAATTATGAATAATTAAATATTATCAAGCAAAATAAAAAAATATTAGATATATTTAATATTTATTAACATTTTTTTTTCCATTAAATAATTAAGTTTCTACATAAAACTCAATATATTTTGACTAGGTCATCTTCCATCAAGATTATTTATCCAAAGTTATATTAAAACATAAATAACTTTTTTTACTTTCAATTCTTTTCTTCAAAACAACTTCAAAATCCAAGCAAAAAATTTATTGAAAATCTAGAGTTTTAGAAAAAAATATCCAAACATAATAAAAAATTAGTAAGAACTTAACCAAATTAATAGAATGATATTTCTCAACTAACCCCAAAAGCATAAATGACAACATTATAAAATAAAAAATAGCAATAGAGTAAACAAGATTTTTTTTGAAAATCTTATCTATTAGAAATTACTTATAATTTTCCACTATATTATTTAAATGTGTGATCAAATTCTGAAAAAAAAAATGATATCCCTTGGAATTGGTAAGTTGGGAATTAAAAGTTTTGGCTAGTGATGTAGCTTTGTTGTTTTGTATTTGTGCCTTTTCAGATTTTTGCATGCATGTGAATGATGCGAAAGTTCAATGCCTGCTTTTATTTAATTACATAAAATTATTTTATTTTGATATATTATTATTGTATAATTATAAATAGTTTGACGATTTTAACATGTTTGGAAAACATTTGAGATAATTAGATGTTAAAAAGGGTGATACAAAGTCAAAATAATTATTAAGATTAACTTGGGTCTTATTCTAAACCTAAAATACTGAAGTTTTTACTTCTAATAGTTTAAAAATATTTTATATAGAAATTACCTTTGTAAAAGTATTTTATAATCCTTTTAATATATATATATATATATATATATATATATTTCCAACTCAATAAATAGAATTCTTTTTAACAATTGTAACCGTAATATATTTTATTTTTTATATTTTATAACTTTTTAAAAATTCAGTTAACTACTTATAATAATAAAATATTTATTATAAAATTATAAAAATTATTTACTTGTTTATTTCATAAATTTAATAATAAATTTTTATAAAATTTAATTATATAATTTTTGTTATGATAAGAAAAAAAGGTACAATGCAATGTATTTCCACTAGTGTGTGTAAATATATATATATATATATATAATATGTTGACATTTTCTTTTAATAAATATTAAACCAACCATTAAATAAATAAAATTTAATATTACTCATTATTCCTAAATAAGAGCACATAAATATGCCTGACAAAATCTTAATTTCTTCAATATTTAGTAAAAATCAATGGAACGGTTTAAAAATTAATATATAATATATACTAATAGGAAAATAGATGTTTTTTAATGATAGGCTAAATTAGTTCATAAAATTGATAAATAATAAAATAAATTGTAAGTTTTCAATCAATTTAAAACAGAAACATAAACTCACATACAAAATGTTAGAAAGAAAATTTCATTAATCAGTGGTATAGATATAAATTATTTATTTTTCTAAACCACAAACAGATGCAATGCATATTGCCATATTGGGGCTTTTAGCTGGGCTGATTAGCGGGCTCACAGTGATGAAACTGCACTTTTGCGAGATACAACACCAACGCAGGAATAGAAGAAAAGCAGTTAAGACTAAGACTCAACTCACACACCTTTTCCCCTTCCAACGCAGTCCTCATTCTCCGTCACGCCTTCGCAACCCCACTGCCACCGCATCAACTTTAGTCAACTCTTCTTCTAACTTCTATTTCAATACCTTCTCTTATTCGCCTGTTATTCTTAAAATTTCATTATTAGCCCTCTCCGACCACCGTCGCCACCTCCTTCCTCCGCCTCTCTTGTACCTCAGGTTCTCTCTCGCTCAGCCCTACTCTTCTCTCCTATTTACTCACTTCGTGTAATGCTTAAGCAATTTCACTATTAGCGTGAGCCAATTTTAGCAATCTGTTTTACTTGTGTTTTGATTTGTTAGTCGTTAATTTGCTAAATCTAATTTCGTTTTCTTCTTGCAGAGCTTCCTCCCGCACTGCATCCGCTTGCTCTGTCCTCGCTCGGTCGAGGTTCGTTCTTATAGATGCATCTTGCACGTACATCCTCCTTCGAGTAAATGCATTTGCTTTGAGGTTAATTGTTTATCTATTTAGTTTATCTTGATCTGTAGGGTTGTACTTTCCTTAATTAGTCATTGGGTGTTTGGTAGTGCTGCTGCGGACTGAGAAACAAATTTCATTTCCTAAGGATACTATTTTATTAGCCTTTGCACATCTTGTGTCCATTTCTGCCAACCGAATCCTTTTTCCTTAATATCTTCTAAGGACACTCTGGCTACCCATATAATTTGCTATTTAGAGTCTAACATAGAAGTTTTAACTATTTCCTTTTTTTTTGTTTTTGTGTACTACGTGGCTGTGTTGTCAGATAAGGAGGACACTGACTTCTTTAGGATGAAATGTGGGAGCTTAGCATGAATCTGTTGTTACTAAAATTGGATTTTATTGATTTAAATTGCGCTCCAATAATCCCAGGATTCAATGAAATTTGTGAATTTTAAGATTTGTTCTAACCGAGCGAGGGTTCTCGGTGCTTGAGTAGGAAACTTTGGATCAGGGGAGCCCAAAGTCTAGGACCAATAACCAATATCAGCAAGGATTAATAGTTTGATTTCAAGTTGTCTACCAATGAGAATCCCTTGATTCAAACTCAAGTTATGCAGTTGTCATGGATGCATGGATGGTCTACACGGTATCATCCTCTGTTGGCAGCTCAAAAGAGTTTATTAACTAATGTAACTAATTGCGTTTTAAGAGAACTGAATAATTTTCCTTATGGAATTGTTTCCAAATATGGTGCATAATAAGTGGCCTACAATAGCATGATAGCACTTGAAAAGGAGGGGAGAGTGGTGCAAAAATAATGGCGTGTGTTGGATAACCAATACTTGTAAACTTGAAAGGTTATTTGGATGGATGAATGGATGGGATGAATTAATGGAAGGTTAGAGAATGGAACATTATATCATAAACCATTTAATATCTTGTGCCTATGGGGATAGTATTTATATCTTCTGGGGATATAAATCATATGTACTGATGGAGTTGTGCCTTCATCCGTGAGCTTGATTTTGAAATTGGAAGTGGTTGGCAGAAGCATTCATGGATTGAAACGTGCAAGACACTTCTAGGAGCTGCGGAAACCTTGAAGGTGAAGTGTTAGTTGTGGAGAGTGAGTGGTGAAGCCATCTCACTTGAGCTAGGGAGAATTTTGAAGACTAAAGGTCTATCCTAGAGATAGGAGACAAGAGTGAACAATTGGTACAAAGTTAACAGCAATTTCACTCAACATTAATCTTCTCATTTACATGAGCCAAGCACCTCTTTATATAGGAGAGAGGGCTGGACATTTTGGAGCCAAAATTTGAAAATTCAAAATACAACTCTCCAATGAGAAGGTGCCATGTGGAGTCATGCTTTCCATGTTTAGCTCACACCTTCCATGCTAAATCCTCTCCACTCCTAAGCTGCCATGTGTACGTCCATGTGCTTCATGCCAAGGTGATTTTCGTCCTCCAAAATACCCTAGACGTTTTAGAGTTACATTGGGCTCAAAGAAGCCCAATTGTTACCCTAACTAGTCACTTTTAACCCTAACTAGTCATATTTTACTATTGACCCAAATTCAAGTCCAAAAACCTATACTACTTGGCCCAAATATTTGGTCCAATTATTTTATGCTACTAGGCCCAATACATGGCCCATGAAATCCTAAACAACTTTATACAATTTATTTAAGCTAAAGCTTGACCCAAAAATAATGTTGACTAGTCAGCAGGAACTCAGTTTTCTTGTGTTTTTCTGACCAAAACTTTAGTTTATGTTTTGATGACTTGGAGGTCTTCTTAGATATGTTTGTATATTCCTTCACCCTAGAGTTGTCCTCTTGATTGGGCCTACATAAAGAAACAAAAGCCCAATTAGACCCATATTTGCAAATAAATCCCTAAACAACCTCTAGGTCTTTATCCTCCTTATTATGTGGTTGTGTGTGGCTGGATGGTTTCCATCATCTACCAAGCTTATTACATAAGTATTCAATTTGAGGACCTCTCAAGGACTTAGTGAATACGTTATTCAATTGATTATTGGAGTTCTCGAAGTTTGTCATAGTGTTACCCAATAAAATATTCTCTCTATTGAAATAACAATCAATCTTAATGTGTTTTTGTCTCATGAAATATTAGATTTGAGTTGATATTTAAGGCTACCTGGTTATCATAACTAAGTGTCATTTGTGAAACATTTTCAAACTTAAAGTTCTTTAAGCAATGGTCTGAGCCATACAAGTTCACAAGTGACTGAAGCCATGACTTGCTATTCAGTTTTAGAACTTGATCTCCTTGAATATTTGTTTCTTGCTCTTCCAAGTTATACGGGTGTCTATAAGTTTAGCATTCATCAATCAACCTATTTTACCTCCCAAAATATTTGTTGTGTACTTCCTCTCACAATTCAGACTGCCATTTTTGGACCAGGCCACCTTTATCCCAAGTAGTAATGAAGTTTCACAAGATCTTGTTTAGAAATAATGGAAAAGATGTTGCTCTAGCTGCATGATTTCTTGGTGGTCACTACATGTAATAACGATATTGTCAACATATACAATCAAGTAAATACTCTTGAAGCTTAATGGTGATAAAAAACTGAGTGATCAACTATCTATTAGTTATACCAATCTAGTGAACTATAGTGCTAAATTGGTCAAACAATGCCTTGGGAAATTCTTTGAGGCCCTATAGCAATTTATAGAGATTACAAAATTAGTCTTGAAGACTCCCCTTGAACAATAAATCCAGATAGTTGCTCCATAAACTTCTGTGAGATCTTGTTTGAGGCCCTATAGCAATTATAGAGATTACAAAAATAGTCTTGAAGACTCCCCTTGAACGATAAATTTAGATAGTTGCTGCATGTAAACTTCTGTGAGATCTTTGTGATTAAGAACATTTTTTATGTTTGGCTGGTGACAAATAGTAGGCATGGAGACAAATAGTTTGATGGATGCCATTTTGGGCACAAGAACAATTTTTTATTATTGAAGTATGTATGTTTGGATTTGATGTAAAATAGAGAGAGAAAAAAAAGATGGGAAGAAATACTGTGGATAGAAGTAAAAGAGTCATGGTAGAAAAGAATGTTGTTTGGCTGAGCAGAAATGAGAAGAAAAGAAGTGAAGAAATCTGCGTTTGGTTAGATAAGTCAAAGTGTTGAAAATAAATAAATAAATAATTTGTTTAAAATGCTTTTTGGTCCAATTAAAAAAATTAAATTGAACCCTATAATTACAAACTTCTTATTATTTTATTTTATGTCATAAAAAGTATTTAATTTTAAAAAAAAGTAAAACAGAAGAAGAATCAATTACAGGGAAACCTTTTTATACATGAGACTCACTAAAAACTTTGTTTCCTATATCTTTCCTCAAATAAATGGTGAAAATTTAGTATTTGCATTTAAGTTCACTCTGCTCCATTTCCTACTCTACTTTTGCTCAATCTCGAACAAACATAGGGTTAAATGATATCAATAGCCACCACCAAACCTTATTCCAATAGACAGGTTTGCCTTCATCAATCAATGATGTAATTGGACTCTATCAAAAACTAAATCAAACCAAATCTTAATAAGACCATTTAGATCAAGGTCACTTTAATGGATTCTCCTAATTTTTTGTTGGTTTTCCTTTGTTTCCTGGATTATCTTTCATTTGATCAATTGTTCCCACTAGGCCTCCATTACCTTTTTTCTCATATGACCAAACCATCTTAAGCGGGTTTTTATCCTATTCTCAACTATATTTTGTGCTTCTTGTACATTTATTCACCTCAACATTCTCATGTTCATTGCAATCCATTTGCTCTTGCTGTCTTTTCATTGCTCAACATTCACCACAATAGATCATAGCTTGTCTTATAGCAATTGGGTTAGTGTTTAAAAAACCAGATTAAACTAAAAAACTGAAAAGGGGGTTAGGCCACCAATTAGACAATCATAAAATTGATGGTGGAAAAGCCATTTTGAACCAGTCATATCCTGTTGAAACTTACAACAAAACCAGCTTGATGTGGTTTTTCAATTTTTCATTTGTTTAAAAATATTGTTAAAAACAAGTGAAAATAAACATACAATGTCTATTCATGGATTGCTATTGCTTAGCCTCTTATTGTTTATTTCTTGCATAACATAGTCCTTTTATGCTATTTTATAATGTTGTTTCTAATTTAATGTCATATGGTTTTGTTAGGTTTTTTTCCTTATATATTACATAATATTAAAATATATACGTTTGATCATCATTGGTTCAGTCCTAGTTGTTCTAATGAACCATGACCTAGTTCTTTCATTGGCTCAATTACCAGTTTGATTTTTAAAACATTTAGATTATTTTCCTTTGAGTTTAATTTGATTGGCGCTTCGCAATAATACTTGAAGCATTTCTCTATTTTCCTATGTAGCTTTGATTTTATGTGCAATATTTCTCAGTTTCCAAATCACTTTATACTGTGGATCAAAGATATAAGTGTGAAATTCCTTTGACTTGCAATGCTAAATATTTTTTTTGATATTCTTTGGTAGACATGGAGCAGTACTATTTTTGGTGTTCTCTTTTTATTTAGATTCTTTTCTGTATTTTTTTCAGCTTTATCTGTTCTGTAAAGGAGGATGTGATCTCCCTTTTTTGTTTTTATTTTCTTTCTAATAAAATATCTCGCCCTTGTGTGTCTGCATTTCATCATGTTATCTTATTTTATTGAGTTAAGAATTTGATGCTTCTATTAATTTTAATTTTATATTATTAACAAGCATGTATGGGCAAGTGATTTGTTTGAAAGTAACAGTTGAAATGAATAGCAGTTGGAATCAATGTTGTTAAACTTGAGGATCTGAATAGGGTTAATTGTAACCCAAGGATTGTAACTTGTAAGAGTTATGAGTATATGAAAACCTATATTTATAGACCTTGGCATGTATTAAAAATAATATAGACAAGAGAAATAACTCATAGTAAGTCATAAATAGTAAACAACACAAATATTACTTGAACCACCTTCAGCTGATGCCTTTTCTTTTTTCAAAGTCTAAATAGAATAGAACACTCTCCAAGTCTAAAAAAAAACAAGAACTAAAGAAAATATTAAGAAGAAAAATTAAACAAAACAGAGTTGGAGATGAAGGTGGTGAAGGCAGTGCCAACGATGTTGATGTGAGAGTTGGAGATGGTGACATGATGGCCATTAGTGTTGCAATGGCCGAGAATGGTGAAGCAAGCGACAGTGGCATAAATGTCAGTGCTGCAAAGATCGATGACGATGATGATAGTTATGGGATTGTCAAGAGTTGTTGGTTTTGTTCTAATTTGTGAATGGGAGCCCTATGGTAAAAGGGCCATTCTTAAGAGTTGTCCTTTTTTTTGTTTGGGTTCTTTTAGCAAACTAAAGGACTTTTTTAAACTTGAACCCTAGCTACTCAAATGGATCAGCACAGTGCACAATCCACCAATTTCGCGAGCACTGCACGATCCCACTATGATCCACCGTGTGCGTCAGCTTGCTGTGTCTCCCTTACTCACAGGATCTTATGCAAGAGAATGTGAGTATACTTGTGATTTTGACAACATTGATTGAAATATTGAATTTATGTTTATAATTATTAGTTTAACCAAGAAAGTTTTATATTTAAGGAAAGTTAACAAATATAATCTGAGTGAAGATAGTTTTGTAGGTAGTGGAGCCTTTGTGTGAGAAGAAAGAAACAAAAATATCTTAAGAGTAATTTTGGAAAAAAGTTGTGTACACGGGATTATCACCTTTATTAATTGTTATAAATAAAAACATATTGAAATAACTATATGCTACTGAACATTGATTAAAGAGCTAAAATTCTTAAGAAGTTTACAGGGTACACACAAGTTCAAACTAGGGTGAGATTTAATTGAAACTAAGAAAAGATAGAAATGTTCAAAAGTAAAAACAAAAGAAAACACTAGACAACAAAGTTCTTTAATATAGATAAATAGTTGATTTCAAGTGCATGTGCAACATAAAATTTTAAACTACAATAATGTTATGTTAATTCAGTAAATATTTGCATAGGGAAATGGTAAATGAATTGCGAACTTTTTACGAATATAAAAATATATTCTAGAAGACTCGACAAGACTTTCCCATCATATAAACCCTATTGGACTAACCCATCTATCCTCCCCAGCAGCTGCCACCCTTTTTTCTCTCGGTGCCAAACAACACTGACAGATACTTTGATGTAACCAGATTTGTCGTTCGGGTCAATATTCAAACTTTGGTGATTACCAATTTGCTCTGGTCACTATTTTTCATGATTGAATTTTTGAATCTCCCCATGGTTAGAATTTTGTGACCTAGATTGTGGTTTTATTGAGGCTATCAAATTTGGAGACGCTGTAAGAGTTACAAATCTATTTCGTTTATTGTTTGTGTCATCTTTTTTTTCAAGTAGAAGAACATTTTGCATAATCTGCTTGGTTAGGAAACTCTTGAGATGACATCAATGTCTTCTACAGATTGGTTAAGGGATTAATTGCAAGGTGCTGTATTTCTATTTGATTCCGTTTTTGAGATCTTATTTAACTTATATATCCCATAGGGCAGATATTGCTGGATGACCTAGATGAACATTATTGATGACAAACTACATGTTTTGTCCAGTATCCGAAAAGTGTGATTGCTCTGGGTACGAAATATTTTCTCTTTAGTGATTTGCTCAAATTTGTAATAAAATTAAGAAAATTTAGATAGGTAAAAATTTTTATTGAATAAATGCTAAATTTCTTGAGAACATATTAATGATTGCTGATTTTTACTAGGTGTTGTAATGGTTTCACATAAATTTGTCCACATTAGTTTAAATATATTTTCATATATTTTTCTCTCGTATAAAAAAAAGGTAAGGAATGGAGTTTTTCCTTTTGGATCTCTGGTTGCAGTAATAGATGTTGGACCTGGATACGGAGAACAACCCCCTCTCCCCTCTTATTACTTTACTTTTATAGAAGCAGGTATAAGTTTGAAGGTGAGTTTGTGACGTGAAATTTGTCTTATTTGTGAATAGCTTGATGCTCTGTAATTATGTGCACTGAAGGTCCATCTCAAATTCAGAACATGTAGTGCGCTTATGTGTTGCCTTCTGGAAAGGAAGCTAAATCTGCTTTGATGACTAAACAAGTTGCAACAATGAAAAATAGTTAAAAATCTTGTGCTTCATCGATACATTTTTCTTATGAAATATTAGCCTGTTCTGGGTGCAAGAAATGTCTTCCTAGTGTTGTTGACATGAACTGACAACTTCTATTCCAAATAGTAAAATTGTCTATTATCTTAGGCTTACAAGTCGTGCACTTGCATATTAATTACTTGAGCTATGTATGTATGGTGACATAATGTTTATTTTTTCAGTCTTACCGATTCTCAAGAATGAGGATTGCCAAGGAAGAATCATCAAGCAGTGCTGCACAGGCAAGTGATTAACACTTCATTATAACTTGGATCCATGAGACTCTCCTATCCCCTATTATCCTTCTCAATGGCTGGAGTGTGAATATCTTTTATTTATTAACTTGAACAGGCAATAAGCTTGATATCAGCAGTGAAGGAATTGCAAGGGGTTACTGCTATGGATCTCAATAAATTATTGAGAGACTCCGAAAATTTCACTATTCAGTACCTTACTGAAAAAGGATCAATACTGAAGGTTGTTTCATACTCAGCTTCATAATGCTATTTGATATTTTGTTTTATCAGATGGTTATTTTTTGTAACATGTGCAGATTGATATGGAAAAGCTTGCGGGATCTCTTCCATTGCACCTTAGTACCCTGCTGATGTCAGCTGTTAGAAATGAAGCCTTGTTCAGATACTTGTTACGTGGCATTCGACTCTTGCATTCCTTGTGTGATTTAGCCTCCCGAAATTCTAAATTTGAGCAGGTTAATATTAATAATGCCTGCTAACATTTATCATATTCCACTCATCATGTAATTTTTTGTATTTTCCTTGTGTGGCAAAGACACGTTGTTTGAATGTTGAAGAATCATATTTATTAAAATTCCTCTTTAGTTAGAACAGCATTGGTTGGGCACTAAATAATGCTTTTTGTTTAAAAATTAAGGGATGAGGTAGGTAGGAATTTTTTTTCCTGCATGGAACATTTACTTTTTATTACATTACTTTCTTTACAGTTCACATCATACTAATATGGGGTCATTGTTTTTTCAAAGAAATATAAGTATTGTAGAGTTTTTGTGGAGTTGTCTTCATGATCCTGCAGACTTTGTTAAATGTGTGCATGTATTGCTTTTTGAAAATTATAGTGATGCTATGGTCCTGATTTCTGTATTGGAATATGATTTCAGATTTTGCTAGATGATGTGAAAATTATGGAGCAGCTGACTGACTTGGTTTTCTACATGCTAATTGTTCTTGGTGGCTACAGAAAGGTTTTTAATTGTTTGGTTCTTTACAGTATGATCTATCCTGTCGTGTTTCTATACTGAGATTAACTCATATTGCAGGAATACCTTGCTTTTAGTTATATGCACCTTTTGCATTCAACTCTTGTAGCATGCAATTTACATCTATTAACAGGGTTTATATCAACACAATGGCAAGATATTGTTCATGTATTGCTTGCGCACCCCAAGGTACAAGTTCACCTCCACCCTATGTTTTAGACACTTGATTCAGAAACAGTATCCTGTTAGTTTCCATTTGTTGAATTTGTTAAAAACAAGCTTATTATATTGTCACCACTATTTTAAATCTCTTTTCCTAAATTTAACTTCCTATCTGAAATTCCTGTTCTTCTCTAAACATAAAAAATAAAAACGGACACAGGTACAGATTTAAGTAACATTTCTTTTAATCCAATTGTTGCATGCATTTAGAATTTCTTTTTAGTCAGCTAATATCTATTTTGCGCTTAACTTCTGTTTCAAACCAATTCTCCCCAAAAGCTTAAGGTCTGAGGTGAAAGCATATGAATGGTTTCATTACATCTAGTAAATACACCTATTAAACTATGTTCTTTTGTTTATTTTCTGATAATACATTTTGGTTCTATGGCTAATCATGAATTGTATGACAGGTTGACATATTTATGGATGCAGCTTTTGGATCAGTTCGCATGGTTGTTAGTTTTCTTGAGAATACACTGGTAGCATATCAAGAAGATGTTTCTGTGGAATCAAATCTTTCTGCAGGACAAATAGTTTATTATCTCTGCCAGCAGTGTGAAGCTTCTCTGCAGTTTCTTCAGTCACTTTGCCAACAAAAATTGTTTAAGGAGCGCCTGCTCAAGAATAAGGTTTCCAATCTTACCATCTTCATAAATATAGAAAGGAAAATCTGTGTCTATATATATATATATATATGTACGATGGAATTTGTCTAAAGTTTGATTGGAGACAAGGAGCCTGGTTGCATCCTCTGTCCCTCTCAGTCATTATATAATTTATTAAAATTGGGTAGCTCCTTAAACAAATCTGGCCAAATTCGTTCCAATAAGGTTATGTAAATTTACCTTGTTTCTAAAAAGGAAAATGTCACCACATGTTTACATCTTTTTACTCGCCTTCAAAACTACCATTTTCTCTCCCCTTAATTGGAAACAACAAAAAATGGAGCAGCGTATCAATTTTGGACACTTATATACTTATTAGTGTGCTTTGCTAGCACATGTTGTCAAGTCTATATGTCTATTTACATGGTGCTTGGCACTTGGTTTTGTTTTCTGAGTTGGTTGTTCGTTTTTCCTTTCTAAGGAGGATTCTTAGTCTTTTTTTGTACCACTTTTTCTTTCCTCCTATTTTTTTCCACTTCCCCAGACAAAATATTGCTAGATCTTCTCCTCTGTCAGAGCAGTTTTACTAGGATCACAACCAATTTTTTTTGAAGGTGATATAAATGCTCAACGATGACTTTTTCTTGTTTGATGGTATAACCCTTGACACCTCTGTTGCTAATAATAGACAGGTTTCTAAATCAGAATAGTGACCTACCACTATTTATTTTTTTGTATGGGCTTATTTGTGACTAGATCTAATGGAATATTCTTCATACTTTTTTTCTGGTCAGACATCACACTGTTAGGCATATAATTTCCTTCACCAGTTCACCTTTTAATTAAACTGGAGAGACATTAAGGATCCATGGACAACAAGCTTTCCTAGAATGGTCAAATTTGAAGATTAGAGTTCAAATTTCTGATTTAGAAGTTTCAATGCTAGTCCTATAACAGCCCTTCTTTTATGCTCATATTATCTAATAAGTATGCTCTATTGTTCTCCTTATATCTTGAATACTTTTAGGTTTCAGAACTCTTTCATAAAATGCTTTGAATTGTATGTTCCATAATTCCATGATTTTTGTTAATCTGCGTTAGAGTTGGCTAATGTACCAACTATTAGTTAATGTGTTTTGGCATTAACAATAGATATTGTTAGAGGGAGAAGTAAGAGCTTTAGGTGTTGGAAATTCCACTTGACAAACTGAATACTTTCAACATAGTCAATAGCGAAGATGCTAAGGTTATTGCATTGGTTTAGTTCATTGATGAGCTGTTGTGCTCTATACGTACATATATATAACTGCATAAGCTCATGTGTTTTTACTTACAGGAATTATGTGAAAAGGGAAGCATTCTTTTTCTGGCTCGATCCATCTTGAAGCTACACATTCAGCCATCTTTTCCATCTAGGGTCACGGCGGCTATTTCTAGGCTAAAGGCTAAAATACTATCTATTGTGAGTCCAATGACAAAATGTGCTATAAGTCCCTGGATTTAACTTTAATATTGAGAAAAGCCTCAATTTGATTTTATGAAGTTATGTGTGTCATCACATTAGTCATCCAAATTATTTGACTACAAATTAGTCTATCAAAGATTCTTTTTGTTTCACTTTAGTCCTCACAAGATTTGCTTGGAAATTAGTTTCTGAAAGAGAATTTATCACCAAATTAGTCCTTCAGATTCTTTTTGTCACCAGTTTAGTCCTTAAGAAACAAAAATGAAGACGTTGTAGAATTTTAAGACTACTAATTTAGTGATGGTTAAATCTTTGAGGGATAAATAGGTTGACAAAATATTTTGGAGGACTAATATGGTCATTATTTAAATATTTGAGGAATTAATTTGGTGACATAAAAAGTTGAAGGACTAACTAGGTGACACATATAACTTTGGAGGACCAAATAGAGGACTTTTTTAATTTACTTTATAATTTGTACATATTATTAACAACACTATCATTGCTTTCTTTATTCAGCTGCTGAGTTTGTGTGAAGCAGAAAGCATTTCTTATCTTGATGAAGTAGCCAGCTCAGCACGAAGTTTAGATTTGGCTAAATCTGTTGCATTAGAGGTTAGGTTTCTTCTGTTGGCTTGTATTGTAAACTATTGAACAGAAGGGTGCAGTTTTAGTGAGATTTTTCTGATAACTGATGAAAATTGTTGCAACTTTTTCTGCCACTTCCTGTTATTTCGTTATAAACTGGGCTTAGATTTCTGAGTAGTAAACATATATGGATTATTGAGTAATGTAGAAATCTTTTATGGTCTGCAGTATGTAAGCGTGGCAGTGTCTTTATTACTTGCTATCAATGTAGGTTTTTGACTTGTTGAAGAAAGCTTTTGGAAGAGATCCTGGGCATCTCACTGCTGACAGAAGTCATCCAATGGGGTTTGTGCAGCTCAATGCAATGCGTCTAGCTGACATCTTCTCTGATGATTCAAACTTTCGATCTTACATGATAATTTGTTTTGTAAGTTTATCCATTTTATATTAAAGTTAACTTGTTTTAGTATCATTGACTACATACACATCCAATTTGCTGTAAACATAATGTTAGGTGGTATAAGCATCTTTCTGTTTTGTTTGTTTTGTAAAACTAATCTAAATTTAATTCAAGACAAAGATATTGCCCACCTCTTGTTTTATCTTTCATTTTTAACCACTGCTTTATAATATTTTCCTTGATTTATTAGATATACAATCAGCGATAGAAATTTGATTGTTTCCTTTGCATGTGATTCCAGACTAAAGTTCTGACAGCAATAATTTCGCTCTCCCATGGAGATTTTTTATCCTGTTGGTGTTCATCTAATCTGTCAGAGATGGAGGAAGATGCTAGTCTTGAATATGATATATTTGCTGCAGTTGGATGGATTTTAGATAATACTTCACCAGATGTAAGAAATGCTACAAATTTGGAATTCAACCTAGTCCCTAACAGCATGCCTAAGGCTTCTTATGCACATCATAGGACATCATTGTTTGTCAAGTTCTTCGCAAACCTTCATTGTTTTGTTCCCAACATTTGTGAAGGTTGGTTCTTAGTCAGTATTCCCAAATTTTCTAAGCCAAATCTGATTGTTTCACTGTTATATGTATTTCCACATTTCATTTATCCTTTTCTTTTTTTCTCGTAATTTTAATCCCCAGAGCAGGAGAGGAACCTTTTTGTTCTTAAGGTCATGGAGTGCTTGCAAATGGATCTTTCTAACTTGCTGCCTGGATTTTCTTTTGCTTGTGATGCTCCTAAAGCTGCCATTGCTAGCAAAAACCTCCGTAATAGTCATTCTCAATTTTTTTTGGAATTATGAGCAATATATGGTTATTTTCTTACAAGTAATAACCTTTTGTAGGCTCATTATTAAGTCATGCAGAATCTTTGATTCCAAACTTCTTAAACGTGGAGGATGTGCAACTTTTAAGGTTATATTTTGTAGCACTATATACTTTGACTTTAGCATGACAGATTTTTAAACTCTTCAGTGGTTACTCATGTATTTGGCATATAAGTGTGTGTGTGAATGTGATGCATGAGCATTATGGCAGCTCCTTATGCCACTTGATTACAGCTGAAAAAAAGATTTGTGAGGCTAAATGAGGAACCACACCTTCTTGGTTTTATTCAAAGGAATATTTTTAAGGATTATGTTGAATTGAACCTTTTTTTCATTTTTCGAATGGAGAGCATGTCATCTAGACAAGATGGCATAAATAGACATTCTCTTCTGATTTTGGCGCACTTACCATTTTTATACATATTTATTAGCTTTAGTCAGTTCTTTCTACCCTTTCTAAATTTACTTAGTAAAAGGCATTTTAATATTTACTATAAGTGCAATTCTATCTTCTCAATTTATATGGAGATAGGAGAAACAAGGAATAATAGAATAACTATCATGCTGATGATAACTGACAATCTTCTAGAATAAAGTTTACATGGTGGACATAGTTCTAAACTGCAGTTGTAGACATTGTGGTTGTTACGAAGCAGATTGCAACCGCTAGTGTGTAAAATTATTATCTGGTTGCACCAAATACAAAAGGGAATTCCATATTTATTCTAATTATTGACATATATTGTATTTACAAGGATGCATATATTTTTATTCATTTAAACATTTTGTATTATTTGCCACCATCATGTCTCATCCTCCCCCGCAATCCTACACAATCATACCCATTCAACCATCAATACTTAAAATATATTATTAAAGTCTGAACTTTTGTTTTCTATGACAAAACCGTGTAAAGAATGGTGTTGAGGTCATTTTGTAGCCCAATTGCGCTTTTGTTGCAGCTCCATTGCAACAGTTCATGTGATTAAGATTTACATTGCAATTGTGGGCAATTGTGGGTTGTTGTTGTGGTTAACTATGCAACTATAATATTGCACCTGCAAAAGATGATGTTGTCTGCAATTTGTAACTCTGATTCTGGGATAGACCAAACATTAAAAAATCAAACCAAAATTTTAATAAATTCAGTTTTATACTATTCACAATAAATGTTTTTGGAAATAGACTATTGTAGTATCTTTTTCATATTTTTATGTTGATTTTGTTCTCTCTCATCTCCTGTTCCCCCACCCCCGAGTCACTTGTACTCCCTGGTTAAACATATCTGGCTTTTATCTTTCTGAGTCTTTTAGCTCCTAAGGTCCAGATTTATATTGTCATAAATGTCATGTTAGTTTAACAAACAACTTTGATTTGTGAATTGCTTGCAGAGTGTTTTTTGGTGAATTACAATCACTGTTTACATCTACTGGATTTGGGGAAAATCAAGTCCAAGTAAATCTTTTTCCTATAATTTGAACCGTTAACATATATATCTTTTTCCAATCTATTTCTTTTTCTCTTTTACTCAGTATCATTTCATGTTTTGTTATAAATGTGCCTGTTTCATTCTTCTGGGAAAACTCAGGATAGCAAATTTGAGGAGTCACTATCTTGGGATAAGATTTCTAAATTCAACATCAATGAACATTATCAGGTATTTGCAAGTGTTTTTTTTTTTTTTCCAACACATTCAATGATCACATTGTATTTTTACATTTTTGTTCACAAATGTAATTAAAATTATATCTACTTCAGAACTAGAAATTCCTTTCAAATAACAAAATACAAGTAAAACAGTTCTCAGATTGTATTATTTGGTTAGCATGTAGCTTGTCCTGAACATTGTAACTCAATAAAAGTTTGATTTCCTGCAGGAGGCACAGAGTGCAGGGGGATTTCCGCCATCTTTAACTGGAAAAGAACCTGCTGATCTCAATAAGAAGGGTAGTAACTTCAAGGAAGGAATGTCTGAGAATTCTGCATTTCCGGACATCGACCAACATAATAGCCGAGCTGAAGAGACAAATCAAGGCAAGGGCTTAAATAGGCAAAATCAGGTGGATGATAAAGGCATACCTGGTAAAACTGCATCAGGAGGAGCAAGAGATATGGACAAGGATGCTCAGAATGTTGAAACAAGTGGTTCAGATACTAGTTCTGCAAAAGGAAAGAATGTTGTTGATCATATGGATAATGGAGAACTTTCAAAATCAAACGAGCGTCTTAAAAGAACTGCAGTTGAGGAAAATCCAGAGGATGAAAAGATTGAGCTTTCACAAAGGAGAAAACGGAAGCGAACAATAATGAATGATAAACAGGTGATGTTGATTGAGAGGGCACTCAAAGATGAGCCTGATATGCAGCGAAATGCAGTTTCACTTCAATCATGGGCAGAAAAATTAAGCGTGCATGTATGTTAAATGCACATAAACTTTTTTGAATAATATTTCACTGGGGCATAATTTCCTGATACTTTCTTGCATTATGTTTTCCAGGGTTCCGAGGTTACATCTTCACAGCTTAAAAATTGGTATGCCTCTATGAAGCTTATCGTTTAATTTGTTTATTTTGTTTCTCTTGTTATGCATACTCCTTTTGTTGGAATTCAGGGCACATATCATATATCAAGGTTTCTTTAACAAATTATTGAGACTTGTTTATTATCTTATCCAAAGCTCTAAACTATTACTAGGTACATAATCTTTGTAATTATATTTTAACAATGCTAAGTGTTAAGAAATGAAGTGGGTTGGTGGGGTGGGGGCAGATCATTGAATTTATTGGTCTCTTAAATATTATTGTACAATTCTTGAATATTGACACGATACTTGCCTCTCTGTTGTGAAACCTTAAATATATTAAGCAATTGGCTTTATCCGGATTGACTTGTTACTGAATTTATGTTTGTTGTATTAGGTTGAACAACCGAAAAGCTAGGCTTGCTCGCACAGCTAGGGATGTTCGCGCAGCAGGAGGTGATGTTGATAATCCTGTCCTAGAAAAGCAAAGAGGGCCAGTACCTGGGTCTTACGACTCACCTGAAAGTCCAGGTGATGTATCACATGTTGCGAGAATAGCTTCCGGTGATAATAAACCAGAGCCTTCTCTGGCTCGATTTGTTGATATTGGTTCTCCAGAATTTGGTCGTTGCAATGCAGGTCAGTATGTTGTGCTTGTTGGTGTTCGAGGAGATGAAATTGGCAGAGGAAAAGTGTTTCAGGTGCATGGTAAGTGGTATGGGAAGAGCTTGGAGGAATTAGCCACATGCGTTGTGGATATTTGTGAGCTCAAAGCTGATAAAGGCATGCGGCTACCCTATCCATCAGAAGCCACTGGGAACACATTTGCAGAGGCTGAAACAAAGTTAGGTGTCATGAGGGTGTTATGGGGCTCGAACAGAGTTTTTCCATTGCGGTCTGAAATCTGAATGAGTTTAATTATGCTTTCATTAGCTGCAGCAGCTATTCCTCTGCTACCTGCTGCAAACTGTTGTCAATCTTACTTGGTGGTTCCCTGAATGCACATATTTTCTATTTCCATAAACATTAGCTGAAGGGATACTAGATGACTTAGTTGAGAAGATCATTACTTGATAGAAAAGAGTTCAGTAAGGGACGGCTAGAAAGTAGAAGTCGATAATTATGGAGAAAACAAGGGCGATTTCGCAATGAAAGATAGTTTAGTTTAGGGTATAAACAAGAGGCATAGCGGCAGCAAAAATGGTAGTAGGGTCTTGTACAAAATTTGTTTCTCAGAAAGAATTTTCCCTGCCGCCTGGCAATTGAAAATATGCGCAACTATGGTTTGAGTTTTAGATCTCCCGAAAATTTAGAAGACTTGTTTGATTTAAAGGGACACAATGGACGTAAACCTTGTTTGGATTAACGTTTGCAAATCTTGTTCATTTCATGTAAAGAGCTTAAGAAGAAAAGTGATGACTCATTTTTGGATTCGTGAATAGGAAATATAATTAAAAACTGATTGTGTAAAATTGTTTTGCTTGAAAATCAATTGTCTGGATACGTTAATGTGGCTTTTAGACCAATTATTTTATATTGTACAAAAAAGCCTTGATTTTATTTATGAAATTATCGAGAGATTTAAATTGTAATTATGACCAAAAAATTTGTTCAATGTTCATGTATAAAATAATCATGAGTCAATAACCAAAAAATACTATAAATTTAATCTGCAGAAACATCTGTTTTTATTGAAAAATAAATGTACAGAATAACGTCAACTTCAAAACGTTTGCATTTGGAGGAAAAAAAAAAGCTTTATTTCAACAAACATAACCTTTTCAAAATAAACAAAAACAGTCATACTTAGATGAGATGTTATTTCCGTTGGGTAGAAAATTAGTCAGGCTGTTGAATAGAACCTCTGATTATATCCACGCCAACCAATGAAGTAGCTGATGTATTTCACTATTTGGGTCTAGGAGTTCCAATAAAGCAGTTACCTCTTTTACCTAAAGATATTTTCTACCTTTTCTCCATTTAGGATTGTTTAATCCGGAAGATAAAAAAACATTTCAAATTAGTGCAACAAGCAATTTTCAGAGTACAAAAAGCAACTCCTTTCAATTCATCGTGCAATCTTTTGTGAGGGGAAGCCATATACATATAAATTCTCTAGAGTAAATAACACATGATCACAATACTACCTCACCACTACTTTTTTTTAAAAAAAAGGGAAAGACGATCGTGTTTATTGTTAATTTGAACTAATCAATTTCTTTCATGGAATGAACTAGGGAATCAAGGTTCCCTCATGTTACTACACTATGCCTGTTATAATTTTGCACAGTATACTTGTAGAATATACCATCATAGAATTGCTAATTACGGTATTAAGTAAATAATGAGTCCTGGAAATTACCACACAAAATCTCTTTCCTAGTCTCCTCTACACATTTATGAAAATCATAACATAAGCAACAACTTTGCTTGAGAAATGCATTGTACATATTTCAATCTATAAACATATTTTGGCTCTGGTCAGTCTATAATTGATCTTCCCTACTGAAAATCTTTTAAGCTCTCTCTATTGTTTTGACTGATACCAAAATCCACGAATCTAGCTGCAGTTAAAGTTAAAGTCAAACCAATTCTGTATAATGCAACTATCCATGATCTTTAAATATTGAATGTCCAACTCTGAACTCAAACCCTCCACTTCAAACATTAGCAGGTGCCAGTTACCTCCATCGCAGTCGTGGATTGTCCTTCAAATGATTTGAATCCCCATTTTGAGTAAGGCTACACAGAAGGTTGTCTTTTGAGGCACTTTCCTGGAGAGCTGACCTGATAATAACAATATACAGCTATTACAATGCTTACCACAAAATTTATTAAGATAATTGGATCTCACACATTACACATGGTTCAAAGTAGTCAATACTGCAGTTTTGAACATATGGCCCCCACAATTATTGTTATTACGTTATACATTGATAAATAATATATCTATAAAGATCCCATTTTTACAGACCTATCACTGATTGTTCCTGCATAATGTGGTTCTCGATCTTTATTGAACATTTCGTATTTGAGTGCAGTGTGCAACCAACAGCTTCGCTTGGAAGCAACACCATTTAAATGATAGGGAAAGGAAGAAAAAGAATTTGACCAATGCAACTAATGTCAAAGGCTGCGTATTCTATCAGAACCATGGATTCAAGACAGCAATTCACTCAATGCTTGGCATGTCTGTTGACATGGAGTACTACTACCAATAGTCTTTACATGAGCAGCTTCCGTCTTCAAAACAATGAAACCTATTAGAATCTCTCACAATTATTTTTCTCTGGACGATCTTTGATATATATTTGATGCCAGTGTGACAGTCCACACAAGTTCTTAAATTTTTAAACACCTTGATTGGAGTTCCTGGGGGAGTTGAAATTATTCCAAAGGCAACAGCAAGTTTCTCACTGTGGTAAACAAGGTTTTGCTCTTTCTGCTCTTCCTCCACATCATGTAGCACAAAGTTTGTGTCAGGAACGTAGCCTTCTTCCTTCATTTTCTTTGAGAGTTCTACTAGGAATTCATGTATATGACTTGTTTTTGGGTGAGATGTATCTCCTACTAAGAACACATGCACTTGTCTTTTAATTTCAATCCAGCTCTTACCTGGCTTTTTCACTATCCCCCTATTGTCCATATCCTTTCTAACTTTTGCTACCTCGGTCCATAGACCAGCATTAGCATAAATATTAGCCAGAGTGATATACGTAGCCGGATTCTCTGGCTCTATGTCGTATAATGCTTTTGCTGCTCTTTTAGCCAGTTCAAGGTTCCCATGTATTCTACATCCTCCAAGTAAGGATGCCCAAAGGAATTTATCAGGCTTTATAGGCATGTAATCAATGATATTCTCTGCTTCTTTGAATCGGCCAGATCGTGCCAATAAATCAATAACACATGCATAATGATCTGCAGTATGCATCAATCCATGCTTCTCCCTAATTGAATGGAAATATTCTAATCCTTTATCCACTAATCCAGCATGAGTACACGCTGAAAGAACCCCGACGAAGGTTATTTGATCAGGCTTGGTACCTGATTGGAGTAGTAATTCAAAGAAATGAAGAGCTTCCTCTGGCTCACCATTCTGAGCATACCCAACAATTAAAGAAGTCCATGATACCAAATCTGTGTGAGGCATATGATTGAACACCCTTCTTGCTACTCTAGTGTTCCCACACTTCGAGTACATATGAACAAGGGCACTTACAGCAAATGAACACGGGTCATACCCTACACGCATCATGTACCCATGAACCTCCTTTCCCAGGTGCTCAGCAGCATGGTCGGCACATTCATTTAAAACTCCTGCAAACGTATACTCATTTGGTCTAACACCTGACCACATCAAGTCTCTAAATAATGAAAGCCCCTCTTCTTTTCTTCCGTCTTCAAAGCATCTATGAATCATGGTAGTCCACGAAACAACATCTTTGCTCTTCATCTGGTCAAAAATACCCCTAGCCTCATCTAAACTCCCACACTTGCCATACAAATCCAACAGAGCACTCCAAACCACTTCATCCAAGTTCAACTCGGTTCTTATTAAGTAACCATGAATTTCCTTCCCAAGACGCAAGCAAGGAATGGCAGCCGAAGCGGCCAAGGCACTGGACAAGGTAAACTTATTTGAATTCGATCTCTCAAACCTCTGCATCACTCTAAACAACTCCAGAGCTTCCCAAGGCCGATCATGGCTAACATAGCCAGATATTGCAGCGTTCCAAGAAAAATGATCTCTGTGGGGCATTTCATCAAACAATTTCCTAGCCTGTTCAAGTCGGCCAAGTTTGGCATATCCAGCAATCATGGTATTCCAAGAACACAAATCCCTGTGACCCATTTCATCGAACAGGATCTGGGCATCAACGAGGCTTCCACATTTGGCATACATGTCGAGCAAACGGTTACAAATGAAAACCCCCGGAACAAAGTTAGACGCTTTGGTGTGAGCATGGACCCTCCTACCCAATTCAAGAGCGCGGTGGCGAACACAAGCAGCAATGAGGGTGGAATACGCACGCGCAGAGGGTCGATGATCAATGCGATGGAGCAACTCAACAGCTTCCTTGACGCGCTTTTGCTGGCATAAAACATCAATGGCTTCTTCAAAGTTGTTATTCTCACTGATAGGATCTTTGGGCTTCAGATTACTCCGTATATCGTTGCGAAATTGAAAGTGCTGAGAATGAGAGGAAGAAGAAAAGAGCATGCATCGATGCTCCCTAACCCTTGTTACAGCCTTCATAGTTCACGTACCTATCTCGCCGTGTATATGAAAATCCAAACACCTATTCATAGATTCACGCAGTTAAACCAATAAAAGCTGAATTTTGCTTACTGCACACTCTTGAAAATTATTGAACTTGAGCCTAGAATGAAAATAAATATTAACGCCATCACCATTTTTATCTTTACACTGATACAGAGCAGGATTCCCAATAGAAGATTGAACAACAATACACATTGCTGACATTAAGCAAAGGAAATTTTCATTCTCAACTGAACATTTTCCTAGAATTCTCATTCCCAGGAACTTTGAAATTTTAAGAAGTATGCTTGATTACTATTCAACATCTTCTATAAATAATACGTTTAAATGAAATCTCAGGCCTCAGGCCACTTCTCATCATAAACAAGAAAAACTTCTGAAGATGGAAATGCTTTATTAACATTTATTTATAAACCAATTCTCAAAAAAAAAAAAAAAACTAAATATATGAAACTTTAATTCACTCACCACTTTCACAAAAATGTTAAAACGTTTTTTTACCAAATCATTATATAGGTGACTCGAGTTTTTGGCCTGGAAAAGAGTTGAAACAAAATGTATTGTGCCCTATGTATGACAAACATATCACAAAGACTCACAGGGAGACAAACACTCACATTGGACAATTGTAATATCTAAAATTTAAGACACAGGATGTATATACAATATTATTGAAAATTATATAAATTAAATATTAAGATTTATGGAAATAAGTATGAGACTTTTTTTATAAAAAAAAAAAAATTCATAATTGTTTAAAAGAATTTATTCATTATTTTTATAATTATAATAAAAATTTATACAATAAATTTGAATTTTTAAAAAATTTGTCTATTTGTCATTTTTAGAATTATGTTGGAATGGTGTTAAAATTGTTCCAGATCTAAAAAGTATTTTTTAAAAAAAACACTTCACCGTAATATATATGTCAGTGTTTGAAACATACCATTTTGCGTGTCCCAACTTTATATAGATTGTCAAAATGGTTATCTTGTTTGTTACACTGTCTTCTAAGAATGAACAAAATGTGTTTTGACAACAGAGAGAATGGATGAAGTGTTTCATACTAGCTGACATAATACATAGAAAAGTAACAACTATGCTACCTCAACGTTAAACGAGGATGGCTTCATCCAAAAGAACAAACCCAGATTAGGAACCAACTCTTCCGGTTTATGAACTTTATGTGGGGGCGATGCAGTGCAATGAACATCTGAGTAAGAGAACAGAAATGACAAGAAGTTTTTTTTTCTTTTGCATTTCATGTTTTTAGTGGTTTTTCTGCCATAAAAAACATTATCTGCATGCAGCATGAAATTGGAAATCGAGATCCCTCAGGTTAGTATATTCTATGCCTGTATAATTCTGCACAGTATGCATACAGATTAGATCATAATAAATTTGACAATTACGGTTTTAAGTAAATAATGGATCCAGGAAAATAAAAAATACTCTCTCTCCTCTAAACATTTCTGAAAAATAGAACAAAGTAGCAACTTTGCTTGATCGTACATGATTCAATCTATAAACATCTTTTGGCTCTGGTCAGTCTATAATTGATCTCCCCTACAGAAAAGTGCGGGGTTGAAATTCTTTAAAGTTCTCTATTGTTATGACTGCGATACCAACATCAGCAAATCTAGCTGCAGTTGATGCTGTGTGGATTTTAAGTCAAACCAACTCTGTATAATGAAGCTATCCACGGTCTTGATATTGAATGACCAACTTTAAGCTGAAGCCACACCACCACAGCAGACATTAGCAATTGTCACTTTGGTAAAATTTAGCTCCATATAAGTCATGGATTGTCCTTTAAATTATTTGAATCCCCATTTTGAACAAGTTCTGCTGAGGAGGTTGTCTTTTTAGGTGCTTTCCTCGTGAAGCTTTTCCCATAAAGGGATCCAAAGACAATGACCTGCAAGTGAAGTGGGGGTGTGATCTAAAAGAGTGCAGGAGCAATACGACTCAATTCATTATAATGTTAAGGTAAAAGTGATTCTTACAGCTCCAATCCACTGTTCCCAGCTAAGAGGATGGCCAAACCACACACATGACAGCATAATGCTCACCAACTACAATAATTAGAATAAAGAAGATGAAAAAATGCATTGTCTGGAAAATGGAAATTAGATTTCTGTATGCAACTTACCTGTCTTGTGGTCATTATGGTTGCAAAAGTCAGAGCACCGAAAGTACGAATTGTGTACGAAATAAAGAATTGACTAATTGTTGCAACCTGGAACCCAATAATTTAAAATTTTCTTCAGTGGAATAGAAGATGAAGAAAATGGGGAATATTTTTGGTTTTGCTTTTAAAGCCAAAGGGGAAAAGAACTGGAAAAGCATCATAGGCCTGGGATTAGTATCTATTTTTAAAATATCTTAAAAACTAACTAAAAAGGAAAATGCATTATAAAAAATAAAGCAAATGGAGGAAATTTACTTACTGTTGAAAGCAATGCTATGTCAAAGAAACAATCATGATGATGATAAACAAATTCAACTGCTGGTATTAAATGCCCTTGTAAGATAAGACCTAAAATAGATATCAAGTATCAAAAGAATGGGTTGCTGATTATGAAGCTATAAAAGAAACAAAACTGAACCAAAAATTATCATAAAATGAAAACTACCAAGAGAACAAAACATTTCAGAAAAAAAAGACTATCCAAACAAGTCAAGAGAAAGGTCGGCTCAACTCAAAATATTGGCTGCGAAGATAGTTTACACTCAGTTTTGAAGTGCTTGAAAGCAGAAAAAGAGAAAGGAAGGCCAAAAGGCAAAAGAAATACCAATGCAAAGGATCCCTTTTAAATGCTTGTGGCTCAAACATTATAGTACTAAATAAGTCCATCCTTGAACTCTTGTGCAAGTTATATATGTTCCACACACCACCATCCAAGACTTTTAGAAAATTTTTCTATCACAAAGCTCTCCTCAACAACCTCAACCTCAGCAAACAAATCTTCATATTACATTCCAGACAAGAATGCTTAACTGTACCATCTGGACCGAAAGGTCCATTAAGTCGAAAGGACCATATGGAGATGAAGCAGGAAAGGATAAATTGAAAGATTTGAATAAAGGGAAAAACAATAAATTAAAATGAAATTATCACTAGGGTAAAACCCATACAATAAAGTCCAATTGAAGAGGTGTGTGTAGTAAGTAACAGGCACAAAGAAGAAAAGCCCAAATGTCCTCTGGGCCCAATAAAAGAGTAGTATAAATAAAGGATCAGCTTGAGACCCTTGCTGACTTTATCATCGGAGCTCCATGCAGATACACACACCCACCCGGAAGAGGACGCCGAGACCGTGTAGCCGAAAGCTCATTAACCTAATCCAAGGAGGGAAATAATACCAGCTAACCCAAGTCCAAGTCAGAGTAGGAGATTGAGAGATCAAACCTAGAGGAAAATCCTAAAGCAAAGACTGAGAAGTCAACAAGAAGAAGGAAGAAGCTCGTTTCTAGGCCCTTATAAGAACATTTTTGCGCCCACCGTGGGGCCGAGAAACTAAGGAGTTGGTCAAGCAGATTGAGATGGAGATAAGAGGAGAGCAAGCGGAAGAGCAAACCGAGTGTCAGAATGCCATGACTGCAGCCATGTTAATACAACTGCAAAAAGAATTTGAGACTCTAAAGAAAAGCAATGAAGAAGAGTTAAGTATGCTGAGAGCAGAGAACACGCACATGAAGCGAAGGTTAAATGAAGAAACCGTGGTGAACACGTCGTTCGAGACTATTCAGCCGAGAACACATATTCAACAAAGAGAGCATAGGGAGGAGAGTGTGGGAGTTACAACGAGAGGGGCACCTGAGATCTTTGGTACTGTTGTTGGAGCATCCGCCAGAAGGCACCCATTTTCTGAGACCATAGTGGAGACTCCATTACCCGAAAACTGGAAAAGTTTGACAATGGAGAAGTATGATGGAAGCACAGATCCGGATGAACACATTGCCGTATACACAACACAAATAAGTTTGTACACATGGAACGATGCCATTTTATGCAGAGTGTTCCCAACTACCCTAAAAGGGGCCACCCAAGCTGGTTTACCCGACTACCACCATTGTCCGTTGATTGTTTTGACACTTTGGTGGAGAAGTTTGGAGCCCAATTTGCTACAAGTCAACCACATCATTTGACATCGATAGCTCTTGTAAATATAAGACAAGAAAGAAGTGAATTGTTGCGAGCGTTCATGGAGCACTTCGGAAAAGTTGTGTTGAGTATCAGAAATCTTAGCCCAGAAGTTACCATGCACCATATGATAACCGCTTTGAGACCAGGACCATTTGCCGACAGCTTATGCAAAAAACCGGCAGCAAACCTTGATGAATTAAGACAATGTGCGGCGAAGTTCATGCAAATGGAGGAATTGAGAGATTTCAGGAATCAAGTAAGGATGGATGCGAAAAACGAGAAGAAAACGAACGAAAGAGAAGGAGGGTATCAAAACAGAAGATTTAGGGAAAAGCCCCGTGGTCGAAAATTTCTACAATACACACCGTTAAGCACAACACAAGCCCGAGCGCTACAAAAAGCAAAGGTAGCCGAAGTAATACCACCATTAAGGAAAGTACGAACACCAGAACGCACCGACCAAAGCAAGTATTGCCAGTACCACAAAAATCATGGTCACCACACCAAGGATTGTATAGCGTTGAAAGACCGAATCGAAGAGTTAATCCAAACGGGGCAATTGAAGCACTTTGTTAGAGAAGGAAGAGTGAAAATTGAGCTAAACTTGGAGCGAGATTCCAAGAATAGGGAGTATGCAGGCAGAAGAGAAGAAAGATTCGAAAAGAGAGATAATGTAAGAAATGATAGAAGGAACGAAAGAAGAGGAGGAAGAGATGAAAGAAGAGAGGAGAAAAATTATCCCGTTACTCAAGAAATAAGAAGCCGAGAACGCAGCTTGGGAAGACCAGTTAGGGGATTTATTAACACCATTTCTGGAGGCTTCGTAGAAAAAGGGATAGACAATGCAGCCGAGAAAAAATATCTAAGAAGCGCCATGACTATAAACCACATTTTCAAGAAAAGAAGTTTGCCACCGATGTTGTTTACTGACGAAGACTTTCTGGACATTGACCCCAATCAACGAGATCCAATGGTGATAACAGTAGAAATCACCGAGTACGCAGTTATGAAGACTTTGGTGGATCAGGGGAGTTCAGTGGACATTTTATTTTGGGAGACTTACATCTGGAGGAAGACAGTATGGTGCGTTTGCAAGAGCAAATAATCGGGTTTTCTGGTGAAACAGTTGATACCAAGGGATACATTGACTTGCTGACAACTTTTGGAAGAGGAAACGCAACGAAAGCAATCAAGATTAGATATTTGGTGGTAGACGCACGCACTACTTACAATGCTTTGCTGGGAAGGTCTTCGCTGAACAAATTGGGAGCTATAGTGTCAACACCACACTTGGCAATGAAATTCCCAACAGAGCGAGGAGACATAACGACCATCTACGTCGATCAAAAGGCAGCTAAAGAATGTTATGCAGCAGGATTAAAGATGGTCCAAGAGCCGAGAACAATGGCCAGGGGAAAGGAAGCTAGAAACATGGTAGTTATGGTAGATCTAGATCCCAGGATGAAAGATGAAGAAAGGATAGATCCGAGAGAAGAAACCACTCCCATTCAGGTAGGAAAAGATGAAACACAGTGTACGTATGTCGGAGGTAGCATGCCTGAAGAAATGATAGACGATTTGATTGCGGTAATACGGAAAAATAAAGACTTATTCGCATGGAAAGGATCTGATATGCCGAGAATTGATCCCAGCGTCATTTCCCTTAAGTTGTCTGTTTGCCGAGAAGCGAAGCCGGTAGCTCAAAAAAGAAGAAAGTTAGGAGAAGAAAGGCGCAAAGCCGCTTTCGAAGAAACTGAAAAACTGTTGCAAGCAGGTTTTATAAAAGAAATTCAATATACGACTTGGTTGGTGAATGTAGTTTTGGTTAAAAAGGAAAATGGAAAATGGAGAATGTATACCGATTACACAGATTTGAACAAGGCATGCCCAAAGGATTTGTATCCTCTGCCAAGTATTGACAAACTGGTTGATGGGGCTTTCGAGCAACTATGAGTTTTCTAGATGCTTATTCTGGTTACAACCAAATACAGATGTATAAACCTAACATTCCAAAAACAGCTTTCACCACACATATGGCGAACTATTGCTATCAAGTCATGCCGTTTGGTTTGAAGAATGCCGGAGCCATGTACCAAAGGTTGATGGACAAGGTTTTCAAGGAACAAATTGGGAAGAACATGGAAGTTTATGTTGATGATATGATTGTCAAGTCACATGCAGCTGACGACCATGTGCGAGATCTTGAAGAAGTCTTTGCGCAAATAAGGAAGTATAATTTACGGTTGAACCCCGAAAAGTATGTTTTTGGGGTTAAAGGTGGGAAGTTTTTAGGGTTTATGTTTACTAACAGAGGAATTGAAGCAAACCCAGATAAGTGTGAAGCAATTATGAAAATGAGAAATCCAACAAATTTGAAAGAAGTCCAAAGATTGGTGGGAAGGTTGAATGCTCTAGCCAGATTCTTGCCAACACTTGCCGAGAAGTCGAAACCAATTATGAAGTTGTTAAGGAAGACCGAGACGTTTAAGTGGAATGAAGAATGTGAAAAAGCCTTTTCAACCATTAAAAAGATGATAGCTGAACCTCCCATTTTAGTTAAACCTGTTCCTACCCAGCCGCCTCTCATTGTTTACCTGGCAACCTCTCATGAAGCCATAGGAGCAGCCTTAATCCAAGAAAACCTAGAGCAAAAGCCCATTTACTTTGTGAGTAGGGCCCTTCAAAATGCCGAAAGTCGATACCAGTCAGTTGAAAAAATTGCCTTGACCCTTGTGTACACAGCGAGACGTCTCCGGCCATATTTTCAAATTCATCAGATAATAGTGAGGACTGATTGTCCGATAGCCAAAATTTTAAGAAGACCTGAGCTTGCAAGAAGAATGGTAGCATGGTCAGTCGAATTGTCAGAATTCGGAATCAAGTACAAGCCAAGAGGAGCAATCAAAGCACAAGCACTGGCAGACTTTGTCGTCCAGATGCCGACAACGGAAGCTGATCAAGAAACTTGGGTTGTATTCGTCGATGGAGCATCCAGCAAGAAGGGAAGCAAAGCAGGAATTGTGTTAGAAGGACCAGGGAATCTCCACCTGGAAATGGTTGAGATTTGAATTCAAAACTTCAAATAACCAAGCCGAGTACGAAGCTTTAATCACGGGCTTGATCCTAGCCAAAGACATGGGTGCTCAGAATGTCATATGTCGAAGCGACTCACAATTGACAGTAGCACACATAAGAGGTGAGTACCAGGTAAAAGATCCTTTGTTGTTAAGATATTATCATAAAGTTTAGAATGTCATGCAAAACTTCACCAATGCCGAAATCATACACATTCCGAGAGGACAAAACACAAGCAGATTCCCTGTCCAAGCTGGCAAGTCAACAAAAACAAACTCAACACAATTCTATTATACAACAAACTTTGCACAATCTGACAGTGGGGATAGAGGAATGTCTGAAGGCCACCTCGACAAAAGATGATTGGATCCAATCATACAAGGTGATAAAAAATCAAGAACAAGGAATTGAGAACGACATCAGAACAGCTAGAAAAGCCGCTAACTTTGTTCTTATAGTTAATGAATTGTACAAAAGAGGATACTCAACTCCATTGCTGAAATGCCTTTCACAAGAACAATCCAAACATGTTATTAGAGAACTCCATGAGGGATTATGTGGATTACATTGTGGTGCAAGAACAGTGGCGACAAGGGTTTGCCGGGCCGGATATTACTGGCCGACAATACGAGAAGATTGCAATCAATATGTCAAAGCATGTAAAAAGTGTCAGGAATTTGGAAGTCTTAATCATATGCCATCTCAAGAATTACAAAGAATCGTTTCCCCGTGGCCATTTGCTAAATGGGGAATGGACATCCTCGGTCCATTTCCCTTAGGGCGAGGACAAACAAAGTTCATGATTGTAACTGTTGATTATTTTACAAAATGGATAGAAGCAGAAGCCTTAACAAAAATAACAGCTCAACAAGTTCAAACATTTGTTTGGAAAAATATAATTTTTAGATTTGGTATCCCACACTCTATTATAACCAAGGTTGTCAAACTCGTGAGTCAACTCGTTGACTCGTCTGAGTTTACGTATCCACATGCCCTCACCGAGTTAACTCGGTAGTAGACTCGTTTTTTGAGCAAACTCGAAGTGAAATCGGTGAACTCTGAGTGAAATCGCGAGTCTAGTCCGAGTAGGCGAGTTTAACTAGGTTTTCTTTTTACCCAAAACAATGTCGTTCTGAAGGGGGAAACAAAGTGAGCTTAGGGTTTCACATTTCATTTTCGTTTTGGTTGCTCTTCTGTGGAGTACGCGGAGAAGAGAGGAGGTTGTGCATCTTCTTCTGTGGAGTGCGACGGTTGTGACGATTGAGCAAAGCGGTCGCGTGGTGGTGGCGGTTAGTCGTGGGGTTGTGGCAGTTCATGCGGTGGTCGCAGGTTGCAGGTGGTTAGTGTTGTTCATCATATAAGGTTAAAGATGGGTGGTGTGAAATTAGGGTTGCACTGTTATGCAGTGTGATTTAGGGGATTAAGGTTCTATTTTCTTTTATTGGGCTGCAGAATAGAAGATTGGACTGCAGAATAGAAGATGGGCTCAAAATTTGATTTTTTTTTATTTAATTAAGCTGTAAAATAATATAATTTATAACTTCTAATTATTTAATTTTTATGACTTGAACAATTTAACTTTTATAGTATTTGTATGAATTTTTTTATTTGAGACTTTGAAGTTATATAATTTTTATTCATGACTAAATGTAATTATTTACTATTAATTATTTTTTTTAATATGAAAGTAAACTCTTACGAGTTTACGATTCAAGTCTACAAGTCGAGTCTACTGACCTCCCACGAGTCTACGTAGACTCTCGAGTTTGACAACTTTGATTATAACTGACAATGGTCGACAGTTCACTGACAAAAAGCTTATGGAATTCTATGCAGATTTGGGAATCAATTCCACAACAATCTCGGTTGAACACCCACAAACTAATGGACAAGCAAAGTCAGCCAACAAAGTCATCCTTGGTCAACTAAAGAAGAGATTGGGAAACGCAAAGGGATTATGGGCCGAGAAGTTACCAGAGATACTATGGGCATATCGGTGCACGCCTCAAATATCAACTGGTGAAACCCCATTCAACCTTACGTATGGGACAGACACTATGTTGCCAATAGAAGTCAGCGAACCAACACTGCGAAGACAAGTAGAGGATTGGAATATTAATAATCAATGTCTCCAAGCAGAACTAGATCTAATTGAAGAGCTCCAAGAAAAGGCTAAAATTAGAGAAGAAGCAGTCAAAAGAAGAGCATGCAAGAGGTTTAATGCCAAAGTAAAGACGAGAGCCTTTAATGAAGGAGACCTAGTATGGAGGATGAGGACTGATGCCAAAAAAGACCCCACTCAAGGAAAGTTAGCACCGAATTGGGAAGGACCATTTAGAATAGCAAAAAATTTGCAAAACGGAACAGATTGGAGACTTTAGATGAAAAGTTGATACCTAGAACATGGAATTCAAGTCACTTGAAATTCTATTTTAGTTAAAAATCGTGTGTAGATATTAACTATTGTATATAAAATCCTTTTGCATCCATGAATGAAGAAGATGTTAAATGTGAAATTCTGTGAGTACTTTAAAAGGAATATCTTTCTAAGTTGATTCTTTCGGCCTAGGATGCTTTCATTCCAGGTGAAATCCCTCCTGAAAGAATATCTTGAATATCTTTCTAAGTAGATTCTTTCGGCCTAGGAAGCTTTCACTCCAGGTGAAATTCCTCCCGAAAGAATATCTTGAATATCTTTCTAAGTAGATTCTTTCGACCTAAGATGCTTTCACTCCAGGTGAAATCCCTCCCGAAAGAATATCTTGAATATCTTTCTAAGCAGATTCTTTCGGCCTAGGATGCTTTCACTCCAGGTGAAATCCCTCCTAAAAGAATATCTTGAATATCTTTCTAAGCAGATTCTTTCAGCCTAGGACACTTTCATTCCAAGTGAGACCCCCACCACCGAAGGAATATCATTCTAAGCGAAATCTTTCGGTTACCGAAAGGATATAATTCTAAGTGAAATCTTTCGGTCGAGGGTACTATTACACCAAGTGAAGTCTTTCCCAACAGACAATCCTTCTATGTTGAATTTTCGCCTTTAAGTGTTTTCATTTTAAAAAAACCCAACAGAAGGAACAAAACTTAAATTAAGACACATTCGTTCTTAGTGAAGGATAATGTAATCAAAGCTGAATTCCATATCAACACAATGTTTTATTAAGAAGTTAAAATGAATTCATTTCGGTTAGTTTTACTGAGTGACATATTTTGCGACAAAGAAAATGCTCTTGATCATAATAAGTGGCATATCGGTTCCCAATAATGAAAATAGAAAAGTAAAGAACGACTAAGATAAGCATAAAGCAAAGAAAACATTATATGTTTCGATTTTGTACAGCCAAAAGGACCGATTGAACGGCCAGAACGAAACATAACAAAACCTGGTAAGTCTTATCTGAAAAGCTCTTACAAAAGAAAACAAGTAGCAAGCAAACTGTGTGACATCATCATGCCCGTCATCACCAACGCCGCCATCTTCATCCTGACCTTCATCATAGGGAATTTCACCAATAGGAATCAGTTCACCGTTATAAAAATCTTTGCCAACATTGAAATTTCCAGCATCCAACGAAATCTTATAAAAGTATTCGGCCTGTTGTTGAGCTTTCTCAAAACCCAACTTATGTAGTTAAACAACAAAGCCTTCAACTCGAGTAACTCTCGCCTTTAGCTGGTCAATTTCGGTTTCCAAACAAAGATTGTTGTCAACCTCAGCTTTCTTGGTAGCAAAAAGATCAACAAAGTTCCCTTTCAATTGTCGAATTTCATTGTCAAGTGCAAACTTTTGAGCCGTTAACTCAGCAATCTCATTTTCCAAAGATTCCTTCTCAGTTTCATGATAGTCATTAACTTTTGAAAGTTTCGCAACTTGAAAAGTTAATGATTCCACCTTTTTTCTTGATTCAGCGGCCTCTTCTTTCAATTTTTCAAGTTCAGAAGAGAAGACACCGCTCTTAGTCTCTTCTTTTATCGCTTTGCCAATCAACAAAGCCCGACTAGCGAGCTCAACCATTGAATCAGCAAGAGAAGAAACAGCGACGGACTTAAACATGTCGCGAGAAGGAATCAAGACTGGCATGGACAAAATCTGAGAAATGCGTGGAAGGCGTAAAGATACTTTCAAGAAGAGATTGAGAGGAGCCCCCGAAATCGTGACGGTGCCTCTTAGAAGAATGTGATCTTCAAGCACTCTTGTCCCTCTTCCTAACCTTCTTAGAATGACCTGCTTCAGCTTCAACAACATTCTCGGCAGCATCTACCCGAGAGATTGGTTCAATAACTTCAACTTCCTGTGGAATGCCTCTGTCGAGCCGAGCAGTGGAGCCCCCAGCTTGGCTGAATAGCTTAGAAAAGTACGCACGTCCTTTCGGATTTGTAGCCGTCATCAAACCTGAACAATACCAAAAGATTTAGCAAAGTTAAAACTCCTTTATTACAAAAGAAAAGAATCCGAAAGAATCACATACCAATGAAATCCTTCTGGGGTCTGCGAGAAACGTATAATCGAAGTAGAGCACGAGTTGAAATCTTCTGGGAAAAGTGACCAAGAACCGAAATAACATGTCGGTCTTCATCGCTCATGAAATGGTAAGAACATGAATTAAACTTCAAAGGAGCACGGGTCCAATAAAAAGGAAACTTCGGAACATCACCATTGAAGAAATAGTTCCTATCAGTTTCCTCAATAAGAACTTTGAAAAAACCTCCTTTGAAATTCTTATATGAGGAGGTGAATGGAGAAAGAAAACAAATTTTTGTCTTACTAATCAAAGACAACCAACCAAGTTTTTTTACTAGGCCGAGAGCTGTAATAGTACAAGAAATTTTTCGAACTAAGATTCAACGAAAGATATTTACGTAAGATACTAAAAGCTTGCATATAAGCCCAACCGTTAGGGTGAAGTTGAGTAGGCGCAACATTAAGAAAACGAAGAACACCCATTTGAAATTCACTTAAAGGAAATCTATTGTAGAGATCAGTGAAAAGACACACATGAAAATAAAAGAATTCGGAGTTGTCGCCTTCATGGCCATGACAAACATTGTCAATGGCTCGAGCTCACCGAAAAGAAATGATTTCTTCAGTAGCCTCAGGGGTATACACATAAAGGTTTGAAAGGACACTATGAAGGGTTGAAGAAAATTAGTACCAAGAGAAAAACTCTCGGACTTTAGGATGAACCCACTCGTAACCGATACAAGGTTGCAATCTCTGTTTGGCCAGCTCATCCCTCTCCTCGGCCTCTACATCCACAGCTTCTTCGTTTGAAGCTTTCATACAAGAAAGCGTCCCGGATGATAATGCCGACTCAGCTTTTTTATTAGTCTCAATCACCCTCCCAGTGGATTCGTTGCTAGCACTCGAAAACCCCGTAATAAAAGGAAACAAAGCTTAAAGAAGATGCCATACCTTCTGGAAATGGTTGCTTAAACTTTCTAAAGATAACGAAATAAAACAAATGTCCTTGGATATTTATAGTCATGGAAGAGTTGCGCCAAATGAATAGTCATGACACAACAACCATTGGATTAAACCACCTCCAACGGATAGGGACTCATGCCCGGTCATATCTAGCAGTATAATCAAAGGAAGAACGCAAAACGAAAAGCTTTTTGGCGCCTAATTAATGCGCCATTAAAGACACCTATTCAAAATCCATTTTCCCTCTCAAAAGATGAAAGGCAACGTTTCACTTCTTATTAGGCATCTCGTCTCTTAATTATCCTTATGCCTGGGGGGCTAGTGTACTGACTGGACCGAAAGGTCAACTTGGACTGAAAGGTCCATTAAGCCAAAAGGACCATATGGATTAAGATCTCAATTGAAAAGTGAAGTCGTGAGATGAAGCAGGAAAGGATAAATTGAAAGATTTGAATAAAGGGAAAAACAATAAATTAAAATGAAAATATCACTAGGGTAAAGCCCAGTTGAAGAGGTGTGTGTAGTAAGTAACAGACACAAAGAAGAAAAGTCCAAATGTCCTCTAAACCCAATAAAAGAGTACTATAAATAAAGGGTCAGCTTGAGAGGTAAGTAAGAGATTTTATCTAATGAATATCTGAGACCCTTGCTGACTTTATCATCGGAGCTCCGTGCAGGTACACACCCACCTGGGAGAGGACGCCGAGACCGTGTAGCCGAAAGCTCATTAACCTAATCCAAGGAGGGAAATCACACCAGAGATCACACTGAGAGGAGAATCCTAGAGCAAAGACCGAGAAGTCAACAAGAAGAAGGAAGAACAAGGACCTAGAAACAAGCTTCTTCCTTCTTCTTGTTGACTTCTCAGTCTTTGCTCTAGGATTTTCCTCTTGGTGTGATCTCTCGATCTCCTACTCTGACTTGGACTTGGGTTAGCTGGTGTGATTTTCCTCCTTGGATTAGGTTAACGGGCTTTTGGCTACATGGTCTCGGCGTCTTCTCCCGGATGGGTGTGTGTACCTGCAAGGAGGTCCAATGATAAGGTTAGCAAGGGTCTCAGATATTCATTAGATAAAATCACTATTACTTACCTCTCAAGTTGATCCTTTATTTATACTACTCTTTTATTGGGCCCAGAGGACATTTGGGCTTTTCTTCTTTGTGCATGTTACTTACTACACACACCTCTTCATTTGAGCCTTATTGTATGGGTTTTACCCTAGTGATAATTTCATTTTAATTTATTGTTTTCTCTTTATTCAAATCTTCCAATTTATCCTTTCTTACTTCATCTCACGACTTCACCTTTCAGTTGAGATCTTAATCCATATGGTCCTTTCGGCTTAATGGACCTTTCGGCCCCAGTTGACCTTTCGGTCCAGTCAGTATACTAGCCCCCCAGGCATAAGGATAATTAAGAGACGAGATGCCTAATAAGAAGTGAAACGTTGAATTTCATCTTTTGAGAGGGAAAATGGATTTTGAATAGGTGTCTTTAATGGCGCATTAATTAGGCGCCAAAAAAAGCTCTTCGTTTTGCGTGCCTCCTTTTGATTATACTTCTTGATATGACCGGTATAAGTCCCTATCCGTTGGATGTAGTTTAATCTAATGGTTACTGTGTCGTGACTTGTTCATTTGGCGCAACTCTTCCATGACTATAATCTAAGGTCATTTGCTTTGTTTCATCGTCTTTTCCTTTATCATTTCCAAAAAGCTTAAGCAACTGTGTCCGAAAGGTATGACGTCTTCTTCAAGCTCTGTTTCCGTTTCTTCGGGGTTTTCGAACACGAGAAACGAATCTACTAGGAGAGTGATTGAAACCAACAAAAAGACTAAGTCTGCTTCCTCATCTGGAACACTTTCTTGTATGAAAACGTAGAGTGAAGAAGCTGTGGATATTATCACCGAGGAAAGGGATGAACTAGCCGAGTAGAGATTAAAACCTCATCTTAGTTATGAATGGGTTCACCCCAAGGTTCGAGAATTTTTCTCTCGGTACAGATTTTCTTCAACCCTTCGCAGCTTCCTTTCTAACCTTTATGTTTATTCCCCCGAAGCTACTGAAGAAATAGTTTCTTTTCGACGAGCTCGAGCCATTGACAATGTATGCCATGGTGGTGAAGGCGATAATTCCGAATTCTTTTATTTTTATGCATGTCTCTTCACCGATCTTCATGTTAAGTTTCCTTTGAGTGAATTTCAAATGGGCGTTCTTCGTTTTCTTAATGTTGCGCCTACTCAACTTCACCCTAATGGTTGAGCTTATATGTAAGCTTTTAATATTTTATGTAAATACCTCTCATTGACCCTTAGTCCGAAAACTTTCTTATACTATTACAGTTCTCGGCCTGGCAAGAAACCTCGCTGGTTGTCTTTTATCAATAAGACCAAAATTTGTTTTCTATCTCCATTTACTACTTCGTATAAGAATTTCAAAGGAGGTTTTTTCAAAGTTCTTGTTGAGGAAACTGGGAAGAAATATTTCTTTAATGGTGATGTTCTTAAGTTTCTTTTCTAGTGGACTCGTGCTCCTTTGATGTTTTATTCATGTTCTTACCATTCCATGAGCAATGAAGACCGACATGTCATTTTGATACTCGGTCACTTTTCCCAGAAGATTCCTACTCGTGCTCTACTCCACCTATATGTTTCTCGTAAATCCCGAAAAGATTTCATTGGTATGTGATTCTTTCGGATTCCTTTCTTTTTGCGATAGGGGAACTTTAACTTTGCTAAATCTTTTGATAATGTTCAGGTTTGATGACGGCTACGAATCCGAAAAGTCGAGCTTATTTCTCCAAGTTATTTGGTCAAGCTGGAGGTTCTACTCCTCGGCCTGAAAGGAATGTCCAACAGGAGGTGGACATTGAAATTCTTGAGCCTACTTCTCAGGCAGAGACCGTCGAGAATATTGTTGAAGCTGAAGCAGGTCCTTCGAAGAAAGCTAGAAAACGAGACAAGAGTGCTAAGAAATCACATTCTTCTAAGAGGCATCGTCATGGTTCTGGAAGCTCTTCTCAATCTCTTCTTGAAACCATCTTTATGCCTTCCACGTTTCTCAAATTTTGTCCATACCAGTCCTCTTCTCGCGACATGTTTAAGTCCGCCGATGTTCCTTCTCTTGCTGATTCAATGGTTGAGCTCCCTAGTCGGGCTTTGTTGATTAGCAAAGCAATAAGAGAAGAGACTAAGAGTAGTGTCTCCTCGTCCGAATTTGAGAAATTGAAAGAAGAGGCCGCCGAATCAAGCAAAAAGGTGGAAACATTAACTTCTCAAGTTGCGGAACTTTTAAAAGTCAATGACCATCATGAGATCGAGAAGGAATCTTTGAAAGATAAGATTGTTGAGTTAACGGCTCAAAAGTTGGCCCTTGACAGTGAAATTCGACAATTGAAAGGAAACTTTGCTGATCTTTTTGCTACCAAGAAAGATGAGGTTGACAACAATCTTCGTTTAGAAGCCGAAATTAACCAGTTGAAGGTGAGAGTTACTCAAGCTGAAAGCTTTGTTGTTCAACAACACAAGTTGGGTTTTGAGAAAGCTCTCCAGCAGGCCAAATACTTTTACAAGATTCCCTTGGATGCTGGAAATTTCGATGTTGGCAAAGATTTCTATAATGGTGAACTGATTCCTGTTGGTGAAATTCCCTATGATGAAGGTCAAGACGAAGATGGTGGCGCTGATGATGATGGGCATGCTGGTGCCGAATAGTTTACTAGTTCTTTTGTTTTATTTTGTAAGTGTTTCTCGGGTAGGACTTACCGGGTTTTGTTATGTTTTATCCTGACCGTTTTATCGGTCTTTTTGGTTGTACACAATCGAAACATCTATAATATTTTCCTTATTTTATGTTTGTCTTAGCATTTCTTTACTTAACCATTTTCATTTGTCTTGACTTTTTAATAATACTTTGCACTGGTATGGAATTCAATTTTGATAATGTTATCCTTTGCCGAGAGAAATAGCGGGATGGATGTCTTATTTAAGGACGAACGTGCCTAAACTTGGAGAGAAAGCATTTTAAACCGAAAGCATCTTAAGCCGAAAGGTTTGCTTAGAAGAAAAGCTCTTTCGGAGGGATTTCACTTGGAGTGAGAGCATCCTAGGCCGAAAGGTTTTCTTAGAGAACAAGCTCTTTCGGGAGGGATTTCACTTGGAGTGAAAGCATCCTAGGCCGAAAGGTTTGCTTAGAGAAAAGCTCTTTCGGGAGGGATTCACTTGGAGTGAAAGCATCCTAGGCCGAAAAGTTTTCTTAAAGAACAAGCTCTTTCGGGAGGGATTTCACTTGGAGTGAAAGCATCCTAGGCCAAAAGGTTTTCTTAGAGAACAAGCTCTTTCGGGAGGGATTTCACTTGGAGTGACAGCATCCTAGGCCGAAAGGTTTTCTTAGAGAACAAGCTCTTTCGGAAGGGATTTCACTTGGAGTGAGAGCATCATAGGCTGAAAGGTTTTCTTAGAGAACAAGCTTTTTTGAGTGAAATCCCTCCTGAAAGAACTTGTTCTCTAAGAAAATCTTTCGGCCGAGGATGCTTTCCAAGTACAAGATTCAACAAAAATTTCAAACAAACCTGTCAGGCTAAGAATACAAGAACATAATGTTGTGTAGAATATCTGATTATGTATCTCCATGTCATATCCTCTAAACAGCTTATCTTGGAATGTGCTTGTAAAGCCATCAAACCTAATACATTAAAAAGTTAGAATTTGATTCAATGGCTGTCTGGTATGCGAGTGAAATTTTTTTAAGACAAATTCTTCAGATAAGTATGCATTCAAGTCTGAAAGGAAAAAAAATGAAAGTATTTAAATATAAGATTTTAGCTATACATTGCGCACTCCAAATCACCAGTACAACTCAAGAAAAGATTTTCTCAATGATTTTGTAGCTCATGATAACTCTGAACATTGTCAGTGGAGGAAATAAAAATTGTATGCAGAAAATTATTCAAACTAACAGGTAACATATAAAGAATCACAAAAATATATGTTACGTTCTGTGACATACCCTAGATAGCCAACCATTAGAAGAACACCCCAAACTGTATTTTCCCTTCCTCTATTGTAAGGACTTATGTCTGTCCCTGCCTACAGTATAAAACACAAGCATTAGTTTAGCCGATTGCAGTATTGCAGAACGCTTCCAGCATTCAAGAGTAAGAAAGTGATATTTGTTATGTTATTCATGTCAAATGGAACATAAGCCAAAAAAAAAAACATTTGTCAACAAAAACCATCTATCAGTTGCTATAATTATTATAAGCATATAATCTGGTCAGAATTACAAGTTAAAAAGATAATATCAACCCAGCAGTTAATAACCCACGTGTTTGAAGCTTTTGTATTATATACTATCCACTGATATTGATTTTCAAAAAAGAGGAATAACTCTCTGTTCTATCTGTAGTGTTCGTGCCCATTGTAATGAGACTCCTCAACAGGTCTTCTTTCAATGTTCTTTGGCCATTAAACTGTGGGCATAGCTGCAAATTCCTTTCCCAGGTTCTGTTTTTTTAAATTCTGCCGACATATTCATTTTTATTAATGCTGCAGATAGTCCAATTATAAAGGATATAAGAATTGCTGCTGTGCATATATCATCTGGATGCTCTAGAGAATGAGAAATCATGCAAGATTTCAGCAAAAATTGAACTTTCAGAGTGCTCTTAAAGAAATTCAATGGTATATTAAAAAATCAGGTAATTGTTCTAAGAAAAGTGCGAATAATGAATGTCATGTCACTAATTTTGGTATTTTGATATTCAAACAAGGTCAAGAAAAGATACTAGAGTCTGCCAAGTTAATTGGTTGATAGCAAGATGAGTTAAAGTTAACGCAGATGGTGCTGCTCGAGGTTGTCCGCAACATGTGGCCGATGATGGTATATTTCGAGGTAGTCGTGGGGAGTACATTGGGGGTTTCTTTGTCAACTTTGGGATCATAAACTCTTTGTATACGGAGCTTATGGCAGCCATCTTGACTATTGATCATGCTAACATCTTTGGTTTCAAAAGACTGTGGCTTGAATGTGATTCTGTGATGGTCATTCAGGCCTTTTCTAAAGACGGCTTGTTCCATCTAGTTTGAGAGGTAGATGGTTGAAGTGCATTCAAATAAGCAAAGCGATGGATTTTAAAGTTTCACACATTTATGGAGAAGGCAATAGATGTGTGAATAGTTTAGCTAACTTTGGAACTGTAAATAGGTAGGATTTTACTTGGTTTAATACTTTTCCTCCTTGAACTAGTTTAGATTTTTTTTCGAAATAGGTTTAACCTCCCAAAATTTATATTTGGTTGTTTTGTTTCCTGGGAGTGTTGTTTGTTTTTGTTTCTGCACAGGTTTGGTTTGGTCCCCCATGTGTTTTTTTTTCTTTTCTTTTTTATGGCATTTACATAGGATGACATATGATTAATGACCTTTGAGGTGTCAACCTAACTTGGATGTCAAAGTTTCAAGCGATGTTTATTATGTGAGTTTAAAAAAAAAAACAATTGTTCAAAAGTGTCTATCCTATCTCAAATGACTCTCCCCCAATGGATCAATGCTATCAAGATATCATAGTGTGTGATATCAAGATATCAAACCGGATCCTGTTCTGGAACAAACAACGAGTAGTGAACAAAGATTGGAGAAACCATTTGCAAGCTTGAATATCAATTGGGATGACTAGTTCAAAAATTCATTATAAGGTTAAGTTTAGTATTAGTATAAAACTTATGCAGTAAAAAGTTCCTAAATATCAACAACAACAAAATTAATTTTTTACTGTCTTTGTTCGTAAATTTTTTTGGTCATCATCCATAGAAACCTCTTGTAGTTTGCATTCTACAAGACAGTGATTTTGATCAATTTCAATACAGATTAAACTGAATTCGTTGAGGTCATCAATTCTCTGTTTCCAATGCAATCTCCATTCATGGCTTCTACCACAAAGTTCAACAATGGAATTTGCATCCACCTTCACCAGTCTTCCTTGTAGGAAAAAATGGAATCAGAATTGCTTTGGTTACGACTCAATTATATGGGATTCTCACACATTGCTTGTGTCACCTCGCCTTAGTGCCACAGGTATCATGCCTTCAGTGGCACCAGACATTCTGCAGCCACGGTTGGCACTGTTGCCATTGTGTGCGGGAGTGACATTTTGGAATGGGAGGAAGAAAAAGTTTAACCTAGTCTTAGTTGGAGTAAAATTTACCCTCAAAATCGGCAAAAATACTACTCCCTTGAAATTTTCCTAAGACCAAAACAGTTGATTTTATGCAAAAATTTCTCCCTTAAATCTTAGCCTTTGTTAATCCCACATACAAATGCTAGCCTAAAGGCAAATCTTGTGAAGGCAAGCCATTCTTTATTTGCTTCAGTTAAGTAGATAACAATGTCAAAAAAATTATAAGACTACAATTTCCAGTCCTTTGGGACAAAGTGGTGCATATAGCTTCTTAGGAGTGTCTGTACAATTCAAAAGCCCTGTTATTCCTTTGGCTTTGTCTAAAGGATAATAATATACTCACTCGCAAAATTTCTTATCAGGTCCTCAACAAAAGTCCTCTTATACCAAAAGAAATAACAATACCACCCAAATGCAATGTCGAATAAGTGAACAATGCTAATAAGGTAGCATAGGGTTATTCATTGCCTGTTCTTCAATAGAAAGTAATTGCATAAAGACAAATGTAATAAGGCAGTAGAAAAAAGAGTAGATCAAAGACCCAATAATTACCGGATATAGGATAAATACTGAGCAGCCAAGGGTAACTAAAAAAGCCAACAAATAGTCAGGTCCATGATATCTCTTCTGCACGATGATGGCACCCCAGACCTGTATGACAAACAAAAGGAGGAAATATAGAAAGATTCAAGGAGCAAGAATAGCAAAAGATACCAATCAAGAAAGAAGAAATGGGGCTCATGGAATCAACAACAAACTGGTAAGCATTGCTCAACAGCAAAAAATTTAGAAGAATATATGGCATAACAAGCCCTTTTACAGTCACAAACAACTTGACTAACAAGTAAAAAAATCCTCTAGAACTTTCAAAATTCATATAGTATCCTCTTAGCCTTTGTTAACCTGTGCACCACAACTTAATGCCTCACTTCAACTAAATTCATTTAATTAATCAATTTCAGATGTCATATTTAGAACCCCAGCTTAGAATCTAGTGAATATATTATTTTTGTTTGTTAAAATTTATAGTCATGAATATGCAAAGGTCAACATTTTTCCATCCTCCCCCCTTTATCTATCGAATGAGGTAAAGATGGTGAGAAAGAGAAAGAATTGGACTAGGTATTTGAACTATTTATTTTTTAGATAATGGAGATAATGCAAAACGGAGGTTTGTTGTAAATAGAAGATTATTAAGATAAAATATCTTCACTGTATTCATATTGATTAGGAGAAAATATCTTTAGAATCCTCCTATTCATTTAAGCATATCTTTTTCCTTGTATTAGAGACATTTACAAAATAGAAGTGATGAAAATGTAATTGGTGGGGTAAAATAATTCTTTATTTCCTTATATAATTCAAGTTGGTATTAGAGCTCCCAAAGATCCCACGTAAATAGCTAAAATTGCCATTGTCCGTCCTGTTGTTGTCATTGAGGTCAATAGTGGATCAAAAAGGTGCACCTCACTTCAATAATTGCATCGCCATTGGACTTGCCATGAACCACCACCAAAAACCGTTGTGTAGTCCATGTACCTAAGTCCGACGAAGCCCACTCGCTGCTACCACCATTGCCATAAGCAAGGTCATTGGGACCTTTTGAGCCCATTCCAAGGGGCAATGATGTTCCATTTAACCCCAGTTTGAGTAGATATGAGCTTTTTGGTTCTTTTGCCAGACAAATTCTCTTTGTTTTGTGATATTTTTCAATATATGAGGTGAAATTCATCCCATTGGGTCCTAATGAACTTCCAGATGTGGTAGGTCCTTACGGGTTTGATGACTAGAATTATTTGCAGTGGAGCCAATACATTTGGAGGATTCTCAAGAGATGATAAATATTTGACCACATCGATGGTGGAGGATTGAGGTCAAATGACTCTAATTTTGTGATTTGGATAATGAAGATTCACTGATCATAACCTAAATGTGGCATTCTATGGTTCTTGAAACAGATATATGGGATAACTTAAATAATACCTTTTCTTGAAGAAGGACTTTGTTGTCAGCTATAACATTGAGAGCAAGGTGTTTAATACTAAACAAGGTTCTATCTCTGTATCACAATATCACAAAAATTTGAATGAGTTGTGGATCAAACTAGATAAGCACCAAAATTTGAAGATATGCAAAACAAATATAATATTTGTCAACTGTCGAAGCATTATGTGCATCCTATCCCATTAGTAATCTAAGAGTAATTTCCCATTTGATTTTTTTTTTTAAAAAAAAATCATTTTAGGCATCACTATGAATTTTGACATCTCAATTAGACTGACACCTCAAAATCCACCATAAAAAAGAAAAGAAAGGAATACAAACATGGGGGACCAAACCAAAACCCATGTAAAAAAAAGGAACACAACCTAAACACGGAATAAAAGATTCACAGTGATGTTTAGAGACCTGTTTTAGAATTTATTTCTGGAACAACATGGTTTGTTACTTCTATTGATAACTATACTCGTCTCACTTGAACATACATTATGAAAAGTAAATTTCAGGTCTTTCAAAAGAATTAGGCCTGAAACTGGTACTGAATATGTGAATCATTAATTCTGTAAATTTTAGTTTCATAATGGTATTACTCAAAAGCTAACATGTGTAAATACTCCTAAAAAAATTAGGTTGCAAAAACAAAGAATTGTCATCTTTTAGAAGTAACTCAAGCTCTATTGTCAAAACCTACTAGAGAGAAGTTGTGTTAACTATCAGATACCTTATTAATATGTTACTCATGTCTTATATGACATTAGTTCTATTGAGTCTCTATTGTCTTTTGTTTCCTCTTCTCACCTAGTGTCATAAATAGAGGTGATGAAAATGTAATTGGTGTAGTTGTTATCAATAAAATATTTTTTTTATCTCATTACATAGTTCAAGTAGGTCAAATAATAAAAAAATCAACTATAAAATTTACATTTTGTTTTTGTGGATGTCCCAATCTGAACAAAGTAAGGGGCCACAATTAGTACCAGCACACACACCCAGAATAGATTTTTTTTTTCAAAAATAACTCAAAGCACTCACTACTATTCTTCATCAATAAAAGTAACAGAAACCGAGAAGGTGAAAAATTAAGATGCAAATCAATTGTACAGGACAAATACCAGTGCCGTAATATAATGAATATAGAAATAGGTCGGTCATAACCATAAATGAAAATTATTAATTAGGTACAGTATTAAAGTTTGACCTACCATAACTGGGATCATTTTTGCACATTTTGCAAGGGTCTGAACAGGAAAACTAACATATTTGAGGGCCTGTAAAAAGAAATGTGATTATTCCAGATAATAGGGTTACTAATTTGCAACCATTAATATTAGCAGCTATTTGTGAGATTACAGGCCACAGAAAGTATGACACTTACCTCATACTGGCAAGTTGTAGTTAATATGTTTGATACCGAGATAAGGCAATACGTAAAAACAGGAGCTACAGGGTCCATCACCTTTTTACTTGCCTGTAAGAAACATTGAAGAATAAATTTAGTAACAGGAAAGGTCTGCAATTCAAATACTGCAAAATGTGTCGAACCTACATAGACCTAACACTATACATGCAAGTGACTGTACTTTTGCATGTGTTATACACTTACCAGCAAAGAACCAGCTGAAACGGCAGATGTCATGATGCGGTTGCAGAAAACAAGAAACAGTGAATACTTAAAATACTCTTTTTCTGCTCCATATGGTACTCTCATGATCTTTTCCTGCAAGAAACAAATATCTAGTGTAAATCACTGGATAAATGTTGGTTTCAGAGAGAACTTTGATTTAATCTATTCAAGAGAACAAAATTTGGTCTAATCAGTACAAACCCACTCCCACCTTGTAGGCAAATTATATAACTAAATAAGCATCAAATTACTTTGAAACAAGTTTCATGTGATTGGGATATGATTGTTGGAACTGGGTGTCGGCCTAGCCATTGTGATGACTAACATGAGTTTTATTATTAAAAAAAACTACTCCAACCAGGAGACCTTAGCAACCAATTTATGTTTGCTGCTTACACTACTACTTTTTTGGTTTCCTTCTACTTAAGTTTTGCAAAACTAAACCCTAAAAACAGATTATCCATTGATGTTTTGTATTCAAATAACACTAGCAATGGTTTCCAAATTACCAAAGCAAGAGTACATTACTAAGTTAATTACAGCCCCAGCTTAAAGGTCAAGATTTGACTCATTAAAAGAGTAAGACAGTTACTATTGTTAAGTTTAATTCGACCTAGAGAAGGGAATTTTTTTGAAACTGAAGATGCCTCTTAATTCTAAAAAGTCACCAATTTCACTCGGTTCCGAAATGCCACACTGCCTCCCAGAATCTAAATGTCTACAACAACAATAACGAGATTAAAGAATAGAATATAAGAGAGAGAGAGAGATAGATCCTAGTACTGGTATGACAAACGTGAAGACATATGCAAGTAAATGAATGAAACAAAATAAAAAGGAAACCTGCAAGAGACCATAGGTGACGAGGGTAACCATGATTCCAGCGACAGCAAATGCCCCTTTCCACAACCTGTTGTTGTCTCTGGAAATGGAATCAACTGAAACAGCAGAACTGGTAGAAGACTCCGCCATACTCCAAAACCCAATACACACGACAACAACTCACTGTGGGGACCCTCACCTTGGGGATCTCACCCCAACATCAAATTTTGAAGCGGGAATGTGAGTGTGTGTGTGTGAGACAGAGGGAGTGAGAAAATGGTCTTAACTGAACTCTTAACCTCAGAGTCTCAGATGAAGTAACAGAGACATAGTTCAGTTTTGTGTTTGGTGTTCTGAGAGAGAGAGAGAGAGAGAGAGAGAGAGAGAGAGAGAGAGAGAGAGAGAGGGCCTCTGAAGCATCGCTTTCTCCGCAATCATTTTCTGCGAGATTAATAAAAGCAAGCAGGAGAACTCGTCTGCCACGTCACCATGCATTCACCACCAACTACTGTATTCTGATTTGTTTGAATTTTTTGCCATCAAAAAGCCCTTTCCTTTTTGGTCAACAGCTTCCCCTTTTGTTATTTTGATATTACAATATTACATTCTGCATCTCCATAAGATTTGAAATTCTAAATTCACCTTTCTCTGAAAATGAATATGAGTGAGACTTTGGAGGAATACTATTAGTACCACTTCTTTTAATTCTTCATAGCTCTGTCAATTATTCTAACTAAAATATCTTCTTTAAAGGAAGTAGCTTTGTGAAAATCTTCTGCTCTATTTACACTAAATAGCTAGTTCTGCAGTGCATATCCTGCCGGATGCATTATGAAAATTAGTTTTCATAATTTAGTTATATTGTTACATGTTACCGAAACATGTTTTCTTTAAATTTGCAACAAGTAAGCAAGGAAACAACGACAGAAAATAAGACAGAACAACTCATGAAAAAGAAGGTACAAGAAAGAGACAAAGAGGTGAAAATGTTGGAAGAAGGAGGAGGAGGTGTGCAAGTGTGACCCTGATGTTTTATCCTTTCCTGATCGGGTTTCTCTGATTTAATATTCCTTCTTTGAGAGTATGCTTTTTCATATGATACATTTTATTTTTCCAAACATACAGATATATTTTTATTACATTTTTCAATGTTATGCATATGTTTGTTCTTTTAAAACAGCGTTGTCATATAATACTAAAGAGTTTTATATGACAGAGCCACAAAATGATGTGACTATGTTTAACCAATTGAGTGCAATCATTGTTTAAGGTGACACTGTTAGACAATTAAGTTCAACTACAAAACAAAAGGTTGTGTTGTGGCTCCTAGCCACAGCTTAGAAATATTGGATAACGCTTCGTTTTGGAAGCACATCCATAACTAGAGGTGCATTTTTTCCCCCTTTTTTTTCTATTTTCCTTCCATATTATTGTGCATTCCATGAAATAAGAACACGATTTTGAGTGTTTTTTCATTTTCTGAGAATAAAATTTGAAAAATTAGAAGTCCCAGCCATGGACTCTGCCTCATTCCCTCATCCTCTGATTTCCCACATCATCACTAGCTCAAGGTAAAATTTACCTATTCTCTATGTAGCAGTGGTGTTTTGTTCTCTATATTCAAGTTATATCTGAATATTCTTTAATCATCCAAAGCTTGCATCGCTCCTACGGTACTCATCAGAATGCAAGACTTGGCCTATTGAAGAACAAGGTGTGGAAGTCAGCATGTTGTGCTGTTGGTTTTTCTGCTGTTGGAACAGAAGATGTGTTTGACGACAGTAATTTGAAGAGAAATGAGAACGGTTTCGTCTTAGGTGCCTTAAATAACGAGTCTTCTTTGAAACCATTCAGAACGTTAGACGCTGAAATAACACCCGAGACCACTGATTTCTTTGTCAGTGATGCCGAAGGTGATCCAGATTGTCCCTCTAAAGGCTACTCTTCCATTGAACAGGCGCTTAATGCTTTACGCCTAGGAAAGGTTGGTTCTATGCGATTGTTCAATCTTACAAAAATATTAACTAACAATCATCTAAATGATAATGAAACAGTATGAACCATGAATCAAATTTTTAGCAAAAGTTAAATTTAAATTCCATGGCTCATAGTTATAGCCTTTGTAGCCTTATATATCAGACTTCTCTGTGAATACTTATAAATTTTTTAGGTTGGAAATTAGTGCATCGTTTCAAGATCACCACGTACGTGTCTATGATTACGGTTAATCTCACTAGTACTTGAGTTTTATCAGGTCCTTTTTATAAATTAAAAAACTTTACTACATGATCACTTGGAAACTGGTCTGGGTTATAGCTAGAGACATTATTGTATAGACCATAATAAGGTTTGGATCTCAAAAATAAGTTAATGTACGAGATAACTATACAAATAAATATGCTCTTGTTTACACGTTTGATGAATAATCTTGAAAGAAGTTCTGTAGTGAGTGTTTTCAGAATGTTGGATTAATTGAACAACTGGTGCAATTATTTTTTTATAGTTTGTGATTGTGGTAGATGATGAAAACGGCGATGTTGAAGGAAATCTTATAATGGCAGCATCTCTTACTAGTCCCGAGGATATTGCCTTTATGATAAAGCACGGATCAGGGATCGTTTCAGTTGGCATGAAAGAGGAGGAGCTTCAAAGACTGAACCTCCCTCTCATGTCACCAGAGACTGAAGATGAGGATTCTTCTGCTCCCACCTTCACTATCACAGTGGTAAGTATCATATAAATTCAAAGTTTTGAAGCCTATCTGCAAAAAGTTGCAGATTGGGGCATAAATTTGAAGCTCAAGAGAAATCATTAAGATCACGAAAGTCTGTCGTTTTACCTTAGGATGTGAAATGTGGAACTTCAACTGGTGTATCAGCTGCTGATAGGGCGAAAACAGTTGTTGCTCTGTCATCTCCCGAGTCCAAACCAGAAGATTTCAGAAAACCAGGTCATGTGTTTCCTCTTAAGTACCGAAATGGTGGGGTTCTTAGAAGAGCAGGTCACACTGAGGCTTCAGTTGATTTGGTTGCACTGGCTGGCTTGCCCCCAGTTTCTGTTCTTTCAGCTCTTGTTGATAAAGATGATGGTTCTATGGCATCTTTGGCCAGTTTAACAAAGTTAGCATTGAAATACACTTTGCCAATTGTCTCAATAACTGATTTGATAAGGCAAGTGCGAGCAATCAATGACCTTTACCTTACCTTCCTTTTTGAGAAATTGTAAATGATTTTGAATTCCTTCTCTGAAAATACTGCTAACTTCTGCTAGTTGCACACAACAATTGGCTTCAATAATAGTTAATGATCTAATCAACATCACTTAATGATGTGATTTATTTGTGTGTTCTTCAAGGTATCGGAGAAAGAGAGAAAAATTGGTTGAAAGAACTTCGGTTTCTCGCCTACCTACTAAATGGGGTCTATTTCAAGCATATTGCTACAGCTCAAAGTTGGATGGAACTGAACATGTAGCTGTTGTAAAGGTATGAAGGCTGTGTTGTAAAGGGACTTCATTTTCTCTACAAAGCTGCTAAGAAACTCATGCATGTTAACTGAATTATATCTTGTTAATTGTAATCTCTTACGATGATCCCTTACTTGTCTTAGGGAGACATAGGAGATGAACAAGATGTGCTAGTTCGAGTTCATTCAGAATGTTTAACTGGTGACATATTTGGATCAGCTCGGTGTGACTGTGGGAACCAGTTAGATTTGGCAATGAGGTTAATAGAAGAAGCAGGAAGAGGAGTGGTTGTGTATCTTCGAGGTCATGAAGGAAGAGGCATTGGACTTGGTCACAAACTTAGAGCCTATAATTTGCAGGATCAAGGTCATGACACGGTTCAGGCAAACATAGAACTCGGTTTAGCTGTTGATGCTCGTGAGTATGGGATTGGTGCACAGGTCAGTTTTATCTTTTAACTTCAACCATAACCAGACAAGGTTTCCAACGTTAATCACAACAATATTTTGACCATGCTGTGCAAGAACATTTTACTTGGAATTTGATAAAATTAAGAATACAATGATTATATGATTGTTTTGCATGTTGATGGTGACAAATAAGTGATGGAATATGCAGATTTTGAGGGATATAGGAGTTAGAACTATGAGGCTTATGACAAACAACCCTGCAAAGTTCGTTGGTCTGAAAGGATATGGTTTGGCAGTGGTGGGGCGTGTTCCTGTGATGACACCAATCACTGAGGAAAACAAACGGTACCTCGAAACAAAAAGGACCAAAATGGGTCATATTTATGGCTCCGATTTAAAAGGATTCAACGATTCTATTGTAAATAACGAAGATTCATCGAAGAACACATAATCTACACAAAAAATACGGCAAAAACAAAATCTCGTATACTGTAAAAAATATTTTTAGGACGAAATTCATTTTTTAAAATTGTATTCAGTTTTTGCGACTCGAGTTGCAAACTAGCTTATATTTAATTGCTTGATTTATTTATTTTTATAGTGAAAATCACGATCTTTATTTTTCAAAATGTATTCCAACAAACAATGCTGAATACTAAATATCTCCATAAGTAGTATCTTTAAATTGAATTTGTGAACTTAAAAGGGAGATTCCTTCAAATTTCATTTGTAAGAAAGTTATGTCAGTTTATTTTATTAGAAGGATATGGACGTATCCGTTTTTCTATTACTTTTCTACTATTTTTTTTAGCATGTTTTCTACTTTTCTACTTTGTTAATTATTACTGAATACTATACAATTTATACCAGTTTTAAAGGCAACAAAATAAAAAAATAAAAAATTGAAGTGCTACCAAAACAACCACATATCTAAAATAAATAAATATGGGAGTTTCTTCCAACACTTCAAAGTTTTTCTTCCTTGACCCCCAAAATATTATGCAATAATAAAATTATCCTTATTATTTTCTAAAAAGCCTAAAACACACTACCTACACTCTTTCTTCTTCTTTCTTATACACACTACCTACCTAAATTTTCTACATTTCTTTGCCTTTATGTGCATATGGCGGCTTCATTTCATCATAAAGCAATTATAAGACACTTTTCTTGTGGTTGTGATTCGATGGTGTCTTCGACGACTTGGTTATGGTTTGGTAGTCTCTGTTGATCTCATCCTTATTGTATATTTTCATGAAAATAAAAAATTATAATTAATTTTAAAATTTTTATAAATTTGAGTATTTTTAATTAAGATTTTATTAAAAAAATTGTTATATTTGTATATTTGTCAGTTGAATCTTTATTGTTTGATATGCAATATCAAGTATAAGATTACAAAGTTGAACAATAATAAAAACTAAAATTTTATCCAAGTTATCTTTATAAAAAAAAAAGTGCATCATTTCATTTTTTAAAGTAAATACTAAAATAAAAATCGAACTAATCATGGAGAGATATGAAACAATCTTCTTTGATAAAAATAATTAAGGTTTCAAAACTTTACTATTCTTATTATCCAAGTTTGTAATATTATGCTTTAAAGATAGAGATTTTTTACACTTTTTTTTTAATAGGGATTCAGTTAAAATACTTATATTTATTATGAACTTAAAACCCCGTTTTTTATTTTTCACGTGTAGACACTGAGACAATGAAGGTAACAACCCTTGAGACTATAAAAAAACTGGTCACATCATCCAATTGATGATAGAAACTCAATTGAAAATATAGAGATTTTGTACATTTAATAGAAGAAAACTTTTTTTTTATTGGGACTCGGTTGAAAATACACATATTTATTATGAACTTAAAACTTAATTATTTAATTTTTTATTTTCAAGTGGAGTCACATAAATTATGAGAATGCAAGATAAATCACCCCAAATGATAGTAAAATCAAGCTGAAAGGACTCAATTCAAAAATATAAATTTTTTTATGGAATTAATATAACAACAGATTTTAGTATGGAGTGAATTAAAAATAGATAAGATTATGAATGACTTAAAACATAACTAAATCTTAAATAAAATTCTAAAATATGTATTATAACATAAAAATTTGGCTCACTTGTTATCAATAATTCATCAAGGCAGAATTATCCATTATAAAATATTAAAAAAATATAGATGAAATGAGATTCATCCATTTAATTCTATCTATATTTAACCACACATCCACCATTTATTAAAATCAAGTGAATTTTCTTACTAATATTAAATATATCAAAATGTTGAAAGCAAGAATAACTTACATGCAATTAGACCAACACATTAAATAATAGGAAAGGCACCAAATATCCCATGTCAATATTTTGGTTTCTTATAATGCAATTGAATTTTGAATTCTATATGATATTTATTTTTACTAGTCTACTTCTTTATATACTTATAAGTTTTATGCAAATCGTCTTTTAAATTGTACAAAATATGATGTGATTGTAATAGTTAATGTAATGTTGGATATTTACTTTAATTATAATGATAGTGGACAACTAATGTCACCTATAACAATCACTTTCTTAGTAATTATTCTACTATAAGTAATTGATGTCACTTGCAACACAAAACACTTAAAAGGAAAAATAACTCTTGAAAGTATTCCACAAATGTAACAAGATTCATCATGCATGTGAAGGTGGGATAATTTCAAACTTTCATGAAAAATGAATTTGCAAAGATGATTATTAAGTTAATGATATGAGAATTATCAAAGCCGAAAAATAAACATGTAAGAAAATATCATCCTTTCTACAAACTTTGCAAAGAAATTAACTAACAATAATATAATATGGTTATTTTTTAGAGTTGTGATATTATAAAAAGAAAATAAATCATATTTGATTCCTTAACCTATAAGTTATCTCTTATACATGGACCTCTTGAGTTTAGATTTTATCTAAACTTTTATAATTTTTTTACAATATGATATAACTTGTATAATTGTTTGTAGTTTGATCATTTTTATATCTTTTTTTTTTTAAATTATCCAATTTATCTAATTTCTCATCCTCTAAATTAAACATACGAACATCGAATTAAATATACATGCCAAAGTTTATCACTGTAAAGATATTAATGTGTACATTCATATTTTTTTATTAATGTTTTATATTTTAGAAAACAAAAATATATTATTGATAAAAACATAAAAAAATCGAATTAAGTTAAACAAGTATTTAGATATCTTTTAATACAGCGAAAAATAATGTTCATGGTCTTGTGTTTGGAAGGCCACGCTTGTAAATGGGCCAAGGCCCATGGGTCATGATCGAAACCATTTCATGGTAGCCCGTATATAACTCGGAACCAAACCCTAAACATGAGGTTGCCACTGCCACTGCTTCTCACGCGCAGGTTCTGCTCCGCCCTATTCCCCGTCTTCTCTCCGTTTAGTTCAATTCATTTCACAAACCTTATCTCTATTTTGTTTTTTCTCTTAGGGTTTTTCGAAGATTTACGAACTAGGGTTTCTTCCCCTTTCGCGACTCATGGCTCCCAAAGGTATTGCTTAATATTTCGAAATCTGCCTCGCGAAAATTGGCACCCCGTGATTAAATGTTCGTATTTAGTCTCTTAGTAGGTTTTGATATTTCAAACCCTAGGTTCACTGTCGGAAAATGAAAATTAGGGACTCCATGAATGTTTTAAGGATTGAGATTTATTAGTATTTCTATGAGTGTTGTATGTTTTATTCTTTCAGTATTATTGGAATGGAATCAGTGAATTCCCTGCATTGTATTGAAGATTATGCTGTTTAAAAGTAAGTTGCTTTTGTATGCAATGTGATTCGTGACTAGAGCATTGTTTAATGCAGCTGATAGCTCAAAGAAGGCTGATCCTAAGGCTCAAGCCTTGAAAACTGCTAAAGCAGTTAAGTCAGGTGCTACCTTTAAGAAGAAGGCCAAAAAGATCCGAAATTCTGTTACCTTCCATCGGCCAAAGACTTTGAAAAAGGATAGGAGCCCCAAATACCCGCGCATTAGTGCTCCACCCAGGAATAAGCTTGATCACTATCAGATACTGAAGTATCCTCTCACAACCGAGTCCGCAATGAAGAAGATTGAAGACAACAACACTTTGGTTTTCATTGTTGACCTGCGGGCTGACAAGAAGAAGATCAAGGATGCAGTGAAGAAGATGTATGATATTCAGGCCAAGAAAGTTAACACCTTGATCAGGTGAGCCTCTATGCAGTGATGCTTTAGAATTTGTCTGCTGGTTCATGATTGCTTGCCGCAATAGTATGTTTGCATTGAATTTGATATTGTGGTTTAGCTTCCGATCTTTAAATATACTTAGACATCCATGCTGTGTTTTTTTGGCTTGTCGCAGCCTGACGTGATAAAGGACTCATGTTGTGAACTGTGCAACTTTGAAATTTGACATGCATTTGATGCATTTAATATGATTCAAGGAAGCAATAACATGGAAATGAAAGAACAAATTTATGTGAAAAAATTGCATCCGTACAATATATACAATCTCTTAAATTTCATTCTTCTGTTGCAGGCCTGATGGAACCAAGAAGGCTTATGTCAGGTTGACACCTGACTATGATGCCCTGGATGTGGCCAACAAGATTGGAATTATCTAAACCATTACCAGGCATCACCAAATTCAATTTCTGTTTAGATGGTAGTTTGTTTTGTTGTGATCTGAGGGAGACATTTGAAACAAGGTTAAGTTCTAAGTTTTGCGGTTTGTTTATCTGGTGTATTTTTAGTTCAATTGGAATTAAATTTACTTTTGTTACAATTTCCAATTTGATGAGTAAATGAGTTATCATAATCATTCTCTATTAGTTGTTTTGAGCAACTTTTTCGACGATGGACGTATCACAGTTTTTAATTCTATAATGAATTTCATGTTGACGTACCATTAACATAGATAAGGCATTTGTATATTTGGAAAAATCAAATTTGAAAATTCTTTTGGATTCACCACTTTTGGATGATTTGAAATTACACTTTTTCCGTTTTTTTAAAGTAGTAAATATAAATTTATAGAATTTAGGTTTTTGAGTAGGAATGTTATGAATACATTGTTTGACGATATATTCTTTCATTTAGATGAATTTTGTTGGAAATTATTAAAATTGGTTGTTATGTCTTATTTAATGACATTGTTGGAAAGGTAAGGTGGATTAGAAAACGTGTATGTTGCAATTTTAAGCATTGACTGATGGATGATTCTGTGTCGTTGGCACCATGTTCTGTCAGTGGTAAAATGTAAGAACCAATTGATTTCCCCGAGTATTTTATCTAATTTGATTTACTATTCGAATCATGTACATATTATAAAAAAGTTAGAACGAACCTAGTTTGTGTTAGGTATAAATCACACATGAATAGTAGTTAATTTGGTAAATGAAAATGAAGTTCTGTTTATTATACTTTTTATATACATGTCTCGTTCTGGCCTACAATCTCTCTTAACCCAACTCCTCTATCTGTAGCTGATATCTTCCATCAGTTTGGTAACGCTCAAGTGCAAGTGGGTTAACATTTTTGCATTTTCTAAAGTTTATTTTTACAAGGTACTTTTAAGACTACGTAGATGTGCGTATCAATTTTAGGTATGTATTGAATATACTTTGGGAAATTTGTTCATCAAACGTATTAATATTTAAGGAAGTTCCAGAAATAATATTTTGAACTTATACAGATCCTAAGGTCTATTTCATATTTGGAATATATTTAGTAATTCTTACTGTAAATATTCCTGACGCGTATAAATTCCTAAAAATATTCTTCAGAAAGCTGTGAAAGGAATTCACAGTTCTAATTCGAAATTGATTTTGGCTCTCTAACTTGTGTTCGAAGCCTATTCTGAAAAGGAAAAAATCACGTTTTAAATGTAAAAGTTGTAATTCCAAATGCAAAAATCACGTTTTGAAATGTAATTTAAAAAAAATATTAGACTTATGTCTAACATGATAGAAGTTTAAATTTTGTAGGACTACAAGAACTTTCTCATTAGGCATGTGTAAATTTTTTTATAAACTTTTTGAATTCTGTAGCTTGTCTTAATTCTATTAAACTCCCAAGTTGGGTAAACTTTTTGTTTGAAAAAATATCGTAGTGTCATGTGCATATTAGACCTAAAACAGAAAGTGGCAGAATGACTAAAAAGTAGTTGTGTAGAATAAGCCTAAAATAGGAGAAACTATTAAAAATCATTAATCCAAATTAATCTTTCCACATTATGTAATCAACACTCGTTAACTTTTTTTAAAAGACATTCGATGTTCTTACTTACTTTGCCTAATAATTTCTGCTAAAACATAGGAGGTTGGCGAAATTAAGACGTTTGTTAAAGTGGTCGTTTTGCGTCTGGATTGTGTCAAGTATGGTCATTATCCTACTTCTTCACGTATTTATATTTATGGTGAATTCCTCAACTGGGTTGCCTGCTTAGGTCATTTACATTCATTTGCTACTCCAATTCCATCACTTCACAATAATTTCCCAAGTTCCCAACTCAACAAGTAAACAAGAAACCCATGTCATAGCAATTATTGCAATTCAACCCATTCTAATTTTATTCTATTGCCCGCAATATTTATCACATAGCAAATCCACTTTTCATAAAACAAGTTTGCAAGAATGGGTTCATCTTAATTAAACTTAATCTCACAACACAACCCATCATTTCGACACTCAGAAACAGCTTATCACACACAACTCCAAGTCACCGTTTCCAAACTAGATGCAAACATTTTAATCAGACTAATTAAAATGCGAGGTTACATAGAGTTTGTAAGAGGTTTCAATAAACTTAGTTGCTTGCTTATATAGGAAAATTACTTCCAAATTCTCAAAGAATACCGAGTCATTCGCACAATGTATCAATGCTGTTTTCTGTTGGGGGAAAAACTGCATATAGAACACGCACAAAACTAACATCATAGATAAAAATAGTGGAAGAATGCAATTTTATTTATTGAACATAGCTAATCAACTTAGAAAACTGATATTAAGTGTAAAACTAAGTATGATTAACAGGTAGCAGTTACTCTGTCCCTCAAACAAGTGATAATCTAAATAAAATTTTGCAATAAGTAGTCATGTTTGGAGATAAAGACTAGTCTTGAACTAGAACCAAAATAGGTCAGCTTGACAATTGAATCAAATCCGGGGTATGCCATTTACACCAAAATTTCTAACTCAATTTACAGAATAAAAATAGTTGGGAGGGCGAATCAATTTCATAGAAGATACTGATGGCTCTGTGGAATCCTCGATGGGGCGAGATTCTTGCAAGAAGCATTTGAAATCATCTGCAAGGCACCGTCGTTCACAGCAGAAACATTGAGCACAGAAGGCTGCAAAGAACGAGAAGATGCAAATGCAAGCGATGGTTTCTGAAGTGAATTGAAGGCATTGACGTTCTTGGAAGCAAAGTCTTGAACTTTGAGGCATGGAGTCTCTATGGTCTGCGACGAAGGGGGGTTTCGCCACGTGGGAAGTGGGCCCGCTAGAAGGAGTGTCTTAAGCAAGGGACCCGCATCCACCACAGCCTTAAGGAGCATACCCTTTTGGGGCAACGTTTTTCTCTTGGCAAGGTGTTCGATCACTTCGTCCCCAACATCGCACGTGCGCCTCTGAGAGACCCTCGTGTTTTGAACCAATGGTTGGTTGAGATGATAAGCCATGTTATTGTGTGAGTCGACAATGATGTTGGAGAAGTCCCGAGGAGAAACCGCCTCCATAAGGGAACCTACGGGGGAGGAAACGTGCGAGGGGCTGTTGGATTCTGTGATGCTCGATTTGGTTGGTGTCGGAATCATCATGCAGGAAGGGATTTCAATCAGAGTGGGGGGTGTTAGTTTTTTGAACAGTTTCTGAAGTTCTTCTCTTGCTTCGTCCCTCTCTTTGTAAGCCATCTTCAAGCGATTCATAAGCTCCATGTTCACGTTCTTCATGCTCTCCAGTTCCAGTGTGGTGGCCAAGAGATTTTGCCTCAACCCATCACAACTCTGCAGAAGAAGAAAAAAAATGTTGGTGGGGTTTGGAAAAATTTGTATTTTCAATGAAGTCAATGAACTATAATTACGCGCGTGTCTCATGCACACCGAGATTATTGACTGTGACTATGTTAGTGTGAAATTTTTGTGCAGACCTAACACACACAGAGGTAAAGACTAAACAAAGAAAGTGACAACTTTGTTGTGAATAAACCCTTTGGCCTTGAAAAATAAACCATTTACACCGGACTTACTTTTGTATTCATAGTAGATTCAAATCACGAGCAAAAAAATCTCAAGAATCACCTAAAGACGAAGTAAAATTCACAAACTTTTCTTTTGGTGAAAGAAAATTCAACACACAAAAAAAGGAAGGTTTTAGAGACAGCCAGAAACATGAATATTTACTGTATGATAATGAAAAAACAAGTTACAGGAAAAAGGGGTCAACTTTGGATCTTTCCTTATACAATAAGGAAAGAAAATATTTAAAAACGTATTATTAATAAAGATAATTGTGCAGAACAAATCAAGGAACAGAAAATTATAAAAAAAAGAATATTTTTTTAATGTGAAATTAATATTGGGCCCTGAAAATTAGTGCGGGAGAATTAGTCTCCACAATTTTTTCCCCTAACACGTCTCATTCTTGCAAGAGTTGAACCAACACGAAACATATTCTATTCAGAAGAAGAAGGAAGCACTGAGAAAACTGCACCTAAACTCATAATTTGGTAAAAGCTGTAAAACCAGTAAAACCCTTGAGAATAATAACGAAGAGAAAGAAAGCAATATGAAGTATGAAAGAAGCCCTTTAACGTTAAACCAATGAATATTACACCCTCTTGAAACTTGAAAAGCATGAAAGAAAGACAGAAAAACATGGATGTTGTTGTGTGCAAGTGTGATGAATGATTAGAAGTAGTGAAGGATAAGGAAAATCTGCAGTGACCCACCTCGTGAAAGTTGAGTATGGAAGCCAAGGGATCTTCCATGGTTATGTTGTGAAAGAGAAGAAAGAGGGAGAATGGGAGAAGAAAAGTGTGATGTTCCTAGGGGAGTCTAAGGAAAGAAGGAAGAAGGTTATTTATAGAGAGAGGGAGAGAGGGCACATAGGACAAAGCAAAGAGAGTGTGATCACAGGAACAGGAAGTGGGGACTTACCACACTATCCACAGAACTTGACCATATCATTAAAAATTTAAAGAATGCCAAAACCTTCCTTACAATGAATAAAATAAATCAGAGTTTTCACTTTCTAATATTTTCTCTCAGCTCAATATCATTTGAAAATCCCCAAAATTCTCCATCTCTTTTAGGACCCTCTAATAATGTTTCCTGTCCCTGTTTCTACCTATTATTTAATCAGGTTAAGATTTTCTTATAATTTTAAAAAAATTATTAAAATAAATAACTCATTTACCTTATATAATATCAATTAAAATAACACATTTTTGCACACGTATTCAATTTAAGTATACTAAAATCGATTATCTTCTTCGTAAGAATTGTATCACTTTGATTCAATTTATCTATTTTAATATTTTTAAAATATTTATCTATTTTGATAATTGAAATTTTTTTTCTAATAAATTAGTAAAAATTCATATATATATATATATATATATATATATATATATATATATATAGAGAGAGAGAGAGAGAGAGAGAGAGAGAAAGAGTCCTTTTAAAAAAGAAAAAAAAAAATCAATGTTTTCTTTTATATCTGTGTTTATTAGTAAAGGTTTATGTTAGTTAAGCATTTAATATTTTTTTAACTATAATATTAGTATGGATATAAATTATACATTGTCAGAAATAATAATTAACATTTAAAAAGACTTTTAAGTATTTTTTTGATATAATTATTTTATATCACAAGTAATATTCCTCCTTTATTAAGAATAAATGATTTAATATATATTTGCTAATTTAAGATTTTGATGAAGCCAAAAATTAAAACAAAGCACTATATAGTAGACTTGCTCATCTGTATTTTTCTATACCTTATGCAAAGATGTTGTAAGAATCTTGTGAAAATAAAAAAATAAAAAAATTTGTATGAAAATTGGTATATTGTATAAACTTGCATAAACAACCCTAATAGGAAGAATATAAACAAATATTTAATGTGTTTTTCAAAAAAATTATTTATTATTTTCTATTATTCTAATTATTACTAGTAGTTTTAAATTACCTACTTTTAGTTAATTAAAAGTTTTAAAACTTGAGTAAACTTAATTCCTTTGTTGATACATTGTTCAGCTAAAATTTTCAAAAATATTATTTTTTAACTAGATTTGAGGATTTAGTAATTTCCATTGTAGTTAACATATGTGAAAGATTATTAAAAGTGTGGAGGCTAATGGATTTGATAACAAGTTAATAGTCCCTCAATTTTAAATAAAGTCCACTGATTATATCAATTACTTGTGATTATGTTCTCTATGGATTTTCTTTTGATAAACAACACTTAAGCCACCAAGTTAAACTCTAGAAACAAAAATAAAGTTTAGAAAAAAAAAATGATTATTGAAAAGGTTTCTTTTGAACATAATGATTCTCACAAATCAAAAGTTAGTTTTTTGTATTGAAAAGATTGATTAATTATTTTGTAGAGAATACACAGATTAATTGCTATTATAACTTATTTCATCTTATGACATGGGAAGCTAAACCAGAGACTGAAAACTTCTCAACTATCATCATCAAACTGAAAAGTAATAATATATAATGAAAAAAAAAATCAAAATATAGTGAAACGTAAAAATAAAAAGCAAAAAAATTAACAATAGTGGAAAGAAACTTTTACCTACATTTTAAATAAAGTAATTATCTACCTTTTATCTACATTGAAGTGTTTAAAATATTTGATTCTATATAATTAATTCTATTACAATATAACCTTCAATATAATATATAATTAATATATTTAATTACCTTATTTTTATATAATAAATAAAAATATGTAAAATAGGAAATAATATATGTGCTCATATTTCCTCTACAAAAGTATTAATGTAATATCTTTTAAACAATTAGTGGAAGTAAATATAAGGAAAACGAAAATAAGAGATATTTATGTATGAATTACTAGGAATTGAATAATGTAATTTACTAAAATAATTATTGAAGAAGAAAAAGTTCAAACATATATGTATTTATTTTATCCCCTCCTTTTTGTACTTTATAGGAAGGAGAAAAGTTAGATATAATATTGATATTGTTTTTCTTATTTGAGTTAAATTTAGAAATACACACGTTGACCAATAAAATACTTCAACTTACAACGTGGATAATTAGTGTATACCATATATTTTTTATTAATTGAATAATTAATTCACATTCATGTTTTTTAGTTAAATAATTAGCTTATATATATAATAATTTAAAAAAAAAATTGATCTGAAACATTTGAATTTATTATTTAGTATTGTTTTATTTAAGATTAATAATACAATATATTGATTAAATTGTTATTTTACATATCTTATTTATTTATATTATTGTATCAAGTATATCACATTTTTTATGTTTTACGTATGGGAATGTTTAGATGGAGTGAAATCATAATTGATGAATGGATCACTTTTGTGTACCATGTTAATGTTTGTCTTCATTAGAGTTTTAGTGATTTTTTTAAACAAGTATTTCTTAAATTTGAGTATTTTTAATTAAATTTTTATTAATTTTATTTATTTATTGAATACTAAAAAATAAGCATAATAGTTAAAAATATAAATATAATTATATATTTATTATTAGTTTGTAAATAAAAAATTATGAAATATTTAAAATAATTAATAATATGAATATTTCAAATATATTTTACTGATAAAATAAATAAATTAAAAATTTATATAAAAATGATATATATATATATATGTAATTTTATATTTATCATCTATTTAACACAATTTTACTAAGCACTCCTAGTTTAATAAGCTAAGAATAATTTTATTTTATTTTTTGAAAAATGTTATTTTAAAAATCATACTGTTTTTAATAAAAGCTTTCTCTATGTTTATAATATCAATCTTTTAATTCAAAATAAATATAAGGTAATTTTCCTATGATTTTCTAAAAGTAATAAAAGTTCTCAAATAATCTATAGGAACACCCATCCACGTATCTCTCTATACATATTTTTTCAATTGTATAGTATTAATGGAAAACTAAATATAAATAAATTTAAAAATATTACTATCTTATAATTCAAGTTAAAAACATTTATTTACAAACATATTAAAAAAACTAGGAGCTTCCTAACATTTAAGAAGTAAATCCACGTGAATCTAACACGAGAGATATAAAACAATGTTATCAATAAAACTTTTTATTCATATTTTTTAATTATTAAAAATATATAATCTTCTTTTATAGATTTTTGTTTTATTTAATATTTTTTTATCTATTTTATATTACTTTAAATAAAATTTAAGAAAACATATAATTATATTAACAAATATGTTGATACTGAAAAATTATTAAGTAGTTTAACATCATCATAGATCCATTATCTCATTTAGTATATTTAGTATATCTTCGCAAGATATATTAAAATTTTATAATTTTAAAAAATATTAAATATGTTTTTCGTGGTATAAGGTGAAATTGTTTTTTATTCTTAATCCAAATTCTAATAAGAATTACAAATGTTTTTTTATCTTTCAAGCTATTGTAATATTGTAATATTATAATATGGGATTAATATAAAATATTTTAATATTATAGTGAAACTTGTACTGAAAATATAATCAATTTCAATAATTCTTTTATAAGTACTGAAAAAATTTAAAAAATTATTTTTTTATAAAATTATAAAGATAAAAAACATATTTAATCATTAAAATTAAAATTAAGTTATAATAAATACCGAGATGGTATGAAATGGAGAAATGCATATTCTCCATTGACATTACCAAATGATAGTGAATGAGATCCTAATTAACAATAGTAACTTTTATGATAAAATAGAAATGTACATGAATTAATAGTTGGATTTTAACATATTTGAGAATCTTTTACATTAAAAAAAACATCAGAGCATCTTAAGTTTTCATTCCATTTAATATATCATGTCTTTCAACTCAAACAAAAAACTTAATAATTTCTGAAACATTAAGGAACCAACAAGTTCTATGTCACATGTATTAAAATGGTCTTCATACAGGGATAGGGCTACCAGACAGTTTTTCTTCTTCTTTCTAATCATTATCTGATTACACATCCATTCATGTGTGTTAATATTAAGAAAATAAAACCTATTAATAGCTGCCACATTTTCAAATTCTATCTTCAAAACTTCTAATTCACTTAAAAATACTATGTTTCATGCGTATGAAGGGAAAATGTGAAAGTTAAGCTTATTGTTGGAGATCTCATATCGACTAGAAATAAAGATATTTCATTGCATATAAGTGGATGCAAACTTCACTTTATAAACCGGTTTTATGAGATTGAGTTAAGTTTAAAATTCACTTCATAATATGATATTAGAGTTATTTCAAGTCTATCCTAACAATAATTTATTGGCCTTATCAGGCCAACCGCTATCAAACCATCCATAATATGTTGTGTGTTAGAGATCCCACATCGACTAGAGATGAAGACATTTCATTGTATATAAGTGGATACAAGTTAGTTTTATAAGGTTGAATTAAACTTAATTTCATTTCATAATATTTACTATTATTATTATTATTTCCATTTAAATTACTAATTTATGAGCACTACGAAACAAACAGGAAAAAGACAACCTTGTTCTGGGTTATACCAACGGCAACCAACGTGGATGAAGAATTCTGTTCAAAAGGTGCAATATTTTATTTTAGTTCCAGACAAACCGCACATCTGCACATGTTTTGTCCTTTCTGTTAAAACCAAAGCTCATAAATAGTACACACATGAATATGTATATTTATTTGTAAATTTTAATATTAGGAAGAAACCTTCTCTATACTATGGAAAATAGATAGAATAATATCTAACATACGACACTCAAGCATTCGATCTAAGATTACTAACCGAATATAGAGTGACATAATCCAGATAACTTCTATAGATTTAATAAATGTTTTTTAACACAAAATTGTTAACATAATTGCAATATAAAATGTTACATAGATTTTGATAATCTTCTTAATTTTAATTCAGAGATCCATAAAAATTATATAAATATGGTAAATATATGTATTAGATAGAATTTATTATACTTATTTATTCCATACCAACCTTTAACTTAAATATTAAAATATCTTTTACAAATATCTTATTTATATTAATTAAATATTAAAAATCTCACGATATTATTCATTAAATAATTAATAACGTAAAAAAATAAAGAAAGAATCAAGACTTATCTATGAAAGGATATAAACACAAGATTTCTAGAATAAAATTAATATTAATTTTATCATTTTTAATTATTTATTTTTTACATATGTCTAGTCTTTATTTTATTATAATATTTATTAATTTTTTATTTTACATTATTTCTTTAGTTATTTAGAATGAGTGTACTACTTGTTATATATTTAAACTCTTTGTTTTGATTGAATCAAGAAAAAAAATAGAAAAAATATTTATTCTTATATTTTTTTGTTTTTTTTTTTTCATTGTTTTATTTCAGTTCTTTGTTTATAATTTTCTCGATTTCTAATAATAACAAAATCAAACTAAGACACACTGTGAGTTAAATTAATGTTTAAGAACTGAATCTACTCTTAATGGAAGAAAAGTCCAAAATGACATTAAGTCAATAATAAAGTTGCAAAAAAGACAAGGTGCTTAATTAAAAGTGACATATTCTGAATTCAATGTATCTACCTGAGGATCATCACATGCATTGTAAGTGATTACATGTGCAGGCAATCTAAGAGGCTATGCTTTGTCAATTGTGTTTTGCACCTCCAAAGGTTTTCCCTCACGCAATATGTTAGCGTAACGCTCACAGTAACACATTCTCAGAGATATATAAAACTTTATCTAATTAATGAGAAGACAGATTACAATTTATTAATGTATTCACTCACTCTTCTATATTTATCTTTTGCAATAAATTAATAGAAAGACGTTTTTTTCCTCTACCAATGTCAAATTTGGTCTATCTAATTAAATGTCGGTTTATAAATTCCACAACTTGTTTTTAGAATATGACTTATTTATCTAACATCATATATCTACTGAATTGTGAACATAACAGAATGTGATCATCTTTGATAAAATGAGAGAAAAAACTCATTGATATTGTTAATGCACTTAAAATGCTTAATTTTGTTATAAAATAATGTTATAAACGAGATAAAGGATTGATCAATTGTCATACTTGATAGTAATAAAATGTTGAAATTGAATCAGTAGATCAATAAACAAATTGAATCTCATGAATAAGTCTTGACAGGCTTTATACACACTGGAAAAAAGACTTTTAATATTGATTATTTTTTACATAAACTATAATATTGATGTAGATTTCACTGATATAAAATGTGAGACATGTTTTACATCAATTATACAATTATAGTACTAATATAAATTTCACGGATATTAAAACAATTATAGTACTAATATAAATTTCACGGATATTAAAAGTGAAATATGTTTTACATCGATTTTTGAAAATTGATATAATATGTATAAATATTATAACAATTATAAATATTCACTAAGGTTACAACCTAGACCAAAGCAAAATAGAAAACGTTGAAAAGGACTTATTACATTGACAATAACTGATTTAATATGTTTGTTTTTGGAAAAAAAAATGTAATTTAGATAACAATTTAGAATTTAAATAATTGGTATCTAAAATCTTGGTAGCAAATTAAATGTCATTTAAAAATTATTTATCAATAATAGAAACTACTTTACATACCAATAATTTTTTTAATTTCTAAAATAGTATCTAATTTAATTAATCAATAAACTACAAAAAAATCATTGCATATAAACCAATTCTAAAGACAAAAAATAATTAGTTACTATATTGACTAAATTAGAGACAATTTTAGACACTAAAAAAAAATTCTAAATTAATTTGTATTATTGTTAAAAAGTTTCTAAATTGGTATATAATTAGTTACCAAGGTTTTTGCTACCAAATTTAGAATATAAATAATTGATAGTTAAAACCTTGGTAGTTAATTAGATACCAATTTAGAAACTATTTAACAATAATAGAAAATAATTTAGAAACTAAAATTTTTTTAGTTTCTAATTTAGTCAATATAGCAACTAAATACTTTTTGTCTCTAAAATTAGTTTCCATTTAATGATTTTCTTGTAATGATATAGTAATTAATTAGATTCTGTCTCTAAAATTTGTTTTTATTTAATGGTTTTCTAGTAATGCTATACCATCAAGATAAGTCAATGTTGTAAAATATATGTTGAAGTGGATTTCCCATATAGTAAATTATCAACACTAGATTACTTATAATTGATAAACAAAAGTGTAAAAAACAGAAAAACACAAGAATGAAGGGTTGAATTGTGTTTTAATAATTATTTTAAACTTTTCATAAATATCATTTGATGATGATGATTCAAATGATAGTTTATATAGGAGAGGTAATCTATCAATGATTTTCTTAATAAGGATGACATCTCATGATATGCATGAGATGTAACTTTTCATTTGAGAAATTCACTTGTTTAAAAAGGATTTCTCAAATACATAATTTTCACAATGACTCCCCCATTACATTAATATAGATGATAATAACATGCAAAATAAAGAAATAAGGAAAAGAGAAATGCATATAATATTTTATACTGGTTCATTTGACCGAGTATACTACATTCAGTTCTTAATCAATAAAATTGAGTTTTATTAAGCAAATTAATGCTACAAAGTACAATGCGAGTAATCTTTGAGATTGTAGTCACTTATGACTAACCCAATAAATAATGTTTGGAAACATAATCATTCTAGTTAGCTGCTTGAATATTATCTGAGAACATAATCATTCTTAATTCACATTTTAAATATTGTTTAGATTCAATTATTCTTCACTAAAAGTGAGTATTCTTTGAACTCAATTATTCCTAATTAAAAATGAATATATTATTTATCAAAAAGTCAATCCTAAGTAAAACAAATAAATTATTTGATTAATTGATCAACTTGATCACTCGATTACTTACTACAGAGAAACAATATCTTTGGATGTATATCAAATTCATAAGGTTTGCTCTTTTCTTGTTGGGTTACATGGTAAGCCTATATAACTCAACAATGCAACCTTTTAGGATTAATGTTCCAATTTAAAATCTACTAGCATCGTTAGAATAATCGCAAATGAATATGTTAAATCTTTTTTAACTTCCATAATGTGAGAAAATTTTGGACGTAGCAAAATGAAAACAGTGTATGTGAGTGGATCCTAATCTATGGAATATGAACTAGGATAAACAACCGCAGGCAGAAGCATTAAGCAAAGTGTTGTATTCGTATCCATCGGAATCAGAAAATGGGAACAAACGGGAAGCACAGTTAATTTTGCCTGCTCACTTCACCAACGGGTAACGACTTTACCTGTGTTACATTGCGACTTTAGTACGTGAAGTTGGATTAAGATTAAGATTAAGATTAAGTGTGATATATAATATTGCCACAAATTTGTGTGTTTGTGTTGTGTTTGTACTATCGTTGGTACAATGTTTTGCATGCAACTATAAACTATTGGAGCAGCAGTTGCAGCGATGTGATTATTGATGGGGGAGAGTGCACATGGCAATTAGGTATATGTCACGTGGGAGCCCCGAGGAAGAGACACGTCTGGGGAAAACCGAGTCAGCAAAACCAAAGACTTGCTAACTCACACAGACACACACACGCGAGCCTCGCATGGCCCTTCTAATTCTGGCTCGACGCTTGTCGTGTTCGTTGTGCATGCCACAACACATGTGCGAAGGTGCTACGCTATCATATATGCCCATTCACCTTGGTAGGTTCAACCACGTGGCTGCCACCAACTCCTTGACTTCAAGGAACCAAGGTTTAGTTTAATTTTTGGTCCTTATATCAGTATCATGAATCAAAATAAAAACTTCAAAATTATTTATAAAGTGAAATCAGCATATGCATAGCTTGTAGAAATCCTATCAGATGGGACAGTGCCGATATAGAGGCATGATTTGCACAGTGTGTGACACAGTAAATGTATCCAACTTGCAGTTGTGGCCTGCAGCCCTTAGTTATTACTTGCTTTTAAGAAATGACAGAGACGTGGCATAAAAGAAAAAAGGCTTCACTTGAATTTATGTATATCTAAGTGTAAAACTTTACCCCCTTAAGCATATTTATATGATAGTTAAATAGAGTTGTAATATATAGTTTTTACCATGGAATCGTAGATTTCTTTTGTGATTAGTCTACAAGAACACTATGGCTAGAATTAGAATATTTGTCTCCTAGACCAGAACATTTGGTGAGTGGAGCTTACGAGAGAAAGTTGATTAAGATGCCGAAAGTGGGTTGTTTAAATGCTAAAGATGTGATAATGGCACCAACCAATGAAGTATCAGGAAAGATTACTTTAACATTGGATCCTGAAAAGGTAACTGGAAACTGATTGACAGTGAATGTCTTTGTCAAAAAGCAAACCTTCGTTTTCAACATTTATTTGACCATATTTATACACATACGAAAAGTTGGTTGGAGTTCGGTTTGACTGAACCCCCAAGAAAGGAGGAAAAAGCTACCAATATAAAAAAAGGGCTTAAAAGGGCTTGCGAGTCCAACATTTGGACATCACAGTCACAGAATGATGAAAGTTTATATTTATCTTCTAGCAGAGGAACCACTAATCAGCAGAGAGAGAGAAGGGTCCTCTCACTGATGGCGAATGAGTAGGTGGGTGGCGGCAGAAAAAGAGCCGAGATTTTAATATGGTGTTGTTCCCTTCTCAGCAAGTAATTCAGTATGAAAACGAATACATAAACCCCTTTTCTGAAGAAAACAAAATGCTACCTTTACAAGTATTGATTTAGTAGGCGTTCACTGAAAAAGAAAAGGGGTCAGATTTTCAAATTAAAGAAGAAAAGAGATAATATGTATATGATGGTAGTTAAAAATGGAGTCAAACTCTTGTCTTTCTATACATGGAATGTGCAGTGACAGGAGAGTTTGTAAGAGAGAATGAAATAGGTAAATCTGCACTATAGAGTTGCACGTGAATAATTGCTAACTAATGATTACATTATTTTATTTTTACCTTCATGATTCAAAAGTACTCACAATATATTCTTCTTGTTCAATCATAATAAAAACTTCTTTTACTTCATACGGTGCTATATGTAACCTTGGTAGGTAAGGATCACAGACTACTCATGACGAAGAATATATTTGAGTTGCATGATAGTCACTCTATCTTTTAAGAACTTTCCAATGAAAACAAACAATTTATAGTACATGAATAGATTTCAGTATCTATAAAACGTTATCACGTATAGTAAATTGGATCAGAGAAACGAGTTCCTTTCTTCTTCCTCTCTGTATATCAAAATGATGAATAGAGCTTAGGTGAAGTCAAATCATGTTGAACCAACAAGTGCAGAGTAATTTCAATTGTAATGGTTTTACGCGCTTAATTAGTAAAAATCTACAGTATTTAATGCATATCATTCTCGAGTGGAGGAGTTTGAACAAAAGCTCCATCATAATGATTTGAACCAGTGTGCGATCTCATGGGGATGGTTATTGGTAAGGGTTTGTAAAGATAAAAATGGAATCAAGGGGGACAAAACCAAGAAAAGAAAGAGAGCAACAAAAAAAGTAGATGACAATCTTGTAGGATGCGAGATCTAGACACTTTTGTTCCCCTTGTTAATCATTGCTCAGCCTTTGAATATTCTTATGGAATTCGGGACATATTTTTGAATGTAAAGAAGTATGATTAGTAAACTACAAACGGTGACCATGTGAAAGATTAATGATTACAACGGAACAAGCCAACTATAAGATGTTTTTCACTCTTATCATTATTCTAACCATTCTTAGTTTAAATCGATTTTCTGTGTCTTGAAAGGTAAAGTTAAAGATAAAGTTGTATTTAATTTGTTTTTAACCTTAAGTAATCTAGGACTGTTATATATACAGAAACATTTTATATGTAGTAATTTAGATTACTTTTCTTTTTCTCATAAACTTTAATTAATTACTTTCCTTTTTTACACGATTCATGATTTGTTTCTGTATAATATGGATTATTACAAGTCTAATGTCTGTAAGTAATTTAAGAGTTAATCTTTATATTAAACACGTCTTAAACATCATATCACGTCTAATTAATTAATTTATTTGATACTTCATTTGAATGAAATCAATTTTCTTGTCACCTGTATAACACAATGTTTTTAAAATTACACTTAAAAACAATATTTGAGGATACAAAAAAATACGAGCATAGGATTTATTAATGAAAATTACTGTAAGCTATCTCTTGTGATAATGAAAACTGTTACTGCAATTTAAAATGATGTTTTTAATAAGTTAAATTTAGTTTAGACAACACTTAATCTAAAGAATTTCACATATAAATTTTAAAACAATTTTTTTAACTTGTTCAGCAGTTTGTTTAAATATACTATTAGAACAGTTAGCCATACATGATATTTGTGTATTTCCTTTGTTGTCGCAGATAGTGCACTTGTTACATCTGATAAAAAATGACAAATTTCTACATCTCCATATAATTTTCAAATACCAAATTTATTCTTGGTAGTATATGTTAAGGTTTTGATTCAATGGATAAGTTATTCTTTATTTTGAAGGTTGTGTGCAATGAAATGGTGAAGTGTCAGGTTAGGAGAGAAGTAGGGTTTTTAAAATTTTAAATAAAGGCAAAATTGGTATTTCATATAAATGTATGGAGGTGCAAAAGAACCTATCGAAGTGCATGGAGAATTTGCCCTCAGAAATTTGTGTAATTTTGATCGACCCCAATAGCTAGCCCAGTAGAGAGTGTCATGAATTTCGGGTTGGGCCTAGAAAAGCCCATTGGGTTTGAGGGCGAGGCAATTGCGGAGGAGAATTGCAGGTATTAGATGTTGGAGTGGAGGAACGGAGAGTGAGAGGAAGAGAGAGAAGTGAAGAAAAAATGAGGCTGTTCGATCCTTGGTCTGTTTTCTTCAAGCGTGAATGGAAGCGAAATTGGCCCTTCCTGGTCGGATTCGCCGTCACCGGAACTGTGATCACCAAATTTTCTCTTGGTCTAACTGGTAGATCCACTTTCTTCTTCCCTCATCACCAATTCTCCTTTTTTTTTTTTTTTTTTCTGAAATTTATTATGTGTTCTGAATCTGATTTCCCCTGGCTTTATTTTTCACAGAGGAGGATGCCAAAAAGTCGAAATTCGTCCAGGCACACAAGAGGTAATGCTCCCCTCACCAAACCCTAGCTTTGTTCTCACGCATTTTGCCCTTTTTTTATTTTTCCCTTTACATATGAATGCGCTTCTCGTGTGTTCGATTATTGATATTCAAATTTCAAATCGTTGGAGTTCAATGCACGTATCTGATACAATATAGCAGATTGTATGCTGGAAATCGGACATTCTAGTTTTTAAGCTATAACGTGTGTTTTTTTCTGAGCAATCAGTTGGGTAGATTTGTGCATGAATTCTGGTAAAATAAGAGCATCAGTGGTTGAAAATATGCTTAATCTGGCCCACGTAGTCGTGATATTTGTTCAATTGACGTGGTTGATTTAATCTAAAAGAAAATGCTATACTATTCCAAACACGTAATGACTACTACAACAATTCAAATCCTCCCATACTCATTTTCATCCTTTTTCTCAGTCCCATTTCTTTATAGAGGTTACATTACTGTCCATCCTCAGCTCTAGTTTCGTTTATGAGGCCCTACTGATATACTAAAAGTGTGATGGCCCTTAAACTTGATTGTCATGCAAATCTTATATTGTGGATGTGCCTAACTGTATGCAATTTTCAAGTTCATGGATGCGAATTATTTAATGCGCGGTTTATTTGTTGAGTTATTACTGACTCTCGTGATTCCGATGAAGATGAAAATGTGATATTATATATTTTTGAGAGATCATGAGGTGTTTTAGGTTTGGAATTATCATGACTTAAGAATCAATTTACAATAATATGAATGATTGGGTTTTCTTAGTAGTTGTTCTTGACCTTAACCGAGGAACTGAATGGTAAATATCTCTTTAAATATTTTTGATCTTATTTTACAATGGACTTGATGTTTGAACCACACATAAATTTGGAGATTCAATTATTAGGATTTAGGATAATTGTTTGTCTAGTTATCTCATAATTATCCACACATAAATTGGTAGGTTCAATTAATAGGATGCCATGCTCTACCTATTTTTCCAGGTGACTTTGGAATGGAAGATTTGTACTGGCTTTGCACATTGTATTGGATGTGTTGAGAGAGCTTTGTTTGTTTTAGTTTTACAAATTGTAATAAAAGAGATGTTGTACAATCTCTCCATGTTCCTATTTCCATTTTGGTTGTTTACTTAAATGTGCTTGAGTAATTCATTACAAGCAGTTCTGATGAATGGATTCACTCTATGATTACTTTAATGTGATAATTGTTGGGGACTTGGAGTTTTTGTTCATGCAATGATAGCTGAATTGCTAACACCTAAGGGGAAATAGTTGTATTAATCATGTAATTTTTTGGGACTTTCTGTAGTTTGCCTCTCAGCAGCTTTTAATAGTATACCGTAGTTTTCCGAAACCAATTATGTCAAGAGTGCATGTGCTGAGCATACTCTGTTCTAAAATTTTCACCAAGTCCTTTGCATGGAACATTTATGCTGTTTATATTTTTCCAGGTGATTTGCACTGCCTTTGCTCATCGTATTAGATGTCTGAAGAGAGCTTTGCTTGTTTAAGTTTTACAAATTGCAATAAATGAAGACGTTGTATGTTGTATACACTCCGTTTTCCCATTTCCATTTCAGTTGTTTACGTAAATGTGATTGAGAAATCCATACTAAGCAAATCTGAAACACTCAGCAGCCTTTAGTCCTATAATTTATCTGAAACTAATTTGTCATGAGTGCATCTGAATTTTTCACAGTTCTTTGTTCTTCTTATTCTCTGTTTAAAATTTAATTTGATGGTCTGAAGTGTTGGGATGAGTCCCTTTGCGGGTATCTATGACATTTGCGGATTTGACCAAATTATGTTTTTAATCTGAGTGTGAATTCGGTTACGATTCTAAAAGTTATGGTTTTAAAAAATTTGTATTGTTGTTGGAAATACTTTAATCACCAAACAATAAATTCGAGAAAATCAAATGATTATTTGTATTGTTGTTAGTTCTTAAATAATAAATTTGAAGGATCAAATTATGTTTCTAAATTTTTTAGAAGTAATGCGTAATTGTGTTTTTAGTTCTTAATTATATTTTAAAATAAATATAATGAAGCCTGCGATTGAATTCACAAATTCGTTTGGGCTTACATTTAGTCAGATAATTTTCAATTATCTTGATGCATAAGGTTATGTTCTGCTCCATCAAAGTATCACCACTCACTAGCTATCATTAGAATGGCCTTAGTTCTATTATTTGTGAAAATAGATTAAGGGTAATTACTATATGTTTTCGTCTCTTTTCCATCTCCACCGTGTTACTCAGCCATTTTAATTTTAAACAACTTCACTGAAAGATCATGCTTATATATTTAAAGTAACCTTTATGCATTTAAACAATTCTTTGATGGACTTATTTGATATGATAAATTTTGTAATAATTAATTTAACAGAGTAATTTTTAAAATAATCAATTAACAGTTTACTATTTTTCTAAGTAAATTACAATAATATATTTTATAAATGTACGGTAATATATCAACGAAAACCTATTTATGATCATCACTAGAAACTGTGATTGATAAAATAAATAAAATATTACATACTTTTGAGACCGTGCATCATAAAGCACAAAATCTAATTTAATCCTCAGAGATAACACGTTAGGGGACTAGCTGGCTGGGTCGAAGTTGCGACATAATTGTGGATTAGTTTTGTTTAGTGTTAGATTGTTTTTTCCTGTGCCTCCATATATTCTTCTGCCATCCCATACAAAATATGAAAATACTTTTTATTTTTGTGTCATCCCATATTTTATATTACATAATCCAAAAATTAATATTGGATTTGTAAATAGCTTAAGGATTATATAATCCATAATATATTTTTAAAAAATGTATTTTAAAATATATAATTTGGAAGTCTGGATTTGAGAGTAGCTTCTGGATTATGTAATTTGGAAATGCATTTGAAAAAAGACTTCCGAATTATATAATCTGGAAGCTAATAAAGATTTTCGGATTATGTAATGCAGAAACTAATCATACATCTGAAAAAGATTTTTGAATTATGTAAACCAGAAATTATGGAAAAAGACTTTCGAATTATATAATTCAGAATATTATAGAAAATATTTTTGGAAATACCAAACTTTATGGAGATGAGAGAAGAAGATATGGAGGTGCAGGAAGAAAGAGGCTTAGTGTTATTTTGGGTATTGGCAGATGAGGAAAAGAGAATGCGATCTTGGATTAAAGTTTTGGTCCTTTAAGCCGACCCTAATAATAAAGAAAGAATGAAAGAGATAAGGTTAAAAGTTATGATAATTTTAAATGCTGTACAGTAGTGGCAATTGGACAGGAATGTTTGAAAATACTTGTGGTTCCTGATGCATCATATCGGTAGGCAAATAAAGACCAATCGTAATGGTTGATTACATTAGAGGCTGACATGGAATTGATAAGCTATAGCAGTTTTTGTCATTTTTTAATTACTTTTTAAGCAAGTCAAATGGCCAGTTTTAGGCATGATTAGTTTGTTACAACCTATTAGTATATTTAAATATGTTTTTGGAGAGACGGAACTCCTCTTACTATCACACAACTCTTCTTACTATCACAGTTTTTAAATCGGGATTTTAAGTTTCTCTCAATTTTTTTTGACAGAGATAGTTAGTGCGTAATAGCTCACTGATCGAGCGCTCTTGCACCGAAGATGAACGGGGCTAAGCGATCTGCCGAAGCTGTGGGATGTCAAATTGAATCGGTAGGGGAGCGTTCCGCCTTAGAGGGAAGGACCCGCGCGAGCAGTGCTGGACGAAGCGGAAGCGAGAATGTCGGCTTGAGTAACGCAAACGTTGGTGAGAATCCAATGCCTCGAAAACCCAAGGGTTCCTCCGCAAGGTTCGTCCACGGAGGGTGAGTCAGGGCCTAAGATCAGGCCGAAAGGCGTAGTCGATGGACAACAGGTGAATATTCCTATACTACCCTTTGTTGGTCCCGAGGGACAGAGGAGGCTAGGTTAGCCGAAAGATGGTTATCGGTTCAAGGACGCATGGTGCCCCTGCTTTTTCAGGGTAAGAAGGGGTAGAGAAAATGCCTCGAGCCAAAGTTCGAGTACCAGGCGCTACAGCGCTGAAACATTCTTACATTCAAGTTACTTTAAGATTTGAAAAAAAAATCTTAAATATAATTTTTTTACTTTTGATTTTATAAATGTTCATCTATTATTATAATAATAGAGTTGGATTTTCTAGTGTATAGGTAATTAATTCAGGTCCATAAAACTCAATTTTCTCTTAATCATAATATCTCGTAAATACTACTAATTATTTTGCTTTTGACAACAATAATATGATAAAAAGAGAGACGCTTCTATGTGAATAGCGCAACTGAAATAAAAATGCTTAGCCTGTTTATCTGGTTTGCAAGAAAACCACTGAAACTCTTTAGTATTAGGAGCATAACAAAAAATGTGATCGATAAATGATTAAACTGTCCATTCATAAACAATTTTACAGTGCAAGACGCAAGGGCTCCATATTTCTTTCTTTAGAAAAAGGTTTTAGCCGTTAATAATCTTCAATCCAAGTAATTTTTTCATCCCTCAGCTTGGAATGAATCTGGCACACCTCCAACTTCACGACCAGTAAGCTGTTAGATCATTATTCTTTAGACCTTTCCTCTCATCATCTCCACCAAACACATGGAATTCATCACAATTAAGTTTAGGTACAAACTCAGAAAAGATAAACAAATTACTGTAGTATTTGACTCCTTTCATAATCTTGAAAAGAAGAAATCATCCTAGAGAAAGGCAAACATTTACTATGCTTATGAACCAATCCACCTAAATAAATTGATTAACTGCAAGCATTATTTGAGACACTACTTAGAAAACCATAAAGCCAAGTTTTACCTTATAAGAAGTCGTTAAGATGAGTCCATGACAGGTATTAATAATGAAACTTTGTTTGCAAAACAAATCAGTTGACTAGGATACTTAAGAGGGTGAGGTAATTAATTACGATGAATAATAATGAATCCAACATTATTGGGTCGGTCCACATCACCGTCCAGTAAAAATTCAAAAGGGTAGGTTTGGTCCAAAAGGCGAATTGATTGAAGGGCCCCACAACGCCAGACGCAATTGGTCGGTGATCAGTGATTAGTCCACATCATGTTGTACACGTGGCATCACAAGAGCGACCGGGAGCCTCCTCCCTCCGCCACCCTAGACTATAGACAGGTGGCAAAGTGTTTGAATTTTCTTCCTTTTTTTTACCTTAACTTTGTCCCTGCTGCCTTAAACTCTGCTAACTCTAATGGTGTGTAGTGCTATATAACAACCTAACCACTACACAAAAATTCACAACCGAATACTTCAACTTTAGGCATTCATTCTCTTCTATTCTATTCCAAACTCACAACAAGCATAGAATCAGAGAGAGGAAGAAGAAAATGCCGATTTCTAGAATTGCCGTTGGAAATTCTTCGGAGTTGAGCCAGGTGGACGTGCTTAAGGCTGCTCTTGCTGAATTCATCTCAATGCTCATTTTTGTTTTTGCCGGAGAAGGCTCTGGCATGGCTTTTAGTAAGAATTTCTATTGTAGTTATGAAAATTTGTGTTGGTTTGAACATGCATGTAGTAGTAACAACAATAATTCTACAAACTATTTTCAAAATCATGCATATCATAGTTTATATATAATTGGTTGATGGTATTCTGAACAATGAGAATGCATGAATATTAAACATCTAATTCTATTCTACATATATCACTCTTACTCACCTTAATTGTTATGGTTTGGCAGATAAGCTCACAAACAATGGTTCAACAACCCCAGCAGGTTTAGTGGCAGCGTCACTGTCACATGCATTTGCACTTTTTGTTGCTGTCTCAGTTGGTGCAAACATTTCTGGTGGTCATGTAAACCCTGCTGTCACTTTTGGTGCCTTTGTTGGAGGCCACATTACTCTCTTCAGAAGCATTTTGTACTGGATTGCTCAGTTGCTAGGCTCTGTGGTTGCATGCTTGCTCCTTAAATTTGCCACTGGTGGAATGGTACATAACATAACATAACACAACAACTCTTTTCACTTTGTTCAACATCATTCGTAGTTGTCCTTTTTCTTTGTGTTAAATTTGAGGAATATGTTTTGTATGTTACATTGTAGGAAACATCTGCATTTGCACTTTCTTCTGGTGTAGGAGCAGGGAACGCTCTAGTGTTTGAGATTGTGATGACTTTTGGTTTGGTTTACACGGTGTACGCAACTGCAGTGGATCCAAAGAAGGGTGACATCGGCATAATTGCTCCAATTGCAATTGGTTTCATAGTTGGTGCTAACATCTTAGCTGGTGGTGCATTTGATGGTGCATCCATGAACCCTGCCGTATCTTTTGGGCCTGCTGTTGTGAGTTGGACTTGGGCTAACCATTGGGTTTATTGGGTCGGCCCATTCGCTGGTGCTGCCATTGCTGCTGTTGTCTACGAGATTTTGTTCATCAACCCAAACACTCATGAACAGCTCCCCACCACTGATTACTAGAGTTAACATTGTGCTTTTAATTGAAGTGAGATGGGTTTGTCTCTGCCTTCGTTTCTGGTCATTCCTGTGTTCTTTGCTTTGCATTTGCTTGTGTTTCAATTGTTGATTCCCGTGAACTTTGTAACACGCATGAACATCTTTCTTTTTTTGTGCTTATCATTATGTAATGTTCATTTCATCTTATATACTAGTGTTAGCGAAACTTCTTTTCCAGTTAAAATTTACGATTTGAGAAATATCTAGACTCCACATAGGCCTAAGCCTCTTTCAGACAAGGATGGCAAATGCTCAACCCATATTGTGTATGATAGAAAATTTTTGTATTCTATAAGTAAGTCTATTAGTAACACCCAACCTTTTAAATTGAGTTCGAGGAGGACGAAGATGATAATGCATATATATGTCTTGTTTTAAATTATTAAAATATTTTTAATTTATTGGGGAATTTTAAAAAATTATATATTAATTTTTCTTTGATATTTAATTTTGTAACTTATTTATAAGTAATATATTTAATTATTTTTACTATTTTTTATAATTATTTTACCTTTATCCTATTGTTATTTGATATTCTCATTTAATACTTATATAATTATAATTTCTTTCTTGATATTTGACATTGGAAAAAATATAATGCGTATCATTTTAACATTAAATACTTGATAATATTATGTTTTTTTTGTTATGATTTTTATTTTGTTTTAAAAAATTATTTAATTAATATTTGAAATAGTAAGCGAACATATACAAAGTGTGCGTACACAAATATGTGTTTCCCGAGAAGGATAAGGATGAGACAAAATATTCATACTCGTTGGGTATGGGGATGAGATAATCAGACTTGCACCCGTCCTGCCTTGTTGTCATCCTTAATTTTAGATTATTAAGAACCTTAACCGCAACATATAAAATTCAAATTGTATAAATTCAACTCATGATTATTTAAATCTATATTACTTTAAGTATATTTAAATGGATTTAAGTCAAATCCAAATTTCTCGATATTGAGTTCAATCCATTTAATTGAATTTTGATTGGATATAGATTCAATAATTTTTTGGATTTTGAAAATGAAAAATTAAAGTGCTTCTAGATCATTTCAAGTTATGAAATGTTAGGTCGGGTCAGACTAAGTAAGGTAGCATCAGGTCTAGCTCATGTAAGGTTGGATTGAGTCAACTCGAATCATAGCCAAGTCAAGTCGACCTAAATCCTAGATGACCTGAGTCCAAGTTGAGTCAAGTAAGTTGATAAGTGCCTAATTTTCGTAATATTTCATATTAAAATATAGGCACTTATGAGTATTAATTGCTAATTCACATATAAAATAATCTCTAATTTATGAATTTATACTTTTTTACATTTTTTATGAGCTTTAATTGATTAAGAGCATTTTATTTTCAAATTTAGAGTTAATTGTAGGTTTTTGAAGAATGGAGATTTGGACTAAAGAATAATGATATATGCTAAAAAGACAAAGTGGGAAGGCCCAAAACACACAAAAAAGAGAAAAAGAGTCTAACTAAACGGTGAGAATGCGTCAGATTAATTGGGTTATTTTTATGTTTTTATCATTAAGCGCATAAGCACGACACAGGAAGTCACCTAACCCTAGCAAATTAGGTTAAATAGGGGGCTAGAGGCACAAGCCTAGTGTGCCAGATTAAGAGGAAAACATCATAGAGTGAATTGTAACTCGATTGGGAGAATGAAATGTGCTAGAAGTATGCGTGGCTAATTCTACTCTTTGGAATTGGAAGTAATCTACTCGAACTCTTATGTATTGAGGTGATATCTTATATTAAAATATTTAGTTCTTGATTGATTATTGGTATTGTTGTTTTACTTTTAATTTTTCGTGACAAATTGAGAATCTTAAATCTAACTAGAAAGTATTTTTAGGGTTCTGACCTAAACAACAATACTTAACATATTTGAGTGCTAGGAGTAGACTTGAAATGTTAATTGCTATTAACGTCTGAGTTTCATTCTAAGTTGTTCTTATAATTATGCGAGGGATCGATAGTTAGGGAACATTCTTAAGGATTTTATATGCGAGGAATCGATATAAATAATTTTTATACGGACATCAATTTCAATCAAAATACATGAGAATAAGACAGATGAAACCTAATCCCCACTTTTCCAATTGAAGCAATTACTCTTTGATTTGTTTTCTTGTTAATTCTTTCCATTATAACAATTTCCAAACAACTTTTTATTGTTCTGTTTCATATTTAGAAAATATTGTACTTGATAATTCAATTATTCCTTGTGGGATCGATATCCACTTAGAGACAAATTATTACTTCTGACAACGCGATGCACTTTCCGTAAAAAGTCATCATAAGTCAAGGCCCAAGTCATGTCGACTCGACTCATAAATCAAGTTGAGACGGAGCAAGCCCACATTCAGATGAATTGAAATGGGTCCAATTCATCTAAGTCAGGGTTGACCGCATTTAGTCGAGTTAGGCTAGACCTAGGTCAATCCTTGTCTAATCAAGACTAAATCGAGCCTAACCTGATAAAGACCAAGTTAAGTAGGGCTCAAATCAAGTTGAGTCAGCCTAAGCCTAGGTTGAACTAAGTCAGGTCATGTCCAAGTTGAGTCAAGTCAATCTGGGACCAATTCAAGTTAAATCAACATAAGCCCAAGTCAAGATGAATTAGCCTGGGTCCAAGTGAAGCCGAATCTACCCAGGCTCAAGTCAAGCTGAGTCAACTCAGGCTCAAGTTGAGCTAAGTCCACTCGTACTAAGGTAGAACTAAGTAAGCCAAGGCCTAGGTCGAGCTACGTAAGCAAAGGTCTAGGTTAAACAGAGTTAGCACAAAATCATGTCCAGTTGAGTTGACCCAAACTCAAGACGAGCACAATGGGCCCAAACCCATGTCAAGTTGAGATGATCGAGGCCCAAGTTGAGTCAGTTTGAGGCTGGTTGATTCAAGTCAACTCAAGCCCAAGCCTAGCCAAGTTAGCCCTAGCCATAGTCGAACCGAGTCAACCAAAACTCCAATGAAGTCAAGTCACCTCGGGCCCAATTTGAGCAGAGTAGGTCGGGGTCCAGGTCAAGTCATGCCAATCCAAATCGAGGTCGAGTTGAGTTGGTCTGGGCTATAATCAAGCCGAGTCGACTCGGGCTAGAATCAAGTCGTCCCGAGTTGACTAGGCTCGGGCTAGAGTTGAGCTGAGTAAGCTCGGACATAAGTTTAATTAAGTCAAGTCAGACATAGGTTAAGCCAAGTCGGTTCATACCAGGTCTAGTCGAGTTGGTGATGAGCCTAATTTTACTCACAGTTTAAAGTTTTATTCATAGATTTCTTGGAATGTAATCATAAATCATCTATTTTAATTAAGATTCATGTAATTGGGTTTATTTGAGCCTAAACTGTTATTTTTTCTAATTTTATGTTTTTAATCGCAATAGATGGTCTTATATTTCTCATAGTAGATAATCCATCGACACATCTGAAATGCTAAATTGAAGAAAATACCTAAAAAATGTCAAATATAATGAAGACGAAGATGTAGAAAGAGTTTAACGCAGATAACATAGACTAGATGGTGTGAAGGAAGCGTTTACCACTATAAATGGGCCTAATCAAACAAAAATTCAAATTACTTCTTTGGACCAAAATAAAAAACAAAATCTAAGTAAAAAAATAAGTTAATAAATTCTATAAAATCTCGTAAATAGAATTTTAAACAAATCATCTTTAATAATACAAACAAACAAAGTCGCGATAAAATTTGAAATAAAATCCAAAAATCTAATATATATTATTATATATAAAGTGGGTCGTTGAGTGGGAAATTTTTGAAAGAGTGTCCAATAAACATTTTTCTTTGTCATTATACAAAATGTTATCCTTTAGTGGCATCTATCTTTTTCATCATGCCGATATTGAATAAATATTTTTTTATTTAAAAAAATGAGTTATTTTATGATATAGAATTGTGTTTTTTTAAAAGAACATGAAAAAATTTTCAAAAAATTTTTTAATATTTTTAAATAAAACACTAAAAAAATAAAATTTGAGTGTGTTAAACATAGTCTCATTATTATGCAATCATATTCTAATCATATATTTATTTGATAGGTGAGTTAGACAGATTCATGGGGTTTAAAAATCATAAACCATGTTACTATAGTTGACAGTTTTTACTCAGAAACAGATATATAGTTCCTGGACTCTTTATATAAAATTTTAATAAAATCATTTTTTTCCATAAAAGAAACACTTTTTTTAATATTTGGCTTTTTCATGATAAAAGAGAAGTCTTTCTTTTCTTTCTTTTTTCTGTTTTTCCTACGGTGTTTTCGTGAAAATTAAGATTCATCAGCAGTAAAACATAGTTCTGTACGTCCTCATTATTAAGCTTTATTTTAGAGTTTGCTTATCATTCCCTTCACCTTCTGCATCCAAATCAACACAAACACATAATTTGTGTTGACATCACGCACGGTTTGTCCAATATTGATTTGTATGGTGTGCATGTAATTGATGGTGATATATTATTATGAGGTAAATTTAAGCATAATATAATTTTATACATCGATTTATAAAATAAAATTTAAATTAATTTATTTTTGAAACTATATATAAGAGATGATAATTAGTAGTTTGATAACTACAAATTACTATTATGATAAATTTTAAATGATTTTAATAAGATTTTAAAAAATAATTTTTAAATCTAAATCAATTCTATAAAATCGTCTTAAAGCTAATTTTATGAAATCAAATAGATTTTCCAATTACTTATATATTATAAAATATGAAATGTTTTTAGGATATAATAAAGGTGAAATGTAGAAGACGGGTTACTAATATAAAGAATAAAAGAAGCATGAGATGTTGGAGAAGGTAGATGAGATTGAAATTAAAACTAAAATTGAGATGCAAACAAGTGCTTGATATTTTACAATGAGAACGTACCAACTCGCTATCCTATTGGATCTTTTTGAAAGTAAAAGCACTGAAACCAAGATTGACATATAGACTACAGTTATGCCTAATCTGAAATTATTACAGCTGGGTCACACTCACTACCTAATGTGAATGAACCCTTCCAAAAGCTTAAAGACGCAACGCAATGCTATACAGGTTAGACTTTAGCTGCCACTGCCACACATATGCTATCAGCAAAATATTAGTTGGAAAAAAGAATAGAATATTATACTATTAACCGCTTAATGCATAAAAATATGGTTCACTCATGGGGCAAAACAAACTTTCCTCATCCATCACCCACAGAGGGTCACAAGAAGAATACTCCCATGATGATGGAGATGGAGAAAGCACTTGTGGGCAAGAAAAGTTGCAACCCTCTTCACTGTTCCCATGAAGAAAACTGTTGTTCTCTTCTGACATGTCAATATCTTTCCATATATCATCCATGGAGAACTCACCTTCACCTTCATCTTGGCTTGATCCTATCACACTAGGACCTCCTGTGTCATAAAAGCTCTCTTCTCCTGCCTTCTTTGAAGCATGTGGATCCACTGCATGCTTCTTTGAGGATACTGATATTGAGGAATGAACACTACAAGAAGGTGTCGGTGTTGATGAGGCAGCTTCTCCTCTTTTTTTGTCCTGAGCCTTTTTCCTCATCAGAGTCCTCCAGTAATTCTTAATCTCATTGTCAGTGCGCCCTGGTAACTTGCGAGCAATTCTTGACCACCTGCATGTCTCAAACTAGCTATTATTAGACTTTGAGTCAAAGGGTAAATAATGCAAAGCATAAAACTTAGTCATAGTGGTTTCAGACTGTTGATTCGAAGTTTTACCTGAACATCTGCATAATAAAAGTTTTGTATCAAATAACAATACTTAAACTACTATGTACATATCTAAGTTTTGTTGTAAAACAACATAACAGAAGACACGGCAACTAAGAAAAAAGTACTGAAGTTGAGCATAATATTTGCTTATGATCAAACCTATTTCCCCATTTTGAGTGAAGCTCCAGCACAAGGCGTTCTTCCTGGGGTGTCATCTTTCCACGTTTGAGACCAGGATGAAGGTAATTAACCCACCGTAATCTGCAACTTTTACCTGTTCTATTCAAACCTACAACAAAGTCATGAGGTGGTTAAAGCTAGGGTGCTTCTTCCATAATGCCTAATGCCTATTTTTTACTGTCTCCCGCCACCTTCAAACCTGATACCTTAGCAATAAAGTCCCATCTACGGTCTCCAAACAAACCAACAAAGGACACCAATTTGAAGTCTTCCTGTTCTGTCCATGGACCTTTTCGCACTTCCTGTTGAACCATTTTCAAAAGACACACACACCACTACTTTTGGAAATGGAATATTTTCTCTCCAGGGTTCTTACTTTCTTTATCACTTGCGGGCTCCTATGCAAGCATTACCAACATTTATATACGCCTTGTCACATATTTTTTATAAGCCATTTTGCATATCCACCGTTCATTTGGTCATTTTCTCATGATGACATCATCTGCTACGTGGAAATAATCAGACTAATAGATCAGTATGTTTATGTAACTTTCACCTTTTTTATTTTTTTTCCTACTCACTGCTTAATTTTCATGTTAAACTTATCTGACAGATGTTGTTCTCCCCCACTTCCACCTTACCCTCTAGATTTCCAAGCCCAAGTTTGTGATTAATTAATGATATCTTGTAATTCAATACATGGAGTTGCCTTATAGGTGCCTCAAGTTAACACAAAGACAAGATTAATTAGCAGCAGTCTGTAATATTGTATATATTTTATTTCTTTATAGTATATATATGGCTCTTTAATCCTTTATGAATAGTCCAAAAGCATTTATTATCATATACTGAAGACTTTTTTGAGGGGAGAATGATGTTCGTGGCCTTTCGTTGGGGGTGTTGAACAGTTGGCTAGCTAAAATCTCCTCTCAGCATGAAGAAAAACAAGAATAAGAAAAAAAATAGCTTGATTTTTTAGATTGCATGTTTTAAATATGGACTACAGAAAGAATGGTGTGTGAGAAAATTCAAAATTTGAAAGGGAATTAAGTTGACAGAGCAGCCATGTATGTAGCTTGATGAAGAATTTGATGGATATTGATTACGGCTCTTGACTTCTGCAAAGGGCAAGACAGAAAGAAAAGAGAAAGTAGAAGAGGACAAAAAAATGAAGAATAGAGGCAGAAATGGTTTAGATGTTTTGCAGGCAAATATAATATTGAAAATGGATAGAGATATTAGTGTAGAAACTATTGTTAGATAAATCTAGCATCCAAAGTTTGTGTGTGGTGCCCTCAGCAGAGAGTGTAGCACTATATGTTGGGCCAGTTTAGGTTATTAAATAATAGGATTTTCCAACTTGATGCATGCCTCAGATGAACGTGGAAAGGTTTAAAAAAAGAGAGTATAATTTCCATTTTCAAATTTGTCTTTTTAGCTAAGATGTTTGCTAAAAAATATGTTTTTTCTTGAACTTAGTTTAGTGTGAATTATTATTAATAATGATTTTATAACTTAATTGTATCTTTTAAAAATCATTAAATATTTCTTATGTACTTAACCATCAAGCCATGAATTTTATAAGGAGGGAGTTCATGAATATCTTCGCTTAAGTATCATCCTTATCTACACCTGAAATTCAAATAAATAGAAGGGCTTGTTTAATTCTCTTTTCTTTTTATTAATTTTAAAATTTATTTTCTAAAATAATTTCAATTTTCACATTGCATAACAATCAAGTTATCATTCAAAATATATTAAGTTTTGAAAAGCTTTCCTTCCTTATTTTATTTTGAAATCTAAAAGCAATTTTTCACTTTTTTGAAAAATTATCCTTAAGTGATGTAATAAATAGACCATATAAATGTTCTAATATAATATTTTGACTTGAACTAAAGTTATCTGAAAAAGAGAAACAAATATATATATACGCTATAAAAAAAATCATCAAATTACAACTAATTTAAAAATCAAAATAATTTTTTATTAGAATTAAATTAGTTGACTAATTGAGACCAATTTATAATCTAAAATATTAGTAATTAAAATCTTAGTAGCTAATTTAGATACTAATTTAGAAATTATTTTATAATTTTTTATTAATAATAAAAATTACTTTAAATATAAATAATTTTATAATCTCTAAAATAGTATCTAATTTAGTTAATATAATGACTAATTATTTTTTGTCTCTAAATTTAATTACTATTTAATGACTTTTTTTAGTGATATATATATAAAGAAATAAAATTAAGTTTTGAGTTGCTAATTGAAAATTAATCGAGTATAAATATTTTTTAAAGTTTTTCTTATATGAAAAAAAATTAATTAATATTATTTAAATTTTTCGATTGAAAGAAGATAAAATAGTAAGAAAACAAAATATAAATATAATCTTGTATGAATGAGTAATATCTAACCATTAATAATATCAGTACAAGAAAATTATTAAATAAAAATCAATTTTAGAGACAAAAAATAATTATTCATTATATTAACTAAATTAGATAATATTTTAGAGACTAAAAAAATTATTTAGTATCTAAAGTAGTTTCTATTATTAATAAAATTTATAAGACTAACTATGAATGTTTGATCTTTATTTGAGAGCATCTTTAACACTTCATGTCTTGATCATGTCTGGAACATCCATAACTTGATTGTATTTGAACCTTAAGCATTTCTAACTCAACTTCACTTCTTAAGCATCTTTATATCTACTTTGAGTATCTTTACCTCAACCTCAAACTTTAAGAATTTCTATCTCCATTTCACGTCTTGAACAATTATTTATTAACAAATATGAATCATGTCTAATTCAACTCTAACTTTTAAAGATTTTTATCTGGAGTCCACACTTATCACTAGCTTAACCTCACTCTGTGAGCCTCTCTCACTTGATCTTGAACCTTAATTAACCTTTTATATATAAAAAAATCATAAAAATATATTGTTTTACTATCAAAAGTATAATGAATGCTCTTAGCTCACAATTGAATTCCTAAGTCCATCTACCTAAAAAGTTTAAATGTTTTTTTGTTGTATTAAATGTTGTACTCTATTTTAGGTTAAGAGCTTAATAGTTCTAATATGCAAAACAAATTACATTAAAGGATTAATAGCTCAAAGTTGCAAATTAATCATTCTAATAATTGTACTAAAAGCTATACGACTATTTATATTAAAAGTTTAATCACTCTAATAGTAAAATATTAAGAGTATCACCATTCTAAATAATAAGAAAAATTATACAACCATCTATGCTAAGAAACTTAATCGCTCTAAATTATATTAAAAGTTGTAGGATGATTTACATAACAAATTTAAAGATCTATATTAAAAATTTAATCACTCTAAACTATCGTAAAAGTTGTACAAGAATTTGTATTAAGAGTTTAATTATTTTAATTACTTTTATAAAAATTTAAAATTTCAATTTTTTAAAATTCTTAAGTCAAACAACAAATTTTGTCAAAAAATATTTAAAATTTTATATAAAAAACGATCATGCTCTTCAATTTTTTTTTTATCAAATACTCTACAAATATTTGGTGAATTATAAGTCTATGGATTGAATAACATACATAAATATACTAATTCAAACAATGTGTACTGAAAAAAAAAAGGAATTAAAAGAAAAATAGTATTCATTGATTTCATATTAGTTGAAATTGAGTGGATTTTCGTGAAGTATTACATTAACGTGATTCTATAATAATAAACACAAAATATCTATAAGTTCCCCAATACTAATTAAGGGTCATGCTCTCTTTAAAAAATAGTGTCTATGAATTAATTTAAGCATAAATTAAAGATAAAAATTTATGAAAAATAAAGAAGAGCTTCTATAGATTAATTTCATTAACTAATTTTAATATTTTTTTCTAAATATATCCTAAAACTTATTTTCTTGTACTCATTAGTTGCATTAGTTGTCTGTGTGGGGAGGAAGAGGAAACTATGTCTCACTTCTTTTGCATGTACAGAGTTGTTTGGCTAGTATGATCCAAGTGTTACAAGTGAATGGGAGTAACTTTGACGGATCATTGGTAGTAAAAAATGCACTTTTTATAGGGTTGTGTATGGGTAGTCGTGGTAGCTGAGTTGTGAAATCATAGAAATATGAAGATCTTTAAAAATGGCATAGTAGACCACACTGAAATTTTCGCAATGGTGCAGCTTAAGATATGGTCATGGATGTTATCCAAAATCCGTGGTGTAGGTTTTTCGTATTCTGATTAGTGTTTTGAGCCTCTAATATGCATGAGATCTGCCAGAAATTATTAGGTAATTTTTTGTGGGGTGGGGTTTATAGGGGTTCTGTTAGAGGGACATTTTTGTTTGTTTGGGTTGTATATTTCTCTTTTAGCATGGGAGCCAAGATGTAAAATGTTTTATATAAGGGTTAAGGTATCTGAAATACCTTCATTTTATTAATTTATTTTTTGCTGATAAAAAAATATAAAAAAAATCCTTGTTTTCATTTTACAAGAAATAAAAGGAAAAATTATCATTTAATAACAAAATTAGTTTTTTAGAGAAATTATTGTTTTTTAAACAACATTATTTTTCCTATTTCAGTTTTAAGAGCGCAAACCATACTCAAGGCTCTGGTGATTATATATCTTAAAAGAAATTCACCACGAACCTAAATTGTACCCAAGTTTGTGATATTGGTAGGGACAAATTAAAAGTTTCAGAGAATCTTATTACTCTAAAAAAAATGTGCGTATTCTTCTTCTCATATTTTCTACCTTTCAGAATCCATCATCACCGACAAATAATGAAACACGGTTACATCATTTTTAAAGAATGGAACAAATAAATTGATAGATAATTATATAAATTAATGATTAAGTAAATAGTTAATTAATCGAATTTCATGCCCTGCACAGCTTAAAATTGATAATTTCTTATTATTTTTCTTCTTAATAATAGAATTTCCAAAAATAAAATTAAAATAATAATTAGAAAAAAATTATTAAATAAAAATCATAAAATAATAAATTATTATATTAACTAAATTAGATATTATTTTAAAAATTAAAAAAATTATTAATATTTAAAATAGTTTTTATTATTAATAAAATTTATAAATTAATTTTTAGATTGATATTTTGATTATTATTTAATTTAGATTTTAAAGTTGGTAACTAAATTTTATTAGTTAATTATCACTTAAATTTTAAATTTGATAACTAAAATTTTATTAGTTAATTAAATACTAATTTAAAAATTATTTTATAAATTTTATTTATAATATAAACTACTTTAAATATTAATAATTTTTTAATAATTAAAATTATATATAATTTAACCACTAATAAAAAAAAATTTATTTAATAATTTTTTAATAGTTGTATATATAAGGTTTTTTTTTATCAGCAAAGAGTTGTATATATAAGGTAAACACATATTTGCCTGAAATTACGAAACCAAAAACCATGATTTTGGCATTTGACCCTTGCTAATCAATCATTTAACCAAAAGCCATGAACAGTGAGATTGTTTTGGCTTTAGTGAGATTATTGGAGGCATAAAATAAACAAATTTGAAAATAATAAGATTGATTTGAGAGGGTGTAAGTGGAAATGATTGAATGGTAATTGGATATTGAACTCAGGCCTGCCGGCCTTCTTCTCAGTGATTGGAAATGTGCTACAGATTGAGATGAAGAACAATATAATATTGGTGATCCACAATTCACACAACCTGATAAGTAGATATGCAGAGTGGAATATTGCATCATTTGTCTGCATTTATACTAACACCACTCACCATTTTTGTGGTCTTCAATGTTGTGGGCATCGTTTTTTTAAGATAAAGATAAGATTATATCATAAAATACTAACCATACTTGCGACGTCATTCACCAGAATAAATAAACATTCCATCTAACTTTTTCATTAAATTCAAACCTCTGATTTTTATTTCAGCTCAATTCCATTGGAACAAGTAGACGATTTGGAGCATGGGATTGGAATAATAAACAATTCAACGTTCAGAGTAGCCAGAAAGATCTGTAGTGACATGGATGCCACCATTTTGTGGCCTGACCACTTAATATTATCTTCAACATTCTCTGCCTTAGGGTTTATTACAAGATAATGGAAATGGTCCCCTACGTGTGTTCTTCTAAATAAATTAACTAAAGCGCAGTAACCACGACAATGTGCTAGCAAAGTAGTGTCATTTTTTTGCATTCTAGATTATGAGTTTTTCTTATATTACAAACTGTTTACTTAGTGAACATGGTCCCAGATTATGACTCTCTTTCTTTATTTTATTTGCATGTGACATAGACTTGGATATATATTCTGACGTTATACCAATACCAAAGATGCCATGTACATCTGATATATGATTTATATCAACCATCTTCTCAGTATTCATGTTTTAGTTTTTGGCTTTCTCTAAAATCGATGATGAAAATGACTCAATTTTGGTCTTTTTAGGTGTGATGCAGAAAATTTCATAATTTTTAAGTAAAACATATTCTATATACAGTCTTATTATATGAATAGTATTTTTGGTTTTGGAAATAAGGAAGCACGTTATTTGTCAAATTCTGGAAAAATATGAACGTTTGTGAGTATTTTGGGTCGGATAGACAGGAAAAGGGAGAAAAAAAGGCAAAATTATAGTGAGTGATACAGATGAATATAAGATAATAATAATTAACCATTTGAGGTTCAAAAGATGGCATACATTTGCACACATGACACATGCATGCATCCTTCTACTGCTTTTTGCCATTCAATGCTTCACTGTCCATTAAGTAATTAAAATTATTTAACGTAAGGTGTCTTATAATTTAATTTTATTGGATTGCAAAACAAGTACACAACCTATAAAAATCTTTTGCACAAGAGATTTAAATATGATGTTATTTTTTCTTTGTTCTCACCCATTCACTCTCACCTTTTTTTTCAGGCAAGCCACTCATTACTGATATGTGAGAGGGCATATCAGCTTTGATGGATGATTAAACATAAAAGTGTTTCTACTTGAGAAAGCAATTTTTTTACAAAAATCTCAAAACGAATAAATTTAAGAAAAGAAATCATAATGAGTAATTAGAAAAATATAAGGAAGGGGCAAAAGAAACTAATTCCAATCTCTTAATAGCTTATACTCGAGCTAAATAAAATCAAAATAAATTGTTAGATGTAATTTTATAAAACTTAAAAAATAGAGTAAAGTCGTTTTCACATCAAATAATATTTTAAAATTTTCAATTCTTAAAATTATTGGAAGATTTGCATATATAGAATTATTCTCTTCTGTATATTTCTTTTCAATACACTAATTTTTTGTCTACTCTTCAACCTTTCTGTTCACACTAGACCAGAATCATTAGAGTTTCCATCTGAATACAATCACATAAGAAAAAGTTAAGATTCAGGTTGTTCATTATTTTAATTTCAAACACTATTTTTATCTCTAATGTATATGTCATGTATTCCTTGTCAAAATTTATGATTTCTATTCTCTTTTTTCATCCTTCTAGAGCGAAATGACAGATAAACAAAATTTTACTCTATATACGAACAAAGTTTAAATCAGAACTGATTGCAGTTTCAGATAGATATGCATCTGTCCTTATATATACTTGTGTTTGTGATCCATTAATTCTAGGAGTTGATGTCTTGTGGGCCACCATAACAACATCTAGAACTTGAAAACAAGCATCTGGTTCCATAATAATGCCAATTTCAAACGTTTTTATGATCAACTAATGTGATATACACAGCATGATATATATGGTGTTACTGTGGATTTGTTCAGGTTTGCAATTGCAATAGCAATAGCAATAGCTTAGGAAAGGTGAAGAAGAACTAAGACGGCACGTCCACCGTTCATTTGATGAAAAAGGGAACCCTACATATAACATAACTGTGATGTCATCTTCCTCCTTCACCTTCGATGTGACTGCTGAATATGGTATCGTATAATAATTATTAATGAATGGATATACCATGACCACATAACCATATTCTCTATTGCTCTTCGTTCGTGGATACCACGTACTTATTAAACATTCAAAACAAATCTAATTCCAAATTTGGACTTGAAAAGTTGAGATGAACACCAAATATATCAGAATTGTTGTCGTGATATCTATGATGCTCTCAATCTATGCTTCAAATTCTGGGCTGATTCGATCCTGCACGAATATGTGCTTCTGGAGTTGTACTTGAAGGAAGAAATATTTGTATTGAATAAAAGAAAAAGAAGGTGGTAGTGTGAAGAAAATGTTTATCAAAAAGTTGAAGCCCTTCTTCCACCATGATGAGGAATATTGTGGTAAAAAGATAAAGTAGGAAAAGTTTCCATGGCCACAAACATAATTCACAAGCTTCTCTGCTTTTGGCCCCACTTCTGAAGTGACTATAACTTAATTAGCTAATTAGGGTTATTAGATATGCTTGTCTGTTTGTGAAAATGGAAGGATGGGATTCTGAATAAAGATTCCTGTAGGGCTTACAGAGGAAGAGATTTGTGATTTCCCGGCCTTTTGCTCATTAAATTTCTACAGTAAAAGTCATATCATCAGATTTTTTGTTTTAATTATCTCAATATTTCTTTAACATCTTCTTCTAGATTCTTTATAACATTCACATTTTTTTTTGTATTTTTTTATTTCCAGATTAATTTAAATGTAACCTGTTGCAAAATAATAAATAATTTTGTACTTTTATAACTTGAGATCTTAATTTTGAATATCTTTTCATATTAATTACATTGGCATCATTCAATGTGAGTTTCATATAAAATTTAAGGCCTGGTTTATAACTCTATATTAAAAATGTTCTAACATTTAATAAAGAATTTGTTTTAACTGTTTTTTATACAATTTTTATCTTTTATTATATTTTAAATTCACAACATATTTGTTTTTAAGTTAGTATACTCATATCTTATATATTCCATTATTACTTTGCATTTAAAAAAAAAATATTTTCTTATAATTAATATGTCGCTAATACACGAAATTCAGTTTTTGCATTAAAATGTCTATATTTTTGTTAATCATCGATAATATTATTATCTGTTAAGACAAATGCAGAAATCCAAATTTTCTTTAAATGAATCTACCTCTTTCTCCAATGAGTTATAATTATAATATCAAAATAACTAATTTTATTAATTTTTTTCTTAAACTGGTTTGGTTTAAGGATTAGCCAAAAAAAAATCTAAAAAATTATATCAAGTAAATAAGTGTGATATAAATTAAAGTGATCTACTTCTAGTCCAGACTATTTAGCTTGTCATCCAAATGAACTTAAATCCACCCAATTTATAGACTTAGACGTTATATATTTTTTATAAACTAATAAATTAAATTTTAAAAGATGATAATGTTATTTTATAAAGTTAGACATAATTTATGTATCAAATTATTAAAGTGAAATTAAAATTAATTACATACTTAAATCTTTTTAAACTGATCAGAAGAAAAAGTGTTGGCTAATGATAAGATTGAACGAATCTACTTATAATCAATTTAGAAATGAACAGGCCAACATTCAACTCCTTGAGATAAGGTAGAGTTGTAAGAAAAAGCTATATTCATTTTCATAATATTTTTACATTTTTCTTACTCAAAGTTATTATGGAAATGTGAGTTTATATTTGGAGTTAAAGATGAAAAATAAATGGATATTATTTGAATTCGTTTTATTTTGATGAAAATCTTAGTATTGATTGATTGGGTATATTTAGATTTTAAAATTGGTAGTTAAAATCTTAGTAGTTAATTAGATACCAATTTAAAAACTACTTTATAATTTTAGGAACTACTTTAGATACTAATAATTTTTTTAGTCTCTAAAGTGATATTTAATTTAGTTAATAAAGTAACTAATTAATTTTAGTTTCTAAAATTAATTTATATTTATCGATTTTCTTGTAGTGTAAGAGTATTAACAATCTCAGTCAACCTGAAGCATTCAGCGTAATCAGAAATGTATGAATCTTTAATTATTGTGTAATGTGTCTCTCTTCTTCTTCTTCTTTGTGCATTCTTCATTATATGCAAAAAAAATTCTTCATCCTTTTGTATCTGATCTTATTATCGACCTATTTCAATAATAAATCTTGTCCTAAGATTGAAATAACATTAATGTTTTTAGATACGCAAATCATAATTTTATCAATAGAAAATGTTAAATTATTTTTTAATTTAATTTCTGAAATATTTGTCGGAATATTTTGAACCACACACTCCTGAAGTACGATGCTTTATAATAAATTTTTATTTAATTTTCCTGTAGAGAAAATGTGATTTGACGAAAAATAGTGAATATGAATATCTGTTTTTATTAGATGCAAGTGTTAATGATGGGACATTGATTGGTTACGTTAGCATTGCAGTAATGGTCACATAAGAAGGTTTTGGTTGGAGAGGTAAACGATGTGGGGGCAGCTGTTGTGACGAAAAATTAGAACCGCTTATATCATTTATAAAGTCATGCATGTCATTATTCTTTTCTAAACTCCATCATCATCTGCCTTCCATTTATACACCAACATCTACATTCAATATATGCACCAATTAACAAATAAATCATTTTCACACCTACCAAAAATTAATTAATTAACTTTTCTCAAAGAATAAGCTTGCTTAAAAACTTTCATCACCCTAACCCTAACATCACCAACACAATAAGCATCTGGGCTTTATTTGTTTTTGGGTGATTGGTCTACCCAGCAGCAAGTATGGAACTTTAATATTGATTCAGGCCTTTTCTCTTTGCACTCCCATAGTTTTCATATTCACCCCAGGCGTGGGTAAAAGACCAATATATCTTTAATGACACATATATTTTTACCCTACTTTTTTCTCTTCTTCTCGACAGTGTACACTTCTTATTCTGCTGTCGTTCTTGCTCCTTCCTTGACTTCTAGTATTTCATTATTTTTTTAAAATCAAATATATTTTAGATTTGTAATTTGGAAAGATTATTTGATCCAAAATGTATTAAGTATTTGAAAGATACTAATTGTGCAATCTGGATTTTTTTTAAATACATATATTAAATTTTTGGTTAATTTTTAAATTTTTTTTATTTGTATAATATATTATTTATTTTAATATGACAAGTAGTGTCTCTCAAGGCAATAATAGACATAGACCTACAACGTTGTTTCGTAAGAGATATTGCAAATTTGTCGCTCATACAAGTGGTGTTAATGTAATTGATGCATTTGTAAAAGAATTTGATCACTAGGATGAATTTTTTTAAGGACCTATTGATACATCTGTTTTGTTAATTATGTTGATCACATGGTCTTGAGACTATGGGAGAGTGGATAAGAAACAAAGACTTCACTTAATTGTGATATATAGATTTTGATAATCTTTGTACTTACAAACACCTATTTTTTCTGTTAGGATCAATGAGAACTAAAGTTGATATTCCACAGTTGAAAGTTAAACAAACTTCCTCTGATCAATGCTATGATGCTTAACTTTGAGTTGTTGTTGTGCAACATCAATTATGAGATGATTGATAAGGGGTTGATATTTGACTTTATGAAGAGGTGTCACCGAGACACAACCAAGACACCAACAATTTCCACCTTCCTAAATTTGAGATCACGATCACCTTTGATGATGTGTCGACTCTACTTCATATCCCTATTGTGGGACAATTATGCACATACAAGACATTGAATTTGACTGCAACTACAACGGTGTTTGTTGATTTGCTCGATAGGAATATGAGTGATGACATGGCAAAGATGAAACAGTATCATGGTGCACACGTAAGGCTAAGTTGACTTCATGAGGAGTGTTGTGTTCATTAGATATAAGATTATATTGCAAAGTTGTTTACTATGAAGACCAATAATAAATTATGTTTATTTAAATATATAGTTTATTATTTATTTATTTATTTTTTGTAAATTTCTTTTAGTTAAAAAGATGGAATAATAAATTTATTAAAATTAATTATTTAAGAAAATGTATATTTTTAAAGAAGAAATTAAAATAGAATTTTAACATAGCATAACTACTACTCATCAATGACAATTAAAAGGAATAATAACAATAAAATTGTAATTTCCTTATTAAAAGAGCAAGTTGAGCATAATATATGCACCTAAGAATTCTTCTAGATAAATATAACTTTTAGAAATTGAGAGAAGATGATGAAGGAAAATGGAGAAAGGAGTAAGTCTTGATGAAGAAGGAAATTTTTGGATTTAGATTTTGTAGTGTTAAGAAAGATATAGTTTAGAACTATAAGGATAAAATATAATGGTATGGATAAATTGAAAAAGAATGTAATTTTGTATTTTCAATTGAAAAATCCGAAACATTACACAATTTAAAATACTATATTAACTTTAAATTCAACAATTCAAAATTTACAAATATTTTACATTTAAAATTTCAAATTGTGTGATGTACAGATAAAAACTGCTAAATTAAACTACAAACTTACATTCTCTTCCTTTATTATCTTCACTTTACCACAAATAATGGTAACCAATATCCACTCCACATTTCTAACATCACCACCAAACACCATCACAAATATGAAATGTGTACAAACACTTAAAAGAAGTCACAACATCACAACACCAACACCAAAAATCTTCTCCATTACCATTTAATACCACATAGACAAATTTATAATTTAAAATTTATAAAGGTGCATGTGAAAATTATGGGGTAGAGAAAGAAATGACCTTAACTAGGATGGTGTTTAAAGACAGCAAAATCAGTCCAAATGACAAAAGAGTGTGCACAAGAGGAGACTACTTGGGCTTGATTATGGCCCATCTCGGAATATCAAATTATCTGTTGTCATCTCCGACAAAACATTGAAAAGGGTATTCACAACTTGCATCAGTATTGGTTAGGAGGTGTGACTGAGACAAGCACAACATTTATTAAGTGACCTTGTTACAATAAATATGCACCAAAACAAAATTCCATAATACAGTTACATTAAAAAGGAAAGAATACAAATAATAGATATGAGATGTTATGTAACAACAACCAGCCAAAAAAACATTTTTTTTACTCTAAAAGATGCCGCGCTGGAATAACACGGCATTATGAAGTTAAATTCTCTAATGTCAATCATGATATAATATAATAAGAAACTACAATGTGATAAAATTTAAATATAATAAATTAATATACATATAAAATAAAACAAAATTCAATGATATTATAATATAATATAATTTATATTTAAATAATCAATTATATTAAAATTATTTATAATATTCTAACAATTGACTTTTTATATTTTTCTTTAAAAATATGTTTAAATAATAAAACTATTTTTTATATTTTCATTACTATTATAATTTAAATTTAGATATGAACACTATACATATATAGTAGAAAATAACACTTACATCATCTACTAAATATAATCTAATTATGTTTTGATAAGAAAAACACTACAACGAATTATAACAATAGGATAAAAATGAACTCGCATAAACAATTTTCATGGATAAAACCTTTTATGAATTGATATAAGATGTTATATTGGTAACGTAACATTTTCTTAATAAATTTTTACAGTATACTTTTATCAATATGACTGTTTATAAAAGTTATTAAATGTGTCATCTTACTTTTGTACATGTTCATTGGTTAAATTAATTTATATGTTATCTTGTTTAATATATGGTATGTGAATTTAACGGGAGGGTGTAAATAGTATAAGATTATATGATTAATTTTGATCTTTAATTTAGGTTTGATATAGAAACAAAATGGCCTAGTATATATTAGAGGTAAAAACAAATGGAAAGGATGTGAATTTATTAAATAAAAAGTCCTCATAGAAATTTCAAAAAATAAGAATTTTCTTACTTTATTTTTTAAAATTCATATTAGACATGTTATCACATGAAAAATAATATAAAACTAAAAAAAATATTAGAGAACTAAACTAAACCCTGCCAAAAAAAACATAAAAAATTTTAAAAGTAGTTTAACTACATTGAGAGTTTAATGAAAAAGTGAAAAAATAAATAAAAACAATAGCACAAACAAAAAAATTTATTTATAATATTTAGTTTCTAAAAAATAAAAAAAAAAACTATTGAATCCAAAAAATCAAAACAGATAAACTATTGTTTATATTTATCAAATTAATAAAATTTTATGATATATATTATTGCACGTCATTACTATTATTTTTTTCTTAAATTCACCTGTTTTAAAAATTAGTTTATTGATTTTCACTCTAACTTTAGAAAAATATCTTTTCCTAAAGATTTTAACCAATTCATGGTTTCCACTTTAAGTCTTCCTTCCTTTTTGCAAAAACAAATTCTTTTATCTTTCTTTCCCACCTTTCAAAGTTGTAGTTTGACTCTTCTTTTGTGTTGTTTTTTTTTTTTTTTTTTTCAATAAGTGAAATCTAGTTAGGAAGTATAATGGTACAAGAATGTTGAATTTTAAGTCAATTAAGGGGTTTGGTGTGTCTTGCTTTTATTTTTTGTTCTCACTTTTTTTAAGTCCACAAGTCATCTTATGGTAAGAGAAGCTAATGAATCTTTAGTTTATTTATTTTCTAATATATTTAGATAATTGAGCAAATAAATTAAAATTAAAAACATTGCATATGATTATTGAGTATAAACATTTACTTGTGATTTTTTTGCAGTAAACTGTTAAGTTTTGAATTTGCATAAAAATAAAAATAAAATCTTTTTTTTAAATTTGAGTTAAAATCTTATGACGGTGTTAAGTTTTATGGGAGATAAAGAGTAGTACGTTGAAAATTTAAAAATATTGATTTATAAGGACGTTTTATTTTATGAGGAAACAAGAATTTAATTTTTATGACACTACAAGAGTAGTGTGATTTTTGTTATTTTATCTATCATATAGCAATATATAATCATTTAAATTATTTGATGGACATTTGAATATACGTTTATCTAAACTTATATTCTAATCTGAAAAAAATGTGTTTAAAATATTTATATATTTATTTATTTTATATTCAATATTTATACACGCTATATTTCATTACCTTGGAATACAATTTTTAGTAGTTTTTTTTTTTACGGAATGTTGTAAGTGAATATTGAGAAGAGTGTTTTTTATGTATAAAAAAAGGTTTATTGACATCGTTTATACAGCTGGAAAAGACTTGTATGAATTAAATTTACGCAACAAGACACCTAATATAACATATACCTTGTGAATTAAATAATTGTTTTTTATAATGTAAAACATAAGATAATCTATTTATTTTGCAATACTACCAACAAATATGTACAATCTATAAACTATTGTAGTAATTATAATGCATATTTAACATAATAAAACTGTATATTTAATTAAACAACACGTGTCGCACAATAAAACTTACATTTATCTAAAAATGAAGTAATTTAATATTTGCCTCTAACATAAATAATGTTTGGATATTTCAAAATGAATAATATTTGTCCTTGTTTTACCATCATTCATAAATAATTTATTTGGATAAGAATTAAAATAATGACACAGCTAGTAGACTATAAGTTCATGTTTAGATAGTAATTGAAGCATAAAATATATAAAAATAATAATCGTTTAATAAATATTATACAAACGTTTTCACATATAGTTATATAAATACTTCTCTTTTATTTAAACAATAAAAAAATGAGAGATGAATCCAAATTTTAGCCTTTTAAATAAAATGGAAATATAAAATACATAACTTTGATAAAATGATTTAGTTTTGAATTATAAATAAATAAACCAGTAATGTTTAGTTTTTAATTAATTTATAAAATAATCAATAGTTATATATTGAAAATATATTTATAAAATACTCATGATAAATGCTAGAAACTGGTTGAATTAATTTTAGAGAAAAATATTTAATTAAGATGTTGAATTGGAGTTGAAATAGGAGCAACTTGAGTAGATGTGGGTCAATTTTATATTATTTGTTATTTGTTATATTCATTTTTTAAAGATTTTTCTTATCTTATACAAAATTTTAGTTTTACCAACAAATTTGTTTTAAAATTTATGTTGTAATAAAAATAAAACCTTCGAAAAATTAATAAACTTAATGCAATTTTTGTCTAAATAAGTATATTAGTAATTATATAATTGTGTATTTATAACATAACATAATAAATTACTATTTAAAAATCTATTTTTACAAGACTTTTTAATAAAGTATACATTCATCTTTCAACTGTTTGGATTTGGTAAAAAAGAGTATAAATAAATGATAAATACATGAAAAGTGGTAATTTATTTAAATGAGTATAAATTTACTGGACTAATGTTTCATTGATGTTTGGTTATCAATGAAATACTTATCTTAATTACTGTGAAAAATTCAGGTTTAGAGTTACTCATTTTTCGTAAAGGAAATATATGTGCTGATAAGTTGGTTAATTTAAGATTTATTTATAAAGAATCATTTCATTGGTATACTAGATTTTTATTTAGTCTGTTCTTATAATTCTTTATGAATAAGTATAATTACTTATGTATCGTTTTTGTTAATATATAAATTTTGGTGTAATTCTTTTATATTTTTGTATTTTTTTCTTTATTCTTTTTTAATAATATTTTTTTCATGTGATGACAAATGATTGGTTTTAATTGAGGTGTCAGAAATGTCAAGTTACATAATAATGCGTAACATGAGAACTTTTATAAAAATAAAAAAATAAAATGAGTAAAAATGAGTTGAGTTTTTTTTTTTTTTTCAGTGATGAAAATGTCTTTGTCTTATATGAGTTTATATGCCATGTATTCAACTATAAATAAATAAATATATGTATCTAGAATTAAAAATAAATAGTTAAATAAAAAAAGGTGAAAGGTCTCCAAAATCCCACGTTTGCCTTTCGAAAAAACAAAACATTTCCCATCAAACCATTTATATTAGAAATGTTGAATGAAAAGGGCTCTACATAGCTACCCATCCTTATAAATTTTTAATAATGTAAAATTTAATAGTTAATAGTATATGAAAACTAGTTGTTTAGAAACAAATAAAAAAAAAACCTCTGTTAAAATAAAGAATGTTATAGTAACATATAAAATTATTTATTATAATTAATAATTATCATTTTCTAAATATTTTAATATTACATAAACAGAGATTTAAGTTATATTTTTAATATTTATTGACTATTTTAGTATATAAAATTAACGTCAATAATAGGTCATTGTTTCAAATAGACTTGGTTTCACTTCTCTTAAATGAAGTTTCGGATTAATGTTTTGCAAATGAAAAGAAGAGAGTTCTATTTAAAATGTTGAACGATTATAGTATAATTTTGTTTTTTAATATAAATAACAAATAATAGTTCTATTTTTAAAGATAAAAATAATAAAATTCTCAAATATGTTATATATTTTTTAAATTAGTGATTACAGTCTATTAAAATTATAGTATAATAAAAACCAATATATTTTTTTTTATCTTTACGGGATCAAAATTTATATAAAAATGTAATTTTGTCTATTATATATGAAATATATTTTACTGTTATTCTTTCATCACGTAAAAAATACAAATAAATAAAATTCATAAGTAATATATTTTAAAAATGATATTTTGTCAGCAAAAAATAATTATTACTTTGAAAAAAATATTTTTTTCGTACTATAAAAATGTAAAAGTTAGAAAAATAAATTACATGTGATTATCTATTTATAAAAAATAACAAATGTATCACTTAATTGAAATATGTACTGAAAATAATATAATTATCTTAATTTTCTAAATTCACATTTTTCTCTTTCAGCGTTAAAATAATTATAATTAATAATAATAACTAATAAAGAATTATAAGAGAATGTGAACACTAAAACTAGATAATATTTTTAAGACTTTAAAACATATTTAAGTAGACACTTTATTTTTTAAAATTATTAAATATAAAAAAATGTGAATTAAGATAGTTTCATTTTACACTTTTACAGGACAAAATAAAATAGCATTAAAACATTAAACATATATTACTAAATATTCTAAGTGAGCTTGATATTTAATGTTAATCTTTAATGATGTGTTGGGTGGAAGATAAATAGAGAGGCAAAATAAATAAGGAAATATTGATTATAAGGAAGAATAGAAGCATGACAAATTATTTAAAAAAATGAAAAGACTCGAGTAAAAGAAATATTGTGCCACGTAGATTATATTTATAGTATAATCTATAAGGTAAGTTACCCTTTTTTATTTTATTATTATTATTATTACTAGTGAAAGGCAGTGTTTGTGTATCTAATTTTTTTTTGTCTTTTTTCTATTTTTCAAAAATTAATTTTTTTCATATTTTCTATTTATTTTTATTTGGTCTTTTCTTTATTTTTCAAAAATAATTTTAAAATATTAAAATGAGAAGTTAAAAGAAAATATGTGATGTTGATGAAAAAACTAAATATTAATTAAAAAATTACTTTATTAATTTCTAAAATTATAAAATATTTAAATAACTTAAATAAATTAATAAAATATTAAGTAAAGATAAAATTAAAAAAAATTTAGAGCAGTTAAAATGAAAAATTCTAAATATAAATTATTATTATTATTATTAAATAAATAATAAGTTATAACTTATAACGAACATAAAAAAAATTATAACTAATAATAAATAGGAATATTTTTAAACCGCGCAATAATCTTAAAGAATTACTTTCTACTTGAATTTTAATTAAATAATCTATATAATTTTTACTCTATTTAATAATTATTTATTTTTATCAATAACGTGTATCTATTTGTCTTCTTTATTAAAAACCACTGAAAGAGACAAAATCACACTTAGAAGATAACCGTGCACCGTAAAGTTCAAGCATTATTGGTCTATTATTATATCAAGTAAATATTTATTGTAAAAGTATTAATATTTAATCTATATGGGATGCATTCTCTTTGTTAATTTTAACATTTCAGTAAAATATATAGACACTTATTCTGAATCTAAGTTTATTTTATATTTTAGTACTTCTTATTTTACTATTGTTTGCAAAATTTTATACTGATAATACTTAATTATTTTAAAAATTACATCGTAGATCTTGTAGGAGAAACAATAATAAAAATTAGAAACAATGAAGTACATGCAATTTCAAGAAAAATTTAGAAGGTATTTTTGTAATTTATTCAAATATTTTCTTTTACAATAATAATATTATTAATTCTTTTAGAAAATTAATTAATATACTATTTTGAAAAACATATAGAACCAGCGTATAGGTAGAAGTTTTATACTCTCCACCAACGGAAATCATTATTGGTTAATTTTTAAGGCAACTATTATAAAATTAATAAATGTATCATTAATTAAAAGTTATTATTAATACAATTTTTAAAATAATTGTTATAAAAGTTAATAATTTATTATATATAAGTGCATCTCAACCTGCAAAATAATTTAAAACATAGAATAAACGATGTTGGAAGAGAGATATTTATTTTTGTGTTTAAGATTTTCAATCGTGTCACAGAAATAAAAGAATTATAGTTTATAAAGATTTGTGAATAAATGATTTCTTGGTTTTTATGCAAAGAGTGTATGAACATAGTTATGAAATGGAGAGAAGTAGGTTGTTGATTTTTATGATGATACGAAAAGCAGCATTTTTTACTGAGATATTTTATCTGTGGAAAACAACTGAAGTGGATCAGGCATCTGTGTTGTGTTGTGTTGTGTGGTTTAATACATAGGAATGAACATGGTGAATTGGTGATGTTGTTTTCTTTTTTTCTCTGTGCCCCATACCATACCATATCATATCTATGTCTCTCTGTCCCTCCTCCCCTGAGAAAGTGTTGACACATTGTCTTAAACCAACCCACATGTGTTGGTGTTGTTTTTGGTGTTGCTTGGATTTTGCATCACTTACCTTACCTTAACCTTAACCTTAACCTCAACCTTAACCTTAACCTTACCCCTTGTTTTGCATTTAGCATACTTTTAAACTCCCCTCTCTTCCCTTTTTCACTCCTTTCTTGCATGCTTTAAACAGACACTCATACACCACTCTTTGCTCCACAACTAACCATTATTCCTACTCTCACAGCTTGTTGCCATCATCATTCTCTGGTGAGTGCTGTTGCTCTTTCATCATGAGAATGAATCTTCTCTTTGTTTTTTTGGTTTTGTTTTCTCTTAACCCTGTGAATTCTTGCAGCCTTTGCCTCCCGAATCTCGAGAGTATAGGTGATTCGATTCACTAGTGATGGGTCCTGTGAGAGGATTGAAGAAGAAAAGAAAGCCAGAGAAGAAGTATGACAGGAATGGTTCCGCTGCTTCTGGGTCACCCGAGGAAGAGGGTCCTGTAGATTGGTGGGATGACTTGTCAAAGAGGATGAATGGTAGATTTCTTTCTGTCTTTCATTGTGTTCAATAATTCCTTTCATGTTTGCTCTTCGTTTTTTATGTTTGCTGTTGCTTTTGCAAATGAATCGTGGCCTGCTATGCTGAATGCCTTGCTTTTCTTCTCTATTTTACAAAATAACAGTTTTGCTCCTTTTGTCATAGGAATTCTTTGCACACTGTATCTCAAATGCATTTTGGTAAATATGTTAAGGATCCCTAATTTGACTTTCAAGTTGTTTCTCATTCTTTCGTGTTATCTTATCTTACTAATCAAGGAATGGTTAATCACATTATATAATAGCATTATAATAAACCCTGCACAGCTTTGTGTATCATGTAGTTCATTATGGGTGTATGCCAGAATCCAAGGAAGAATGGTACTTTCTTCTTGGTGTTGGGTACAGCGTGTTTGTTTCCACATCTTCATAGGTTTTAAGCGTGTCCATCAGAAACAATAGGTTATAGCTTCTGCATAATTGACCCAATTTGACATAGTTTTTTCAGAATACACGTGTATTGAGCGTGTGTCCAAAACACACTCTGGTTTTGTCTGTGCTTTCAGTTTTATGTCAGTCAGGTGTGATGCCAGACTTAATATTTTGTAACTTATTCATGCTTGCTACTTTTTTGTAGTTTGGTTTTCAAAACATATGTAGCACATGTATTATTCCCTTTACCTTCTGAAGTAGGGTGCTTTACAACTTTTTTTTTATTAATTTGAGCTTCAAATTTTCATTAAAGCAAAAACAAAGTTACTACTTCTGGCCTTGGTATGGATAACCTCTTACCTCTCATAAATATTTTGCAGGCAAATGGAAATGTTTCTATTGGTGTTAACTTGTAGTTCATGCACAATATTTTGGGCTTTGCTTTATTGCAGTTCTTCTTCATTCACTAGACTTCCTTCTTATAAAGAAGGGACCTGAATTTTGTTAACTGTGAACATGGTTTTTTAGAAATTCTATCAGAAAGTTGCAACAGATTAATTTAATTAACATAATACTTCAAATTCAGTGTTTTGGTTCCTAAAGCTTTATAGCTTGTTCATTGTATTATATCTTGTTCTACTCAAGTGATTAATTAAAGACATAATTATTGCAGCCTGATGCTTGCAGTTGGCATGCATAGACTATTATTAGATTCCCTGAGTGAAAGAAAGAAAACTACAGGAAAAGAAAAGGGGTTGTGAATTATGCAGGAAGAATAATAGAACAGGCTTTATCTTCACTGTATCTCCTATTCTCTGGATTGTTTCTTCAAAAGGGTTGATGATGCTTGATGCTATTATCTTTGCTTTTGGTCTGTTTTTAAAAGATTTTTATTGGCTCCTAACTTCCTAAGCATTTGTATGAAAACCAAATAAGGAGGAAAAGAAAATGAAAGGATGGAAAATAAGGGGAATCAAAATGAGGAAGAAAAAAACCCAATGTACCTCAGGGCCAGAAGGCTCCTCCCTATGTGGAGTTATGGAAAGGAGCATTTTGTTTAGTCTTACCTTTACATGAGCAAATAAGCTAAAAATGAGGAAGAAAATAGAATTTTTTTCCCATCATATCCTGCAGCTAAAGAAAAACAAAAAAAGAGGTTGTGCAAAAGTATGTTTCCAGAAAATTTTTCAGTTATTAGTTACCTCAAGGGAAAGAAGAAGGCAATCAGCAAGCAATATATGAGATGTGTACCCAGACTTTATACAGATAATACTTTAAGTGGAGTGAATTTATATTTTAAATAGTAAGGTAATCGTGCACAAATATTTGTTGTTCATAAGCCAACAATGTCAGACTTATTTATAGTACAACTTTTGAAAGCAGAGCAGCAGATAATCTGCTTTTTGTTTCAAGTTTAGCAGCCATGATCTGATTGGTTAGTTTCAAGATGTAGAGCTTTGTGTACTTTTGTTACGCGAGATAGGTTTCTGTTTATTCTATACATTAGATCAACAATCTAGTGGTTTGTAGGATTAGAACGTTATGTGCAATGACCATCATTTTTTTTGTATGAGAAGGTGTGCTGAGTTGGTATTTTGCTGTAGTATGAGATAAATTATTCCTGACAAGCTTGATAACTGCTTATAAATGTAACCCTGTCTATATTATGTTTAAGATCTTCTTTTTGTGTAACACTCTTAGATAAACTGTATCTGCTCGTATGTGTATAGTTTTGAAATGGTTCACCTTTCTAATGTATGCTCATGTGGGGAATTTTATCAACCATCTGCTAAAACCAGACCACATTTACTGAAACCATTATTAAATTTTTAAAGAAAATTTCTTGAATTTGTTCAATCTATTATGCTTGAGTATGTGACCACCAGCATTATATTGGCAAAGCTTAAGTTTCTTTTTAACCAATGTTTATGTTTATGTTTGGTGAACTTGATTTTGGTCTTTAATTGATTAATTTCTTAAATTGCAACATTTCAAAGAATATTGAGAAAACTATCAGTTTTGCAAGTAATTAGTTTTTGTCTTGAACTGAATTTTCCAAAAGGTTTAAATCTCAAATTTGGAAAGTAGCAGCAGCTCCTGTACATGATACAATGACTTTGCAGAGAGGGTCTATTTTAAGACAGTTAACATGAGGTTATAAATAAGGGGGTTGGTGATAGCTGTAATTTCAGCCAAGTAGAAAAATATTCTGGCCCCCATATTTTTCAGTGAAAAAGTGTAATAAGAACCAAACAAGAGTATGCAATAAAAAAGATAGTTAATACCATTTTATTCAGTTTGATTTTCATTAGGTTTGTTTAATATGAACCAGGATATTTCATCAAGTTTGGTGACTTTCACTCAGGGATCATTGATGATATCACTTTTTCATGTTGTTGCTTTGAGTTGATATACTTATTACTAGTAGGCATCCATACAGTCCAGTTTGTTTCAGTACCCAGAACTCTATATTTTACAATGACAGATGAAATACTCTGTTATAGCATTGCTAAATATAATTAGTATTTTAGTATAAATGTAATGCATTCTTGATGGAACTCTGGTATATTATTGTCTTACACTTCGATAATAATTTTGTTTCTATGCATGTTTTTGTTAACTGTATTATCTTCACATTACTGCATGAACCAGATGCAGTAAATCTTTAGTTATTTCTATGTGAATTTCCGTGTTCAACTGGAATGCATTATATATTCTAAAGTAAATTACTTCTAAATTAGTCTATTGCTTAACTATACAATAACTAATCTACGACCCTCACTTAGTGATTTTTCTGTCCCTCTTATCAAAGGAATCTCAATGATTTTTCAAACAAATTGAAGGATTGTGATTTTTCTCACTTAGCATTGGATCCCTCCTGATCCTTCTCCTTTTGGAGATTGCGAAGAAAATTTGTCATAACCAAAAGCCTACATTATTCACATTCAATAGTTTAAGAATATATAACTCATGTTAATTGGCAGGTCTTCAGCAGTCTCCTTCAAAATGTTTGGATAACTTTCAGTCTGTTTTCAAAATCTCCAGAAAGACATTTGAGTACGTATGTTCTCTTGTTAAGGATGACATGATGACGAAATCTGCACATTTCGTGTTTACAAATGGCAAGCCATTGTCTTTATGCGAACAAGTAGCAGTGGCACTGAGAAGACTGGGATCTGGTGAATCACTGGTCACAATTGGTGATTCATTTGGACTAAACCACTCAACTGTTTCACAAGTTACCTGGAGGTTTGTGGAATCCATGGAAGAAAGGGGTATTCACCACTTGCGATGGCCTTCTACAGAAATGGAAATGAATGCAATCAAATCCAAATTTGAGAAAATTCGAGGTCTCCCTAATTGCTGTGGTGTAATTGATACTACTCACATCACAATGTGTTTACCTGCATCTGAACCTTCCTGTAATGTGTGGCTTGATCACAAAAAGAATCATAGCATGGTCTTGCAAGCAATAGTGGATCCTGACATGAAGTTCAGGGACATAGTCACTGGCTGGCCGGGTAAAATGGAGGACTGGTTGATATTTGAGAGTTCAAATTTCAACAAACTTTGTGAAAAGGGAGAGAGGTTGAATGGAAGCAAATTACAGCTATGTGGAGAATCAGAAATAAGAGAGTATATAATAGGAGATTCAGGTTATCCTCTATTACCTTACCTTATTGTCCCCTATGAAGGAAAAGAACTTTCAGAACCAAAAGCACAGTTTAACAAGCAGCATTTGACAACAAGGGTGGTGGCACAAAGAGCACTGACAAGGCTGAAGGAGATGTGGAGAATCATTCATGGAATGATGTGGAGACCGGACAAACACCGTCTGCCAAGGATAATTCTCGTTTGCTGTGTACTTCACAACATTGTTATTGACATGAACGATGAAGTGCAAGATGAACTATCTTTGTCACATGATCATGACTCAGGTTACCATCAATTGATTTGTGGAGCTGTAGATGAGAAGGGAGTTGCACTAAGAGAGAGTTTGTCTCACTACTTGACTGGAAGATTGCCATCATAAATTTTGTCTTTGATCTGCTTTGGTTGCTCAATGAATTTACTAAATTATTGTAGTTTCTAAGAAAACATATTTTATGGTGTAGTGGTACCTTCCCAATTTCTAGACTGCAGATAACTTGATGGCGCATAATAGAGTGAAATTGCAGGGTTATCAAATTGTGACTGAGGATAAGGTGAGTGAGTGGTAAATTCACTTCTACATTCCTTCTCGGGACATAGTTATTTTTACTGGAATAAAGGGAGATAATGATCACTGTCGAAAACTATTATGATCATTTTGGTACAAATTGTGAGTACTCATGATTATACAGTACAAAAGACAACTTTAGTGTAAGAAAACAACTTTAAATTAACTGTAAATCATTATTGAACTAGCATATCATAGATAAAACAATGCAATTTGGAAGAGCTTCTATGAAACTGGTTAGACATTGAAAAAATTGACATTTAAGTTTTTTTTGTTTAATATTTGAAGTTTATTGCTGAAATTTATTTATATAATTTATTCCAATAAGTGTCCTAACTAAATTTATAATATATATACAATAGTATAAAAATAGCTCATTATAAATAAAAAATATTTGCTTCAAAAGTATCTGAATGAATTAATCTTTATATTCAGAGCTCAGATTCACTTCCATTAATACTTATTCTCTTGTTCTTACATGACACACAAATCAATGTTTATTGATAAACATAAAAATTAATGTGCAAAAATCATTTATATGAATAACCTTATAAAAAAGATTAATATTATATGATAATAAATAAATTTGTAAAAATATTATTGTTATAAAATTTGAGGGAAGAAATCATTTAAATTATGTTAGGCTTAAATAAGTTCTTAGGTTATTAATAATATATAATTCATTTTTATTTCGATTTTTTTAAATGTTTTAAAAAAATAAAATTTTGATTTCATATTTTATTAAATGAAAGGTAATAAAATACATAATTTTAAATAAAATGTGCTCCTGCTAATAATTTAATAACTATAAAAATTTCATATTTTTGATAAAAATCATCTATTTTTTTATCACGCAGTCTTAAAAGATTTGACATTTTTTCACTTAATATAAAAAATAGTCTTTTTATTATTTTTATTGTTCTGAATGCAAAACATTAATATATATATATATATATATATATATATATATATATATAATACACTAACAATACTTATATTTATATATTATCTGAATGTAGGTGTCCAGATATGTTAATCTAAATAAATATATACACTATATAAACTTGAATAAATTGTACATTTTACTTTCTCAATATATTATACATTTTTATTTAGGGCATTCAATTATTCATTTTAGAAAGTATTTAATAAATTATATATTTTTTAAAATTATCAAAAAAAATTATCGATATTTTGTTTATATTATTAAAATAATATTTTTAATCTATCCATAAAATATTTTTAGATTTCTTTTTTATCACTCAATTTATTTTTATAGTAGCAACCAATAAGTTCTCTATAAGATGTAATGGATATATCATATTCTATGTTGTGTGAAAGCAAATATTAGATACTTAAAATAAAAATAAAAAAGATCATATATTAAGAGTTTAAACTTATTAAAATATGTCATATTTAATGATAAACTAAAAAAATTTATAGAACTTTAGTCAATATTTATACTTATTTTTAGTGTGGTAAGTGATCTATCGTGGACCACGCCTTCTTACACTATGGATGGTGTGTTGAAAAGTAATGGAGTAAAGAAAATAAAGAGAGAAAAAAGAAATGTAAATGAAATTGATTTAGATTAAAATATTTTATTTTTATAATTGATTATACCTTAAGTCATGATCATTATAATTTCATTCTTAACCTGAATTGTAGATAGAAGCACAACATAAAAAGTTATGTTCTCTTACATTAATCTCAACTCAACATTCTTTTCCATCTTTATTCTTTCTTTGTCACCTTTATGTTGGTGAGATACATAGTAAGCCTCAAAGTAATCTCATCATTATATTACTTTGGTATATCCCTTACATAAGATTTTTTTTTTTCTTTAACTTCTAGTGTGAACAATTTTCAACCACTCCCTCAGTGATAGTTACTATATATGTACTGTTGCTTGTTGAGAAATCATTGTGCAAAAACAGTAAGGATCAAAACAAAGAAAGGAAAACTCATGAAAATAAAAGGATGTATGTATTAATCTCTGTATAGAAAAAGAAAGCAATATATATATATATATATATATACACACTCAAATAAAACAATAAAGTCTAGCAAAGCTCTGGAGTAATTATTCATCGGCTGATGTTGATATCATGGTCGGATGAAGATATTACTTCATTACAAAAAAAAAATTAAATAATAATAAAATTAGAAATAAAAAATAATTAGTTATTATATTAACTAAATATTAATTATTAAAATTTTAGTAATTAATGGTTAGATATTAATTTATAAACCATTTCATAGATTTTTATTAATAACAAAAAATACTTTAAATATTAATAATTTTTTTAATTTATAAAATTATTTTTAATTTAATTAAATAATAATTAATTATTTTGGTCTTCAAAATTAATTTTCATTTAATAATTTTTTACGGTAATTTAATAAAAAAACATAACAATCTTCTTCCCTCATGCTTAATTTTACTTAAATTTAAATAATATTAAAAATAATTTTAAATTTAATTCAATTTTACATAAAATTAAGATTTATTAAATTTTTTTTATTTCTAGTTCTTTGTATTCTTAAGTTAAAGGTGTATATATGAAAAGGTTTCTTCGGTAGTTTTGTAGTACTTGAACCTATCTAGAGTTATTTTTTGAAGGGTCGAGATTTGGAGTGGAGGTTATGCTATAAACTTTTGTATAAAGATTGGAAGACTTTTAAAATATTTTTTAATTTAATTAGTTTTTTATTGATAAAATAAAATCTCAATTATATAGTATAACGTGTAAAAAAGATAAGCAAGACATTGTATTTTGCAAGTAATAACAACTAAGATTCGATATTTAGTTTTTGAGGATGAATGTAAAATGACAGTTTTTATTTCCAGGACATCAATGAAGATAGGAGAAAAATGCAAAAACTAGTTGTTAATCTTCATGGGTTTGTACAAGATGTTGGAAGGAAAAAAGATTCATTGAGAAGGAGAAGATTTTATATATCTCAAGACATATGAAGAACTTGATAATGCTGTTTTAATGATCTGTATAAAAATTGGTTTAAAAATTGTACTGGAAACAAATGTCTGTTCGTCTAGTGTTGATTTACATAGGTGTTATATATCTTCTTACTCAAACATGACTTTTGTGCCTTTTATAGCAAGAGTAGAAGAAAATTTTGCTGCCAGCATACTTGAATCTGCAACAATGTCTAAAACATATTTTCTTTTAGAGATATGTATTCCATTATAGATGAGTAAAGTAATGAAGGAGAAGAATGTCTAATGATGAAAAATGTTGCTGTTAGCGTCTGATGATGAAGAGCGTCTGTTGATGATATGCTTCTGGTGAAGAAGATATAGTCTGATGATGCTGTTTGATAATGAAACGTGACATGTAGGACCATTTTCAAAAACAATATTTTGATTTTATTTTCTTCTCTTATTATCTCTCTTGCTTTTATTTTTCTATTTTTTAATAACTACAAAAGTATCATTACAAAACTTGACAACCAAAAGTACTGCAATAAATCACATTTGTTCTAAATCATTGCAAGATTTGTTAACATAGAACATGGTAGAATAGTAGAAGTTGTCTTAATGAATGTTGTTTCCGTGTTTAAAAGAAACAACAAACCTTATAAAATATAGCTGTCTAAATTTGCAAAACCAATAACACAAAACATGCATTTTCATCACACATGACAATCAAATATTCACAACTTTTATTCTAAATAATCAAAATTAATACAGCTAATTAAAACATTCTTATACCAGAAATTACTTTTAGAAGCACATTGTTGGTGATGTATATACAAATTTTAATACCAATATTATCTCTTTAGATAAACAATCTTCTATTATTTTTTAAACCTAAACTGAAAATCGTCTTATCGTTCACTAACTCACAATTAATTGTATGACTAATATTTTATTTATATTTAATTCTTAGATTTTTTTTACAAATTAGGGTTTATAAAATTTATACAATTTGGCAAAGTCTCCTAAGACTTTATTTTTTACTTACTATATCATGGATATGCAAATTTATAATAGACAAAAATCAACAATAACATACATACATCTATAACATATCATACTTACATCTATAACATAAAACAAAAATTAATTTTTAAAAAAAATTAATTACTTAATATATTAATTAAATTAAATATTATTTAGAAAATAAAAAAATTATTAATATCTAAAATCACTTCTATTATTAATAAATAATTTCTATCAAACTACCAACTTTAAAATTTATGTTTCTGCAACTATAGCTTTTGTTTTTAACCAAACAATTAATGTAGGTATTGCTTAGTCTGATCTGAGTAAAAGTAAGAAGACAAAAGTGTGTAAAGGATTGAAACACTCTTAAAATCTTAAAATGTGTATTTTTATTTAAACTCTTAAAGTGTTTACATCTGTAACAAAACAAATACAATTCTTTGAAACTAATAAATAACATTCCAGGCAAATAAAAAAATAACATATATTATTTAGATGATATGATAAATCATATTATATTATTGAAAAGGTTTTAAATATCTAAAATAACCAAACAACTTATACTTAATAACAAAGCTTAGCGTATATTATTTCTTAACTTAAACTAAAATTCTACACATATTTTATGTTAGTCCAACCAAACTTAGTTATATTAATTAGTAATAATTAATTAAATCTTAACAATAGCTAATGTTTAACTGATAAATATATAAAACTAGAATGTATCCTTGAGGAAGAAGGGAGGATTCTTGGCAGAAGAGGGAGGAGAAGAAGAGGGCTTCTAATTAAAAATATTGTTATAGTATCCTTTAATATTTATAAAACATTTTATTTATTTTTTTATAAATGATATTGATTTTTTATAAAAGCATTGGCAACTAATAACATATTTTCTTTTTGACATATTTCTCCCAACTTAGAATATAAAATTTTTATAATTTTCCTTTATTATTGTAATGTGTTATAGAACAATAAGATACTTTTTTCCATTTCTGTAATAACACGGGAAGATTGGTCTTTTTTAAGTTACTTTCTGTAATAACATTGTGTATATTTTCCAAAATTCTAGTTAGTGTCCGATGTGGTACTCATAAAACAATTTTCTCCTATTTAATTCTAAAATGTAATTTCATTTTTTCTGTGAAGAGTAAGCTGATATTATTGAGATGAAATTTGGAAGGAAACTTTTGTTTAAATATTAAAGGAGTGCAGAAAGATGTGATCTCTTCTGGAAAAAGTTGTTAATACCAACATATGCATATAAAGGACAGACAGTTGACACTATACAGTCTCAAGATTGAAGTGAAATGAAGATGCAAGAACTACAAACATTACACAGTTTAGAAGTTGCTTTGATGTGCAATCCAAAAGCAACTCTATTATACAAACTACATCATTGATAGTTTAAGATAAAGTTACGCGGATAATCTCGTTCTCAGCTACAACCTGCACTCCATGGTGTTGAACATTCTCACTATTATCTCCACCGTGAACCCTGCAAGGTGGAATGAAAAACAACTAGTGACTTTCTATACTTTTGAAAACCTTTAAACATATGAACTCATATGAAAGAAGTATTAATTTATTTAAAACTTACCTCAGTTATTAGGTCCATTAACTCCATTACGACGGATGGATTGTATAAATGCTTCCGACCACCTGAGCTTTTCAGAATCTGGCACAGGACAACCATCCATTACAGCATTCCAGGTTCCTGATGGTCCAGACAGAATCCAGCTTACTTTTGCTGCTGGTGGTGTAGTTAGGTTATGCACGGAAGCTCCGCTGCTCTCTGGTTTGGTTTTCTTCTGATAATCCAGCTTAACAGACTTCTTCAGAAGACATTCAATTAGTTGCATTAGATACACAATAGGTTTTTTATCACTATGAAGTCTTCGTAGTTTTGAAACTCACCCCAGATGGAATACCAGATGGAATAGAGTGTTTCCATGACATTGGAGTGATTTTCTCTTCTTTTGCTACTGAAGAGGGGTAGCAGACAGATTTTCCGTTATTACCACGAACTCTTTTCTCTCCTGACATCGACATAGGCGACTGAATACCAATCATACAAATACAAATCAAATTTAGTAGTGTCAAACCATGCAGATATGTTGAAACCACCACACTACTAATTGTCAAACCAAAAAATAACTTGTTATTTGGTTTTTTCACCTTGGGGGGTAGTCCTGCACTTGTATTCCCATCTAATAAGAAATAGTCTACAGCTCTCAAGGAACTTGATGGCTTTCCTACCCCAGACTCAATAAGATTCTGCAGAAAATGTAGCTTTAGATCAAAACAGTATGAGAACATTAAGCCACTAGTCTGGCACATGTATGTTGTAGCTTCAAATCAAGAGCAGCAAATGAACAATTAGAAGTTAAAATTGCCAAAATGTGAGACTGTGAATCACAGTTGTGTCTAACATCCAGCTCATTTGGCACTCATACTCCTGCATCAAACCAAAAAGATAGGAAAGAGTGGAACATTCACACTATTGTGAGGTAACCAAACTGGGGTATGAATCTATGATACAAAGAAATGTACAGAACCCACACCTAAAGCCTAGTTGATAAGAGGGGAAAACTTCCATTGTTAGTGGTCTCATTTCTCAGATTTAGTCAAAATATATATTGCCTTTTAGTTAATTACTTTTCCCAAGACTGAATGTAATTTCCATCATATATATTAAAGCAAAAACGTCACCAAAGTATACATATTTGGATAATCAAGGAAAAATAGAGATGTCATAGTAAGTCCAGCTTCTTTTATTAGTTGAGGGATCTCCATGACAATCAATCTAGTGATTTGTCTCAAAGAGGTACATTCCATAGTGATTTGTGAAGATATAGAATTTATGTTGGAGGAATTATCTAAACAGGAAAATTTTTAATCATTTCAATGTTATTTTGTTGTCACAACAAAAATACACAAAATATAAGATTAAGACTCACAGTGTTTGCTTTTTTTGACTTCGTTCTTCTTCTAGGAGTAATACCCTCTCCTGCTAGATATCTCTGAACAGATGACAAAGAACGAAACTGCTTTCTGGTATGCGGTTCATAGTAATACTAAATAAACAAAAAACATTAGAATTCAAATCCTTACAAAAAGGGAAGATACCCAATCCTAAATATCAAATGTGCTAAGTGAAGAAATGAATCACATAATAGAAAAAAGAAAACAATTAGTCTTCCGATTTTTTGTATCATATATGGTAAATAGGAGTAAATTGTCTACTTAAAAGATAATAACTTTTTTCCTTGTGAACTCTAAGTAACCCTTGTGTTGTGAAAACCCTCATGATATAGATACTTATTTAAGAAATTTATTTCTTCCCAAATAGATTTTTTTTCCTTAAACATAAACTTGGAGATAAGTCTTAACCACACACTTTGATCCTCATGATTATGTACCAACTATACCGCTGTTAATCCAAAAAAAGAAAAACATTAATTATTTGCACAAAATGGCAACACAGGAAGGGGAAAACTTCAGATTAGCCCCCAATCTAGGGCCAAAAACTATTTTCATACACACAGATAAAGTGATGAAACTCTGAGCAAGTGCTAAAACAGCATGGTTTTGTACAAACACAACACACAGTGCTTCAGATGATAACACTGTATGCAGTTATAATGACGATGTAGATGAAAAAAACCTTTTGAACTTCATCATTTCCCTTTAGATGTGGTGGTTTGAGTAGATGCAAAACTTAGCATTAATAACATTGTTAGATGTGGGTAGATAAGAGTGATATAATATGCATGCATGCATGAATAAACAATGATTGATGAGTGAAGAAGATGAGAGGTATACCCTATCAACATGCGTAGGGTTACAGCGACGGGGTCTTTCCTCCACAATCCAACCGTCAGGAAGATTAAACTGTGAGGCACTACCAATCTGCAATTCCGGTGAAAGGGTAGGTTTGCGAGTCTGGAGTGGGCTTTGAACAGTGTTGACAAGGTCTTGCGACTGATTCTGGAATGGTTTTAGCATTAACTGGGAGGGTTTCCACGCCATAATAGGATTCTGTGTATGCTTTGCTAAGACTGAGAGGAGTGGGAGACTGGGAGTGTATTTTGATCTGCACCGGTTCTCTCTTATATAACACAACCAAACATATATCTCTTTATTTCCAAAACTATCCACGCTTCTTACGTGTATAGGTTCGAAATCCACGTGTCTTGAATTGTAATTAACAGTATATAGGTATACAGGGTAAGACGTAACTGAGACGTCTAAATTTTGAGAACCGATACTTATTAATTAAAAAGAACAAAATTCCAAAAGATTCTATAGTATTGTTATTTTGTTTCTTTAGTATTTTTTAACTTTAAAAAGTTGATAATGACGTTTTTAATATTTAGAAATTAACAATTTACTAACTGACATCTCTTTTATTTTGATTATGGAAGTAGATAATAATGTTATTAATTTTGATTATGGGAATGGATGATATCATTGCTGTGTTGCTAAATTAAATAGGTTTGACTTGTAATCTTAATTTTCTCTTCATCCTAATGTGGAATTTGTCTTTCAATAGTAATAATAATATTTAGTTTAGGATTATAAAACATGTAATTAAATTTAAATTTTATATTTTATAAGTTTGTCAACACATTGTGTTCTCATGTTAACCAATGCGATGATGTAGGTTTATTTATATATTTTCTTTACCTACAATCTAACATGTTGTAAATAGTTAAATGATTATTAAAAATAATATATTATAAAAGATGCTGTGTATAATTTTACTGAGAAAGAATAACATAAGTGTAGATTTCAAGTGAAAAGTTAATGTATATGTTAGTTCATTTTATATATTCTGACACAGTGGATGTATATAGAGGACATCATTCACTAAACTCTAAATTGCTCAAAACAAATTTTTTTTATCTCTCTGATTGTAGTCTGCAAGAACATTTTGTTATTATGCACAGAAGAACATAGATAAGTAATAAAAGAAAACATTATAACATTTGGAGACAAGAAAAAATTATAGAAAGATTTTTTTAAATGGTTAGAAGTTATTTAAGAAGGTGTCATTGATACAATTGTTCAATAGTTCAATACATAATTAGTCCTCATGCAGTGGATTAACTGTAAAATTTATTGTTTTTTTTTAATTTGGAGAATTATTTTATAATTTTTTAAATCATATATATAAAATTTTAATATTCAAGTCTTTTTAAAAGAAAAATATTTTCTATAAAAAAATTTATTGAACATAATTACACAAATTAAAACAAAAAATTTTCTCCACTAATATTATTAACAATAATGTTAAATAAAGAGAGCTTTAGTACAATTCTTCCAACTTTTGAGAGACAATATATAACACCTGAACAAAGCAACAGGTGATAACAAACAATAGAATAAGAATAATTATAAATCTACTAGATTCAACCTAGTCATTAACAGGAGTAACATATTATAACTTTAATAAATATTATAACTCTCCTAGTATCATGCAAAAATAGACATATTTATTTACATAGTGTGAAACTTCAAAGGTTTATATTAGCTTAAGATTTGTTTTATTTAAAATGGTTATTGATCTCCTTATGCAAATCTAAATTTTATATCTATCTTAACATGTAATAATAAATACTTCACTCCTATATATTCATACTAAAATGAATAAATAAGTTTAAACTAAGTAAAAAAATTCATATGCCAAATGAAAGGAAGGTCATAGGTAGTAATTGTCCATTAATAATAAATGTCATACATTACAGTATTTTAATTTTTTTAGTGTAAAATATTTCTACATGACCAACTTTAAGAAATTTTACAACAAAATAAAATTAAATATAATATGGTAAATAAATAAGAAGAAACCATTAGAGAAAAGAAAACTTAATAATAGGACCACTTTTGTGTCAGGAGATATTAATAGGAGAATACAACACCAAGAACAATGTGTAAAATACAAAGACAAAAACTGTATACATTGCACACAGATTAAGAATCTGCATGCGGCGCACAAAAAAAGAGAAGATCACGTGTATGAGTCTTTTCCTTCTTTCTCTTACCTTTGTTTATTTTTGACCAGTTTCAAACCATTGATATCTACCATTGATAGGGCAGTTAAAACAACCACTTTAAATTAATTGTTCATCCACCTCTTTACTAATGAAGTCTCCATTAAATTGAAAATTAAAATATTTTTTTACAGTCATATAAAATAGTAGATTCATTCTACTATTTATTTGGCTCATTTAGGTTGAATTCATGATAAATTAAATTGATCTATAAACTCACTTAACAAAATAAAAATAATCATTTAACTTTTAGAAAATGTTAAATTAAAATTCAAAAATTCGTATTATATTACATGAAAATTTAAATCTGAAAAATAAAAATAATGTTAAAATATAAAAAAAAATTGAAAATTTATGAAATTTAACAGGTGAGTTGGTATAATATTTTTAATTTGTTATGCATTATGTATTATATGAAAAATTTAATTTCTAATTATAAATTCTTGATTTGTATGCATTATATTTTATTAAAAATATAAATAATGTATGACTGTCTAAGTTTGAAAAAAATTTGGATAAAAATCATTTTATAGCTAGTTTTAATGAATTTTATAAAATTGATTAAATAATGTAAGCAGATTAAACATAATTTGAAAGTAAAAAATATCATTAAATAACAATCAATTGATAAAAAAAATAATTAATTATTATATTAATTAAGTTAAATTTTATTTTAAAGATTAATAAATTATTGGTTATTAATAATTTTTAAATTGATATATAAATTAGTTAAGATTTTAATTATTAATATCTTAGATTCTAAATTAATCTTTAAAAGATTAATAGAGACTAATTTGTAATCTAAGTAGTTAGTAGCTACAACTTTAGTTAATTTATATATTAATTTAAAAACTACATCGCATTCTTGTCTGTGTATCCGTATTTTTTATTTTTATTATTTATATATATTTATATTTAATATTAAAATTTAATTAGATAAATATGAATACAAATGAGAAAGCACATAAGTTATTTAAGTCATATTGTGAAAAACATATGATAAATTTACAAATATCATGCAATATACAAATGTCATGCAATATGATAAATTTACAAATATCATGTAATTTACATAGCCAACATAATAGTTAACCATGAATTTGGTGTCTTAAAAAGTTTAGTAATAAAACATAAACTTTATATATATATATATATATATATAAGAAAACAGGTTTTGTCGCAATAAGTTCTAAGATATTAAATAAATATCCGTATTCAAGATGTCTTTCATTTCCTCTATCATTTAAAAGAAGAAAAATATCTGGTCAATTGTCATTTTTTGTCTTCTATTTATAATATTTAGTCTCAATGTTTGTCTTTCATGTTCTAGTGTTAATCTTTTATCACTTATATTTCTCATTTTGTTATATAATCTATCTATTAAAATATAGAAAAATAATAAACATTGAAAAAATTATTTAAAAAATTCTAAAATATAAATATTGTTAACGAGAGTTGTAAAGTAAAAGTAAAAAAAATAAAAAATAGATGCAAAAATAGTAATTGCTCTTATACATTCACCACATACATCATTGATCTTTCCCACCCTCTCCTTCAATATCACAATGTTAATTTTGATTACTTTCATTCTCATTGGTAACATGAACAAAAGTTTCCGAATGAAGTTCCTTTGAACCAAAAGTTTTGTTTTCTCACTTTTTTTCATTCTTTCCAATGAACAGATACACACTACATCACCATGTTGAGTACAAAATAATAATCTCAAAATTTTCCCCTAAAGGTTTTCCAACTACTTTACAATTCTTCTAAAAACTCCTGTGCAACAAAGTAATGTAACCATTCATTGGTTTAAGAATGAGTACCAAAATTGCCCAAAATTTGAATATAAAAAAATTTCTTTTTGTAGGTTTGGTGCTTATCAAGGACAAAACAGAAAAAGAAAAATCTAGAATCCAAAAATAAAAAAAAAGGGCAAAAATAAAAAGACACAAAAAGTGGTCTTAACCTTCCGTTGCCAAACACCATATATCTAACCTTAATGACCATGAGGAGGGGAGAGGAGGGGCTTCTCGGAATCAGAGTCGTCTCCTTCTCCATCTGAGACTTAAAGTCGCGTAAGGCAAGGTGGAACAAAGAGATTGAGGAAAATGAGTGATAAAGAAGATAAACTAAGAAAGACACACTGAGAAAAAAAATCAAATTGTAAAAATAAAAATATATTTTATTTAAATTCAAAAACTGCTTTATCAGCTGCTCTGCTATTTGTTTCCTGAAAAAATAATAATACATTTTATCTAAATTCCAAAAAATGTTCTATTTACTGCTTTGTAATTATTTTTTTTAAAATAATATAAAAAATATGTTTTGATAATTAATTACAGTATAACTAAAATAAAATAAATGAATAAAATAGAAATAAATTTGTATATATTAAAAGCAGTTATAATAAAGAATCTCTCTACACAGGTATATAAGTAAGTTCTGATTTTTAAAATTAATTTTTATTTAATAATTTTTTTAGTAACATATAATATGATTCCCTTTAGTATTCAATTCTTTATTTACATTTGCTTACTTTTGATTTAATGGGATTGATTTCTTCCCATTTAAGGATGAAAAGATCCAATTTTGTTCTCATTTAGTTGAGTTAAAACAATTTGTTATTTGAAGTCTTCTAGTTATAGTTTTTGAATTGTGTTCTTTACAATAATTTCAATTGCAGTGCACTGCATTCCTTATTCGTTGCCCAATTTACAATTTAGTTTTCAATTATTTTACCTCTTCACTGCATTATTTCTGTTTTTTCATTCCATGCATTTTACATTTTCACTGCATTGTTTCTGTTTTCCCATTTATTCCCTTTATAATTCAGCATCATACTTCTCATTCTAGATTTCAACTTTGCATTTTCTGATCTGCATTTTTAAGTCTAGTTTACTTTTTCATTTTTAGTAGATATTGTATTTTATAATTTTGTATTTACACTCTATTCTCTCTTGCATTTTCTATTTTGTTCAAGAATTGTTACAAAAGAGGGAAGTGTGAGACTTCAACAAATTTTGGACCAAAATAAAAGGAGTCATTGGTTTTATAATGCAATACTATGGATAATCTGAAATTGGGTTCAAACACGAGGGAAAACAACTACCACAATTGCATATAATGATACAAATTGATTAAAAAAATCAATTCATGAATTCGTTCCTTATAAGGAATTGAGACAGGGAGATCCTCTTGCCCCGTTTTTGTTCATTATTATCGCCGAAAGTCTTGCAGGAGTGGTAAGGAATGCTGTCATGTCCGATTTGGTGGAGAGTTTGGAGATTGGGGTGAATAAGGTTAAGATTAATATGCTTCAGTATGCAGACGATACTTTATTCATCTGCAAAGCGTCCCCCAAAAGTGTCTTCAGCTTAAAAGCTATCCTAAATTGTTTTGAGCTGGCTTCAGGTTTAAATGTGAACTTTTTGAAGAGTAGTATTGGAGGGGTGGGGGTTGATGTTCCTACGCTTAGGTGTTTTGCAAAAATCCTTAATTGTGATGTGATGAAAGCTCCATTCAAATATCTTGGGATGCCTGTCGGGGGTGTCACAAGAAGGAAGTGTTTTGGGATGCAGTGGTTGAGAGGTTAAAGACGAGATTAAGAAGGTGGAAAGGTAGACTTATTTCGATGGCCAGGAGGATTTGTTTGATTAAGTCTGTCCTTTCGGCAATTTCGTTGTTTTATATGTCTATGTTCAAAATACCTGCTGTCGTTGTAAAGAAGATTGTGAAAATTCAGAGGAACTTCCTTTGGGGTTGGGGGTATGATGGGCAAAAGATTGCATGGGCTTCGTGGGAAAAGGTTTGTGAGCCACGTGAAGCTGGTGGTCTTGAGGTTATTAATATTAAACTTTTCAACGTTGCCTTATTGGGAAAGTGGATATGGAGGATGGGCGACTCGAAAGGCGGTCTGTGGAAGGAGGTTTTAGAGTCCAAGTATGGGGGTTGGAGGAATTTGAAAGTACCTAGTTCAAACAAGAACGAGTCTCTTTGGTGGAGGGAATTAAAGGTGATTTGGTCGATGAAGGAGTGGGATGAAAATTTTGAAGACTGTTTTAAATGGGAAGGATATTAAGTTTTGGGATGACAAATGGGCGGGTAACATTGTCTTGAAAAATAAATTCCCGAGATTGTTTTCCCTATCTAGGGATAAAGATTTTTCGTTGGAGCGCTGTGGGGCTTGGGAAGACGGAGTGTGGAGTTGGAAGATGGAGTGGCGTAGAAATCTGTTTGAATGGGAGAAATCTCAAGTTTGCCTTCTTTTTTAGGAGATTCAAGGGTTAAGTTTTGTTGTGGATTTTCACGATACTTGGTGTTGGAAAGGTGGTGGTTCTGCTGAATTCTCGGTTAAATCCGCTTATGGTGTGTTAAGGGGAGAAAGCAATGGGGCTTTGTCGATTTTTTACAATCTTTTTTGGAACATTAAGGTTTTGCCTGCGGCATAGATTTTGGCGTGGAAGGTGTTGGAAAATAAGATTGCTACTAAAGTTAACTTGGCTCGATGCGGGGTGGTGGTTGATAGTATTATGTGTTGTTTGTGTGGTTCAAAAGAGGAGTCTACTAATCATTTATTTTTTGACTGTAGAATTGCTTGGTTAATGTGGACTCAGTGTTTCTCGTGGCTAGAAGTGTCTTCGACTACTCCTGTTGAACCTCTCGCACATTTCATTCAGTTTTGTGATGCACCTAAGTCTATCATTCCTGTCTTGGGAAGCGTGTGGATCTCGGTGGTTAGTGAGATTTAGCGACATAGAAATAAGGTCATTTTCAAAGGTGGTGTGGTGGATCACTCTGAGATTTTTACTTTGGCTTAATTGAAAGCTTGGTCCTGGGTAACTTCCAAAATTCCTTCTGCCTGCTTCTCTTTCTCCGACTGGTGTCTTGCCCCGTTATCTTGTTTGAATTCTTTATAAGTTGCCCACTTCTGGGCTAGATTGGCAGGCTTTACTTTGTGGATGGTTGTTGGTTTTGAGGATGGTATGTTGGTTGTTGGTTTAGGAGGGTATGGTTTGTTGCTATGGTGGCTGCGACTTGGTGTTTTATAATGTGGTTTTGTTGGACACTGTTGTGTCAGTCTGGTTTGGTGCTTTAGTTTTACTGTACCTTAGTCCTTTTTGTTAGGAGCTGGTTATTTTTCCTTTGTTGGTAAGGAATGCTTAAGGATATGTGCTTTTATTTTATAGTTTGTATAAGGGTTGAACCACCCTGAATTGGTTCTATTTATTTTATTTTTTATTGCTGATAAAAAAAAACAATTTCAGCTGACTATGAATTAAGCTAAAATTTATAAAATTTAATGGAAGTAGTTATACTTTTTCAGATATTTAATTAATGTATTTTTCGATTATAAGTTTCTGTATTGTTTATTTATTTTATTAATAATTATGAAAATAAGTGTAATTAAATTATGAAAACAAGTCTAATTAAATTAAACTATGAAAACAGATTTAATTAAATTATGAAAATAGATTTAATTAAATTATAAGATTAAATTAAGAAAATAGATTTAATTAAATATTATAATATATAATGTTTGAATTATAACATCAATAATAACATTAAAATGTTAAAATAATTACAACAATTTTAACTAAGTCATATTAATTAGAGTATATTGAAAATGAAAAACGAGAAAAAAATTGACACTTTAGTATTGAAATAGTTGAGTGCCATGGTTGAAAATAAAGAGTAAGAGAATTTTAAATTGATGAAGGATGGAAGAACTCATTTGTTTATAATAAATGAGAAAATTAAATTTGCTATAAAACATTGAGAAGCCAAAATGACTTATTAACTATGATAGACAGCTGAATCAAGAGTAGATTTTTTTCACAACTATGTCTCGTATATTGAAATATCATAGTTAATGTAAATATTGTACGAAATTATATTAAAAAATGTTCAATTTAACCCAATCAAATATATTTGTAATTTTTATATAATTATCAAGTTTTTAGTCTTTATAGACCTTCATCTTTGATATTCATCATTGAACAAATGATTTCTTTATTTCTATAATGTAATACTTCTTAATCACTAATATAATTAGTAAAAAGTTAAATAACCATGTCAAATAATATTTACTAAAGTTTATGGAACAAAATCATGCTTTCAGAAAATTTTATAAATTCACATTATATATTATTTGTCTATTTTTAGAATAAAAAATTACAAATTCTAGAAAGATTAAAATTAGGAAAAAAGTTTAGAGAAATATAAAATAGAAATACACAATTCATAAGAACTAAATATAATAATTTTAAATTTTATAGAGATAAAGCATAAAGGAGTCTGAATACTGATGATGAAAGGGGAGGTCCACTGTGGCATATTTCAAAATACAGTTAAAAAAAAAAAAGAAGCCTTAGTACAACTCATGAATGTCAGACTCAAACTTTTTCTTGGTATGAATTAATGCATTGGAGAACTTTAGAAAATGCTATTTATTTGGTAAATGTATTAACAGATTTTATTTTATTTTTTTAAATCAACAATAAAGAATATATTGAAAATGGAATTACTATTTCAACCCAATGTAAAAAACAACCTGAAAAAAAAAACAGCAAAAGTCTAACTGAAAATTAATCTGTTAAGTATATTCTCATTATTTTTCTATAAGTTTATCTAAATTAGATTAAAATTTCTCTGTTCAACCATAATTTGTTTGTCTTATATAAAGAACATTATTGAAAATCTACGTTCAAGTTTAACCGAATTTTTCTTCCATGTATTATAGTCCAAATCCAAGAATAATTCTACAACGAGAAATAGTATTCTCCAAAATAACATACAACATAAAATATGAATTAATTTATATACAAAATATCCCATAACAAATAATGATATCTAGTAAATTTTATGTAAATTGTTCTTCTTTTTTCTTTCTTTCTAAAAAATACCACTATCTTTTCTCTTCTCTTTTTAAGGTATTGATTATGACTACATTTTTTTCACTTTTAAAATATTGAGCATAACTTTTTCACTTTTAAAATATTGAGCATAATTTTTGTGTACTATAATTTTGAGTAAAATCCACTATTTTTAGACAAAATTTATATAATTAGATAAAACTCTATCAGAATCATTACTTAAATATAATTTTAAATACATTTTTCTCTCATCTTGATCTTGACTATTTACAAAGATTCTGACCTTATTAATAATAATGCAAATGAAGAATTAGAGCATGTTGAAATATGAAAAGTCATGTTGAAGAAAGAATGGACGGTCTTACTTGTTACACCCATTAGATGGTCTTCCCAAAGCATCTATTGATGGATTCTCCATTTTAGGAAAGGAATATATTGGTTTGACAATTTTTTACATTATGAGGAAATAAGAATCGAAATCAACTCAATCATATGCAAAGAGTTTCTCTCAATTTCTACTCTTTTGCAAAACACGTAAAAAAGAGTAAATATTCTTCGAAAATATTATTCAAGTAAATCTTTTGAAAGATTTTTCGAAGTGACACTCTAGGCTTAATTATAATTAATGTGCAAATCTAAATCAAGTTTGGAACAATACATTTGGAAGAAAAGCGAGAATGAGATCAGGAATTGATAAAGAAAGAGAATATAAGTTTAATAAATTGAAATAGAAAAATAAAATATTTGATAATTGCTCAAAAATATCCTGAGAAAGATTTTGAATTCGATTTTGTACAAAGAAAAGAAGATTATAAAAAAAACTTCAAAGGAAGAACATGGACATTGAGTTTCATAGTAGAAGTAAACCTAGATTTATTTTTCTTTTGCTTTTGTCTTTCTTGTGGAAGGCTAAAATTTCAGGATTGATTCTTTTATAATTCCCAATTAAGTTTTAAGGTTTTGATTAATATAAGTTTCGTGTTTCAATTCTCTGTAACAGTTTGTTTTAATCTTTTGGTCTTTCTGAAATCTGATTTTTGTAAAAAGTTGTTATCAAATGCATGTTGAGGGTTCAATTCTTTTCACTAATTTAGATTTCTTGATTAGTTCACATTGTTTTTATCAATCTTTTGGACACATGATTTAAGAGGTAAAAGAAAAAATCTCATAAAAAGAATACAAGTGAGGTATTGAATACATCAGTAGATGCATACTTTACTGATTTGGTTGAATTTGACTAATGCGTGATTGATTTAGTTTACCTTGTGTGAGGATTGAAGGATGATAATATTTAGATAACCTTTGAAGTATTCATTGGTGGAAGAACTCACTTGGTTCTTATTTATCTTACAATGTCTTATATTCTCCTACTAAACAATCACAAGCTCCATTTACTTTAGTGTTATTGTTAACTTTTATTGCTTGTACATATGTTTTTAATACTGATTATTTGATTTATTATTAGATTTGTTGAGAAATGACTTAGGATCATTTGATCATAATTATACTATCATCACTTTGGTGTTAGACGGTCTAACATTGTATTAGACTTTGCACTGAAATATATACTTCTTTTGATTTGAATGCAAAACGACTGTTATCAAATGAATCAAATGTTAGTCTCTAATATGCTATCTACTTAATACAATGAAAGATTAAATTGATATTCTCTATTAAATATTTATTTCATACTTAAATTTATATATTAATATATAATTAAAACAATGAATTAGACATTGGATCATGATAGAATCATGATTTTGTTTATAGTCATAACCATATGAATTTATTATGAGATTGATTTATATAGAATTATTTTATGTTGGATAGTTCATACTTACTTTCTCTTGTTGTATTTAAAACCTTTTCAGACTCTACTTTGTACATGATTAAATAAGATTACAAATAAAAAATTTATCAAATATAAAATTAGTAGACTTTATAGATGTTTATATATATTCTTTTGAAAACTATATCATGTTTATATCATTAAATAAGATTACAAATAAAAAAATTATCAAATATAAAATTAGTAGACTTTATAGATGTTTATATATATTCTTTTGAAAATGCTTTTCCTTTTATTTTTAATCTTGTATTAAATAATACTATATCATGTTTATATCATATTGGGTTATAGTTATACGAGAGGTGTTATTGTTTATATTTGATGGAGATCCAATTGAACGCATTGGAGAAACTATCTATAACATGCAGTGAGTGAATCCAAGAAGGTTCTAGAATATTTCTCGTCTTAATGTTATAAACACCATAGCCTCATTCAACCAAACCTAATTCTTCAATACGCGTATCACCAAAGACAAACAACATTAAAAATTATAAAAAGGTATTTTTATGATAAAATTAACCAAAAATTAAATTCTTAAAATTTGTCTTTTTTGCGCAAGAAAATGTTATAATACATTATTTATAATGTTGTTTATATAAATATTATTTTTACATATTATTTATATAAATCATTTAGACAAAACTTATAATAATAAGTTTTAAAGAATTTATATAAGAAAAATGTTAAACACTTGACATAAAATGAAAATAATTTTTACGTGAGTTCAATTATTATCTTATCAAAATTAAATATTTCTCAAACACAACAACAAAATCATTAAATAGAAATTAATTTTTGAAAATAAAATAATTAATCACTATATTAACTAGATTATATACTATTTTAGAGAAAAAAAATTATTAATATCTAAATTATTTTATAGTATTAATAAATGATTTTTAAATTAATATATAATTAACTATCAAAATTTTAGCTATTATTTTAAAACTTAAGTAGTTGATAGTTAAAACATTGATAACTAATTAGATATTAAATTAAAAATTATTTATTAATAATAGAAATTAATTTATATATTAATAATTTTATAGTCTTTAAAATAATATTTAATTTAGTTAATATAATGATTAATAATTTTTTAAAATTAATTTTTATTTAATAATTTTCTTACAGTAAAAAAATCTTTTGATAGTTATAAGTAATTTGCACATACAATTTGTTAATTGTAAGCATTAGAATATGTCTTTTTTTTTTATGTGTAGACTATTAATTTGATATATTTATAGTTTTAGAATATGTTATGCCTTACTTTGGAGAATTTTTTATTTGTATATGGAAATTGTGAAATAGGTATTATTTTGGGAAATTGTTATAATATTAATAGTATATTTGTTTTTTTGAATCGAAAGAAAACTCATTTGAGATGTTTGAAACACTAATGTAAAATATAGGTTTTATGTTCAATTATTATGGATTGACCAAATACATGACATAGTAAATTTAACATTACTTTAATTCAGGAAAGACATCTGAGGCACGTGTCCCATATATTCATTTTCTTTTTAAAATTGAATCCATTTCGAAGAGTTTAACCACAGCAATCCTATAAGAAAAATATTGTTATCATGTGCTTTTGCTATTGATTTTTAAATTTGTGTTCAAAAATTGAATTTTTTTTTCAAAAATAAAGTAGACTCTATTTTTTTCAAAGTTTAAAATTATAAGAACTAAATTATTATTTTTTTTTATCAGCAAGAACTAAATTATTTTAGTCGTAAGAGTAAATCTTTTCAATAGTTTAAAAATCTTTAATTCTCATATTTAGACTTAATTACATGGACTAATTATAAAAAAATTATAAGGATTAAAATATATATCATAGTCCCTAAGATTAAAATATAAGACCTAAAAATTAAAAAATGATGTTGGCACAACAAGTTTAATTCATTAGTCCCTAGAATTAAATTATCTCCATTAGACAAAATGAACTTATCCAACTTCTAAGTAACTTTTGAAACTACAAGACAAAGAAATTTTTTAATTTTATAATATTAGTAATCCTTAGAACTAAATTATCTTATTTCACTGTAAGAATTTGATTCGTTAACTTCGATAATGGCATAAGAATATGGAAAAACACAACCACATTTTTTAATCATGGTACTAATTTGATAAAGTGTGTAATCTTAGTAATAATTTGACAAAGTGTGTATGAGAATTAATTGATGCTTCAGAATATATGTACATTTAATTGATACTTTGTACTTATGTTAGTAATTTTATTGATGTAACATTTTGTATGCACAAGTCAACCTTATTTTCATAATGATTAAATATTAACTATTTATATTAAATATTGAATTATCCATTTAAATTATTTTTAAGAGTTTTTCATGTTTTTCATTATTTAGGATGTTGTTTAACTTACATGATGACATGGTAAAAGTTAATGATGATTCTATAAGTCAACTTTTGATCACATTTTCATGGTTAAGGCAAAGATCTTTGCAATTACAGATGCATTAGAAATCATGGAGAGAAATTATGTTAAACATTTATGAAATTACAACTACGAGTAATGTAAGTTATATTTTTTTTTTAGTTGTGTTTTCTAATATTTTAATTTTAATATATTTGCTTCATTTGTTTCGTATAGGGAAAGTGAAGGTATATAGATTTCTTAAACCTCACTCCATTTAGTTTTTTCATAGATCGATGTGCTAGTTGTTATTTTGTAATAATGTAATTAATTTGTTTTCTTCATTTATGGGGTTTCATTTAGAGTTAATTGATCTTATGTGTAGAAACTAAGTTGTATGATTTTGTTAATTAAATCACAAACCTAATAATAAAATGAAAATTTTATTACAAAGGAGTTTCTTATGTTTTTTCAAAAAAAAAAAAATATATAGTATATGTTGTTTAAATTATTATGGTTGCAATGACGTATTTAATCTAATGGTGACACTCTCGTAAGTTAGTAAAAATGATGTATTTTCTAATTCTATTGTACTTCATCAAGTAAGCACTAGTCGTAAGTCAACAAATATGTGGTGGTTGAAAAATAAAATGGAAATGAAAACTATGTAAAAAATGAATATAATAAATAAAGAAAAAGTCTAAAATGGAGAAATAGAAAATTATTTTATATTTCTCTTAAATAAAATATTTAATAGTTATTTATTTTGATTTATATTTGGTGTTTGTGATAATTCTCTGTTTTTTTCCTTCTTTTCATACATATCTACAAGAATTGACGCGCAAAGGTATGGACGTACGTACGCGTTTATTTGATTAAATCGATGCACAATGTCTTACGTTAGAATGCCTGTCACACACGTTTGCCCTTCTCATGTGTCTCATGCCCAACATTCAATATAACAGTTATAGCCTTAATTGCTTTATATTGAAAAAATCATTTTTTTAACACTCTAGAACCTATTAACATCTATAAAGTGAGAAATAAAATAAGTATAATTATAATAAACAATGTGATATGGTACAAAAACTAAAAAATTATGAGCGTCAATACAATATGTAGAAAAATCATAATCTTTTAATTTTTTTTCCATGTTTTAAATAACGATGTTTACCAAACTTTATCATTAATATATATATATATATATATATATATATATATATATATATATAATGTAAAATTTCTTCTAAAAGCGTGGGGTCTTTGAAAATTCTATGATAAATGTGTTTTTTTTATATGATAGTTAAAAGTTTAGTATAGAAAAAATGTTATTATTCTTTAATAATCTTATATCATTTAGGAGTTGAGATAAATATTATTTAGAAATCGAGATAAATATCGTTTAAGAGTCGAGATAAATGACAGTTTAGATATATCTCTTTCATAAATGAAATAATTATTATCGATTAAGTATTTTATATCTTTTGTTGTTATTTAATCTAGATTAATCTAATCTAGAGTGTATAGATTTTTCCTTTTTCTTTCATACTAACCAAGTTTTACTAGGCCCACACGTTACATTAATAGTGTCATCGTATTCCATTATTCAAAAACTTTGCTTTCGTTGAAAATGATACATAATTTCACTCTAACAAATACACATTCTTTCTCCATTTCAGACAGAACAGAGTTTAATTTCTTAACATGAAAACAAAGTTGGAATATGAGAGCACAAAAGAAAAGTAGCAATGATACTAAACAATAAGATGTGGGACCCGAAGAAGACTAGTGTGAGTTGAAAAGTTGTAGAGAATATAATGAGAACATTGCATAGTTATATCCATTTTTGGTTATTCAGTATAGACAGATAAATCTGCACTTCACTAATGATCTGTTTGATTATGGAAACAGGTCTTGCCCCTTTGCATACGCGTTCACGCAAACTTAGCAAGTACCAACCTTGTACAAATTAACAATCTTTTGGTCTATCTATTCTTAATTGCAAAGGAAAAACAAGGGTAGTTTTGCCACTCCATCCACGTAATTCCGAAGATCAAGTCACAGTCATAGCTACTACCTTCATGCACCTTCCTCACACATTCCCAAACATCTTTTTCACATCTCTGATATCTCATATCTCATATCTCTTATCTCTATATATTTAAGAGTGTAGTGTCTTCAAATTCTCATGTATATTCCCATTCTTTCCGACAATTCCCATTAATATGAAGAGAATCAGAGAAGAGGGTGAGTTAGAGAACATGAGTAACTGTTTGATGCTGTTGACCAAAGTTGGTGTGAGTGAAACCAACCCAGCATCAAAGGGTAGAGAGTTAAGGGACAGTGATATTGGTGATTTCAAGTGCAAAACTTGCAGTAGAAGGTTTTCTTCTTTTCAAGCCCTTGGTGGTCACAGAGCAAGTCACAAGAAACCAAGGCTTATGATCACAGATCTTTCGTGCCATCATCACACGTTACCTAGTCCAACCACGAAAGAGCAACCTAGGATGCACCCATGTCCCATTTGTGGGCTTGAGTTTGCCATTGGACAAGCCTTGGGAGGGCACATGAGAAAGCATAGAACTGCCATTAATGATGGTTTGTTGAAGCGTAGAGATTCGGATTCTTTGTCCATTCTGAAGAAATCTAAAGATGGTGGAAGGTTGAATTTGTGTTTGGACTTGAACTTGATGCCGTTGGAGGATGATGATCTTAAGCTCAATCTAAGGACACCCGTTCTTAATTGTTTCATTTGATTGCAAATTTTGTACTTAACTAAATTCTTTTTTCCTTACATTTTTGTGTATTTTTCGTAATTTATTATTATGCGTATGAACCTACTTGTAGTTCATTTTGTAGTCTTATCGTGTTTATATGAAACTTCTTAGTTCTTATGCAGATTTTCTGAGAGTAGGTCCTAAACGTAATCATTTTTCCCTGGCAATTGTTATTACATAAAGCAGCAATTTTTTATCCATGAGAGAGCATGGATTACAAATACTATGAATGTGATTATAACGTAGTAGCTCAAACACAGGTACATAACTTCAGTGTGTCCCACGTTTTTTATAATTATAAAAACAATGAGAAATTAATTATCATAATATGCCTTTTATCATAATGGTTCAATGTCATTTATATGTGTATTTTTGTTTGAGTAACACTATTCTAACAAAAAACATCTACAATCTAAACCAAAGAAAAATATAGGAAGAGAAGAAAAAAAGTGAGATATGATCAATGATGAGACGGACACACTTAAAAAGAAAAAATAAAATAGTGTTTTAAATAATATTGTTAAAATATGTTATTTTGTGTTTATATTTTCTAATGTTTGTGATGTTTAAAAGTTGACGATTTTGCATCCAATCATGTGTGTGTGTAAACATTTGTAATTTTAGTTTCTAAATAGTGAAATGTTATCATAGTAGTAATTGAAATTAAAAATAAAATAAAATTTTATTAATCAATTCTTTATGAAGAGACTCTCATTCATATTCATTACTTGGAGACTTTAGGGGCTGATATAAGCAATTAAGAAATTACTCTCAATCCAAAACTTGAAATAATAAACTTCTAACCTATACTTAAATTTCTATAACAAACTTAGACATGTAATTATCAACCTAACAACTAACATGTATCATCAGATATCAACAAAGTTAGTGAATAATTAATAAAAAAAAAAACTAACTTAACTAGAAAAGTTAATGTTAAAAATTAATATTCTTTTTAATTTCAAAATCTGATAATTTTTTGATAAAATAAAAGTTGATTAATTCCATATATATATATATGCATATGTGTCTTTACAAATACTCATAAATATTAGTAAAAATTTAACTAAATAATGTCTTTAACTCAAAAAGAAAGATAAATATTAAATTTGTATGTGAAAATAAAAATCTTTCCCTTATAAAGAGGTCATGAAATAGGTAGACTAAAGTGAGAATAAGCATATTTTGATGGGAAGAAAGTTGTATTTAAATTGTTTGGAAGGAGCTCATCACAATGGGTTAAAAAAAAATTGTATTTAAATTATTCTCTATCTCAACTCTTAAACGATGTGAGACTATTAAATGTACTAAAATACCTACCTCGATTTATTAAGAAAAAAAAATATATTTTAATTATCTTTTTATTTTAACTCTTAAGCAATATGGAATTATGAAGAAACTCCTAAGAGGAGGATTAGTGTTAATTGGACTTTAATTCACATATTACAATAAATATGACTCTTCGGGAATCTTCCACTTGTCGTTTTAGATATTTTACTTAAGAGATCTAGCTTTGGTAGCATAGGCTCTATGTTTGTCTTTATTATTCATACTGCCAAAAAAAATGGAAAGGACTCTTCAAACTTGATTGCATTTTAGTTATATATTATTAACAGTTTATTTTTTATGATACTAAAGCATCATTGAAAATACAATACCAAATTGCCTAGTAAAAATAAAATAAGTCGAATGAAGGGAGTATAACGCAACCTACAATCAACTAAATAGTGCTTATTTCTTAATGAGAAGTTGATTTTGTTGAAAAATAACTCAATAAACACTTAGTTTCTGTTATAAGAGATCGTTATATATGTAAAATTTATCATTGAACTGACAAACTAAAAAAATAGCCTACTCGTGGATTTAATTAAAACACTTTTTCATTAAACATATTGTAATTTACAGCACGTTATTTTTTTGTGGTTAATAGAACATACAAAACATTCTTAAACTCGATACCTTTTCTCCAAATTTCTCGTTTGGTGACAAATATATAGGTGATCACGCGATGGATAAAAAATTAATAATCAGTAAAAATGCCGGAAACTCTCATGCAACATTTACGATGACCTCCCTTTTAGTTTTCATAAATAAAATGGAATAATTTTGTATTCATGGAATATAAAATGTTGTTAAGAGCAGATATATACACAAGTACCTAAAATATTAAAGAGCAAGAAAATACTTTCTTAGTAATATTTAACATGAAATAGCAGGTATAATTATTTAAACTAAGAACTGTGTCAATATAATTTATTACGTTTTAAAGAATATTATAAATGCAATTAACCATTCAAAATATCAACGATCATTGGATTTGAGGCCCAACCAAACAACACAAGGCGCAAAGACAATCATATCTAGCTTTGAATTAATATATAATAACATCTAGGAAAGAAACTATAAAAGAATGACAGCGTGAAATGCAAAGCACGAATCATCATCAATTTATCATCATACATGTATTTTCCTCCTTCCTTCTTGTTCTTGCCTCCTCAACCACAGCAAGCTGACTTTTGTGCAACTTGCCCAGCCGTTGCCTGATCTTGTTGGTTGATTTTAATTCCTGCTGGCTGCAATGAAAATATGGCGAGACATTCAAAATGATGGAGAAAAAGATATGAATACAAATATACTTCTCCTAGAATTCAAGGAAGATGAAATTCAAATACCTCTGACTTAGAGTCGGTGTCAGCAAGCCTTTGTTTTATATCTTTTGCAATCGAGAAGAAAACTTCCTCCACGTTTAGATTTGTCTTTGCACTCTGCAATAGATTTTTTTTTCAGTAGGTGATAATAACAAAAATTAAGGAACTTTCCACATTTTAATGTATACAACACTTACTGTTTCAAAGAATTTGATTCCGTACTCATCGGCCAGTGCTTGGCCCTTGGAGGTAGGCACGGCCTAGAAATAAAAAGCAGACATTTATCAATCCAAAAATCTCATATCTGACAAATATTAGAGGACAGGAAGAAGTTACTAATACAATTAATGGCGACAATCAGAAGTCAATCCCTTATTCGCTCAACCTCAAACATAAATGTTTCATTCACTAACGGTCTAAGACGTGATTACTTTAACACCATGAAGCATGTTTGTTTAAACTTTTGGATTGGCAAACAGATGCTCAGATGAGCAGACACCAGTTTAAAATAAAAGTGGTTTCATGGTTAAGTGTGCAAAGATGAATTGGTGCGTGGGTTAAATCTCAAACAAACATGCTGCATTATTGTGCAACCAACTCTGGCATAATAGTGAGAAAAAGGTATATTTGAAGATAATAATGGATCATTTCTCTAGTTCCATTGAGTTGGATCTGATCAAAATAGGTGCATCGAAGTTCCTAGATAACTCGAAGAGAAAGGTCCCAGATGTTTGCATACCCTTTTGCTTTCATCCATGTCGGCTTTGTTCCCCACCAGTATTTTGTTAACATTGTCTGAGGCATGCTGCTCAATGTTACGAATCCAATTCCTGATATCTGAAATTGGTGTAAGCTGGGTCATATTCCATGAGGAAGCCTTTGAAGAGAAAAAGACATCTCCAACTTTTAACCAAAAAAACAGATGGAAACTTACTGTTAAATGAAGATTCATCTGTAACGTCATAGACTAGCAATATGCCCATAGCACCACGATAGTAAGCTGAAAAAATAGAAAATTCCACAAAGGGTTGGCATATTATAAAGTACTTGACAGAAACTCAAACTGGCACAAAGATTGGAAATCAATGAAGAATATAAAAGAGGCTCACCAGTAGTGAAAGTCATTTTAGATAATTCAAATAGAGGCTCACCAGTGATTATCACGTATTCACATTAATCACTAAATCCACAGGGACACGTACCCAAAAACTATTTTACTCGTATATTTTACATGGTTGGCAATCAAGAAACTTGAACCCAGACAGCAAGCGAGGACTGTTTTATTTTAAGACTTCGGCATGGGATAAATCTGCCTATATATGGTTTTGTAGCCGATCCCAGGCTTGGTAATGGAAGAGGATCATGTTAGGTCATTAGAAAATCGTGGATATACTAAATATGGATCACTCACAATAGAGTTTTGCTAATGGTAGGTCATTTCCCAGATCTAATGCGTTGTATAGCTAAAGTCCAGTGTAAAATAAGTCAGGTTCACTGCATTAGCATCCAGATGTAAATGAAAAAAAGTTCTCACATTTTTCTATAGAGATAAGGGTAAGGAGACGTTCAAAAGTGCTTCATTTGGTTTGCTACTAATTTGAAGTTTGATTAACATCAAATGTGCCTACGAGTACGGAGTTAGAAACTACAGGATTTAAACTTTGTCAAAAGGTTTTAGGCTAAAAGATAAGAAATCTGCGGTATCCAAACAAACAAACAAAAAGTATATGCAATAACTTTGACAAGGTATCAAAATTATACAAAGGAGAGAAGAGATGTTGTGAATGAAGCACGGTCTAAAGTTTTTTATGTGTTTTAAGAAAGAATTCAGAACAAAAAAAAATAGAGAACATAAGACCTATAAGTTTGTCAAAAATAAAGAAAAACAAGAGATTTGTATCAAGTGATATGTATTAAGGATGAAAAGGAGAAAGTTTAAGTCATAGATCAAAATATCAAAAACAGGTGAGAGATTAGTTTTTCAATGATGGACAAGAATCACCTCATAATAAAGGACTAAAAATCCAAAAGGAGGGACACAATTGGGTTTATTATTGTAGTGCTTGGATTGCAAAGGCGCAAAAGTTCCCTAAGAGGATGCATAGTGGTAAAGTTGTTGATCTAGAGATGATACACCCTATCTATAGACTGTTAGAAAGTGTGTAGGAGAAGAACATTTAACTCACTAAGAGTTGAAGGTATAAGAAAATGTCACATTAGTGGAGGAAGCACTTTGATTCCTATACTTAAGAACGATAGAGACACTTCAGAGTCGTATTAACCACAGTTTACATAAATATAAAACTTACTAGTCATACATCAAATTATGAAAAATAAAGTTATTAGGCATAGATAATAAAAGAAACTTTGGAGATTTGCAACATAAGACTAAATTCCTTTTTACGAGAGTTTATGAGAAGATATTGAAGCAAAGGAAAAACTTACATATGATAATTATAAACTTGGAAAAAGCTTATGGTTGATCGAGAGAAGTGTTGAGAAAGAGTTTGGAAAAGAAAGATGTTAGTGTGACTTATATCCGAACTATACAAGACATGTATAATGAGGTGACTATTAGTATGACAACTTCCAGAGGTGAGATTAAGGACTTCCCAAGAGGGATAAGATTACATCAAGGTTGAGCCTTAAATCCTCAGTTATTCAATCGAGTCTTTGATGTGCTTACCAAGAGTGACATAGTTTTGATTGAGAGATTAAGGAAAACAGTTAACTTTAGACATGGGCTTTGGTGACAAACTTTCAACAGACAGTATTTACTTAAGTAGGTTCAAGATAGAGTATATATGCATTATAATTTTAGAAAGATATGAAGAATATGACTTGGAAGTAAAAGAGAGAGAAGTCATACCAGAGGTATCTATGTTTAAATATCTAGGATCAATACATTAACACGATTAAGAAATTAATGAAGATGTCGCCCACAAGATACAAGCAGGATGACTAATTGGAGAACAAGATACAAGTTTTATAGAATCCGTATAATTTATGGTAGTTTATGTTAAATTTTAAAAGGAGAACAAGAAAAAATGCGAGAGTACCAAAATGAGAATGCTAAGATGGATGTGTACTATGTCAATAAAGGATAATATGAAAATATTGCACCAATTGAGGAAAAGATGACAAAAAATTCGTTAAGGTGATTTCGACACATGAAGAAAACATTCATGGAAGCACTAAAAGTGTGTAGATTGCATGTTTTGGAAAGGAAGAGAGGGAGACCAAGAAGGACACTGGAGAAAATTGTTAAGGGAGATCTCATGGTAAATAATGTATCTGAACATTTGGCCTTTAAGCATATTGAATGGTGTCGTGTGATCCCTGCAACTAACTTCAACTAGTGGAATAAGACTTTTCTGTTACTAGGCAAAGGATAATTTTTTGGGCTAAATTGTTGGTTAAAGAATTATCATTGATTTTGAACTCTGAACTTCCCATTATAGTCAGTCACGTCCTTTTTGGGATTTGGTTCTAATCAAGTGAGGAGGAGCACATCAACGTTGAAATTCTAATGAAATGCATGCACGTGTATAACATAATAACAAAACCAGTTGATGTTAAAAATCTCAACCATTGACTTTTTAATCAGCATTATAACTACATTCTAACTCCTAAACTGCACTCTCCTTATAACGGTTGGGGTTTTTTACCTTTCAATGACACTAGTACCTATAACCTACAAGGATTGTAAATCTTACCAGTTGTAATTGTTCGGAACCGCTCCTGACCTGCAGTATCCCAAATTTGGAGCTTGATCCGTTTTCCATCCTGCTCAATGGTTCTTATCTTAAAGTCAATGCTGCACCGGGAGGGTAGACCTAGTGATGTTAAGGAAACTTCTGGAACACAAGATTCTGCAATTTTAGTCCGAAATTGTGAAAACTCACCCTATGGTTGTGATGAAACTAGTTGTGAAAGAACCATCGGAGAATCGTAGAAGGAGGCAACTCTTCCCCACACCTGCAACCAATAACATAAAAGGGTTCGTGAAAGAAATTAAGGAAATTGTACACAATGCACCTCTCTTGCAATTTCTAGCTACAGTATTTTTCATTTATTTATGCAAGTACTAATATTCTATTCATTCATCCTCTAACAAAATAAAACAGAGAGGGTGGAAGGATCTATATCTATTGCATATATAATGAAAAGTTCGTGTCAAACGCCACTGAAGTCATATGGGTTCGTTCTTGTGGAGTAAGCAGATTAAAAGTGTGCACAAAAACAAAGCTCAAAAGCAACTTCCGATACCACGCTTTGGGTCTGTTTTTTTCCACTAAATAACTACTCAAAAAACAAAAACTCTCTTAAGAAGTTGCAAATAAAAGGTGGCTATTCTGTAGAATTACCCAAACACGCGTCCAAATTTAGTACATATGGCACTGAAACAAACAAATGTCAAGGTACAGAGAGACCTAACTACATACCATAATAAGGAGAATTTGTCCAACATATACATACTATGATCAAACAAAATTTGCAATTCAACATCGTGATCGTATCGCAGTAACAGAAATAATGATTCAAACACTCGCACAAGCTAGATCACGAAAAGATTCAAACTCTAAAATAAATCAAATACACTCGCGAGAAAATCCATTTCAACAAATCCAGATAAAAAGAAATGTTAAGCAGAGAATCAGCTCATTCGTTCGCAGAGAATTGCAATGTTATTTCTGCTTTCTCATTAACACTGGAAAAAAATCGAGAAAAATAAAGAGAAATCGCGAGAAAAGAGGAGAGAGGGTGAGCAACCTACCACTATCGCCGATCAAAAGAAGCTTTATGAGATAATCGTAATCCGCACGAGCCCTTGCCGGTGGAGCCGCCATCAACTTCAATCGATGAATCTCTCACGATTTCAAAACTATATGTACGTGTATTCCCAAGTATCTGCATTCAATCCCAAAATAAAATTAAAGGAAAAACAGAAAATAATGAGAACGCAAAAAGTAAAAATGAAATGCATGAGAGAGAGAGAGAGAGAGAGAGTACCAGATCCGAAATGGAAAGGAAAATGAGAGGGAGAAGGGATCTCCAAAGTTCAACGGAAGGACCGCGGAGATTTTTAGAGAGAGAAAGAAAGAAGAAGAGCGATGTTTAATTTTGTTGCTTTTATTTTATAATAAAAAGTTTGGGAATTTTTTTATTGACCAGAACAGAAGGATTAGGGTACAACCTGAAGTTCTTTTTTACAACCTTCAACTTCGGACCCTTCCCCCGACTATAGTGGCACCTTTTTTTTTTTTTTAACACTGTTTCCTCTACTATTATATTATTAATCCATTATAATTATTTTTTATACATATATAATTCACAACTATCATATACATCTTCAGTCACGCCATCAATGATAAAATCAAAGATCTTAATTAATTTCAAATTGGTCACCCTCCCAAATAAAACAAATCTTAATTATAAAAAATAATATTTTTAAAGGCTAATTTTTTTTAAAATATAAATAAAATTTTATTATATGGGTTCAATATGTTATTCATCCTTATATTTTTTTACAAAATTGATTATCATTCCTAATCTAAACTTCTTATATATCTATAATAAAAAAGATATTGAAATAGATTTTTATCATTTTTTCTTACACGACAGATAAATTTTTAATATGAATTAAGATGTTAAAATATATGATGTTGACTTATCTTTAATGTATATTATAATTTTATAATAAAATTTAGTCTGAAAAAATCGTTTATTACATTAAAAGAATCATAACTAAGAACTCATTTTAATAAATTTTGCACATAAGTATCTAGGAATTGATAAAAAAACTATAAATATTTAAGAGATATAAAATTTGGATTAAAAAAAAATTAATTTAACGTAAAAATATGAAAACATATTTAATTTAAAAATTAATTTGATGTTATAAAACGAAAAACATATTTAATAGGTGTTAATGTTTCGTAAATATTTAAATTTTTTTCCAATAAATAGTTTTTTCTGTATTTCCTTTTCAAATTCTATATTGAAAATAAAGTTTAAAAACTGTTTTGAGAATAAGAAACACACTACTGTGCCTTCCCCACCATTGTGGCAGGATCTGATGAGAACAGCTAGAAAATTCTAAAGACAAAAAAGCCAACAACAAAGCTTTCTATTTTATAATTTTGAAATAGCATCTAGTGTGAATATTTAATTTATATTCCAAATTGTCCAATAAAAAATGTTAAAGACGTTGGGTACAGGTGGCGTTAAGTGACTTGCTTTGTTCTGTGCCTTAGCATTGCCAGCTACTTTAGAATATCCATCTTAAGCCGTTAATTAACTGTCAACAGCTTTATATCAATTTCTTATTAAAGCCACAAGAAAATAATCCATATATGTTTTATACATTTTTAATTTAATCTTAAAACATATGCAAGGTTTTAGATGAGAAACAAATTTTTAGCATTAATTATATTGTAATATTAATGATAAATCAATATAAAATATTTTAACATCCTAATTTATTATAAAAATTTATTTATCACGTAAAAAAAATCTATAATAATGGATTCTGATTGTTTGTTTTACTACAAATATTAAGAAATTTAAAATTTAAATTAAGATTGAAAATCAATTTTAAATAAATATCATAAGAAAAAAATATATATTTAACTCAGTTTAAGTTCTCTTAAAAAAAATTAATTCATACATAATTTAGTTTTTACTAATAAAAAAAACTCATTAATTTTTTCTTAAAAAGTGTTTTTTTAGAAAAAAAAATTATAATATTTCTTACAAGTGGATCTACGTACGTCCATGCAAATGATATTTCCTACAATGAAAACGAAATTTAAGAGTAATTTAAAGAGTCTTAAATTGGTTCACTCTGACCATATCAATAATGACTCAGAGACACTTAAAATATTATTGCCAAAACAATGACCTTGTCAAGTTGAGTACCAATTCTTGTTTCTTGCATTTTAAGGAAACAGCGTTTAACTGGGTCAGATTTTTCAGACATTAAGATTTCAAAATATCTTCTGGAACACTGATAAATGATGCTATTATTAACTAAATTATTATATACCTAAGTCTTCTGCAGAAAAAATATTAAAATCCCAAAAGCAAAAACACAGCTTGCCAACATTATATGTTTTAATGAACTCTAAATTTAATAAATTTAAAATAAATTGAAAATATACAGTTGTGTTTTGCTTAATAAATTTAAATTTTATTTTCCAATTTTGCAGTTGATTTTTTTAGTAAATGAAAATATAAATGAGTTTAATTAGGATATGTTTTATTTATGTCGAGTCTGCCTCGTATTTAAAATATAAAAAATAAATTTTAATTATTTATTTCATATAAAAATTAAAATTTTAGTTAAATATTTTTAAAAGGTCGACCCAATATTCAAATTCATTTAAAGTGTATATAGATTTAAAAAATATAATATATTTATTAAATTTTGTAGTTCGAAAGTACAAGTGTCATTACAAAACAATGATTATAATGTATAGTTCTAATGATAAAGAAGAAAAATGTAATACATATAAAATAAATAAAGATAAATTAAGTATAAATTGCTTTAGCTTCTACTAAAGATAAACATATATCCAAAATTGGACACTAAGAAAAGGAATTTACATTTTTTTAAAGAACGACAGTGTTTTTGAGCTTGTGTTTCTATGGCTCAAATAAAGTTTGTTGCCTTCTTTAAATTTGTTAAAATAACAAAAATCCTTTCATTCATTTTCAATTGGTGGATTTTTTCGGCCCTTTCGTACAAGGATTTTGCATGTGACATATTTTTAAAGCTAAGATTATAAAGTGAGATGTCATCCCAACTTCACCTTAAAATTCTTCGTTTCAAAAGACAAAGCTTGGCCAATGAAAAATCTTTTTTTTTCCATCCTAAACCATCATGCGATTTCTCATAATTTATTCACGGTGTGTTTGATCAGCAAAACATAGTGAAAACGTTTATGACATGTTTGTAAGTAAGGTCGTCTTTTTGTTTTATCTCAAGAGTGTTTGTAGTTTATACTCACCTTTGTTTCTTTCTTATTTGTCTTGTTAGATGTTTATTTCTTTTCTGTTTTTTATCTTTGATGGAGAAATTTTATCAAAATGGTGTATATGCTTACGCTTTGCAGAAATAGGGATAAACAAAATAATAGGATGTCAACTCCTCCAAGACTATTTTGCAAATACATTTTAAAAAATTAGTATCGAGTCTTGCACAATAAATTAACATTAACACATGAATAATTGAATACATATAAATACTCCATATTTAGATGTATTGGAACAAGCTCATCTTTGTGGATTAAGGGAAGAAATTGTATTTAAATTGTCTCTGACCTCAATTTCTAAGTAATGTGAAGTTATTGGGCGTACCGGAAGATTCCCGTATCGGTGGGTTAAGGAAAGATGATTACGGGGGATGATGCATAATTAAAAGAGTGATAAACAAAATTTACATGAGTAATTGTTCTTGTCATATTTAGCGATGAGCCTTCCGAGATGTTGAATTCGAGTTGTTGGTGAAGATTGACCTTCTCCTTGGAAGATTGTCGAACTTTATCACCAAATGCCAAGTGGAACTCCACATGCAGAAGATTTTCTGACGTTCAAGTGAGTAAAAGTATAATAATATATGAATAATAAGTGAATATCAAGTATTAAGTAAGTGATAAGTACTCTCTAGATTTATACTTATAAGTAGTAAAGTCCATTACATGTCTTAATGACCGCATGGATAGGGTGCTGAGTTTTATGATTACTTTAGAGTACTCTAAGCAATTATTGACCACTTTAATGGTATTATGCAGGTGGTTAGTATTCATATCAGGTAATGGATATTAACAGATATAATGGATATTAACAATCTTGCTTTCATGGGTTGGGTAGAACATAAGCCTCGAAACTTGAAAATTTGACTATAAAGACAAACATGAAAAATATATTAGCTATGTTGGATTGGTCTTTGCAAACCATTAAGCCAAGTTTGTTCGACTTGGGTTCCATATTTTAATATAATTGAATTATAAAAAATGTAATGATGATTGTTATTAATGTGATAACTAAATGTAAAATAATTGAATCTTATATGCATTAAGGTATTATGCTCATTTAGGGTTTTCAATCCTCACCTTTTCAAGTTTTGTCAAACTCTTCCAGTTCTTCTTTTTTAGGTACGTTCAATGTTTTATTTTTCTTTTTCCTCCCAATTATATTATGCTAGTGGAGATATCTCCTTAGTCACCAGGGAAATCAATCCTATTTGGAACCACTTTTCCATCTTCTTGTGGAATGAGGATTCGTCTTTGAAACCTCTTCACGTTAAATGCCAAATGTTCTTATCCGATTTGACGTTGAGACTTTCAAGATGTTGAATCCGATTTGTTGGTAAAGAGTGACCTTCTCCTTTAAGGATTGTTGAGTTTTATCACTAAATATCGAGTAAAGTTTCACCTGTAGAAGACTATTTAACGCTCAAATTAATAAAAATATAATAATATCTAAATAATAAATTAATATAAAGTATTAACTAAGTAAAAAGTACTAGTTGAATTTATATTTATAAGTGGTAGAGTCCATAACGTGTCCCAATAATTTTAAAAATAATATTTTCTTTAACATGAGTTTATAAAAAAAACAGTTAATTAATTATTGAAGATTTCATTCTTATATATGTATACCTAAAAGGTAAATAGTCAGATGTACGAGGAGAAAAAAAATAATAACTTTTTTCTCATAAATTATGATTTAGAAACCAATCGGCAAACAATTATTTACTCTTTTAAAATTAACGAACTAGCAAATATAAAATCGAGATGTGCAGAGTACAAACCTTCCATGAACATTGAAATCAATAAGAAAGAATAGATGTCATAGAGAATGGGGCGAAAACTCTTTGTCTCGAGTTAGGGTTCTTCTTTCAACCCTCTCTTTACCCAAATTCAGGCCCAAATCCTCACCATTGCTTCATTTCGTTTTTCAGGATTATCCTTTTACGCTACACAGGACCAGCTGAAGAAGTTGTTCGCTCCATTCGGACTAGTTACCTGTGGTGTGTTCTGTTTTTGTTTGTGTTTGTGTTCTGCCTTTTCTCTGTTTTCAATTTTGTTCCTTTCCTCCTTTGCTCAGCCCCTTGTTCTATTATGTGTTATTCAGTCAATCTCGTGGTCGATCCTAGAACTAAAAGGCCCAAAGGGTTTGCGTTTGTCTCCTACAAGTCTCAAATTGAAGCGGAAAAGGCTATGAAAGCCATGAATGGCAGGGTAATTTTGTCTTATCTGTATCCACTTTAATAGGTTGTTTCCTTTTAACAACATCATACCGGGCACCATATTTGTATACTTAGATTGACTATATTTCTGGTGCAAGTGACTACGCACTGAAGGTGTTTATTAAAATGCCTGATTGATTGCTGATATTGGAAATTGTAAAGATAATGTTTCCCATGAACAAGTTGTTTAGGTGTCCCAGTGTCCTTGTTGGCTTTTGTTTTTCAATGGAAACATCCCAGTGTCCCGCATAAAGTTGTATTGAATGCCTTTTGACTACATTTATGTTTAAGGTAGGTTCGATATTTAAAAAAAAAAAAAAAACTCAAGGCAGCTTTGATTTGTTTGGCTAACTACTCCCATCCATGTTAGGACTTCCATTGAACACCCTTGATTGATTGAAAAATTATTAATTCCTGCTACGACTGTTTTTTGATACATGAGAAAAGCAATTAATATTGTCTTCGACTTAATAATCATGAAACCATGAAGAAGGGGAAATGGAAGGAATTATGTTTTCTTTTCTGAGAATAATTATAATGTATTTCAACTCATGTTAAATTTATTGGGGTTTGACAAGCGTTTCCATGCAGAAAATTATAATATAAATGCACTAGAGTATATTCATTGTGTATCTATCTTGTTCTGATCATCATCATCATCATTATTATTATTATTATTTTATTTTGAAAGCTCTATAGTCATAATTCTCCTTGTCAGTTATTCATGCAGTAACATGAATTTTGTCGGTTATTCTTAGAGAACATTCACTTTCTCATACAATGAGGATAAAAGGATTATGGACACACACATAATAATATCACATTGAGCTCAATGAGTTGGATTATCCAATCTCTCTATTGACTCCTTATATGATACTCTTAAGTTTTTCTAGAATTAAGATACATCCATCAAGTTTTGGAATGCGCCTATAAGGTTCCTCCTCTCGTGATGTTAATTTCAATTTTTTAATTGTTCTTTCAACAGTTACGTACTAGTATTGCTCTCTCTCAGCATTAATCAGATTAAAATACTGATAGTTGTATATTATCATGGTTTATAATCCTCACTCCTACACTGTGTTTATAGTTACACACTCTACTATAATATGCATGGAAAACCATGTTGTGTCTCCTTGTTGGAAATGTCCTGGGCATGTCAAATTCTTATTATAAATCCAAATGCTCGTGCATACATCCATTGCTTACTGTAATTTGATAATTAATTGTCATGTTTGCACATATACACATCAAGATTGTATCATTTTTTGTTATCCAGCCTTGGTGATAGGTGAAGATTTCAAGGATAGGACATGGAAATTCTTAAGCATGAACACATTTAACCGTCTTGTTATATCTTTGATATCTTTTTAGTTATCTCGCTTTCTAGATGTGATCACTGTACCCACTAATAAAAAGAATCTGTCATACAAATGGATCTGACAATAAATTCATGCTGCATTATGGATTTTTTTTTCTTTACTTCGATATGTTATTCTCGTTTCCTGCGTGGTGCAGATTGTTGATGGAAGGCTGATTTTTGTTGAACCTGCGAACGAGAAATGAGCTGGGAAGACCGTGCCTTATATACAGTGATCACATTTGTCCATGAACTAATCTTTCGAGAATACAATCTTTTGAGTAAAACTTGATCAATAATCATTAGTAGGAACTCAAGGCTCCTCGTTTTTTTTTCTTTTATGTTCAGGGCTCCTCGGTTTCTTATTCTTTGGCCTTCAAACGATGAACAATTGTGAGAAACACCAGCTACCAAATTTTAGACATTATGATACAAAAGATTTGCACAACTGGATTCTGTGTTGGTTTCAAATTTAAAATTTGAAGTTAATGTCTAAACTAAATCATCACAATACTTTTATTCAAAACATTTGCATAAAGCCATGAACAGAATAAAACTTGTATTCACTTATAGCTAAAAATATAAACAAAGTAAACGCTATATCATTGACACTTTGGTTGAGAGGATCAAACAGGATGCAAAATAAGATTAGGTGTATTGGTGGGAAAGGATCAGAAATAAAAAGTTTAAAAATAGGAGAATTGAATATATAATTAATATAATCTCTTTTTTTTTACTCATTCTTGTTATTTTTAAATCATTAATGATCATTAATAATAAACTTTCAAGTTTAAGGAAACAGCATTATTTGCCTTTCAATACATAGGTGCCAAAATCGACCTTCACTCTCATTTTTTTCAAACACTTTAAACTACAAAATGTCAATTACTAACTCACAAGCCAAAGTTTTCATTTACAAATAATCAAAATACGTTCACATAAAAACTAACATAGCTTTTTTATTCAACTTAATAATAAACATTTTCTACATCTTAAATGCACCAGAAATGAAGCAATCGCAATCTAGAATATGGATATGATTTATGAGGTTTGGTATAATTTATGCTCTGCAACGCAAAAGCTTTGGATTTAGGAGTAGCTATGTTGACTTTAATACTAATATTTTTTAAGCTCACATAAAAGCTATTTAGTGCACATTGAAAACCATAGATCTGTAGTCCCTCCTTTTCACCATGATCTTAAATATGATATAATATAATTTTGATTCAAAAATTAATTACATTAATACATAAATTCTATTGAGTGTTGGCCAAAATTTAGTGCATTTTATGGGCCAAAAATCTTACGCATTTTATTCTATAGGAAGAAGTTATTATTTCCTCTCTTTTAAAAAAAATATAATTTCCTTATTCAAATCTCTTTCCTAAATAAGATAATAGATTAGTAGTGTCACTGTATAAACATTCAATGCTTTGTTGGTGCATTTAATGCGTTTCATTCTGCCCATGCACAAATCAATCAATTATTTTAATTAATGTCTAGTTGGAAGAAAATGGATCAATAATTTAAATTTTTTGTTTGTTGATTCTACATTTTAAAAGAGATGGAAATAAAATTCATTTTCATCTATTCTTGCTTAATATCAGAGGATTTAGAGTAAACAACAACTAATTTTAATTATTTTAAAGGTTAAAAAAATCATCATTTATATTGTTGGAAAATAAATGTAAACCCTAAATATAAATTACGTAATGGACAAGATTACTTTTTCGTAAGCTGCGCATGAATAAATGTTGGAGATTGAAATCTTAATAGAAATGCTAAAATAAGTCTTGTTTCCTGAAATAAAAACAAGTTATAACATAATCAACTTTTTCAACAAGAAAAAATAAGTTGTAAAATACATTTAGGACATCCCAATTCATATATAAACATGAAAAAATATATCTCATCCATCCTAAATTTTGTGTAGTCCTTTAGTACTAGCCCCTTTTACATATTATTCCTTGTGATTATTTAATATATTATTCACAATATTAATATTTATCATTCCTATTAATGCGTCACTCACAAATCAATTTTTATTTTTTAATTTAGGTCTGTTTTTTTCCAACCACATAAACTTAGGATGCGCAGAAATATAAAGAAAGTTAAAAAAATCATAAAAGCACAGTAAAACAATCCAAAATTTGTTTGAAAACTTTCTGTGCTAACATGCGAAGAAAGCATTAAAATTCAGCCATAATTGATTATTACGCAAACCATAATTGATTAAAATAATTAATATTAAACTACTAAAACAATAAATAACATAATTTTTTTTATTTAAATGTTGATAATTTATTTAAATATATTTTAATTATGAAATATAATTTTTTTTATTCATTACAATTTTATAATAATTCTCTTTTAATTTAAATTTTATTTTAACTTAAATTTATATTTTTGACATTTATTTTATACATTAAATTATTTTATAAATTATTTTCTAAATATATTAATCAAATTATTCACAAACTTTTATAAAAATTATATTTATTTCTCTACATTTTCTATTATTATTCCCTTAATTCAAATAAAATTCACTTTTTCCTCTCTTTCTCTTCATTTCCTTTCTTTTTTTTTCACTCTATCAAATGTAGTTACTAATCCAAACATACTCTTAATGGAGGAAAATGCTACGACTAAAAAAATGACTATCTTTCTTCATTTTTTCACCTCAGTCAAAAACATTCACACCCTAAAAAATCATCAAAGTCATATATGCAGTAAAAAAATGAGAAACTGCATTCCGCACTCCATCAGTTACTAGTAGAAGAGGCACATCTGCAAAAGATAAATGAGTTACAACACCTATTGATTTCATTCTCACTACTAAGGTAAGAATATTGATTTCATTCTCAGTAATACGGTTAGAAACTCGTCTCTGATTTGCTCAATTAGACAACTTTCCAGAAACCGAACAGTACAATTTTTCTTTCAACTTCCTTGCTAGTAACTAAAATAGTGTGCCATTCAAGCATAAAAATCAAACAAGTGAGGGAAAAAAATAAGACCCAACACCAAATCAAAAACAAAGCAAGCACAAAATTCCACACGAAACACTCTTCCCACTGCTCACATCATTATTAGCACGCCAAAGAAATTCTACCCAAGATCAATTCATTCTTTCATATCACATAAATCAAACAAAATAAAAAATCAGTAGGACAAAATTAAAAGCTAAGATGGATTTAGTTTATGTATAAAACAATCAAATCCAATACAACATGCGACCGAAAATAGAAACATAATGTTATGTAATTCATCAGAGAGAAAAACACCGAAAATAAACATTAATACTACCCAGATCTTGACGTTTCTGCAGACCGATTTAAAGCACAGTAACAACCAGTAATACCAGAAACACCTAAAACACAAATAAATTGAGCACATCAAATTAATCTTAAAAAAAAAATTAGATCATCAATCCCTTCGTGGGTGGTTTGGTCCTTGGATACAGAGTTGGGCTCCTTGGAGGCCTTATCAATCTTCTTCGGCAACAAGACAGTTAATTTAGGAATAGCATCAGTGATAGCAACGATAAGCAACTTCTCCAACACCTCGTCCCTACTACAACCACGAAACATAACATAAAATAACCTTCAATCAGCATCAGAATAACACCAGTAAAAGCCACTTGGGTTTATGGCACACAGCATTCCATAACCTTCCATTTGACCAATACAAAACCATAAGAAGTCCCTTCCATAAGGTGCATAAACAGTTGACGAAGAGAGGAAAGCTGTATGAAAACAAGAGGTTTCCATTAATGAAGCAAACTTCTACACGCAATACAATAAAGCAAGAATACAAGTTTCAACCATCAAATCCCATCTCTATAAGACCAAAAGCATCCTAACACCGATATACATAACTAAATTAAATTTATATTCTAAGCCTTTCTGGGAGATTTAGTAGCTCTAGATAGAGATTTGAGCTCCTTGGAAGCCTTCTCGGACTTCTTAGGCAACAGAACAGGGTTAATGTTGGGAAGCACACCACCATGGGCAATGGTCACACCAGAAAGCAATTTCCCTAATTCGTCATCGTTCCTCACAGCCAAAAGAACATGTCTTGGAATAATCCTGTTCTTCTTGTTGTCACGGGCAGCATTCCCAGCCAGCTCAAGAACCTACACAATCCAATCAACACATCAACAAAATCTATCAGCAAAACACCAAATTAAGCACAATCGACAATCACTCAGAAATGCAGCCAATGTTAGGTTACCTCAGCAGCTAGGTATTCAAGAACTGCAGCCAAATAAACGGGAGCACCGGCTCCCACACGCTGCGAGTACCTTCCTTTTTTCAAAAAACGTCCAATTCTTCCGACAGGGAATTGAAGACCGGCCTTAACAGACCTTGACACTCCCTTCTTTTTTGGTCCCCCACCCTTCCTTCCTCCGGCACCCTTCTTGATTTTTCCGGTGGTATCCATGGCCAAACCCTATATTTTAGGCGAAAATTCAGAGTGGTGATGAAAGAGGAGTAATTGCAAGAGAACAAGATGCACATGGAAGATATGTTGTCACCGTTTTTATATTATAAAGCTTTTTGAACTCACTGCCTGAGGATCGGCCATTGAAATAATATTCATCGTTGGATTGTACTTTTATCTACGGTTCACGATTGCTTGCGTGGCAATCCGTCTCCTTCAATACTATTGCTCTTTCAGGGAATCTTCGAAACAATATTATTACGACTTGAAATTATAGTAATTAATTTTGGTTGGAATTTAAATTTTATATACAGTAGAATATTAAAGTTGATATATTACGAAAATAATATTAAAGTAGACACGACTATGATATCAACACTTTAAAATATTCATTATATGCATCTTTTTGACATAATAAAAAGTAAGTAATACTAAAATATTTATCAAAATAAAAATAACATTTAAATTTATTTGTTTAAAAGAGGCCAAGACCCTTATTCATGTGTAATTATTAAGGTTGAAAATAACATAATACTTGTCACTTGTAAAATTTTGTGAAGTGTGTAAGTGTAACACACGCTACTATACATAGATTTTCGTTATATTAACAATAGAGTCAGCTTTTTGTCTTAAAAAAAACCATTTGATAAATCTTCTCGGCAACTTGTATTCCAATTTAATGTAACCAAAAAAAAAGAAAAAACTAGTTATGAATAATGTAAGGTTGGTTTTCTTGAGCATTCAAATATGAAATCTTTTTAAAAAAACAATGTTATTTGTTACTTGCTACCTGTTATCTGTTACCTCCTACTTGTTACTTGTTACCTATTAATTGCTATTTTGTTACCTGTTACTTATTAGTTGTTATTTGTTACTTGCTACCTGTTACCTACTACATTTTACCTCTTACCTGTTATCTGCCTATTTGTTATTTGTTACTTATTCTCTGTCACTTGCTACCTGTTATCTGTTATCTCCTACCTGTTATTTGCTATCTATTATCTGCTATCGCTTACCTGCTACTTGTTACTTGTTAGCTTTTATATGTTACCTGTTACCTGCTACCTTTAATTGTTATCTGCTATCTGTTACCTGCTATCTTATATTTGTTACCTATTACATGCTACTTATTACCTATTATCAGATACCTATTACCTACTATCTGATACTTGCTACCTACTACCTGCTACCTATTACCTGTTACTTATTACCTGCTGCTATTTGTTACCTGCTACCTGTTACATGTTACCTATTACCTACTACATGCTACCTGTTACCTGCTACTTAGTACCTATTATATGCTACCTGCTACCTATTACCTACTACCTGTTACCTGCTACCTGTTATCTCCTACCCTTTAGCTGTTATATGTTACTTGTTACTTGTTAACTGCTACTGTTACTTGCTACCTATTACCTACTACCTACTACGTGTTACTTGCTACCTACTACGTGTTACCTGCTACCTATTACCTGTTACCTACTATCTTTTACCTGGTACCTGGTACTTGTTACCTGCTACATATTACCTGTTATCTTTTACCTGCTGTCTACTATCTTTTACCTGTTACCTACTATTTGGTACTTGTTACCTGCTAAATGTTACCTACTACCTATTATTTATTACTTGTTGTCTGTTACTTGTTATCTGCTACATGTTACCTACTACCTGTTACCTACTACCTGTTACCTGCTACATGTTACCTACTACTTGTTACCTGCTACCTGCAATCTGTTACATGTTACCTGTTACCTGCTACCAGTTATCTACTTGACGTTACCTACTACTTATTACTTTTTACCTACTACTTGTTACCTGTAAACTGCTATGTGTTACCTGTTACCTGCTACTTGTTACTTGCTACATGTTACCTGCAACATGCTACCTATTATCTGTTATTTGCTACCTGATTTTTGTTACCTGCTACGTGTTACATGTTACCTGTAACTTGTTACATGTTACCTGTAACTTGTTACATGTTACCTGTTACCTGCTACCTGTTACTTGCTACCTGTGACCTGCTACGCGTTGCCTGCTACCCGTTACCTGCTACCCGTTACCTGCTAGCTGCTACCTGCTAGCTGCTAGCTGCTACCGGCTATCCTTTACCTGTTACCTGATATTTGTTACCTGTCACCTATTACCTGCTACCTGTTACCTGCTACTTGTTATTTGTTATTTGTTATCTGCTACATGTTCCCTGTTACCTGCAACCTGCAACCTGCTACCTTACCTGTTATCTGCTACATGCTACCTGCTACCTGTGACTTGTTACTGCAACCTGCTACCTGTTATCTGCTACTTGTTCCATGTTACCTGCAACCTGTTATCTATTACCTGTTACCTACTACCTGTTACCTACTACCTGTTACCTGCTACCTATAACTTGTTACCTACTACCTGTTCCTTGTTACCTGCAACCTATTACCTGCAACTTGCTACCTGCTACCTATGACTTGTTACCTGCTACCTGTTAACTGTTACCTTTTACTTGCTATCTACTACCTGTTACCTGCTACGTGTTACCTGTTACTTTTACCTGTTACCTGCTACCTGTTACCTGTTACCTGCAACCTGCTACTTGTTGCTACCTGTTCCCTGTTACCTGCTGCGTGTTACCTGTTACCTGCAACTTGTTACCAGTTACCTATTACCTGCTACCTACTACATGTTACCTGCTACCTGCTACTTGTTCTCTGTTACCTTTTACCTGTTACCTGCTAGTTGCTACCTATTACCTTTTACCTACTACATATTACCTTTTACCTTCTACCTGTTACCTTCTAGTTGTTACTTGTTACCTGTTACCTACTACCTACTATCTTTTACCTGCTACTTATTGTCTGTTACCTGCTACTTGTTATCTGCTATCTGTTATCTTGTTCTTGTTACATGTTACCTACTACCAATTACCTGCTACATGTTACCTGTTATCTGCTACCTGTTATCTACAACATGTTACATATTACCTGCTATCTATGACCTGCTACCTATGACCTGCTAACTGTTACCTGCTACCTGTTACTTGTTACCTGCTACCTGTTACTTGCTAGCTGCTACCTGTTACTTTCTAGCTGCTACTTGTTATCTGCTACTTACTATCCTTTATCTATTGTCTGTTACCTGCTGCTTGTTATCTGTTACCTGTTACCTGGTACCTACTACATGTTACCTACTAGCTGTTACCTGCTACCTCTTACCTGTTACCTGCTAGCTACTACCTTCTACTTATTACCTGTTACTTGTTACCTACTACATTTTACCTGTTACTTGCTACATGTTACTTACTACCTGTTAGCTTCTACCTATTACTTGTTACTCTCTACCTGTTACATATTACCTGCTACTTGTTATCTGTCACCTGTTACCTGCTACCTGTTACCTGCTACCTGTTACCTGCTACCTGTTACCTGCTACATGTTACCTGCTACATGTTACCTGCTACATGTTACCTGCTACATGTTACCTGCTACATGTTATCTGCTACCTATTATCTGCTACTTATTACGAGTTATTTGTTAATTGTTACCTACTTTCTGTTACATGTTACTTCTTATCTACTACCATCTACCTATTACGTTCTATCTGGTAATTAGTACCTACTACCTGCTACGTACTACTATTACATGTTACTTGTTATTCTAATAAAATAAATAATTAAAATGAGTGGATAAATGACTCTAAATAAAGTAAATAATTTTAGGATTAGTGAAAAACGAATTATAAATAAAATAAACAATTAGATTGTACATAAGTAAATATAAACAGCGTAAAATTAAAGATAAATATATAGTTTAAATTAAAAAAAAATATTTAATAAATAGTACATAAGTTTATGAAAATTAATATAAAAAAATTTAACATCACTTCCCTTAATTTGATTGGAGTGACACAATAAAATGAGAATGTATGAAGAATTAAAATGTAATTGCTCCAAATATCCAAATCTTTTATATTTTATTTATTTGTTCCTTCTTATCTAATAGAAGAATCTTTTAAATATTTATTTTTTAATAATTAAGTATTTTATTTTCGTAATTAGTTAACTTTTTAATTAAATTATTTATTTTTTCTGAATATTTATTTTTATTAATATGTTTATTTTATTTAGGAAAAATATTTATTAAAAACTATTTTAATGTTCAAACTTTATACATATAGAAAATGAAAAAAAAAAATATATATATATATATATATACATATATTTGAATATAAATTTAATCACAGATATTAAAACAAAAGAATTTTTAATTATTTTTTTAAAATAAAAATAAAATAACTAATATAGTTATTTAAAAGTAGAATGTTATACAATAAGTCATAGACAACAACTTTAATTAAAAACATGTACGGTTATAGAAAAAAAAAATTGTTATTTTTGAACAACATCCACCACGACTGCAAAACCATAACTAAATTGTTTTCTAGAGTTTAAATCATATTTTTTATGGCCAAATTGATTTCTAAAGTTTAAATCACATTTTTTTTATAGTTTAGGTCACTGTTATTAACTAAAATTGTTTCCTAAAGTTTATATCACATTTTTATTACTTTAGATCACTAGGCGTTACCTAAAGTGATTCAATGTCTAGTTGGAGGAAAATGGAAGAGTTATTTTAAACTTTTGTTAACTCAACATTTAAAAAGAGATGGGAATAAAATTCATTTTCTCTATTCTTGCTTGCTATTAGATGATTTAGACCAAACAAACAACTAATTTAATTCATTTTTAATGCAGTGCAAAGATGGTTTTCGAAACTAAAAGACATAAATGAAAGTAAATCATCGCTAAAATATGCCACCAAAACAATTAACAAAATGATTATGTTCTTCACTTCTCCTCAGTTAAAACAATCACACCCTCAAAATTCATCCAAGTCATATATATATTGAGAAACTGCATTTCGTACTCCATCAGTTACTCAGTAGTAGAGAGGCACATCTGCAAAAAACAAATGAGTTAAAGATAAAAATCACTGGTGATTTCACCTATTGATTTCATTCCCAGTAAAAAGGTAAGAAAGTAGTCTCTTATTTGATCAAACAGACAACTTTCCAGAAACAGAACGGTAAAAATTTTACTACAACAACGAACCATATCTTGAAATAACCTTAAACAAGCATCAGAATAACACAGCCAGAGACACTTTTATTCGCCCAATACAAACCTTAAAGAAGACTCTTCCCATATGAGATGAACAAACAGATGTTGTAGAGAGAAGAAATGGATGACAACAAGAGGTTTCCATTAATGAAACAAACTTCTACAAGCAGTACAGTAAAGCAAGAATACAAGTTTCAACCGTCAAATCTCATTTCTATTACACCAATGGCATCCTAACACCGATATACATAACTAAATTAAATTTATATTCTAAACCTTCTTGGGAGATTTGGTAGCTTTAGATGGAGATTTGGGCTCCTTGGAAGCCTTCTCAGATTTCTTGGGCAACAGAACGGGGTTGATGTTGGGAAGCACACCACCATGGGCAATGGTCACACCAGAAAGCAATTTTCCCAATTCCTCATCGTTCCTCACAGCCAAAAGAACATGTCTTGGAATAATCCTGTTCTTCTTGTTGTCACGGGCAGCATTCCCAGCCAGCTCAAGAACCTACACAACCCAATCAAAACATCAACAAAATCTATCAGCAAAACACCAAATTAAGCACAATCGACAATCACTCAGAAATGCAGTCAATGTAAGGTTACCTCAGCAGCTAGGTATTCAAGAACTGCAGCCAAATAAACGGGAGCGCCGGCACCCACACGCTGCGAGTACCTTCCTTTTTTCAAAAACCGTCCGATTCTTCCGACAGGGAATTGAAGACCGGCCTTAACAGACCTTGACACCGCCTTCTTTTTTGGTCCGCCACCCTTCCTTCCTCCGGCGCCCTTCTTGATTTTTCCGGTGGTGTCCATGGCCAAACGCTATATTTTAGGAGAAGATAACAGTATGCTGTGAGAGTAACGGTAAGAAGATGATGAAGGTAATGTGTGTAGGCTCTGCTTTATAAAGCTTTGGACATCTTCACGAGGATCAAGCACGGAGAGATGTAGACTGTTGGATTATAACTCATCCACGGCTCAGAATGATTTTCTTGGCGATCCGTGTCCTCCTGAACCAGCCAATGAAATTCCACTATTCAGCGCCAACCTTTTTTACTTCCAATTTTAAAATGAAGTTGAGATCTGGATAACAACCTGTGTATTCACATTTTAATTATGTCAATATAATAATGTGAAAAACAGAAAATAAAACAAGAAAATATTGAATTGTGTTTTTTAAATTTTTCGTTAATATCGTCGGTTCGTGTGCACGTGTGAACTAGGCTTGTGTTTTTGTTTTAGAACATATAATACAAATATTAATAGTGTTGTATTTTTACTTTAACATAATATAATTTTATAGTTTTATTACTTTTAATTTTTATGACTAATTAATTGAAAATATATAAAAATAATATAATTTATATATATATATAATTATGTAACAAATGTATTAAAAATTATGTGACATATTTTTAATAAATATTTAATTATTTAAAATAAAAAGAAGTAATTTAGTAACTTATTTTATTAAATAAAGAAAATATTTTCATTTATTAGAGTAAAATTATCCAATTAAAAAATACACCAAAAGATATTACTAAATGATATATTTTTATTAATAGTTTATTTAAAATTTGTTATTATTATTATTATTCTCTTCTTGTTATTATGAAAAAACTTATTATTATTACTGCTATTTTTAATTTTTTATTTTTATTATTACTATTATTATTTTATGATTTGATTATAATTAATATTTTTATTTTTATTTTTATTTTTATTATTATTATTATTTTATAAACTTATCATCATTATAATTATTTTTAAATTTTTATTATATCCATTGTTATTAATATTAGTATAATTATCATTTTACAATTTTTTTAGTTTTAGTATTATTATAGATGATTTTATTATTATTATTTTATTATATTATGTAATATAATTAATTATATTATCTTATATAACGTAATATATTACAATTTTCTCACTACCTTTCTATTTCTTTCTTCTCATTAACAAGGGGAGCAAATCCACACATCCCTCTAAACTACACGGAAGCATAAACAACTTCGATGATAGTTATGACATGGTGAAAGCATAATAAAATAACACTAAATATTTGTACAACATTTTTTACTTAATATTTCCTTTGAGATAGATGATGAAAATATAGAAAAATAAATATAAACATGTATTTTTTTGAAATAAAAAAATAAATAATAATTTTTTTATAAACAATTTTATGTAATTTTAATATTATCTTAATAATTATTATTAGAATCAAATAGAATTAAATATTTTTTTCTCTAAAACAATATTTTAATCTAATGAATTCTTTTAACTTTTTAGTATTTAAAGTGATACTATAAATCAAGAAATATTTTAGTTTAAGGTAAGTACTCTTCAAGAAAGTGATTTCTTCTAAATATTTTTTCTCATTTACCTATTATCGTGCATTTGTCTTAAGATACCTCTTTTATTGTTCACTAGTTAGATCAATCTCATCGTGCATATGAACTTACAACCTTTTAGACTTCATACACGTGTAAGAAATTTCATATTTATGTGATTATGAGTATTCTAATAACTTACACCCCTTAGGTGTCCAAATTCTACTATATAACAACTTCCTACTCCTAAATAGAGAGATGTTGTGACTTAATAGATTCAAACTATAGAAGAGAATGACACTTATTTTTAATTCCTGAAGAAAAACACTACATGTAAGGTCCAAATAAGTTTTCAAATTGAAATGTAATATTGAATCAACAAATACTTAGTAATGTTGATCACCAAAGGTTACGCACAAAAGATTGAAAACTAAATTTATTTTCACAAGGGTCTTATTCTTTTTTGTTACTAAAAGAAGAATTTACAATATTTAATATTTTCTTAAATTGTGAGTTATTTGACGAAGCATATATGCAAATTTTCTAGGATTACTAAACAGGAATAACAAATGGTTTATTATGCAAGTTAAATAAATCTAAGATAATTGATTTATGTGGATGATATGATCTTAACATTATTTTTGTGTTAATAACATACTATTAACATTGAGTTTCTTGGTTAAATTAAAGATGAAAATGAGTTCATATAGAAAAACTATTAACATATACTCTCATACAAAAGGGATTGAGAGAACTTCTAACTATTAAACTCTTTCTCGGTCGGTTGATGTGCACTCCTCCTCGTACTTCTCATACTAGTTTAACTTACTCTCCCTTCCTATGCTCTCACTCTTTCACTTCAGTCAATATCTCCTTTCTCGTAAGTTCTCAATCGGGATAACACTTGCAAAAGGTGATTTGACGCTCAAGTAAATACTCGGCGTTCGGTGCAATTAATGGGCGATAATGACATACATTCTTCTCGACAGTTGTAACTATTTATATACTTATTATGGATCCATTATTATTATGGCGAATTAGCATCTGGATTGTGATTAAGATCGTATTATTTAATTTTTCCATATGGTTTAGGCTTGTTAATCTCCTCCTGATCTTAATCTATTTTGAACATGTCGCTCGGTCAAAACCGAATACCAAGATTTTTGAGTCTCGTTCGATTTCGATCGGTACAACATGTATTATATATAAAAAAAAAAATCCATTATAAAACCTATAGCAAATTACTTAAGATATAAAAAAAAAAGTGAAATCTACTTTTAAAATAAAAATAAAATGAGATCATAAAAGATGTTGTATCATATACCCTACACAAAACAAAACAAAGGAGTATACAAAAAATAATACAAGCTCTCGAAATATAAAAAAATCCCCTCTATGTGAATCAAATTTACTCACTTAACTTATGTTAATATGATTTTAAACTGAAGTTACCATAATTTAACCACAAATATTGATTATATAAATAAATATAGTTAGGATTATAAGATCGGTTACATATTGAATGCATTTTGGAAAGCATAGATTTTAAGTATCTCCTTAATCTACTATTGATTAGAAAAGAACCAAGTTAATACTAACATAAACTCTAAATAATTTTTATAACATAGTTAATATTAACATAAAGTCTAAATAACTTTGATATTATACTAAGAAGTATATTTTAAGTTTAACTCAACCTTATAAAACTAACTAATGAGGTAAGTTTTGCAACCACTTATATACTTATTGTAGTAAATAAGATTTCAAAATAGGAACAAGGTTGATTTCCTGAGGTGTGGGTGATCACTGTTCATAAAGAACTATCCGCGATATATTACGCAAGTCCCTTAAAATACAACAAAATATTCTTTATTATTACCGAATGTTAGAACTAGCCAGCAACTCTTAAAGAGTAAACAATCAAAATAACAAAAATAGAAGAAAAGATAAGAGTAAAAATAAATTATATTTTGGAGAGGATTATATACTATGAGGCTAGAACATGCCTCTTAAATAGTGTGTCCGTGTTGAATACATGTATCGGACACCGACACATGTACGACACTCGTATTATATGTATCGGTGAAGTGTTCAATATAACAAATATTTTTTGGATCTCTAATAATTCTAACATGGTTTCAACACCGTTTTAAAAATGACAAATACATTAATTTTTTAAAAACTCAAATTTATTGTATAAGTTTTTATTATGATTATAAAAACATGAAACAAATCCTTTGAACCACCTATGAGAAACACCTTTCTGCCAAAAAAACAATTCAAATATATTTGTACATGTAAATCTTTATTATCAATTTATATAATTTATAATTATATAACATAGATCCATGTTTTTGTATATTACATTTTAGAGATTATACCATATCAAAGTATCTATATGATACCAGTGTCTGTTTTAGTGCTGCATAGAGTAGAAAAGAGAAGAACTTGAAATGTAGTGTGTTTCTAAAACAACTAAGTACTTCTATTTATAGATGGAGACATGACCCAAATCAACATAACCATTCCATAGAGCTACCACCAGAATTGGAGCAGACCGCCAGAAAAGGAGTAAAACCGCTGGAAAAGAAAGAGAACCTCAAGGAAAGGAGAAACATAAAGAATCAATAACGTTCCACAGCCTCACTGATTACTCCCTTATGATTCTCCTTTAAACTTCCAAAAACATGGAGTTAGAAGCAACCATTATGTAGTACTCAGCTCACACTAAAATATATGACCTTGATTTTCCAAGTGGTTTGTCCTTATTGTATATCAATCAGGATATTTTCCAGCCAAAGATTATTTTCTTTTTTAAGTCTCTTTTTTATTGCATAGATATATTGTATTACACATGGATAGAGATCAGTGCAGAGGAATTCACATGACAAAAGATTACAGATATAAAACTATAAATTATCTTATTTTCACATTTTGATTTCATTCTCTCAGTGTCGTGTGTCCTCCTTTAGACAAAACAAACATCAGGCCTCCAAAATACCCTACACTTCTCAGGTAAAAGTAATAATAACATTATTATTAAAGACTGTCCAATCCCAATGCTTCGAATGGGAACCAGGAAATATCAAAGACGTAAATCTAGATAATACACTATTCCACGCACGCAACACAACACTAATAACACTTGAAACAAATCCCACCCAAAATCATTATTTCCTCGAATAATAACCTGATCCAAACACAACCTAGAGTTGATGAAATTAAATCCAACACTCAATTCTTTGAGAACCACTAATTGTATGTGGAAAGTAGATCTGGCATAGAGCAGAAAGCAATGGCATACGGCAATGTACATCAGAGACAGATGAGAATCAGAAAGACAAATATATTCATTACTGAGCCTTGTTTACTCTGATTGAGTGCAACATCATAAAGAAGAGGAAAAATCAAAACTACATGATGTATCAAAGTCATCACAATGATGATACAAGAAAAAGGCCTAAACACAGATGTACATTGTGCACAGTAAATTATCATCGCAAACTAAGTCATCTAGGACTTTCTCGGAGACTTGGTAGCCTTGGATGGAGATTTAGGCTCCTTGGAAGCCTTCTCTGTCTTCTTGGGCAACAAGACAGGGTTAATGTTGGGAAGCACACCACCATGGGCAATGGTTACACCAGCAAGCAATTTCCCCAACTCTTCATCATTCCTCACAGCCAAAAGAACATGTCTTGGGATAATCCTGTTCTTCTTGTTGTCCCGAGCAGCATTCCCAGCCAACTCAAGAACCTGTCCAATCCAAGCCACAAAACCAAAATCAATCACCGAAACATTGAATTGACAACAATTAACAATCAATCACAGATGCAATTAACGTTTACTTACCTCAGCAGCTAGATATTCAAGAACTGCAGCAAGGTAAATGGGAGCACCGCTTCCAACACGCTGCGCGTACCTTCCTTTCTTCAAGTACCGTCCAATTCTTCCGACGGGGAACTGGAGACCGGCTTTGACAGACCTTGACACTGGTTTCTTCTTCGGTCCGCCACCCTTCCTTCCTCCGGCGCCCTTCTTGATCTTGCTGGCAGCTTCCATATCAGAACCCTAAGATTTAGGTGAAAATTCTGAGTAGTAATGAAAGAGGAATAATTGCAAGAGAACAAGATGCACATGGAGGATATGTTGTCACCGTTTTTATATTATAAAGCTTTTGAACCCACTGCCTCAGGATCCGGCATTGAAATAATATTCACCGTTGGATTGTACTTTATCTACGGTTCACGATTGCTTGTGTGGCAATCCGTGTCCTTCAATACTATTGGTCTTTCAGGGAATCATCGAAACAATATTATGTTGGAATTTCATTCTTGCATTTTTTTGTTATGATGTAATTTCAATTTTATATACAGTAGAATATTAAAGTTGATACATTACAAAAATAATATTAAATTAAACACGACTATAACATCAACAATTATATGCATGTTTTTTAACAATATAAAAAGTAAATCATATTAAAATATTACCTGTTAAGTGTATAAGAACTTTATAATAATAAATGAAAAAAAAATATTTGGTCATCGCATTCTCTGTGTTATTTAACTACTTTACTCTTGATTTTTTATTCTAAATCCAATGTTCAAGTTGTTGGATTATGAAGTTTCTTTCAAATTCACTAAAATAGAAAATTATTCCACAATTCAAGTATCTTAAAGGTGGATTGATATACAAGTTTCGCAAGCTTAGAATTTATCCCTAATATATTATATAAGAAATTAAATATTTTTTCTAATAAGATGTGTGATATGAAATATTTGTTCATAACATTCATATTAAAATTTAGTGTATATCCATGAGTGTGGCTTGTGTAACGGAACACTTTTCTGTTTGGAAATTAGTTATAAGATTTCCATTAATTTCAGTATAATCAAACCCATCCCCAACCTTTCAGATCATTTTATATGGTAACAATTGCCCATAAAGGCATTTTCGTCATTAGACAAAAACTTACGCAAACGTGCGCCCACACCACCTTCTATTTTTAGTCAAAGTCAAACGTTAGTTAGTGCCAAGTAACTAACAAAAAACCTATTATTCTCTAAAATCCAAACCTATTTTCAGCGAAGACTTGTTCCTGAGTTTTGTTGTCACTTCTCCACGATCATGTCCCTTCTTTGCTTCCATTCCTTTTTCCGGCAAGTGGTGTCCTCGCGGTTACTCAACGCCGTTACGTGGGCACTTCTATTAATCGTTACCGTGACGGTAGCATCGGTGGCTCCCGGGGTGATTTTTCTGTTGGCGATATCTCCACCTTCATCGTTCTCATCCAAACCTTGCAACGGTGTCGGTGAATTTGTGAGGATTCCTTTGGATTTTCCCACAGCGATTGTGTGTTTGCCGCAACATGCGGTTATGAGCAGAACCAACCTAGATTTCTTCTTGCCAACGTTGTTCGCTGCTTTGGTTGTTGGTGCTTCAACTTGCCTCCTTCGTTCTGTGGCATGCGCGTAACTGATAATAGCTACTTTCGTATACTCTTATTCCTGAATTCATTTGCATGATGTAACTCATCAATTGGGGTTGTTAATATGCATTTACTATATCACCCACTTCATTCACTTTTGTACCACTAATTAAGAAACAGATTAAATGCTATTTTTCCGTGAAGTTCAGTATCACTTCTGCAAAATTTCTCTTCTCAACTTAATCTGCTTTTATTTCTTAGATATTATGTCTTCTTTAAATTCGCCGGGGTGGTTAATTCTATTAGAAAAAGTTGAGAGTGTTTTTCTTCACAATGCTCTTCATTTCATTTTGATTTAATAGATTTTATGGTCTTAATATTCATCACAATGTTATTACTCCATTTTTTTTCCAATTTAATCTCCATTAAAAAGGAGTTAATATGGTTCTTTTGGTTAAATTCATGTACACGTGAACAGTGTAAAAGTGTAAATATTCAAGGTGAATTTTTTTTTTAGTTTATCCAACTTAGGGTGGTTGGTTTGTGCAAAAGAGGTGATAGGTATGTGGAAAATAGAATCGTGGTGGTTGCAAAAAAAACTTACGCATATAACAAAAAAAGGGGTTTGCTTACAATAATTAGAGATAATAATACTTTAATTATGCTAATTTTGATTAAGCAAATGTTGTGTAATTTATTCTATATAATTGTACATATCTCTTTGTCATTTATTAGCTTCGAATCTCTCACTTAAAAAATTTATTTAAAAAAAAATTAAACTCATTTCTTAATAATTAATTTGACATAGTTACATATAAAAGTTATTTAAATTTTATAATATAAAAAAATATAACACCAGTGAATATACTACCATCATATGCATATTCCATTAACTAAAATAAATGGTTATTATCGAACATTCACTTAAATATTGAATTTTTCACATGTACACTTTTAATATCCAATAATACATGTTAATAATAAAATAAGCTTCATATACAGTGCTTAATATCTTGCTTAGTGTATGATTATTTTTACTTTTAGTACAAATAAAAAATTGTTCTAGTTAATATCTTCAAAAAGTGTTGTGTGGTGCGTGTTACCCTTTTCTATTTTGTCTTGTGCTCATTCTTTCCACTACACTCATTCCTCTCGCATACTTTTCTCTCTGTCATCACACTCCAGTCGACGACCTCCACCACGCCGTGCAATCAACTGTCACGCAACCTCTATCACACTACGAAATTGCCACGGCAACCTCCACCCTTAACCCTAATCGCATGACCCTACCCTAGCCGCACCACACCGGAAAAGCACAAGCTCCGTGCAACACTGTAACCTTCGCCTTCAACCCCAATCGCGCAACCCCGTCCCAACCACCCCCATCGGAGTTCCTCCCTCCATCGAACACCTCCTCTGCACAAGGCTCAACACCGCAACAAAGTTCTTCCATTGTGCTCCGCACCACTTTTGAGGTTAGTGTTTTTATTCATTATTTAATAATATATTAAATTTGATTATGTATATAACATGTTGAGTGGGAGGAAAAGTGCAAACACAAAAAACTTACTTGGATACACCTTAAGGTATTTAAAGTATATTTTTTCACTCACTTTAATGTGTCTCATTCATTCATTTAATAAAATTATATTTTGACTTGCAATGCAATAAGCAAATTAGGAATTATAAGTGCAATTATTATGTTATGCAGTGGAAGTCGAATATTGTGTAAGCTATAATTGATAGAGGTTGGGATCAGGTAATACCTCAATACAAAAACACTTTAAAAATTTAGGTTTATTATCTATGCACTAATTCAAACAAATTTTAAATGTCACTGTTTTTCAATGACCCACAATCGCTAGATTCGGTAGCATTAGAGTATGTCAAGACAGCATGGTCAAAATATTTTGTAACCATGTATAATACCTTAGGATAGATGAATCATTAGAATGACATAAAACTTTTTCATATATTGTAGAACTTTTTGTAAAATGTTATATGTACTTAATTAATTGTATGTAGTCTTTGATATTTTAAATTATGATATTATATGCATTATTGTTTTGAAAATTTGATATTTTATGCAAGACTATAGCATATATATAATAATATAACTTTCTTTAAAAAAAATACATTTTTAACGACAATTTAGACTCAAACCGCCTTTAAAATAACAAAAAACACACATTTATAATAACGATTTTTTGAAACCGTCTTTGAAATTCCATTTTATAATGACAGTTAACCATCGTTCTAAGTACTTTAAAAAAAAATCATTTTTATTTGTTGAAATAATGACAGTTTTTTACAAGTATCGTAGATATGAGTTTATACGACAGTTGATGATTTAAGAATTATCATTATAAATTGTTGATTTATAACGATATTCAGATTAATGACAATTTTAAAACCGTCTTCAAATGCTCTTTTTAATTATTGCTAAAGCCTTTTTCTATAGTAGTGGTTTTTTAAACTGTGTATACCTCTCTCAATAAAATTTGAAACTTTGGTTTATGACATTATGAAAAAAATAGTTAATTGATTAAACTCAACCTCCATTGTTGATAATATAAGTGTTGTATAAATATTTTAAAAAGTAAGGTATCTAGACTTTAATGAATTGGTCAATTTTATCATGTTGTTGCTTGATCTGCAAGGTCAAACCATCAGATAAAAAAGAAAATGAATGACATCATTGAAACCCATGTTATTGTATGTCGTTGCGATGTAATTGTTGTCTTTGTTGTTAAATAATAAAGGAAATTGATTATAAGGAGTTATCTTGGCAATGAAGAACTACCCTTTTTGATAAATGCATGCTAAGTTGGATAAGTCCATAAAACAAAAGTCACTTTGAATACTTACAGTGTCACACCATGATTTACATGGCTACGTTATCATCCTATTAACAACATCAATATAATATACAATGAAAGAGGCCACACTAACTTTTTTTATTTTTCACAACTAAAATTATTGACCCGAACATTTATTTATTTTTCTTTGCTTTCTTTTCTATGTGATTGAAGAGCATGAGAAATGATAAGATGATTTTTTATTTATTTACTTTATATTCATCTTCGTCCTTAATTTAAAGAAAAATGAGTGTCGAATTTTTAGGTTGAAAGTATGATCTTTTGAACTAGTTGAATAATGTGAAATTTTATTTATTTTGTTTTATAGTAATCTTCATCCTCAACCTAAAGAAAAGGAAACATCAATTATTTGGGTTAAAAGAAGAATCTTCTGATAAATTGGGTGCTATTATAATTTTTTTTCTCTCGATCAAAAGTGTTATTATGATTTCTATATTTAAGTTACATTTGTTATGTAATAACTCAGGTCATACATTAATATAGTAATATTATTTTACATTGGTTTTGGTATAAATTATACATTAATTGAAAAATGGATGTAAAAATAATCGTCGTCGAATGTTAATTATTTCAATATCGATTATGAATTGGTGTAAATATGTAATTTTTACATTGAATATTTTGATACAATGTAAAATATGAGCACATTATACATGGAGTAAATACATAATCGATGTTGGATTGTAAAAAAATATATATATTATTGGTATTTTATACCAACAATAATAAAGATCAATGTAAAAAGTACACATAACTAGTATAAAATATATTTTTGTTAATGTTTTTTTTTATATTTAACTTGTAAAATAAAAAATTCAGTATCACACGTATATAATTTGAATTTTGTAGCAATCATTAACAAACATCAAAATATAAACAAATATTAAAGAAAACTTTGAAAGACTTTTAGATTGTATAATATCATCTAAGTAACAAATAAAATAAAAACATCACATATTCATCTATTTATAATTTATAAAAATTTGATTCTCAATCTATTTATGATATCATCAATTGTTGTTGAAGGTATTTCTTATCTTGTTATTTTAAAGTTAAATTTTTCCTATACCATTGGTTATTTAATTTCTTTCGACATCTTTTTATATTTATTATTTATTATTTTATACTTAAATATATTATATGAGAGTTTACTAACATATCATCACAAGAAATATTTTAATATCTTGAATTTAGTGATTATGATGAGATGAATTTAAATAAGTTAGAAGGTATGGTGGTTATTACTTCGTGATCTTAAATCGTTGAAATCATAAGTTTACATGCTCTTCATTAGAGGTGTTCTTATTGTCCAAACCTTCTATCATGCCCAAATAACTTATTTCACTTGTTGAGATTCCATCCTTTTTATGATAATTATGACGTGATATGTTGAGGCTCTTTACATTCATGTCATACCTTATCATTTGTTTCATACTTTAGTTTTCTCTTATCAAACTTTTTGTATATGGTTTTCTTTTAGTGGTGATTCTTTTAGGTTGAATTGTCCCTAAAGATTAGAAATTTGAATCTTTAATATGCATTTTATGGAAGCATAATGCTCTAATAAGTTTCTCTAGTGTTATTATTGTCATGTTGGCTTCAACTATAGTTGTCTTATGTTCTTATGCTCTTTGTGGGTTATCCAAAACCATCAAGTTATGTTGTCTACAAGGCTTTACTGATTATTTTGTTTTGTACGACAAATTTTAGGTGTTGTAAGGCAACTTAGTTTTTCTTTACATTTATTTTTTCTCAAAGTGCGCATTTTAGCAGTGACTGTTCTAATAATTTTGTTTATATTTAATTTGTTGACATTCATTTTCTTCATTTAACTTAACAAGACAATACATATCATTAGAATTGAGTATATATGACACATGTAATGAAATAAGAGTAAATGATACAAAATATCAAATGGATATTGATAACTATCATTTTGCTTTCAAATTAAAATGATTGAAGCGTAGACCGTCTAACACTAGAGAGATAATTGCATAATTGTGGTCAGATGACTCTGAGTCGTCTTCCAACGAATCCAATGGTGAAATTAGTGTTTAAAATCAATTGTAACAAATAATTTCAAAATATAATTTTTATTGCTAAAAAACCTTGTAATTTAATAAGGAATTACAAAGAAAAACAACCCAGAGGAGTTTAGTCTTCCATGCGAAGACAACACAAAATAATTATAAAGAATAAAATAAATAAAACTAAGGAAACCCAGTGAAGTTTGATTATTTCTCCTTAAGGCTTGTGTCTTATATAGGTTTTTCTGCTCCAAGAATCTAGGGAAAATATCATAGTTTAGATTTTGTTAAATAGTTTATCAGTTTCTAACTTTCCAAAATTCTTGGATTATGTTTCTTTGTCTTTTGGAAACAACTTGCTTCCAATTTTGTTTATGATATTTTGCACAAGATTTTATCCTCTTATTATTATCCTCAAATTTTATTTTTTGTTTTGATTAAAAAAAAACAATTTTGACTTTTGTATATTTAGTCCATTGGCAAAGGTAAACACTTCCTTAAAACTCTCTACTACAAAAAATACAAAATTAACACAAATAATAGTTAAAGTCCAAATAAACCTAATAATGTGAAACTGAATTAAAAAAATTGATTAATTTATTATTACAGTCCAATAATCTATAATTAAAGTTATGAAATGCGAATAAAATTATAGTCATCAAATATACACCATACATATGTACATTATATATGTATAATGCATTAAAACATGTTTACTTTTGTAATAAATAATTCCAAACCAAGATTTTAGCCAAATATTGGCGTAATACTTATATTTTTTATTCCAGCTTAACCTCGGGCAACATATCATGTTATCTTAAATTAAAATAAATAAATAAATAAATATTAAACGAATCACAATTTTTAAATCCAAGTAACATAAATTAAATTAATTTTAAAGTTTAAATATATTTATTTGATATAAATCATTGTAACCATGTACATGTTTAAATAAAATAAAAAAAACATATTTACATAATTAAAGTAAAGTAAAGTCTTAAATTATTTCGGTCTACATTCTCAGTGGTTTGAAAAAAGATAAACTCATATTCTTAAGACTTTTCATTGTTCATTTCTTAGATGACTTTGACATTTAGAAAGTCTACCTACTCAACAAAGGGATCTCTCAAACACTCTCCGAAATCACATCCTAACCAAGATTTTCACCATAAATCTTGTGAAGGTTGTCGGTCTACAAAACCTCTATAATTTGCCCTTACTAGTCTCCATTTTTCTTTTTTTGGTGTTTTTGCAAAGTTTACCCTTCCTCATAATTTCCAAAATAACTTACACGATCTTCTACTATTTAAGAATATCAAATGAACGAATTCACATGAATGTCTTGTTTTGGGTGAAAGAGGAAAATTGTGATTTTTGTAGAGGTGATTGAAAGATAAAGTGTGTTATAGACAAAATGAAAGGAAGATGGGTATGAAATTGTGAATAGTCAATAACTTTTTCAGAGAACACGGTATTAGAAAACAAAAAAGATATTTTATTTAAATCCAAAAAACTACTCTATTGCTATAGCAATGTATTTTATTTAAATCAAGCAAACGGTTAGGAAAACTGCTTTACGAATATTTTATTTCAAGTATAAATAGTTTTTTTTTGTTAGCGGCTCTATTTTACAAATGATCTCAGATGGTCTATCATTTAAATTCATGTTGAATTTCAGGTTTATCATGAAGATAACTAAAATCATACACATATTGAAACACATGTGCTGTCGCGTAGATATATCTACATTTTTTATTTTTATCATTTACATATTAAAAATTAAATAAACAATGTCATTATCCATATATTGAATATATATTTAATAAAACTACAAATATATAGACTAACACACTGTGTTTCTGATACCAAAACATGATTAAAGTTTATATGAATGTCACCATGCTTTTGAAATAATAAACATTATTTCAATTTGAACAAATAAAACCGCATTCACAAATATATATATATCTATATCATTAAGACGATTTTGGCCTTAATTGTTAAATTAAATGAATATAAAATAAAATATTGAATTTATTTATTATTATAGTCTAATAATATTTAAAATGAAGATACACCTAAATTTATAATAAAATTAAAAAAGATAAAAAAACATAAATTTATGATAAAATTTCATAAAAAATTTATGATAAAATTTCATAAATTTATGATAAAATTAAAAAATGTAGACACACATGAGTGACTATAATAATATTACTAAAAGTGTATACAGTATATTGATAATATAGTTTTTTTTTCTATGGTTGAGTTAATTTAAATTTTACTTTATAAAAACTTATAGTCATTAAACTTTATTTTTTATTTAAGTTTATGATAAAATTAAATAATTTTACCTATATATAAAAATAATTTATTTTTAAAATCCTTTTTGTGTACACAATTATTTTTCTATTTTAGACTTATAATTTATCCAAATCAATATTTATGTTATTTGTTTCAATAATGGCAAGTCACTATTAAAATTGGATTACTAAACTTATATAATTTACTTAATTTTAGTTTGTAACCACATGTATAAAACTAAAAAGAAATATAATAGAATGAGAAAAAGAAGAATAAGAACACTTTTATTAAATAAAAAGAATCTACAAAAATTGTCCATACCACACCATTCATAAAATTCAAATCAACCTCTACATTTTCAACAATTTGAAAAAAGACAAATTCGTATTTATAAAACTTTTCATTGATGACTTTGGTCTTCAGAGAGCCTGCATGCTCAACAAAAACATCTCTCCTACACTCTCAAGTCATATCCTAACTAAAGTTTCCAACATAAATCTTGTGAGAGTTGTTTACAAAACCTCCATAGCTTGCCTCCATTACTTTCCATTTTTCTTCTAGTGGTGTTTTTGCAAAGTTTATCCTTTCTCATGATTTTCAAAATTACTTATACAATCTTCAATTGTTTGAGAAATACCAAATAAACTAAATTGCAATAATAACTCATTTTGGGTGAAAGAGGAGAATTGGATTTTTTAAAGGTGATTGAGAGGTAGAGGGTGTTATAGACAAGAATGGAAGGAATGTGAGTATGAATTTGTAAATATTGGAGAACTTTTTCAAAACACACCTATCAGAATTTTTTTTTTATTTAAATCTAGAAAAGTGCTCTAATGCTCAAACAATATATTTTATTTAAATCAAGAAAAATGCTCTAGCAAGTGCTCACGTAATTACAAAAATTGTGAAAATAAATATTTAAATCCAGAAAACTATTCTAACAACTATTCTACTATAAGATATAATAACTAAAATAAAATATAGATATAAGAATAAAATAGGAAAAAATTTATGTAAAAAAAAATAATTTTAAAGATAAATTATCTTTTTATATATAGATACAGATATGTAGATTATTGTTGATTTTATTAAAATAACAAATATAAAATTGTATTTCTTTTGCAAACACTTTTTTTTGCAAGACCAGTTGGTTATTATTTGCCCGATAGCACGTGGCCGCAGGCCCAGCAGTGTCTTTTATCACCCTTGTCTCTCTTTCTGTTCCTCTTCTTCGACGAAACCCTAATCCTCCCACTTCGCCCTCTTTTCTTCAACAACCTTTATAAATCCCAAATCGCTTCCTCTTCTCTTAGATCTAACATCTGATTCCGTTCCTCGCTTGTTTCTCACAACCAAACATGTCTGCTGCCCTGGATATGACGCTCGACGATATTATCAAAAACAACAAGAAGTCCGCCTCCACCAACTCCAGGGGCCGAGGCCGAGCTTCGGGACCCGGACCTGCTCGCCGTCTTCCCAACCGTGCCGCAAATCGCCCCGCGCCGTACGCAGCCGCTAAGGTATTCGTTTTCATCCGATTAGGTTTTCTGTTTCGAAGATCCGCTTTCCGTTCGTAGATTCGCGATGTGACCTAATCCGTCTATATTTTACGGATCGCCTTGTGTAGGCGCCGGAGTCTGCGTGGCAGCACGATATGTACGCCGATCAGGCCGTCGCCACGGCTTTCGCAGGTCAAGGTGGTCGGGCCTCTTCCATCGAAACAGGGACGAAGCTTTATATATCTAATCTGGATTATGGGGTTTCCAACGACGATATTAAGGTAAGATCTCTACTGTGTCGGCACTTGGCTACTTTCGCGGTTCATTTTTCGCCCAATTTAATTTGTCTTTGTATTGTTTGTAATATTTAACCATCTGAGAAAATTGATTTCGGTGGAAGAGTCTCTATCACCTCGACTCCAAAAGTGGCCTCATGCTCTCGCTGATCTGCATACATGTTTTGCTACCACGCTATCTACAGGCATGCTAGACCCCTGTTTCAATGGAGACATCGTGGCAGCATTTAATGTATGCAAATCAGCCTCCAGATTTCTTATACGAAATAGGGGCCAAGCTTCCTCCAATATTTTTGTTATTATTTATTTTTTCATCTATAAATCTAAAATTGCGTGGAGCTTGTATATCGATTGTCAAGCTACATACATCTATGCGGGTTTAGTTGTCAAGGTTTAATTATTAATTTTGGCCTTGTATTTGTATGTAATTTTGCCTTTCGTCTTCTAATTTTGTTAACTTTGGCATTAACACTGCAACTATATTTTCTGGTGGTATAGCAACCAAATCCAATTAAATCTGCTTATCTGTGGACTAAAACAATTTTTACAAATAGCACCAACACAATTTGCACGTACATGTATATCCGGTTTAATAATGAAATGTTAAATCAATTAATTTTACATTCTTTAGTGTCTTTATTTACGTGTTTGATTAATGCTTTGTTATGCTGTGTGTGTGTAAAACTTTGAGTTGTTACATGGCATTTCCACGTGTGGTGTTGTTAATGTTGTATTTTCTTGTACTTGTAGGAGTTATTTCTTGAAGTTGGTGACCTGAAACGGCACACTGTTCACTACGACAGGAGTGGAAGATCGAAGGTATCTTATCTAATCGACACAACTTGCTCCTTATGATGAATTCAGTGTGTCCTGCTGTAGTTTATAATATTTGTTTTTTCTTATAGGGTACAGCGGAAGTAGTCTTTTCTCGAAGAGCTGATGCTGTAGCTGCAGTGAAGAGGTACCACAATGTTCAGCTAGATGGGAAACCAATGAAGGTAGAGATTGTGGGGACAAATATCGCTACACATGCTGCAGTGCCTACTGTTAATGGAACTTTTGGAAATTCTGGAGGACCTCCCAGAAGGTATTGACCTCACCGATATGTTTGTGCATATTTGCCTTGATCTGATTTTTTCTTCCTGCTCTGCAATTTTTTATGTTGGAATATTATTTTGAGTATGCGTATAATGCCAATGATTTGAGGGTTCTTTGTTGTAAACAATTCTTAATTATATTTGGAATTAGTTTAAGGGAATTTCATTTTGTACATTAATCTCACTTTGAAATTGCTATTTCAAAATTCAAAAGAAACCAATATCTTGTATTTTATGTTGATTGTTTGATCATGGATTTGACTTTCAAACAGTGGACAAGGGAGAAGTGGGCTACTAGGAAGGCCACGTGGTGCACCTAGAGGGCGAGGTGGCAGTCGGAGGGGTCGAGGACGTGGTAGAGATCGTGATGAGAAGGTATCTGCTGAAGATCTCGATGCTGAGTTGGAGAAGTATCATGCTGAGGCTATGCAATTGAACTGAAGGGATCACTGATATTCTGTTTTATTGATATTACATTTGCGGTTGTCAAGGGCATGTCAATGGAACACCGCCCAAATATGTATCTTTATCAAAGTCATGCTTTTACGGAAAGGAAAAGGATAACTTAGAGTGAAAACTTTTACAGTTGATATATGTAGTTTGGGATTCTGTTATCAAATATTTATTTTCGTTGGGTATGACTATGCAATGTGGCTGAAGAAACAGAACTCAGCTTGTATTATTCACTCTGGCTCCTTTCATTGGATTTAATCATTTCTTTATTCAACAAGTGGGTATGGAAGTGGAAACCCTGATCTCATCTATGCATGCACACAGCTCAAAGAAAGCATTGGCTGCAATGTAGGAGGCTGCAGAATTCACCCATTTGATTGCTTTGTGCTTTGGTTAAAACTATTGCAATGGAATCTTCAGATAAGGTAGATTCCCTGCCCTAATTCCCTCCTTCCGCCCTCCTCCCTGAAAGAAAAATGATCATTTAATATCTTTTGTAGTGTTGTTTGTTTTGTGCTATAATTGTCTCATTTGATTTTGATCTTGTTTCATTTAACTTTTTTACAAGTGTACTTATAGGAGAAAAATAGAGAAAGGAAATGAAGTAAGTTTCTTCTATGAGCTAAAAGTAACTTGTGCAGAAGTATTTTTTTTTTCAGTAACTTGTGCATAACTTTTTTTTACAGTGATTTACGTACAAGTTATAAACTAATTTTTTGGAAAAGCTAGAATGTGAATGTTTTTTTGTAAATTAGCTTATGGAATAGCTAATTTTAACTTTTAGGAGTTTATTTATTTATTTTATACTTCAAGTTCTTGTAGGAAGTTTATCCAAATAGAATCTTAATTTAATGCAATCTTAAGATTTTCTTATCTGTTGTTTTAGGGGAGTAATTTTTCTCTCAACTATTTTGGTAATTTTGGCATATTAGCTAGTGAGATGGAATCTATCATCTGTTCTTCACTGGTTGAGTGCACTGGTCAAGCTAAGAACATTTCAACAGATGAAGAGCCTCTGGGATAAGGATGCTGAAGGAGTTAGTATTTTTGGTATGCTCACTCTGGTTGCATTCTGATTAAGTTGTCCGTGTTTTGAATTTTTTGCTTTTGGCCTATTCTGTGATCTTCCTTTTGCGGAACTGGTTGAAGTCAATGTGTTAGTTTTTCTTACAATCCACATGTTCTCCGAATGGAACTGAGTGGGGAACTAGGGAAGAGGAAGACGAAGTGCTTACTTCATTGGTGATGCTAATCTGAATAGTTTTGCAGTTACAGTCGAACTTAATTGTCATTATAGAGCCTGTTGCATATATACCACCTTACCCTGGGAATGATAAGGGATGGTAAAGTATGCTTTATAGAGCCTGTTTCTCCTCTGTACTGGAGGTTTTTGAAACAGCCAACATGATAGCAAAAGTGTATGTTCAATTATTGAAGTTCACGCAAATAATATAAATGGTGGTTGCTAAGGTGATTGACAGCAAAACTTCCAGTGGGAATGTTAGTTTCATTCCTTGGATGGTGAAACTGCTGCCACGCACGCTGAAGTTAGAAGTCGTGGAATCGTAGTTTATGGAACTCGTTTATTTTTCTGTAACCTGTTAGTTTCGATGCATTATATATCTCTATTACGGCTAGTTACGCAGGTCCATGTTTGAGTGTTATGTACGTATAACATTTCAATAGTATTTGCCACAATTTTCATTACTTTATAATATATCTCTAAATATTTTCCTCAAATGGTCTACAATTGGTTGCCGATTCTTGTACGGAATTGTTAAAACGATGACCTTTCATTGACTTACTTTTAAAAAGTTCTTTTTAGATACCTTTGAGACTAAATGATGGATGTGTTTAAATTTGAGAATTTCAAAACAAATACAACATTGTAACCTTATAATGTGTAAATTGTCAAAAGGACACATTTTTTTAAATTTATAGTACATGATAACGTCTATATTACCTAAAATTTTGTCTAAGTGTTTGAAAATTTAATATATTCGTCGTTAAAACCTAATATCCGTTCCTGAAAATGAGTAGTCATCGAGATGGAGCCAACTGAAAAATAGGGTAACAGTTGAAAATTTAATATATCGTCGTAAGACAATATTTGGTTATTACGTAGTTGGCCCATCGACAATATTTTTGCCCTGTAGGATTTTGTCGTGCATTTCTTATAAAACTCATCCTTTTTGGTTCTGAAAATAGGCACCGTTAAGGTTAAAAAATAGTCGTTTCTCAATATCCATAGGAAGAGTACAGTTTCCATTTCTAGCTCAACAACGCCAAACAAACTAAAAGCAATATTATATATACAAAAGAAATTATTATTTTTATCTTTCTAGTGATAGATACCAACTGGGAAATAAAATGAAGTTATCGTTTATTTATTTTTCACGAATAAAAAAAATACAATTTTAGCCTATTTAATTTCAATCGAAAATAAATACGAACACAAATAATTAAATACAATGTTTTATTAAAACATTTGGGAAACGTTTAACCGATGAAAAACTTTAGTTTTTCAAAAATCTTCAAGTTGGAAAAATATGTTTCTTGTGTTTTATTTATTTTTTCAATATAATGCTTTTTCGATAGATTTTGTACAAAAATATTCAAAACCTAAAAAAGCTAACTCTTGTAGTAAAAATCCTTTGCACGCAGGCTCCCATGGGGTACAATTTATGTCCACCGCTCCTCTCACGAAGGTGAACGCGGACGTTACGGTTCATACAACCAAATTAAAAGAATATTGAAGTGTTATTAAAGATGGGAGTTCTTAGAAAATAAGAGAGAAATTAATTTAGTGAACATTAAATAAAGCTATTTATTATGCGATTTTGAAAGTTGCGAAGTTGAAAAACTATCTCTTTCAAATTATTGGTAGGTCAATTTTAGAATTGTTCTTACAATATACAAGACTGAATATTCCTTGATGAGTACCTTCTCTCTTTAGTCTTCTTCTGCTATCTGTCCATTAGATCTAAGAGGTGTGGTACCTGCAAAGACAATCCAAGACTCAAGTTAACCGAGAATGATGATATGTTTATAGGGGTTCAGAACTAAAAGAGTCATTATCTTTTGTCATAAGATCTATCTTTATTTATACTTTTCTATTGAACTTTGTATCGCATACCTAATAACTCTTTAATTATGTTTTATTATCCTTAATTTATTTTTGACTTTAATCTTTCTTTAGGGAGTAATGATTGAAAAGCTAGGTAGCCGAATGTCATATCAACAATTCGGTTAACCGACTTTCAGTAGAATAAGAGACATTTTTAACAAAAATACAACTAAAGAGATATATAAAAGAACACAAGTTTAACAAACACAGTAGATGCTAAACATGAATTTTCCAAAGTAAACAAACTGTGATTTAATAAATAAAAGATAAATAAGATGGATGTTGTTCTGGTACACCTAATATAATCTCACATTAATTAGGAGTTGAGACCAAGAATAATTTATATACACCTTGCTCTTTTAACTAATTAAGGTGCCTTATAAGGACAAAATCTGTTGGAACATTGGTTCCGTTTGTGAGGATGAAAAGGTTCCCTTAGACCTACTTGTTCCATATTAGTTTAACATCCAATAGTACTAAAATCTACATGATCAATACTTTATTAGAAAATATGAGCATATATTTGGTTGAATTTTTTTAATTTAATTTCCAAAAATTATAAAGGTAAGTTGAAAAGGAGATTGGTTTAATCATAAAGTGACTTCATTAACATCATTATGAAGATGAATTCAATCACTTTGATTTTGCTCATTTTGTAGTGAGGATCCATTCAAAAGTTGACAACAACTACATGTACCCTCAACAAAATGGTATAACAAAATAAAAGAATTGAACAATAATAAATATATGGTTCATATCACACTTTTGGACAAAAAAATGTCAAAAAGTAGTTGGTCTTAATTTGTGAACTATTCAAATCACATTCTTAATCGAAGTCCAATATTTGTAATACATAACAAATGTTAAAAAAAGTTTAAAGTAAAACAAACCATTAATGAGTTATGCTAATATATTTAAATTTATATCTCATGTCTATATTCTTGAAAAAATATAAGAAAATAAAGTATACTCTTGAATATAAAAGAACAAAGTGTACTATGATAAAAGTGATTTTTTGTTTTGTTTTGGGTCAATGAGGAGTCAAAGACTTATAAGTTATGTTATCCTATTTCTCAAAAGGATCATAATAAACAGAGACATGGTGTTTAGAGAAAATAGTAAACAAGATTGGATATTTTTGTTGGCTTTGATTGGGACAGCGATGAAAAATGAGCATATGCAATACTAAGAAAAATTGAAAATGGAGGCGAAACCAATGAAAATAACAATGAAGAATAAACAAAAGATTTATCCACATTGAGTGAAGAGTAACTGTAAGAATGCAGGATGAGACAACCAACTTTGATAAGTGATTTTATAATAAAGGGAAAAATTCATGAAATTGTCATGTTTATGACAAATAATCAAACTTATTTTGAACAAGCCTTAATAAAAGAGGGGCAAATTTTAAGCAAGAGTGGATGTGAAGATTGAGGCCACAAAGAAAAATAATACTTGAAATTGTCATGTTTATGACAAATGAACAAACTTGTTTTGAATAAGCCTTAAAAAAGGAGCAAATTTTAAGCAAGAGTGGATGCAAAGATTGAGGCCACAAAGAAAAATAATGCTTGAAAATTAATTAAGTTACCTACATGATAAAAAGAGATAGTTTTAAAATAGATTTATAATATAAAAATCAATGAAAAAATAGTAATGTAAATAAGTGTAAAACGTGTTTGGTTGCAAAAGATATACATAGAAATATGTTACAAATTACTCTAAATTTTGTATGTTTGTCACACATGGAAACAACTTGCATGTCAATTCTGTTTGTTAAAAAAATACGAGATATGTTTCAACCAAATGTCCAAATTTTCTTCTTACATGGAGAACTTAGAAAATATGTTTTCATTGATCAACCACCTAATTATAAATGAATATGTGTCAAATAGAAAGTTTATAAGTTAAGGGCGGCTTTGTATGTATTCAAATAGGTACCATGGACCAAGTATAGTATTACAAAGTCTTACTTTGATAATGAAGGTTTCAAATGTTGTCCATATGAGCACAATTTACTAGTTAAAGTATAAAATGGAAGTAAAATGTTTATTGTGTGTCTCTATATTGATAATATTGTTTTTAGTGGCAATGATGAACACATGTTTGAAGAATTTAAATATTTTATGATACATGAGTTTAATATGATAGATCTTGGACACATGATATATTTTCTTGGCATAAAAAATTTGCACGATCAAGAAAGTATTTTTATTGGACAAATGAAATATATTTAGGAAGTATTATAAATGTTTAGTATGAATAAATGTATTATAATTTATAATCCAATTATTCTTGGTTGCAAACTCACAAAGAAATGAAAATGAAGTTTGATTGTACAATAGTCACTACGAGCAACTAATTGATAATTTGACAAGCTTAACTACTATATCTAATTAGTCTTTAGAGTAGATATATGAAGTATCTCATAGAAATTTACTCTCAAGTTGCCCAGACAATTTTGAGATATGCAAAAAGGAGCCTCTAACCTTTAATTATTTTTTTTGATCCACAAGCCTTGGATTATTTTATAAAACAAGAAGATATAGGAGTTGATTACATAAAGAAACAATGACTATGTTAAAAGTTTTGGATGATAAAAAGAGTACTTTGAACTACATTTTTCTATTAGGCTAAAGTTTTGTTTCTTAGTCCTTAAAGAATCAATCAATAATGACTCTTTATACCGTTAAAACAATTTGTTGCTATTGGAATTATTATATTTTCCATATAAATGTATATAGAAAATGTATCAATATATAATATACGTGGTAAAGATAAGACATTAGTTTTATGTAATTGATGATAAATAGACATAACATATGGAGTAACGAAATATATGGAACATATCTCTCAAATGTAATTGTATATAAATAATATACATGCATTGAATGAATATACAAAAATATTATTTCCAAAATATTTGATAGTTGCTTCAAATTTCCTATTGAAGTATTTGAAAACGAAGAGTTCTTAAAAATAACATTTTAAATGATAGTATAACAATTTTTGTGTGATAATAGTTCAATCACTTAACTATTAACTATCAAAGAACCCATCGGCAAGCATATAAATGTTAAATTTCACTTTTCTTGTGAGCTCATAAGGGGATGAAGTTTCAAATATAGTTCATTGTTGTACTTAAAGAGTAAATTACAAAAATAATAATCAAATTATTAAAATTTGATTATATGAGAAATCTAAAAATTTACTATATTTAGAAGCATACACTTATTATGATATGAATAAATTAATATTTAATTTAAGGAAATATAGTGAATTGATAAGTCTGAATCAAAATTTTGGATTGGATCTCTATTTGTTGGCCAATATTAATTTAAAAATTCCTATTTTGTAAGATCTAGATAATAACTTTTTATTTTATATATTATTTTTTGTAAGAAGATAATTAGTCATATTAGTTTATCATAAGCAGACTATTTTTTTTTTCCATTATTCTACTACTCTTAAGTTTTTAATATTTACTTCTAATTGTCCTAGAGATTACAAGTGTAACAAGTGTTTGATTTTATTTTAATAAGGTAGAGAGTAAGTTATGATTTGCTTTGAAGAGATTTTATTTTTAATTTTCATGTAAATCTTAGTTTACTAGACGCAGTGTTTATATATTTTAAGTATTTTCTGGAGCGTTTGTTTTTAGAATTCATTTAAAAAATAAGTAGATCCACAACGTTAAAAAATGACAGCACCTGATTGGTCATTTAGAAGCACACGGATTGCCAAATAGAGAAACAGGAAGCGTAGATTAAATCGAATCCAACGGCGGATACGTGAGTGAAAACCGTATCCTTGTAATGAGAACTTGAGCGTGGAAAACTATATGTATAACACGGTTCTACTCACCTTCTTCCTTCATTACACCCAATTCTGCTCAACTTCCCTTAACCTTTCTCGTTCCTCACTTCCTCTCTTATTTTTCAAGCGCAGCTAATTTCTAGGGTTCCGACATGGAAACCGGTGGAAAGATTAAGAAGGGCGCCGGAGGAAGAAAGGGCGGTGGGCCAAAGAAGAAGCCGGTCACAAGGTCCGTTAGGGCCGGACTCCAATTTCCTGTCGGAAGAGTAGGGCGTTACTTGAAGAAAGGAAGGTACGCGAAGCGTGTGGGAACCGGTGCTCCCGTTTACTTGGCTGCTGTTCTCGAATACCTAGCTGCTGAGGTAACCTAGCATTAATTTCACCAGTTAGTGATTGTTGATTGATGTTAATTTTGTGTTATGGTGATTGATTGTGTTTTGGTGTTGGATTGGATTGTGTAGGTGCTTGAATTGGCTGGAAATGCTGCTCGTGACAATAAGAAGAACAGGATTATTCCTAGACATGTGCTTTTGGCTGTGAGGAACGACGAGGAATTGGGGAAATTGCTTTCTGGTGTCACCATTGCCCACGGTGGTGTTCTTCCCAACATTAACCCTGTTCTGTTGCCCAAGAAGACCGATAAGGCTTCCAAGGAGCCCAAATCTCCATCTAAAGCTACCAAATCTCCCAAGAAGGCTTAGGAGTATATTTTAATTTAGTTCTGTATATCAGTGTTTAGGTGCTTTGGTTGTAACAGGAAGGGGATTTGATGTTTGAAACACTGTATTTTCATCTAATTGTGTTGGAGTTTGTTCATTTATCCCAACCTCTTGTTTTCGCCCAATTTTCTCCGTATGGTAGCTCTATTTAATTTTGGTATGCTTTACCCTTTGGATACAGAGAAACAAATTCCTAGGATTCTAAGTTGGTAAATAACTAAAACATGGCGCATTTAATGGGTTAATCTGATTCTTGTGGGCTCTGTTTTTGATTTGACTTAAGTCAACGTCGGTTAAAGTTTTTAAATATATGGGATAACTGTATTACTCTGAAGGACCAAGGATTCATAAATGCTTTGGAACCTGCTGCAAACAGGTGCATTGTGTGTAAATTGTGTCTAATGGGTTTCGCATATTTTGCAACGTTACGAGATTGATTTTTATTTTTAATGCGATAAATTTGGCTGTGAACTATATCTGGCTTGAACTATATCGTGCATCATAGTTGGCACCAAGCAACAGATTCTGAAACATCTCGTGCATCTTATTTCCTTTAAACCCTTGAGCCAAGAAGATCAAATATGGGCTAGTGGAACTACAAAGCGAACAACCAATGATAAACATATAACTAATAATCAGAAAACAGTCTATGGTACATGGCGCACATTGCAAAACCCATATAATTCGTATATGTATTGTGATGAAAAATACTACTTACCAACCCATTAAGGTTCTTCTAACCTTATTTACAATCTTATTTCTTGCAGCAACACCTGTTAATTGAAACTCACAATTCTCATCCAAGAGAAATCTGTATACCTCCCATTCACGCTCTGAAGTTGAATGCCTTCCCACTTCAGCCTATCACAAAACGGGACCAAGTGATTAGATTTTTATTTTTCATAAGCTTAATATTTTACTATATAACAGAAAAAGCAGATAACATTACTGATAGCTCCCCAAGCCCCAAGCATGCAAAACAACTGAATATGGGTGACGTTTCCATAGTGGTAGGAAATGTATTGGAATCTCACGTATCATATATGGTTATTGTGATGATTATATAAAAGCCTTTTAAATTGACAGTGAATGAGTTATTTACTCAAAGTCAGAGTATACTTTCATTGGAACTGCCAAAAATGACCCTCATTTTTTTTTAATAAGGGGAAGGAACTATGGACCCATTTGTTTTAAATTTGGATAGAATGGATTTGGTTAGAGTTTATTATAAACTGTTGAATGTAAGTCACTAAACTGGGATGTGTATCCAAATTAATCTCAGTTAAAGATTTACAGTGAAGTTTGCATTTTTTCGAAAGTGTGAGCATTGTTCTCTCAATGTCAAAACAAACAGATAGTATATATATAAAAGGAGCTAAGCTACAAACACAGAACTATATATGCAACAGTATATATCAATGCTTATTTTGAAATGCAGATATATTTTATATATCAATGCTTATTTATTTTGAAATGCAGTTATATTTTATATATCAATGCTTATTTTGGAATGCAGTTATATTACAGATTTGCTATCAGATTTCTGAATTTTCTTACCGAGAAAACACAAATTCCAAGTGTTTTGAGAGCCAACGTGACATCATAAAAAACTCGAGGTCTTCCTTTTCCAGATAGCTCAACAGGATTAGCGACCAACAGTTCGGTATCGGGTCCTCGGTTGGCAATGATTACTCGCAATGGATGAAGCATTTCCAGTTTCAAACGGGAGCATAGTGTACTCTGCTTCTCCATATCCAAAATCTTTTTTCCTTCTTTCTGCTGAATAAATATATCTAACTCACGATATCCCGTGGAATTGGGTGAAAATCGGCCGTATGAAATCTAAGAAGAAAAATTTACGAGTCTCAGCAAACTGCTAAAATGCTTTAGTTGACAGCAAAAACAGAAATTCAAGACATTTTCAATTTTCATACAAAGAGATTTTATCCACGATCAGATGAATGATTAGTGATATATGAAAGTCACTTCAGAAGTTTGCACCATCTAATTACCTCAATCAAAATGATGTCTCCTAAAAGTAACTAGTACGTTCACAAAACACATAAAAAAGTATGGAAATCAAGCCAAAGATTTTCAAAATCAGATGCATGATTGTGGTTCTTCTAGCTTTAGAACTGACTGACAAACAAAATTGAGAATGGAGAGCCTTGTGATAAAATCTGTCAGTTTTGTTGAGTCACTTTTTTCTTCCAGAAGCCATCATTATGCCCTGTCTTTTTGTGGGTATTTTGCAAAGAGGGAAAATGATATTGATTGGTTGATTGAATAAGCAGCATGCAAGTGTTCTACTCCAATAAAATTACCAACATAAATGACTCATTTTACCTCATGCTGACAGGTGCAACCTATCAAAACTACAACAAATGGAGACATTATTTCCTCCAAAGACAAGAACACGGAACTTGGAGGAAACTAGGAAAGTGAGAAGCTATCAAGGATGCCTTGCCACAAATAATCTCGGTAGAGAAAATTATACCTTTATATTCATGTCCTTCAATGTTCTCATAATGTCATAAAGAAGACCCTTGTGATCAGCACATCGTATCTGAACTAGCGTGTGAGCTGGGCTTAAGGAATTGTCTAGTGTTACGTTGCTTTTCTTCAACTTCGCCATATCAGGGCTAAGAGCTTGAGAACGAACTTCATTTTCTGATAACTCACATTGAAATAACTCCTCAGCTAACGCAGGAGACAGAGAAGAGATACCCTGATTATATTCATACTCTGGACCCGCCAATTGAAGTTCACAGCTGATACACGATCCTCGAAGAACATCATCCAGTCTTTCACATGTCTCATCTTGTCGCTTTCTCGTGTGTAACAGTTCCCTAAAAGACAATTGAAGCAAATGCTGATTACTTATAAGCAACAGGATTCACTTGAAATACAATTAGCAGTTGATAAGCAGCATTGAGATGTTATAACCAAAATATTGGTAATAACTTTATCAGCCATATAAGAAAAACCTTAATGGAGTACAATTTTTTAGAGTTTAGTGTTTTATAAACTTCTTTATAAGTATTTTTAGAAAAAATGAAATAAACTTTCTCGTATGAACTTTTGCAAAATTAGAATTTGAACTTATGTGAAAAAACTTGTTTCACTTTTTTAATTTAATTTTCTTTTACTAGAAATACTAGAGATGTTCATCCAAACAAATTCTTAGATAATATAATATCTGATAAGCATAACAGTCTTGAAGAACAGCAAAACTGATATCAAAAGAACTTGAGATTCAAATAGGATTATCAACATATTCCACCGAGACATTACAAAAACTTCACATTCTTGATTTTACTAATCCAATTCATCACTCACTCACTTGTTATCTGTCACGAAAAAGAGGTCCAACACTCTACCATCCGGGGTTGTGGTCACTTTCACCTTTTGAATGGTAAGTTCAAGCTCCGAGAGCACTTTTGTGACATCTAGGATCATACATAACCAACAACAAAGAAAGACAATGAGAACAAACATACACACGACACGAAACATGATTTCAAGAGACAGTATTTCCATTACCGTGCAACAATCCCTTTCGATCAAGGCAACAGAACTTCAACAGATAGACAGGTGAAGATCTGGAAGGCTGCTGGATGATATAAAAGGAGGCCAAACAAGGCGGACAAATTCCCTGAAGTCGTTCTTTGAGGATCAGATAAGATGAATTCATGGGAAGCAACAGGGAGTGTGGAATAACCCATAACACAATGTAACACCACACGCCATCGGTTGAAACATCTAAAGGAAACATTCAAAAGTGGTGTATTAAAGGCATTAAAAAGAGACTGAAGAATTGAATGGGATTAAGAAAAGAAAGTGTTTGAGATTGAAACCTCCTTTGAAAATGCAGAGACCGAAATCGAGAATGATACTGCAGATATCGCAAGCGAGGCCGGTCTTGTCGGGGCAATTGATGGTGATGATGAAAGGGTCGCCGGGGTTGTTCGGATGCTGGATTTGAACGACGTCGTCATCGGCGCCCGACACTCCCATCATAGGAGCCACAAACGAAACGATGGTTGGTTAAGGTTAAAGTTAAGGTTTTGTTAATATTATTATCATGGGAGTATGCCAAATCGAAGACAGGAATCTATGTATGTGTGATGAGATTAAGAAGTATTGTTTTGTAGCGTGATGGTTATTATGGGTGCAAGTTGCAGGTGGTGGTGATCGAAGAAGCACACGTCAGCAATCGCGAAAACACTGCAGTTGAGGTGGCGGGATATGGTGGTTACTGTGGTTAACTTTTTGTTTTCTGAGGCTATCATTTCGTGTAACTTCATCCAATCTGCTTCCATCTCTGCTTCCAATGTGCTTATCACCTTATGCTCATGAAACCAAAAAGAAAAGAAGTAAATTCTAGCGAAGACCAGGATATTCTGTAAATGGAAAGAAAACTGATTTTAAAAAGAACATGTAAGATCACTGCGAGTGATTTATTATCTTTCAGTGATAAAATATAAAATCCATGGTGTGGATTTTGATACAACTGCACCCAATATGAGGGGATTGTTTTCCAGATTAAGGTAAGAAAATGTTAAGAGTCATAAATTAGTTCTTTTTTTGTAATTGTCCTTTTAGTGATGTACGAAGAGTTAAATAGATAAAATTCTAGTTAGATATCTTCACGAGAAAAATATATTAAAGTAAAAGTAAATTCAAAAAAAATATGAAAAATTAGGAACTACATATCTTCAAAATAACAACATATATTTCAATTTCGATTCAACAATTAAAAAAAGTCCGATAAAATTCTATAAATATGCATAACAAACAAATAAAAATGTATTATTATTATAATATTTATTACACGAATATATCAAATATTTATTTGAGCTTAAAAAAATCTTTCTCAGATTGGTTTATGATTATCCAATATGACTCTTGTCATGATTGAAGAACTACAAAACTTATAAAAATGCATCTCAATTTTACATAAGTTTAATTATCATATACTACACAATTTCTTATACCATTTATTAATACAAAATCTTCTTATATATGACTTTAAAAGTAATTATTATAAAATTAAATAATTTCAAAATACATAACAATATGTGACTGGATAATAAAATTAAACATATTGTGTAAAAACATAAAAATATAATTGAATAGTAATATAGAATATATTTATAGTATCAACATATTTTATTCAATTGAACAATATACTTAATTTATTTTTTTAGGTTCCTCAAAAACAAATTTCAATTTTTAACTGATCAAATATTAATCTGCTTATAAATTAGTTCTTGACAAGTTATGCAAACCAATATGACAACAGCAGCTACTTGATATTATCTAAAATTAACTCAGATTAGTTCCTTCCAGCACCAGACAAGATGATATGATGAAGTTCTATTAGAACTTTATTACAAAATAATCGTTCTCAATTATACAATATAAAATGAACTTTGACTGAGATATTGTGAATCAGTTTCACTTTAACATCATACACTTGTGTGTAGACCTTGCATCAGAGTAAATGGCATGACTCCACACAAAGCAAATAACATCCTAAAGCTCAGTTCTCAGACACTTAAGGAAGTAAAGTTGAAAATATAACCAGAATACAGGAAAAAAAAGCTCAATTCACTTCTCTTTTAAACCGCAAAATTTGAAGTGACATGCTGTAGTTTTTTTTCCAAATAAAAACAAATATAACAGTGTGATAGCTATAGACTCCAAATTTTAGGCACCCCAACATTCTCAGTATCATAATACCTATAATGATGAAAGTTTTGAAAACATCCAGACTCAGCTCACTTATTATTTCTACTTTTGATATGCCACCAAAGGAGCGAAATTGAGTTAATTCTTTTTGCCAACTCCAAGCCTCAGACGGAAATTCTCTTCCATAAGAGGAAGACCATCCCTCAACTTCACCTTTGGCTCCCACCCCAACAATTCTTTTGCTTTTGTTATGTCCGGTTTTCTTTGTCTCGGATCATCAGGAGTGTTCTCCACCATCTTGATCTCAACATCTGGATTGATAAGCTGCAAACCACCCACAAAGCATTAGATGAAAACTTCTAGCAAATATTTTCATTCAAACACTGCACCTAAATATAGATGATGATGTATTGATTTGGTACGATGGACATGCTGTTCTACTAAGAATTCCAAGTGACATTTTACCACTCACAGTTTGAGCTTGATGAAAGTAAGCGTGTAAATTAAAAAAGGAGAAGTGAAAGCCACTGATAAAGAAAAAAAGTCTTAAAACTGACCTCTTTCACAGTCTCAGCAAGTTCAGTCATTGTAAATTCACCTGAAATGTAAATATACTCAGATATTTACTTTCCCAACAAAGGAAGTAACAACACTCAAATACAGGTCTTGCAGTAGAAACTAACCTGGGTTTCCAAGGTTGATTGGCCCAGTGTTCGGCCCTTCCATGAGGCGGATAAGGCCATCAACCTGGGACATCTCGTAAAAATCATAATCACATTCAGGTAGTAATTTAAAGATACAAAGATTACAGGATATATACCAGGTCAGTGACATAACAGAAACTTCGAGTTTGTGTTCCTGGACATTGAACTGTCAAGGGTTCCCCCCTATAATGAAATATTAATTATGTGAGAATTGAATAAAAAATAGAAATAGTGCTAAGAAAGAAATAGAAATTATAGGTTGTCACCAAATTAAAGTAGTAAAATTTAAAACAAGTAAATCAAGGATTGATCTGGAGTTGCAACCAAACATGATTTAGAGTAGCAACATTATAGCATGAATTTAAACCAGAAAACAGTCAAGTAGTTACCGAAGTGCTTGAGCAATGAAGTTGCTAACGACACGCCCATCATCAATATTCATGCGTGGTCCATATGTGTTAAAGATTCTTGCAATGCGTATTTCTATGTTGAAAAGATAAAGATACCTCGAGGAGTAAAAAAACAAAGGAAAAAGTACTAACAAAATGAGAAGCAATTATGAGGAAAAGGAGAGAGGAATATTACCAAGCCCATGCTGCCTATGGTAATCAAACATCAAAGTCTCAGCCACCCGTTTCCCCTCATCATAACAACTACGGACTCCTGATATTATCATATATTAAAGTCCTCAGACTACAGATTTATGCATATGTATAAAAGGATACATATATCTCCACTTATTTATAGTTCATATTCATCAACAGAAATAATTCCATTTAAGAAGCTCTTCTGTGCAAGATGACAATGAAATAAAGGAACCTACCAATAGGGTTAACATTGCCCCAATAGCTTTCAGGTTGGGGATGCACAAGAGGATCTCCATATACCTCTGAAGTTGACGTAAGCAAAATCCTGTCAGTAAAATTCAAACTAATTAAGACCAACTAATGGAAGCGGTTTGAGATTATCATTTTAAAAAAATCCCAACCTTGCTCCTACTCGCTTTGCAAGCCCAAGCATATTCATGGTGCCTATCACATTTGTCTTTATAGTCTGTAAAGTAATCACTCCCTTAAATTTAGTATTCATGTGACGTACAAGGCAAGTGGTTAGAAAGGCAAGCAGACTCTCAAAACTATACCTTCACTGGATTGTATTTGTAGAAAATAGGAGAGGCAGGGCATGCAAGATGGTAGATCTGATCAACCTCAATCAACAGAGGCTCCGTGACATCTACCAAGGTATCAAATTAGTAATTAGCATCAACATCATTGGTTTACAAAAAGGATTTAGTAATGCTGAACACAGTAATGCATTATTAGTTCATTATTGTTCCCTTACAACAGTATGAGATGGTTAATCTAACTGGCTATTTAAGAAACAGTTGAAAAATAATGACTTCTTTAATTCATGGTGTAACAAATGTGAAGCTGAATGCACACGCCTTAAGTTAACAGAAAACAGTTCACAAACTAGATCTAAAAGCTCAAATATATCAGCTTACTGAGCAAAAGATAAATCAACAAAAATCTTCACTTTATCTTTCATGTGACAATTTCAATGGCATTGATAGTTGAAAGTAAACAAAGATGATACTGTACCATGACGGATAAGCTCAAATCTTGGATGGCCAATCCATTTTTGGAGGTTGTCTTTGGATCCAGTGAAATAGTTGTCAGCAACGATGACCTGATTAGACACAAATATATTGGGAAGAAGAACTTTATCAAATCAAACCCAGTTCTAGGTGCTGTATTTATCAAATATAGGACGATTAATGACATTTGTATAAAATCGGTGACGTAATGAATGAACGTCACAAGTATACCATTATGAGCAAAACATTAACCAGCTGACCTCATTTTTTTCATTTTCCATCAATCTGTCAACTAAGTGAGACCCAATGAATCCAGCTCCTCCAGTAACCAAGATTCTCATGTTGGACTATCATGAAGAATGAAAGAAATCCATGTAAACATGGCATCAAGACAAGAAAAAAGAGGTTTATGCAAAATTGGTGATTCTGACAAAAGCCATATTCACAAACACCTAACAAACTTTGACCAGTGGATCTAAGAACATACATGGTGGTTCTCATTCACATAATTCAGAACCCAAAGCTAGCACTATGCAAAAGAATAAAAAAACTGAAAAAACCTTTCACAGTTCAAAAGATCAGTATAATGAGTACACAGCTAAATTTAAAACAATAAATTTCAACCTTATGTTGATCATCTCTCCCCTTGTATCTTATTAGAAGATTCACAGCATACAACATTGGGTTTGTGGTCACACATTTTGGTAAGTGCATGTGGTTAAATTAAACTATATGACCAAGTACACAAATCACTCCACATTTCTCATCATTTTCAATTCTTCCAAGTTTCTTCTGGTGTTTGTGTTCCAGGCAGCAGTAAAGGGTACTGAGTTGTGCAATTTAAAAAGAAATTTGTAATCAACAAAAAGATCTTCATAATATTCTTTTGATCACGTTTAACACAGACATTCAAATCTTAAAACCAAGATGTTTAGCTTTTCCATTGTGTAAAATAAATAATGCAGACAAAATGCCCATCCTCAAAGTCACCATTTTCTAAATCTACTCATACGTCATGATCATTAGTGTACTTTTACCAAAAAAAATGATATTAAATACCTGAATGAACATGAAGTTGGATCAAACTAGCAATGTAAATTATCTTGCATGGAAAATGGTAATCAAGCTAAAAGGATCAATGCTTCACCTGAAAAAATTTGGAAAAGCGCAGGGGAGATGGTGAAGGAGGTTTCTTTGTTGTTGTCTCGTGATGTCCATTACCATTAGAAGAATTCGTTGCCATTGTTTGGACCTCAGAAATTAATTCCTACACAAATTTTGGGTTGATCAATGTCTAGCACAGAACAGATAAACTAAATAGGATATAAATTTCCCAAACCAAATAATGTGAACTCGTATCTATTTAAAAAGGGTTAATTGGAGCAACAAATAGGGTTTTTTGGTAATCAGAATAAGAAAGCAACAGAGCAAGTCAAGCACCTGATCTCAAGCTTCAGAAAAACACCAACCCACACACAACCCTAACCACTCTCGTCTTACCAAGTTACCACTACTCCAAGATCATAGACCCATTTATATAAATAAATCACAACTAAGATATGAAAAATTATTCCACCAAACTTCTAAATTTAATTTGGAAGTTTGATAAAAAAAAAATGAAAACTTTAAAAGCATATGATAGATAAAAGTAGCCCCAGAGAAACATCATTCAATTTGGAAAGCTTGAAAGTCACGGAAAGTTGAAGGACATAATGAAAGCTCCGGGACAACGACAACAGTAATGGAAATCACACCAAACTATTATTCTGCAGTAAAGATTCAGAAAAGAAAAACCAAACCAAACCCCACATTGAATTTTGCGTCTATGACTATAATTTACTACCTAACTGAAGATGGATCGAATGATAGAAATAATACTTTGAAAATTAAGTGCACTTCAATTCATTTTATCATCATATCATCTATGTCTTTCTGCGAGACGAAATTGAATTTGGTGAAGTGCATGAGAATGGAATACTCTGTCAGCAACTCTAGGTTTAAGGTTACTTACAAAAATGCGCAGTGCCACGTCAGCTGCTACTCAGATTAGGTACCAGGTTCCACGTTTCGTCCAACCTGAGGGTCTCCAGATACGATAAACTATTGTTTAAATAGTAAACAATGAAAATTTTATTTACTAATTTTTTTAACGTCTTTTATTTGATCTATATACATACAAATATTATATTATATACTTTTTTTAATGTATTTTTTGAAAAATTATATATATATATATATATATATATTTTAAAACAGATTTAATATAGTAAAAATATGAATACACCTATAAAAGTTCCAGCTAATTTAATTATTTTGGTTATATTTTCTTATTAATCTAAAGGAATTAACAACCCTAAAGTATAGATCTATAATTTAAAAAAACAACAACATTTGTTATAATATTTCTGAAAAAAATGCTAATCTTGAAATATTTAAATTGTGAAGGGAAATATTTTCCGTATGGAGTGTTATTTTTTTTATATTTAACTTTTCAACAATATCAGTTATTATTTCTTCAGTTATGTCATCATCTATATTTAATGTTTAACTTTTATACATGTTTACTATTAATTAAGGCAGGATATAGAATAATAAATATTAAAGAACTAGTCAATAAAAAACAAATAACGATTTTATTAAAAGCAAAAAAAAACCTATGAATCAAATCAGAGTTTAATATCTCGTAGTTACATTAAAAAAACTCTATTGCCAGTAGTGATTTTACTCAATTCAGAAATAATTGTCTTTCAAATAAGTGACATATAATTTAAATAACCTAATTAAGGAAAAAAAATCAAGTATTTTATGAAACTATCTTTATATGACTACGTTATATTTTCCCCACCTTTCTCCTTTTTTTTATTCAATTATTCATAAAATTTATTTATTTTCTCGTTTTTATCCCGAAATATATGCGCCTTTAATAGTGTATTGATAAAATTCCTTACCTACTTTCGGTAACGTTAGCATGTACAAGGAAATATAATTTTTTATTGTTAACTTTGAAGAATTTATTTATAAATTTTATTTCTCTATGGTCCTGTTTTTCTTTATATTTATTTTTATTAAAAATATTAAAACAAATTAATTCAAAAGTAAAAAAGTTTGTATTCTAATATTGAAAATTACTCACTTGTAAAATGGAATCAAACAAAATTCAGCATTGACACTGCAATGCTTCTGAAGGAAGATATATGATTGTCTTCATTATTATTTTATTCACAGTACTTCTACCTTTTCTTGCAATTCACTTTTTCTTTTATTTTTCTCTTCATTTCCTTTATCATAGATATCTCTCTATTACTCAAGCATGTTTCATTTAGTATATATTTGAATCCACAACTTTTCATGTATGATATTATAGTTTATGCTTTGTTTTATTTTAAGTTTTCTTGTTGGGTTAAATATGTTTTTCATTTATTGTAAAATTAATTTTCATTTTTAATTTAAATTTTAGATCTCTTAAATATTTATAATAAAAAAATAATTAAAATGAGTGTCTTTTTACATAATTATTAAAAATTTATTTGTTATGTAGAAAAAAAATATTCATTCTAATAATTTTTTTATTATAAGTATTAAAAAAAATTAAAATTTGAATTAAGAAAAAAATAATTTTACGTAAAAATATATGGATAAAATATATATTTAAACTTTGTTTGACGTAATTAAAAGATATACGTAATATTTTTATCATCATCCTCGCTGAACTCAAATTACATTATCTTATAAATTGAAATAAGATAATTTGAGATGTGTAACTTACATTATCTTATATATTGAGATAAATAAAAATTCAGTTTCCAATTACATTTGTTAAAAGTGTTTTTCTTACATCATATCTCACACTAAATTGAGAGTGATGATATGTGCACACCCTTTCACTCTAAACACTACTAATACTTACATATTTATCTCTCTCTCACCTAGAGGGATTCCCCCATTGAACAATTTCAGTAATTGCTTCTTCAATTTCTATTGTCTCCCTTATGCATGAAAACAAGCAGAATCCTAAAGCACTCAAACTCAGAACAACTTGGCTCTTCACTTCCTTCTCACTTTCATCACCATGTAAGTTATCAACAACAATTCTACATACTTCGAGAAAAGATCCAATTCTTTGTTCTATTCCATCTTCTCCTAAACCTGAAACCACGCACGTGTTACACTCACGTGATTGTCCTGCTTCAAGATCACAAGGGTTGTTTTTCATTCTAGAAATTTCCTCAAGATTTTTCATTGATGAGCAAATCAACTCCTTAACATGTTCAAGTTTACCATTTAGCATGTTCACATCCTCTTTCTCATAAGCTCCACATCGTTTGTATTCTTGTTGGAGGAACTTCAAAGCATGTTCTCCAAACCACAATAGCTCCACCACTCTTGACAATGACCCCAAAAGCTTATTATAAGAAACACTATTAAAGGGTAGAAACCAAAAATTAGGTTCAACTTCTGCTTCCACAACAAGTTTCTTAAGCTCTTTAACTTGCATTTTCAACCTCTTTAGCTTTTCTTCCAAATCGGTTTCACCACCAAGTAGACTCAACGACCCAATGGACTCACCAAGAGTGGCTAAGCACTGAGCGAGTTCCGTTTTGGCACAAGTGGAAGCTCTTTTGGGCCCGAATATAAGATCCACCAAAATAGAACATGAGAGCCCAATAAAGGTTTCAACGATTCTTGCGATAGCAAACTCACTCGGTGGGCCAAAGTTTTTCCTCCCAAGAATTAGAAGGGCCCCAATAACTGCGGAAATGGCTCCAGCAGGCCCATACATTTGGCTTCGTTGAAGGAAACTTGTGAAAATGAACCATGGAAGCAGAGACAAGAATCTTATGGGCAAGAATCTCTCAAATACGAAGCAGCCCAAAACGCCGTACACAGTTCCCAACACGGTCCCTTGGGCTTTAACATTTGCTGCCCTAAATGTAGCTTCCCTCCCCGAAACATAGCTCACGGCCACTGAGAGCCCAGCCCAGAACCCGTTTTCTTTGCTATATACTAAGCCCATGAATACCGTGAGGCCCAGAGAGAGAGAGAATTTAATTGCTGGAATAAAATTTGTATTTCTCAATGTTGCTATCAAATTAGCCCACTTTTCTTTACCTTTGTGAGAGTTTTCATTGCTGTTATTGTGGTGAGCAGAAGTTGGAGCTTGGGTGAATGGTTTTTGGTGGAGGAGTTGGGCACAAAATAAGAAGAAGAAAATGGGTAATTCTTTGTGAGTAGTTGGAATGGTTTGAAAAGATTGGAGAAAAAGTGTTATGTCTTTTGCGTTGGATTCGGGAACAGTTAGTGAAGCGCCACGTAAGCCCTGTTTAGGTTGTTTTATGGTTAGGCTAACATGTTCCTCAAGGCATTTAAGACCATGTTTAAGGTCTTTGTTGAGAATGTTGATTGTGAATGAATTGGTGCATGTTAAAGCCAACTCCATTCCTCTCAAATTGGTATCTACCTCTTCAACTCTCTCTATTAGGCTCAACCAATGTGATTTCAAATTTTTAAATGCAACTATCTCCCACTTCATGACTTCCTGTAAAAAAAAAATTCAAGTTAGAATATACTTTTAATAATTATAATATTATTTTAATAAGTAAGTTTTATAAAACTGATTTATAAAATGATTTTTCTGTTCACTTATATATATTAAAAAATATTCTTATGTCTACCTCTATTGTAAGATCTCCAACAATATGAAATAAGTTTTTGAGCTTACTTGATAGAGTGCGATGAGAGAAAGGAGCTTGGTTCCCTTGGTTACCAAATACTTGGTTTGAGAGATTAATCCAATTGCATTAGTTTTGTCCTCCTCGCTTATTACTTTTATGAGAATCTTCAATCTCTTCAACATATTCTTTGTTAATAGCTTGTAACTTTCATTCATCTGTACTAATTACCAAACAAAATTTAGATTGTAGAATTATCTCCACTTACTATGTTTATTGCTAAAATGAACGTGGTATGGGATAAAAGTAATAGAAAAGAAACAGCACTGATGGATGATGTGAAGATTCCACTTAAATGGCAAATGCTTTGTGGGAAAGAATTCTGACAGATTTTCTTATTTTAATGAACATTTTCACTCAAATGCCAAATGATGTTTCGATCGTAAGGAATTTTTAAGGCTTTTTATATTGAATAGGATTCGATTTCTATACGAATTTTCGGTGTTGTTTCATGAAAAAAAAAATAGTGTGATGGGTTACTTTTTCGTCCATCTTTTTAAACAATTATTTCCGTCGAAAATGTGTCCTACTTTTTAAATATGTTTTGTAAAATCTGTAAAAAAATAATTTTCTAAAATAAGTTAATACTGAATGTTTACGCAATTTTTATTTTTTCGCCAAAAAATATATAATTGTTTTAACAAAAATTTATGGACATGAAGAATATATATGTCTTTCAAACAATTACTCTTGTAATTTTAAGTGAATTAAACAAAAGAAAAAAAAAAGTTTTCACACAGAGAGTAAACATTATAAATAAAACAGTGTTTTCTGATAAACTGGTTACATGTAGGCCTCCTAGACGGTGAGATATTTCGGAATTAAAAAAAACAATATATTGAAAGATTATTGACAAAAAAAAAAAAAACATGTTTTTTTGGTTAGTTTTTTTTAAGAAATTACTAATAGATTTTATTATGCTAGTGTTAAACTTAAAATGTATTATTTTGTTTGCATTTATATATAATTTATCTTTTGTTATATTTAATAACTTATGACACTTTTAAGTGAAGCTTAAATTTTATTTTTCTAAATTTAAGTGTATCGTCTTATTTTTCTAGTAATAGTATTTTATATATTATATTAAAATAATGATATTTTATTGAAACTTATTTGATCCAAATTTCTTAAATTCAACCTTTAAACCTTAGACATGTCTTCATAAGACTATATTGAAAACATGTATCATAAACATAATATTGTAAATCAATCATAATTATAGGTAACTATTATTTTTACGATAACGAACTATTATAAAAGTTAACAAATTACTGTATTAATAACTTATTATGATATATGGAAACTTAAAAAATGTTGAACTAATGCATATTTTTGGTTTTGTACACCAATCATACTTCTTACTTAAGTGTGTTCTTCTTTACATGGGGTGTTATGCAGCAGAAAAATATGAAAGAATATTATAGCAGTCAACAAATTGTTATTGCAGTTCAACACAGCTGAAATCACCTTGAAGAGGCAAACGTATCAGCAATTGATTATAGTAATATTTGCGTGTAAAGCAAATGGACGTAAGTTTCAGAGTTGAAACTAAGGTTTTACATAGAAGACGATGAAGGATTTGGTTACCTGGGAGCATGCAAGACGCGGGTATGGAAGAAGCAAGGCCACAAGGCAAGCAAGAACACCTAAGGCAGTGCTAGATGCCAAGCGTAAAGGGTGCATGAGAGGATCAGTGTGAACGCCATTATCATACGCCACCACGTACACCAACACTATCTGACCCAACGCTAAGCGTTTAGCAATCAAATGGGCGGAGTAAGGCCAGGGCAGGACCACCACAAATGCGGCTATCGCCACCGCCACGGCGGTGCCCACCTTGGAGAGCCGCCCTGGTCCGAGAAGCCACAGGCTGAGCATGGCGGGGCCTATGGTTTGAACGGTGGCGTAGAGTGCGAGGCAGCATCCGCGCAAGGCGTCTCCGAAAGTGGCGTGGTTGGCGATTATGAGAATGGCTGTGACGTATGAGAATGCAGAGAAGGATATGAGGGTGGAGATGGAGGGTGGACTGTACAGGCTCAGACATCCCACAATGGCGCACGCTAGGGCTGTGCGGAACGCAGAAGAGAGCCCCTCTCGCCACAAGCCTCTCATTCTTTTCACCAACACTTTCTTCATTTCTCCTTCTTCTCAGTTCATCATGGAGGAACATGCTTGCCTTTTATAACCAGAAGAAAAAAAGAGAGTAATAACCATATTAAATTAATAAGTGTATTTTATGTTGGATATCTCAAATCTACTACTTACTATTGTAAATTAGGACATTTCATAGTATATAATTGACTGTAATTTCACCTTATAAGTTAATTTTATAAGATTGAATTAAACTTAAAATTTCATTTCTTAATATGATATTAGAGTCATTTCGAGTTTATTCTATTTTAATAATTGTTTATTGAACTTATTATGTCACTCGTTATCAGACTCCGCTATCAAATTATTATCGAACTATCCATAATATATAGTTTCACGCACGAATTGATAATCTCAATATATAGTTTCACGCACGAATGGATAATCTCAGTGTGGGGATGAATAGATAATTTTCAATATAACCTCACAAGTGGTTTTGAGAATTAATCATGGATAAAACTAATCAAAAGTTGCTGCAAGTTACACCTATTTTATTTCCGATGACTTAGACAAGAGTGGAGGAGTATATATGCAAATACTGCAGAATTGTCTGTTTCCATCTCTTCATTAGAAAAATAATTATTAAGAAAAAGTTCTTTTAAATGCCTTTTCTTCTTCTTCTTCCCTAATATGCATGTGTCATTGTTTAATTAGAGGGGTTGGATAACAAATTTGATTCCGACAACTGAGCATGCAGTTCCATACGCATGAAGCATATTGTGGTAGTTTTCTTATTCAAAATGGAGAAAGGTTTCACTTTAAATAACTATCTAACAAAGTAATATTCAGCTATGGACCATATTGTAGTAATTATTCTAATAATGATCTTGATAAAGTAATTACCCAGATGTATATGTATGGACCATATTGCAGTAGTTAGTTTTCATATCCCCTTTTTCGGCTAAAGTATTTTTTTCACATACAGACATCAGGACAAAAGCCTTAACTAGGTACAAAAAAAAAATATAAAGCAAAAAAAGCACTATTAGTATCAGCCGAAACGGGTAAAAAAATATAAAGTGGAAAGAACCCCAAAAATAAAATAATGTTAAATTGCGTGACAAAAAGAGAAAATAAATTTTTAATAGGTACAAAGAAAGTATAGAAAAAACTAATGTGAAAAATCATAGGACTAGGGTTTGGGCATATTAATCAAGAGGGCTGCAAAATTTTCCCTTTCTCCATGATTTCACCTCTTAATGGACCATTAATCAATTAAGGTCCTTCACTATTGACGTTTAAAGGAAGAAATAAGATCGATTACACCAGAATTCATAGGTTGGATAGCACATCTTGAATCTAGAAAAGGAGCCTAACTTGGAAATTTATTTGGTGATTTTAAAGAAAATTTTATTTGATAATTTTAGAGAGTAATGATACTATGACCCCACTTATTCATTTGACAATTTAAATAAATTATTATTTATTATGAAATATTTTTATATAATTAATGTGACATGTCTTTATAAGTATTTTTTATTAATTTAATATTTTTGTTGGTAATAATTTTATCCTAAGTTATTATAGGTAATCAAAACCACAATAAATCACATTGTTTGGGAGAGGACCAAACAATAAGAACTTATTATGTGATCTTAATTACCAATTGTCCATATTCTGGATAACTTTTGTATGATATATATAACTAAATATTATGTTATTTTAAATTTAAATATTCATTATTTAAAAATTAATCGGGTCCTAAAACATGTAATTTCAGAACCATCTAATCATTTCTCTTTAACGAGAATCACACCTCTCTATAAACATTCAAATTTAGGAGCCCAACTAAACAAGGATGATGTGAATCAACATGAAATTTAAATGTGTAGTGTGTATATTTATAAATATATGCACTAAAATTATTCTCACTTATATATTTGAATAATTGAAATTCTTATCCTTTAACTGAGAAGTGAAAAAATTGGTGGTTGAACTAATTAAGGAACAAGTATGATGCATGTATGCATGGTAGATTTCTCCATGTATATTACATTACAGATCTTGATGGGGGCATTTTTCCTCCATTCTGCTACCAAATCTCACGTATACTTCCAAACTCCTACTCATGGACGCATTCTAATTGGCTCTCAGTCTCCTAGATAAGCACAAATTCCAACTATCCTCATCTTTACATTTCAATAGATAAATTTGTTAACTGAAATATTCATGTACCTTAAATTATATAAAAACAAGTACCCTTCTACGTGTGTTCAACTAAGGATAAGTTCTTTCCCTTTTTCCATTTTTTAGATTACATTACTGATATAAGTAGATGCCCCAATAGTATAAATAACCATTTTTTGAAGTTCTCTTTCTTTTATTTTTTTTCAAGATTTTTTATCAGAAAAAAATATTAAAAATAGATTAAAATAAAGTTCTTTTATTAATAAAAAACAATAAATAATAGATGTATTTCAGGATATCTCAATTTTTATATAAAAAAAAAACACTTAGAAAACAAGCTTCTTAAGCAAACTAAAAAACATAATTTTGAAAAAAACTACTCTAGCACCTTAGACACTGCTTCTTCCATACTAACCACATCATCTACCCACAAACACAAAGTTGCAAATCACATAACAACTCCACCTCTAACTGTAAAAATCCATTGGCATCCCCAACCCACACCATATGAAATCACTAAACCCCTCAACTCGTCTACATGTCGAGTCTCTCAACCGTCATGTTTGTCACACATCTAATACCTTTTAATAGGTTTCATGCATATCAGTGACTCAAGACACCAATCTGAGTAAGAAAAACATGTTAAACGTATCTCCGAAGTTATCCATACCTTCAATTGCACCATTATGAAAATTTCAATCTGATCTAAACCTTAAACCCTAAATCTACACTACCACTTTTAAAAATTTTCTTATTCTTATATTTCCACAATTCTCTTACAACTGCTATCTACACACAACCCCAAATCTAATTGACAACTTTATTGACATCCGTCATCTTAAATTGCGAGAAATGCATTTTTGGCTCCCAACGATTCGTTGATGCCAAACCCACCCACTAATAACACTTAAACCAAACAACTAAAAAATTTTACAGGTACAAAAAAGGTGAGACGTTGTTTCCTCTTTCTCCCCACACATACTACATATGTTGTTTACCATACTTATCCCCCTTCTCTCCAAATTCGTTTTTAAAACCCTCCAAGTTGTGATACGAGCTAATGATTGTGCCTTAATCCTCCAAAACTCGTCATACATAACAACGTCATCCCCCTGAATTTCACCTTTTAGAATTCTGTATGCAGATTTGACCGTAAACTCTGTTGTATCGCTTTTTTTCCAAGCTCACAAATCCTCCTTTTTTACATTGATGCACTTTCTTCCAATAAGTAGTGTCAACTGTTGCTCTTGCTTCCTTTCCCATTCAAACAAATTCCTTCTCCATTCTATCTTTCATGACCACTCAAGGTTGTTGTTCCACTCCCCTTCTTGCCATAGCTTGGATTCCCTACAAAAGCAGATAGAAAAGAGCCTCGAAAAATTGTCCTTAAGAACCTCGTTGCCCACCCATTTATCCTCCCACAGACTAATCTTCCTCCCATTCCCTACCTTCCAGATGAAGTTATCCTCACTCTTACCTTTCCAACCCTCAAAATTCCGTATCTCCTTCAAATCCCTCCACCACAGTGAATCTGACATATTTTTCCTTTGAGTCCTTAGATTCCTCCAACCTCCATACTTCGATTCTAAAACCACTTTCCACAAGCCCTTCTTGTTGGTGCCTAACCGCCATATCCACTTTCCTAATAGAGCCACGTTGAATCGTCTCAACTCTATCATTCCTAGCCCTCCTAATTCCTTTGATTCACAAACCTTTTTTCAGGAAGCTTACGTTATTTTCTTGCCTTCCAAACTCCATCCCCACAAGAAATTTCTTTGTAACTTCACTATGTCCTTCACCATTGTGGCCGACATTCTGTATAACGACAGATAAAATAAGAAGAGAAAGGATAACACAGATTTAATCAGACACAATTGTCTTGCTATAAAAATTGAAATAAAGTATTTAAGAGATGTCACAACCATATAAAAAAAAGTTAGCATCATATTTTAGCTTACAAAATGAGTTTCTATACTATTATTCTTTGTTAGCTAGAGAAGGTTCCCTCCCCATAACTAATAAGCACACCGTGACCACTTTGTGCAAAGTGAAACATGTGAGCATATGTGATCGGATTTTTATATGATATATAGAGTCATTAACTTAACTGATTCACAAAAGATGGGGAAATTTAAAATAATACAAATATAACACCTATTTAAATAATATATAAACTTTATCCTTATAAATTTTATTATTTCTCGGGTGTACCCGAACGACCATTTTCCTTTCTCTTCTTTAAAGTTTCCTTTCTCTTCTTTAAAGTTGAGCTAATCCACAAAGTTGTAATTTTTCATTGCAAATAATTTAAAGTTCTCCACGCTTTATACATATATTTTGTATTAAAGATAACATTTTAATATCTTGAACACGTGTTCATTACAAGAGATTAATTTTAACGCATTGTAATGTAAAAATAAAAAATATTGGATTATGTTATGTTATTATACTTTGTAAAAAAAAATTATATTATTATTTAATAAGTTTAATCATATAAAATTGATAATAAATGACAATTTGATTGTTGTTTTTGTTTTGCCAACAAATACTTTAAAAATACGAAGTCTATATATTTTCATAAAAAGTAATTATACGAAAAAATAGTATGCATATAGTTCATAGAACATCATCATTGCCCAACGATGTAAGTAATATTTATTGTTCATTCAATATTTTTATGTTAATTAATTAATATACACTTTCAAATTGTATTGTAAATTTTTGGCACTAAAATTGCTGACAAATTAAATCCGCACTATAATCTGTGCAAATCACATTTCTTTCTGACATTGTGTATTAATTTTGCATTGATAATAATGAATGTTATAGAATAGAACATTCGAAAAAAACACGAACCAGGCTGAAGAAACATTGTGCAGAGGCTCAAACGCGTAATAGGGTCATATTCATGGCCCTATAAATAAAAAAGAAGTTGTATACACATGTTGTTAGTGGCGTTGGGTTTAACGCTATCGAAACTGAGAAGCGTAAACATGTTGTGCGCAGCAAAGGAATAGGAATAGGAATAGGAATAAACCGTGCATGCACTATGCAAGTAAAAGTGGGATTTTCGTAGATCTCCACTTACTGTTCATTATGAAAGGTTTCCCTTTAGGACAAGGAAGGGTCAAGTGTGGAACGATAGGGCACTTAATTATCAAATCATCAAATAAATAGTCCAACAACTTCGTCAAACCAGACATGCAGCCCCTCAATTACTATATATTAAGTCATTTCTCTAACACTATAAAGTGAGAAGCAAATGTGCTTTTGCTAGCTGGAGTTACATTTTCTGCTTCATTTACACACGATGGATGGAACACATCCCACTTCCAAATTTGGATATATCTTATGCAAATATTAGGGAGTCAAAATTTAAAAAACGAAGAAGAAGACTCATGGAAGTGGGGAGCATAGAAAATGGGAAGTATATAGTAAAGTTAGCTTATAACTGTTTGCATGATCATAGTGATTTATTCAGTGAATTTGGTTTTTCTGATTTATCAAGTGCTCAAGTATCTTTTGTTGTTCAACATATTGTTTGACAGTTAATGAAGGAGAGAATGCCTACTAACATACAATTGCTCGGAATAGAATTAATATTGTGTGTATTTTGTCTGTCTGAAGAGGAAACTGTAACATAAATTTAATGTAACATTTTCAACAATTCTATTTATTTGAACTAAATGCAAAACAAAAATGAAATATGAAGAGAGATGTGGGTAGTTATTGTTTGATGTTTTGAAATTATAGGAATAATATTATATTTAAGAACAATAATGTTGATGTTGAAGAATTATATATTCTGTATGACACACTTAAAATCTATGTGATTATATAATGTGATTAATGTATTGGGTATGTGTAGGTATTGTTGTATATTCATGTTTGATATGCTTATTATTGTAGGTGAAATATATAAGATAGAGGAAGCTCTCATGCATATTAGATGACTGATATTTATGCTATTTTGCCTATGATTTTTTCTTATTGTAAAGTCACCGTATACAATAGGGGATTATGTTGGTGGGAGGAAAACTTAAAAATTAGATGTGAGATATTATAATATTGTGTTTAATGATTTATTTTTCTAAAACTAATGTGTACAACAGGAGTTTAAATTAATAGAGGAAAACTCTGTAAAATTGAAGAAATAAGTTTAGACTATTATCTCATAATTATAAGTTGAGGTATTTGGTTAGTCAAAATTGTATTATAGTTTGGTGGAACTAATACAAGAAATTGATAGACTTTGATTTTTACATGAATTTAAATATTTCTTAATTGCTTTATTTTAATGTTATTATTATTTATTGATAAAAAGATGATTAAAATTTTATAGGAAAATATGAAAAATCAAAGTAGTTTTAAATATGGAGAGTGGATCTTGTTGGGTATGAAGTCAGGATCAATTGGGTTGGGCTGAGTAGACACTATGTTTTAGTGGTTGGGCTTAATCATTGTGTCCCCTTTATTATCTCTACTTATCTCTATTTAAAGAGATCATTGTACTTGTAATTGGTGTGCAACAGGACAGAATGAAAACCTAATAATTGCCCGTGTGGATGTATGTTGCAGTTGGCGACCGAACCACGTTAAATCCTGTGTCGTTTATTTTCTTGCATTGATTCGTGATTATGTGTGTTGCTTCCGCGTGCGTGTTTTTCCCATCAAGTGGTATCAGAGCTAGTGGGAGCAAGAACAAAAGAAAGAGTCAATCAAAGACTCGGGATGGCTCAAGTGTAACATGTTGGAACTGCGAGGAGGTGGGCATTTTAGGAATCAATGCCCAAATGATAAACAAGTCAACATTGCAGAAGGCTTCGCGAACAAGAACCTCTTAGTCTGTTGCCTGGATAGTAGTGTGGATTCTTGGGTCATGGATTCTGGTGCTTCTTTTCATGCTACCCACAACATTGAAGCATTGCAGAATCTGGTTATTGGAGACTTTGGAAAGGTAAGACTAGCGGACAACAGAACTCTTGATGTTACGGGCATGGGTGACATAGTGTTGAAGACGTCAGTTGGTTTTTGGACTTTGAAGGATGTCAGAGTTGTTCCAAGCTTGACGAAAAGTTTGATTTCTGTTAGGCAGTTGGACGAACAGGGACATGAAGTGAAGTTCGAAAATCAGCAGTGTAAGGTCATCAAGGGAAATCTTGTCATGGCTCGCGGAAGAAAAAGAAGTTCGTTGTATATGGTCGAATTACTGTTTGAGGGAGTGACCGTCCCAGTTCAGAAGATAAACAAAGTCCGGTTCACAGAATCTCGTGGGCAGAAGAGGGTTGTCTTTACAAGAGAGAAACCCAGAGCCACAAGTCAGATTCAGGATGAACGAGCATGGAAAGGTTCAAGTAGACCAGTCAGAGGTACTTATGGCAGTGGGAGCACGGGTCGTGTTTCAGCTAAGGTCCCTAGAAGACAGTGGGTTAGGAGAACCAGTATTCCAGCTGTTGAAACACCTTCAGAAAATTTCTTGTTGAGTATGGAGAGTGTTTGTTCTCAGGTTGTTCCAGGATCTGACAGTTCTCGCAAGTGAGAGCCGATAGGAACAGAGAATGGGTCAGTGACAGTTTCAGTCATGACTGGTGTGGCCTTCAAAATGATTAAAAAGGCTGGTGGCAACTAGTGGTGGAACATTGAGTTCCGGTGATAGATTACAGAAGTACATGTACACAGTTGAAGCGCAGGTGAACATTGTTCCGTGACTTCAAGTGGGAGATTGTTGGGTATGAAGTCAGGATCAATTGAGTTGGGCTGAGTAGACACTATGTTTTAGTGGTTGAGCTTAATCATTGTGTCCCCTTTATTATCTCTACTTATCTCTATTTAAAGAGATCATTGTACTTGTAATTGGTGTGCAACAGGACAGAATGAAAACCTAATAATTGCCTGTGTGGATGTATGTTGCAGTTGGCGACCGAACCACGTTAAATCCTGTATCATTTATTTTCTTGCATTGATTCGTGATTATGTGTGTTGCTTCCGCGTGCATGTTTTTCCCATCAGATCTCAATACTGTGGGTACCAAAGATAGCCTTGAATATAGAGATTTCATACACATTTTATTAAGAATAATAAAAGGGATGGGGAGAAAAATTTTGTAGTTACACAACCAAATATTTATAATTTTTTGTTCAGCTGAAAGTATGTTCTACAACCTAACCTATTAGTTCTAGAACTATAATAAAAGAAATGATTAAAACCATTGGTTTTTAATAAATTATTCTATAACAAATTTTAGTGATTACTGTTGAGTTATTAATTTTAATTAATATTTTTAATGATTTAATGATTTTTTAGTGGCTAAATTTATTGAATCTTAAAAAAAAATCACAAATTCTTTTACTATTTATGATCTGAAAAAATAATTTAAAAATGCATTAAATTTCTGGTATTAACCTGGTAATAGAAATAACCATCAATAGTATTCTATAAAAGAAATATCATAAACTCAGGTAAAACATAAATCCTTTAAAAAGGTAAAATATAAATATAAAAATATTTGTTAATTAGATTAAAGTAAACTTATAATGATAAATATGTGAAGTATAACACTTCAGTGGGAAAGATGTAACATTCTTGATCACACAATATACTAGAAAAAATTGACATTAATGAACCATCAACTGTTCATATAATAAACTATTCATATAATCACATTATCTCCAACTCAAAATATCAATTTTTTAATATATAATAATGTTTAACTTTCTCACTTAACGTCACTTACTTGAGAGCCAAACTCAAACTTACGAATATATAGATAAACATCATCCACATACTTCCAACATAGTGCATGACAATGAATGTACTCGTGAGTTTTGATTAAAATAAAATTCATGAGTGGAACATATCCATGCTGCAGCCAACGCAAGCATACAATAACTATATATTATCCCTTAAAATAAAGTAAGTGGAAAGAGAATGCACGTTTTTCATCCTTCAACCCAGTCATCATGAAATAAGAATGTTACTTTTTAATCAAAGCAGCAGAATTCAAACACTTTAGTGACCAAAATTTCAATCACGTAAATGTCCAGAAGGAACAAGTCTGTCAAATTTGCTTTATGTGCTGTATCAGTCTGAATGTTACCCTAAGAGGTTTTTTTAAGCTGGGTCTTAAGCAAGCTTTTGTTAGCAATAACCTCATAGCAGCAAAGTCAATATTATGCAAGACTTGCTGCATAATTCTGTTGTGCATAACTTTGCAGACTGCTAGGCACTTAGGAAGCCTAGGTCTTCTAGTGTAGTGATTTTGATGAATTCTGAACTTGTATGCTATATGACGAGGTTATAAGTTATTGTATAACGGTTGAAAGAAGTGTCCCTCAATTTTATTTATTCTTGATAAAAAAAACTTAACCTAGCGACTAAAATAGTAAATGTTATATTCAAATTTAGCAGCTGAAATATTAGTTATATTTTATTATAGTTTGGTACAAATTTAATGTATTTCAGAACACCATTTCAATCTCTCAACACTTTAAATAGTACGAAAATCTCACATTAAATCTTTCAATAAATCTTCCAAAAAAACACTATCTACATTCATCTTAATACTTTTACATAACAAAAAAAAAAGTAGTACAGATTCCATAATACACGTCAAAAACAGTTTTACAACCATTGGTTGTCCTACCTTATTCTACCTTACAAAAATGGTGATTCTACCTTACTACACGTGATTCAATTGATGTGCATTACTCTTATATCTGGATAGTAAAGAGATGGATTACAAAATGAAGAATTAATTTGAGAAAGAAGGTATCTAATGGACCACACTAAGTGCAGACATATATGTAGTAAAGAGCATCATGCATTCCATGAAGCTTGGTATGCTTAATAGATATACTCACATCATCCACATTTTCAGTGCATGCCACACTATTCTGATATGTAGCCACAAAGCAAAGGGAAATAAAATACTAACACATTTCTGTCTATGTACTTGCAAATGCAACCAAAACATGCATGATACAATATAACGAAAAGAGATTATTCACATATTTTGCACACCGTTCAGCTCGAGAGAGAAAGAGACATGAATATCAATCTCTGTATCGTTTCTACTAAGGTCTAAACAGTGCACCTGAAGAAAAAGTGGGGAGGACCCACGCACCATACTTTGTTGGGGTGGATGACGCTGCCAAAATTTGTTTGGTCAATAAAGGTTTAATTTCTTGAAAACTAGGATATGCCGAGAATGTGTTAGTGGAATCTTGTGTAAGAAAGTAGTGCACCCTTGTATATGTATACGTTATAAAATACATACAAGAGTTTCTCTCCAAATTCGGTGGTGTACGTAGTACTTTTCAGAGTCTTCAGTCCTAATTTAATTTATAAAATGTATTGCCTTTTTAATTAGTTCCTGGTCTTCAGGCTTTGGACTGTTCAAAAATGAATGCTGTCTGCTGCACTGCAGCTGCTGGTGTGGTTCCTGAGAATCTGAAATCAGATAAACAGTGAGATCAAGCAACAAAATGGGACTAAACTTTACATTTAATTATTTCATCTGGGTCTTTGTGAAAACAATATCATCTAGAGCTTTTCATACTTCCACTTTTCTTTCTTGTATAGCTTTACGCATGAAGAAATTTCTGTATACTGAATTGAGTTTAGATTTGATATCTGAGATGGAGCTGAAAAACACTTGAATAAAGCCTAGTGGTATGAAGCCCATTGTTCCAGTCAACACAAGTGGTGGATAAAATCTATGCTCATCGTTTGTAAAATTTTACAAGTGTTTTCCAAATTCTTTATCAGAGATATCATTCATACTGATCATCTGATTATTTGTAACCTTATTTGCTACAAATATGTCTTCCTAATAATAATAATTACTAGGTCTTTATTACAAGTCTCTCTTCCTAATAATAATAATAATAATAATAATAATAATAATTACTTTTCGTTATACATTTTAATAAAATTATTGATTTTTTCTAAGACAATTTATAATTTTATATTTATTTTCCTAATCTACCCCTATTGATTGTAATGAATATTTATGTTTTGTATTAATGAATAATGAAAAAAAAACTTAGAAAATTATTAATAATGAAAATTAATTTGATATATTAGTAATATTTAAAAAAAACAACCAAATTAATTGTTTTCATTATATGATTAAGTTAAAAGTGTCCTATACTATAGAATAGAAAGAATATAATAAAAATAACCACTATTGAATGAATGATAAGGGGAAGACCATCCCCTACCCTAAAACTTATCCACCCAAAAAAATTGAATGCACAAGAAAAACTCCACGAAATTAAACGGAAGATTTAGGCTATCTGTATATAACAACTTAATTAAATTCTTAGTAAGAAACTCTTCGTAAATAACAACTTGTTTACAAGTTTAACTATTAAACCTTTTGGAAAATTTTCCCTACAAAATATCAATTTGAAATTTGCAACCAATTTGTGAATGAAATGACAAAAATACTTGAGCAAAATTGATAAAAATAACCTTAAAAAAAATAGAAATAAAAAATAATTCTAAAATCTCTTTTTCTGAATATATTTTTGGATTTGGATTTTCATAACATATTTCTAAATTTTAGAAATCCTTTTCCAAAATGTATTGTGTTCTAAAAAAATTTTCTTAAAATGTATTTTCTGCATTCTTAATTTACTTTTCTAGAATAAGATTCTATTTTCGAATGATATATTTTGAATTCCAGATTGGGTAATTTTGAAATTTTTGAAAGGAGAAAGGTACAAGTTCAAATTGGTAGAGAAAGAATTTGCCTATGCCTTAACACGATATGCTAAAAATATTTGTTTTGATTAGTTCTTCCATATAGCTTACTACAAAAGCAAAAACATATTTATAAAGGCCATTTTTATAAGCCCAACTATTAATTACATCAACATCTCAACCAAGATTTCTAAACAGTATTTTAGAGCGTTAAGCATTTTTCGGGAGTAAAGTGGAATGGCGTCATTTTGTTTGTTACACGACAATTAATAAAATCAAAAAAAGATAAACTATAGTGCAAGCGATAAGTAGATTTTTTTTTGTCTGCCGAATGTGCAAGAGTATGCTGTTCCTGTTTGGAATTGGATTATGCCGCCCTATAGAAAGATTTACTCTTCAAGGGATACAAACTAAATTTTGCATGCCTTTAATTATCAGGGCAGGTGAAGATCACTGGGATCAAATACTACAGAACCAAGGGCTACAAAAGCCCAAAATATAAGAATACCTACGATAGCAGCTCTCAACAAATGGTCATATTGACCATAAAAGCGGCCTTCTAATTCATTGGAAGGATGCAACATTGGAGGAACCTCATTGTCACTGTCACTGATGTCCTCCACCCTGTCTCTCCTGCTGGTTCCAGTTGCATAAGGTTGCAGCATATCCTGTTGGCCAATGGTGGAGCATTTCTTGCAAGTGCAGCAGCCTCCAAGATATGAAGGCAGTGTCGACAGATAATCAGAAAGAACTTTCTGATACATTTCGCCTTCTATTTTCAACTTGTTTCTAGTAGCAGGCTTCAGATCCTGACTCAGATGCAAGGATTAATTTGTTTAGAAAATTGCATTTTATGTTATAGATCTACTGCTTTGGTTATTACTCACTATTATCTAGGTTGGTGTGTTCCACTGATAAATGAAATTGCGTTTAATCAAACAATTTGTTTGATACCCCGACATGTTTCATGATCACCAATTCGATGCACCTTTTGTTGCCGCTTATTAATTACTTTAGGCTGAATAAACCGAAAGGAGAACTTACCTGAATAAAAGACTGGGCAATAGCATGAACACTGGCTGGCAGTTGTATGACAAACATGCAACCAAGACGATTGGGAAAGTGGTCTTGCAGAAGGGAAGAACAAGATCTCATTATTTGCATGGGAATTCTCACTGGAGATAACCCATCACAGTCGACCAACACTGTAATTTGAGGGTTGTCTGCATCAACCAAATGCAAGACTCCATATTCCACCTGTGATACTGAAATAACTATTATCAAATGCCATAAAACTATAGAACACAAAAAGTAATACGTCAAAAAAACAAGACTGACTGATGCTCCTTAGAGAGAGGGAGTAAGAAATGGAGAGCGAAAAAATAACTTTCTCGAGTCTTAAAAGCAAACATGTGGGGAAATCGACAAGAAAAATAAATACTACATTTAAGCAAGAATAACTTACTGACTGCCTGAGCAAATCGAGGTCTATCTTCCGATGCCAAAGTATTGCAGGCTGATCCGAGCCTTACAATTAGGCAAGGTCTGTGCTCCACGTCACACCCATGCCAAAACACCACTTTTGTCCACCTTTTCTGTTCTTCCTCAGAAAGAATTCTGTAAGTCTCTCGCCATCGTATGGTCTTCTTTATTGAGGTAAGGAAGCATGAAAAATCATTATTAGAAGCTGCATAAAATCTCCTAAGCTCGTCATCATTGATTCTGCATAAACACCCACTAAATCATGGTCTGCTGCAACAGCAGAAAAAACAAATGTGGTAGTGAATATGCTATTGCTATGTGAGAAGGAAGTACCTGACCCTGATTTTTGTACCTGCTTAGCGTTTCAAAAATGTTTTTAATATGAAAATGAGTTCAAAATTGAGTAGGTGGTGTGATAAATTCAAATTTTACTCAAAATTTCAGCTAATCTAACTCCATGATGAGACAAAGGCAATTGTGAATAAATCATTAATGTCAGCGTTTCTCATTTCTGCTATCAGAAAAAATGGTTAAGTCTACACCATCATTTTAAATCACAGAATCATAACCTGGTACCCTAGTTTGAAACAGAAAATTTGGTATCATCACATCATGATATTCTTCTAGAATGGCACAATCACATCATGTTTAGGATTCTACATCGTGAATGCACGGGAACCACGAAATACCTTTCTGGTAAACTAAGTCCTTGATTTTCAAGCTCCTGATTGAGTTGAGTCAACCACTTATCAGATTCTAAATTTTTAGGATTTGTCGACCCCTGGCTGCAAAATGCAAGAAAGTGAAGAAGCTTGCACGTACAGCAAAATGATCAAGATATAGTAAAAACCCCACAATTAATCTCAAGTTTCTCCTGAAGCAAAATCCAGTAGCACTATATTCAGTAGATGGTGTTCATATACCTTATATTCAAATCAACCTGTAAAGGAGATAATTCAGAGTATACAGCTGCATCTTCTGAACTGCAATCTGACTTTCTATCACTACATTTTGATTTATCAGAAATCAACATTGCAATTGACTTTTCAGAAAACAATGTTGCAATTGAAAGGGCTAGCAAAGGTCTTGATAGGACCTGACAGAAGAGAGATTTATTAGCTATCTGCTTTCATGAATATAGCTAAACTTGGTATATTTAGAAAATATAAAGGACATAGCAAGTACATCAACGGGAGAAGTTTTCAATCAATTTAATCCTCAACCAAGATGGAAAAAGGGAGCAGGGGAAGTATAGTAGTATTTTCATCAATATTATTCAAACATCGATATCTTCCTTCGCTTCTTCATTAAGTAGGTAAAATGGAGAGACATTGGCTTTTTCCCTTTTCACTCTCACCAATTTCTAAAACATCACAAAGATTTTCCCTACTAACACATTTTTCAGGTCAGTATAGTACATGCATCCTCAGATATAGCGGAGAAAATTTGGTATATTAGATTAGATTGATATGAAATTAACGTTCCTAAATCTTTAAATGTTGATACCTAACTGACTGTAATTGAAAATGACTTTTAAGAAATATAGTGCTATCTCCAATAAAATGTTATTCAAATATACTTTTGATAAAAAGTTCACAAATTTATATAACGAACCTGCATGTTGTCAACCAAACCCTTGAAGGGTGCCCACCTCTGAATCCATTTAAAAGGTGGATAACACAGGATTTGTAGAGACTGAAGGCCTCGCCATACACATGGACATCTGTTCTTGGAGACCCTCCTTATGATCTCTAAAGCAGCAACTTTAAGTAAAAAAAATATGATGCGACCCACAACACTGCTTCCAAAGCGGCCGCGGAGCAGCAAAATGAGATATTCATGGTTTCTCTTAACAAAACTTTTAGGATGAAATTCAATCAGCAGATTTCTGTATGCTTTATTCTCAGTCATGATACAGGTCTCAGTCAGAATAATCCACTGGGCCTCCTATGTAAAGATGGCAGCCAAGTTTATCTGGTACAACAAATGATTTTTTTAAAATACAAGAATCAATATGAAATGAAAATGTCTTCTGTATGTATCATGAAAATAATATTTCGAAGCCCACATCTTTGCTGTGGAAGTAACTAAATAACAACTTGAATAATAATAACTACCAGTAAGCAATTAAAAACATTTCAAGACAGCAGCAAATACTTAAACACAAAATAGTTGTTTATATTAACTTATTACGCTAAGGAAATCCAACACATGCAAAGTGTATGTGAAGCAGAAATGTTTCACTTCTATTTGGTCCGAATACAGTACGTTCAACAGGTACACCATCTTCCAAAGAGTAAATACAGGGATCAAAGAGAGAATACTACTACCAACAACTTCTTCCTATCTATAGGATGTTCAAGAATCAAGAGTAAGGCAAATCATTCTGTTATACCCACAAGATAATAATGATGTCAATATCTTATGCAATTCAAACAATATCAGGAAATTAGTATTGGGAGCAAAACCATTGGAATAGAAAATCAGCACTTCCCCCAAACAATGATCAAACTCCACAGGGACAAAGTGCACTAAATTTATACAAATAAATTGAAGCGGCAACATTATATAATGAAATAAGTTGCAAGACTTAACCTGAGATAGAATTGCAGGTTGAGGGCATTCATGGTTATGAATCAAATCTTCCTTGGTCAGGGAAAGTCAATGAATCCCAAGAATGGTGGTTTAGGAATGGAGGGACCTTAACAGGTTTTCTTTCTTTTTTTTTTTGCAACTGAAGTTTTAAAGGGACTTGACATGGGCTATTGGGCCTCATTATCAGCACCATTTCTTGGCTTGTGTTTCTTCACTGTATCGTTTTCTGCCCTGCACTGTACCAATGATATAAAATAACGAAAATGTCCTCATTTTTTTAAAAATAGATTTAGGTATTTGAATATTTTCCCTTTGCGTGTTTTTTGTCATTTTGAGTGTTTTGTGGGAGACGTGAGTGTGATTTGTGTTGGTTAGGTCCATTTGCACTTATTGTCCGGATTTTCTTTAGTGTTTAGTGATTGTTTTCCTAAGGAGAAAGGATATTTTAGTTTATGATTTATTTTTAATTATGAAATTTTGTTTTTATAATAGATTTAGGATTCAAATCTATAAACATGTGATGGAGAAAGGGATACTAGAAATATTTTTTTTCACATCCTTTTGTTTAAGGAGATTTTTATAATATCGCATAAAAATCGAATACATATTTAAATTAATATTTAAATTGATAAGGTGTAAGAAGTAATTCTCATTCATTCCTTTCATGGGTCTTGATGTGATGTTCTTAAAGTCTAATAAATTGTTAATAGGTGAGATTTTTTAAATTATATAATTTAGAAATGCATCTTAAATTTAACAACTGAAATACATTTTTAATTTCAAAATATATTTTGAATCAGAATTCATATATTATATTATAATACTATATATATATTTAAATGATATAATTCATAGTATATTTTAAATCACATTTAGAATTCAAATATATAGATATATATATATATATATATATATGTATACAATTGTATATAATACACAATTTATTTTAAATTGTATAATCTAAAATATGTTTATATAATTAAAACTATACTTATAAATTTTGTAATTTACAACATATTTCCAAATTTAAAAATGTTTTAAATTGTATAATTTAAAATATGTTTATAAGTTATACAATTCAAAATATTTTTTAAATTTAAAATTTACCTATAATATATTTTGATTATATAATTTAAAATATATTTTCAAATTATATAATTAAAAAGATTATGCATCCAGAAATAATTTAAACATCCATTCTTCCTACATAGAGGAAGAAACTACGCCAGCATGGAAAAAGAGTGCCTTAACTTTTTATCATCTTTCACTTAATGTAAAATGTAGAATATACCTGTTGAAAATGGAGAATTATGGATTGGTTTGAGTTTCTAATTCTCAAACCTAAAACCAAAAATTATAAACAATTAGGTTATATATAAACTATATCCATAATAATAATTTTTAAGTAGAATGTAAGGTTAATTCCCTTTGGACATTCCTCCTTAATTTAGTTGGGAACATCAACATTGATAATTTATTCATTGAATATATTCAATGATGATAATTCCAAAGTCTTGAAATTATATTTCTCTTGAAGACTATGAAGTTTAACCTTGAAAGTTGAAGATTATATTTTCAAGGTATTTTAAAAATGTGAGAAACATTAATTATACACTATCTTTTTATGAATAAGTCTTCCTCTCACTCTCTATATAAAGGGATCTTGTGAGGAAGAGAAATGCAAACAAGGGAAACATAGAGAGAATAGATATACACCATAGTGTGAGATTAGAGTGACATTGTATTTCATCATTTTTGGGTGAAAAAAAGAAATATTGTAATTCTACTTTCATAGTGAATATTTTTTGAACTAGGTTCTGTGAGTTTTTATTTTTCAAGTTGAAAAGATTTTTCCATATTAAAATTTTTTGGTGTTATTATTCTATTTCACTACATATTTATTGCTTCAACAAATACCATTTTGTATCTACACCAAAGAGGGAGAATTAATTCTGATTTTTCCGGTAATTATTATAAATATATATATATATATATATATATATATATATATATATATATATATATATATATCATAGGTGAATAAAAAAGGTTTAAAAGATCTGATAAAAATGGGAAAAAAATACAAAATTCTATTACAAATAAGTTTAGGTATTTGATTTTTTTTATTTCTATAACTATTATTGTAAAATAATTTTATTAGTAAATCATGAGTAAATACAACTAAGAAATAACAAAGGAAAAGAAATAACTTTGAATTTTTGTACTGCAAATGATAGCAATGAGATGCTGCTTAGTAAACATAATGCAGAAATAGATATATTCTCCCTTTTCAATGCCTATATCATCATGTTCTATAAAAATTATAGTCACTACATAAGTCATTGTAAAATCATTATAAGAAGAAGACGACAACGCTTACACGTATCTAACTTTAGGCTTGAACTAATCCAATTACAATGATGTTCGTTTAATTAATTCATTATTTTTCACAACTAATTCATAATCTTTTAAACACATTAAAATAAGTTACAATATTAAACCATTATCATTGTGAAAGTTGTAATAAATACATACATTATCACATTGTGAAGTGTTAAATAATGATTTTGATATGAGCAGATTATTCATTACGTATTTGTGATATTGTAATGGAAATTCAGAGCTATGTATTTTTAATAAAATAATTATAGGTTTATCGAGATGAACATAAAAATGATTTTGTCGAAATTTTATAAAAGAGTTATTATATTTAATAAACAGGTAAGAAGAATATAAGAGAAAGGCAATGAGAAAATTGAGAATGTAAATGACAATTAAGCAGAAGACAAAACTTGGCACCTAATTATAATTTTAACAATAAGGTGATGCAAATGAACAAACTAAATTTCTCATAAAACTAGTGACCAAGCACTTAGAATACAGTTTGTTTTTCCAAGACATGGCAGTCTACTCGGATCAACAGTAACATGTGAGCCAATGCATACATTAGTTCACAAAAGCAGAATGAGAATTCAGCTGTAAATCACAACATTTCTTGTGACTTTCGCACGCACCGGCTAACTTTTTTCTTGAATTCATCTCTCCTGTCTCTCCACTCTTTCTGCAACATAACATCATCACATGATCATGATCTTTAACTAATCAGTAAAATAAAACATCTAAGGAACACATAACTAAAGGATCATGTGGTATGTAGCAAAACAAGGTAGAATATCCACACATCCACAGTAGCTTACTAAAGCCAACCCTTACACCTTAGAACCCAGCAACATCAGACATGGATAATTCCATATGCTTTTATTGCGTCAAACGGGACACAACAAAAAAGTCAATCAGGTACTAGTTTTCCCGGGTCAGGCATAATGTCATAAGGCAGGGTGGTCACAAAAGGTCCCGCATAAAAGTTAGTATCATGCCTAGTCTTGCTACTTTTGAAGACATTGTTAATTTATACTAAGCTACATGTTCATGCAAAATGTAATTTTTAATAGTAAAACACGTATCTCAAACATAGCTATTAAACTTTACAAAATGATGGATTAATTATTTGGTATATTTAAATATTCTTCCAGGAATTTCTTCATAATATCCATAAATGAGGTAGGGAGGGTGAGGCTATACGGTGCATGTTTCAATCTTTTCTGGTGGGACTGGTCCAGTTTCACCCTTAAAGTTGATGGACCCATAGGGTATTGAATGTTATCTTGAAGGATGGGACAGGGTTGAGTTGAGCAAAATCCTACCCATACTAGCAAAAAGCACTCTCATGCTTTTGTTTATTTTTGTGCTTCATAACTCTGATAATAGAAGTTCCAGGTTTTGCTTAAATCAGCAATTTGAGTACGGCTACTTCCCTCATGACACAACTCCCAATTAAACCCTCCTATTAATATTATCTTTCCACAGTATTTAATCACTCGTGAAATTCATCCATACTAAATATTGAAATTGTCTAACTTTGTTATCTAATTGTTAATAGAAATATTACACTATTTCTGTATTATTTGAAATTCCCCATCTCACCCTTCATAACACTGGCTATCTGCTGAAGTACCGACATAAGTCAGAATTTCTCCACCACACATCAAACACATAACCTTAAGAAAAAATAACAACTGAAATAATTAAAATATTTTTCTTCTCTAGGATGAAAATAAGTGCCACAAAGTATGACTGAGGGGAACAATGCAGAAATAAAATAAAATCACAAAATGGCCAAACTTACCGCAGCTTCAACATTTGCAGGAGATTCATCATTAGGACTAGAAAGCATCGATATGATACTTAATACTATACTTTCTACCTGCGAGTTAGAATACATAATATTAATTCATAAGCAGGTTTTAAATAGATTTACAAGTACCGTGTCAAACCACTAGTAGTGGACCAGAAGTGGCATACATTTTGCAAGAAGCAAGAAAAACCAGCAAAATTATTAAAGGCAAACAAACCTTGAAAATTTTAACACTCCAAATTAGCTTTAGGAATAAATATTTGTTACCATAAATTAGTTATTTCTATTGATAAATAGTATCGGAAAGCCCCTGATTCACCCTTAGATTTTTTTCCTTTATGGCTTTTATCATCGCAAACTCAAAAACCAAAATTCTGAAAGCACTACCACTCATGAGCCTTTCAATCTTCAAACTTTATCCAGAGACCGAGAAGAGAGAATATCATTCAGAAAGTTGGAATTTTAATACCTAGTAGTATACTAATAGTTTCCTTCTCATTGAAAGTGCATGGTATGGATATCATTAATGCAATGCCGAGAGTACAAAACAGTATCACAAGAGAATCTAATCGAGATTATGTGTATAAAGAGAACAGAGGAACCACCACAAGATGAAGCCTATTATATATAACCGAGAGAGATAGTTTCTGCCATATGAGTACATTATATCAGTAGCATCACAGTAAATGTGGATCACACAGCAGGTAGATACGCAGCTAAACATGCTATATATCTTGCCAAGTGCACATACTGATATAACCTATATAGATCCCACATGCTAGAGCAACTAATATTAAACTACACTAATCTACACCATTAAGGACACTGAATTGCGCTTATTAATATATACTGTATGTCTATACATTTATGAAATGAAAAGATTGAAATGTATCTTCTTTTATTTGTTAAGTATATCTTGCGGCTCAAAATTTGATGGAATGACTTCCCCAAGCTGCAGGACGAATAGTGTTCAACAAGTGCATCATATGGTTTGTGGTAGGCCTTAACATAATTTAACTTAATTGTCCAACAAAAGCATGAGGAAGGGATACCAAACAACAATCATCTCACATTTCTAGCTCTAAATCAATTTACCCAGCAATTCAAAGCAGAGTCACCAGTTGATTATAAGGCATAGTTCTCATTATTAAAATAAATTAATTAATTAAATCTATGGCTTTTTTTGTACATACTGTATGAACAGGTGTCCAACGCTCACTTGCAAGCTCATAACCATTCGGATCGTCACCAGGAGGATGAAGAATTGATATGCAAACTCGCCCATCAGGATAAACTGCAATTTGAACATCTTTAAATTTCATGCATTAAAGAAAGCAAGATAAAAAAATGAGTCAAACTAACCATTGGGATGCCATATCTCAGAGGTAAATTTCACTGATGGTGGACTATTTGGGTAGTTGGGTGGAAAGCTCATAATGGCATTGAAAAATCCTCCCTCACTACACAAAATTAAAAAATTGACAAAACAAGAAAGCCATGTAGTCAGTAAAACTGAAAACTCAAGTGCTATAAAAGACCATAGAAACAAAATGAAATAATAACCAGTGAAGCCAATCCAATAAGGGAAAGTAAAGTATTGACTTAAATAATTTCTTAAAACAAGTACAACCAAATGAACCCAGCCAAGAACAACCCAAATCAGGAAAGTGTCATTGTTTGCAGAAACCGCTACAAAAATAAATAAAAATATACATTATTTTCATCAAGCCTACGAATATCAACTATAATCTTGAGAATTAAAAAAACCAACAAGAAGGGGCACATGCAATAACAGCCTTAATGGATTGGACTCGTCATGAATAGGGCAGAAAAAGAAAATTTCAACAAAATTCTAAAGAACACACCACCCAACCAAATAAGTACAACTAAAGAGGCGATCTTTAGGGGGAAACCCAAAACCCCAGAACGCAGAAGCAAAGAAATCATCACTGCACAGGCAAAGGGAATCTAAAATCCGAAAGAAAAAACTGGAAATCGCAAAGATTGGTGTGAAAGAAAAGGTTATTATTTACTAAACAGAGCTTACTAGAGAGTATCGGGAGGCCCAATTACAGTGACGCTCCATTCAAAAATGTTGGTTTCGTCGACCAAACCGGCGGAAAATCCATCAACGGGGTTCTTGCAGAGATCTGCAAACAAAATAAAGATCGATCAGAAGGCCGCGGAGAATCCACGCAAAGAAATGAAACAGGCAATAGAGAAAGGAAGAAGAAGGGATTGGATGAGGGAGGCGCAGGGAAAGACACCTTTGAGCTGCTTCTGAAGGAGGAGGCTTGCTTGGGACGCCATCAACGAAAGGGTGAGGGAGGAGAGAGAGAGTTGAAGGAATGGGTTGGTTGTGAGATTGAGAAGGAAAAAAAGAACAGGACAGAGAAGAGAGAAGAGAGAAGTAGGAAAGGCGAAAGAGAGTTGAATTGTATTTATAGTATGGTATTTCTGTAACGTAGATATGATAGATAGAAACCTTATTGTATATGTAGTGAGAGAGAGACAAGAATTATATGAAAAAACAGAGACAAAAGAAAAGAAAATGATTCCAATCTCCAAACCAAACCAAAACCCCAACATCCATCAAGGTGGTCTACACTTCCCTCCTTTAAAACTATAATTGGTTTAATCTTCTAAAAATAATTTACTAAAAACTACACTTTATTAAGCCCAATCAGTATATCATTTCCAATTTTAAAAATATTGGCAATGTCATTTTCAAGTTTTCTAAATTTAAAAATTACATTTATATATAGGTGGGACATTGATTATCATTTTATTTAGTACATGAAAAACATTAAGGTAAACAAATGTAATTCTTACTTTTTCCTATAAAATTGTATATAAAATATTGATCATCACTAGTTTTAATTTTAAAAATATAATATCTTTGTTTAAAAGTAACAAAAATATATAAGAGTTGGCTGACGGGGTAGTCTGCCTTGTTGAATTGACGGATTAGACGAGCCAAACAAATATGAATTGATGAGTTCAAAAATTAATCCTAAACAAGAATAGGATCCTAATTTTTTTACCTTATTCGATCTTATTCAATCTGCGTAATTTAGTGATTGATGCACCATGCACCTAGATCGAATAAAAAATTAAAATATTTATAATTGTTATAATTATCAATCATCTTAATTTAATTGATTTTAGATCGTTGCTACTAATGTAACATCCCTATTTTATTATAACTAATAACCATAATTTGTATGAAATATTAAAATATATATATATATATATATAATACAAATATGTTTACAACTCTTTCATTTAATGTTTAAAAACATATATCTCTTTATAAGACTTTAAATATTTACATAAAATTAACACAAATATTCAAAAGAAAATAAACATCAGCTTCTCACTGAGGAACTCTGTAACATCGTCTGTTCCCGTGTAAATACACAATCATCACAAATTAAATAAAACAACCACAAAACAAAGCAAATGATAAGTTAGCTATTTTTAAAACTTATAATATAAATATAAATTTAAACATCCACATAAAGTCATCAATTCTTATGCATTTCCACATAACCATCAAGTATCTATTATAAGTCATAATTCATCTTTCTCATGTTAAACTTCCACTGACTCACAACACATAAACACTTGACTAATTAACATAGTTATGCGCATAAATAATCTCAATATCATATTTCCTAGTATGACAGGGTTAATTCATATAACAAGTCAAGTTAGTTATCTTTCAAACAACTTACTCATTCATATGAACCTCCTTAGGCTCTCACCACCTGAATAACTTCATCTATATGATTTCATTATCTCAGGAGAGTCAGGATATCTCATTTTAGACGAATCTCTAGTCAATGCACATCCTAAACAATCTTAACACAATATTTTCTTTCCTAAAAATACTATGTCTTGATTAAAATTCATATTATAAATCTCATAATATCCAAAATCACACAATTAAATCATACCAAAGTTTAAAATTTCAAAACACACAATAATTCATCCAATAATCACATAAATACATAACTAAAGGAATTTTCAATTAAACATGCATAAAATAAAAGTTTACATAATTTATAATTAAAATTATAAAATGGAAATAACCTAACCTTTTAAAAGCAAAGATAAAATTTTAGTTTTAAGTTTTTTATTTTTTTTATTTTTTTTCAAAAATCTAGCTTGAGCAAAAATGATCTCGCTTGAGCGAGAATGGGTATCACTCAAGCGAAAATTCTCTTGCTTGAGCAAGATTGAATCCGAGAGCACCCAAAATTTCATCTCAAGTCTCGCCTAATTGAGATTCCTTCTCGCTTGGTCGAAAACGGACATGAAAACACCCAATCTTTCCATTTTATTCTCGCTTGAGCGAGAATATGTAGAGAAATCTATATAATGATGCCTAATTTCATCATCATTCATAGTCAAACAAAAACAATTTCAATAACTCATTTCACTCATAAGTAACTTACACTATACCAATTTATCAATTGTACAAATCAACCAATTTTTCATATTCAAATAAAAACATCTACAATAAATCATCCATATCAAAATCAACATATTCATATTTTATTTCAAACAATATTCTGCATTACTTATGAACAATCAATCCTGCAAACAAAATTTGGAACTAGTGACTATGTCACCCCCACATCCAGATCTTATAGTCTAGGGTTCTATTAAAAATTTAAACTAGCTTCCCTTACCTAAACTTGAGCAGATGCTCACTAGCTCCAAACCTACCAAAAACTCAAGGTTAGCTTAACCTATACCATAGAGTCCTAATAAAAAAATCTAACTATATCACTAGGACCTTGAGCTAATGGAGATTAACCCTGAAGCTAAAAGAGTCACATGCAAAACCTATGCAAAGACAAACTTAACAAGTTCAAAATTTGACTCAAAGATAAGGGTAAAAATAAACTTACTCTATTAAAGATTATGATCGGACAGTCTTGTAGTATTCACTGTTAGGAGTCTGATAGTGAACTCTGATCGTCAAACTGATGAATGAGAATATCAAAATTTTAAAGAGAATGTAAAAAAAAAGAAAAAGAAATTTTTAGAGAGATGATGTTTCTTTTAAAATGAAATTTGAATAACTGAATTGTTATTTATATACTCTTTTAATTTTAATAATAAAATATTCATGTGCTATTTTAATTGTAACACTTCTACTCTAATACTCTAAAAATTATTTTTCTCAATCCTTACAATTAAACCGATCTATATTGATTCTTTGCAAAATTGATTCTTTGCAAAAACTAGTTTTGAGGGTGCACAAAATGGAAATGGATATCCAATTGGACTTATTAGATCCACTAGTTTAGTGTAATAATTCCAAATTAAACTTTTAATATAACTAGGCAATAAGTTAATCTATAAATTACTGGTGGAAAATTGAAATCTTATAAATAGCTTTTAAACTCGAAAGTATTTAACAAAATTAGCTATTTGAAAATTAATAAATATAAAATTCATACCAAATGTATACTCTTACATGTTCAAATAAAATTATAATTTTAGATATTGCATTTTATACATACATACCTTTTTAAATCGTTATTAGTTTTAAAATAGAATTAATAACATTATATTAAAATAAATTGAGAGGATAGCGTTAGAATAATAATGAGCTTATTGAAATAAGAAAATATTATTATTTATTGAACATTTAATATAATTAAATAATAAAATAATATATCTTTTTAATTTTAATATAATAATGAAATTATTTATTTTATAGTTTTATAAAATAAGCTCTGGAACAAATAATGTAAAAATATTTTTAAAAAAACAACATAAAAAGATAAAATCCACCTAAATAAAACAAGAATTATGGGCAGAGTCTACTAGTAGACTTTTTGTATTAGAGGTACTTTGATTAGATTTGTGAATCTAATGTGGGACCATTTTGTTTTTGGTTGCTTAGAGGCACACCCAAAATAATATTCTCCACTACACTATTGGTGCAATAACACTATTATTACATTTATGATTATATGTTTGCAGATGAACAAACATAGAACAAAAAAATTTTGAATAACGATTTCTTTTATTGAGAAGAAAGTAGAAAAAAATGAGATAAAATAATTTGATAAAAAATATTTTTAAAAGTTTTCTTTCGTCTTTTGATCAGTTTGCAACATTTTTAGTTTTTTTAAACATTCATTTTAAATATATATTATATTTAATGAATCCAGTAAATATATTATTTACTTATTATTATTTTCTATTAAAAAATTATTATAGTTCATACATTTTTTATTTCATTTGATGAAAAACATATCTCTTGGACAGAATTTATCATTTTTTATATTTCTGGAGATAGTATTGAAGATAAATAGTATAATGCAGATTTAAAGAAAATAAATTTTGTAAAATGGCCACATTGAATTATTTTTATATTTTTCTTTTGACTTTATTTTCTTGGATATTGTCTGAATTATTAATATTATTTCATTCAATTTTCAAGTATAGACAAATATTTTATTTTCTTCTTTTTATTATTGTTTTTATTTTCTTAACTTGTACTAATTTTGTTTTGTTTACGTTGGGGACCATGTAAGTTTCAAATAGTGGGTTTTCATATACATAACTTAATTATGCAATGTAGTTGTTTTATTTTAGCATCTTATATGTGCATTTATTGTTTTGAGAATATTTAATATAGTTTATACCATATTTGATATTTTAAAGTTATCCTACGAGTTGCTGTTTTATTGCACAGATTATATCTTAAATAAGTTTCAAGTTAGCTTTTGATGATAAATTTGATTTACTTTACTTATAAATGCTTAAAGAAAGTTTGACAAATTTCTTCCTACCTTCAAATTGGATAAAGTGAAAAATTAGATCTCATTTTAATTAACACTAAGCTAAAAGCGAGTTTTGAATTTATAATTTTTTTTTGTGATATACTTAATTTGAAATGCTAAAATTTATACTTGAATCTCAGGATTGAAACTCCTTTTATGCAATTTTATGATATGATTAAGACATTTTTCTTTCTGAATCATGGTCAAATTCACCAACCCCTTTAATGATTACATTATGTAGGCCATTTCCAAATATCCTTTTTTAAAAATTTTAAATCTCAATACAAGCTAATGAAGTAAAAAACAATGAAAAATCTAAATTAATAACTTTAGGGAAGAATTTAAATTATTTTGAAAGTTAGCATTAAATAAGTGTATATGGTTTAGAACTAGTTTTAATAATGTGTAACAAAGTTGATTTGCAAATCAAGTTTGGTGAGCAAATTATGCAGAAAACTTAAAACAAAGAAGAAAATATAGAATTCTGCATAATTGTTGAGTGAATTTCATTTCACCGAGAAAAATTGTTGTATAGGTAAAAAAATCATGAAAATAAATAAATAAATAAAAGTGAAAGAAAAAAAAACACTAAAAAAAAAATATTGTGTTTATAACTGGACATTTATTCAATATTTATTACCTAATTATTTTCTTAACTTGTTGATTATTTAATCTTGCCTCCTTTAGACATAGCATATATTTTACCTTGGTTTTATTACAATTCAATAAAAGAAGTTTTGATTTGTTCATTGCATTGAGTTCAATACATGAACTATAATCTTCTCAAACTTCATTTTCATTTTTAAGTTGTAAAGTGAGTGTAAACACATACTTATACACATAGTGAATTTGAGTGACTTCATTATTAAAGAGTTTTAATTCAATGACATTTGATTGTTCTTTATTTATAATTTAGTTGTTAGAATCAGAGTTATAATAGCAAAACCTTATTTGTTGTTTTTAGTTAAATAGGAAGTTTTTTTACAATTTTAACACATGATTGAAACACTCACAGTCTTTAATAATATTTTTGGTTTTGTATAATTAGTAGTCTCATTATTATATTTATCATTGATTTTTTTTGTGCATTGCTTTCTAATTCTAGATTTTGCTTGAGGTTATTTTATGAACTCATTTTATATGCTTTTTTAGTTTTGGGTGGGGTTTTGGATCTATAAAAATCTGATTTCTTATTTTTTGGTGTTATGAAGTGTTGAATATTTAGATGATGTTTTGGAATTAATATTGTTGGGAAGTGCATTTTCATGATCTTATTTAAAAGAGTAGAGTTAGTTCATAAAGATATTTTGATTTTTTTTTTAAAGGAATTCAATATATTCTATATTATTTATTAAAAAAATGGATTATTTTTTTAATAAAAATAATTCAAATAATAATAACCAACTTAATAAACTATTCACTCAACGCATTTTATCTTGCTGGCCAAAAGTCCATAAATCTAAAAAAATTAAGTCAAGAACAAACTCAACAAAACTATTATAGAATTTGTACAATCATGTAGTATCAAGTTTTTCTCAATTTCAATGCACTTTTCAAATTTGTCTTACAGAAATCATAGTTTCTTTATACTTTCCATAGTTATTTAAAAGATTTTTTCTATATTTGGAGCACTTTCAAATCTAGCACATTTTTTTTAAAAATTTGTGATAGAGTCATTCTTTTCCTTTATTTCTTTACTTTTTAATTATGTAATTTATTTATCTTTTAATTGAATTCATAAGTCTACTTATAATTTGAATTGAACATGACGAATCAATTCATTTAGTTAGATGTAATTTGAATGTTTATAAATTTAAATAGGTGTTGTTTTGTTATATAAGTAGTCTTGAAATTCAAAGAAATCAATTCTTTTTAAAAAAATATGGAGAATCAATCATTATTTTCTTTTTTATAGATTTTAATCATAGATAACTAAATCTTATAAAATCTTAAAGTCTAATTTTGAAATTGAAATTGAAAAATAAAATTAAATATAAATGTTCTAAGTTAATCTCTTACATTATTTAATCATAAAGTAGTGTTTGATGTGCTCATTTGACTGAAGTGAATTATCAATATACTTTTTGTCATTTTCTTTTTCAAAATTTTCTTATGAAAATTGTTCTTTGAAACATTCATCTTTCATATATTTCTCGTATTTTAGAAAATAAAAAAATCAAATTATCAATAACTATATATATATGAGAATTAAAAAATTTAAGTTCTTTTAAACTTCTTACGATGACTATCGACCTAGTCGACCGTTTGAGGTCGTAATCATGTTCTTGAGATATATCCGTCTCAAGACGTGCTCACAACGTTATTTGTCTGAGCATGTGCTGCGCTAGTTTGGGTATGAGAAGGCGATTTCTCAACCTCCCTCACCTTTCAAAGGAGGTGTATTTGCTGTCATTGATGACTGATGATTATACTTTGTCGATGATCTTGTTATCAACGTGACATTAGCTTCACATCCCTTAATATTTACAGTCGAATACATACACTAATTCATATTAGTGTCACATCCCTACATACTTCCTCAGATCGTGTCATGGTCCAAATGATAGTTAGGCATGACCGTTGTCATACTACGAGCATGCTTGTCCAGTGAGTTATTTCTATTATTATGTTACCATGATTTTTTGTTTTTATTTTTCAAGTTCCTAATGCAATGCATGATAGTTTGACAAAAGATACTTCAATGTCGTTCATTTCGAAACTACCCTTCTGCAAGGTCTAGAGATCAAAAGGTCTACAAATTATAAAATTTGGAAATGAAAAAAGAACCCTACCCCTTTTCCTGAAGGGTAGTTTTTCAATGAAAAGATTTATGGAGATGCAGCAAGAAATTTTTGCTGAAGAGTATTTTTGGAATTACAATATTTATGGAGGTGCAGGAAGAAAAAAAGGAGGTGGAGGTAGAAATTTCCTTTTAAACATTATTGAGATCTAGCCCAAGAGGATATAGATTCGTGCTCTTACTCTCCCACCCCAATTGTGTCCCCATTTCAAGGAAAAAAAAAATGAACCTGCCACTAATTAATAGAGTTTGTCTATACCTTAAGTATGTTGTAATTTTTTAATAAGGTAATTTTTTAAAAAGTAATTTTCCTCCATAATAGAACAAAAACTGATGATATAATTAAAAACAATTAACATAACTAAACCCTAATACTCTTGTACATAAAGTACATGTATATAGATTGAATAGAAACACTAGGTTAATTTACTCTCCTTTTTCAATTTGTTTGATATACAAAAAGTTACAGTAACAAACTAACAAAACATTAAGTTTGGAAAATATTAGTTTAAGGCAAATTAAAAGTCATCAGTTCACAAATATGATTTGGCCAGTAAAATTTCAAAATTAATCCATTTCAATAAAATGTTGTTTCTCCTTTTGGTTTTTAAGTTGTAGTCTATTGCATGGTTTTCCACTTATCATCACCCTATATATGAATTTATGTTTTACTTATCGATGCTACATTTTGAGTGTGTATATGATCCAATCCAACTACTAGCACTTATAGAGTCTTCCCAGTTGAAAGCTAGCTAAACCTTTCAGCTTCCTCTTATCCCATTTCAATTCCCAAAGCATGCCATAGCTAATCCTTACCTGCACCTTGCACTCCAATTAATATGGTTTTCCTTTCAATGCCCCAAACTTCTCTCTATAGTTCACCGAGAATGTAAGCCACCATGGCTTCGGAAATAGAAATAGAAATCAATGTTAATCTTAATCATTCCCACAATTGCTCCAAATCCAAAGGAAACATGATTGTTTAAGAAAAAAGAGAGGAACCTACATCTCTCTCAGCCGCCACTCACCATGTTTTCAGAGATGTTGCACCAAAAATAAGACAATACCTATCTCTCATTATTCCCTCTCCCAACTATTTTCTTTGACTTCGTCATATATAAAAATGACTCTCCATAGTAATAATAAATAAAGCAATTCCTATATTAAGGCTACTACTAGCAATAGCAGCATATATATTCCATATATTTTCTATCTGTGAATCACAACAGAAGAAGAAGAAGATGGAGAGATGCACTTCAGTAAGAAGAGAACCAAGTGGGTCTCTTTCAGTTTCGAGGTGGAGCCCTAAGAAAGAGCAAATAGCTATGTTGGAGAACCTTTACAAGCAGGGAATAAGGACTCCAAATACTGAGCAGATACAAGAGATTACCTCTAGACTCAGGGCTTATGGTCACATCCAAGGAAAAAATGTCTTCTACTGGTTTCAGAATCATAAAGCACGTCAAAGACAGAAGCAGAAGCAACAAAGCATTGCATATTCCAATAGCTTTCTTCATGCCTCACAACCCATTGGTCAAAATGGTATGTTTCTCTAATATAAGTTTTTACATATTATACTGTTCTTTTGCCTATTTGATTGCTGTTGATCACGCTGCTGTTCATATAATTATCTATCCAACAGCTGAATTAATAATATTCTAATCTTGTGGTGTGGAGGGTAGGTGTACTACCATTATATAGGGTTAAATCTTCCTTCCCTTATGTTTTTATATAGATAGAGACAAAAAACAGGTGTTAAGTGAAAGTATGTATATATGCAATATCCTAAACAATTTTCCTGTTCGTGCAAATGTACTAGCAAAGTAGGTATATACATGTATTTAACCAAACTCAAAAGTCACCTGAAGATGCTCATGCCTCTATAGTTTGTTTACCTTTCACATTAATTACTTTCTGAGTCTGAAATCAAAGATTTCTGTTATTGTTTTCAGTTGTCTGTGCCCCATTTTATTCTCAACAGTGTGGAATGATCTTTTATCCTCAACTAGGAAAGATTGTTCCAGCTGGAGGTATTATTGAGACAGTTGTGCCCTTTGGCCAGCAGAAATACCAACAAATGCAACAGAGCTTACAAACGGATTATAACTATAGCATCAGTGACAGCAAAACCTTAACTCTCTTCCCTCTTCATCCAACAGGCATTTTGGAAGAAAAAACTACTAATCAAGTGTCTTCACATGCTTCAGTTTCAGTTGATGTCACTGATACATGTCATGGTTCTCTTAGTGTTGTTGAAGATAGCCATCCTGAAAACCAACAGTTCTTGGATTTTTTAACTTTTGAACAAGAGTCTGGTAAGAGAGATTAACTATGTGATTCATCTAAACAACTAACTAGTAGTTTTTTAGTGTTGTTGATCTCTGAAATGAGTTTTTGTCTTGGATATTTAGTTTATTGTAGTAACCTAGACCAATGCCTGTTTTATGATATAACAATTATGTGTCAGCAAAAAAGTAGCTGATAAGTTTGGTGTATTCTTGATGTTGAATTTACATGTAGCAACTTTTTATCTGATATATTTGTGTAACAAAATTGAAAAGAGACTATAGCTATGTTTGCATTGCGTGACAATGAGGAGTCTTGTGTTCAGTGTGACAGTGAACTTCAAATAAAAAACAACTTTGTTAAATGGCAACAATTAGATGATATGATCCCCTAGGAAAATTTAATTTATTTTATAATGAGAAGGTATACTTCTCTTCCCCCTCCATTTTTTTATTTCTATTTTAATTTTGATGCTACTCTTGATTATACCATAAATTTATAAATAATAATCAATAATTGATAATTATAAACATAAAAGCTACTTGGCATTCATATAAACAGTTCAATTATTAAATAATGTATTAAGAAGTTTAGCTTAAAATATGAGCAATGATATTTTTGAAATAAATTGATGAAAATTTATTAGTTTTGAAGTAAGCTAAAATCTTAAGTACTTTTTTACAAATTGAAAGTACTCAATTGTTTTTATTGTGAGTATCAAAAGTCAAGTTATTACAACTTTTTTCAACCCACAATAATTTTTATAATTTACTACACCTGGTTGTAGAGTACGTGTACATTTAAATGAAAAATATTGAATTATAATTTTTTCTTCTAAAATCACAATTGTTGTTGCAACACAATACCAGTCCTACATTTAATAAGAAACAAAAATAAGAGACAAAATGGACAAGAAGAATAACAAATTATACTAAAAAAAATTATTACATAGAAACCAGCTTTAGAGATGATAAAAAATAATTAGTCATAAAAGTGATATTTATTAATAATAAAAACTACTTTATATATCAATAATTTTTTTTAATCTTTATAATATAATAGTTAATTATTTTTTGTCTCTAAAATTGATTTTTATTTAATGTAAACCTATAAAATTATTATATCAACAAATTTGAAATAAGACAACACATGACCTACATGTAAAGATTGTATTGGAAAAACATACACTTAGAAATCAATGTGCTAGAAAATACCAGAAATTACATAGAAAATATAAAAGAAATTTATACCTATTAGATTTATCCTAAAAATATATTATATTCATTAACAAAAAAATATTTAATATATCTAAATATCATGGAGAAAAAAAATAAACCTACAAATAAAAATAACAAAAAATAATAAAAATTACAAAAGAAATAACATATTTCATATAGAAGAATAATTTTGTATTTGTATAGTTTCAGTTTTACAACTTAAAAAAAAAAAAAAAAGTACACAAAGTTTTGTTTTGTCCAAAAACAAAGATGAATTAGTTATAATATAAGTTAATCTTAAGTAATTTTTTTACAAATTCAAAATACTCAATTGTTTTTATTGTAATTTTTATAATTTACTACTAGTATTTGTAGAGAGTAGTTGGGGAGTGTGATAAAGTCTTCTACCTATTTGTTTTTGCTCTTTTGGGTAAGACGGGCTCTCTGTAACGGATACATACGTGGCAATGGAGGAGCGTTAACCAGATAAATAACGTAAACGTTATGTAAATCTAGCTTAATTACTGGTAAAATGTGATGATTACATTTTAAATCTTTTCAATGCTACTTTTGTTGAAAATTTGAAAGGATTTAAATTTGATTTGTCCATGTGGCAGTCAAATTCTCAGTCTTTTGTTTTCAAGCATGTTTTGCTGACTAGAAATAATGGTCTTTGATTTGTTTTGCAATTGAGCGGAGATGAACCCATTGATAAGTCAAACGTGTGAAGAAGGGTAGCTTTTGAAGCCTGTTGTGGGCGCCATTGACAAGGTCCAAACTTCACCTACTGGGTTTACTTACATATAATTAGGCTCTAACATTAATCATAAATAAATAAATAAATTTGACATATTTTAAGGCTTTATTTTGTTATTTATTTTATAAAAAATTTGAATCTTACTAGAGCTGTTAAATAGGTAGTTTGGTCAAATAAATTACTTAAAAAGTTTGTAGAGTTTGAATAATTGGTTTTTGAAGTGGATTATGTTATAGTTTTGGTTGGAGTTTCTCCTAGTGCTTCTCTACCACACTCATTTTCTATATTTCTGAGGACGTGTTAGGAGATGGATGACCTACACATGACCTGCCACTATCTATAACCTTTCTAGAATACGCTCTAAAGTTATGTGTTTTTTTGTTGGACTTTGTCTACAGCTACAAAATTCCTTTATTCTTGCTTTTTTACAAATATTTTCACAGAAGTGCACCCAACCTTCCTTGATAAACTCATTTTTTTCTTCATAAAATTAAATTGTTAAACTATGATAATGATCCTTGCTTAAAATCTGAGACAAAAGTTTTGAAAAAGGCATTGATTCATGGAAGGAGCATAACTATGAGAAACATTTAGTATGCTGAATTAAATTCTTAAAGTATTAAATAACTTGTGTGTGTAATGTAGTCTAGCTGTATATGGTTTGTCACATTTTTCTGTGTACCAGGTCGTGGTGATGGTCTGTTAAAATTTTTTGATTAAAAATAAAAAATGTTGAGGGGCTGGCAACAAACTCTTTTATTAATAAGTTAAATTTATTTTTTAATTTCTATATTATAATATAAAATTAATTTTTTATTAGTCTAAATTTTAAATCATTCATATGCTTATAATATGAAAATAATTATATTGATATTTTGTATATGAAAGGATAGTTTTTGTCAATTATTTCTAAATATAAAAAAAGTCATTTTAATGTTTTTATATAAAAAATACTTAAATGATCTAAAATTTAATCATAAACAAAAAATCAATTTCGTTGCTAAAGCATAGTGAAATTGAAATTGTTAGTATGATACATGGTTACCTTGTTGGTGGGTCAGAAGAGAGCAGAAATCACAGGTGACGCGCACGCATACATAAAGCCCATTATGTCACATCTGTTGCTCTTTCTTCAGCCCACATTACTCAACCAAACCGCTCCTTTTAATCTTTTTTCTCTCTCTCTCTCTCTCCTTTTCCACCAAAATTTAATTTAATTTGAGTTCCGTAGACGTGGTTGATGCTTACAAACTTTGCTTTTGGCTGCGCATAAGTTTAAACGTTGGATCTGTGTCTCTGGAATCCACGTTGTGGTCGATGGAACTCAGACACACACAATCATGATGTCATCAGTGGTAAACTTGGGAGATAAGGTAGTGGTAAGACTTGTGTTAAGATTAAGATTTTGCCCTTCCAAGAACAATTTCCACTAGGGTAGTTAGGCGTGTGTTTTGGGTACCAAATTAGAGTATTGTCTTTACAACGTGACCTTCATAAATGAAAGGACACTCCTTTCCCAGAAACTGCATGGTCCACTGTGGCACAGTTTTTTAGCTAAACTAACAATCTAGACAGTGTAGCGTCCTTCCGACAGCAGTTTCTTCCTTAATAACTGCGAAAACATCGATAGCTTTCAACCACCACCGAAAAGTTAGGGGCTTGATTATTAGTTTTTACTTCTCCTCACTTAATGGTTCTACTCGTGGCTTGATATGAAGGTGTGAGATTGATTCCCTTGTAAAGGGGTCATGTCTTTCGGTGGGTTGAGTGTTGCTTTGAGTCTTGTGTTTGGGTGTCTTCTGCTTGCTCTGTGTGCCCAGCTTTACTATTTCTTATGGTGGAAGAAGAGAAGGGCACAGATGGATATTGGGATGGATCATGGCAATTACGCAAAGGGGGTGTTTTATTGGGGGTGTTGGAAGACCCCTTGCAGCTTGCATGGTGCCAACGCTGGAGGGGTTGTGCGGGACATAGAGAGCACAATTCATGAACCAGAGATGGAGCTGGATTTGCTGCACAAGTCCTTTGGAGAAGAGGGTGTGGAGTCAGAGTTGATGAGGCTGCACAATCTGGCTGGTCCACCAAGGTTTCTCTTCCCCATCAAGGAGGAAACCAAGGAAGATTTGGAGTCTGAAGATGGTAAATCTAGAGGTGATAGGAGCGGAAAGGGGTCAAGAGCAAGGAGCCTGAGTGATATTATGTTGACAATTGACACCCCTTTTCTCACCCCCTTGGCTTCCTCTCCCTTGAAGTGTCCTTTGGCTCTGGACCCTCTTCATTCTTATAAGCATCAAGGATTCAACCCTCTCTTTGAATCATCAGCTGAATTAGATTACAACAGATTTAGATCCTCACCACCTCCGAAATTCAAGTTCTTGAGGGACGCAGAAGAGAAATTGCAAAGAAGATTGATGGAAGAGGCTCGGAGAAAGGCTACAGAGAATTTTCAAGAATGTGGGGTCAAGGATAAAGATTCCCCTAATGAAACCATGGCCACAGATTTCAGTGATGGGTCCTTTCTTAGGATCATTCAGACCAAAGACACAACAGAATGCAAACAGCTTCAGCAATATCTACCCCAGTTTCCTTCAGGTTCATCTCAGATTCTCCCGTTGGCATCTTCTCCTACAACATTGAGACCACTTGAAAAGACATCCATAGTGCATTAGTTTTTGTTCCATACAACTAGGCCTCTGTTATTTTTTTTCCTTTATCATATTATGCTACATTAATTTTTCTAAATGACTGCTAATTTTAAATTTTTACAAAGCTTTTGGTAACTGGTAGCCCCCCTTTTGTTGTGTGATTTGAAATGATTGCTGTGGTCAATATGATGCAAATTTGCGCATGGTGTGGCAACAAATAGAATGCAGACTGACATGGCTTCAAGATGGTCATCTTGCAAAGGACTGAGTGGGGCAATGTTGCTTTTGTCCATTATTCCCCATCTTTGCTGTGGCTTTAACCGGTTAATCAATCATGCCAATGATGCTTCTGTGCTACCAATTTCTTAATTTTGTGGTGTCAATGATTCATTCTTTTCTTTTTAGAATTTTCCATAATCATTTCTCCCTCTGCTATCATATATTTATACTCAAGCCCTTCATATGCGCCTAGCTGTGTCCTTTGTTTTATATGCCACTTGCTTAACTCTATCCAAATTACCAACCAATTGCATCACTGTCTTCCTAAATTTTAAAGGTTAAGGTATAAACATTAGAAAGTTCCAAGGTAGATTTCACATGCATAGTTCTAAAACAATATTCTCAATTGTGCTCAAAAGTCAATGCTTAATGCTAACGCGGTTAGGAGAGTGGGTTACAGATAATGAATTTGGAATCGCTTCCAGAGCGCATTGAACATGGTACAAGTTAAGAACTTCACTGTCACCCAAAACATAAAATACAATATTTTGCTCCAAAAAAAAGTTGTTGCCTTTTCTTCATTTTAAAAAATCTCCGATGCCCCTTTAAAGAAATTATTGGATTAATGCAACAGATGAAAAAAGAAGGCATTGAATAGATTGTAGAGGATTTAATGGGCACCCCACGAGGGTGTCTTAATGAAGCATGAAATGAGGAAGTTGAAAACGGTGAGTGTCGCGAATGGGTTATGGTGTCTACCAACTTTTACCTAAACAACAAGTGATGTCGCTGTTGTCACGCGATTCGGCCGAAAGTTCCCTCAGTCTCAAACACACAACACAAACCTCCTCCTTCTTTCAAATTTAAAATGCAAAATTTTCAAAATTTGAACAATAACAATATAGTAGAAGAGAGAAACTTGGTGGATTTGAATTTGGGAATAAAATAATGGGTCATTCTATAATAGCTGGAAAATTGAGTTGTTGCATGTGAAAATAGGGTACCCCAGTGGCGTGGTCCTGGCTTCCAGGGTATGAATCAATTCCATGGCTCCACTCCATTAATTCACTAGAATTCTCATTCATGATATGCCTTCAATGAATCATAAATATTAAAACAGGCCAACAAAAATATAATGGAATTTGTTTGTTTCTACAAAGTGTGCTGTTCATTTATTTTCATCATCATCATCATCTTCCAATTATTCTTCTCTTATCATCATCACAACTTGCAATATTGTGGACGTGTTTTCCAGATATAGGATGTGTGATGCAGACCAACATGTTATCAAACTTATATTTCTTCATCGCTTACAAGTTATAACCTTCCTTTTCCCATTGCATTCAGGATAAAACAATGACAACTCAGTCTCAATAAGCCTAATAATTTATCACAGATTGCACTGTTACTTCTGTTGAATCATTCAGAAAAAAAAATCAAGAAATTAAAGTATAACCATTCATTACTTCAGTTATTAAAGAATAAAACAAACCATGTTTTAGTTCTACATATTAAGTATTCATGGATTTCATATATGACTTTGATAATTGTCACTAATTTTTTGGCAACCCTACCCCACTTTGACAAAGTGTAATGTAACTACACCCAATACCAAAGCCCTTAATGGGCCTTGTCCAAGATTCTGATAAGTTATGATATTTACATAATCAATTGTTTACAAATCATTTTAAAATTCAAATTAAATTGTTTTAATTAAAAAAAGGTTAATAATAGGATGAGTAATATACATGGACACCAGTTTTATTCCCTTGACAACAAAAAAATATTATTTTATTATAATATAATATTTTATGTAAAAAATGGTTATAGAATAATTGTTTTATAGTATTAAATTTTAAAAGGATGAAGCTAAGTAAAGATAATAATCTTACATTAAAGGTGCATCCCCTTGCTATTTAAAACATTCCCAACACTTCACCTTTATCAAGTCCAAGCCAACACGTAATTACTTCCGTTTCATAATCTTTTCTGTTTTCATATTTTCTTTTTGTTTTTCGAAGATATGGATATTTTAGAAACCTAAATTTTATTAATTATTTTCCCATCTACATCCTGCTTGATAATTTTCAACGATGACCAGTCCAAAAATAAAATTACATAAAACTCAAGCTCTATTTAGGTTCAGCAGTTAAAAGAATCTTATTATTTTTTATAAAAAGATGTTGATGATACCAACATATATCTCTTTTATTCTTTTTAAATTAGAAAATTCACTCCAAAACTACTTAAGTTTAAGGATTTAAAATTCAACTCTTAAAAAATGTTTCATATTTATCCAGACTCTTTGTGATATGTTTGGTGTGTGAAAGAGACAGAAAAATGAATTTTGAACTTCTAAGAAGAGTACACACAACTGAATTTTTCTTTCACTCTATGTTCAAACCAAATAATTTTATATATCATGGTGTTATTTCTAAAGAAACGTAACATAGGGAAAGTGAAAAAAGAAATGACAACATTTTTCAATAGTTGTCTATCAATACGTAGTCTATACTGTTACTGTTAGGGTATAGACAACTATTCTTCAATCATCATTTGTAGGTTACATTTAGACAACAGTTCATCCCACAACTATAGTGAATAACAAAAATCAAACATAAGTATACAGGTATAATAATAAATAAAATTAATTATAAATTATTAAATTATTTATAAAATAATATTACTCTAACTTAACAATTAATAATTCTATTCCAACCTAACAATTAATTTATGAAAATAATAATATAAATTAACATATTAATAAAATAAATAAAATATGGACCTAAAAATAAAAAAAATTAAAGTCACCAACCTCATGGTGGTGAGCAGCGATAGTGACAAAGTCGGAGAGAGACAACGATGACAGCGACAATAACGATGTAGACTACAACAGCGGCAGTGACAGACGCGAATGAGTGGCGTGACAGCGGCAAGGCACAACCGTGAATGATGCAATGCAAGAGAAACTTAAACACACCAAAATAGAAGCAATAAGTGTGGAGGAACAATGGTGGAAGAAGAAAGAGAAACAATGGAATGGAGAAAAATTGAAACTTAAGGCAAGAGCAAGTAAGAAAGACAAAGAATGTCTTGCGAGAGTGAACGAAAAAGTGAGAGAATAGAATGACGCGCTATAATTTAGAGTAAGACGACGATTATTATCCTGGACCGCTATCTATATATTCATAATAATTTTTAAAATGTCACCTTATTTTAATGAACGACATTTGACAGTAAATCAACATGTATAAACTGTTGTAAAATGACTTTTTGTCATAAAATGACTTTTTTGCACTAATGTTATGTAAAATTGATAATCACACAAGTTTACCAATTTCTCGTGTTGGTTATTTTTATTTTCATTCTCCTAAATCATCCAAACATCTTATTATTATGCATAATCTTCTCCATGTAATGTCCATAACTAAATTTATAGGAATGTGAAGAAAATGGTTACAGTTAGGAGGTATAGATTTGTAGGAATGTGATAATGAAGATTAAGAAAAGAGGATGATGGTGGGGGGATGTAATTAACGAGGGAGGACACATACACGTGCAATTGAATAGGAGCTAGAAAAGTTATCCACATGAAATAATATCTGGTTGAGGAGGATGAGTGATGAAATTTCAGATGAAGTGAAAATGTGCATGTTTGGTTTGACGCGCGTTTGAGTGTTGGTTCTGCGTTAAATGAAATGCATATCCAAACACGTAGTAATAAAAATATAGTTATGTAATTTGAGTGATGGAGGCCCATTAGGCCCAAAGTGAGGCACATGCATGGGAGTGGTACGTAGTACGAGTTGTTTGCACTTTGCAGTGTTTGTGGGGAAAACCATGTTTGCTTTATGATGTTGTGAGTGAGAAATTAGGTAGGCCCCACTATCATCTTCTTTTCTGCTGTGTATTTCTCATGCACGTGCATGGGTGGCTTTTGTATTATATATCTCTCCATGGTGTGACTGGGAGGACAAGTGAATGCAGGGTTAAGGCTGCAATTTTAATCCCTTTCCAACTATAACTTGGCAAAATTAAGTGCTAAGCTTTTCACATCAAAATGAGCAAAAGAAAAAAAGCATCAACCTGTCAAAAAGATAGGGAATTAGATTCCAAACCCACCAACATCCAATTTTCTACCTTTAACCCTTATAAAAACTTGGAATAACATATTCATATCAATTTAAACAATATAATGCTTAGTAAAATTTCAATCACAAACTATTTCAATTTTATCTTTTTCTCACACTTTTCTTCTTAAAAAATACAAATACATAAGAGAGGATATATAAACTATTATTAATGATTCTTATTCTTAAACATTAATTTTTTTTTTATTCTACAAACGATGTTAATGTGATCGTTAAGATAATATTATATTCTCATTTTAATATACTAAAATAATATTACTAGAATTTCACAACTCTCTCTTAAAGAATAACTCAATAAATCAAGAAAGAGAATAAATTCCAATCATATTGGAATAAATTATTTTATTTTTTATCCACAAAAGAATAAATAAAAATAAGATATTTTAAGCTATATACCAACTCTATTATAAGAAGATAGGTTATGTATTTCTATATTTTAAAAAAATAAAAAATCAACAAAAATATACCATAACAATTATCTTAACCCAAAAATTTGGAACAGTATGTCAACAATTATCACAAAAAAATACTTCATACAATAGATATAAAAATTTCAGCAAAAGAATCATTTAGAAAAATTAGAAAAAAATTCATCAGAGATTCACAACACCTTCATCCTCCACGTTATAACAAGAGTTGTGATTCAACATGGTTCTCCATGTACTTTTTTTTACTATTTAGTTATCTTTAAATATAAGCAATAACCCCTTTCGTTGAAGCTGATTATTTTAGTACAATTTATTTCTTTAGCTGGAAATATATAAAATAGTTGGAGAGAAGTGGGTTTGCTTTCCGTTTTGAAAAGAAATGAAGGTAGGATAATGAATATTCAATATGAGTTGTAACATTTTTGTTACATATAAAGGAAATATTCGTAAGTTTGGTTTATAGAGGAAAAATGGTTTTGAAGTGTAATATAAACTATAACGTCAATCACAGGAGAAGAAAAGTGGGATCATAAACTAGTTTTGGACATATATATATATATATATATATATATATATATATATATATATATATATATATATATATATATATTGGATTTTTTTTATTATTTGAATTATTTTTATTTGATTATTTGATTTTTCAGGATTTTTTTTTCAATGCTTCTTCTTGCTGTCCTTAAAGAAGAGAGGACATAAGTTGTATGTCTTTATTTTTATTTTTCTAAAATTTAAACATAATTTCCATATCTTTATTGATGATGTGCTATATTTATATGAAATGATGGTGAATATTACAAATCAAATTTGATTTAATTTAAATTTGTGATCTGAATACTAACAGTAGAAGTATACGATTATAGTATACATTCCGTAGAGTTGTATTGAGGGTCCCGTATGTCGACGTGGCAGTAACGATTCCCGACCAAGAGCATCTCATGACAAAATGATTGATGATTTGGTGCATGGATGCATCATATTAAATTATTTATTTATTTATTTATTTTATGCAACTATAAATAAATTACATGCCAAATTCCGAACTTTGACCCCACCAATCCCACTTCCATGCACACAACTAATTTTGTTTGGATATAAAACTATTCAATAATTTACGAAAAAAGGTTGTGAAGTTCAAAGAAAAAAATTGAAAATTTGAGATAACCTTTTTTAGATTTTTTTTTAAAGAAAAAACTCATATGTTTCTACACCGTGGATGCGTCACACAACACTTTTTCTTTCAATTAAAGAAAAAAATTCATCAAATTTTAGCCAGAATGTCTCAAACCAGATGAATTTTGAAGAGTTCTTTTTAAAACAAAAATAAATAAATAAATTCATCTGTCCCGAATCTGATATTGTTTTCCACATCAAAATACAATCCTTTTTATTTATTTTTAAAAAGTTATTTCTCTACCTTTTAACAGTTCATTGCAAAAATTAGGATATTTTTTTTTCTATATGTAAAGATTTATATTTATAATGTTCGAGATAAGTATATATATTTTTCTGACAACATTTTTAAAAACACAAAATAATAATAAAAAAAAAACCAGTAACATATGTACTTTTTAAGGATAGAGGTAGGTTATAACGAGATAACTGAATTGAGCATTCAATATATTAAAGTACACAATTTGCTCTTTCCTATGGACTATAAAAAAGATTATCAAATAAAAATTAAATTAAAAATAAAAAAATAAATACTTATTATATTAATTAAATTAAATACTATTTATAAGTTAAAAATTATTAATATTTAGAATAATTTTTATTATCAATATAAATTTATAAAATAGTTTCTAAATTAATATTTAACATTAACTACTAAAATTTTAGTTATTAATTATTTATATTTTTAATTATAAATTAGTCATTAATTTATAATTTAAAATAATTAGTATTAAAATATTAATAATTAATATTAAATATTAATTTAAAAATTATTTTATAAATTTTTATTAATAATAAAAACTACTTTATATATTAATAAATAATTTTTTTAGTTTATTAAATAATATCTAACTTCATTAATATAATAATTAACTATTTTTTCTACTAAAATTAATTTTTATTTAATTTATGAAATGATTTAATTACGTATCAAATAATTTTCTTTTAGTTTTTTTTTGTGTATTAACGGTGTTGATTGATTGACTGTGTAAAAGTGTTAAAAATATTAGATAAAACTTACAAGGATCTAACTTTCATTATGAATTTGAGTTACACATTGTTGTTGTTTGTTTGATCTTGTTTTTGCTTTCCAATTTTCAATAAAGGCTTCATTTCAATAAAAAGCTTTTTTCTCTTGAAGCTGGAAAAAATATGAAATATATATTATAAATCAGCCTTTAGGCTTTATTACAATAAATTCCAATAAATTATAAAAAAGTTGTGAACATGTGCGCATTCACACGAAAAAATATGCATTTCTTTTACATTTAAGAAGTAGACAAAATCTTATTGTGGCTTCAAACTTTAGTGTCTTTAACACATAAAATTGGTGACGTTGAATTAATAAATATGGCATTTTTTTCTTAGGAATATTTGATTTGTTTATTTTGTCTTTTATCACTAGTAGTTTATAGCTTAGTCAGTGATGTCACTAGTGTTGGTGCTGTGCCCAAAAAGGATCTAACCACAACTTTAAGCCACTACTTTACTGGGCCTAAGTATGAAAAAAGTAAAGTAATTACAGGCTAGCTAGTGCCAATTATTTTATATTTTAGGGTTTTGCTTTGCAGGTGTTTTTTTTTTTAATCTCCATTTTCCTTCAGAATTATCACTTTAATAGTTTTCTTTAATTATTGTTCCTTCCACCACAATCTTTGCAAATCATTTTTTCTGTCAATTAACCAAATCTTTGTAGTAGTGTGTGAAATTGATTTCATTAACTTAAACATGACCAATGCTCTAACACTGCCTGTGTTTACAGCTTTGTTCCTATTCTGGCATTTTACTCTTGAGCATGTTCCAAAAAGTAATGGGAACAGACAACCATGGATAACATAAGAAAGAGAAAAAAAGCTTAAGTTAAAAGTTTGCAAGATAACTTAATATATACCAATGCTAAATGTCATTCACATATTATATATATTTTTTGTTACATTATATTTTAACTTTTTGGAATAAAAATATATATTGTATTAAAAAATAAATTTTAAGTCTAATTCAATTTTACAAAATAAACTCATAAGTTGCACTTATACATTTGAGATATTTTTATCTCTAGTCGATATACTTCTTCATGTCGAGACGGTCAATTTATACATAATATTATATATTTATGAGTAGTCTGATAATGGTTTGATAACGGAAACAAACTTTAATAGAATAAATTCTAAATGAATTTAATACCATATTGTAAAGTGAATTTTAAGTTGAATTTAACTTTATAAAGTTAACTAATAAGATAAGATTTGTATTCAATTATATATTATGGAATGTCTTTATTTCTAATTGATGTGTGTTTTCTAAGACATGATAGTTTTATTGTATTTTTAATATGACTCAACTTCTTTATGGTGGACAATCTTGTTTTTGAAATATTAGTTTTTGATTTTGTATGTAAAATTATTGAGAAAATTGTGAAAATGTGTTTTTGCTTTCATATTTATCTTATGAACATGATACATGGGTAAAATTACTGCTTTAATAATTGAAGGTCACTTGAAAATTGTCTATTTTTGGGTGGGAATGAAAAGGGGCCATTATCATTTGTGGTTGAATTACCGATTATAATGATTAATCACTGTCTTGTGAATGAGCCAGAAGTTAGAAACTACTGCAACATGCACGTGATTATTACTAATAATCTTGTTGCATGACTTGTTCATCTTTCGACATTTTTATGATTTTTAATAATTTCTTATAATTCATTTTTTTTATGTAGAGCTTAATAATTTTAATTACCCACAGACTCAAAATCACCTTATACCTGTTTGTTTCATCTTTAAAAAATAACAGCACATAAAATAAATTTTCATTCTTATATATTAGTAATGACAACTATAATAACTTTTATTTGGTAATTTTTTTACCGACATTAAATTTTAATATTAAATAACATAAAGGGAAAAGCTGCAAATTACTTTTACCCTTCTCTTCTGTACTTTATACATAATTGTGCAGCAGAAACTAGTGTGATATTTTTGAATGCTAAAAGGAGAAACTCAGCAGTAATTAGTTTCTGTGTGATTAATTTGAAGTTTTTTTTTTTTTTTTAATTTGGCTGGAGGAAGCAAGACTCTTGTATTGAATATTGAATTTTTAGAAGTATGATATATTAGAGTGGGTGGTGTTTCCATGCATGGGAGCCACCATCTTCGTTTCTACGAACAAATTTGAGACGAACAACGCGTCAAAAAGAAGCTTACAGGTTAAGATACTTGTTCCACTTAAAACCCTAAAATATAATAAAACAAAAAGAGATGAGAATGAGAGAATAAGCGCAAAGCAAACAAAGTAAAGCCTCTTCTTGCTTTCCTCTCCTCCATCCTCTTCTTTTTCCCTTACTTTCTTGCCTCTGCTATTCCCTCTAGCTAGTGCGATTCTACCACCACCTTCTCCCTAAAGACCCATCAAACTTTATAAAAAAGAAACAAAAAAAAAAACACACACACATACTCACAAAAGGATTGAAGCACCATGGTTTTCTCTTCTATTCCAGTCTATTTAGATCCTCCCAATTGGCAGCAAGTAAGGTTTCAATTCCCTCAAATCTCAGCCACAGTTTCTAAACCCTAAAACCATATCACAAAAAGATAACTCATTAATATTCCTATTCCTACTTTGCAATCTAATCTTCCTGAATATACCAGATTTTTTTCATTACAACTCAACTATTTCTCTCTTTCTTTCGTTCTGCAGCAACAAAATCAACATCAAGCAAATGGCAGTAACACTCCTCAGCAGCTGCTTCATCCGATGCCTCAACAGCCGCAGGACCCTCACGCGGGAGTGCATGAAGCTGCAGGCTCAATCCGGCCCGGTTTGATGGCGGATCGGTCTAAGATTCCGGCCCAGGAAGGAGCTCTGAAGTGTCCTCGCTGTGAATCCACCAACACAAAGTTTTGCTACTTCAACAACTACAGCCTCTCTCAGCCGCGGCACTTTTGCAAGACTTGTAGGCGTTATTGGACAAGAGGTGGTGCTCTCAGGAACGTTCCTGTTGGTGGAGGATGCCGCAGGAACAAGAAGAACAAAAGGAGTCGCTCCAAATCCCCGGTTTCTACTGAGAAATCATCACTTCCCAATTCCACAAGTGCGATGCCTGAGCTTATTGGTCGTTTCCCAACCCCTTTCATGGCCTCTCTTCAGAGTATGAACCGCTATGGTGTAGGGAACGCAGGTGTTAACTTGCGTGAGATGCAAGCGCAGAACGGTTCTCATATGGGGTTTCAAATTGGTGGTCAGGGTCATGGTTCAAGTGTTACTACTGCTGGAGGAGGAGGGGAACAGTGGCGGTTTCAGCAATTTCCTTTCTTGAATGGTTTTGAGTCAGCTTCTGCTGTTTCTTCCTACCCTTTTCAAACTGAAAGTGTTGAAGCTTTGGTTGGAGATATTGCCGCAACTTCTAGGGTTACTCAGCTACCACCACGGGTTAAATTGGAATACAACGGTGGTTTTAATTTGTCAAGATCTCCTCTGAGTGTCTCAGAAAATAGTAACCATTACTACTCATGGACGGATTTATCTGGTCTTGCATCTTCTTCCGCTAGTCATCTCTTGTAACTTTGATGGGTTAGAGAAAAGAGAAAATCTATGGCAGCCACAGAAATTTAAGGGTTTTGGTACTGTTATTTTTTTTTATCAATGGTTGAATGAGTTTCCATTTAATCAAGTCACCCTCTCTGTTGACATGTTGAACTCATTTAGTTATTGATCCAAAAAATAACTGTACCATTAAACTCTTATATTTTCATATCCGTTCTAGGATGGCAGCACTCCATGTTCCACCGTCTTCACGCGTCAGTGTTAACAGAAATCAGGCTGGTAGAATTTAGTCTTCAATTGTATATTTTCTTGTCATTGGTTTTGTTTATGTTTTTTGCATGGACCCAAGTTTCATTTGTGTTCAATTGAGCTTTCTTTGTAAAACAGTGTGTGCATGTATTGTATTTTGTTTGTTTACTATGCGATATCATTTGGTTCAAAAATATTTATCTTGAGTTTATTACTCTCTTACATGCTTCATCATGCTTGGCAACTCACACTAGTGTTCCAGTTTTCGTTCACGTATGGCGATAAGCTAGTGGCACGATAAAGCAAAGGTATCAAGACAGAAGAAAAGCGATACTGCTATATACAGTATTAAAGAATGTGCCACTGATCCACACTAACATTTATCGAGGCAGTGTTTCTCAGGATAACTTTGTTAGAAATTACAGCTTCAGTACTTTTCTCGTATCTTGCAGCCTCTCTATACAAGTTTACATTATCTTAATTTGAGAAGAAGTCTTAATGCAAAGTCATAAATATGGTTTTGCATACAAAGGTTGATTGTGTCGTGCATCTTGGAGCGGATAAATAGATAACATGAACAATACAAAAGATATAGCAAGTTGGATAGTTCAGACAACTCTACTAAATATTTTGGTAAGTCACTCTTTTCTTTTTCTTATCTTTTTCTCTTCCGTGCATTTTCTGGTACTTCAGTTGCTATTAGGTTTTGCACGCACTCAAGCTTTATTCTGAGAAAAACATATCAGAAACTTGATTTCGTCGACAGTCATTTAATGTCCATATAGCTCTTTACCTGTCCTCAAAATTGTCGCAAAATCAGAATTCCGAGGAAGCTCCAATCATTGTACTTTCAGCATATTCGTAGTAGGAAGTTTCTTTATCGTGTTGCGAATTTTCAGTTAAGAGTATTCACTTACACAAGCTCCAAGTAGAAAATGAGTGTGAATGGGAGAGAAAAAAAGGAAAAGAGATCGATAGAGAGTGAGAGAAACGTAAAGAAAATATACATTCAACATCAGTCAACAGGCAAGACTTTACGATGTTGTAATTATCAAATTAGAATCATAAGCTGGGAAGTACAGATTTGTTTGTTTTTGAGGTGAAAGTTGAAATAAGATAACCAATCTTAGAAGACGCCAAAATCCCACTCAAAACCATGCAATTCGACCCAATTGAAGTCGGTGAGTATTCTAGAACTTGTTCAGCAGAATGATGCAAGAAACAAACACAAATAATGAATGTATGATTTTAGGTCATATTATATTCTGCACTTGAAAACAAAAGGAAAAGGAAAAAGGCTGGTCAAGATAAATGTGAACTTTTTTCTACGTATTGTGATGTTAATTTCTCACCTTCCACACGAGACTTATCAGTGCGCTTCAGAGGTAACTGAATGCATGTGTTCAAACACTAATAATTACTAACTTTATTATTACAATACCACTGAGAATAAACGAAATTATCTTTTAAAAAAGAAAAAGCAGATGATAACTTTTGTAAGGACCAATGCTGCCTTTCAACAACGAATAAAGCAACACGACCAGCAGTGACCAATTCAGACAAAAGCTCTCTCCGTTTCTGTGTTTCGTCAGCTAGTCATGGGACGTCGTAGGCAGCAGAAAAATGGTTACCCTAATTCCAAAAATGTCGGTGTGAGTGCTTCTAAAACAATGCCTTGAACCTGCAATTTTATGAGTTTTAAGTTTCATATCTCTCTCCTATTAAGGCTAAGTATGAACAAGAAGATTAGGAATTCAAATTACAAGAATTTGATACTTTTTTTCTGTGAAAATAGAAAAGTATTTATAAGTAGACAAGTTATCTCTTTAATTAATCATCTATAACTTTAAAACTAATCTCATGATTATTATAGCTATCCTAGTCCTCCTCGTTAAAAATAAACCCTATTATATATCTCCTAACACTTTCTAGAATGGCACAAACGAAGCTACTTTGTATTGAAATTCAACTTGTTTTTTAGCAAAATGGGTAGGATAATGATGGAACTTTAAACCACACAGTGATGAATAGTTTTATATATGTCTGTATCTCTGTTATATGAAAGTTAGAGAGAGTTTGAGGATAAGACGTAAAGAGCAGTGTGGGCTTAATTTGCAGGTTGCTGCAACCGAAGAATGAACCAAGGGGCTCAAAAATTCATGCATGTTTCGTGGATTAGAGAGAAATACCCCAATTATTTGAACGATGTTTTCAGAACCAGTAAAAAAAGAAAAGCCATAATAACAGAGTTTCAAGCATAACAGACCAAACCAGCAACATTGATGATATGGATTAAATCTAGGTGTGATTTATATGAATTGCAAGACAAGAGAGACCTTGGATTTGCCTTTTTTTCATCACTATGTTTAATTTAAACTAAGAAGTAAATTTTAAGCTAAATTCACGTGAAGATTGCAACACTTATATATTATATATTATATATTGTGATTTGTGATTATAAAGTGAGATTTGAACCACTCTTATATATGTAAAATCTTCAAACATTTCTTTATTTTAAGATTTTCAACTCGTCTACGAAAATATATATTTATGGATGGTCCAATAAAAATTTGAAGATTTTCAACTCGTCTACGAAAATATATATTTATGGATGGTCCAATAAAAATTCGACAGGTGACTTGATAAATTGAACAAGATAAATTATAAAATGACTTTAATAAAATTTTAAAATTCACTTATAAATCCAATTATGTATGATGAAATCTCCAACAATTTATCTTATCATGTATATCTTCTAGTTCTTTTTCTATCCGTCTTGTTTCACTTCTAGCCTTTTTCTTTTCACAGTGGTGTGGGACCTTACGTATTCATATTCATGGCATAGCAGATACCGTTACCAACTTAACTTAGAGTCGTTAATAATGTGTATTGGTGCAAATGAATTTTTTCTAAATGCAATTTTGCTGTTAGTTCTGATAGTGATCCTTTACAGCATGGAATAACTGGAGCAGAAAGAAAGAGATAAGAGAATTAAAAGGGAAAGCAATGGAAAAAAGTAACTGGTAGCTACTATTCTACATGGCACGCACGTCATTTTTTTTAATGGGAAAAGTTACCTTCACACATTTTAAACCAGACAGAAACTACTGAGTAACATTGTTAGATGAAGATGCAAAGTAAGAAAAGAGAGACAGAGAGGCGAAAGGAAAGCAAAGGTTACCACGTACTGTCTCTAGTGTTGTACAATTCTGTACCATATATTGTCACGTTATGTTTTCCTTTCTCTCTTTATATGAATCTACTGTGTTGTGTGCTAGGAAGGTTTCAAACTATACAAAAGAAAATAATTATAACACTTATTTTAAATTAAAATAAAAAATAGATTAAAATTTAAATTAAATTAAATGGAGTCATTTTTTTACCTTTTCACAGTTACATGTATTCTTATGTCATGCCAAAAAAGTAAAATTAATTATTCTATTCTCCCTCTTTCATGTTTTTTTTTATGATAACTAAATTTGTCTTTGCAAATATCTGATTTCATTCTTTATGGAGAATCTATGCATTGATTTGGTACGGATATGAGTAATAACTGGAATATGAGATAAGAGGGATGTGTACGTACATGTCTTACTTTTTTTCATCTCCTATCTATCTTTATAGTAATCTTGATCCTTATAAAGAATAACCTTCTAAAATACTAAAATATATTAGTTAACCTAAACATTTTTTTTATTGTTCTATGTGGTACTTAATTTCTTTTCGTTTGAAAAGTATTTTTCTTTTTTTTTTCCATACAAATTTTCATTATATTTTAATTGTTCGACTTATTAAATATTTACAAAATTCACTTAAATTTCCAAAAATACTTCTATCATATCATAACTATGGTTATGCATTCTTTTCTTTATGTATTTGTTCATCTTAAATTTCAATCTCATTAAATCAAATGTTTATAGGACACTCATTTCATTATTTCTACTCCTATTTTTTATTTTATTTATTGTTTAATTTTTTCACACAGAAATCGAACTCTCAATCTCAAGTAATCAAATGTTTTGATATTTTATTTTAAAAATTTATATAATTATTTATATTGAAGAAAAAAAATGTGTGTTCGCTTGACATTTAATCTTTAATTTCGTTACTTGATTCTTTTTTATAAAATAATTATTTAATTAATATTTTAACAATAAAAAAAGAAATATGGGCGGCACATAATATTCATTACGGATTAGGTTTGGAGAGGAGGATGGAGATGGATTTTTTACTTTTATTTTAGTTTTTGATATCAACTCCAAACGTTAAACTAAAATTAACCTAAAAAAATTAAGAAGTGTTACGGAAAATTAACTTATACATTCGCTAATTTTAATTTCGAAAAAAAAAAAATTGTGTATTTCACTCTTCTAAAAGACTCAATGGATAAGTTTGTGCAAACATATCTAAACAAAAAAAAATTAATTCAATTATCTTATAAATAAGTTACTTTTTAAAGTAAGTTAAAAATTAAGAACAAATGTAAAAGAGTGTACAAGATAAAGTATAGGTTTCTAACGTAAATGGTGTAATTTACATTTGTTATTACCATGGGTAAAAGAAATTATTCAGGAATCATGCCTAAACAAAGAAGTCGTGGTAGTGTCACACGAATTTTGTTTTGAGTGTAGTCAAAGATAAAGTCTTGTCCTTGGTCCACGAGTTTTGTTCAATGGTTTTATGTAGAAGTCATGTGAAAATTGTACGACTTTTCTTAATTCTATGGTTATGTTTAATTAAAGTTGTGTCACTCATACACGATTTCAGTTTGATTTGTTTTTTTGAAAGAAAAAAAAGAAAGAATCATGGTTAAGTTTATGATGAAAGTTGTAATGATTATTGGTTTTATAATAATGACATATCATATTTTTGATTACATAACTGAAAATGGACTGTCTATGAGAGGAGGGGTCACATGATGGTCTCCTTCTTTGCCTTTATGGTCGTCGTGGAGAGACAAGTTTAGTTCGTTCTGGACTATCATTAGTGGGTTCTGGTTGGTTATGGTCAGCTATTAAATCTCTATGAAGGCAACAAGGGTCGATAACAATGAGATGGTAAAAATGGAAGGAATGTTGATGGTGGTGTCATGATGGAAATACCAAATATGTTTGACGTCGCAAAAAACATGTTTTCGTTGAAATTTACATAATATCATAATTTGGAAATTTTTCCACTCTCTTTAAAATAATAAAAACGCAAATAAAAATAACTTTTTTAAATTTATACATATGCGAGATTGTTAAAAACATTTAAACCTTCAATACTTATGTTTTTCTCGCATAAACTTAATGAAATAAAACATAACATTTCACCGTAAACTTAAACCTAATTTTTCTTTTTCTTAAAAATTTCAAATTAAAATCGTACATAAATGACATAACTTTAATTAAACATAATCACAGGATTCAGTAAACTCGTGCAATTGCCACATGATTCAACACAAAATCATCGAATGAAACTCATGGACCAAAGGCACAACTTCATCTTTGACTACACTTAGAATGGAATTCAAGTGGCAACACCACGACTTCTTTGTTTAGAGCCGTGTCACTCAGACACGACTTTAATATATCCATAATAATTTTTTTTATCCAAATTGTTAATACTATTTATGTTTAAAACCCTATTTTTTCCTTGTTTGCATTACTTTGTGAACATAGTTATCTTATGTGATCTTCTCCAACCTTTCACAACCTTCATTTTTAGGATTTAGCTCTTCTGTCTTCGAGGAGGCCAACTTGTTGGGTACAAGAAAGTTTTGATTGAACCCTAATAAGTTTGCTACTTCCTGCACCTCCATACGTTCTTGTAGTACTCTTATAAGTTATGTAAAAATACAATTTTGTCCTTCACTAAAAAAAATTGTAAATCCCACATATTTCACCCTGTTCCCTTCTTTCATAATCGTGGTACCCCTAGGCCAATCCGGAAGGTGTTCCTGGATCCAGAAATATGTTTTGCATTGGGCAATCCATAATATTTGACTCTCCAATTTTGAAGGTATTTTCAAATCCATGAACATCCTTCGGATTGAGAAATTGTACTTCGAATTGTGAAATCCAAAATGTTTATCTGGATTGAGAAACACGTTCCAAATACACAATCTAGAATGATTTGAAATGTGTATATACATTTTAGATTGGGCAATCTGGAACTTGTTCGTAGATTTGGATTCAAGAACAAGTTCTAGATAACCCAATCCAAAAGGTATATACACATTTGAAATCATTCTGGATTGTATAATTCGGTGGACCTCTAGATTACACAATCCAAAATATAATCAAAATCACACCAGAACTTATACTAGAAATGAAAAAGTCCACTGTAAACATACATCTCTGACTTCCACGACCACCACAAACAACCACGAACCACCTTACAACTCAAGACTAACGCAGACTCCAACATGACTTTCACAATCTCTTCACGCACCAACCTCACTCACCTCTACAACCAAAATTTCATATAATTTAAGTTTTTTATATAAGGGTATTTTTTAAATTTAAAAAATTATGGGGTGCCATAAGAACGTATGAGGTGCATGGAAGAAGCAGCCCCCCCAATAATCCTCAAATTGACCCAGACGACGTTTAAAATATTTGACCCAAATGGGGATTGCTTGTTGGGCTCATACAGAATACAGCTTACTTGCACTAGCCCAAGATCATGTCAAGTTGCGTCTGTCAATTATCCATTAAAGATGTATAGCTTTAGTTGAGCTGGAGAAAAAAATTGAAATATTGGTAAGTATTCCATAACATCACAAAAGTATAGTCAGATTTCTAACAGAGAAGAACAGCATCTAAGGGTAATTATTAAATCTGTGGAAAAGTGAAACTACCAAATGAAATTATATGATAAAAACAATACGCGTTAAAAAATTAACAAAGATACAAAATCACTATAAAAATATTAGCAAAATAAAATTTAAATGTGTAACACTTTTTTATCCCTACTTTACAGGTCCAGCAATGGCGGATGACAGTGACAGTGATGGTGGTTGAAGATATTTATGTTAATGAATTAAGAACTTGTTTATTTATTTATTACTTTCTTAGCTAGAAATGAGGGGAGCATCCTTTTGTGCACAATTGTCACTATCTCTATTATTTATTTACACTATTTAAGTGATAACTTGTATATAAATGAACCAAACACATATTCTTTTAAAGAACAAAATCAATATGATAAAAAGAATATAATTTTTTTCAATTAGAATTTGTGTTTTTTATTATTTCATTTTTCCTTATTTAAATGTGAAAATAAATATAAAAAAATACAAAGATATGGAAATATAACGTTTTTTTTCATGATTCTTTAACTTCTATGAATTTAATATAAAAAAAATGATGTTAAAAGAAAAAAATACAAACATAACTGAAAAAAAACTTACATTAATTATTTTTAACATGCCATTTCTGCTTCGAAGACCTTTTCAATTGTTTCTTCTTCCAAACAATATGACTATATTTATACTAATATATAAAGAAAATAACAATTTCAATAACTGTTTCTGATATACATATTTTATTGAACAATTTTATTTTTCTTGTTTTGATAACTGTTTTTATGTTATAATAAATGTTTTTTATTTTTATAGTAATATAACTGATGTTGTGATAATTAATTATTATTATTATTATAATTTCCTAGTATATAGCCACGTAACTGGTCAAAGTTTCCTTCTTGCGGAAATATGGTTTCAACGGGATTGTTTCTTCAAGCAAAGGCTGTCCTGTTATAGAAGAAAAGATAAGAATAAAGTTGAAGGATTAGGTTCAATTATAATAAAAATAATAATTAATTATAATCATAAAATAAAAAAAGCTAATTCGAGTTCAGTTATATCATTCCCACTACAAAAAGTTTTTTTCCCCACATTAACCCCAATTAAAATGCTAAGCATCATTAAGCATGCTTAAGTAAATATACTTATAAAGTCATAGTCATCATTTATTATTTACATTTCTCATTCAAAAACTTTACTTTTTGGATAGAGTTTGTTCCTAAAGTAATATCAAATCCAACCAAAATTAAAGTTATGTTTGTTTTTTATAATACTGATATATAGAAAATATGCCCCAAATAGTATGAGAAACTTTTTGAGTAATTTTTACCAAAAAACAAAAAAGAGAGAACACTTTTAGATGTACCAATATTATAGGTTGTGGAAAAATCAAATACTTTTGTTTATTAAAAGGAAAAGAAAAGTAAAGTTGACTCTGTCTGCAGCAGCCCAGTTATGATCCATCTCCATTTTTTAATTCCATGGAATTTTTTTTATATTTTATTTATGAAAATGGAAGAAAGATGGTTGTTGTTGTTGAGAAAAGTATTTGATGGCTCTTTTTAATAAATATAAACAACACTTAGTTTCTCCCAAATTGTGAACAGGTGGAGCCTAGTTTCATATCTCAACTTTTATTTATTTCCATTCTTTATTTTTCTTTCATTTTACATGCTTACTCATCGATAACATATATTTATCAGGTTTATACATAATTTTTTTATAAAATTTATAAAATATAAAGAATTAAATTAAATTTTCAACAAATTAAAACTTGTTTACTTATAAGTTAATCGGTAAAAATTCTTTTCTGTTATTTTAAAAAAATATTTTTAATTTGTTTATGATATTGATTTTAATTTATAAAAAAAATATTTTTTTCTTTACAAGTTATTTTAGAGAAAAGTTGATATTAGAGAGACTTTTCAACCAAATAAATGAATCTCACAGTTTAATAATATGAGGCGAAAGCTCGTAGGAATTTTTTTTTTTTTTTTCATTCTTCTACTTGCCTTTCCTTTTTAGTTTTCTCGATTCTCTAATATCTCTTTGATTTTTATTGGTTATTCTCTATGAAGCTCGGACACTTCCTTTTATATAACGTGTTCGTGTCGGATATATGTGTCGGACACGACACTTGTATGACACTCGTAAAACACGTATCGGTGAAGTGTCCAATTTAAAAAATATTTGTTGGATTTCTAACTATTCTAACACGATTCTAACACAATTTTAAAAATGAAAAATACATTAATTTTTTAAAAACTCAAATTTATTGTATAAATTTTTAGTATAATTATAAAAATAAGGAAGAAATCATTTTGAATCAGTCATGAAAAACATCTTTATGCTCAAAAAAGAAATTAAAACATACTTGTGCACATAAATCTTTGTTGTCAATTTATATAATTCATAATTATATAATATATAAATCTGTGTCCCCATATCCTACATTTTAAAAATTATACGTATCTCCGTATCTATATCATATCAGTGTCCGTGTCCGTGCTACATAGATTATTCCTACCTTTCTACAAACTAAAAAGTTGATTTTTTTTAATTAATTATAATTCTATTTTTAAGTAATCAGAATATAATTTAAAGTACTTTTTTTTACTCTAAATTTCTCCACTTTTAATTTTTTTAGCTATATTTGCAAATATTTCAAATTTACACCAATCTGATCAGTTGAAAAAATATTTTTTAACTGATTCCTCTTCTAGAAGTTTGGTTGATTTCAATCAGTTAGTTGATTTCACGGTATTACTTTGGGTTTTTAAGAGTTTGGTGTGATTTAAATTATGTTTTTTTTTTTTTATTATTATGGGTTAAATATTTTTTTTCTTTTTTAGTATAATTCAAAATTGATTTTCGTTTCTGATTCGAACTCTATATTATTTAAGTGTCTGTATTATGAAAATGATTGCAATAAGTCATTTTGTATGTAAAATTAATTCAATTTGAAGTTTTATTTTATCAATCCAGTGAAAATAGTTATAATGGACATCAATATGCAATCAAATAACGAATTTTAAAAAAAACTAACAATTATTTTACATATAAATTGACTAATTTAAATCATTTTCATATTACATATACCTGAATGCTCTTAAAGTTTGAATCAGGAAACCAATTTCGAATTACTTAATAAGAACAACAAATATATTTAATCTTATTATTATTTATTAAGTAAACAACTATAAATTAAAAAAAATATTTTAAATTATAAATAAATTTAATTCTAAGTATCAAATAACTAATCAATAAGTTTATACAACTAGAAAAAGATTTGTAGAGTTTATGATTTGAAAATATGAAGGGAGTTTATGTAAATTATAGGGATTGGGATGAATTGGTTGTGATCTGATTAAGTATTTTACAATAAAAAAATATATTTTTGTGTTGTTTTAATTGTAGTATTATATTTCAATGTTGTATCTTTAAGTTAAATAACAAATAAATAAGATTGAGAGAAAGTCTAAAAGTCGTCTTAATTTTGTGCATATTAAAGTGTACATTTAATTGAATAAGAGAGTGTTCTATCTTCAACAAATTATTTTAAATTAATACCGTATTATGTTAAATATTTAATAATAGATTGAATTCTTTTGAAATGTTAAATTTATTATTGTTATGTTGTTTGTGGGATATTATGAATATGTTATTATTATTTTTTTCATATATAATTTTCCTAATGAATGATAATTTCATTTAGTAAGTTTCAATCAGAGAGCAATGAACTATTATTTTTTTTTGGTTTAAATCCATCAAGTAAATTATACTTTGTTTAATGAATTTGATTTATTTTAATATGATAATTATATCTTAAATATATGATCTGTATATAATTAGAAATGTTTAAGTATATGTGAAATTGATACATGAATTGTGATGAATGAATTAAAAGTGAAACTAATTTATGTTCAATTGATTTTGTATGTGTTTGATTATTTATTGATGTAATATTTAATATTAGTGACCTTGCATTTAACTGTTATATTAGATTGAGTGATTTGATGTTAAATAAGCAAGAAATGGAGAGAAATTTATTACACTAATATTACATATAATTAGTTATATAATTATTAGTACAATTATTAGTTGAATGAGGGATTTAATATAATAATATACGAAAAGTATTAAAAAAATATTAAATAGAAACCAATTTTATAAATAAAAATAATTAATTATTATATTAACTAAATTAGATACTATTTTAAAAAATAAAAAATATTAATTTTTAAATTAGTTTCTATTATTGATAAATAATTTTTAAATTGGTATCTAATAAGCTCCCAAAGTTTTTCTACCAAATTTAGAATCTAAATAATTAGTAGTTAAAATCTTTGTAGTTAATTAGATACTAATTTATAAACTATTTATTAATAATAAAAATTAATTTAGAAATTAAATTTTTTTTATATCTAAAATAGTATTTAATTTAATTAATATAACAACTAATTATTTTTAATTTTTAAAATTAATTTTTTTAATAATTTTTTTAGTAGTCAAGTTAAATGTTTGTTGTCTTAATGTTAAATATGCAATGAATGTGGTTTGGCAAGTAAAACGTGAATCATTTTTTTTTTTATGATTTTATGATTAATTTTAAGATAAACAAGATCTGATCAGAAAAGAGTTAACTAACTAAACATATTTTACTCATTTATATCAATTCAGAGTTAAACTTGACACCTAGAAATTAACTAGAAGTTGATATGTCAAATACAAATTATTTCCCTACGTTGATTTAAAATACTATGTATATGTTCATGTTCCTCTTTTTGTTTGTTTTCACAACATCATTTCTATCACTTTTGCTGTGTTGTTTCATGTTTAACACTTTAAAATCTTGCATTATACAGAACAAAATAAATTTGGTTAAAAAAATTAATTGCTTATTGAATAATTTAAGTAGATAAAATCAGAAGCAAAATTGATAAACAGAATATATGCGACTATTAAAACGTTATAACCAAGGACCGAAGTAGATGTAGTGAATGGGTCAAAATTTAATAAATATATAAACATTAAGATTCATATAAAATGTTCATATTTAATATATATATATATTAGAAAATATACTTTTGTGAAAATAATTTTTAAAATTATAAAACTAGAAAAAATAACCAATTTACATAGCAATAAAATATTATGAATTTATTTTAAAAATTGGTAATTTTGTTAATTATATGCCGTTTAAAAAAATTATTTATACTCTTAAAAGAAACTATGTTCAATATTAAGTTATATTTTGGGATAAAAATAGTCAATAACCATTAAAACTATTTTGTTTTGAGAAAATTGAAAAGTAAAAGAAGAAAAATATTGTATCTCGTAATTCTAAAAACTAATTAGGATAAATATTCAACATCTAATTTATCTTTCCAATACTTACACAATGGGGACTTAACATTGATTCTGAGACTAGAAATGTAGTAAAATGTTACAATATAGACCATACAAAGCATATAAAAAAAAAAAGATAGGGCAATAATTATTTATATAAGAATATTATTTGATTACAGAATTAGAATATGTATAATTTTTATACTAATATTAATAATAATCTTATAAAAGATTATAAACTATTGAAAAAAAACAAATTATATAAAAATATTTAATTTAGAAATGGTAAAAAAAATCAATTATCATTACAGTAAGAATTATAATAATTTCAATATATATATATATATATATATATATATATATATATATATATATATATAAACACACACACACACACATAAAAAGTTAAAAATTTAATGTTTGTGCTTTTATTTTACTTACATTATTTTCACTCCTATGTAATCATGTATTATTTCCCTATTGTTTACGAAAAGGTATTTTCTTTGTTTTGTTCATGATCTTCTTTAAAAATATGAAGGTAATTTAAGCAGTAATTGTACTTATTTCCTTATCGTAATTAGTAAATATAATAAAATATTAGATTCTGTATTTAATACTCTTATTTTTATAAGGGCACAGTTCACTGAACCTTCGAATATTTGTGTACAATAATTTGGAATAAGAAAATTAGAGTTTAGGATGGGGAAATCGAATCTTTCAATTACCGATGCATGTCTCTAGTACTGCTTATTTTGTGAACGGACCACAAATCTAAGATCTAAAACAATTGTTATTTTAATGAGAATATTTTAGAAAGAGATTATATTAGAGGGATGCATAGATTAAGTGATTCGCTAATGAATGGAACTATTGGCTAATTAAGGTGAATTAGGAAGAGAATAACAAGTTCATTGATTGATTAAGTAGGCATACGGGGGAAGGAATCTTATGGTGTTGAAATGTCTCATTACAAATGTGCCATCAAAAATTGCTAAATAATGGCCAAATGCTCTTTCAAGAAAAAGTATAAGAAAAGTGAGATAGTTTAGAATAAGGTAAATAAAGTAAAATAAATGAAAAATTTACGAGTGATATGATGGAGGTTAAAGATGATTAAATATCTCATTTTTTAATTATATTATTCAAATTGAAGAGAAAATCATTGTAACTACATTAGGACGAGCATAAGTAATATTTTTGTTCTTCTGTATATTTCTTTACCAAATGCATTGGAGGTTATTAGATGAATCTCCATGTTAAATATTTTAGTGATACAATTATAGGTTATGTAAGTCATTTAATGTTATTTATGTTTTTTATATTATAATAATTATATTTAACTTATAATTTATTGTATTATGTACAATGAAAAATTAAGTGCGGATTCAAACAAATAAAAAATATATGGATTTCTTAAATCCAAATCCATCTTAAAATACGAAAGTTCAAATCCAACAATACATGTAAACATGGATTAGTGACTTAGAGTTCAATTTTATGTTGAATGTGTTCTAATCAAACATAAAATAAAAGTTTTTATATTAGAATTTTGATCAACCATAAATTTATATCACTCATATCTAAGTCACCTATTAGTAAAAATAAAATTTTTAAATAACATACATAAAAAAAACATGTTTTACACAAATGTAAAAATCATTTGCACTTGTAAAGATAAAATCTTTATTAATATTGAATGCTATTTTAAACACAAATGGACCATTATTTTTTTGTGTGATTGTTAATTTTCACATTGTATTGATGAATTAAAACAATGTCTTAAAATGAGAATATAACTTGTGGAAATTTTAAATACATACCAGCACGTCAATAGCGATGGACAAAAAAAATATATGACAAAATTATGGATACTTGACGCTTGTAGAATTTTCATGGATTAAGCTAAGAGAGTTTTGTATAATCATACATGGAAGTATATCTAATTGGAAAAGTTAAGTTTGTGATCATGTATAAAGGATCATCCCTAAAGTAGTTTATATTTATTCATTTATTATTGTTGATTAAAAAAAAAAACTTAACGTTTGTAGAAATTAAAAAAAAAAAAATTAAGTTACCTTGGTCTCCAATTATAGAAATCGAAGAAAAATTGTTGAAAATTATTAGAGAAGTATGGATTGTTGGATTTTATCCCTTATATTTTAGCCTCCTATTATATGATAAAGGTTCATGATTTTGGAAATTTTAGAAATTGAAAATAACAATGTCAGAGAAATTGAATAACAAATTTATGAGTATTTCGAAATTGTATTCTATAAATATGATATTCTCCTATTATGCAATGAATGTTGAAACATGCAAATGCACACTTAAATCTAAATTTACAAGATGTCTAAAGATGAATAAATTATTCCAATCTTTCAAAAGTTTCATTTTAATAACTTACCTTTAAATATTCTATCTCGTTCTCTTACTTTTATGTATCTTGTTTACTTCAATTATTTATTTTAAATATTTTATGCTTTTATTTTATTATTTTCCCATGCTTTGTATTTTTATATTTAATTCTAGACACATCTTTTGTATTCATACATTTTCTTTCCTAAATATTTTAAATAATATATTTATTAGGATGATTATAAACATTTGATTGATAAAAAAATGTAACTATAGATATATGGTAAATAATTTATCAAGAAAGAATAAATTTAAAAAAAAAATATTTATCCTTCTTTATATATACTTAATATATATATATGGAATTTCCATTTTTGAGCCTTTCGTATAGTTAAAAATAAAGATTTTTAACTGTTTTTGAATGCGGTTGAAATTAAAATAACGATTTGAATTACTTTTTGGTCGGTCGATCTACACCTTATTCTCTTTTATCGGTTGAACTCTAACACTCACTTTTTCACTCCTCCTCCTTGCTAGCTCAAGGCTCGGATGGTACTTGCAAAAGGTACTCTGATGCTCAAGTCAGACTAACAGTCTGCACTCAATATTTAGGATTAGATGATTGCGTCTCTTCCTATGGATATGTGCTAATTTATATAATTTCCATGAACCCATTGTCGTTAATTGGTCTAATAAAAGGAGATTAACAAACGTTGAATCATTAGTTAATCTTGTTGTTTGTCATGTCAATCGGTCTAGACCGAATGCTGAGTCAAGGTCTCGGTCGTACTGACCGTACCGGTACACTAATATAATTAATATCTCATAAATATTTTAATAAATTAAAAAAAAATATTCAATTACTTATTTATATTTTTTTTGTCGTAATAATTTAACGAATATACTATTCATTTAAAAAAGTGTCGTTGTTAGAAATTATTTGAAGGTTCTAATAAAGTGAAGATATCTTGCGTCATAATGGTTCTAGTTGATTTAAGAGTGTGTTCGTAACTGATTTCATATGTACTTCAGTTTTTTTTGAAACAATTTAGCAAAATAATTTTATTTTATCAATAAAATAAGCAATTACTTTTTATATTTAAATATAAAAAAATATTATTTATAATGAATTTAAATATGAATAAACTTGAGCTATCTTCATTCTATCGAATATTGTTGCGGAACCATAAATTTGACACTTTAGAGAAGTGTCTCATGGTTGGACATATGAGATATTGATGACGTAAGAAGTTTTGTATTTGTTGGTTCCAAAATACTCTTTCGTCAAGGGATAACTTGTTCTAATTTTATTAATTTTAACAAAATCAAAATATCTTAAATCAAAATATCGTTTTGACATATTAAAATCTTGTGAGTTTTAATTCTCAATTTTATTTTAATCGATTAAAACTAATAATTATAAAAACATAAAATATCTACCTTGTATTTTAATGAAATTAAACAAAATCAATTTCATTTATATAATTTTTTTTCTATCATTGAGCGAGACCTTGACTAATCAATAATATTTCTTGAAACTATCTTGTTTGTTTCTTGTGATTCAATTATTTGATTTAAGGAGTGCATTTTTCTTACCTTTTTATCTTGTTTCTTTGTTGTGTTCCATTAATTATTGTGTGACATTGTTTCTGTATTGCTTATTTTTCTTCTATAGCTGCAAGCTTGATTAGGTTTTCAAGTTGAGTTGGTGATAAATTTTACAAGGTGTTTGATCTAAAGGTCTTGTAGGTTTAAGATTTTAGTTGTTAGATGTTTTTCTTTCTTGTTTATTTGTGTGCTTGTGGAAACTTAGTGAATTGGTTTATTCAATGTGAATGAGTAGTTAGATGCAATTCTTTCCAATAATGTAATAGTATAAATATCTCTATTTTTATCTCAATTTCTTACACCATATATCTTACATTTTTAAAACATTAAAATTAATCTTTTAGTATGCACAAAGTTGGTTTGCAATATTCTAAATCAATCAATTTATTAATAATTTATCATCTTGTTGAAAAATTATTGACCTTAATTTAATTTAATATTCCCCTTTAACTCAATCTACAAGTGTATTTTAACAAATACAATATAAGTTAAATATTTTTTTTATCTTTATATTTTTTATGGAATTATTTTTTTTCTAGTCAAAACTTTAAATTTTATAAATATTTGTAGTAAGAAAATAATTAAAATTGGATTCTTATTAGTGTTTTTTTACATAACAAACGAATTTTTAGTATTATAATATTAAAATATTCATATCCATGATGAATAATAACCTTAAATATTTAAACATCTCATAGTTTACATTCAAAATCTTTTTGTCACATGAAAAAGAATTGACAAACATAATAGTTTTTTTATTATAAATACCATCTAAGATGTTTAAAGTTTTGACTAATGACAAAAATTAATTTATATAAAAGTATACATAGATAAAAACATATTTATCTCATAAAAAATTAAATAGTTATATTTTCTCTTATAATTCACGAAATATCGTATATATTAAATTAGTGACTACAAGATATAAAATTAAATAATTATATTTTCTCTTATAATCCACGAAATATCGTATATATTAAATTAGTGACTATAAAATACAATATTAATGATGAACTCGATTAGAATGTTACAAAGTAATATTTTATTCAAAATTAGAAGTAAATATAATTTTATATTAGTTTAAAAAGATTGTATTGAATTTTATTATATTTTTTTAACATCAAAATTCTTAAATTAAATCACGCTACAAATGAACTTATTGTTGATTTAGACGATACATTGTTTGGCTCATTTTAAATAAAGTTGAATTTTTGTGAAAAAAAAAAGCTCACTGAAGTTTTGTTTGATAAACTAAAAATGATGAAAAAATAGAAAAAAGTGAATATATAACTGTTTGGTTGAATAAAAATAAGTTGAAGGAGAGAAAATAAAGAGGTGTAAGAGTCACTTATTTATTTATTTATTTATTTACTTGTTAAACTTGAACATGGTAGACGCATGCCATAATTGTTGTGACAATCTTTGTTCCGGTGGTTAAAAAAAGAAGAAGAAGCATTTATCAGTGTTTTCTGTGTGCGGCAGATAAAAATCACCGCAAATTAATTTTAGTGGTGGTATCATTTTAAAAATGCTAAAAATTTAAAAGAATAATTAAAAACCATAATCCAATTGTTCTGGTGATTGATTATGAGCATATAAGATAATTAACAAATGTTTCTTTTTCCATTTCTGTGAAATTAAATAGCTTTAAATTGGTTCTATTTTATTTTTCCTTTTTCTCACTTGCCTTTAAAAAAGAGATCGATTATACACAAAAACTAACTTACAGAGCAGACTTAAAATATAGTACTAAAAAGGATTGATAATTAGAAGAAATAGATGGATAAATAAAAAAGGAGTTCATCATTTGTTACATCACCATGATTACAGTATTTCCTTTAAGAAAAAGGATAAGCAGAACGTAAAATGAGTAAACAGTGATGGTGTTTGAAAAGAACAGTGTTGTAATTTAGCATTATTTGATTTGATTTCATGTAATTTGATTTATCTGGGTAGCTAAGTTAGCTAGCTAAATCTCAGTGATGTCCCAAGTCATTCTCAGTAACTGCTAATCACTGACACGGTCAGCTACCCTTCTCTCTCTCTATCTATCTCCAAACCTTTGCCACTGTCTCCTCCCATAACACAACACGGTTACTTACACCATACACCTTCAATGTCAAACAACCTCCTTCATTTATTTATAACACCTTAAGCCACCACAACGGGTGGCGCACCCAAACCCACAAGAGGTGAAGTTAACCATTCTTCACCTCTCTCTCCCCCATGGGTCAGACCCTTAGTTGCACGCCCAACCATGACCACGGCCTCTTCACCGCCGTGCAACAGGGTGACCTCCAAATTGTTACCACTCTCTTAGAGGCCGACCCCTCTCTCTGCCACCAAACCACTCTCTACGATCGCCACTCTCCGCTTCATATTGCCGCAGCCAATGCCCAGATCGAGGTTCCTTCCCTTTTCCTCTCCCACTCTCTCCCGCGTTCTCTTCACGCAACTTCTCTTCTTTACGTTTCTCTTCTCTTCCTTCCAGATTCTGTCTAGGCTTTTGGATGGATCTCTTAACCCAGATGTTTTGAATCGCCACAAACAGGTACTGACTTCTGCTCTGTATATCCATGGTTTCCCCATTTAGAAAAATGCTATCTTTGCTTACCCTTCATTGGGTGTCGTGAATGCTTCAGACTCCGCTTATGTTGGCAGCAATGCACGGGAACTTCGCGTGTGTCGAGAAGCTTCTTCAAGCCGGAGCTAATGTAATGTTTCAATTTCATTAATCTTATCCTACGATGGCGTGAATGAATTTGGAAACTGAATCGTGCGATTTTCAGGTGTTAATGTTTGATACCATTTCCGGGAGAACCTGCTTACACTATGCCGCTTACTACGGCCATTCTTCTTGCCTTAAAGCTATTCTTTCTGCTGCTCAATCTAGTCCAGTGGCTGCTTCTTGGTTTGCCCTTTTCTGTTTAACTATTGATATCGATGTTATTGTCTCTTTCTTTTATGTTGTTTTTGGTATTTAGTGATTTTAAATTCGTTCCAGGGGGTTTGCACGGTTTGTGAATATTAGAGATGGAAAGGGTGCAACGCCATTGCACTTGGCGGCTCGTCAGAGACGGTCTGAATGTGTACATATTCTGTTGGACAGTGGAGCCCTTGTTTGTGCTTCAACCGGTGGATATGGGTAATGATCTATCAAAGAGTGGTTTGAAAGATTGAATTTGATGTGTTTTTCTTTTCTGTTTCGCGGAGTAAGTAATCAGTTGCTATTTTCAGCTGTCCTGGGAGTACTCCGCTTCATCTAGCAGCTAGAGGGGGATCTCTGGATTGCATTCGTGAATTGTTGGCATGGGGTGCGGATCGTCTTCATCGCGATGCATCTGGGTATAGTGCAGTTTCTCAGCTCAAATTCTTACCATTAAGAGAAAGGGGTTACCGGGTTTGAGACCTGTTTAATTTTAATTTGTGGTTTGTTGGGTTATGGATTGTTTATCTTCGTAGTGTCGATTTTTATGTTTTTTAGGAAAATCGTTGATTTGCTTTGATGGGCCCTTTACTGTACTCATCCGGCATTTTCCTATCGCAACTTTCTTAACTTTATGAGCAACTTACCTCATTTAACGATTAGGTCGTTTATACGTAGATTGGATCCATAGCATATAAGTATTACCCTGCAGCTTTTCCTCGGTATATACTCTCAGAATGTCTGGTTGGCGTGTTTATGCAGGCGGATACCATATATGGTTGCTCTGAAACACAAACATGGGGCCTGTGCATCATTGCTGAATCCTACATCTGCAGAACCTCTTGTCTGGCCGTCTCCTTTGAAGTTCATCAGTGAGCTTAATCCTGAAGCTAAAGCTTTATTGGAACAGGCGTTGATGGATGCAAACAGAGAAAGGGAGAAAAACATATTGAAAGGGAGCGCTTACTCTCTTCCATCTCCATCACATTCTGATGGGGCAACTGATGATGTGTCTGAGGTAATTTCTCACCCTCTGCATATCCATACCAACTTTGTTTCGTAATTCAATTAAATCAGAGTATGGAAATATAGTTACCAAGACTTCAGTAGATTAAACGTGAGACCTCAATTTTAAAATGATGCAACATTATTCAAACATCTCTGGTGTGCTTTAAAAAAAAAATCACATTTTAATAATTTTTTAAGATGTCTTCTATACTGCATAAACTCCTTGATTCTGCCCTGCCCCTTTTAATTTTTTTCAACTGTGAATTTATTGGTACTTGGACAGATGAAGCAATTCTAGCAGAACTTACTGATAACCAAATAGTAAATTGGATTTTGAATTGAGTTATTGAGATTTAAGCAAAATATATTATATTTATATATATATATATATATATATATATATATATATATATATATATTTCCCCTAGCATCATCCTCTTTTGTCATTATTACCTTGGACCATTATATTCATGTTCTTTCTAATTATAGGGTACGCGCTGATTATGGGATATTTTGCAGGTTAGTGAGTCGGAGTTATGTTGCATCTGCTTTGAGCAGGCATGCACAATCGAAGTTCAGAGCTGTGGCCACCAGATGTGTGCACAATGCACACTAGCCCTGTGTTGCCACAACAAGCCCAACCCTGCCACAGCCTGTCTCACTCCACCAGTTTGTCCATTCTGTCGAAGCACCATTACAAGACTGGTGGTTGTGAAGACAGAATGCCATGATGAAACAGATCTAGACAGTGTTGACATCAACTGTTCAAAGCTGAGCAAGTCATCAAAGAGATTCAGACACTTGAATGACAGTGGTAGCAGCAGCTTCAAGGGCCTATCGAGTGTTAGTTCATTCGGGAAGTTGGGTGGCCGCAGCTCTGGAAGGATTGCTGCTGAGTGGGTCGATAAACAGTGATGGCAATTGCTTGTGGTAACAAATGAATCTCACATTGGGAAGATACCGTAACTACATAGGTGCTTAACCGGCAAGGCAAAAATCAAAGTTAAAAAGTAAAGGAATATTATGTAATTTTGGGAAATAAGCAAAGTGAGTTGAAATGAAGTGAAGTTGGTGGTAGGTACCAAGTCTTGTTGGGAACAGGAGAAGGGTATGTCTTGTTGTTGTAGTATTATTATTATTACTTGAGAATGAAGAAGCATCACCTGCATCGATGATTTTGGGCATCGTCAATAATAATGTTATTTTATTTTATTATAAGCATCCCCATTAAAGTCAATAATTTGATGGGAAAATGTATTGCTTATTTGCATCTGGTTTATTTCTTTGTACCGATATGATATAAGCAATAAGATACAAAAGAGAAAGACAAAGTCTTATGTTGCTTGTCATGTGATCATGTCTCCTTGGTGAATAGGCTAGTTTATGGTTTTATTATTCCTTCTATTGCATCAATCGTCCGTGTAAAAATACAAGTGTTGCATTTTGGTTGGGATCCTGGAGAAGTCACATGATGACACATAAAATTGGTGTCTTGATGTGCGATTCATCCAATTTATGAGTATGAATAGGGTTAGTAACGAAGGGTTGTGCTTGCTCAAATAATTTGGGGTGGCCACCACGTACACCATCGGGTTTGTTGGGACTTTTCACACCAAAAACTGAAAACAGAAAGAGACAGCCAAAAAACAAACAAGGAAAGTTGAGTAGATGCATGGGCATGGCCCTAGCCCGGGTATGTGTCATTTCTCTATATGCTGCGTTGCAGAAGCTAACGTGTTTGACCTGTCCTTCCAGAGCCCAGAGTCCCACCACACTCTAAATTATCCAAATTTACATTATTTCATTGTGGAAATATAAATTAATTATAAATAAAAATATTTTATAATATAATAATTAAAATCTTAATAATCTTATAAAATTAAGTTAAATTTAAAATTTAATTTTTAACTTGATATTATAGTTATTTTAGTTTGTTTATTGAATTATATATATATAGTCTCCATGTATGAATATGATTTGGAAATCCCATATTAATTAAAAACATTTAATAATTTTTTTCTTAATATTTCACAAACAAGTTATAAATGAAGAATATTATTTATGAAATTAAAAAATTACGTGTTTGATATAAGAAAAGTCACATAGCTGACTGAAGAGAGTAGAATTAGAATAAAAGGGGGAATAAACAAAAAAAATCGAAATTTTAAATTACTTATTGAGATAAAATTATATGTTTTTATTTATTGTAATGTTGTAAATGGTAGAGGACTTTGAACACTAGATTTTGTTTATACAAAACAGTGATATCATGAGTTTGTTAGTTAATTTTAGGTTTATTGTGGACTCAACTTAACTTTAAACCTAATATTTAACTTTTAGGTTAAAATTGGGTTTAGAATGAGTTGAGAGTCTAGGTCAACAACTTGATTGATCTTAGAATATATTATGAGTTGCGTTTAGACTTTTGAACAGTGACTTTGAATCTATTATCTAACTAAATTTATAGTCTATTTCAAGGAATTTGAAAATACCATGTCATTTTTATAGGATAATTTTCTTTTATAGAAAAAAAAATTAAAATGGTCAGTGATAAAATATGTTGTTGATAACAAATTTAAAAAAAGTTTGAAATTTTAGAATTGGAGATAAACTTGATCTTTTAAAATTATGTAATTTCAAATTTTATCTAAAAAGTGAGAATTTGAATTTTTTATTTATCTGATTTCTTCATTTTCTCTCAGTAACTTCACCTAAACTATTTTTCAATTGATACTGATATAAGACATGATTACAATTTTTAAGATTACTTTTCTAGTGACAAGAGTTATGATTATTTCTTGACGAGTACACATATGCCAAAAATTTAAATAATCCAAATTATTGAAAAACATAAATGGTAATATTGTCACATGATTACAAAAGTAGAAATACACGTAAAAAATTCCAGGACAAATTTTATATAAAAAATAATTAAACATTGAGGGAAAATATTACACAACGGAATAAAAAACTTCAGTTAGAATTATCACACTTGTATTCCCTTTTATTAAACAATGATGCTATTGAAGAACATATATAATAATTTGTTTTTCTAAAATTAGCAATCTAATTTTAAAAAAAAAATACATAGATTATGCAGTAAAAATAATTAATTAATTTAAATATAATTTAAATTTATCAAATTTAATGATACCAATTTTAATGAATATTAACCGTAAATTTTCAATTGGTTATTTTCTTTTCTGTGTTTATAAAGATAGTTTTTCTATTTACATTAGTATTTTAATTTGGTAATATTGTTTTATAGTTAGCGGTGATGAAAATATTTTATCAAGATAAAAAAAAAATTAAACGGATTTATTTAAACAAAATATTTAAAACAAACCATTTGAAATAAAAGTAAGTCAAAATTAATTTACTTCATTTTCTTGAAAATTTAAAATTTATGTTAGTGATCTAATTTTTATATGATTTAAAACATTTATATTGTTTAAAATTTCATTTTAGTTTTTATTTTTTAGATAGATTGGATGAAGTTAACCATACATAGATTGGGTAAAATTATGAAAAATAAATCTAAACCTATTGATTTGACCAATCTTATTTAATTTTTTTAATACTATAATAAAATCATTAAATAGAAGTTAATTTTAGAGAAAAAATAATTAATTATTATATTTATTTAATTAAATAATATTTTATAAATTAATAAACTATTATTATCTAAAGTGATTTTTATTATTAATAAAAATTTATAAATTGTGGGAAAATCAGGTTTAGAGTTACTCATATTTTTTGTGAAGGGAATGCGTGTGCTGATAAGACTAATTTAAGATTTATTCACAGAGAATTTTTTTCATTGCTATAATAGACTTCCATCTAGTTTATTCTGAAAATTTTTTATGAATATGTATAGTCTACTTATTATAATTTTTGTTAACATATGAGTTTTGGTATAGTCCTCCATATTTTTGTATTTTCTTTATTTATTTTTTTATTTTATTAATAATAATTTTTTCATATGATGACAAATTATTGTTGTTGCTTGAAGTGTCAGCCTAGCTGAGATGTCAGGTTACATAGTGATGCCCAAAATAAAAAATTTTATTTTAAAAAAAAATTATAAACTAGTTTACAAAATTTGGTATATAGCATAAGGAACTATTTTAGATTTTTAAATTTTAGATTAATATTTACCATGACTAAGTTTAGAAGCAATGTTGCATTAGTTTGAATATGTGATATGAGAAAATCCTTATAAAAAAACTCAATTTTCAAGAAGTAAAAAATAATTCTTTTTTAGAAAATTATCTCATTCATCAACATCCTAAAAAAGTAATATAACAAAAAATATCATCACGTGAACCAATTGTTATATTTTAAACAAATTTTTAAAATTTTTTACCAATAAAAGACGCACTCTCCACTTATCAACAACAACTTCAACAAATTATTATTATTATATTGTTTATTAATAAATTCACGAATAATAACTTTAACTGTCCATTTAATTTTAATGTCCACTTTAATATAATATTGTTTCTTTGTAACTAATATTGTTGTAAGAAAGAAACTCATATAAGTTATTTGTTGATAGAATTGATCAACTATATTTTTTTTATTACACATTATATTCGTTATTTTGTTGAGCGAATGATAACATATTTCTGGTACAATAACATATTATATTTGTTACTACTGTTAAAACAATAAGATAGTATAAAATGTAATATATTACTTGCGTTTTTATTTAAGTTGATTAATTTTTTTATTAACTTATTTCATAAATAATAAATTATCTAACTGTTCGAATTTATATATTTTTAAAATAATAATCATTAGATAAGTGAATTTAATCAACAGTGCTTTAAGAACTGATTGAGCTAACTTGACCAATCAAAAAAATGTTGACTCATAGTAGATTAATACAAAAACATCCACTTAAATTGAATAGACAACTCTAGTTTTAATCCGTACAAATAATCATACAAATACAAAACATTGGAATTGCATATTTAAAACAGATTTACACATTTACCATATACGACAGTATTAAAATAAATAAGAAAAACTAATGAATATAGATATGTCTGTTTCCCCCAGTTTTTAATCAAACAAAAAATATTTAATTTGAACAATAGTTTATCTATTTTTAATCTTTTTCCATTCTTATTTTATTGGAACGCTCAAAAGCAAATACAATAGAATATGATTTTTTTTTTTAAAGTTAGAAAAAATACATATTAATTAATATTTAAATAAGAATGATGTAAGAAAATATTTTGTAGCAGAGAGAAACAGTGTGTGTGCCGACAGTTGCAGAAGGAAATATCTTGGAGAACGGGTGATATTGAGCATCACATGTGGCTAATTTATTTATTTTTGTATAAAAAAGAAAATAATTAAAAATGTATTTGGATCTAATCCAAGTGGTTGCATATTCACATGAATCTGGATAACTTAACTCAAGAACGTGACACGTACGGCACAAACTACTAATCCATCATTACGTACACATTTTATATTAAGTCACAACACTTATTGGTTAAATGTTTTATTATTAAATAATATATTGTTAACTCACAATATTTAACCTTTTGTTACTCTGATAAATTTTTTTAAGTCACTTTATATTTTAATAAAAATTCTTTTATTTAATTTTATTAAAAAATAAATTCTAAATTTAATTCAATCTTAACAATTTATAAAATATAAAATATTTTTATTTTTAGCCAACATCTCCAACCCACTTCTATTACAGAATAACAAACAAATCTTTATATACTAGTAACATTTACAGAGATCTTTGATGATTCTAAAAGAAACATAGAGGAATAGAGAGAAGAGAGAAAAAAGAGAACACTTGTGTGGAAAACTGAATACTATTCAATGGTGTAAAGAAAGAGTAAAACAGTGCGTCATATATACAGGAGGAGGAGGTGCAAAGAGAAAAACGAATAAACGAATATAACAGAGCGTATGAACCAAAACTGATTATAGACCCAAAAAAAAAAGAGATTCAACAAAATCAAAAAGGCAAAATGTAAATATTTTATCAACTTCTTTACTATATATTATTTGTATATAGTAGGATAACGGTTCGATAAGGGATAATTTATTAAGTTTAAGAGATATTGTTCAAATAGACAATAAATAAATTTGATATTATATTAAAAAATAAATTTTATAAAATTGAATTAAATTTAAAAATTATTTTTTAATAATTTTTAACAATTTTTCTATTTTTAACCGTTAGAGTAATTTATTCTTGGGTTGTGAATATATTCGGATTAACAATTTGTGGGTAGAGAAGGAATCTAACTTCTGTAGGGGATAAAGTTAACATAGTGAGGGTTAATTTGACAGCCTTACCCAAAGGATAACTCAACCATTACGTCTTCTCTATCTCTACACTCACACACCAAAAGGAATGAAAAACGAAACAAAAATGCTCCATCATATTCATTCTAATCTCTCTTTTATTCTTTAAATATTCTAAACTTGTTGCTCAAAGACATAAAAAAATATTTGTCAATGATTCGATAGTGTCTCTCACTCTTTATTAATTTGGTCCTACCTCAATTTATTCACTTTCTTAATTTAATTCAAGGTAGGTCTTTCAAATCATAAGCATACTTTGTTTTGAGCTTCACCTAAAAAATTAATAGGTTTGGTTTTGTTATTTTATAATAATATCAACTATAGCAGAACCCGTAAGGCAAAGGAACATCGTTTTCTTCTAAAATACAATTTTGTCTTTTATTTTTTTATTTTTCCAATTTACAAATTTAATAAAATAGAGATTATTTTTCAAAAATAGAGCATGCGTGATTTTTTTCATTAAAAACTTCTAAGACAAAAACATGTGAAGAAACAAAATCATCTAAGAAAATAATTAAACATAAACTAATTTAAAGATAACAATTAATTAATTATTATATTTACTAAGTTAGATAATTTTATAAAATAAAAATTATTGATATCTAAAGTATTTTTAAAATGGTATGTAATATTATCAAGATTTTAACTATTAAGTATTTAAAATTTTAAATTAATTTTTAATTAAATTAGTGACTAGTTTAAAATTTAAAGTAATTAGCAATTAAAATTTTTGTAGCTAATATTAAATATAAATTTATAAATTATTTATAAATTTTTAATAAGAATAAAAACAATTCTAAATATCAATAAAATTTTTAATTTATAAAATAATATTTAATTTAATTAAAATAATTAATTATTTTTTCTGTAAATTAGTTGATATTTTTATATACATATTTGACTTACATTTAACGTTAACTTTGAAAGAAATGTAACATAAAAAAGGAAGAAGAGAACAAAAATGGTGATACCAAATTATAATTAGGAGTTATAGGTAAAGGCAATTTTTCCACACATGCATGAAAATAGGTCGGGGAGTGAAGGAAAGCCTTTGTTGTTGGCGTGAGTTATTTCCATGCTTTTTCTCTCTGTTCCAATACCATGGCTTCCACTTATGGAGTGAGGGGAGCAATGGTGCCATTCATAAACACTGAATTTGGTTTCACAATATTGGTTTTAGCCAATGCAAGCTCAAAATCAACCCTTCTGTTCCTTCTATTTTCATTACCAACTCTTCTTTCCACTGCAAGAAACTGAGCCAGAGATGGGGGATTATCTTTTGAACCCAAACACAAAAACCATTATCAAACCTTCAACTTCTGTTTTAGTTTCTCTCAGAGATGTTCTTCATACTTCCACAATGCTAGAGACATTCATTAGGCTCCCAAGTCTATTACTTAGATCTGGAAAAACAACTTTTTAATATATATTAATAGGATCGATTGATGATAGAGAAGGAGTAACATAAATTAAGTACAGTTATAATATTTATAATATGAAATTATTTTTTTTAATGTTATGCTTGTCAATTTATTAATACTCTTTATTTATAATTTTTAAATAATATAAATTAGGTATAAATATTCATTCATCTAACTCAACTGAATTTATACTATCAATCATTGGCAAATTTAATTAATGTAGCTGCATATTAATCTACTAACAAGACTGGCCACCTAATGCAACCTAAAAGGGGATTTCAATTATTGTCCAATTTAAAAGGAAAATTCAACATATATATAATATAAGATATGGTTGTCGATAATGTTTCATAGCACATTAAATGTCGTAAGTTTCTTGACAGTAACATGCATAAAATATGCACAACAACTAATTCTATTGTGCTCATTTAGTTAAGCTAAATTTAGAGAAATGGAATATTTTTTGTTTTGAAAATTAAAAAAATAATTAGTTTATTTTAATACGTTGGATCAAAGCGTACTAATTAAAGGTGATGCAGTTGGATGAACTTAAAAAATCAGGAAAAATAGTATAGGAATGTTATAATTGTTTTAGTGAAATTTATTATAATATTTTTTAAAATTTGGCATAAATATCTTTTTATAACGTAAACTTCTTCCTGTAACAAAAAAATAATAAATAAATGCTTAATTAAGTTGTTTATTTACTATAGCCTATGAAGTTGAAGAGTTGTACCAAATAAAGTAACTCTCCATTGTTACATGCAACATATCCAACTGTTTTGGTAGTTGAAATTTAGTTCACGAATGTTTTCTTTAATACAGTAGAAATTAGAAAAGAGCTATGATTTGTTTTTCTCTCTTCACTTAATGAATGATATTATGTTGAGACTAATTATGGTGGATGCTAGCTTGCTCCGTCTTTAACATAATTATATCTTTAAGATTTTTGAAGTTCTTAAATCAAAGATGCTTTATCGGTAGATGAGACTCTAACACTAAGTTAATGAGAACATCAAATATTAGTATGTATAACATAATTCACTTACTTGGAAGCTAGGGTCACAAAGTCGTTTTATAGTAGTCGTCCAACATTAATAACTGTATAATTTATCTGTTAATATTCTCATAATATATCTTCGTAGAGTATAGTTTTTTATTGGATTTTTTTTCAGTTCAAAACAACTAATTGAACCAGTTATAATGTGTATTTGGTGTTTAGGCCGTATTAATTTTACCATAAATAAGCATTCACTTGAAGATATTTGACTCTCTCGTATTTGGATTGATGTCATGTTGTACATGTACTGCTCTGACTAATGGACCAAAAACTCAAGCATCGGGACTATGGGCCGTACATGCCGTGATCAAGCCATGGGCTGAGAATGCCATGGTCGGGCCAGGGCCAAGAAGGCCGAACACTACAATTACATTGAGGATTAATTATATTATAGGGTGGGAGAATAAATTAAGGGCATTGGTTAGGGACCTGACCTGTCCAATTATGTATATTTTTTTACCACTAAATGAAAGCATATGTTGTTGATTTCGACTTTTTTGTTCAATATTATAAGATGAGGTGTGATATATGCAACAACGTATGTACTGTTTTTTTTTTTTTATTGAAGAGGAAAATAGTTAATACTCGAAAATAAATTCATTTGATTCCAAAGTTGTTATTTAAAAGCCTTCAAAGAAAATAACATAAATAGAAATATTTTTAAATAGGAAAATAAATAATACTTTAAATATAACAAAAAAAAATAACACGGTGAAAGATTTTGATTTGATGAGACTCTAATACTTAAAAAAAATGGGCCGCCCCAATAGGATTTTTTGGACCAGTGGATTTTGGTATTTTGTTGGAGGTCAGAGGCAAAACTAACAATTATATGTGCTTTTAAATAATCAAATATGTAAATTGGCACCATACAATTTGAACCACACCCAATTTTCAGTGCAATGATAAAAATGTCATTTTAAAATGACAAAAATAACTTTAAATGAAAGAGGACGTGGATAAAACATACTTCTAAAACCATTTTTCCAAAATATATTTATGGATTTAGATTTTCATAATAGATCTCTAAATTTTAGAAATTCTTTTTGAGATTACATTTCTAGATTTTGGATTTTCTTTTTCAAAATATATTTTTACATTCTAAATTTACTTTTTATGAGATTTTGATTTTCAAATTATATTTTTAAAATTTTAAATTTTCAAATTCAAAATAAAGAGTAATTTTAGAAATTTTAAAAGTTTACCCAATAATAGCCACCGTCTAAAAATGAGATTATAAATTCTAAATTTTCATTTAAAATAAAGAGTAATTTTATAAATCTTAAAAGTTAATAAGTTTGTACAGTGTAGCAAAAAATTTATCATTTCTTAATTAAAACACATTTATTTGAAAAACTAGTAAAATCAGTAATAACATTTAAAAAAAATTTATCATTTCTTAATTGATACACAAATTTATTTATTTGAAAGACTGATAAAACCAGTAATAATATTTACAAGTGCATCACCAAAATAATACACTTCGCACTCTCTTACCACCTTGACTTCTTGATGCACCTGGCTATTCTAGGATTGCTGGATTTTCTTACCTCTCATAACATAACCATATACATGACACCAACAACAATGTTACAATCAATCTCATAACACAACCATATACATGACACCAACAACAATGCTACCATCAGTGCAATCAGATAAGAAAGATCACCACCACACAACATTCCCTATTCCCTCATTTGACTCTCCCACTATTCTTCTTTAACCCTAACTTTCTCCTTTTTTTTTTTTTTTAAATCTTCTTATGTTAAAAACTGCTTATTCTTATGTTAAAAACTGTTTTTTTACAAAAATGTAACTTCACTTTAAAAAATAAAATATTTTGTTAAAACACAATACATATTTATGGTACAGATGTCATGTAATTTTGTATATATGGTAGATTTACAAATGTCATGCAATTTTAAAATATCATACAATATGGTAAATTTACAAATATCATGCAATTTATATAGCAAAATAGTTAATCATGAATTTGATATCTTAAAAAGTTTAATAATAAAATATAAACTTGATAATATATATATATATATATATATATATATATATATATATATATATATATATATTATATTATATTACAAGAAAATCATTAAATATAAACTATTTTAGAGATCATTTTAGGGATTAAAAAAAATGTTGGTTTCTAAATTAGTTTATATAATTGATAAATAGTTTTTAAATTGGTATCTAATTATTTACAAAAGTTTTTGCTACCAAATTTAGAATATAAATAATTGATAATCAATTTTTTTCTTATTAGGCTTGATTGATCAACTAAATTTTAGCATTGTTGATCAACTATTAAAAAGCTGACCAATCAACTCAAATACTTTTTAACATAAATTTCATCCTTTTTTGGACGACTAAAAATAAGATTGACCAATCGACCTCGATCACGACACTGATAGTCGATCATGGTAGTGTCGGATTGTCTAAAGATTGACTAATCAACATCAATCATTGAACATCATAAAATAAAATTGAGCACATTCTCAATGAATATATGATTTTTAATCTTGTCATAGATTAAACTCAGCTTATATCATAATGAGTGTTTTAATATTTTCATACATTATCATATATCAATTCGATTTATGACATAACTTACATCATAATATATTTTTATATTTTTTTTTCTTGATAAATCTCTTTATCTAATGAGTTTAAGGGTGATTTAGACTCATGGAATCAACCATAAATGACCATAAAAAAAAATAATATAAGAAAATTAAGCTATTTTATAAACTATTTTATGTCTCGTCTTTTGAGGTGTATTTTGTAAACTATCTCTGTAACTACTTAAGAAAATTCCTTCTAAGCAATTATAAACTACATTATTTTTTATATTTAAAAATTGATTTCCAAACTTTTTCGAGGAGAAATTATTTATCATACTTAAAAAATAACTTCATATGAAAATTTAGATTGTTCATTGTAATTTTTAAAAAAAAATATATTCATCTAAAGATATTTTATTATAAATTTGAATTGACATATAATTGAATGCAGTTTTGAACATTAGAAAACAATATAATAATAAAAGAACAGAATAAAAAGTTACCATAATGTTTTGCTGACCTCAGTGTCTAAATCAGATGAAGAATCTGGAGAAGAAGATGGAGAGGCAGCGACTAAGGTGTTGAATGATATTGACCTTGTCCCAGTCCCAGTCTCAGTCCCTGCATTCTCACTGTTTCTCACCAATTCAGTCCTTGCATTCACTGGCTGCAGTAAACCCAAAGGCCATACCTCATCCTAACACAATATTTTTTGGTAAAGTTTTTTCTTTCTCTATTTTCTTCCAAGGATTTTGGGTGAAAGGGGATGATCAAGAAATCAGAGTCAATTGTGTTTGTATTGGTCTCTTTCTCCATTGACTTTGTTTCTCATGTTATTGTCTCTTGCAGAGTATTCCCAAGACACTCATGCCTCGAGAGGTATGTCTGCTTCAGCCAGCTAAAAATGTTTGTAGTTTTTTCTTCCCTGTAATAAAATTTTTCAACTTGTTTATTTTTATTTCACTTGTTTCTCTTTATCGAACATCTTTTTTGAGCACGTTTGAATATAGATTAAGAGTATTTTTAAAGTTTTTATATTGAATATGTTGTACTTTTTAGTTTAGAAATTTGTATAACCTTTTTAGATTTGTATCAAACAGGTTATACTTTTTTTTTCTTTTATTTCTTCATTTTCTTGATTGATTCTATTATATATTTTAGTTAGGTATCCCCATTCTTCACAGTTTATATTTTCTTTGTTCTGTAGTTTTTTTTGTTTTAGTGAGGTTTTCATATATATTTATTGCCTATTTCAAAGCTTGGTGTATCTCAATTCTGTTCAAAGTTTCTTTTGGCCAAGGTTTAGGCATTTCTGTTTTTTTTCTTTCGCGAGTGATATCTTTTTAAGTTCACCATCTTTTCCCTCCGCAGGTTTTCTTTCATTGGCTAGATATTTTTTCTGTTGGTTTTGTTTTTGGTTTTTAGTTTCAATAATCTCTTGTATTATAAATTATTGATGTCTGTATAGCTAGGTAAAGCATGAAATAAACAACCCTTCAACTCTCATAATTGTTTCGTTGCTCCTTTTCTCTTTACTTTGTTGATCTTATTTATCTGCCCCATCCCCTATGCAATGGTTTCTTTTGCAGCTAACTGGTGAAACAGTGGGAGAAGTAAAGGTTGTAGCTGATATGCATCACTGTTTGCTTACTCAAAATCTTGTCAAACATCAAAGTCGTAACTCGAAGGCAGATTGAAAAGGGTCTGAAAACTCGTAATATAAGGATCATAACTCAACTCAGAAGAGTTACCATTTGAGTTACTACTCTATATAAGATAATTAAAAATAGATTCATAATTCATTAAATGGTCCCAATGTTATGGCCAAAGGTGTTGTGGCAGAAACAAAAAAAAATGTGTTGTGAATTGCAATAACTATAATATTTTAAATGTGCCAAGAATAAGCTCAACAAAACCTAATTTTAAGTAGATTTTGAACTCTTAATTAGTTTTAACTGCTAATGCAAGTGGAGCACATTCAAATTTTATTTAAATAATTAGAGTTTTAGGGTTTTATTACATAAAAGTTGGAATCGGCCAAAAACTCAAACTTATTAGGGTTTGCTTACTCAAAACCAATGTTGTCAAACTCGTACCTCGGAGACAAATCGGAAAGTTATGAAAACTCGTAACCTAAGAAGTGTTACTTGATTCGGAAGAGTTACCATTCGAGTTACTACTATACATATGATAATTAAAAATAGATTCATAATTCATTAGATGGTCCCAGTGTTATGGTGAAGGTGTTGTGGTAGAGATAAAAAAAATGTGTTGTGAATTGCAATAACTATAATGTTTTAAATGGGCCAAGAATAGGCTCAACAAAACCTAATTTTTAAAACCTAATTTTGAAGTAGATTTTGAACTCTAAATTAGTTTTCACTTTTGATATAGCCGCAACACATTCAAATTTTATTCAAATTAGCAGGAACACAGGCGCGAGCGCAGCGCCGGTATATTCGGATTTTTTATTTTTATCATTACAACACATGTGACACCATTAAGCAATAAACCAAAAATTCATCTTCAATTGTTCAATCAACATTAATCATGAAAAATTTTATATATAAAAGAAGAAAATATAATGCAATATGCTTATCTTTTCTTTGTTATGGACCCACAAAGAGACTTAGTCAAATTGTTCCTATCTTTTACCACTACTTCCTCTTCATATCCTCCATCACCGCTACCCCATTATTTTTAACCCTCCCAATCAAATCCCAAAACAAATCATTTTTTTTCTATTCATATATTAATCATGAGTAATATGTCATTGAACGACTATTTTATTTCTATCATTATTATATGTATATTTGTATCTATTATAATGAACTATAAACTTATGTGCATTTCATATTTTGAAATCAATTTGTCTATATACATATGTTCTAAAAAAAGAAAAAAAAAATACTCATTTGAAATGTCTTGATTTTACAACAATGAATTCTTCTTTAGATGGGAGACCTTCCCTATCATTCAAAAGAAGTAAAATTATTATCAACGAATATCTTTATTAATTAAATAACTGAGTAAATTTATATTACTTAAGTAGAAAATATAATTTATCTTTGAAGGATCTTTATAATTCACATAATTTACCTTTGAATGATTCTTTATAATTTTCTATAGAACACCTCTTCCATAATGTCTTAAGTTTTTAAAAACTACAAATTATTATTTTCTCACTTGCGTATTCTTATTAAGATTAAAAATAAAATAAAATTATTACAATTGCTAAGTATTATAAAACAAGATTATAAATTTAGGTTTTAACATTATAAAGTTATTCTATTATGTTTTTATATTATTTTATGTGTTATTTAGTTATTATCATTACTTTTAATATTTTAATATTAATTCAACATTAATTCTATTATAATTAAATAATTATTGAAGCATTTCCAATTAATGGTTTCCAATTTCTAATAAATTATATTTACATACAACTTAAATCATAGGAAATATTATCTTAGTAAAAAAATTTTACACATTAAGATAAAATGTGAATAAAATTGAATTAATTTAACTTAAAATGAATGGAATAAATTGATTTTATAGGTTGATGTTAAATTAGTAATATAGCTTACCAAACAAGAAAAGCAAGAAGGTTGATAATATATAGCATGTGAAAATTTAAAAATTTTTGGAAATTTAAAAATTTTGAAAATTTAAAACTTTGAAAATTTGAAAATTTAAAATTTTGACAATTTAAAAAAATTTAATTATTTTTTAAATTTAAAATTTTGTGAACATTTAAAGTATTTTGAAATTTTAAATTTGTTTTAAAAAGTGTTTCGAAAAGATTTTAGGATTTGAAAATTTTAAAATTTTAAAATTTTGAAAATTTAAAATTTTTGACAATTTTAAAATTTTTTTAAAAAATTAGTTCTTTTTTAAAATTTAAAATTTTTCAAAATTTGAAATGTTTTAAAAAATCGAGGAAAGTTAAAGAAAAAAATTCCGTTTATATATAATATATAATTAGTTTTAGGGTTTTTTAGATAAAAGTTGGAATGCGCAAAAAGAACGTAAATCTTTTAAGATTTTTTCAAAATTAGGTTTAGGTCTTCATCTTCTTCATGCGCCCCATGGTTCCTTCTTCTTTATTTTCCGCCGCCGTGCGTGGTGTGCGCAGTGGCAGAGGTAGCGCGAAGGCGGAGGCAGCGTGCGCGGTGGTGCGCAGTGGCGGAGGCAGCGAATTGTGCTAGCGGCTGGGGCGGAACGCAGCAATAGCGGAGGCGACACGTAGCGCGGGTGGCGGCGACGATACGGCGAGCACAAACGGCAGCAAAACGGCGCAACAGAGGTACAAGTTAGGATTTCTGGGTTTCAAATTAGGGTTTTATTGGATTTAGAATTTTTTTGTTTTTGGACCGCGTCATGAATCGCAGAGGCGCATGGATCGTCCAATCCGGTGAGACTCCGATCCCACCTCCCACCCAGCCACCTTTTGTCCAAAAGGATCTAACTCGCGATCTCGACAACATTGCTCAAAGCAATAGGAGTAATAACTTTCTTTACCATATACTCATGTCTTTATATATTTATTTTTAGAAAAAATCCTATAAACTAAATTTTTTAAATAACTTTACATTGTTATTCAATAAAATCATCACCAATAATAAATTTACTAATTTTATTATAATTATCTTAAAAATTATGTTATAATAATAATATATGATTAGATGACCTTTGAATCTTATTCTTATTAGATTTTTTTCTCTTTTATTCATTTCTTTTAATTATAGTTATTGTTATTAGTTTTGATTATTTATTCACAATTGTTTTATTTTTTATGTAGGAATTGGATTGTGACTGAATTGGGTTGTCACTTCATATAATGGTTTAAATTTTGAGATTAGTGTGGGAACAATAATTTATTATCTGGTATCATGGAGATACAGTCTTGTTGTGGCAAACCAATTTTAGAAAGTTAACCTTCTTCTAACATCACATACCATTAGTTTCCTATTAAATTGCCAATTTTAATGCTAAATGTATGTAGGATCTGTATTCATTGATTGCCTGAAGATAAAAAGCTCCTTGAGGTAAAAATAGCAATAGTAGCAACCAGTGACTAGTAGTAGAAATATGGAGATAATGACAATCCTCATTAGGATGTTGATTGGGATGTACAGACTTGTTTCTGTTTGCTTCACAATACAAGGCTATGGATGGTATACATACATATACATACATATATATATATATATATATATGTATATATGGAGTCAGACAGTTAGTGATGTTTACTGCTTCAATAATTTTAGGTTCATATTCTTTGAAAATTTATTTGTTTAATTGGTGTTGCATCACTCGGTGCACAAAGTGAAATTGTATAAAAAAATATGAAAGTTTGATCTTCTAGACATATGTTCTTAGAAACAGAACTTAGCTTAGCATATCTGTTATGTTAGCACATCTGTCATATAACAAATATTATTAAAAAAAGGCAACAAAATTAAATATTGATTTCAACTCATGCATCTTTGCATGGTCATTCTCACATTCTTTATTTGACTAATGTTTATATTCCTTATAGTGTTTAAGGTCTATTTATGATTCAATAATTTATTGCAGTGCCATATTCTACTTCCTTATTTAAATATTTAAGAGTCATTTAATTAATTTAAGTGTATTACAAATATTTTATGTAGTTAATAATGTTAAACTTATAGTTTAAAAAAAATATATTTAAAATTAAGACACGTAACTTTACGATTTTTACTTCATTGTTTTTCTCCTAATTTGTTAATGTATGTTAGTCAGTTTTCCTAAATGAATTTCTTTTATTTTTATATAGTATTTATGATAAAGTAATTAAGGATAGTGTGATATAACAAACAATTATTTAGTTATAGACATAACCACTGACTGAGAGTGCTTAACATTTGCTACAGCCAATGGTTACTCTCATCAGCTTTTTTATAGCTCTGTTGACGATACAGGGAATTGTGTCGTTACTCGTTACATTAACGGGTCATCGCCATATACAAATAATGCATAGTTAATTAAAACCACACAAATGAGAAGTTAATGTGTTTGGAATCCTTCCTCCAGATTTTTGTACTGGTTTTTTGTGCAAGTGGGTGGAAATCAATTTATTTGTTTATTTATTTTAAAGGTGGAATATGATGTGGAGAAGTGAGTGTGAATTATTAATGATGAAAAGGTGCTGCTAGTAATGTATTATGGGCATAAGATGAAAAGTGTTTTCAGTTTTTAGCAATTATGAATAATGATGCACAGTGAGGTGAGCAGGGATCTTATGAAAAGGATTAGATTCACTTTCTGAAAAGCCTCGCTCAGGCTCATACCCCGACAAGGACGGTTCCTTTCTGTTTGATATGTCACTCCTATATAAAATATAAAAATATTCATTTATCTTTTTTTTCTGTTATTTTTATGTTCTAATTATATAATCTAAAAATTAATATCAGATTGAAAAATAGTTTCCAGATTATGAAATCATAATTTAGAATATATTTTTACAAAATTATATTCTGAATTATATAATTTGTAAGTCTAGATTTGATAGTAACTTTTAGATTATATAATTTAGAAAAAAAACTTTTGTATTACAAAATTTGAAAGTTAATCCTGTATTAAAAATATTTCTAGATTATGTAATCTGAAAATTAATCATACATTTTAAAAAAGATTTTTAGATTATGTAATTCAGAAATTAGTTACGAATTTGGAAAAAGACTTCTAGATTACATAATTCAGAATATTATAGAAGAATATTTTTAAAAATATTAAAATTAATGGAGGTGAAAGAAAAACATGTAAAGGTCTAGGAAGAAACAATCTTCGACAAGTGTTTCACAAAACAATGTAGATTGTCTACATACTTTTGGACTACACTTTCCACATAAACACACCAAAGCTCCTCAACATATTTCTCTAGGTAGGGTTTAGAGTTACACTTTCTTCATATAAAAGGATATCTTTGGTAATTCAAAAACATATTCCAGAGAAGAGAGAAGTGTAAATAGGAAAAATCTATATGCATTGCTTAAATCCTGGAACATCTTTCTGGCTAATCCTATGGTCATTTAAATCCCAATCCAAGTCCGCAACGTTTTATTTTTCACTTCTAAGTGATGGTAGCTGAATATTGATGGTTGACATAAGTTTTATGGTGTTTTTATTGATGGTAATTATTATTGATGATAAAAATTTCTCTCAGGAAAATAACCTTAAATGAAAGAGGGTATGAATAAAAAATACTTCCAAAATCACTTTTCAAAAATATATCTATGATTTAGATTTTTGGAACACATCTTTAAATTCTAGAAATTTTTGTTTGAGAATGCATTTATAGATTTTGTGTTTGAATTTTCTTTTTCAAAATATACTTTTTGTATTCCAAATTTAATTTTTATGAGATTTTGATTTTTAAATTATATTTTTTAAATTCTAAATTTTCGAATTCTATAAATTTTCAAAGTCAAAATAAGAGTAATTTTAGAAATCTTATAAGTTTATAAGTTCAAACGGGTATTGTGTAACAAAAATTTGTCATTCCTTAATTGATACACATATTTATTTGAAAGACTTGTAAAACCTCACACATCTAACTTCTCTTTTTTGGTTCACACCACTAGAATCTTTATCAAACACAATGGTTCTTCCAGAGGTGCTTTTCTTTCCATCGTTACCTTTGTTCTTCATTTATTTGGTGCTTCTAGACACTCCATCATTGCCGGGATCTTCTTGTCGTTGGAGTTCTCTAACCCTCATCGTCGTTCTCTGATTCTAAGTACGACGGAATCTACAATTTTGTGAGGGGACTCACCGGTTTTGTGCATTGTTGTTGTCTTTGGTCTTCTTGATGGTAATCTTTCTTATCTTCTTGCATTGTTTGTTGGTGTGTATTATGAGAAAGAGAAAGAGTGAGAATATGAATATGGGCATGTAATGAAATAGAGATGAGTATTTATACCCATGTCGTAGATGGAATAAGTTGCAAACTGTTTATGGGAATCAATGTGTTGATCAATATTTCTGTTTTTTTTTTACAACTAAAATTATGTTAAGGTTCTGAGAAATGGATTGCCATCTGTTGTTACTTTAGCATCATCACTTGACTACACCAAAACACCAATGACTAATGATCTTTCTGCAACTGAAATTTGTGAATAGTATAAGAGGAGGCTGAAAAAGAAGCAAAAAGTGTAAATGTTATCATTATCATAACATAGGAAAAGAGAAAAGATGCATGCAGTATACTTTTTTTAATATATGATCTTGAACAAAAGCCAATCCATTCCTTCAGAACCTAACATAATTTTCGTTTTAAACAAAAAATAAATATTGATCACACATTGATTCCCAGAAACAGTTTGCAACTTATTCAACCTATGTTTCTACTGCATGGTATTGTAAATACTCATTTCTCATTTCATGCATATATTCGTATCTCTGTATTTTCGCTCTTTCCATTCTTTCTCTCCTTCATAATACACACATCAACAAGATAAGAAAGACCACCACCAAGATGATTAAAGACAACAACAACGCACAAAATCGGTGAGTTCCGTCACAAAATTGGAGATTCCATTGTACCTAGAATCAGATAAGGACGATGAGGGTTACAAAACTCGAACGGACAAGAAGATCCCGACAATGCTAGAGTGCCTAGGTGCACCCAAAAAATCAAGAACAACGGTGACCATGAAAAGAAAAGCACCTGGAAGAACAATTGTATTTGATAAAAGATTCTTGTGGTGTGAACAAGAGAGGCTAAGTAAATTTTTTTCAGAATTATATATATGCCTTCTTTCTTAGCTCTGTTAAACTACATTGTCTATCAATGAGGTTAATAAATATGGGTGCGGTAGCAGACAAATGAGTTATAAATATATATAGATTAGTAATGGATTTATTAGGTGCTCTAAGACTATCAGTATGGGGAGGATTCCCTTAAATAAAACATGTGCATGAACAATTCTACACATACTTTGGTGTATTGAGCCCATCATGCATGTGTAGATTCTATAACAATTTTACAAATACTTGAATTGCAACTAGAGTCCTAGTCTTATGTATTGTTTCTTGACAGAAGAGCAATTATTTGGATATTGACTCCTTCTTGATGTGCTATTCTGACTCATTTTCCTGTTTAGATGCTTGATTTGTTAGATAGGTATAAAAGAGAAGAGGATGACTTTACCATGCAAACATGCCTATCATGCTAGCTGTGGGAACAAATGGCTTAGCATCAATAAGGCAAGCTGTTTAGGAATGAGATCTCCGTAGTGTGTAATAGACGTTGAACCTCAGAATATATCGAAGCATTACTGAAATAAAAAGTACAAAAGTTGAAAATTTTATAAATATAACCATTTTAGGTTTATCACTAATAATGGTTTTATTTGCAATGACTGAATTCTGTACTCTAATTTCATCAATTTAGTATTATTATCATTCTTTTTTTATCTAATTAACGTCACGTGTTGTGCTGTAAGTGCCGAAACCTAAAATAGTCAAGATATAATATGCAGTATACATGCGCACATAAAATAGGTTTACATACACATTTTCACCAATATTACGATTAAATAATATAATACTATTATATTCATGTGCACACCAAAATTAGAATTAACCAGATTATCTAGTAATTTGTAGATAATTTTGATTTTGATATCATATATTTGGAAAAATACTCAGTACACAATATAGAGAAAAGTTTTTTTTTTTTATTTATCAAAGTTCCTTATATTTTTATATATTTTTTTCAAATTTTAAAAATATTTGAATTAATCTATTTTCCTAAGATATTGGTATGATTTTAAAGTTAAAATAAAAAAAATAAGGTGTTTTTAAAATTTAAGGACCAAATTCAAAATAAAGATACATAAACTTTGACGAAGTTATGATATTTTTTTTATTAATGGGAACAAAAACAAAGAAAAGCACACACTTAACTGAAATTGTCTTTGAGAAAGATTGTAAGTTGAGAACAACGAGAACAAATTAAAAACCTATAATTTTTTCTCTAATATTTATATGTGTGTTTTTAGTTTGATATTCCACATGTAACTAAATGTTATCATTTTGCTAATAAAATGAACTTGTGTCTAAATAAGTCATGTATGGATGAATAGTAGTTTCTTTTCTTAACACTAGTGGGAACATAGACACTAACGTGTCTGTGTATTCACATTTTTAATTTTTCTTTTTTAAGTTTTTTTTTTAATTTTTTAAAAATTAAGTTATCTCATATTTTTTATTTTATTTTCTTTAATTTTTTTTATTCTTTAAAAATAATTTCGAAACGTTAAAATGAGAAGTTAAAAGAGAATATGTGAGGTTAATCAAAAAATGGAAAATGTAGTTAGAAAAATATGTTAGATGTAAGAAAGAGAAATAAATGGAAACGGTAGTTAAAAAAAATGTTAGATGTAAGAAAGAGAAATAATAAATCTTTAAAATTTAAGATTAAAAACTGCTTCTTCAATTGAAAACTGCTTATATCAAATATTTTAAAATTAAAAAATTGCTTTATTAACTTATAAAATTATAAAATATCTAAATAACCTAAATAAATTAATAAAACAAAATATTAAATAAGGATGAAATAAAAAAATAATTCAGAACAGTTAAAATGAAAAATCCATTTTATATATAAGTATAGTTTGTATTATAAATTTATTTTTTTATTATGTTAAATCAATCAAATTTTATGAATATTCTTCTAGAAGATACATTATGAAGTTGTGCCTTACTAAAAAAAATAGATGAACTGTATTTAAGAAATGTAACAATTAACAGAACACAAACATTTCCTCTATTGCCAGTTGAAATATCTTCGTCATTTTAACTGGAAAACATTTTCTAATTTTGCATTCGTATTTAAACATTATCACATATGGGGTCGCGTTTGCACTGTATTCGAATGAGAAAAAAAAAAAGAAAAAAGTGAGAACAAATTAAAAAAAATGAGATTTTCCTTTTTAAAATATATTGTTTGCATTCAAAATTTACTTTTTTATGAGATTTTGATTTTTAAATTATATTTTTTAAATTCTAAATTTTCAAATTCAAAATAAAGAGTAATTTTAGAAATCTTAAAAGTTTATTGATTCATAGACAGCAGAAAGAGAAAGACAGTAATACATCAGGCACAGGTAATGCAGATAAATTTATCCTAAGTTTTATGATTATACAAATGTTTTATTTCACAAAGTAATAATCTTACTTTCTATAAAATCATTTTAAGTATTAAAATTCATTCTTTCAATGCTTAATATAATTAGATATCCAAATTTCATACTTCATTAATTCCCAATGAAAAATTAAGTGAATCTCTCTAAACAAGATGACTTTCACTTGTAAATTTAAGAAGCCTTATCCTTAACTCATTAAACTTTACATGAATTTTATTATTTAGTTTCTTTTTTTTTATATTTTTTTCAGAACATATTAAATATTTATTATATCTTTATCATCAATCAATTTTTAAATATTTTATAAAATTCATAATTATAATTATTGATTGTTAAAAAATGATTCAATATGTTGTATGCATAATAAATTACTAAATTATTATAATTTAAATTGATCGGATGATTTATTCATGATAATATGTCTAACTGTTTTTCAATACATAATTATAATTTTGTATTATAAATACTCATGATTTCGTATATCTTGCTTACTGTTTTCTTCTTTCTATAAGTAGGAGAAGAAGAGGCAACTTTAAAGTTTGAAAACCAGAAGATTCCGGCAGCTATCTTGGAGTGGCCAAATGCACCAAGAAACAACAATTACTTAAATTCATTAATATTTGACTTGCAAATATTATTCTAAGCTACCAATATGAAGTTGCACCATATCATCCCACCATATCATCTTTTAAAATTTCTAAAATTACTCTTTTTTTTAATAATTTTTATCATTTATATATATATATATAATATTAAAATTTAATTAAATAAATATAAATATAAATGAGAAAACACATAAATTATCTAAGTGATATATTGGAAAAAACATAACCAACATAATACTTATATATGGTACAAATGTCATGCCATTTTGTATATATATATATATATGATAGATTTACAAATGTCATGTAACTTATATAGCAAAATAGTTAACCATGAACTTTTAATTAGTTTTAACTACTGATGCAGTTAGAGCACATTCAAATTTTATTTAAACTAGCGAGAACACAGGTGGGAGCGCACCGCCTGTGTATCCGCATTTTTATTTTTTATTTTTATCATTACAATACATATGACACCATTAAATAATAAATAAAAAATTCATCATCAATTGTTCAATCAACATTAATCATGAAAAATTTTATATACAAAAGAAGAAAATATAATGAAATATGCTTCTCTTTTCTTTGTCATAGACCCACAAAGAAACTTAGTTAAATTGTTCCTATCTTTTACCACCATTGTCTACCACTTCCTCTTCATATCCTCTATCACCGTCACCCCATTATTCTTAACTCTCCCAATCAAATCCCAAAACAAATCATTTTTTATCCATTCATATATTAATCTTGAGTAATATGTCATTGAACGATTATTTTATTTTTATCATTATCATATGTATATTTGTATCTATTAAAATGAATTATAAACTTATGGATATTTCGTATTTTGAAATAATTTGTCTATATACATATGTTCTAAAAAATGAAAAAATACTCATTTGAAATGTCTTGATTTTACATTTATTTGACTAATGTTTATATTCCTTATAGTGTTTAAGGTCTATTTATGATTCAATAATTTATTGCAGTGCCATATTCTACTTCCTTATATAAATATTTAAGAGTCATTTAATTAATTTAAGTGTATTACAAATATTTTATGTAGTTAATAATGTTAAACTTATAGTTTAAAAAAAATATATTTAAAATTAAGACACGTAACTTTACGATTTTTACTTCATTGTTTTTCTCCTAATTTGTTAATGTATGTTAGTCAGGTTTCCTAAATGAATTTATTTTATTTTTATATAGTATTTATGATAAAGTAATTAAGGATAGTGTGATATAACATAAAAAATTATTTAGATATAGACATAACCACTGACTGAGAGTGCATAACATTTGCTACGGCCAATGGCTACTCTCATCAGCTTTTTCTATAGCTCTGTTGACTATACAGGGAAACAGAATCATTGTGTCGTTACTCGTTACATTAACGGGTCATCGCCATACAAATAATGCATAGTTAATTAAAACCACACAAATGAGAAGTTGGTGGAAATCAATTTATTTGTTTATTTATTTTAAAGGTGGAATATGATGTGGAGAAGTGAGCGTGAATTATTAATGATGAAAAGGTGCTGCTAGTAATGTATTATGGGCATAAGATGAAAAGTGTTTTCAGTTTTTAGCAATTATGAAGGATGATGATGCACAGTGAAGTGAGCAGGGATCTTATGAAAAGGGTTAAAAGTGATGCGATTTCTTTTGAGCTATGTTAAAAGACAATCACAAGCATCTAAAAAACAGGATTAGATTCACTTTCTAAAAAGTCTCGCTCAGGCTCATACTCCGAGAAGGACGGTTTCTTTTTTCATCATTATATCTTTTTCTGCCACCCCTATATAAGATATAAAAATATTTATTTATTTTTTATGTCACCTTTTATTCTGAATTATATAATCTCAGAGTTAATATTAGATTTAGAAATATTTTAAAGATTATGAAATTCAAAATATATTTTTAAAAATTGATATTCTAAATTATATAATTTGAAAGTCTGAATTTAAGTGTAGTTTTTTAATTATATAATCCAAAAATATATTTGAAAAAAGATTTTTGGATTACATAATTCAAAAGTTAATTATATAGTGGAAATACTTTCAGATTATATAATCTGGAAACTAATCATACATCTGAAAAAAGACTTCTAGATTATGTAATTTAGCAATTAATTATGAATTTCAAAAAAAAATTTTAGATTACATAATTTAAAATATTTAAAAAAAACATTTTTAAAAATATCGAAATTAATTGAGATGAGAAAAGAACATAGTGTTTCACAAAACAATGTATATTGTCTACATACTTTTGGACTGCACTTTCCACACAAACACACCAAAGCTCCTCAACATAGCTCTCTAGGTAGGGTGAGAAGGGAGGAGTGTAAATAGGAAAAATCTATATGCATTGCTTAGATCCTGTACATCTTTCCGGCTGACCCTATGGTCACTTAAATCCCAACCCAAGTCCGCGAGAATTTTCCTTGCACGTCCATATCTTTTTCTATATCTTTATACTTTTATATAATTTAAATAATACTCTTATGATATAATGGAGAGTGTGATGTTTTATTTTTCATTTTTAAGTGATGGCGGATGAAGATTGATGATTGACATAAGTTTTTATTGATAGTATTTATGTTTTAATTTGTTAATTTTTTATTTATTTTTTAAAAAATGTAATTAAACACTAAATGGAAGCATATGTTGTTGATTTTGACTTTTTTTTTTCAAAATTATAGGATGAGGCGTGATATATGCAACAACTTATGTACTGTTATTTTTTTTATTGAAGAGGAAAATAGATAATACTTAAAAATAAATTCATTTTATTGTAATGTTGTTATTTATAGCCTTAGAAAAAAATAACATAAATAAAAATATTATTAGATAAGAAAATAAACAATACTTTAAATGTAAAAATAAAATAAAATAAAATAACACTGTGAAAGATTTTGATTTGGTGAGGCTCCAATACTTCAAAAGAAAATAGGCCGGCTCAATAGGATTTTTGGGGTCGGTGGATTTTGGTATTTTGTTGGATGTTAGAGGCAAAAACTAACAATAATATATATGTTTTTAAATAATCAAATATGTAAATTCTATTTAACAATGTATTTATAGATTTTTGTGTTTAGATTTTCTTTTTCAAAATATATTTTTTGCATTCCAAATTTAATTTTTATGAGATTTTGGTTTTCAAATTATATTTTTTAAATTCTAAATTTTCAAAGTCAAAATAAGAGTAGTTTTAGAATCTTATAAGTTCATAAGTTCAAATAGGTACTGTGTAACAAAAATTTGTCATTCCTTAATTGATACATATATTTATTTGAAAGACTCGTAAAATCTCACACATCTAACCTCTTTTTTTTTTTTTTCACACCACTAGAATCTTTATCAAACACAATGGTTCTTCCAGAGGTGTTTTTCTTTCCATCGTTACCTTTGTTCTTGATTTCTTTGGTGCTTCTAAACACTCCATCATTGTCGGGATCTTCTTGTCGTTGGAGTTCTCTAACCCTCATCGTCGTTCTCTGATTCTAAGTACGACGGAATTCCAGTTTTGTGACTGGACTCAACGGTTTTGTGCGTTGTTGTTGTCTTTGGTCTTCTTTATGATAGTCTTTCTTATCTTCTTGCATTGTTTGTTGGTGTGTATTATGAGAGAGAGAAAGAGTGAGAATACGAATATGGGCATGAAATGAAATAGAGATGAGTATTTATACCCATGCCGTAGATGGAATAAGTTGCAAACTGTTTATGGAAATCAATGTGTTGATCAATATTTCTTTTTTTTTTACAACTAAAATTATGTTAAGGTTATGAAGAAATGGATTGCCATTTGTTGTTACTTTAGCATCATCACTTGACTACACCAAAACACCAATGACCAATGATCTTTCTGTAACTGAAATTTGTGAATAGTATAAGAAGTGGCTGAAAAAGAAGTAAAAAGTGTAAATGTTATCATTATCATAGCATAGGAAAAGAGAGAAGATGCATGCAGTATACTTTCTTTTAATATATGATCTTGAACAGATGCCAATCCATTCCTTCAGAACCTAACATAATTTTCATTTAAAAAAAATATATATTGATCACACATTGATTCCCAGAAACAGTTTGCAACTTATTCAACCTGTGCTTCTACTGCATGGTATTGTAAATACTCATTTCTCATTTCATGCATATATTCGTATCTCTGTATTTTCGCTCTTCTCATTCTTTCTCTCCCTCATAATACACACATCAACAACAATGTAGGAAGATAAAAAAGACCACCACTAAGATGATTAAAGACAACAACAATGCACAAAACCGATGAGTTCCGTCACAAAACTGGAGATTCCATTGTACTTAGAATCAGATAAGGACGATGAGGGTTACAAAACTCGAACGGACAAGAAGATCCCGACAATGCTAGAGTGCCTAGGTGCACCCAAAAAATCAAGAACAACGGTGACCATGAAAAGAAAAGCACCTGGAAGAACAATTGTATTTGATAAAAGATTCTTGTGGTGTGAATAAGAGAGGCTAAGTAAATTTTTTTTAGAATTATATATATGCCTTCTTTCTTAACTCTGTTAAACTACATTGTCTAGCAATGAGGTTAATAAATATGGGTGCGGTAGCAGACAAATGAGTTATAAATATATATAGATTAGTAATGGATTTATTAGGTGCTCCAAGACTATCAGTATGGGAGGATTCACTTAAATAGAACATATGTATGAGCAATTCTACAAATACTTTGGTGTATTGAGCCCATCATACAACAATTTTACAAATACTTGAGTTGCAACTAGAGTCCTAGTCTTATGAATTGTTTCTTGACAGAAGAGCAATTATTTGGATATTGACTCCTCCTTGATGTGCTATTCTGACTCATTTTCCTGTTTAGATGCTTGATTTGTCAGATAGAGTATAGAAGAGAAGAGGATGACTTTACCATGCAAACATGCCTATCATGCTAGCTGTGGGAACAAATGGCTTAGCATCAATAAGGCAAGTTGTTTAGGAATGAGATCTCCGTAGTGTGTAATAGACTTCAAACTTCAGAATATATTAAAGCATTACTGAAATAAAAAGTACAAAAGTTGAAAATTTTATAAATATAAGCATTTTAGGTTTCTCACTGACAATTACTACTTCCAAATTTTCTTTTTAAAATGCATATTTTGGTCACTTGTTGATTCCCATTAATTTATAATAATATCCTATAACTTCACTTCTCAAACACACACAAACCATGAAACCATGCTTTAGCCTTGGGCAGCTTTACAAATAAGACTTTAAAAAATAAATTATAACTCAATACAAAGCTTGACATAGAGGATCAAAGTAATGGAAGCCACAGCTAAAATAGTCAAGATATAATATGCAATATAAATGCGCACATAAAATAGGTTTATATACACATTTTCACCAATATTACGATTAAATAATATAATATTATTATATTCATGTGCACACCAAAATTAGAATTAACCAGATTATCTAGTAATTGGTAGATAATTTTGATATCATATATTTGGAAACCTACTCAGTACACAATATAGAGAAAAGTTTTTTTTTTTTTTTTTATCAAAGTTCCTTATATTTTTATATATTTTTTTCAAATTTTATAAATATGTGAATTAATCTATTTTCCTAAGATATTGGTAGGATTTTAAAGTTAAAATAAAAAAAATAAGGTGGTTTTAAAATTTAAGGACCAAATTCAAAATAAAAATATTAATGAAACAAAAACAAAGAAAAACACACTTAACTGAGATTATCTTTGAGAAGGATTATAAGTTGAGAACAATGAGAATAAATTAAAAACCTATTTTCTAATTTGTTTGTCATTTAAACTGTGAAAACATTTTTTAATTTTGCATTCGCATTTAAACACTATCATATGGGGTCGCGTTTACACTGTATTTGATTGACGAAAAAAAAAGGAAAAAAAGTGAGAACAAATTAAAAAAAATGAGATTTTCCTTTTCAAAATATATTTTTTTCTTCAAAATTTACTTTTTATGAGATTTTGGTTTTTAAATTATATTTTTTAAATTCTAAATTTTCAAATTCAAAATAAAGAGTAATTTTAGAAATCTTAAAAACCCAGTGTGCTGTGCTGTGTGAATTTATTGATTGCATAGACAGCAGAAAGAGAAAAACAGTAATACATCAGGCAAAGGTAATGCAGATAAATTTCTCCAAAGTTTTATGATTATACAAATGTTTTATTTTACAAAGTAATAATCTTACTTTCTATAAAATCATTTTAAGTATTAAAATTCATTCTTTCAATGCTTAGTATAATTAGATATCCAAATTTCATACTTCATTAATTCTCAATGAAAAATTAAGTGAATCTCTCTAAACAAGATGACTTTCACTTGTAAATTTAAGAAGCCTTATCCTTAACTCATTAAACTTTACATGAATTTTATTATTTAGTTTTTTTTTAATATTTTTTTCAGAACATATTAAATACTTATTATATCTTTATCATCAATTAATTTTTAAATATTTTATAAAATACATAATTATGATTATTGATTGTTAAAAAATATTCAATATGTTTGTATGCATAATAAATTATTAAATTATTACAATTTAAATTGATCAGATGATTTATTTATGATAATATATCTAACTGTTTTTCAATACATGATATAATTTTGTATTATACAAAAAAAACCGCCCTCGCATAGGAGAAGAAGAGTGTTGCGCAACCCCAAAGTTTGAAGACCAGAAGATTCCGGCAGCTATCTTGGAGTGCCCAAATGCACCAAGAAACAACAATTACTTAAATTCATTAATATTTAACTTGCAAATTTTCTTCTAACATACCAATATGAAGCTGCACCATATCATCCTTTAAAATTTCCAAAATTATTCTTTTTCTTTTTATTTTTATCATTTATATATATTTATATTTAATATTAAAATTTAATTAAATAAATATAAATATAAATGAGAAGACACATAAATTATCTAAGTGATATATTAGATTAAAACATAGCCAACACAATACTTATATATACTACAAATGTCATGCAATTTTGTATATATATATATGATAGATTTACAAATGTCATGCAATTTAAAAATGTCATGCAATATGGTAAATTTACAAATGTCATGCAACTTACGTAGCAAAATATTTAACCATGAATTTAGTGTCTTAATTAGTAATAAAATATAAATTTTATATATATATATATATATATATATATATATATATATATATATATACTAAAAAAAATTATTAAGTAGAATCTAATATTAGAGACTAAACAAATTTTAATTTCTAAATTAGTTTTTATTATATGTAAATAATTTTTAAATTGGTATCTTATTTGTTACCAAAGTTTTAACTACCAATTATTTTAGTTATATTCTAAAGAAGAAAACAATAATTTATACAACCAACTTCTTCGTACTAGAAGATTCCGGCAATCTTAGAGTGCCCTAGTGCACCCAAGAAATCAAGAACGATAAGAGGATGAGGTACGCAACCTCAACTTCTTCGGACCAGAAGATTTCGACAATCTTATAATGAAAAGAAAAACACTTTGATCTGCCCTAAGATTTGGAATCTTTGTTTTACCAGTCTTTCAAAAAAATTTGTGTATCAATTAAGAAATAACAAATTCTTTGTAAATGTTATTACTGGTTTTACCAGTCTTTCAAATTGTACTTGTATGGACTTAGGAGCCCAAATAGTACCTGCGATAGATCACACAATTGTTGACGTGTAGGTATCCTTCAAGTTCCTTGCAAGCTTCCTCCTTCGCTGTATAGACTTGGATGGTCGGGGTACCTACAATGTCACCTGACGCTCAAGTTAGTGTAGTGGTATGAGTGTATTTTTAGTGGGATATGAAAAATGTACATTTCTTCTTTGTAGAAAACCTTATTTTTGTTTTTATGGGCTAGGTTAGTTGTGTAACTGACATATCAGGCTTCTTCTTCCTGCACCCCTACAAGTTTGAAAATCCCAAAACTGACCTTGACCTTTTATTTCAAAAATGGCATTGTGGTGGAGTTTGTTTGCACTGTTCATCTTCTTCATTTATCTCAAGTGTTGGTGGAGGGTTATTTTAGTTGTGCGGAGCAAGGTGGAGGAGTGGGTTACGTTGTCGAAGTGTTGTTTGGCTTCTAGAGATAAGAATTAAGTTTTTTTTTAGGAGCATTGGTGGTTATGGAGCTTTTGGGGTTACCAAAAATCAAGATCCGGGAATGTGCTACAGATTCATCAATCCAGAAGTGAATCATGTTGTTTTCCGAATAAAGGGGTGTTCTAGAAGCAAATTATTAATAAATTGTTGACTTCGGGAATATTGAATCAGGAAGTCTAATTTCTGTTACGGATTGATGGATCCAGAAGATTATCGGACTCACCAATTCAGAAGATTTATGGATTTCCCAATCCGGAAGATTTACATATTTCCCAATCCAGAATGCAAAAAAATAAATGCAGATTCTGCGTCTTATGTACATTTTGGGGTTTTTAAAAAATAATAGGGATATTTTTGTTTTTGCATTACATTGTGGGGGTGCAGGAAGAAACTGCCAAGATATCATTAATCCTTGAATACGCGGACCTGTATCTTTGAGTTATCTGTTGCATTGTTGCCTTAGAGATATTTTTCATATTTTTCGAAACATGGATTGACTTATTCAAAGTATGTTATGTTTGCGTATTTACTTATTGGTCATTTCAACTCGTGCATCCGGTAGTAGAGATCGAGACCGGCTTATCCAGTACTACCCGGTACACAAATAAATTTGTGTATAATTAAGAAATAACAAATCTTGCTGCACTGTGTCAGTTTGAACTTATCAACTTTTAATTTCTAAAATTACTCTTTATTTTAAATTTGAAAATTTAAAATTAAAAAAATATAATTTGAAAATCAAAATCTCATACAAATTAAATTTGGAATGAAAAAAATATATTTTGAAAAATAAAATCCAAAACACAAAATCTAAAAATACATTGTCAAAAAGAATTTCTATGATTTAGAGATGTGTTTCGAAAATCTAAATCCATAAATATATTATAAAAAAATAGATTTGGAAGTATTTTTTATTCACACTCTTTATTTAAGGTTATTTTCGTTATTTTAGAAAAATATTTTGACATTTCATTGAAAATTTGTGTGGTTTAAATTGTATAGCGCCAATTTACATATTTGATTATTTAAAAACACATATCATTGTTAGTTTTTGCCTCTGACATCCAACCAAATACCAAAATTCACTGGCCCCAAAAATCCTATTGGGCCGGCCCATTTTCTTTTGAAGTATTGGAGTCTCACCGAATCAACATCCTTCACCGTGTTATTTTCGAGTATAATCTTTTTCCTATTCAATGAAAGAAATAACAGTGCATAAGTTGTTGCATATATCACACCTCATCGTATAATATTGAACAAAAAAAGTCGAAATCAACAACATATACTTTCATTTAGTGTTTAATTATATATTTATCTTTACATAGCTACCAAATTTCCTGGGGTAATGGGCCTCGCTCCAATAGCTCAAAAACTATACATAATTTGACAGGCCAGGTCCCTAACCAATGCCTCTAATTAATTCGACTGCTTCTTCAGCCTCCATATCTTCTTTTCTCACTTCCATAGAATTTTTATTTTAAAAAATGTTTCTCTGTAATATTTTGGATTACGTAATTTGGAAGTCATTTTTAAATTTGTAATTAACTTTTGGATTATATAATTCGAAAACCTTTTTTCAGATGCATGATTGCTTTCCGGATTACATAATTCGGAAGTCTTTTTTAGCTTTTGGATTATGTAATCCGGAAGTCTTTTTTCAAATGTATTTCCGGATTACATAATCTGGAAGCTACTCTATGAGAATGACACAAGAAGGATTAAAAATGTATTTTCAAGTTGTGTATAGAGGTGACAAAAGAAGATATGGAGGTGCAGGAAGAAACAGTAATTAATTCTCCCACCCTATAATATAAATAATCCTCTATGTAATTATATGCTAACACCTCATAATCAATTTGAAATTGTATTTTAAAATACGTAACTCATAATTATATCTTATATAATTAGGAATAATTATATCTTATATTATACAATTAGTAAATTTATTCTAAATTATAAAATTCAAAATATTATTATGAATCATATAATCCAAAAAAGTATGGAAGTAGAAAAAAAAAAAGAAAGAGTGTGACCATAGTGTAGGTAAATTTTTCTTTCATCTCTATACGTTTTCTATACAAGTTAATTGTAAAAAGTTAATTTTAACTTTTTTTAAAAATTTAAATAATTCATAACTTCACATTTTCAAATAATCTCAGAAACATCTCGCACTCTCATACTTTCCTTCCAACCGTAATACTTTTATTTTTCTCCAACTGTAAAGTTTGAGAGAGTAGTTCCGTCATATAAGCATGTGTGAGAGGGTTGACGAGAAGATTCTTTGTATTCGACAATCCCCAATGGAAAGATAGTTTTTTTTAGTTTTGTACTCCATTTTTGCATCTCACTATTTTTTTTTCTGGGTTTTGTGGCTTTCAAAAAAATGAAAAAAAAATCGAACTAAAACACAATCACCACCAATAAAAACTCAACAAAACTTATCTCAACCATCAACCTTCACCCGCCATCACTTAAAAGTGAAAAAGAAGAAATTGGATGGGTCACATGCTTTTTATCAGTAAGAAAAAAAAAATATGAACCACTTCAAAGGTGATCCAACCCTTATACAAAGCGAAAAAGACCTCCAAAGCCTCCCCTAAGAAAAAAGAATCTTTAACCTCTTGCCAACAACAACTAACATAAAACCAATAGACACCAAACCAACAACATGGAATCTAACCAACAACATGGAATCTAACCAACAACACTGAAAAATCACTTAATTAAATTCATACAAACCAGAGGATCAAGACACCAATCAAAATAAAAAAAACAAGTCGGAGGTACCTTGAAAGTAATCCAAGAACAAACCTTTAATTCAACCAATGTGAACATTCTTGAAACATCAATCACACCACCTCTAAATATAAATTTATTCCTATGACTCCAAATCTCACTTACTATAGCAATCAAAATCATCCTCTAAACTACATTAACAGATTCAGATGCACTACACATCTTAATCTACAATAAGTGATGAATTGAGTCATGATGATTAATGGTCAACAAGCCTAGCCAAGCGTAACACTGGCTCAAACAAGACAAACTATTCTACACTTAAAAAACAAATGGCTATATGACTCATTTTCTACCCCACACATACTACACAAGATGCTTTCGACCACTACCCCTCGTCTTTTCAAATTGGCCTTAGTGATAATCTTATTTTCCAACACCCTCTAAACTGTGACGTTGCCAGAAGGTAAAACTTTAATCCTCCAAAACTTTTCATACATGGGATTTGCTTTCCCCCTCAAAATCTCCCCCTAAAGAAACATAAGCAGATTTAACTAAATATGTTAAATTCTCACTATCCTTTTCTTATCTCTAAGATAGGTTTCTTTGATATTTGTTTTTTTAGTTAAGAAACTCGTTAAAAAACTACCAATAAAGATACTCTCAGAACTTGATATAATTTAAGTGGGGGAGGGTGGTTGTATATGCTTGAGTATTCTTAAACTTTATTAAAGTAACTACGTCAATCTATTTCTAAAGTAAGACATATATTTAATTAGTTATAAACTTTTAAAATTGAGGCGTTACTCTATTTGTTAGCTGGTAAGAGTGTTCCTGGCTACCAGTAAGATTATAATAATTGAATTTGGTGAAAAAGAATGTAATCATATAGTCCACCATTAATTAATAATACTATAATTATGATCACAATTAAATAAATGAAGATTACAATATTTTCAAATAATTTAGGATCTTCAAAATACTTCTGAAGTCAAGGGCATTTAGGAATATCGATAACAAATGACCTATTAAGTACAACATACTTCATTCAGATAAGTTTTCGATAAATTTTTATATTTTATTATAAAAGTAAATATTAAATTTAATTTAATATTATAAAACTAGTTTGATAATGTAAGACTTACATTTATCTATATATTATTATTATTATTTGGTTATATATTTAGTCAATGTAAATAAGATATCCAATAATAATTTCATCTTTGGTTCCGATTAAAGATTGAATAAGTGATAACTAAATATGTATTATTTAATAATATATTCTATAAAAAAATTAATAATAAATACTAACTTTAGAGATCAAATTAATTCGTTACTATATTGATTAAATTAAAGATCATCTTATAAATTAAAAAAATTATTGGTATCTAAAGTAGTTTCTATTATTAATACAAATTTATAAAGTAGTTTCTAAATTGGTATCTAATCATTAATTACTAAGGTTTTAGTTACTAACTCTTTTATATTATGAATTAGTCTCTATTAGTTTTTTATAGACTAATTTAGAATCTAAAATATTAGTAGTAAAATCTTGGTAGCTAATTTAGATACCGATTTAGAAATCATTTTATAAATTTTTATTAATAATAGAAATCACTTTAAATACCAGTAATTTTTAGTCTCCAAACTAGTATCTAATTTAGTCAATATAGTGACTAATTGCTTTTTGTTTATAAATTTGGTTACTATTTAATGATTTTCTTAATTTTAGTTATTATTATGGTACTAGGATTATAATATCTAACATTACATTATACTATGTATTATGAAAGCTTTTTAAGGTTACAAAATAGTTGGGTAATTTTTTATATAGATACTACAAAAAAAATCATTAAATAGAGACTAATTTTAAAGATAAAAAATAATTAGTCACTATAATAACTAAAATAGATACTATTTTAGAGACTAATATTGATATCTAAAATGATTTATATCATTAGTAAATAGTTCATAAATTTGTATCTAATTAGCTACATAAATTTTAAATACCAATAACATACCAATAATTTTTTTAGTATCTAAAATAATATCTACTTTAATAATAAAAGGACTAATTATTTTTTATCTATAAAATTAGTCTTTATCTAATGATTTTCTTGTAATGATATTCGATCTTCATGAAAGTTAGTTTAAAATAGTTAATATATTTGATCGGTAATTGTTTTAATATATTATCTTTTAATTTTTTAATGACAATTGTATTTATTTATTATCTAAATAAAAAAAAATTATTGCTATCTAAATGAAATCTATATGAAAATATTTATATTTTTTAATATGTTTTCTAATTAATTGTGTTAAAATTAAAGAAATTTCTTCACACATTCTTATATTTATTTCCTTTTCTTCCTTTTAACTTAGTTTTGCACATGGAAGATATTTTTAGTTTGGGAGTAATTTTTATTTACTTAATTGGGATTTTATTTCTAATATTCTTAGTAGATGGTAAATTATTTTTTTGTTGGACTCTTCTTCACCTAATTCAGATTCTTCTAATATTTCTTTCCTTTTGTTATATACATAACAATGTTAATTAGTCTGAACATAATATCATTCATTAAATGAAGAGAGAAAAACAAATAAAAGCTCTTTTCTAATTTCTACTGTATTAAAGAAAACATTCGTGAACTGAATTTCAACTACCAAAACAGTAATTTATATAGTAAATAAACAACTTAATTAAGTATTTATTTATTATTTTTTGTTACAGCCAGAAGTTTACGTTATAAAAGATATTTATGCCAAAATTTTAAAAATATTATAATAAATTTCACCAAAACAATTATAAGATTCATATACTATTTTCCTGATTTTTTAAGTTCATCCAACTGCATCACCTTTAATTAGTACGCTTTGATCCAACGTATTAAAATAAATTAATTATTTTTTAATTTTCAAAACAAAAAATATTCCATTTTTTCTAAATAAATAATACTTGAAATGTAATAGAAGAATAACACGGGGAAGGAATTTGATTCGGTCAGGCACCAATATTTCAAAAGAAAAATGAGCCGGCCCACAAGAGATTTTTCGGGCCATTGGATTTTTGGTATGGCAATTACTTCCTGCACCCAACATTTTTGAACCTGCACCCAACACAATTTAAAAAATTTCAAAAATACCCCTTATTCCAGAAATGAAAATCCAGAATTAAAAATAATGCATTCTGTAAAAGTAGATCCGGAAGAGATTATTGTATTCCGGATATGAAAATCCAGAAACAAAAATCAAAATTCCATTCTGGATAAAAAATTCTGGAATTGAAAAATGTGTTCCAGAAAAGGGGGTCCGAAAAGTATTTTGTACATACTCATTTTTAAGGGTATTTTCGTCTTTTCCCTTGGCATTGGGTGATTGCCTTTTGGTATTTTGTTGGATGTCACAGGCTAAAACTGTGTTTTAAAACAATCAAATAGTCAAATTCTCCCCATCTTGAAGCTGAACCCAATTTGCTATTGAAATGATGAAATTAATCTTAAATAAAAGAGAACGGATAAAAAAGTACTTTCGGAACTAATTTTCTCACCTACATTTCTGAATTTGAATTTTTGAAACACATTTCTAAATTTTTTAAATCTTTTTTAAATATATTTTTAGATTTTATGTTCTAGATTTTCTTTTTCAAAACGTAATTTTAGCATTTTGGATTTACTTTTTTAGAATGAGATTTTGATTTTTGAATTATATTTTTAAAATTTTAGATTTTTAAATATAAAATAGAGAGTAATTTTGAAAATTTTAAAAGATGATAGGGTGGAGATTCAAATTGGTATTGTGGAAGAAAAATTTGCCAATCAAATATTGGAGAAGTTGCTTTACTTGCAGTTTTAAGTCTATATCTTAATTGTTTTGTATACACAATTTAATTTGAAAGAATGGTAAAACTAGTAATAACTTTAGTAGTTCTCTTGATTAATGAATTTAAGTAATTGTTGTTGTTTTTAAATACATTAGAAGAATGAAGTTAAAAGGAAAAATATTTTTAAAAGTGAAGTTACATTTTTGTAAAAAAGCAGTTTTTAACAGAAGAAAATTTAAAAAGGAAAAATTTAGGGTTGAAGAAGAATAGTGGGGGAGCGCATGGGTTTGCGCACTCAAGTGGTAAAAACGAGGGAAGAGGGAATGTTGTGTGGTTGTCTTGGGAAAGTCAATGTATAACATTTCCATCTGCAGAATGATTTTGGAGAAAGTCAATGGAATCCGATCCCACAAGAAAGAGAAACACCATATCTACTCTCTCACTCACCACGTTCCTCCAAATCAAAACCTTCCCTACCCTAATTATGTCATCCATCTACTGCTACACATCACATTCTATACCTTTTTCATCTCCTTATTCATATTCAAACCCACCCCATCAGTATATCGTACACATTTAATTTCAGCATAACCAAACAAACTCAATTCTCAGAGAAAATCATCATCAAATTTAATTAATGCTGGATGGAGAAGCTTTAATTATACTACCAAATTAATGCACTATCAGGGTTACACGTTTTGTCTAGAGTTACAAGCGCATCACAGCACCAACACACAAATTAGCAAGGTACTACTAGTTATCAATATTCATCAGGACTCTAGCTACAGAATCTATGGCTCACCCTTTTCCCACGTTTAACAATGTTTCACTCTCTTGTTAACGCCACCACCTCCAAGATCTACCACATAAGGCGCAGGGAACAAAGATGCCAAATCTTGGGGCAGATCAAGCACAATTCTTCTTCCACAGGCTTTTCTTTTCGCGGCTGCCTTTGGTTTTGACTTCTCGGGTGCACCTGGGCATTCTAGGATCGCCGGGATTTTGTTGTCCGAAGATGTTGGAGTCGAGTAACCGTCATCCTCGTTTTCTGATCCCACATACGAAGACGGAATCTCTAGTTTCAAGGTTGTGACGACTATGTTGTTGCGTTGTTGTTGCCTTTGCTCTTCTTGGTGGTGATCTTTGTTATCTTCTTCTCGTTGGTCACGTTCTTGCACTGATAGTTGTTTCAGTCTAATAAGGTGATGATCTTCTTGGATGAAAGCTTGGCACCCTTGGTTGTGTAGCAGTAACCCCAGTTCTGGATCGAGGATGTTGGGTCCTTTGATATCTTTGTCAGAGAGAAAGACTTTGGGATTGGAAGATACCCCCATGAAGAAAAAGGAAAGAAGGAGAACAAAGGATGTTCAAGAAGATTGAGGTGGATGAAAGGGCAAGGCAAGAAGATAATTCAAAGTGATTAACGTAATAATAAGATAGCTATAGGAGGAGTGGTGAGATAAAAAGATGCATGGTGTATGAATATGAAGAAATGAAATGAAAGAGTGTTTTTTTAAAGGGTTTTTCTCTCAAGCATGTTTGGATTGTAGCATTGCAGGCGTTGTTGGTGTCATGTGTGTGGTTATGTTATGAGAGAGAAAGAGAGAGAGAGAGGGGGTAAGAAGGATCTGAAGCGGAGGATCCAATGCAAACAACAAATGCTACCACAGCACAACACAACACAAACACCTTTCTCTCTCAACTCAATATATAACCTGCAGGAAGGGGAAAGTAGAGGGAGACTTTTACTGTCACTCACCTTATAAAACTATAAATGCAGAGGTTGAATAAGTCCACAATACCAATTTTATTTATTAAATACACAAAATACAAATAATATATGAGAAAATAAATTCTAAATGCTATGCATGAATGCAATACCACATGTGTTCCATTCATTTTTATTTTCAACAGAAACACAATAAAAGTTATTTTTTAACAGTTAATTTGGGTTGTTTGTAATTTTGTATCCAGTAAGACACTAAAGTTTTCTATATAAAGAAATAAAAAGAAAATTGAAATCTAATATACTCCATTTTCCCCCCTGAATTCTACAAACTTTGAAGCACAAGGCACGTGGTTGAGTAGCAAAATCATATGCTTTAACGTGCATGCTACTAAATTAGTATTCTGGCCACCATTCTGGCGGTACATTTGACTTTAACGTATTAATTTTATCTCATAATCTGTGTTTGTTTATGACTTTATTTTAAATTTGAGGTGATTAAAAAATGGCAGTAAAAATGTGTATAATGAATGAAGTTGAAGATAAAGTTTGGGATGGCGATAATTGGGGTGGGCAAACACAGCAGACATTCGGTTTGTTGTTGGATGCAATGGCAGCAGAAGATGTTTGTGACCATTAATTGAGTGCTAAGTTTGAAAAGCATTTGAAAGCAAACCCATATCCCTAACAATATAATTGCATTTTATTGTGCTTTCAACTTAATTGCAACTTCAATCATACCTTTACTTCTGTTTAATACAATACTCAACAATCATAAGCTAATAGATACTCACGTCCCTATTTATTCTATCAGACTCACTCCATCACTCATCATCATCATCATCAACTAATAAATTACCTTATATTTTCTTTTCTTTTCTTTTCACAAATTATATATGTAAAAAATTTGTATTGAGTTTTTGTACAATGAACAAAGTATATAAGATAAAACAGTTCATATGATAAATAAATACTAACGAAGAAAAATGGCAATGTATGTATGAGTAAATACTTATTTTCTTTTATCTATAAGTGGGAAGATTTAATTACACGTATAGGTTATATATAAATATATTATTTTAAAAAAACTTACCTATATCAAGAAGCATTTCCATGCATAATGAACCGAGTCCAATCATTAATCTAATTGATATAATTATTTGTGTTTGTGAATTAATATATAAAAGGACAAACAGAAACAACCCCTAAAAGAACTAGCCCCAAATTGAAGCAAACAACTAACCCTATATCTCATAGCCATAGCTATAGCCAATATATACAAACCATTTAAAAAATTATTTTTAATAAAATAATCCTTTATTCTAATTTGTAACATATTTCGATAAACTTATTTTAAAAAAGGGTTTTACATTTTTTCTAAAGTAATTTGAAGTTTTGTAAATTTTATTTAACAAAATTATGCTTGAAGTTTCATAAACTCTCAAGATAGTGTGTTTAGTTTTTATATATGATTTAAGATTTTTTTTTTAAATTGGATTATTTGTTTGATAAATAAACAAAAAAAATCTTGAACGAGCTTCCAATTGAGGTCGAAATCTATAGGAAATGTTGATTTGTCTTTGAAATAATTTTTCATTCTTCATAATCGAGAGGTTAAGTATGCATTTATTTTTTTAACCATTTTTTTTTATTTTTAAAGATGTCGTCAATGTTCTAACCTTAAGTTTATTGAGATAATATTATTAAGATCAATTATCACATTCAATGTATTATTGTATTATACAACTTAAAACTTTAAATTTCATCATAATTTTATTGTTAAAAGTAGCTTTAAAGAGTTAAAAGAAAAAAAAAATTAAATTACTCATGATCTTAACTCCTAAATGATATGAAACGAAATTACTTAATAGACCCAAACACCTACACTATCAAATTTGTATGAGGCATACACTATCACTATTCATCAACATCCATCAGAGTGGCACAGCGGAAGCGTGGTGGGCCCATAACCCACAGGTCCCTGGATCGAAACCAGGCTCTGATAGAAAAAGAAGTAGTATATTTTAATTTATTAAGTATTTTTTTATAACAAGATTCATAAAGCTTGTCACTTTATATAGTAGCATTAAACTTATGCCAAATTGATATGTTTTTCCTTCAAAAAAATTTAAATAACAATTAACTTGAATCAGTGTTTGTTAAGTGATGATTTGGTTAAAAACATTGAGCAAAGAAGGCATGAAGTAAAATGGTATCTTAGCATAGTGGGTGAATATTAATTTGACATGGAAATGGGGTCCTACGTACTGCCCTGCCATTTCTCACATTCCTGATAATTGGGTAGGCAGAGGCAATAGATTAGACGTGTTCGGTTTCACTTAGGATTCCCAAACTTTACGTACTACACTATCAATATCAACCACAAGGTAGGTTTTACATTAATGTGTGAGTTTCGTTTCTTGGGGGTTACAACCAATGTCAAAGAGAGGAACAAAAATTGTTGTATGATTTGTATTTTAGGTAGTTGTGTTGTGTACATGAAAAATTACTAGCATATTATAGTGAAGGGAAGAGGGCAAAAAGTTAATAAGATATTATCCTTCTCGATAGAAGAAATTGACAAAGGGAATATGCAGAAAGAAAAGAGAGAGGACCCAATTGGATTTGCCTGAATTTCACCACATATCTATCTTCGAACATGATAAAAGTGACGTATCTTGAGGACCACACATGCATATGCGACTTTCTAAGATTCTACACATCAATACTTTATCTGGTTCTATCCAACCTATAGTACTGTAAGTTGACAACGTAATATGAAGATGGTGTTGTTTTTCTAAGTATTCCTTTCTTTCGCACCATCTCCATTTTTCTTAAGCAATTTCTTTGATACTTGAGATGTTTGGTGGTTGAGAAAACCTCCAAAGCTACCTGTCCGTAGTTGAGGAAATAATGAGGGATGAGAGGTAACATGTGATGGTGTTCGAAAAGTAACACTGAGGGATGCATATATTTTTAGTTAATTCAGCACCGTACAGTGTGAATTAAGTTGGGAAAATTATTGATGAAAAGATGTTGCGGATTATAGTGTGCTTTAATTAGTATGGGAGTGGTGGTGTAGGAGTAGTTAAAACATAGAAAATTAAGAAATGGAAAAGCATAATATTGTGGGGTAGGAAGAGGGAGAAGAGGGCCAAGTGTATGAAAAGTAAAGGGAGCATAACACACACTCTCATGGGGCATAATTGCACCCCATGCTCATGCCTAATCATTTTGCTTCCCATCTCAATCATGTCTCCATCCCTAACAATCATCAACCATCTCTCTTTCCTTAATTTCCTCTTTCTCTACAACTTATTTCAATTTATCACTAAAACTATTCTTTATCTTTTAGATACTTAAGTTTAACAACGGATGAGCCCATTGGGGTCTGTTCTCCATGTTGGATCCTATAATCCTGTTCCTATTGCATCACTCCTTTCTCCCTCCAGCATCGGATTCTCAGCTCTTGTCGTATATAAATAAACTCCCTCTTCAATATATTTTGTCCTATATAATTTACAGATTACTACAATCTAAATAAATTTGACCCAACTATACGTTTTTCTTTTATTTCTATATTCAAATCTCATTTATTAAAATAGCATAAATTATGTATATAAACTAAAGGAAATAACAAGTTTTTTTTTCACTTTATAATCCGTTTAGTAAAAGTAGTTGTAATAGACACTCAAATTAGTTAGAATATGAGTGCAAGAGAGTATTGTAGATAGAATGTTTATTACCTTTAATCCTACAGAAATTCGTCTACTTATAATTGTAGATTTGAACCTAGTGATATAAGTGGAGAAACATAATCCAATAAAGTCTAATAGTTTTTTATTGTAATTTTCACATTATTATCATGTAATGATTGTTAAATGACGTTCGACATCTTGGTTTGACATGTTTTATGAGTTTTGTTTTCAAGAGCCTCATATTCTCAAGTTTTAAAATTTAATGAAAAATAAACACAATTGGATAAAAATATAATGTAGTGTAAATATTTAGATTAAAAAGTATAAAAGAGTGAGAAAAGCGATGGAAGTGCAATCCAAGTGACCCAGAATTTTGGGCCAAACGAATGAGCATTGAGGCAAAGAGGCAAAGAGGCAGCAGGTGCAGTGCATGTCGTTTTGCATGGCCTGATGATTCGTGAAGGAATTTGTTTTGTCGTTTAGTGGAAACATTATCGTTTTCCCCATATTTATTGTTGAGGAAAAGACAACACATGTCTATGTTGGTCCGTCACAGAATGAATTGCATTGTGGTGAGAACGTGCACTCTTGCTAATCTCTTATTTTCTTTCTTCCATCATTTATCATATTTTGGCCTATATCAACCAACGTACCTTTTTTGTTTTTTTGCAAAGGCACGACCCAGTGGGTGGAAAGAAGGCCCAAATCGATAGTGAAGAAATAGCGGAAGTGGTAAAAATGGGCCAAGCTAATAAAAGCAATGTGTGTGCGGAGCCACAGAAGGAAAGGACACGCGTGAAGAACAACATGAATGTCGTTGAGGTAATGTGGACAGTTTCATTTAAAAACCCAAACTCATTGAAACTTGAGGTTTGATTTGCGCGTCCAATCCCGTGTATCAGTTTTCGCCTTCAGGTTAATCGCTTTCTTCCTCCTATCTCTGTAACATTCTCTTGCATTGCTTATTTTCTCTGCTTTCTTTCTCCAATTTCAAAACGCACGTTTCGTCATATTCACTTTACAAATGTGTTCTGATTCTCATCTAATCACCTACCATTAGTAATAATGTCTTTTCTTTCGTAACTCAATGAATGTGTTTAATTACTTACTCTTCTCTCAATTGTATCCATACTACCAGGCTGTGATCAGTTTGTGATCGATTGTTGTGTATTTTTTTTTTAAGTTAAAATTGTTTCATGTTTTCCCCTTGTCTTGTCTTTCAATAGTTTGAGAGGAAATGATTGCTTTGTGCAGATTTTGAAAGACAATGGCCGATGCTGAAGATATTCAGCCACTCGTCTGCGATAATGGGACAGGAATGGTTAAGGTAAAACATGAAAGTAGGAGTGATTGGATCTTTTAGGTGTGATTGGTGTCTTTGGATTTGTACTGATTTACTGAGTGTTTTGCGCTGTACTGCATTGCATTGCAATTCGGAACATGCAGGCTGGATTTGCTGGTGATGATGCTCCGAGGGCTGTGTTTCCCAGCATTGTTGGTCGCCCACGTCATACTGGTGTGATGGTTGGGATGGGGCAAAAGGATGCATATGTTGGGGATGAGGCTCAGTCCAAGCGTGGTATACTAACTCTGAAATATCCCATTGAGCACGGTATTGTGAGCAACTGGGATGACATGGAGAAGATCTGGCATCACACCTTCTACAATGAACTCCGTGTGGCCCCAGAAGAGCACCCTGTTCTGCTCACTGAAGCCCCTCTCAATCCAAAGGCTAATCGTGAGAAAATGACCCAAATCATGTTTGAGACCTTCAACACACCTGCCATGTATGTTGCCATCCAGGCTGTTCTGTCTCTCTATGCCAGCGGTCGTACAACAGGTTAGTCTTTCTTGTGCTGTCTATTAAAAAACAGCCAAACTCTGCAAGGTTCAAGTTGCCCTTGAAAACATGGACCTGAAAATTGAATGTGGAGAAAAGAATAACAAAAGGGGCTCAAGGGTCTGTTTGATTGCCTTTTCATTTTTCTTATTTTAGAAACTGTTTTCTATTCAATAATCAATTTCTAACCCCAAAGAGGGTTCATTAGTTTTGAAAACGATTTCAAAAGTAAACAAATGGAAACAACTTTGAGATGTGTTTTCATTCTTCTTGTATTCTGTGACCCTTGGTCAAGAGTCTTGTTGGTCATTAAGGATGGTGCTAATGTTGTGAGGCATGAGCTTTGTTGGCTTTGCAGGGATTTATTTGTGATTTCAAGAGCTAAACGATTTTTGAAAATAGAAATCAACACTCCCTGAGGCTCAAAGTTCAAACATTTTGGTTTTGACCCTGCCATATTTATATGCTTAAACAGTTATCTGACTTGAAGTAATTGAGTTACTCTAACTTGGCTGGTTGCCATTATGGTTGGTACATTAATTTGTGTAGGTATTGTTCTGGACTCCGGAGATGGTGTCAGCCACACTGTACCCATTTATGAAGGGTATGCCCTCCCTCATGCCATCCTCCGTCTTGACTTAGCAGGACGTGACCTCACTGATGCCCTGATGAAAATCCTCACTGAGCGTGGTTACTCCTTCACTACCACAGCTGAGAGAGAAATTGTAAGGGATATGAAGGAAAAACTGGCTTATATTGCCCTTGATTATGAACAAGAGCTTGAAACTTCGAAAACTAGTTCAGCTGTTGAAAAGAGCTATGAGCTGCCTGATGGACAGGTCATCACCATTGGTGCCGAGCGCTTCCGTTGTCCTGAAGTTCTCTTCCAGCCATCCATGATTGGAATGGAAGCCGTTGGCATTCATGAGACCACATACAATTCAATTATGAAGTGTGATGTTGATATCAGGAAGGACTTGTATGGAAACATAGTTCTCAGTGGTGGTTCTACCATGTTCCCTGGTATTGCGGATAGAATGAGCAAGGAAATCACTGCCCTGGCCCCAAGCAGCATGAAGATCAAGGTGGTTGCTCCACCCGAGAGAAAGTATAGTGTCTGGATTGGTGGCTCTATCTTGGCTTCTCTCAGCACTTTCCAACAGGTAAACATTCTGTGATTCTAATGACCAAAGTAATTTGTGTTGTCAAAATGGTAAACCTAAAACGTTGATGTCTCATGCACTTTATTACATTACAACTGCATGACGGAGACATCAAGTGTCTGATTGTCTTTATTTTAGTTTTAGTTCTGATCCTCTTATCTATATCTCTTAGTTTGATAGCTTGGTTGCTTGAATTTTGTCTCCTTCTCATAACAGTTGAGGTTCATAGGCCAATTGGGATTTGTGTAACTTACTATGAATACTAATAGCAAGCGGCATCTCATGCATTTGGGCACACATGGTAGCATGTTTTTTATATGGTCAGCTTATTAAGATTATTAATGAGAATGCACTTGTTTTTGGAAATGCAGATGTGGATTGCGAAGGCAGAGTACGATGAGTCCGGTCCTTCAATTGTACACAGGAAATGCTTTTAAATGCAGTAGCAGAACGGCTTGATGTCCTCGATTGGCAATGCAGTAGCCCCTTGCAATGATTGAAGAACTTTCTTAAAAAATGTTTGTGTTGTTAGAACAGTGTACTAAGATAAAGTGGAGTTTTATGGCAGAATTAATTCTTTCATTTGTTTTGTTTTACCATTGTTAATTGTTGAACAGTTGATCTTTAATGATATATCAAAACCAAATCAGCTTATTACTCATTGCTTCCTCGTATTCATCATATTCTTCTATTTAAACAAAGTCAGATCCTATAATTCTGTATATGTTTCAAGTTAATTAGGACATCCTAATCAAACTGGTCCTTGGTTGGGTTATATGACATTGCGCTTCTTGTCCAATAGGCTGCAGAGTTGAGATTTTAAATACGCATTCTCACTGCAAGAATTCGGAGCTGGTTAAGATATAATGTAGAGCATTTGTGTTTTATTTTTTGGTTGCTGAGGCAACATTTTGAATATTATACTGAATGTATATTACTTTATATCCTTTTGCTAGATGTTAGAAATTTCTGAACATTTTAAAAGCTTAAAAGTTAGATGTCTTACCCAGCAAACATAAACACCTACCTCGGTTTTAGACTTACTGTCACGTTGCCTATGTATCTGAATTTGGTTTGCAGTTGAAAACTTATATACTCAGATTCAAAAAGAAAAGAAAAATAAAGAAACTTCTCATTTTAGTATTTCTCAAAGAAATTAGTATGTATTATTTGGTATATAAAAATTTCAGAAATTTGTATCTTGTGCACTAAATGCCTAATTAAGAAAATAAAAAAGTTATTGAAATAAAATAAGCTAATTAAATTAAAAACAAAAATTACTATTTGTGCTTTTTTCATATTTAAAGGTATTTAAGAGAATGAATGCATTTCTCTTAACACATGGAACAAAATAGATTATTATATATATATATATATATATATATATATATATATATATATATATATATATATATATATATACTTTCTAAAACCATCACATCTACAACTCTAGGGGCAAAGCATAATTTTCCAATCGATTTGTTGGATCCATTTGAATATTTTTTTTTAACCGAGCAATTATGTTTGGACTGTGGTTTAACATTTTGAAATTGAAGCAAAGAGAAGCGAACTGAAATCAATTATTTAAGTATTATTATAGTACTTATTATTTCACTCTCACACACAAGAGATGAAGAGATGTGCATGCGAAAGAAGAAAATTAATATGTCTAACTTGGTTTATATCTATAAATCGGAGTAAAGAATATGTTTAACATATTAATAAAGTGAAAGAAGAGTTATTATAATAGTGTGAAAGTTACATTATTACCAAGTGCTAAATCAAAATCAAAGATTATTGAAAGAAGACAATACATAATTAATGATTTTGATGTGTGTTTTGAATTTTGTGGACTTATGTGTGCAAAGATTTTGTTAGACTTAATGATGAAATGTAGATGCTAGAAGTTATTTATAATTTATATTACAATGTATAAATATAACCCAATCACTTTTTTCTTTGTTTATTTTATTATACTGTTTCAAATATTTAATTATAGTTAAGGAGAGAATAAAATTATTTATTTTGATATAACATTAGAGTTGAGAATAAGAATGAATGGATTTTTTATAGGTCGAGAATAATACGTCTTTGGTATATTCTTTAATATTCCAATTATCAGTTCACAATAGTGTTCCGTCTTCAATCTTCAGTTAGCAAAAAAGAAAGAGTATCTGTAGAAGGTCCTTCAATACTTAGATCATTACTCGATATTTGATAATTATAGATAATAAATGATGTTATATGCATATCTTGACTGAAATGATAATGTTAGTCGAGTTATTTATAAGAATGATTTGAGTTTAAAAAATATTGAACTCATTTAGTAAAAATACTACTATTAAGTCTTTGTATTGGTTTAACACAAAAACTTATAAAGATTTTGTGAAAAGTCATCTTTAATGATTGAGATGTATCTAATCATAGAGTTAGACATGTTATGAGTGTAGTTTCCAACCATATAATACAAAATATATTAATTAATAATAAAAATTTATATAATAAAATCACAAACCTGATCCAAAGTATACTAAAAAGTTATTTCATTTAGTTTAATTTTTCTTTATCTTCAAATCAAACCAAATCAAACGGTTTATAATTTTTATATTAGGTCGAAATACATTTTTAACTTAAAAAATGAAAGTAAAGCATACCGCGAAACATCCTAATAAAAACAATTGAACAGTAATAAAACAAAGATTATGTTAGGAATGAATTTCTAAAGTCTGAACAAATGGACCGTTAAGGTTGGGATTTTCCCCGGGTTAGGTGAATAACAAGCATATTGTTCGGTCTCTTTCAAACCATTCTTTATTTCAAAGGATATTAGCTTTCAATTTAAAATGGTAAAGCCTGTTTTACTATTCAGCAGAAGAGGAAGGGACTTTGATGTGTAATACATATTCTGTTTAAAACCGCATATATTATCAAAACATTAAGAATTAATGGTATTAGCATAGATACTTTAATTTGCATTGCATAAATAAGTGATTTTAAATCTTTACCTTTTTTTTATAATGATATTTTGAAGGATATAAATAATCGAGACTCTCAATCTATATATGAAATTGTATATTTACAGTTGACTTGATGATGGATGATTTGATAACATTAATAAATTATCGATGGAATAGATTTTAAATAATTTTATATCATGTTAAATTTAATTTTATAAAATTATCTACACTCAGTTATATAATATAAGATGTACAAAATATAAAAAAAAATCACATCATCATATGTTTACTCTAGTAGAAAAAATGGTAGGTGAATGAAATTAAACATATAAAACACCACCATTACAACAATATCCTGGAAGACTGGGTAATAACTAACTGATAAATTTCTGATATGTGTACGGAACGTTGTGACATTGCCCAATTGAATTGGTCTCTTCTACCATTATTATTACTTAGTACGACAAACAAAACCAGATTCAGAGTAACATTCTTTTTTGCAGGTAATTAGAAATGTTTTAGAAGCAATGAAGGAAGGACATGAAAAGGTTTGGGTTTTCACTGCAGTGGAAAAGGAGATGACTCCAATTTCCACAGGCCATGGAGTCAACTAAAAAGTCAAACGTTTAATGGGTTCCATTCCATTCCAATTGAACTGGCATCACAATCCACCCAATGTGCAATTTCTATTCCTACCATCCAATAATTCAGTTCCTGCAGTGCACCAATGGAACTTTTGAAACCTCTGCATCCTCACCATGCACCCAATTTGTGCCTTTCCTTCCACGGCCACCCCTCTTCTTCTCAATCTCAATCTCAGCTTCCCCTCCCCATGCCTCGCAAGGTTCATGTCGCTGTTGGCAAATCGATTGATAAAGCTGTCACCTTGCTTCAATGGACCTTCAACCACTTTCAGAATGCTGAAATCGTTATATTACATGTTTATCAACCTTCTCTCACCATCCCCACCCTATGTAAGCTCGTTTCTCTCAATTTTCGTTGTGAATTTTGGTGGTTTTTACTTTGCCCCCATTTTGCGGTTATTGGGTCTCTTTGAATTTTGTTGTGTAGTGGGGAAATTGCCTGCATCACAGGCTAGTCCTGCTGTGGTGTCTGCTTTTCGAAGTGTGGAGAGAGAACAGACCATGAAGCTTTTAGACAAGTACTTGACCATTTGCCGCACAGCTAGGGTAAGCCTCTTCTTTCTATTTTCATTTCAATAACTGAGTTTATTTATAATCTTACTTTTGGTAAGAAACCTATTATTAACTGTGCTTTTAAAATAAATTTTCCTTTCAGGTTAAGGCGAGCATTATAGTTACTGAAGCTGATCAAGTCCAAAAAGGAATTGTTGATTTGGTCGTTAAGCACAGTATTCAGAAGCTTGTCATTGGAGCAGTGCCAGAAAAGTATGTTCTTCATTCATTGTCTACTAAACCTGTTTTCTTTACAACTGTCTATTATTCTTTCTTTTCCTGCATTTTTTTGGGGTTTGGGGAAGGGAGGGAGAGAAGGAGGATGATTTCTTCTGTATAAAACTGCCAAGTTACTAGTTAGTCTTCCCTGTAGTTTGGATAGAATTGATTTTATTTATTCTTGTGACTCATGAATTTTGTATCCTCGTGTCTATTGTTTCTGTAGAGAGTTGAGAACGACACAACTGGTTTTATTTTCTTTTGATAACTTGAAGGCTACAATCTACTTCTGTAGTGTCCGTTTTTGTCCCATTTCTTTCACAGAATGGATCAATAAATCGTTCCACTTACAAAAATCATCGTGGAAAATTGCAGTTGCATGAAAGTGAAAAGGAATTCTGGTAAAGCAAATTACACTGCCAAAAATGCTCCTCCATTCTGTGAAGTGTGGTTTATCTATAAAGGAAAAGTTATTTGGACAAGAGAGGCTTCTGAGACACCATGTTCTTCATCCTCGTGTGCTCAACCTGAGATTGCCACCGCAGAAAACTTGAGATGTAGATCTTTTCAATATGGTAAGAATGAACTATTTGACTCGGAATGTCTTCAACCAAATTCGGCAAGATCTGCTACTGGTTTTGGAATTAGAAGTTGTGTTCATGGGGAAATCACTGAAACGGAAGCCACTTTTTCATCCAAAGCATCCAGTTGTGGCAGTCATTGTTCCTCCCAAAATTCTTCTAGGGCTCATTTAGATACATACTTAGAGGCCATGGAAGAAAAAATTAACAAACAACTTATTGAAACCAAGATAGAAGCCGAGGCAGTATCAGATGAAGCCTTTGCTAACCTATTTAAGTGTGAGAGGTTAGAAGTTGAAGCCATGGAAGCCATCAGGAAGGTAAGCAAAATGTAGTGATTGTAAATCATTGAAGACTTCTGAAGCCAACAACCTTCTGGCTTTTGCCCTTATTGCTCTTGCTAGTCATGTGAATCAGGAATTAAATATTTTTTTCTCAAGTATTTCAGAAATTTTGACAAAGCATTACTGCAAGACAGAATCCCTCTTGAAAATACTGGGATTCTGCACACAATTTTCTGAACCTAACATTTTCAGGCCAGTATTGTAGAAGAAACATTTTGAACATTTGCATAAGTTTAATTGTTTGGAAATTTCTACGATGGGATATTGTATGATTTAGCTGTATCTTTCTATCTCCAAACCATTGTGACCAGTAGTGATGGATAGCGAGTCTATAGTTTAGCTGATTTCTCAAACTCCCTACGTAAGTTATATTCTTTCTTACAGGTCAATTTGTTTGAATCTGCCCATGTTCGTGAAGTAAAGCTTAGAAAAGAGGCTGAGGATGCACTGAGGGCTGCGGTACAAGAACAACAAAAGCTCTTGAATGAGAGTGAAGAAATTGCTAGTGAGCTTCAAATGACCATGAGAAATATTGCGCTGTTAGATAGTCATGCTCAGGAAGCAAACCGTAGGCGTGATGAAGCTGCAGATGAACTATCACTAATTCAAGAGTCCATCTCAACCCTGTGGCAAGAAAGGCAGCAGATAAGGAGACAGAAAATGGAAGCCCTACGTTGGCTTGAGCGGTGGAGAAGTCGAGGACAAGTTGGAGCAGCTCATTGCAATGGGATCATTGGGTTGCCTGAAGAATTACCTGAGTTAGCAGAGTTTTCATCATCAGATCTTGAAAATGCCACATGTAATTTTTCCAATAGCTTTAAAATTGTGCAAGGTGGATTTGGTTGTATATACAAGGGGGAAATGTTGGGTAGGACTGTTACTATAAAAAAGTTCCATCAACATAACATGCAAGGACCAATGGAGTTTCGTCAAGAGGTTAGTTCCCCATCAAGGTCTTTCTGCCTGTTGAAATAATTATCTTCAAATATAGAGATGGCTTCAGAGGATTGGAGGTGGAAACATTAATTTTGGGACATTTTATATTCTACTAATTTTTTTTTTCTTTCACAACACTAATAATGGAGTTGTTTTCTATTTTCCTCACTCGTTTCTTTTTCCCGTGTTTGTGTTAGACTCCACTGACGTTATCCGTTTTTGTGATCAGGTTCAAGTTCTTGGTAGTCTCCAGCACCCTCACTTAATCACTTTGCTTGGTGTTTGCCCTGAAGCCTGGTCAATTGTATATGAGTACCTCCCCAATGGAACTCTTCAAGACTACCTATTCCGAAAAAGCAACAATTCTCCTTTGACATGGAATACCCGAGCGCGAATGATTGCTGAAATCGCTAGTGCTCTCTGCTTCCTACATTCTTTTAAACCCGAAACTATTATCCATGGTGATCTGAAGCCAGAAACTGTACTACTTGATTCCTCACTTGGTTGCAAGATATGTGGATTTGGGTTCTGCAGTCTGGTAAGTGAGGAGTCTCTCCTCCGTCCTAGTTTCCGTTTGAGCACTGAACCAAAGGGTGCTTTCACATATGCGGATCCAGAGTTTCATAGAACTGGAATACTAACAACAAAGTCTGACATCTACTCCTTTGGGCTCATCATTTTGCAACTCCTCACTGGTAAAACTCCAGTTGGGTTAGCAGCTCTTGTTCGCAATGCAGCTTCATGTGGAAAATTGTCTTCAATTCTGGATTCTTCAGCAGGAGAATGGCCCTCGCCTGTGGCATCGCGATTGGTTGAACTAGGATTGCAATTCTGTCAACAAAATCGTAGAGACAGACCAGATTTAACTCCTACACTTGTGAGAGAATTGGAGCAGATGCATGCTTCAGAAGAGCGACCAGTGCCATCTTTTTTCTTATGTCCAATACTTCAGGTAACTTCTTTTCTATAAATAAAAAAACTTTGCATAACTTTTATCGTGTTAAAAGACAAAGATGGTTATGTAATCTATTTTGCTCCTGTATTTTGGATTCCTTCAGGAAATAATGCATGATCCTCAAGTTGCGGCTGACGGATTTACCTATGAAGGAGATGCCATACGTGAATGGTTGGAAAATGGGCATGACACTTCTCCCATGACTAATTTGAAATTGAATCACCTGTTTCTTACTCCCAACCACGCACTACGACTTACCATCCATGACTGGCTTTGCAAATCTTGAAGCTTCTTTTGTTCATTTAGGCTAAAAGCTCCTTTTTATCCTCTTTGGTTTGGGGCCAATTTCGTTTTGGTCCCAAGATTTTCTTTTCTTTTCTTTTCTTTTGTGTGTGGTTGTAAATTTATTTTGTATGCCAAAAAAAAATTGCCAATTTGATTTGATCCCAGCTTACGCCATTCAAGTAGACAGAAAAGAAACTATATTTTGGCCACAATTTCCAGCCCAGAGAAAAAGGAAGAGGTATGTGCACCCGTCATGATTATGTCTGTAGTATTTTATGGGATTAAACTGGTTCTTGTCACACATTTGAGGGGCAAAAGAATCAATTTAGCCTTTTAGATATGCAAATATTTGTATATTCTATTTTTCACATTGCGTTTCTTCGTTCTGCAGCTTTCATCATTGTTAAGTCTTGAAATGATGGATATGTTTTAATGTGTCTTTCTTTCTATAACTATTTGGAGAAGAGAAAAAATAATTGAAATTTACTTTTACATAAATTAATTTATAAAAATTATATCATAAAATTTTTCTATGTGATCTTTACCATAGGTGCGGAGGGTAATATATGTGCTTCATTTATATTCATTCATGCATTCCAATATGCTTAGTTCTAGTTCCAAAATTACAAACCTTTAGTCTTCTCTTCTTCTCTTCTCGGGGAAAACTGTAGGAGGAAATAAAGGTAATTCACATTCATAAATACATGTAGTATAAGACCTTGATTGGAATAATTTTCTGCACATGAAGTGCAGTGTACCCTGTTTCTTTCACTCTAATATTTATAACAATCATCCACAAGGAAGAAGGGAAGAAATGGAATGAATTTCTTTGGGGTTAAAGGGGTGATCATCTTCGGCTGTGAATGTACTAAGTCTGGAATCATTCTCTTGGTTACCATCCAAAAGGGGACTGGACTCCCCTTTCAAGTTCCATAGATGGAATTCCTTCTTGCTAGGTGTCTCAGATTTCTGATGCATTTGAGCTTTTTCCTGATCATCCAAGTAGCTCCCAGGCTCTACACTACCATCTTGAGACTTGAAAATTCCTCCCTCTTGACCAGGACTAAGAGATTTAGCTGCTGCTGTGTCCAGAAAATGGTTTGAGCCAAATGACTGGTTTTCCTGATAGTGATTGTTGTTGAAGTCAGAGTTAGATCTGTCAAATATGGTTGGCAAAGCTTTTTCTTGGAGAACTCCTTGTGCTTGAGTTGACCTTTGGCTGACACTCCCAAAACCTTGAATTCCTCTGGACAACCTCCGAGCACGGTTTCTTTCCTCCTTAAGGAGAGTTCCTTCTTCCAGGAGTTTCAAAATCCGTTCTGATTTCTCTCTGACAGTTAGACCCCAGTTGAACCTGCATGCACATTCTCACCAACCCCTCATTAATCACTATCTATAATAATTTTCGTGCACTGTCACTCAACCAATTAAAAACTATTCCAAACACGACTTTAAAAAAGTAATTATTACAAAATAGTTTTGGCACACATATTAATATTGGATTAAAATATAAAATAAATACATTTATCTTGAAAATATAAAACACATTTAATTCTCACCATACAAAACAAACAAGTTGAAAAGTGTTATTCATAATTAGAGTCTAATTAATTAAACTCATTGCTATTTTGTTCGGACTCGATTATATTTAAAATTATAAAAGTAGTAGTTAAATAAATTTAATATTATTATTTTCAATATTTTTTTCTAAATTACTTCCAAATTATATTTATTGAGACTAATATTTAAGTATAAAGATAAATGTATTTTTGAAATAGCAAAATCAAGGCTATCAAAAATTACCATTGTTGTGCTTATATGTAAATAAATATTGAGGAAGTATTATCATGTAAATCTAATTAAACCAGAACATACCCACTGTCATCACTATACTGAAAGCCTTTCATCTGGCTAATTACTTCTTTGTCACTCTGAAATTCCTCTGCAACACTTTCCGGTCCATGAGTCAACAGGTGCTCCACCACAATCAGAGAATTGTAAGATGCCCTCCAATTCTTCTTCTCAAACTTAAGGAGTCTGTTTTAGAATTATTCCATTCATTCATCTTTTATCAGATGATTAGATAGTGGCAAGCATCAATACCAATAACTTAAAGAAGAAAAAGCAGGCAGAAAAACCTTTTGTGGAGAATCTCTACAATCCTCCAATAATCTTCAAGCTCAAAAGCAGCCCTTGTAATTGATCTAAGTGTTGGAGAATCTGGGGCCCATGGATTTCCTTTGGTAACTTCTTCGGTCATGCTGCAAATAATAGAAGACCACAAAAACTATGTATTACAAGTGGTTTCTTTGGCTGTGAAACACATTAAAATGTCAAATCTTACAGTTGAATCATGAAAAGAGAAACTTACAGTTCTGCTGGAGTAACATCAGTGAGAGCTAACCTAGCAGTCTTGAATTTTTCCTTGAGGAAGAAAGAAGCTTGCTTTTTAAAATCATGGAACAAAGGTGTGCCCATTTTTTTGTTCAACAACAGGACTGACATGACATATCTAAGCTGAATCAGTTCTTGCAAATGTTCTTGAGTTGGCGGTAACAAGCTAAGGCATGGACAAGAAAGTTGAGTTTGGTATATTCAATTGAAATTAGCAGAAACTATTTTAAAAGTATTTATTTATTATATCCTAAAGTTGAATATTTTGAAAACATCTAGGGGTTTTGAGAAGTCAGCATAAGTGCCACTTGGTGCAACCTCTGTTTAAGTTTGAACATTGAATACTGAGATGGTTGGTTTATAGCTTCTTGATCTTATCCTTTGAGGTCATCACCCCAGACTAGTATAATTTATATTAAGAGAAAGCCACACCATCATCTGGGCTCTTTGGCAACCAAATTTCTCAGCCATCACACTGTAGAAGAGCAATTCACACTGATTATTACTTTCTATGGATATCTGTAGTAGAGGGTATACAGATAGATAGATAAAGAAAAATAGAAAAATAGGTGAAAAATATGAATTATTTAGTTTTAAAACTAGAATAAATTGGATACTTAAAAAAATGAAACCAATTAAAATGGTGCTTCAACACAAATGTAACCATACTAATGTATGTTTTCTGGAAATATAAATGAGTTATCACCAAATCTATTAAAAAAATCATAATATCACCCTCAAATCAAAATCTTCATATAATAATAATTTTTTTTTTTTACTTATACACTGTTTATTATATTTATTTATTCTAATATAAATTTTCAACGTATCTTAAATTCCCAATAATTTTTCAAGTATAAATCTCTCTCGTACTGGTACACTTTCTCTGTGAAGCAAAAATATTTTCTAATCACAAATATCTATAATAATCCCGTTCACCATACATTTTCCGGAAAGCCTATAGAAAAAGACTTTCCATACAGGAATATGACAAATACTGCATAATGGAAAATATTATAAAGTTGAACTTTTTTGTGATAATGAAAGTGCTGTTAAACACATAGAAGTACATTACACTAAGGAAATAACTGAAGAAGATTCATATTAAGGACTCATATATCGGACATAACCGATAAGTCCTGAAGAAAGAAGATCACTTAAAACACACCGAAACATAAGAGAGAAAAAAGATATAAAATCATAATCTCCACTTCAATTCATTTGATAAATTTGTTTTTCATAGATAATTTATAATTTTTCTTTCTTTTTTGGTAAAGTTGCGCTATATCAAACACACTTTTTCAATTTTTTTTTTTGTTTTTTAAATTGGTTGTTGTGTAATTTTTTTTTAATTTTTAATCTGTACTTGTTAGCATGTTTCTTAATTTCTTTTAATCTTTTGGTGAATTCGTCCTTATGATTAACATGTATTTTATTTTTGTTGTTTTTTTTAATTTCCTTATTCTTTATTCGTTTTTTATGTTTTTAATTTTTATAAATTTTGATAATATAGTTAATTATTTATTTATATGATAATTGAATGTATTTTGAATAATTTAAATTATTAATGTAGTCAAATATATTTAAATTAATTTATTTTAAAAATAATTAAATATTTAGTCAATTTGATTAATTAATGAAAAATTACATGCAAATTTAGAAAATCTAAAACAATGCCATTAAAATATATGTTATCAGAAATAAGATTAATTGAGATAAAAGAAGAAATAAATATGTAAGGACATTTTTTATGACAATAAGCTTAAAGGTTGTGAATAAGGTTTTTTTTAGAATGACAATTATATAAGGTTATTTTTTAAAAAAAATGTAAAACTTGATGAAAATTTATTCGCAAATCTTTAGATGTTAGAGTGGAAGTTTACAGTTTCTTTTTTTTTAAAACATTTCTTCCTATTCTGCTATACCAACCAAACATAATTTTTGTGATTTTTATATCTTTCTTATTCTTCTTTCCTCTTCTAATGTGGGCTTCAAGAATAAACTGTCATTTTTTTAGAGTTGTTATATCACTCTTAGAATCTAATAAGTTATATATGGTGACCCATAAAAAAGAAGTTATAAAAATGAACAAGCTATAAGTACAAAATAAGTAAATAAACATATAAAAATATAAGCAGTGTCATAATTATAAGGTATGAAAAACCATTTCTCTTTTTTTTTTCTTTAAAGAGGGTGTAGGGCTATGAACAAGACTAACATCTTGACTCATGAGGAATAGACAAGAAGATATATAATTGAATCCAAAAGGAACCCATCTTTTGAATCTTTCAAGTTCTGTAACCTTTTCTTTTAAGTCCAGCAATAAGAATTTAGATTGCAAGACATTATTAGCATCTTGGAATTCAAAGTTGATTTCAAAGCAGAAAATGTTTGAAGTTTGAAGTATTCATATTATGTCTTGGTCTACACGGAGCAATCTAGTTTTGAAAGTTGACCATCCCCATCACACTCTGGAAAACAAATATAACAAAAGAATGTCACTTATGTAATTTCAACCACCAATAGTCACTCTCACATATACATATACACTTCAACTGGGTCATCCAATCAGCTAGGGTCTAGAATAATATGGGTTCTTTTCAATCTAGAGCACCACATAACTATGCAAATATTTGATTTTTTCTTTATTTTTTTTATCTTTGGAGCTGTCCCTTGAAAAAATGAATTTTGTTAAAGAATCCTCGTCCACTATAAATAAAAATATTTCTAATATATAAATAAATACAAATTTTATTTTATAAGGTTAAATTAGATTTAAATTTATTTCTTAATATGATATCAGAATTATTTAAAGTCAATCTTAATAAAAACTTTATTGAACCTATAATGTCATCTATTACGAAAGAATATCGACATACATGAAAAATGTGTGTTGAAAATTTTAAATCAACAAAACTTTAAAGACATTTCATAATAAATAAGTAGATATAAATTTCTTATATTTTATAAAGTTAAGTTGTATTTATTGTTTTCTTAATAAATGATATCTTTTATGTGAACAATTTTTTTGAAAGGGTCAATTTGCTCCAGTGATTATATTAATCAATTTGGTTGTTCATGTTTTGTGAGTTATATTATACTCATCACCGTTTCCCCAGTACAGTAAGGATTGTGACTTGATGAATGAAATTGATGACACTGTATGGGGTCAATTTTTTTGCACTTACACACCTTGGTTGAACAATTCGCAAATAATTGACTCTTTGGTGATAAAGTTGCTTTAAAAAGACACGTTAAAGCACATTTTTTTTATCATATGCACTCCATTTTTAAATGCTTATTTTCTTTATTTTGTTGATTTGAACACGTTACCACTCCTTAAACATTCTCCTTCATCAGTTACCTTGTTCAATCATAGCTTCTTCTATCTTGTATATGCATACCTTGTTCAAGCAAAATACAATTCAAGATAGGTATATAAATATTTAAATAATAATTTTCAAATACCATTAACTTTTATATTTGCTAAATATGTTTATTCAATCTATCACTTCTAACTTGAATCTCTCTAAAAAAAATATAATTAAATAAAGTATTTGTCATATAATTTCAGACTTCAACAATATTTCTAGATAAATTAAAATAAACATTAAAACTTTATTCTTTCCATACGTATCCAAAATATGTTGATACAATATTATTTTAAATTCTACAGTATACTCGATTTTTTTTAAATGTAATTTAAATGGACTAAATTTTGAAAGAAAAATAAAACATAGAGATAGAGGGAGGAGAAGAAGAGAAAAAGACTTCAACACAAATATCAAATAAATATTTAAGACTATTGATGTAAAGTATATTTAAATGTATCAGCTATCTGATTTTTGTCCTGCGATATTAATTATCGCATTTATTAAATAACAGAAACATAAATAGGAGTTAAATATTATATTTAGTAATTGAAACATATTTATTATATAAATTAACACTTTAATTTTTAGTTACTATATTTATAACACTACAACAAAAATCACATATCAGAAACCAATTTTAGAAATAAAAAATAATTAGTTTTTATAGTGATCGAATTAGAGAACATTTTGAAAACTAAAAAAAATTTTAGTTTCTAAATTAATTTTTATTATTGTTAAATGATTTTTAATTTAATATCTAATTAGCTACCGAGAATTTTGTTACCAAATTTAAAATCTAAATAATTGATAGTTAAAACCTTGATAACTAATTAATACAAATTTAGAAACTATTTAACATAATAGAAACTAATTTAGAAACCATTTTTTTTTAATCTCTAAAATGATCTCTAATTTGATCACTATAACAACTAATTAGTTTTTGTCTCTAAAATTAATTTCTATTTAATGATCAAATTTACCAAAGTTATATCAAATAATATATTTGTATATACAACTCAATGAGAAAATTGGAGTTTGTCTAATTGTACTTTCTTGATATTGTATGAATTCCATACTTGTTCGGTTAGGAACTAATCCATACCAAGAAACATTTATATAACTATATGTAAATAAAAACAAATCACCTTATATAATATTTTTTAAATAAAATACATTGTTAAGTCTATTATACAATTAAGTATTATATTTATAAAATATTTTTTTCTCCATAATGTTAAATATTATATTTTTCAAACATAAGACACAAATTATATATATATATATGCATATAATTACTAGTGACCTAATTTATATTTTTGAACATGATTTTAAATGAATTAATTTTAATTTTAATTAATGTATTTAAAATAATTATTTTAATTACTGTTTCATGAAGTTAAAATTAAATTGTAAACAATAATCTATATTCAATAAAATTGACTAAAATATTGATTTAACTTTTTTGTTTATATAAATAACCATAATTTTCTTTATATGAAATTAATTATTTCACTTGTTGAGTATTTTAATTTAACATATAATAACATTTAATAAAATCATGTAGTAAACAAAATAAATGGAATACAAATTTATTACATAACATTTCATTTGAATCTATGCATTTAAGAATTCTATTGCTGGATTAAAACTAATCAATACAAATTCAATGTGTGTGAGAAAGAATCCCTTAAAAATCACAATATTGTTAATACCAATAATCAATTTCCTTAACTTCATAATTAACATAAATAATGCTAAACTTAAACTTGATGAAAAAACTAATAAATTAAGTCTATTTTGACTTTTCTTTTCCACAACATCTATCTTGACAAGTGATTTATTTATCTTCTGTTCATTGATTTATTTAGAATCAGTTTGTGAAGTAAATTGGGTCAATGTAAAATTTATTTTGTAATTCTTGATGTGAGGAATAATGTTTGCAGCTAAAAAACTAAGTCGAAAGGTGTATTTAATTTATTTTATGATGAAAGAAAATAATTTGGTGTGAAAATCTGCAGTGTATTATAGTGTCTTTACACCTTAATAATAATAAGAATAAGCATAGCAGAGTTTGTTGTTTGGTGATAGTGAGAGAGAAGACCAGTTTTGCGCGCGTTTGATGAGGTGAAGCACTTCCTCTCCTTATATATCCAAACATCACTTCCATTCCATTTCTTAACAACCTTTTCCTCTGCTCCTTCTTCTTCGCTTTTTCCTAAGTTTCGCAGCAGCCACCCACCATAATAATAATAATAATAATAATAACCTATTCATACATACAAAGTTGACTTGTACTTTAGTTGTCCTTGTTCCCTCTTTTCTGCTTCTGCCACCTTATTCTGATCAAACTGCTTCACCCCTTTTGCGCCGTCGTTACTCTAACTCTGCCAACTCTCCTTTTCTTCACCCGTTAGAGGTTAGACTCTCACTACACCTTCAATCTTGGAGAGAGGTTTTCGTTTTGGTTAACTTTGTTTCTCACGTTACAAGTTCATCTATCTCTGTTTTTTTTTCTTACCATATTGATTGGTTGCATGTTTCTCATGTTTATGTTACATGTTTGAATTGTTATGAAAAAGTATGGATATGAGTTTCGGTTTTGTCTGAATTGATTGAATTTGACGAACCTCCAGGTTGCAGTCCGATGTGTTAGTGTTTTGATTGTTTTCACCTTTTTATCTTTTCATAATTTCATGTTTTCTCCTTAGTTTGGTATGTGCGTGTGTGTGTGTCCTAGTGGTGTTTGTATTTATGAATTTGGGGATGATTATAATTTATCAATAAGGGCCAGCTAGCTGCAAAAGGTATGAATGTTTGCTGATGAATTTTGATGATCAGTTTAATCCTTTCTGCTTAAAAGTTAATTTAGATGTCAAGAGGGATTTCAGTTTCTTAATCTCCGTTTCTTAATGTGCAACACAGGTTTTGGAACTATTTGTTGTTGATATTCGTCTACGCGGACTTCTTCTTCATTCAGTGGAAGACTGAAGAACAAGGTTAGAGAACCTATTCTGCTGTGGTTGGTTATTAAGGAAAGTAGAAAAGAATCCAAAATCTTATGTGAATATGAGATTGAGATTCGTGTTCAATTATGCTCTCTTTCCGTGATATAAACATCTTTTTCTTTATATTTTTAATCAAGGTTCCGCGAGACAGGGCATGGTGGGAGAGATTGATTAACACTCGAGTGGATTCAAAAACTAGAGAACAAGATTACCCTGATAAGCAGTAATGGGAAAGGACGTGATTTCTTCCGACCAGACCGCTATTCAAATTCAGGACAATAATCCAGGATGCATGTGGGGCATGCTTAAAATTCTTGATTACCATCGTTGGCGCGTAAAAAAGGTGTTTCCTCAAAAAAGGAGAAGACATGTCACATGTAAGCTATTTCACAGCAAATCTTGTTTCTCTCACCCATCATTGCTTAAATTTTGGTTCTTTTTCTATTTGTAAATGAAACATTGCATTTGGCTTGATATATAATATGGAACCCACTGTGATTGTATATTTGCCTTAAAAGGAATCATCAAAACGTGTACAAGATACAGAATAAGGGTATGTTACACATTACTCCCTCAGTAGTTATGCACTTTTTCTATTAATTCCTCTAAACCTTTCTCTTCTGTGTCACAAAACTCTCTCAAAAGTCCGGGTTGAAGTTAAACATATTATGGCTATAGTGGCAAAGAAAAAATAACATAACCTTAAGAACCAAAGTGAGAAAGTGTAAAAGGAATAATTTAGTCCATGTAATCAGAGTGGATACATAAAGTGAAGCCGAAACAAAATCTAATTTACTACTTAAATTGGGACACAAGGGACCTTCTGTGTACATCTGCTACTATATCCTTGGGAATATATCATTCATCCCGTCTTATTGTTATGATATGATCAACCGAAGGAAAGAATAGTTGAGTTCGAGTTCCCCTAAAAAAATAACATAACATCTGCAGATCCACAAAATGATTTTGTTTAAGGCAAAGCTCTAGAAATCCTGACTTTGAAGATAACCTGACATTATTCTCTCTTGAATAATCGTGACCATATTTTGCTTCTGTGAATGACTTTACATACTTAACTAGCTCTTTAACTATACTGCAGATAAGAGAAAATCCATTTTGTATGACCAACTTGAAGACCAACAAGATGGAGTTTCAGAAGCAGAACCCCTCCTAGTAAGTTGAAAACTTCATGCTCTTAGTTTAAGGTGGTGGCCACAAACAATTATAGATTGGTCTCCTATAAAATGGATATATCTGTATATAACATTGTAATTATGTCTTATATAAATATCAGGTCAGACAACATAGCGAAAAATTGCATGCAGCAGACAAAAGTTCTCCCAAATATCGCCAAAAGGAAGCACGAACTGGTAAAAAGTTTGACAAAGAAAACTCCAAAGGCAGCTGTAACAAGGCCTACTCGAGGAAAAACCAGGACAGTAGTGAGTATGCGCTTCATCTGGAAAAGGATGGAAAGACAACAGAAGCTTCCCTTGACCATAAGCCTACGGACAGTTCCTACAATTTTGAGAAACATTCTGATGTTTTTGAGTTTCTTAGGGTGGAGAAGGATTTATTACTTAAATTTCTACGGGACATGGACTTTAGTGGGAAAAAACTCCATCAACCTTCCCAAACCAAAGCAAGATTGACAAAATGTGGGTCATTTCCTTTAGCCTCAACTTCACAGATGAGGAACATTAGCTCTAGGTCCTTAAAACACAAGCAAAACGAAATTTATCCAAAGGGAGAAATTTTTTTTTCTGGTACCCAAGAATCAAACATGTCGGTGTCCAGTGTTAAGAAAGATGTTTCTTATGAGAAGCCACTAACTTTAGTGAGTGATCTTGGTGTGGATAGTGCCATGAAACAAAAAGCAATCATTTCTTCAAAGTCTTCTCAGGAATCAAATCACAGAGGGTGGAATCAATTGGTTCTTCATCAATTCAAAGCTATAAAACAGAAGATAAAACATGCTCTTGTGGAATTCAGAAAAAGTAGTTACCAAACTTCTGCTGAAGCTATCCACCACAGAGCTTCACCTGAAAATAGCATCATCAATAATGACGAAGAGATCTCACAAACTTTGGAAGATGGCGAGGTTCAAGAATTCAAAAGGAGCAAAAGCTCAAATGAAAATAAAGCTTCTGATTATGATTCCAACAAACATGATGCCCGGCTCATGCGGAGAACATCTTCTCTGAATGAATCATTGGATAGATATACTCAGTTGTTCGAGAAAAGCTTCAGCAAAGAAGCTAAGTGGCAAAGCTCAAAGTCTAAAAGCTTAAAATTGACACACGAGGATAGGATCCACAAGAGTGCTCATGTTCCCAAGTTTTCAAGAAGCAATTTCTCTATGCCTAATCTCGAGACTTTGGGCTTCATTGTACAAGAGGCACTTTTTCATACAAATGATATAGGGACCGAGGAAACTTATGATCGTGTTCATAGAAAATCAGTGAGTCTTCCTTTAAAGATGGACAAATCACTTGATAATTTTAAAGAGGCTGAAATTGTGGAAACAGATAAGATTTTGGAGAAAATTGATGAAGTTACCTATGACCAAAAGGAAGACATGGATGAGCCAGCAGTGGGGGATGGATGTTTTACCCAAGAAAAAGAGGAAATGAGTAATATGACTGCCTATCTGAGCAAGGAGGTGACGCCAACTCTTGAAACTAGCTGCGAGGACAACATAACCAGCCATGTAGAAGGTACCAAACTTATGTTAATATACATGGGACTAAGTACTTCTTTGAAATGTCATGTGAAATTATTTTTTATTCAAAGTAAAACAAAAATATTGGATGAAATATTGCAGTCACTTTTCCCCCTCTTAATGTTTGTGATATGAACTACAACAGAGGTAATTGACTAATTGCTGATTGTTTTTGGCCATTATCTTTTCAGGCACAGAATTGTATACCAGAGTCTCTACATTGGACGAATTGGAAACTGATTTATCAGACAAAGGAAGTGTATGGCCAGACTCTTCATCCAACAGAAATGCAAGTGTAGAGACAGCTGAAGATACAGATTACCCTTCCAATTTCAAATATGTGAAAAAAGTTCTTGAATTTTCGGGATTCTTGGGAAATGAGCACACTCAGATGCGATACACAATAGACCAGCCACTAAAGCCCTCCTTGTTCAAAGATTTGGATGAGAGTTTGAGCCATGAAATTGAACCCTCTGAAGAAGAGACGATGAACCCTTATGATCACCAACTCATTTTTAACTTAGTGAACGAGGTGCTGCTTGAAATTTATGGAAGGTCACCAACTTACTTCCCAAGGCCATTCTCCTTCAACCCCCGCCTCCATCCAATGCCTAAAGGGCGCTATCTTCTGAATGAAGTGTGGAGCAGTGTTAATTCATACATGACCTTGAGACCTGAGCTAGATCAGACATTAGATGATGTTGTGGGTCGTGATTTGGCAAAAGGAAGAGGGTGGATGATCCTTCAAGAGGAAGAGGAGTATGTAGGACTTGAACTAGAAGAGATGATAATGGATGATTTGTTAGATGAATTTATGTTCTCATGAAGTGTGCTTGATTAGTTACACCATGGTTTTGTTCAGGAAATTCTCCTAGCTGGTTTCACAGGAGTAGAAAGCAGTTTGGATTGTATTGATTGTAGAAGAGGAAGATGAAGATGACAAAAGGGACAGCCGCAAGCCTTTCATTAGCAATAATAGGCTGTGGAATATAGATTCCAGTGCATTTCAGCTCCATCCATGTCCATTTTTCCTGCGAATAAGATTCATATGTATATTAACTTATCAATAAGATTGTCTGGTATATGTCATGTAAATTCCTCGTGGATTTTGGTGAATGGCAGTGATTGATTTTCATGTAAATAACATATGAGTGACGTGTTTTTGCTTACACCTTGCAGAATTCATTTCCTTGCACTGGATTACTGTAGAAACACTACTATTTTCAAACAAAACTTATTCTCGGTCATTTTTGTCATCACTGCTCTCATATTTCATACAATTAGAAGAATGAGAATAATTCATTTTCATGCGAATGATTTCAAATTTACAAATTGGATAATGTGTATGTTCAGTAAAAAGTATTTTTTACATAATATTTAGATTTTAATTAGAACATTCAAATTTAAGTGTTTTTATCTAGATGAAAGACATATTTATAATTTTTCTAATTTATTCTGTGTAGGACTAGTAAATATTTCTTTAATTTTCATCTAAGATATAGGATAATTTTTTTTGAAAAAAAAGTTTTATTAAATAATGCTTAATAGGTAGTCGTAACCGATTATTTAGATAGGTAATATTCCCCTTTAATAACTCATATGTTAACTACTTATGCATATAGAAACAACAAGCAGTTTCACATAAAATAACATTAAATTATACTTAATTTTATAAATAATTTCTATCTTATCATCAAATACTATTTGAGAATATATTTTTTAACTTTATAAAAATACTAAATATAATAAAAAGATTATTGTGAGTAAACTCTCCATTCTATCACTCTCACCTCAACCAAAGGAAATAATGTTAAATTTTATATATTACCTTTTAGAATTTCTTTATGTGAGAGTATAATTAATTATGTTTTTGTATTTTAATAGATTTTTTTTTTGTCTTTAATAAAATATTAACTTGTTTTTTGGTCTTTAAAAAATATTAACTTTTTTTGGTATTTAATAAATTTTATATTTTATTTTTATCCGAAAATACTATCTAAATTATTTTATATTCAAAACGCTATCTAAACAAATTTAGAGAAAAATATATTTAAGGTAGAATATAATAATATTTCATTTTGCACATGTGAGTTTAGACTTGATAAAATTGTCTAAGGGCATTTTCTATTTAAGTAGTTACTAACGTGAGGTGTTTAAAAGTAAAAAAATTATTTTAACATAAATTTCACGCATACAAATTGTTTGAAATTGAAAAACATTATTTATATATATAAGTCATATTTATTAAAATAACAATTTTGTAGGTAATTTTGATTGGAGATGCTGTAAGATTATGTTGTTTTGCATTTTGAGTTCTTCTGTTGTTTTTCTTGATAACTTCACCCACATGCCCGTGCCTTTGTAAACTTCACGTAACTTACAAGTTCGAACGAGTAGTAGCACCAAATTGGTGTACCCTTGTGTGATTGTTTGGGGTTAGGATGATAAGCACACGCATGCGAAGTGTGAAAGGCTTATTCGCACCAAACTGGTTGGTTCAGTTAATACGTCGAACACCTTGTGGCACTTTTAGTTTGAGACTGTTCTGTGCTCAAGCCACACAAAACCAGGATTCCCTGTCTCGGAGAATCGAGAGACTCCCCAAAGGAGAATCCGTTGGCTCTGCTTTCCGCAGTTGGATGAGAGATGGCTTGCCCGTTCACGGCGGTGACGTCTTTCACTCCATTAACCGTCTCAGGAGGCTCAACATGAACAAACGTGCCCTTCAGGTCAGTTATATATGTAGTAACAGTCTGCTCCCTCAATAGTGAATGTGGCTATTTATGCTCGAGAAATCTTTGATTTTTTTTTAAATGTTGTAGAATGGAAAAGGTTTTGCTTGTCGATACTTGATAGAGTATAGATAATGAAGGTTTTACCGTTTTGTGTTGATTGATAGGTGATGGAATGGGTGATCAGGGAGAGACCCTACAGGCCTAGGGAACTGGATTACTCTTATCTTGTGGAGTTTACAGTTAAGCTTCATGGGATTTCACATGGTGAGCAGCTCTTCTCCCGAATTCCGGTTGAGTTTCAGAATGAGTTGCTCTTCAACAATCTAGTGATTGCATGCTTGGATAAGGGTGCCATAAGGCTTTCACTTGAGTACATGAAGAAAATGAGGGAATTGAGGTTTCCCATTTCGCACTTGGTTTTCAACCGTCTCATAATTCTTCATTCCTCGCCAGGCCTCAAGAAGATGATACCCAAGTTACTCACCCAAATGAAGGCTGATAAAGTTACCCCACATGTGTCTACCTACAATATTTTGATGAAAATAGAGGCCAGTGAACATAATCTTGAGAGTTTGTTGAAGGTCTTCTGTCGTATGAAAGAAGCACAGGTTGAACCAAATGAAATATCTTACTGCATTCTGGCTATTGCTCATGCAGTGGCCAGGTTATATGCTGCTACTGAAGCGTATGTGGAAGCTGTGGAGAAGTCTATTACAGGGAAGAACTGGTCAACATTGGATGTCCTACTTATGTTGTATGGGTATCTGGGGAACCAAAAGGAGCTTGAAAGGATTTGGACCATCATTAAAGAACTTCCCTCCGTTAGATCTAAAAGTTACATGATAGCCATGGAAGCATTTGGTAGAATTGGACTGTTAAACCGAGCTGAAGAAATTTGGTTAGAAATGAAATCAACCAAAGGATTGAAATCTGTAGAGCAATTCAATTCAATGATGTCTATATACTGCAAGCATGGATTTGTCGACAAAGCAGCTCCACTGTACAGAAATATGAAAGCAAGTGGGTGTAAACCAAATGCCATAACTTATCGGCAGCTTGCTCTGGGGTGCTTGAGATCTGGTATGCAAGAGCAAGCTTTAAAGACCTTGGACTTGGGTTTGCGTTTGACAATTAGTAAGAGGGTTAGAAATTCAACCCCTTGGTTGGAGACCACTCTTTCAATTGTTGAGATTTTTGCTGAAAAAGGTGATGTGGGAAATGTTGAGAGATTGTTTGAAGAATTTCATAAAGCAAAGTACTGTAGATATACTTTTGTATATAATACCTTGATTAAGGCTTATGTAAAAGCTAAGATTTATGATCCTAATCTTTTGAAAAGAATGATTCTTGGGGGAGCTAGACCTGATGCTGAAACCTACAGTCTTTTAAAAATTGCTGAACAGTTTCGAACTTGATTTTGGATGACAATTTTCAACAAGTTATCTGTATGTTGTTGTCTTTCTATCTACTAAATATGTATCAATTGCGGGACAAAGAGTCAATAAACTCAATAGATATTAAGAACATGTACCATTTCTCATTAAAGCTCTTTGTTTGCCTTTTACAACTGATGATGCTGAGAGTCTAATCTGTAGATTTGATAAATACTGAGATTGAATAGGCTCATTTATTATCCAAATCTATTAATCATACAATAGAGCATATTGCCTAGTCTTTTTCTTACTGCTCATGTTTCCATCATTTTACACCTTTGATTTGTTTGACATCTAACGATTTCTCCTTTTGTCTATTTTTTAAATGTTTACCTAGTTTAAGTTAACACTACAAAATCTTCATAGCTGCTGGCCTCTGCTTATGGTGCAGGCGAATCCTGAACTCTAGTCCCTCGTGCTCTAATTCCTTTATGACCTATTTCTGCTGATTGGTCCTTGCCTCCATCCTCTATTGCCCATGATACAGACCCTCTCAAGCTAGCACCTCCTCAACCAACCAGAACCTCCATCACAAGCTTTTCCGTCTACTTATTGATTGTTAATAGTGGCTTTCAAGAATAGAAAACTACAGTTGGGGTGAATTTAGCACAACTGTGGATGTTTCATTGGAGATAACATGATAATTTTTTTGGCATTGATTCATTCCAAATACAAAAAAAACTAATAATTATATAACATTGTGCATTCATCTGAATTAATTTAATTTTCGAAGTAGTTTGCCAAGTTATGTTTGATAGCTCCTAGGCCACGGGTCAAGGTGGGGACAAGGGGTAGCACAGCACATTAGAAAAGTTCTTAGCTTAATCTTACCGGCTCTACATCTCAGCAATATGGTGGGACTGTCTACCACAGACATCCCCTAGCATCCCTGAGTTACGGCAGCTGGTGGAGACAATGCAAATCGGGAACCAGCAAGCAAGTTCTTCTGCGAAGTCAGGCAGCTTGTAGACCACCTCTGTGAGCAAGCCAAGGAGGTGGCGAGTGAAGCTTCAATGGAAAGAACACCCACCCAGAGCTCTTGCAATTATCACTGGGCTAACACTAGCATTCGCTATCTCACCATCATCTAACAACTGGATTTTTTATATTGTATTAGTGGATGTAGGGATGTTTTGAGCCAACAAATATTTTTCATTTTTATTTATATATTTATTTATTTTCCTTTAAGGTGTTTTTAAGAGGATACATTTTTTTGCTGCATTGTATTCTTTTTTTCTTTTGCAAATCTATTATTATCTATTAAATCTGAAGCTCAAGCCATAATCCAAAGTATCAGAATTCTGAGTAGAGATGCAAACATCATATAGTTCAAGAACTAAAGGGGTGTTCCAAAGAAATAACTCATGATACTAATTGATATGAAAAGGACACTGAAAGATTACAAGATGCTTTTATTTATAGTAATGATATGTGCCTAATTAATCAACTAATTGCATGAGTAAATCTCAACCCTTGATAACTTCCAAATTATTGTGTACTGTTGATGACTGCGATAACCTATTTGATGCATAGCATGAAGTACTTTCATGAGTTTCATCAGAATTCTTTTGCCATTTTAGCATTTTGGCTTAGGTAGGTGATATATTTTGGTTGAAATAACCTCTTTCTTTCATTCAAATACTTTAAAAAAAAAAAAATCTCTCTCAATTCTCTTATTTCCTTTTTCCTCCATTCTATGTGATCATTTTCATTTCAACTCACATTTAAAAGTGATAGGTTGACTATCTTATATATATATCCTCTTAACCTTCAACTATAGTCAAATCATTAGTATACACATTCTGCGGGTGTACACTTCAGTTATAAAATATTTCCCAGTGAAATGCAGTGCATATTGCCTTCTGCATTTTATTTTTGTGACTTATGGTTTATGCTTTTAGGTTTGAGAAGTTGCCAGTATGGTGGATTTGAATTCAAGGTGCCAACAATCCACAAAAATTGCGTGTGAGAATTCTGTGTGTTATGAAGCTTCCTAAGTCTGGTAGGTATCTGGCATCTGCATCTCCATTTCTTGGCCTCGTAACCTGGTAGGGAAGGGATATACTTATCTGTCTGAGAAGGTCAGAAATTAGTTTTTGCTTCTTTATAATCTCATAGTATACAGCGTGGTTCTTATTGTGACAATCTGTACAACTCTATTTCTGCCATGTCAAAGTTCTTCTTTAAAAAATGTGCAATATATTCATGTTATAAAGTTGTGATATCCAATTAGGAAAATTATACTCTCTGTATTGCAAAATAAATAGTCTTTTAAGGTTATGACAGGCTGATTCAGAAATACTCAATACAAATTTAGAAAAAATACTCTCAATTTTTCAACTACACTCATCTTCTTTTCAATATTGATTACTCTTAATTATATTTAGGGATATTGTTGGCAAAAAATTACTATAATTCTAGAAAACAAAAGGCTAAAAAAAGACTATTATTTTGCAATGAAGAGAGTATTGAATAGGTGAGCTTAAGGAAAGTGATAGAATAATTTAACTATAGAGTTCACCGACAAGATTTTTGGGTCAGTTGTAGGGACATTTTGATCATGTTGAATTTGGAAAGAAAGGTTTGTTACAATTTCAGGTTCATGATTATAAATAAGCCCTGTTTTTGCACACTTAATATCATATAAATCTGCACAATGAATTAATGGAATGAAAATAGAAGCTAAGAATGGTCCACCATCTTTGTCAAAGGGACTGCTTGTAGAATAAGTGCCTTGTGTCCATTTAGCTGTTCCTGCGACTTGATATCAAAGCTGAATTCCAAGTACCCTAGGTTCTGGGCAATGCTTCAACTGTATGACAAAACATTTCCATAGTTTAAGTTATTTCTTAATTCCTGAAAAAGAACTAAAATGTCGGGAAATAACTGCAAATGGAAGTGACAAATACAGTCGCGGATTTCATTTATCCATTTGCTTCTTTTTTTTCAGGCATTGACCTTTTCCCTGTTTTTGTTATTTATTTTTTCTGAGAAGTTACTTTTCTTTTGTTATTTAACATCAGTTTATGCATTTCATTTTGTCGTTTATCAATTTGATTCAGCAAATGGAAGCAGACATGAGAATAATCCCTGATCTGCAAAGGATGAAAATAAGTTGATATAAAACAAAATATCCATAAGCTTTAGAGGATTGGCAATGCAGAAAACGCCTGCAAGTACTGGAGCAGAAATTGCAATGAGATGCAGATACCAACACGAACATCGGGTCTTTTCTGATGCGTTGAAGCCCCAGCTAACCACAGATAAGGCCACAACAAAAATTCATGAAGGCTGCCAGGTGCCATTCTTGAGATGTCCATTGGTTTCAACTTGCAAAGATGTATAAGATGGTGGAACTGCTTTGGATGCTGGTATAGAGCATTACTTGATTGTCGAGCTCAAACCATGAGTTCCTCTCTGCCTGATAGCTAAGGATTTCTCTAACATATCAATATTGTTTGTTCCTAAGAACAACACAAAGTACCCATAAAAAGGATCATTTTCAAAGGATGTAATTAGCTAGGACTAGTTAAATAAAGTGTTAGATAAAAAAAATTAAAAATATAGAAAATTATAACAGCAAACATAAACAATAATATTATCCATGAAAATTAAAAAACACAAATAATACTTGTAATAATTAACATGAATAATAAATATGAAGACTTTTCTCAAGCCACCTATATTTATGTGTATTATCTGGAGTTTCAAACTCTGTTTGTAACTGTGTTTGGGTGAAAGTTTGGCAGGTCAAACATTATATGCGTTCGGGTTTCATAAAAATACGCGTTACGGTAATTTAGACAGCTACCCAATCATGCATGAGAAAATCTCTCAATTTTCCTTCTTCCACGGCATTTTTTTGTCAAGTTTTGACGGAACTTAGTTCGACTTACGTATAAAAACTTGAGCTGAAAATTTGAAGTTCTATAACAACACTTGAGACTGAGGCGAGACTGTTGTGCTTTATGTTTCAATGCATGTTATAATTCATTTTGTAGCTGCTGATTACAGTTAGATTCCCATATAAACAATACATTTTTTACTGATTATCTTCAAAGGATAAATTGGAAACTGTAATACATTCAGAAAATTTTTCTTTTTTTATCTTAAATAGACCTCAATTTGATAGATTGATGTGCCTTCCTTTTCACAGTGGAAACTGAAGAACTTCGTACCAAAATTGTCTATAACTGCAACTGCTGTATTTAAGCATACACGAATTTGATTCACCGGTCAGCATAAAAGGGTTAAATTGACCGATATAAGATCAAAACATAGGTTTAAACTGAAAGCTAAGTAAATAAATAATACATCTTAGAAATAACTGCATCAATATCAAGACGGAACTGTTACAGATGACAAAAGAGACTGTGTGCTATCCTTTCCAAAAACATGCAAGAAAACTAGTAACACATCCATTTTCATTCATTCAGGTAAGGTAATTTATGAACTCTGCAGCAGTAGCAATTGCTGCCCCCGTAATGGCATCTATGGCAATCTTGTCTTTCTTGTTGTTACTGACTGCAGATACCAGGGCCCCAGTTACTGCCCCCCCAATCATGGCATTCTTCTGCAGTACATCCAATCCAAGTCAAAGAAGTGCTTCAGTAAGAAATTAAGTAAAAAATAAAATTGCAATTGAACAATGGAGCACATCTAAATCAAAAAGTTAAAATCCCTTTGACTTCCAATTTTCACAAATTCCTTTTTTAAATTATGTTTAATTCTGAACTAAGTCAACTTCGGGAAAAGCTAAAAAGCTAAAGTAAAAGAGGGAACTTTTATAAATAATTTATGGTGAAGGCTACAGTGTACCAGTATTATTTAGCATTAGATTATTTAAAACCTCAACACATATCCTACTTCTCCCATTAAATCGTGTCTTTCTACTTCTTCACCAGCCACTTCCCTTCCCAACAATTCTTCCGACCACCATTTGCTACTGCCAGAAGTGATTTCTAGGGGCAACAATTCTTCCCTCTTCTTCCATTAATTTATCCCTTGGAATTTATGTAATCTATACAAGAAACCGACAAAATGGAAACTTGAAAATATAGAATATATTGTGAGAGAAGGTTGAGAAGAGGTCAGGATGCGTAAGTGCATAGCGTGAAAGAGAAGTTGGTTGCAGAGTTGTGGGTGATGGATTTTCTAAAGAATAGGTTGGATGTGGGCTCAATGGGGGAAGAGGAAGAGGTCAGAAAAAGGGAGATGAAAAGTTTTCTGGTTGTGAGGAAAAGAGAGACAGGGATAGGGGAGAGATTCAGTGCGGGTGGTATAGGATGCAAACAAAAAGATCAGATGAATCTAATGACAGATATAATTGGTTCATCATAAACCATATAATGAGATTGTCCACGGTAGTGTTTGCCACAACTTATCTAAAAGTTAATTTTAACTTGCCAGAAGTTTTTACTGAGAAGCTTAGCTAAACATAATCTCTATATATTGTAAATTTCCAGCCACTCAAGCTGTACCGAAGTGGGTATTTTTCTAAATCTAATACAATACCCAGAGTTTAGTACTAGATTTATTGAGAGCCAAACATGCTGCTGCTTGCTATTGTTAATAAAAGTCGGAATTTTGTTATCAAATTGCATGCCATCATGCTGAAGGCAACCGCAGGAAAAAAAGTGTACTTCCGAGCATGGGGTCTAAAATCTTAACAAGTCTATTTAAACGGTGAAATTGGACTAATGTACAAAATATGGGAAGTCGAACAAATAGTGTGGAGAGAGTTACCCAGTCTCTAGTGCCACGGATTCTCTCTACCCCATATTCGGCTCCAACATAAAGGCCAGCTACAGTTCCTGTAAGCATAAAAAAAAGTGCATCAAATGGAACTATTGCTTTTCCAAAAATGAATGTACCCAATTACATAGACCTTGCAACCCAAGTCTTACCCCAATATACACCCTCTTTACACATCTTCTTCAACTGCAACAAAACAACCGACAACTCGTGAGCAGGGAAAAATGTCTATTGAATAGATTTCCCAGGTACCTTTGGGAGGTTACCCCAGTTATCATTTTCCGCAAGGACTACTCATCCAACACTATATTTTGAAAGAAGATGCACAAGATTGATAGCACGATTGAAAGTTTTGGGAGAATCCAATTGTCGGTTATGTTAAAAAGTGACAACAATATACTAATCTACACAGTGAAATTGGACTGAATGTCTACACATGTGAAAACATCAATTTCACAAAAGAACTAATAGCGAATCACAACGTTAAATCGTGAACTTACCGTTTTCTCAAAATCATGACTTGAGATATTCCCTGGAACAGACATGTTGAGTTAGTCTCACAAAGGCCTTCACAGACGAGAATAACAATAATAATTCAAAAGTAAAGAAGTAGGAACTCTGAGGCGATACATCGGAAGAAGCAAAGTAAAATACGAAATTGCCATGGGTGTATAACCATAACCCAAATTCAACAAGGAAAAAACTAAAACCGTGATTATAGATAGAAAAAAAAGTTACATACTCTTTTGGATTTATGAAATGCTTACTTACTCTTTTGGATAATATGATAGGTATCTTCAACCCCTGAGCGTGTGGCTGCGATCTGGAATACAAAATAAATAAATAAATAAATAGTGAATTAATTAATTAGGTAAGAAAAGAAAGAGAAAAGGAAGAGAAAATTACGGTTCCGATCCTGAGGAAAGCATCAACAGTGAGATTGAGAAATGGATTGCCCATGTCAATGGCTACATCAACCCTAGGAGACCCTGAAACCTTCACCCATGCCATCTTTCACTCTCTAACTCTTCTCTCAGATTTTTTTGGTTTGGAGTTCATTCAATTCACAAACATAGACAGAAACACAGATAGAGTGCAGATTCAACTGTCACTTCATTGCCTCCTACTCAAATATCCTTTCATTTCAAACCTTTTTTTCTTTTCAAGTTTTTCATTGAATGGATGGAAGAAAAGTGGCACAGAAAAATAGATTCTGATTAAGATCACGCTAAAAAGTATCTGTTCATCTTGAACCTTATCTATGCAGTTAAAATTTATTATTGATTTCTCAATTTGAATATTTCACCTGCTTTTTGTTCATAAAATAATTATCACAGTTTCTAGTCTGTTTTAAATAAATTATTTTAAACATTAATAATATTAATGATTTATATCTTTTAACTTTACATTTATATCTTCATGATTTACTTCATGATGCATTGAGTACATTACTTTATTGTAGTAAATCTTCAATATCTTGAATAAATAATGTATATATTAAAACCAACCAAAAATTGAAAAGGAACCTCCCAAAATATTAAAGTCCAGAAGAATCCAATAGTAAAAGTATTATAACAACAAAGAAGTAACCTGCATTGCAAAACTAAAATTGTTTTGTGGGTGTTTCATGTTTTGAATTTTACTTTAGTGACTCAGAAGAAGACATGTGTCAAATTTATGTTATTTAGTCGTAGCATGAATAGATATTTCATTTCAAGCTCATGTTTTTCTTCTGAAGTTTGTGAGATCAACTTCAAATCCCATGATCAAGTGGTTGGGTTTCCTTGCCAGCACCTAGGAACAACCTAGAGCATTCAAAAACTTTCAGTCTCCCCTGTATAGGTTGATTAAGTGTATATACCCAAGTGATAACTTTCAGAAACTAATTAAGAATTAAGTGCTATGAAGAACAACCATGATTTACTAGTGTTTTTTAATATTGAAAAAACAATCAAATATCTTGAACAGTAGTTTATGGAGATTGGATAAGTAGCAAAAACTTCAAAAAGAGAAAAAGAATGGAGGAATGTTGTTGTGGGAGTCAGGGATCAAGTAGGCCGCTGTAACTTAAGTCCCACATTAATTATGACTATTGATGAGAATGACATAAATTGTTATAAAACAACTTAAAAGACAATTGAGTAGACATCTTTGCGCTTGGGGCAATGACGTAGCTAGTGAGGTTCTAACCGAGGCACGTCTATTGCTGGTTGAAAACTATTTCCAAACCCCCTCTTGGGCCTAAGTAATTTAGGCCTATGAGAATTTCTGGAAGGGCTCACTTGTGAGTGAAGCCCTATAATTATTTGATAAGAAGGTTTATTAATTTAAAGAAACAGGCCTTTGAGATTTTCTGAAAGGGCTTCCTTTTGGGCGAAGCCCTATAATTATTAGATAAGAGGGTTTATTAATTTATTTATTTGTAGCGTTTGTTTAAATAATTTTGGAACTACACATTATATAATGTTAAAGTCAGAGGTTTAACTCCTCATAATATTAAATTTTAGAAGTTAGGTAATAATGTCTTTTGGTAATAGAGTTTCGTACATATAGTAGTTATTGTACTTTGTAATCTTCTACTATAAAATATATTTGTGAGAAAAAAGTTAAAATTACATTGTAACTATCATGCAAAAAAAAAATATATATATATATATAACATGTTTTTGTATTTGTTAATGTTTCATTATAAAATATTTAATAATATTTTTATAAAAAATGTTTTGTAAAAATATAACATGTTTTTGTATTTGTTAATGTTTCATTATAAAATATTTAATAGTATTTTTATAAAAAATGTTGTAACTTTATAATAATGAAAAGTGAAAAATTAATCCAAACTCTAACAGAATATTTGATTTACTTCAGTTTATATTAAATGAAAATTAAATCACATTAAATGAGTCCAAATTAATTTATAAAATGACTTAAGTTTAGATTTCTGACCAAAGTCCACATCGAGTGTGGTATTGTATGAACAAATGTGTGATCATAATATAATATCAAATTATATGTGGTTAGCTTTCATGGAGCCATATGATAAACACAGAGCGCATTATTCTTTCGCCTTTTACTAAAGAATACCGTGTGTCTGTCATTTTAAGTGGCATACATCTATTTTTGAATGAGTTCCTCTTGAAGGACTCTGCATTTATATTTAAATTTTTCCTTTCTTTCGAAGCACTAAATCACGATCTACAAAATAATATTATAATAAAAAAAATATTATAATATAAGTAACATATTTTAAATAATATTTAAATATTTTATATTATAATAAAAAGAGTATCTAAATAAAAAATTCCGTTATTAGAGTTATAAGTTTCTTAGAAGTTATTTTTTTTTCCTTCTTTATAAGATTTTAATTTTTTTTTATTAATTTGACTATTGGATTTCTGATAAAATAATTATACTTTTGCTTTTTTCATGTTTGTTTTTGTCTATGTACTTTTTTAAATTTAGGGTCAGTACTCTGCGATGTAGATTTTTAAGGTTTTGGTAGATTTAGAATTCTTAATGAACTTTTGTTCAAATTCAAGTTCAAATTCAAGTAGATTTGGAATTCTTAATCAGCATTTACTCTTGTTCAAATTCAAGTAGATTTGGAATTCTTAATCAGCATTTACTCAAATTCAAGTAAGCGAAATTAGTCTTATTCTTTTCAATAGAATCCCAAGTTAGAAGATGTGGGAGTGACGTAGTCACCAATTCCAAATTTTGTTTGCAAGATTGATTGTTTATGAGTAATGCATAATATTGCTTGAAATAAAATAAGAATATGTTGATTTTGATATGGATGATTCATGGTAGATGTTTTTGTTTGAATCTAAAAAATTGGTTGATTTGTGTAGTTGATATAGTGTAAGTTACTTTTGAAGTAAAATGAGTTATTGAAATTGTTTTTATTTGAACATGAATGATAAAATTAGACATTATTATGCAGATTTCTCTACATATTTTGTTCAAGCAACTAAGTCTGAACTTTGAAAGAACTAATCAGAATAACTCAAATGGATTTACCCTGTCATATGAGATGATGAGATATTGAGATGATTATGCACAGAGCTGTGTGAATTCACAGTGAGTAGTATGACAGGAGCAGGTCTGGATGCTAATTTCAATACACGAGTCTTCCGGAAGTAGAGTCAAGTGTCTGAGTATATGAGTTAGTAGAAATCTGACAAGAGTAATGTGAATGATGAATGTGATAGGTATTTGATGAATTTGTGAAAATGTGTTAGAATTGATGGTTTTATGTTGATATTTAAAGTTTTATATTTGAACTTTTTAAAATAGTTAGCTTACCTTGTGTTTTATTTTGTGTTTGTTTTCTTTAATCTGTGATGATCGTGTTAGTTTACACGGGAGCAGATAAGAATGCAGGTGATAGAGCTCCTCAGTGAGCAATCAGATGATGAGATATTTTTATTTTGAATGTTTTGTTTCTAATACTTTGTGTATATATTAAAATTCCTATGAAGAGAGATATTTTGAGATACAATAAAAGATATTTATATATGTTTATATGTTAATTAGATATTAAATGCATAATATATTATCAAATATGAATAAAGTTAAGAATGTTACAAATTCTCCATCTATAGTTAAATTTTTGTTTTATTTCATCTTCGAGAAATTTGGATTTAGGTATGTTTAATGAGGAGGTTTTAGTGCATGTAAATTTCGGGTCATATTTTTTTACAAAAATTGACCGTTTGCTGCTTGAATTGTTAGTAGAAATATGTTATTATTCTAACCACACTATGTTTTCAATTAAATGTTTGTTAATGACAAAACCTACTGCATTTTTATATGTCCAATAATTGTTAAGCATAAGATGATATTTTGATATATTAGTGGTTTAATTTTATTTTTTATTTTTAATTTGAGTGAATGCATGTGTGGATAATTAAATATTTATTTTTTAATTATAAATTTTTTTCCTTTGAATATTTTTATTTTTTATCTTTTTGCAATGTTCTTATAAATAACATTGTCGCGAAAAATTTACGTAATAGGGATAATTTGAGTAAGTTATTATAAAAATTGATAAAAAAAAGTTATTTCGAATATAAGTAAGTGTAAGTGTCATGTTGACAAGATTTCTTCCTACTGAAATCGAATTAAACTAAAACAATTTTACTTCAAAAGATGAACATGTGAAAGAAACACAATTTTAGTTACATATTAAAATTACGTGAAGTTTAAATGATTTTAATTAATATTTAGGATTTAGGAATTAAAGTAATAAGATTTACATGACTTTAACATCTAAGAATTAAACAAGTTGCTAAGAATATTATAAGTATTATAAAGACGCATTGAAGTTCCGAGGACCCATCTAAGTTTGAGCACAGGAAGCACTGTAACATCTGAGATCAAAAGGCCTGCTAGGGACTCCATAGTAGCTCTCAATCTGCATCATTTGGCCATTTGGGTAAGACCTTGATCTTTGAATCTCCTCCATGGGAACTTGGGAAAGAAGGACCAAGAACAACAATCTTTCTGTGTCAGGTATGCTCTCACACAAAATTTAGAAAATCATATTTTCATTTTAACATTAACAACATTTGAGGTACATACGATGATCAATATATATATTTTTACCTTAGTAGACAATCATTAAGTATTCACTTATTATATTTTATCAAACACATATATGAGACTACATTGTGATTATCATATTCTTTGGTAGGATTAAGAGGCATATCCCTATTCAAGAATGGAACCATCACCAAAATCAAAGTTGGTTTTGCCAAAAAGCCATCATGAGGATGAGAAATAAGGATAGCATTCACATTATAAAGAACAAGGGGTATAGTAATACATGAGACACTCATGGAAATCCAAAAACTTTGAAATAAATAAAAAAAAATATCAAACGTGAAAAGAGAATGTTATCATGAAGAAATAACCACTGATACCATATTGAAACTTGAAATGATGAATTATTTCATTCATCGAATCCAGTAGTTACACAGCTTTTATATATATATATATATATATATATATATATATATATATATATATATATATATATATATATATATATATATATATATATATATATATATATATAAATATAAATATCTAGGTGCCATTAAATAATCTAATCACATCTTGAAGTTAAGCTAACCAACTAAGATAATTATTAAGATCTACAGTAAATTGGGTGTGGATTTGGTGTCTGACTTGGTGGGTTGTCCTTACCTCATGCGCTATGGCATGATCAGTTCTCCGTAGTTCCTCCATCAAGTCGTATTGTTTGATGGGATTAACTCGTTATTTAGCAGTTGAAGGCTTTGTCTAAAAATGAAGATGTCCAATTACATTAGCATGTTCTAAATATTGGATGGTAGAAGTATTTTTGCTATGTTTCATACATTACCTGAACAAAAACATCTCAAACAGCATCCTCAACCTCAAAATGTTTAGTAGTTTCATTCCACCCAGTCCACTAAATATGTCGTGGACCTTGTGTCATCTGTCCTTCAAGTTCTTTTTCCTATTTTTAACATTGTTTTTAGAAATGTCCACCAACTCAGATTGATTGAGAGTGTCAAAACAATGTTACTATAAGCTTAGGTCGTCCAACTTTTGTCAATCATGTTCCCTAATAGTGCCTCGTCCACCATAATTGTTGGAAGTCATAGATCTATCTTTGCGATCCATTTGGTGAACTCATAGATGTCTGGGGATGAGTCAAGAAAACACTCTTGGCTCGATTCATGTTAAAACTCATTGCAAACCCAACTCATTGTATTTGTTTTCTTCTCAAACGAGTAAGGAGCTTGGTTCCACTAACTATAATAGGAAATCATTTTTTTATCACACCAAATGTTCTTTCAATTATATTTATAAGTGAGGATGGACCTCTTCAAGAGTACTATTTCATATGGTATCTGATGTCGGGATATGGTGTTATGACTTGTGGTTTTAACATAAAGTCAACATTCCCAAGGTATTATTTTCATACAATGATTGTATTTACACCAATTAGTCGTAAGTACTATGTCCCTGATGACAATTTTTACACCAAAAATTTTTAAATTAACCTTCAAGTATGACTGATGGATACCTTCGAATAAATGCATCCTTCAATAATCTTGAATCAGATGTTGTTCCTTTCCACCCGACTAGAATATATGCGAATTTCATGTCAAAATCACAAGCTTTGAATATATTTTGATTGGCCAATCTTTTCTTCCGCTAAAATGAAGAGCATCCGAGCATGGCACCTTCACACGTACATGAGAACCATCAATGGAATCGGAACAATCCTAAAGGGTAACAAAATCATAATGTCAATAACAACAAACTTAGTCGTCATGTATGACAATTAAGGTTTTACTTTCTCACGCTGTTACCTTAAAGTACGGGTAAAATTGCTTATTGTTTAAGATCTAAGGTTGCACCTCGGTCCCAAATGGTTGATTTGAGAATTATCCTTCCATCATTAAAATTGCATTCAACACATTGTGATAGTGACCAGACATTGTTATGAAAGAAAAAGGAAGCACTTCGATTCTTTACATTATATTCAATGATGTGGAGAAATTTAACTACTTGATCCTCCACTTTTAATCGAAATACATCCTTTATGACCCCAATTGCTCTTATTCTCTAACATAAATTAATGAATGCTTGCGGTCCCATACGAATAATGTTGTTATTTTTCAGTGTACATCAAGTATGACATCAACTCCTGCCCACGATGTTTTTTTCGTGGTACAAATTTCATCATAGTGTTATTGGTATGACTTAACAGATGCAATATATTCAATCCATAAGCAATAATGCAAAGGATTGTCAATGTTGCTACTTCTATTTGCAATTGTATTTGTTGTTGTAAGTGTGAAACTATATTCTAGTCCACACCAACAAGATCATTAACCATGTCATTCATGTTATCTATATCTTGATCGTAGAAATATGCAGACTAATGTATATTGTTATCCATGTTAGAAATGTCTTTCACATATACAATTATAAAGTTTAATTTACTATTAAAACATCCATCAATTCAATATTTTCTTACAAGACTTCTTTAATCTTATTTTATGTTAATTTTTTACAAAATTTTAAAGTTACGCTTATGTATGGTTTCATGTTAGCTTTAGTTTTATTGTTAGAATATATGGTTACGGTTTATGAATATTATTAGTGTTTAAGGATAGGGTTTAGGAGTAGGGTTAAGATTATGGTTATGGTTAAGATTATGGTTATGGTTTGAGATTAAGTTTATGGTTAGGATTTATGGCTAATGTGTATAGAGTTAGGATTAATATTATGATCTCTGATTAGGGTTAGGGTTATAGTTTATGATTAAGGTTTTGGGTAAGAGTTATAGTTTATGGTTAAGGTTTTGGGTTATGTTAGGGGCACGGGTAGTGTTTAAAGTTTTGGATTAGGATATGTATTAGTGTTAAGATCAATGTTTATGAGTAGGATTAATGTTGTGGTTTCTGTTATAGTTTTATATTATGGTTAGGGTTAAGGGTTATGGCTAGGAGTAGGGAATATAGTGAAGCTTTATGCTTAAGGATAATGTTGTTGGATTGTAGTTAGGGTTAGGGATAGAGTTTAAGATTATGATTAGAGTTAGATTAAAGATTATAATTAGGGTGGGGCTTTACAATTTAGGGATTTAATTTTAAGTAAAACATTAAAATTATTAAAAAAAATATTAAGCACAAAATCAGTCATATATTAAAAACATTTAAACAAATTAGTAACCACACTCCACAAACACATTATTCAAAAACATATTTTAAACCAAAAAACAATTATTTTCAATCTAGAACATTGTTTTTTTTTACATTAAATCCTATATAACTCAAAATACTATTTCTTTTTTGTTCTACTTAAACGTTTTATTCCAAATGTGTATACTGCTTTATTTTTTTTCTCAAAAAAACCTGTCAAATAAAACTCATGTATAAATTTAAAATAAAAATGATTATTTGCAATGTTAACAAACCCATAATAGCAAATATCCATCACCATACAAACCATCACAACACAAATTCAAATTAACAATAATTAATTATCTTTTACACATTAATTCACTATTCATCCATTAAATAAGTGTCTTAACCACCTACTTACAAATATAATAATAAATTATAAACCAAGTTAAACTTGTTTCAAAAGTATCACACACTATAAAATATTGATATTAGTCTTTTCAAAAAAAAAAAACTCACATAAAAATTAAAAAGATACATTAAATAATAATTAAAATAAGTTTAATATCTCTTTTAATTTTTGTGTGAGTTTTTGGGAAACCAACATCAATATTTTATGTAAAGACATCACACCAAGATTATAACATGTTACTACTAACAACATAAGAACAACAAATCACGAACACCACGTCAACTATATCACCATAACGAGTTTCTTCAACAAACAACACCACATATAAGACAATAATCAAATTGATTGAAACACGTCTTACACTATCAAATTAATTCCATAAATAGTCATGCAAAGAGATAAAATATACATCCTAAAATTATGAAAATATAACTGAAAACCAAAATTAAAAGACATAAAAATTATATGGTGGAATAATCGATTATCCTTCAAACCCAAACCATATAATCGATTATCACCTCTTGCAATCTCCAAATCCGTTTGTTTCAAGCATGTACTTAACTATGTCTTGGCCAAAACAAAAGACACTTGTCTTCGAATTTGGGTGAGTGGCACAATTTACTTTCTGAAACATTTTCCATTGTGAAGGTAACGTCACTCTCTTAGTAATTGAATTGAATTTATAAGAGCCACATAAAATAAAAGTAGTTACAACGACCACAAATGCTTGGGACCTTCACCACAACCCTGTGGGTTACAGCCAACTCTTAAATGCTTATCTCTCACCTTGCGTTCCTCACCACAACAATATAAATTCTCCCTAACTTTTTCTTTTACACTTTTTCTTAACTTCAACCCAACTTAATGCTCATTAAACTTCATTTTTTAAGACATGCATAGTATTTTTTTTCATTAACATTATATATAACTTTTATGTTCTCCACTATTAATATTGATCGGTGATTTTGATATTTAGACAAGCAGATCATAAAGAAGGTGAAATAACTCCAAATTAATTCATTTAATAAAAGATGAATGCGACGCTTCTGAAATAAATAAAAAAAAAGACGAATAAAAATACGTAATCGTACGTATTTTTATTTCAGTGATGGCCAATCATATATATTTTAAACTATAGTGTCCATTATTTACGTTGACTTGTGAACATTTTTTTTTTCCTGAAAGCTCTGGTTTTGACATTTAATAGCCCTTTTTTACCTGTTATAATAACATAGTATACTTTAAATAGATAGTTCATTTGAATTAGTCAAAGTACATAAAAATTATTCGGATACTACATAAGCATAATGTTTAAAAATCTAAATCCTTTTTTGCATATATATTTTTTATAATCCCTTTTCTTTAAAAAAAAAAATCCTTTTATCTGATGGGAGCATAAAACTGGTGTTTCATTTATGCTGATTACCGTAAGCATTAATATATCTCAGAAAATGTAACAATTTTACCGGCAGAGATTGATTTATGTCATATTAAATATTAGATTAAAAATTCCGACCATATAAATTAAATTAAATATTAAATATTTTTTAATAAAACTTAATACACATAAAGATTTATATTTTATATACCCAATTCATAAAAGTAATAATAATTTAATTTGATATTAAAAAAACCGGACTCATTATTTGTGCAATTTGTAAGAACTAGAGTCATGTCTGAAATTTTGACTGCTACTAAGAATTAATTGAAACCTAAGATTTTGGTGAGTGTTAGATTCAATTTACTTAAACTTTTTAATTAAAAGAATTAGTGTTTAAAAATAATTTATTAAAAAAAAAAAGATGAAAGGCAAGGAAAATGCCCTAAAGCATATTCCGTTTGTCCGCATTATAAAGTGATAAGGGTGTGTGGACAGTTACTTTGTGGTGTGCATCGTAGAACAAGGGTTTCACTCTGTTGCTTCACTTTCTCGTAGAAATCGAAATCAAACCAAACGAAATATGGGCAGAAAATTCTTCGTCGGTGGAAACTGGAAATGCGTATGTTTCAATCGCCTCTTCACTTTCTTCATCATTTACCTTTTTTTTATTTTTGCATGTGTGATTTTGTTTTGATCTTGACAAACGAAATCTTGGTAGTTCTACACGATCAACTTCGAAAGTTGGTCTAATTCGGAAAGGCTGGGCTCTGAAATTACGAGATCGGAAGGTTTTGATTTTTGTCTGTGAATCATTTCGTGGGTGTTATTCTTTTTTTTTTTTTTTCCGATCTAGCCAGTATATAGTAGTGGTGACACTCTTCGCACTAAGATCCTTACTCTCTTTGGGGATTTGTAAAAGAAACATGCACTTTAACATTATGTGATGATCTTAAAAGTATTTGTGTGTGTGAATGCTTTATTTGTAATCTGATGATGGCATTTCTAATTGCCTGGTATACTCTTTTTATTTTTCATGGATCTTTCTTGGCAATGCCGTGGGAAAAACTAATTATTGAATCGACGTTTTTTGAAATCTTTAGTGATTAATCGGCGTAACTGATGCTTTGGATTGATTTTGTTGCAGAATGGAACCACTGAGGAGGTGAAGAAGATTGTTACTACTCTGAATGAAGCTAAAGTCCCTGGAGAAGATGTTGTGGGTGAGTCTTAGCTAACTTCTTATGGGATTGTCTCTTTTTCTGCCGAACATTTCATACTTAACACACTCTTGTCAATGATCTATCTGGCTTAAGTTAATTTCACTTTTAATATGGACCATTTTTTTTATTAAGGATTATTATAATCACAAAACTACTTACTTCTCCAAAGGTTTTGATTCTGTCTCTTTTAATTCAGAACCACTTTTTTATGTAGCGATGAAGCGGGTTGTTATAACGAGACCTAAATTGTTTATTTAGATGTTGTTTTGCATCATAATTTTTTTTACCAAAGATATCAAGCTCCTGGCTCCCTTGAACCTATTACAATTCTTCTCTGGCTTCATATATCCATTGTTGGTATCTCCAATTATTTCTTTTGCATATAACATCATCCAATTTTTATTGCGTGATGATGATATTTTGACATGTGCTAATAAATGTGTTTATCTTTTACAGAAGTTGTTGTGAGTCCACCTTTTGTGTTCATTCCTACTGTAAAAGCTATACTGCGCCCTGATTTCCATGTCGCGGCACAGAACTGTTGGGTTCGCAAAGGTGGTGCTTATACTGGAGAAGTTAGGTATGTTACCTCTTTTTTCTTCAATATTTTTCATTTGGTCATGTGCTCTGCGTTTAGTTATTTTAGGCTAATGGCTTAGTTATCTTCATTTGCTTCAGTTGAACCATGAAATAGAACTGTCTACTCCTCCCCCTTGTGTTAGTGATTTATAAACAGTGAGGCACGCATTCCCAAATCTTTTACCCATCTTTTAATGGTTGTACATTTTGTATTTTGCATTAACAGTGCTGAAATGCTTGTTAATTTGGGAGTTCCTTGGGTTATTCTTGGTCACTCTGAACGGAGGCAGATCTTACAAGAAACAAATGAGGTACAAAGCGTTCAGTTGTCTCTGGTTTACATTCTTTTTATCACAAATTATTTTTGAAGTTTAATGGCATACATTATAACATTACTACGTGCTTGACTGTCTATCAGTTTGTGGGAGATAAAGTTGCATATGCACTTTCACAAGGTCTGAAAGTTATTGCTTGCATTGGAGAGACTCTTGAACAGCGTGAAGCTGGTACAACAACAGCTGTTGTTGCTGAGCAAACAAAAGCAATTGCAGGTACCGTTTTTCCTCCACATATACAGTTTTAATTTTCCGCATACTCATTAAGTTGTTTTTTATTTCTTGTTACTGAACTGTTCTAGTTGCTTTAACATATTATCATTATTCATCACTTACTATTGTTAGGAATCTATATTTTAGTTTACCTTAATTTTATTTGCAGCTAAAATATCAAACTGGGACAATGTTGTTTTGGCCTACGAGCCAGTTTGGGCCATCGGAACAGGAAAGGTTGCAACTCCTGCTCAGGCTCAAGAGGTATGCTAGCCTATGTTTTGTTAATACCATTGTTTTAGTGAAAACTTGCTTGTCGCCATACTGATTATTTGTTTTATAAATTTTATTATTCTTTAATATTCTAGATTGTGTGACTTTACCTGATATCTTTTTGTTCTTTGATCTTTTGCCAATTTAGACATGTGGTACCTCATCATTTTTTCCATCTAATTGCCCCCTATCTTGTTAATATTGACTTGTAGATTGTGTTCTGTTGATGATGTCTGTTGGGTGTTTGGCCTTAGGTTCATGCTGCTTTGAGGAAATGGGTTCATGATAATGTGAGTGCTGAAGTTGCTGCGTCTGTAAGAATTATCTATGGAGGTAATCTTGCATGCATTTTACCCCCCTCTATTGGATAATATGTAGTTTACTTGTAGTTGCATGTCAAAAAAATAAAGTGAGTTTCTGATCTGATGAACATTATTCATTAACTACAGGTTCTGTAAATGGAGGAAACTGCAAAGAATTGGCCGGACAGGCCGATGTTGATGGATTTTTGGTTGGTGGTGCTTCCCTAAAGGTAATTCCTTTTACCCATTGTTTTGGTTGTGATTGGTTTCTTTGCATTTAAGCAACTAACTTTTGTATTTGTCCGTAATTAGGCGGAGTTCGTGGACATCATAAACTCTGCCACCGTGAAGAAGAATTGAAATTAGTTAGGAACTGATATGCTGCCTTTCAAGCTGCTTCGGAAATCACTGTTTGAGTTTTGGTTCTGTGCTTTGTGGCAATTGCTTTGAACTTTGTTTAGTACTGCCGAATAAACACGCTTTCTGTGATCTCATCCACAGGCGATCGATCCATTGGATTTTGGTTAAATTTCTTAATGCAAATAGTGTTACTGCCATAACATTTGGTGGGTAAATAATGTTGAACACTAGTTAACTGTAGTCAATTTGGTTACAAATAAAGATGCACGTGTCACCGTAGTTAAGGAAACAGGACTTGCTGTCCATTCCAATTGACCCAGTGAATTTGGATGAACAAATTAACAGGTTAGAACTGGTATAAAAATGGTAGAACCAGTAAGAACTCAGATTTCTAGTTTGCATCATCATTCTCGTTCTGGACCTCATCTACCTTGTTTCTCTGACGATCTCTGCTGTTATATGTTCGTCTCCGTTAAATGTCATTGGTAATCTGTGTCGAATGCTGGGGTTTGTGCGTATGACTTCACTTTGTGAAATGAGAGATTAAGTAGAATGAAATGATATAAAATGGAATGAAATTAGCATGCAGTATGTTTTTTTATCTGAATATTCTTAAACTGAGCAAGTAAAGAGGATTTATTTCTTAGACCAAATCTTTCTCAGACACACTTACACGAGTATTTTAACTTTAATTCTGCAAAATGTTTTTGTTAAGAGAGATCATATTGATTTTGTAGACTTAATGTAATTTTCAGTACTTATAAATTTTCATTTTACACTTATAATTGTGTTAAGAGTTGTTTTTCTCGTTTTTATACCATGTGATTTTGGGGAACTCCTAATTTTTTAATGAAAACAGCGAGTCTGAATAAAAAAAAGGGTGCTTCTAATTTTGTTTGTTGGTGTTCGGTTGTTGGTTAACCCAAATTGTGAGGGAAAGGATTATTGCAATCCTTAAATTTTTTGACAGATTATTTCCTTTATCATCAAATACAGTCTTTTAAATATTAAATGATATTTAATAATTAAAAAATATGAGTTAGTGACATTTTTTAGCCGATGAGATTTTTTTTTTGTTCAACTTAATAAATAAATTTATCTAATATTGAGAATAAAAATTCTTATATGACATTAACCGATATTATTTTCAATTACTATTAGTCATAAAATTATTTGAGTACAGGTCAGTTAGAGTTGTTTCAACGTGTTAATTGAAATTATTTTTTAGGTGAAAAATTGTTCTTGGTCGACACAGTCTAAAACTAATATTAGAAGTTTGGTTAATAATATTAGTCTGCATTAAAATAAATTCTAACTACATTCTTACAAAAATAACACTAGTGAAATTTATTGAAAAACAATATCAGCAAACATAAGAAAAAATTATCCAGAAAAATATCAATAAAAAACATGTTGGCTTATATATGTTCAAAAACAACTTTATTATTTGTTGAAGAAATATTGACTAATGTCATTTTAAAAATAATTTTTGCATATATTGAAAAAAATCTTGAAATATAACTTCTATAAACATTAATTAAAAAACCTTAATTTGCATTGAAAAAACAAAAGTAGTATCATTAACACCGCTAAAAAAATCATAGTTGAGTCAACTGAAAAATAATTCTTTGAAAAAGAAATCTTGAGTAACATTGATCAATAAATAATAACAACATATAGTTTGAAAAAAAAAATTCTAATAGATATTAGCAAAAACACATTTAGACTAACATTGGTTGACTGATGTTGAACCTACTACCAACATCAAGTAAAAAAAAATATAAAAAGAAGAAACATATGTAATATACAAAAGTGTATAAATTATGAAATTTTTATTTTTTTAGGTAAAACATGAAGTTTTATAATTTTAAGTAATTATGAATTTATTATATTTTTAATTTTCTATTAAAATAACATATTTTATTACTAAATATTTAAAATTCTATAAAAACGAATTATCTTTTTAAAAAAATCTAATTAAATATACCATAAACATTGCATGGGCGGATTTTTTTGAAGGGAGGGATACTATGACACCAAATTTCTAATTTTGTTTAAGTTGAACCTTGTCAAATGTTTGAATGATAAGTTTAGAAATACATTTTTATGTTCAAAATGGTATCTTTGTACAGGGAAGCCCTTAATTTCTTCTTATGGATTCAAAAACAATTAATGGTTTCCCAAGAACATGATGACTTTCTTTTATTAATTCACAAGTTTTGATCCCAATGGGTATACAACACTACACTTAAAAGTTAAAAGCATTGGAACATAAAGCAAAGATTAATAATAACATGTTAGAAAGAGAAGTTTAAATTGATTGAATGAGTTTATTTGTGTTCCAATTCCATTCATACATACATGTACTTCTTACCAACTTTGTTAAAGTCTTCAACATTTGTAGCCCAGTTGGTTGAATCATTTACTTGTTTCACAGTTCATAATTTTTTCATTTTTCTTTTCTTTTCTTTTTTTGATGGCTACAACTATTTGATTTTGGTTTGGTCCCACTCATCAATTTGAGTGAAGTCATTGCATCAACCACCTATTCACATTTCATAACTCAAAACCACCTTATTTATGTGTTGATTAGTTGTAAATCACACATATCTTTGGTTTAACATTCTAATACTAAGTTTCTCTTGTTATTTTTTTTTTAATTAATTTTTATATTTCATTAGTCAACGTGATTTTTTTTACTATGAAATTGATGTGAAATGTTTATCAACTTTGTTACTATGTTGTTAATTGTCATCTTAAATTTAATAAAATAAATATGTATTTCTTGCCCTATATGTTAACTCAACCAATTTCATCATCCAATTTCAAAAAATATCTAAATTTAAAGAGTATATATTTTTCTTTTTGGATAATTATTTCTTCAAATAAGTTTATTTTACCTTTTTATGTTTAATTACTGCCTATATTTCACTATTGATCAGATTTAATAACACATTCAAATTTTTATGTTGTTGTTCACTTATTTATTATCAATAGAATAATCAAATTAAACTTAAAAAAATATTATTTAATTTAATTTGAAAGTTTTCCTTTAACGTGTGATATATTTTTAGTTACGTTAATTGCCTTCATCTTTCACTGTATAACATAATTGGATAAATATAAAATTTCCAACACTAATTTTTTTCTTTTTAAAAAAACTTTGCAGATCGAATTTTATAATTGGTTGTTTTATCACAACATTTATTATTCTTTTTCTGATCCGTGCAGTGAGAGAACGAAAGACGACAAAAGGAAATGAGAAAATGAAAGACGACAAAAGAAGGTACAGACTGCAGAGTCATTCATTCAATTTATCTTCTCTTTTGACGTCAAACTCCAACTTTTGTTTTCCACTGTTAAGTCACATCACATCCATCTGTTTTGCTTCCGACTTTGCAGTTCCATGTCACGAGCTTCTTTCATTTTTCATAAATTAATAAAATATTTTTTATCTACAAAATTAAATTTTAGTTAAATATACTAATTGTATATCACTTATATTCAATAACAAGATTATCATATAGTAAAACTTTTAATAGTTATGTGAAATGAAAATTATTGTATATTTACTCTGAAAAACTGAACAATTATAAAATAATTGACAAAATTAATAACTCCCTGACGCAAAATTAACAAAAGTATTATTTTTGAAATAACATTATAAAATATTTTTAAAAAATTGATCAATTAATAAAATTGTAAAGTCCAAAAAAGTGAAAATAAATCTTTTAGAAGAAAATTATGTATTATCTAGAAATTATCTATAAGATTATAGATATGATATGATTATTTATATAATTGATATTTTTGGAACGATTTAGTTTATATATGAATATAGTTATTTATATAATTGATGTTTTGGAATGATTTAATTATTAGAATTATTAGTTGGTTGAGAATAAGTTTTATGATGTGTTATTGTTAAAGAAGTAGTATGTCATTTAAATGATACTTAATAGAGTTATGATTATATACATTATTTAATATTGTTTCAATAACATATGTTCAAGTGGTAAAGTGTATATCTTAAGAAAATACTTACTTTTGAGTAAGAGAGACATTAAGATAAGTTTATCCTCTAAAAATATATGACACTCAATCAACAACTTAGTCGTTGAGTTTTGATAATGATTTGTCGATTTTGAAATATGTTGGACTATACAATTATGTGTTAGTGTTCAAATGATAACATGATTGCTAAAAGCAAAAGTGAAGTGATGTATTTATGTTTTTAAAACTTATTTTCAATGACACAACATATGCATCACTTATTTCAAGCATTGTGAGAATGCTTAAACATAGAGTGAGCATTTTGGTAAGGGGGTAACAAAATCAATTATGATATTTAGAATTATCTTACTGAAGTGGTATGAGGCTCAAGTGAGGAGTCTTCCTTAATTATGAGGCTCAAGTGAGGAGTCTTCCTTAATTGTGGGAAACAGAGTTAAACAAACAAAATAAACTTGTTTAAGCAACATCTTGTTGATGTGATGATGATTGTAATATTTATATGTGATGTTGATGGTAATATTTGTATGTGTTTTCCTTTTATGAGTATGTATTGTGAATATATCTTAAATAACATTTGTCTTTAAAATTGTAATATTAAGTGTTGAAATTACTAGGAAAATAAAATATTATATGATTTACAAATAGTTTAATCACATAAATTAAACTTAAGGGAATGAGAAGATGAATGAAATTTTTTTGTCATCAATACTTATGCAACTAACCATCAACACATAATAAAGTGAAGTTAGTTTTATTAATGATATTTCCAATGGACCAAATGTTAATATTTGTGATAAATATGTTTAATACAAATATTTTAAATAAAATATCGAATGTGATGAATTATATAAAATATGATTAAAAATCTATTAATTTGATTGAAAATAGTTCATCGTAGTTTATCAAATATCTTTGGTGATAATATTGTGGGAATGATATATATATATATATATATATATATATATATATATATATATATGTAATATACCCTCATTGATTATGTTTTTTACAAATTAGCTCATTTATATATCATTATATATTAATGCTTTGTTTGCTTCTGCTAATCCTCTCTAGGCGTGGATTGACAAGCGGAGACTTTTGTTGTTCGCATCTAGTAATTTGAAGGAGAGAGGGCAGACAAATGAGCGAGTAGATATATTTTTTCTTCTTCTATTATATGCGATGATTAGCGAGTGTGATACGTAGAATAAGTACAATTTATTGCAGTGCATACTTGACACGCTAAGCCTTTTAGACACTACATCGAAGAGGAGAATCAATTTTACAAACTTAGTAGTGTATCGATAATCAATTTTAGTTTTTCTTTTTATCATAAAAATCAATTCTCATGATGATTATATAGAAGTCAAAATCGATTTTATGTTAAGTGAAGAGAAATTAGACCCATCACAATATTACAAAAATACTAATAGTTATGGATATTACAAAAATTTAATTAACTCAAATATAAAAAAATATCATAATTCATTATTTAAATATTTTTTAATAACAAGAATAAATTTATAAATTTACATTTTATACCTTTAAAATATTTTATAAATTTGCTAATCACAGATCTCAATAAATCATCATCACAAATCTACACTATCATCCCTCAATTTAAACAATCTAACACATCCTCACACATTTTCTCTAATCTTTACAAATCCATTTACTCTTCTTCTCACAAATTTTCTCCTCAATCCAAACAGAGCATAAGTACAAATGAAAAATGTAAGATATTATCAATGGTATTGAATGTTAAACAAGAAATATGTTTTTTATTTATTCACCCATTGTTTTGTATTCTATACATTTGGTTGGGAACTAGCATTCCAATGTTTTGTAAAAACACTATATATGGTTACAATAGTATATGAATATGTATATTATTATTATTATATTTGCTAATATATCAAATTAATGATACTTAATATAGGTATATGAAAGTTTATAAAAGGATTAAGAGTTATCATAAATTATTTCAAATTATAACAGGTTGAAAGTAGAAAGAGAAACAATATTTTACTTAAATATAAATATCTATGAAAAAATTAAAATTTTTAAAAAGTTATAAAATATGCATTTTAGTATTCTCAAATTAACATTTTTCTTATAAAAATGTAATGCAAACTGTGAAGTAGTTGGCCAGTAGGCAATACTTTGTACTATTTAACTGGACAACAAGTTTTGTTTTTTATGGAAATGAAATGAACTCATTTTAGCCACATATTTTATGTGGAAAATATTTAAAGAAAAAAAAAATGTCTTGAAGTTGATTTGAGTGAAACACAGAGCAACGATCTAATTCTACAAGCTTGTTGCTGCATTTGTCCATTCCTCAGCACTTGTCAATTCACTGAGCATCAAACACCAATCTGTGACCATTCCTTTCTCAAATCAACATACTCTGTTTCTGTGGCCTCTGTTTTTCTCTGTAAATCTTAATTTCTTCTGTTCTTTCTTTCTTTTTTCTATAATTACATTTCAGTAATTAATATTATTAGTATTTAACTAATTAAATTTTTTTCACTAAATTTTTAATAGATTATACAAATTAATTTTTTATTTCATTTACTATAATTTAGTTTACAACTTGTCGGAAGCATCGAATCTGTGACTCATAATAATTAAATATGGATGGAAGTAACATAATATTTAAACGACATCAATAATTTAAATATTAAATATAATTATATTTATTCAACCGATAGTAAAATTCATTAGTAATTTAATTTAAATAGTCACATAATAATATAATATAATATTTTTTAAAATCAATCAATCAATGCCAAAGTGAATTTGGTTCTCTAAACCTAAATTCACATATGGAAAAGAAAATGTGGACACGAAGTTGCTAGAATGAGAATTATGAAAACTTTGAAACTAACAAATGAGAAGAACAATTAGTTTGAGAAGTTCTTCATTTATTAATGGGCACGTGATCACTATTAATGAGCACGTGATCAGGCCTAGTACCTATACCTCTGGAACGTACTGTCTCCCTTCACTTCTTGATATGGTCGCCAAACATCTTCCTTATTTTTTGCTGTTTTTGGACAAAAAAAAATCACACACGTCATAACTTGCAGTAATAATACGACAAAAGAAAAATACAAAAAAAAGTTTCAAAGATGCAATTTTTAAATAATGGCACTCATTATTCTCTTTATTAGAACTTTATAGGGAAATACTGTTAACATATTATTATGTAAAGAGTTCTGAAATAAAAAATAAAAATGCTAAATTATCAAAAAAATGATTTTTTTTAAATGGAAAACACACATTAAAAAATAATTATATGATTTTGTTGACATGATTTTACTATTTTGAGAAAAAATTGCAATGGCATGTGGGACCTCACATGCCACAATAGTCTAATTTCTTTTGCCAAATTTGGATATATTTTTAAAAGAAAAAGTCCAAGTTATGCCTTTTTGGTAACTAAAAATAGAGACAGAAAGAGAAATGGAACAGGAAGAGAAAATTGAGTATCTTTATCCCTTTTCATGTCAAATTTCAAGAAGATATATAATTTTGAAACATTAAACCAGAGATGTGCTTATACTTTTAATAATGAAAAGAAAGTAAATAAAAAACTATTCTCTCAAAGTTTTCCTCACATTTAAGTTTAATTTTTAAATCAAACTACATTTAAGTATAATTTTTAAATTAATCATATTACTAAAATTCGTTACCACTAAACAAAATAAAACACATTTTAACTTTAAAATAAACATTCACTTTTATTGTACTCTCAATAAAGTAACAATCATACTTTTTATTTTATTTATATTTGTATTCAAATAATAATAAAATTAATTATATATTGTATAGCTATTTAATCATTTTATATTAAAATTAAATGTTATGATTTTATATTTTATAAAGAATTTATAATTTAGTAATAATATGATTTTTAATGAAGAATAATTAAACCATTTTTTCATAAAAAAATTCTATAAATTTGTATTCTGATATTTAAATTTTAATTAATATGTTGTTTTTAAACAAATAAGATAACTGACTACCAATTTATTAATAAAATGTAAATATAAACCTAATTAAAATTAGAATAAATAGAAATATTATTTGTTCTTGCAGTGTTACCTGTCCATTACAGACACTCAGAGTTGTACTAAACCTATATAAAAATTAGATGAAATGATTAACTTCGTATTAATCTAATAGTACAAATAATTTAACCTATTTTGTTTAGAGATTAGTGTTGTTCTTAGATAATAGTAAATTTTCAATATATATTTGACATTGTTTTCGAAATCACTTGGACTACATGAAACTAGATTTTAGTTAGATTTTGAAACCAATGTTATTGCTATCTCATATGGAGATGGCCTTGGACTTATATGACATAGATAGTCTCCATCTTATACAATATACTATTTGATGTAATTTTATAGGAGACAATGTGATTTATTTTATTTTAAAAGAAGAATAATTTAAATGTGACATGTTTCTTATTAGACCTTACCTCAGCTGCACCTGCAACAGTTTGATAAGCCTTTAATCAATCAAGCCTCCAAGTATTAAATTTTCCATTGTAACAAGAAACATATAACCCAACAAGACTACTCTGATTGATCTCAAGAGTTTTCTCTCTATATATATTTTTAAAAATAAGTAAATAAAAAAACCTCAAAATTTAATTTTCATAATTAATTCAAAAATACTTTTAAGATGTTTTTTAAAATTATTAATGGTTTACAAATTAATCATAAAAAAATTAATAAATGGTGTGGGATTTTAAAAATCCAGGAACAGCTGGAAAACTTACTAGTCTTAAGGGGATAAAAAAAAATATTTGTTGTTCTTGAGTAGATGATTTGATACAGGGTTGAGACAGGACAAGAGATGATGGGGTGTGTGTAAACCATGTATGAGATTGGAACTTAGTATTGTTTGTTTGGAGGAACTTATTACAGTTGTGGAACAGTATCTAGGAAAAGGGGGGTCCATGTTTCATGCTTCATACCTCATTTTCATACAATGAATGCCATTGCTTCCTCTCACTCACAGTTCACCTTCTTCCTTCCTTTTTTCTTTTCAACTTTCTCCTTTTTTTCTGTTCCTATTTATTAATTTACTACTCTACTTCCATCCATCCATTCTTTTACCCAAATCTCCCTTCTTTTCTCGTCTTTTCTCTCAGCCAATGTAAACACACACACACGCTTCCACTGCAAACAGTTTCTTAGCCTTCTCCTTCACCAATCTTCTGTCTTTTCAATCTCCTTTCCTTTTCTTCCCTCTGTATTCAATTCAAGTTTCATGCTTTCTGCAACATCTTGCGTTCTCTAGCCAACATGGGAGTTTGTTTGAGCGCCCAAATTAAAGCTGAAAGCCCGTATAACACTGGTATGCAACTATGTATCTCTCTTAATTTTGTTTCCTCTCTAATGTGCCCTGTTTTTTCATTCCATTCTAGTTTCGGTCTCTGTGCTTAAATGCTTATCACTTTCACTTTTGGGTATTCTCGCTTTTTTTTGGTCCAAGTTTAGTCCTTTCCTTCTCCCTTTATTTAAAAGGAAGATTTTTTTTTGGTAAATTGATGTTAGGCTTCTCTTCCTTCCTCTTCCAATTCTTTAATCACACTGTCTTGTTCGCTGCACAAATATCAAATCAATTTCGGTAACTCTGTTTCTCAATCTCAATTTTTGTTATCTGAATAAGAGGAGTAGTCTTTAAGCTTAACCTTAACACAGTGAATCGTTCTCTTCACATATACCAATGTGATCCGTGTGTAAACATGATTGCAGAACCAGTTGTATAGCTAGGTGAATGTTATATTTGGTTTGGCATTGATAAACGTTTAACTAATTAACTGTAATGGCTATGGTTTGATTTGGCAGGGTTGAATTCAAAGTATGTTAGTACAGATGGAAAGTATCTTGGCTGCACAAACGATAAGGTTTCAGCGAACTCAGTCCCTCAGACTCCTCGGAGTGAGGGTGAGATCTTGCAGTCATCCAATTTGAAGAGCTTTACCTTATCAGAACTTAAGACGGCCACTAGGAATTTCCGTCCAGACAGTGTGTTAGGAGAAGGTGGTTTTGGATCAGTTTTTAAAGGGTGGATTGATGAGAATTCATTGACTGCTACAAAACCAGGCACTGGCATTGTTATTGCTGTGAAAAGACTTAATCAAGATGGCATCCAGGGTCACAGGGAGTGGTTGGTAAGTTTAATCTAATTCTTTGTTCACACTTCATACTAATTACGAAACAAATGATGCCGACGCTACACCATAGTTAGTAGTGGAATGCATGGTTAATGATTTAAGAAGCAAGCAAATCTCAAGTAGCCTTATGTTGTCCATGTTCTGCTAAGCTACATGATGATGTTGCTTCATTACATTTTTAGACCTGTTACCACTTCAATACAATTATACAGTAGTACTTATAGTTGGAAATAGTGGGAGATTATTTTTGGTGGTTCAGATGTGCTTGCCTTTACTGTATTTCTGTTTCCACTTTTAGGCTGAAGTCAACTACCTTGGACAACTTTCTCATCCTCATCTGGTGAGATTGATTGGGTTTTGCCTTGAAGATGAACACCGCCTTCTCGTCTATGAATTCATGCCTCGTGGAAGCTTGGAAAACCATTTGTTCAGGAGTGAGTTTCCCATCTTTTCTCTTAGTTTTAACTTGAGAAGTCTGTTTAACACTGGCAATATGTACTGTAACAGGAGGCTCATATTTTCAGCCACTTTCTTGGAGCCTCCGTTTGAAAGTTGCTCTTGATGCTGCCAGAGGGCTTGCCTTTCTACACAGTGCTGAAACAAAAGTGATATATAGAGATTTTAAGACTTCAAATATTTTGCTGGATTCAGTATGTGAACTTTTAACTTTTTGTATTCAATATGTAGAAACCGTTTGGAGGTCAGATCTGAAATATGTATGTTGTTTGATCACAGAATTACAATGCAAAACTTTCTGATTTTGGGCTGGCAAAGGATGGGCCAACCGGTGACAAAAGTCATGTCTCCACCAGGGTAATGGGAACCTACGGATATGCAGCTCCTGAATATCTAGCCACAGGTATTGTTGGTTTTATGATACCAAACCATTTCATGACCTTTTCCATTTCTGAGTTTGTTAAGTTATTCTAGATTCAGCTCTTTGGTTAATGGCTAAATTGTTCCTGTAGGTCATCTCACGGCCAAGAGTGATGTCTATAGTTTTGGAGTTGTCTTGCTGGAAATGTTATCTGGAAAGAGAGCAGTTGACAAGAATAGACCATCTGGACAACACAGTTTGGTGGAATGGGGTAAACCATATTTAGCAAACAAACGTAAGATATTTCGTGTGTTAGACACCCGACTTGAAGGACAATATTCAACGGATGATGCCTATAAGGTAGCCAACCTTGCCTTGCGGTGCCTGTCAATAGATTCTAAGTTCAGGCCAAACATGGATGAAGTGGTTACAACATTGGAGCAGCTGCAGGTTCCTAATGCAAATGGAGGCAATCAAAATCTTTGTCGTGTTCGAAGAAGAAGTGCTGATGTAAGTAGAGGCTATCAAAATCCTTCTGTTAATGGATCTCGAGTTCGTAGAAGAAGTGCTGATGACTTTAGCCGCATGGAGACTCCCTCAATTTATCCCAGGCCCTCTGCATCCCCTCTCTATACTTGACATTTCAAACACAGCCTTCAAACTTAACATGATGCTTCTTCTCATCTTCTCCATGACCTCAGGCACCTGTGTAGCTATTACACCGTACATATCATATTTCCCGCAATATATTATTCAGTACCAAACTACTCTCACCACCATTAGTATTACTCGTATTCTGAGATCTGTCAAAGTGAAAGTGTGTGTAACTACTATTAAACTAGATGGGAAGGGAGGTAGATTTGTATGGTTGTTCATTTTTGTTGTCTATAGATTTCCTAGGTATTTTGTAACACCTCATTGCCTTATAGGACTTCTACATACGAAATACATTGAAAAGCTTGTGATATATTCTGTTCCATTTTCTTGTCAATGACTCAATTGTATCACTGAAATTTTGCAGTATGTTGAGAACACAATTCAAAACTTGCAATGAAAACTGAAGCAGTTTGGTTATAATCAATCAACTGCACCAGAAGACAAAGACAAAAATCTAAGCTTTTCCATTTGAAAACGCGTAATTATGGAAGCAACTTTTTTTCTGGGATGCAGTTTACTGCATGTCGTGTTACTTGTGTTTCATTACAGTAAGGGAAGGCAAAACCCTGAATCAAATCCTCCTCATAAAAGTCTACAATGGTGGCCCACTTAAGAAGATAACGTTGTAGAATGTTTGAATTTTGAGGAATACTACACATGTGATGTACTATAATCCTGTTAGAATTATTATGAAGCCGTACAAATACCTTTTCAATGGGTTCCCACTTGATAACCAAAATGTCAAAACTGTACTTGATTCATGGTTCCTGATGTGGATTATAAGCAGTATTGACTTGCTTCCAAGAAGCCACCATGTCTATGTCCAGAGCAATTGCTGTGACTACTTACTCACTACTGAATGAATACTCATTGATCACTATTTCTATCTTTTAAATAAAACATTTTTTGGACATCCTTCAAGCAATGTCCAACTTGGACTTCTTATCTGCCATTCTAGGTAATCAACCTTTTAAAAATGTCTGAATCACATGTTTGGTCCAGTAAAGTGTAATTTCACTTACTAAATAAACTTTTGTTTAAATTTAGTGCTCTTGACTTATTAAGTCCTTACAAAATTTTCTTATTAATTTCCTTTTACATGAAGTTCATACACACATCTTTATTTTCTCCTCAACTAGTTGAGGTTTTAGTTTAAATATAGGATGTGAAATTATTCAAAAATGTTTAAAAGTCAAACAAATTAATGATATTTATTGGATTTGTGTACACTACATTAAGATTCTTCTTTTGGAATTTTATAATTTTAGATGGAATATAATGTTAGTATGACAAGTTTTGAATAAAATAATGTTTAAAATGGTTTGGTCGGTTTAGTTCATAAATATTTTGATGAAAAAAAAAGGAAAATATCAATTAAGAATTTAGGGTTTAGGGTTCACTTAATTGTAACAAGGAAACATTGTGTACAAGAAATATTTTTTTATGCAGGTACACACCAAGAAATAATCAGAGAAAAATATTTAATAAAATGAACGATGAAGACTAAAAATCAAAATGCAACCTGAGGTCCCTTTTTTTGTGTTACAAGTTTCTTCCGTACTATTAAAGTAGAGACTAATCTCTGAGTTTGAAGTCCTTATTGAGTTAATTATAGGATTCAATTTTTAGCTTTCAAAATTAAACTTAAAAGCAAAACCTGTTTGCATTGAAAAATGTTAAATTTGAAAATAAAGAAAAAGAAATTCTTAGCTTTGGGAGTGGCGCTTGGAATGGAGTTTGTTGGTTAGAAGAATCATGTCAGGTGACATTTGCCACAGTTATCCTTGCAATTTTAGGCCCACCTGATTAAATAATATTAAAACGTGGGTCCAATGCCTTCAAGCCTGATTATCTAACCGTATTCTAATGTCTTGGTACTCTCACAACAATGATAATCTAATAATATAGATTGGATTTCCAAATTCATTTTAATTATATTTGTTAATTAATTTTTTTAATTTAAATTAGATTAAATCTATTTTGTATGATTTTTTAAAAATAAATTGATTTAAATTTAAATTAGACTCGACCTAATATAGTTTTGGTCTTATTAATTTTGATTTGATATGGGTTTGATTTGATTTGGTTAGATTTAGTATGATATGGTTTAAACAAACTCATCTAGATCTAGGATTTGCTATACATAGTCTATCCAGGCTTAGTTGAATCCGAGTTAGTCTGAATAGACAAAGTCAAACATGAGCTTAGACCAGTATGATCCATCTAAGCTAGGTTAGGTCTAAGCTTAATATGAGTTTGTCCTAACCCAACAAACCTATATTGACATGAACTCATCATGTTAAGTCTCAACCTAATTTGGCTAAAATCAGCTAAATTCAACTTAACTTGGTATCGACCCAACCTAATTTGACCTGAACCTGAACCAACCTAACCTACTCAAGTCCATCTTGACTTAACTTGACTTTGGGCTCAACTTGATATTACTGAACTTGCATAACTTTGACCTGAATCAATTTTTTTTTTTTAACTTGGACACAACTCAACCTAGGCCAAACATAACTTATTCAAATATGTGCTTAAGTAAACTTAGATAAATTAGAGATGAAATTAGGTTGGCTCGACCTAAAGTAGAAGACTGACTTGACCTAATCTGGGCATGAGCTGTCTTAGCTCAACTTGGACCCAAATCCCACCCAACTTGACTTGGCATGGGTTTGCATTTACTCAACTTGATATGGATCAGGGTTAACTGAGACCAACTCAACTTGACTTGGGTTTGGGTTAACTCAACCTAACTTGGTCCAAGCTAACTCGACTTGACATGGACCTCAATAGACTCATGATGACCTGAGATCAACCTAATGTGGACCCCACCTAACTCAATCTGAGGTAAACTCAAGCCAACTCATCTAAACATGGACTCAAAATGACTTAGCTCGACTTGAGACCGATTTGACCTAATGTGAACCTAGGATGACTCAACCCGACTTTGTCCTAGGCCAATTGACCCAACTTGTCTCAGTCCTACCTATGTTGGGTAGACTTTTACCCCATCCCAATTTGATCTAATTAAATATCGTTCAAATCAACATGACTTGGGTCCAACTTAACCTAATTTAATATGGATCCAATCTTACTAATTTGACATGGTTTTTGTCTAGCTTAAATTAGGTCCAACCCAACCTAATTTGACCTAACTTAACTTGACTTATACTTGGCTTGGACCAACCTAACTTAGGCTTGGATTGATGTAGTTCAACCTAAGTTTGTACTAACTTAACTATGGTGTGTCCCAACCCAGTTTGACTTATCCTAAACATGACTTAACCAACTTTATATGACTTTGGTTCAAATCGATCTTATGAGTTGGATCAAATCAACTTTATCTTGTCTTTTATATATATATATATATATATATATATATATATATATATATATATATATATATATTATTTCATCTAATCTTTTATAATTTAAATAGATATAATTTAAAGTGGTTGAAATTAGATATAATTAAACTTAAATGGACTGAGTTTATAGATTTCAAAATACTAGTACAGTTATAGTTTTTTTAAGTTTAATAATTGTATGAGAATGATCACCTTCTGCTATGTCTTACAATCTAATTAAAATATTTTCAAATTAAAATTTTTTTTAATTAGGATTAAAGATGTTAATAATTTTATATCATCTACTTTTGAAGCTGGTTATTTGATTATGGTATAAAACCCTAACTTATAATATTTATATGAAAATTTACTAATTTTATTTTACAATATATATATTATATAAATTCTAAATTATTTTTTGAGAGCATTAAAGTTAATAAACGTGATTTTGTTACTTGGAGATTTCATAGCTCAATTATATTATCACGTGTCAATTTTAATCACCTACCTTTTATAAAAATCATATTTCTTTTATTTATATATATATATATATATATATATATATATATATAAATAAATAAATGAACAAACAAAAGAACCTACTCACTATAATATTCACTTCTACAATATACAAAGTTTATTTATTTATTTTTTTAACAGTGACCACAAAGATGATTATGTAACTACAAATTCCAAATCCGGGTCATTACTTTTTTTTATATATAATTTTTTTAGACTGTACACGTATGCACAAATAAATTATATATCTATATAAATAAGATTTTATTATTTCATTTTTGTATTAATAATTTTAAAAATATAAGTTAATTATTTTAACAGTTAAATCATTTGTTTAATCTTTTATAATTTTTAGAAATGCAAGTTAACTATTTTAATAATTAATTAATTTAAATTATATAATTATTAAACATAAACTTAAAATTATAAATTTAACTAGAAATATGATATCACATTTAGTTTTTATTTATTTTTATATTATTGTTTTTATGTATTGTGTGAACAAAATAAGCTAAAATTGTCCTAATCTTCATACGTCCTTCTAAGTATCACATATACACTACTGTGAGGATAAAAGACAATTTTTAAAATTGTATAGATTAACACCATTTTTGTAATTCAAGAAATAACAGATTTTTTTTATAAATTTTAGAGATATAGTAATAAAATCTAGAATAAAAGGTTCATTTGAATTCATAAAGGTAAGTTGAAAGAGAAAAAAAATCACAAATACATCTTATTTAAACTAGTTAATAACAATTAAGTCCCTAAACAAAATTAACCTTATGAGAAACAAAATAGCCTCTTAAATACATAACAAATAAACTGAAATGATTAATTATTAGAGAGGATGAAAATAAAATAAATGATGTAAAAAATATAATTGAACGTTTAATTTTTTAAGGAAAAATATGTAATATATTAAAAAATAGATGAAAATAATATTAGGAAATATTACTATTTTTAAATTTCTTCACTCTCTCTTTCATGTAAACAAATAAATTAACTTTCTATCTAATACATCCAGTTTAACAAACAAAAACAAGGTATAAAACTTAACTATAAACTTAATTATCACAGATTTTACAACATAATGAGATAAAACATGTATCTGATTCTTGTAAATATTAGATTATTTTGGTTTTGCAGATAAGAGTATCTGTTACGACAATATAACATGCAATGAGATTATCTAATATCTATGCAAATGCATGTACATGTATGGTTCCTTTGTTACGTCTATTCAGAAGGTATGATTCTCTTCACTTTCCTTGTATTCTACTCTGTCATTACAAATCTCTCTCGTTCTCCAAAAACTCTTATCTCCAGTGTGCCATCAACCCACAGAAAACACTACTTCTCCATTTTATATTATTTCTATTATAATTATTGTTCTTATGATATAAGAAGAAATGGGACCACTGAATATCACTCAGCACCGTGGTGGATTTGTTTTGACCATACGATATACGTGTCATGAATCCATACACAGTTCATGTAGAAAATCGAAAAATGTTCTCTCTCTTTCTTTCTCTGTCGTAGGACCTTCACTTCTTCGTCCTTCCCCATGAAACTTAGCTAGCTCTATCACCATCTACGGTTGCAATAGAGCCTATATGCAATAGAGTCTATAGGCTTTATAGACCTAATATGATGGTCCCTCATACAAAGATATATAAGATAGTACAAAAGTACACTTATGTAGCAGCCTTGAAATTGACAGCTACCAGCTTATCTAAGATATTGCATCATCTAATTCAGCTTTTTACACCAGATAGTCTGATTCACTATCACCAATTAATCACAAGCCATGCCCTATGAATCATTTCTCCACATAATTCCACTAAAACGCTTCTCTCTTTGCTTATTTACCCTCATGCCACTAGTTCATTTTCAACAACACATAGTTCTATAACTAGTTTGCTATCTAGTTATGCAGAATAGTCACAAGACCAGTCCCTACTAGTTCCTCCCCCCACATTAATTAATGAACGACATCTTAGGGTTTTAACGGAACTTCTGCATGCAATCTTCAGTCACCATAATTAATACATAAATCAAAAAGGTGAGAACCTAGCTACCCACCTGAACTCTACACCCACAGAATATTACTCAAGTATAGTGCAGTCTCTTTCAATACTCGTATCAAACAACTCAATAAAATTAGTTGACAAACATGATTTTAACTAACAACTCAATAAACAGATAATTAGTTGACAAACATGAGTTTAATCCACAGTTAATAGAACAGTGCTGTAGAATTTCAACATTAAAAAGAGATCTTTATCACTTGCAAGTTTAACCATTACAAGCCGAACTCGACTAGCTACTACAACAACTCTACTCTACCAAACCGTGAACCAAGCGAAGACCAAATACAAATACATGTAGAAGGAGACAAAGGGAAAAACAAAGGAGGCATGAAAATGCATGTTAGGGTAGGGTAGTAGGGACTGATAAGGACATTCTCAAGCTAAGTAGGGAGAAGGTAAGAACCGTTAGGGTGGATTTTGTGGTAGGAAATATGAAAATATAAGTAGTTTGCATGAAATTTTAGATTCACATCTGTTGTCACCCTTGTATCTATAACAAGGAGAGATGATGGTCTAGGCTTGGTATAGCGCAGTGGGGTCACGAACCTGAAAGAAAGCACGATTTTTAACAACGATGTCGTACAAATGGAAGTGCTTAAAGCTAGAAAAGTTTTTCGGGAGGGATATGAGATGGGAAGAGGTGTCAGAACGGTGGAACTGGATGAGGTCTGAGCAGTCTGAGTCATGGTAGCGAGTCCAGCCGAGTTCGGTGAGTCGCTGCTCAAGTTCAGTGTATGAACGAATGACCTGGTTGCTTGGGAGATAGACCAAAACTCTTGGTCTGGCACCGGGTGCGGTGGCTGTACCAGGATGTTTAGGATCTTTCTGCTCGAAGGATTCCTTTGTAGGGTTTGTTATGAGCCTAGCCACTCCGTTCTTGTCGAATACCCACACACCAGACATTGCCACTCTCTTTCTCTCTGTTCTTCTTTCTAAGCAATAACACTCTGATGCTGTAACACGTGAACACCTTCTTCCTTTAATGGTTTCACTCCAAGATCCACAATCTTACCTATATATATATATATATATGAATCCACAACACCTTATAGGAGAGCTGCACTTTCACTATCACCTATTTTTACCCTATCATCTTCATTTTAAATACTTACTAAAATAAAATAAAATAAAGCATACCATTTAAACTCTTTCTCTCCTCTGCCCTTTTGTTTCCTAAATGGGCACTGTAGTCTGGAACAGAAACATAATTAAATAAATTATTATTTTAGTCATAATTTTTAAAATTAATAATTTTTTATATTATAATTTTTTCATTTATTCTCTAATTATGTATTAATGGTTTCATGTTTTTTAATATTTGCATAATATATTTGATAGATTGCATTTTAGATTTATTTTTAGTCTCTACAATTGAATCTTTTATTTTAAGTGGTTAGTATTATGTAGTGTTGTTCTGATAGAGACATCCAAATATTAAAAGGTACTTTATACATGTTTAATAGGGTGATTTATACTGTATTAATTTGTTATATTTTATGTAATCAGTTAAAAAAAGTAGAAAAATAATACTTTCCATGAGTGTGAATGGATATTTATATTTTAAAAAGTGTGTAATTTCTTATCATGTATTGTAGATTGTGACATAATAAAAAGTTGAATTAACAATGATTAGATAAGGTTTGTGATGTATTTAATATTATGAATTTTTAATGTGTAAAAAGTAAAGAGTAATTTTTTTTTTTTTTTTATGATAGACTAAAATGAAAATATCAAAAAACAACTTTCAAATTTGTCTTTATTAAATGGTTTATATATGGTCCCGGATTACAAGCATCTTTTAAGTTAGGTTTGGACTTCCATATATGAGAATCATTAGGTTTTTTGAATAAATTATGATACTAGCAGATAACTAAATTCTATTTGGTAGGTGAAAATATTTAAAAAAAAATTAAATTATAATTTTTATAAACAAAGAAATTCTATTCCATAAATTTTTTAGAAATAGTTAAATGGGACACAACCTCCTCTTGCCATCACAGGGATGAAAATTTTCCTTTAGTAAAATTCAGAAATCTAATTTACATTTCTCTTAAATAAAATATGGTTAATTGAAAGTGTCTGAATATAAAAAATAACACAATTATTTTACCATTAAAATAAATTAAGATTTGTTGAATAATTAATGAGTTTCACCTGTTGTATTTAATAGCAGATTTAATTTGAAGAGCATGATGTGAGAGCATGAAGATGAAGCAGTTGAAGGTCGCTTTATGTGACGAAATGTAGCAGGAGTGTATTGTCATAAATGGAAAGATATTGATGTCAAAACTCTGTATTTTTTTGTCACTATTATTATTGGCTGCTCAAGTGGGCATGCTTATGCTGAATCAAACTGTTCACTTTTTTTGTTCTATTATTAGCATTTTGGAATCAGACACACATTTATTTACTCACTACAAAACTCATACTTCTCAATTTTGTTTTTTTACATGTTTCTTTGTAATACAATTAAATTAAGTTGTGTCTTCACACTACTTTTTATTTTTTCATGAAAATTAATTGAGGACTTTTACATCAAGATTTTGAAATAATTTACTTACCTTATTTAACTATTCTTATATTATCTAACTCATTCAATTATACTTCTTTACTTTTTAAAATCAGATTTAAATAGAAGTGCAGAATGAATATCATGCATCACAATAATAATTCTTTATTCATTTTTGTTATTTGATTTGATTAGTTGTAAATTTAATTCAATTTACTACCATTTATTTGTTGTTTGATAATTGTCTTGGTGGTAAGTATCTTTTAAGGCATAATTTTCTATTTTTATATGCATTTGCTAGACATGTTATATTCATCAATTGTTTATATATTTTTATTATAACATGTATATGTATATTTTTTTTAAAAAAATTTAATCACTTTTTTATAATTATCTTCCGCATATAAAATTTCAATCCTTAGACAAGACAAAGGATAATTTTAATAAAATGAAACACGGATATATAAAAAAACCAAGATATCTCTCCTATCAAGTGCTCACACTTGTGAAACACCAAGATAATTAAACATATATATTTTAGAAGTAATTTTATTATATTTGTATGATTCTCTTCTAACAATTTTTTTTAATTGTTCTACAACCTATTCTCAACACTCTCGTTTTAAAAAAAACTTAAAAGAATAACTAAGAAAGGCTTTTATCCTTTTGATCACAACTTTTTTTTAATCACTATTTCTTTTTTGTGTGATTATCTTCATTCTATATTTTTCTTTTCTAAGTTTTATCATATAGTCATGTACTTATTTTCTAAATTTTTTCATTAATTTGTTTATGATAAGTTAAGTGTTAAATTAGGAGTATCACATTTAATTTAGATGAATCAATATATAAGAAGACTTAGAAACCTAAAATTTTAAATTTTTTAGTTTGAGATAATGTCAAATATCTTGTATATAGGTTGACTCATGATTCAAGAGTCGATATCATCCAAATCTCCCAGTTGTGTACTGACTCTCTCCGATATATCTACTTGATAAAATCAACAATTGGTGTCATTTGTGAGAAATGTTATACGAGTAAGAGACTTGTGGGTGGAACACTTGGATGTTGAGGGGAGATTTTGCAATGTGTGCAAATCTCACACTTAAAGGGAGAGATTGTGAAGAATTTAAGTATGAAGTCAAGAGTCCCACAATTAATGAGTGGAGATGAGGGAGATGAAACAACATATAAGGAGAAATACTCACAAACCTAATATCTTAAGGTTTTAGGTTGAATGTGATGTTAAATATCTCATATATGGGTAGACTCTAAGACTCACCAAGATCCAAATCTCCTAGAGTTACTTTGTATGTCCATTCAAAGAACCCAACAAGAAAGACTTTTGTTCATGCAGTTTGTTTCTAAAAATTAGGAATTCAATTCGTAAATCTATAAAAACTTTGAATTCAACCAAGCATGTTAGTTTTGTGGAAAATGAGAATGTGCTAGCTAATGAAGATGAAAAGGAGTTCTTATTTCTGAAAAAATATAAATAAAACAAGATTTATTAATTTTTATGTAAATCGTAAATTTGAGTATTTTTAATTAAATCCTTCTTAAAAAATTATTTTATTAAGTACTAAAAATATTTTTTTCATTTTAGTCTAAATAACTTGTCGTTTAATTTTTATCGTCAATAAGATGACGTGATTGATACTTTTGTCTTCTTGTCTCCAACTTACTAATTAACTTGCTCATTTCATCTTCATTATCCTCCAATTTATTTGTTCTTTCTCCAAGAGCGAGTTAATCGACGAGTTAAAGGAGACTGGACAAGGAAGGTGTGAGTTGATCGACAGGTTGGTGATAAGAAGACAAAAGTAATAGTTAAGTCATGTTGTTAACGATAAAATAAAATGGAATAATACTTAGACAAAATAAAAAATATTTTAAGTACTCAATAAAATGAAAATTTCTAATAGAGACTCAATTGAAACATCCAAATTTACAAGGAGTTAAAACTTAATTAATTCATAAAACAATTATATCAAACTATTTTTAGTCATATTATATATATATATAAAATATATATATTACAACTAGATAGTTTACAAATCTCTCTGTTGATATAGACTATAGAAAGTAGAAGAGGAAAAAAAATAAAATATATATATATATATATATATATATATATATATTACAAATGTTCATTTATGTGGGTTAGTTGCTCTAATTTCACTATCCTTCTTTGGTTGGTTAAGGCAAGAAAACTATAATTAGAAACTAAATTTCCACATTTGTTTTAATCTACATTTTATTTTGTGAAATTTAGGTAATTGCATTTTGTGTTCTATCTTTTAAGTGCATACTTGATTTTGGTTTATTACCACTTTCATTTCATGTGCATTATGTGTTGCTTGAGTGCCTTTGCCAAGTATAAATGTTTAACATATCTTCTTCAACATATCTAGTTGTTAGGTTTTAGTTTTATTTTGATTGCAATATTATATGCTTTAGATTTAAAAAATAATTTAACTATTATAGTTGAAACTGATATGATTATCTAGTTAAAACTATTAATCTTATTTACAAATGTTTGGTTGGTGTAAAAAACAACATTGTATTTAAAATAACTTTAGATAGTACATTAGTTATGTAACCAACCTAGAATGCAAGGTTTTTCTATCTTACTCAATATTGAAAAGATCAATTATGTCATTTCTCCACTAATGTAAAATAGTACTTTATATCACATGTATCTTTGTTGATTATGAAAGTGACTATTTGACCAAAGTAATCAATATGAAAAAGATTGTTTTGCATTAATAGTATGTAGAAGAAAACCATAAAAATAAAGATCTTTAAAGACATTATATAGAGAAATATAGTACAAAGTCTCGATCTTATAATAATACATTAATTATCTGCACATTATAGTAGACAATACATGATCTACCTCTCGATAATACATTATCGATCTCTATACAATATTTTTGTGTAAGTTTTATATTAAACAAAACGACATCTACGTTGGGTAATGTATATTCTACGTAGAGTAAAATACTTTGTGATTATAAATAAATGTTATTTTATATTATTCTTCAAAGATTCATACATTATCCTATAAATATTTATATAAAAAAAGTTTATTCTAAAAAAGCCATAACACATTCTTGGATAAAGGGCCACCCATTTGTGTTCTCTAACCATAAAAACATCTAAAATACATATGTTCTCTTATGCATAATGTCAATCCAAGTGCAAAGTTATAGACAATGTACAAACTAAAGATGAATAAACGAACAACATTAGATTGTCAAAGAATCAATGTTGGTGAGGTACATTAAATTTCATTTAATGCACAATGCTAGTCTTGTCTATTCGCGTGAGAAAGTAGAAAATATCACTTAAAAACCACTCTATCAAATAAAAAAAGTTAATAAATCAGTCATCAACTTGCCAATACATAACCCAACAAACTACTTACTTACAATCATTGCATTTATAATAATTAGCACCAAATACTAAATCACCATGCATGAAGTATGCCAAATCAAATTGAACTAACTTCAGGTTCACGAATAAGGACATCCCTTAATATTGTTGAATCAATTGTTGATCCTTTCCACCTGGCAACGTATGTGAATCTCATGTCAAAATCACAAGTTACGAATACATTTTGAGTTGACCAATATTTTCTTTTGAGAAAGCAATGACATTTGATCGTGGGACCTTCACGTGTACATGAGTGTCATATGTGGCCCCTAAAAAATCCTCTAAAGGGTAGCAAAATAACAATGTAGTTAAAAATCATGTCATACATCATGCATGTGAAGTAACACTTTAGTTTTTCATTGTTACCTTAAAATGATAGTATAATCAATGACACCTCGCTCTTGGGTGGTTGAATTAAAAATTCTCCCAACATTAAAGTTGCACTCCACACATTATGAAAGTGCCAAGAGAATGTTTCCCATACATGTGAAAAAAAAATGAAACACTTTGATTCTTTATGTTGTGTGCAATAATGTATAGAAATTTAGCAACTTGTTCCTCAATTGTTAACCAAAATACACCTTTATTAACCCAGTTTCCCATAATTGCTTACATGAGTTAATGAATGCTTTTGTTTTCATGTGAATAATGGCACAATATTATTCAATGTGCACCAAGCATATGATATCAACTTCTACTCATAACGCTATTTTTTGAATACAATATCCCTGATAATACTTGTCGTACCACTTGGCAGACACAATATATTCAATTTATAAGTAACGGTGCAAATGATCATTAGTCTTGCTATTCTGTATGTTTTTGTAATTGTTATTCTCAGTGTGAAGTTAAATTAAAGTTTCCACTAACAAAATTATTGTCCATGTCTCCCTCGTCCAAATATAAAAAATGTCTTTCATGTGCATGTTAAATGCCTTTCACAAATACATTCATAATATTTAATATTATGCAACTAAGTAAATTTACCTATAAAAATTTCATTTAAATACAAATATGTAATTATTAGTATAATATTTAATATTTTTTAATTAAATAGTTTTTATAAAAATTTTCAAAATATTTATATTGTGACATCATGTCAAGGAAGTAGGCAAATGAGCTTAATAACCTTTGTTATGTTTTAAAGTTTAATAAAATTAATTTAATCAGAATTTATGTTAAAGGATTTTTGTGTTTGAAAACGGAAACTAAATCCTAATAGTAATCCAAATTATAAAGAACCTTTTTAATAATTTTTTGGCAAATGCATCTCCATATCTTTTTCTTGTAGCCCTATATTTTTTTTAATTCCAACAATGCTTCTAGAAGTATGGTCCTTCTTCTTCATTTTTAGGAAGTAGTGATTGTTGTTTGTGATGAAAGTTGGTGGTTGAAGTAAGTTTTGGGTATTTATATTGGTGATGACTATGTTTTCATTTTTTATTTATTTATTTTTAATTTTTTGGAAACCACAAAACAAAAAAAAATGCAAAAATAGAGTATAAAACAATTTTGTTTTTATTTTTGCACTAAGAAATGTTAAATATAATGAATTTTTTCATCAATTTTGTAGACACTCAAATGATAGAAGTACCTTCTCAACTAGAGAATAATGGAATGTAATTTAAGGGGGTAGTCGAGATTATTTAAATTAAAAAAAAATAAAACTAGTTTTTCACAATATAAAATACATGTGTAGAAGAACGTATGTATGGAAGAAGACGTGGAGGTGAGAAAGAATTTGCATAATTCTTTTAAGTCCCCTCACCATTTGATTTAATAGATAAATTCGAGGTGTTCATATTCATTCATATCGGTAATTTTTTGTCTTGGTATACTTTAAATAGATTATAACTTTTTAGTCTAATTTAGTTTCATGTAAGATTATTTTCATCTTTTTCTAAAAGAATAATAAAATAAATTATTTTTATAAATTTAAATTGTATGAATAAATATTTTTACCTTGTTATAATAATTTGATATAGAAATGATAATCTATGTGTATGTTATAGGAATTTGAATTCACTGTTTTCTTATCACACGGTGCTTAATTTTTGTAGGCACGTTCACTGTGATTTATATTTTGCATTTATTAATTTATTGCAAATTGCACATGCTTTTTCTTTTCTAGCAAATGTTAACTTTTTATGGATATGGGGTTTGGCATCCCAAAATTGGTTATGGGTCATATGGATATAGAACACGTTTTTTTCTATGAATGATGCACACTAATCACATATCAATAGAAATTGTATCATATTGGGCTTACCAAAATCATGCAACAGAAATACTTAGCTTAAACCTAATTTGATTGAATATGAGAGGAAGGAGATTTGTAAGAATCAAATTTCATGATTGAAAATTTGATTATCTGTGTGCTTGAAATAACACAAAATGGGTAAATTAATAGTGTAAATGGGTAAATTGACGTTTTCTAAAAGTATCACAATAATTGATCAAATAATTTATACGTCTCGTCTACGTATATTTGAAGTAGTTCATGGTATTCACTTATCCGTCTTTTCAACTACCACTCAGAGATTAAATTTTAAAAACAATTACTGTTATTTATTATTTAATTACCATTATTATCACTTTTTTCTTTAAAAGAATAGTTTAGAAATGAGAAGAAAAAGAAGAACCCAATCGGAGTGCATGCGCTTTTTCTGCAACAACTCGAAACGGAAACCGCTTTCTCCCTTTCTCAACCTCTCTAGCTTTCATTTTCAACCACAAACCCTAACATTTCTGTGGTTGTGGTCGAGCCAAGGGTAACAATGTTTCCGCCTCTACAGTGTTGTTGATTAATGATTTCTTTAGTTTTTTTCTACTCAAGCAAAATTTTGTTTGTCATGAAAGGGTTAAGGGTTTCATCGTCCATTTCTGCATTTCTATTCAAACATCGTCTCTTGATTTTCTCATCTGGTCTTCAGGTTTGATCCACGTCAGAGTTCGTCAACTCCATTGCCAAGCACTATTGCGATTCTTCCTGCCCAAGGTATTGCATTCTAGGCTTTCTTCTTGCTCGGAAAATTCTGCTAGTTTAGTTTTGAGCTTCGAGAATGAGTGAGAATAGAAAAACAGTACATGTGTTTTTCGTACTCTGCGAGTTGGCCACCTGCAACATGGGAAATATACTGATGAATAGACAAACTCAAAATTTCGTCGAGGATAATAATCGCCTGGCCTTTTTTCTATTGTATGTTTTTTTTATACATATCGTGTTGATTTTAATTTTAATTTTAATTTTAATCCTCTCTTGTGTTGTGTACGTTATACGGAATATGTGTGGGTGGACTTATTTTGAGAATAAGGTTATTTGTTTTTTAAGTTTAATCGGCACTAAGCATGCGGTTAATCTTAAATTTCTCATTTGCAGATGTCCGGTAAACCAGGACGAGTCCGGGAGTCTGACTTCGACTACTACGAACGCGAGTATTATAAAGATTTGAAGGATGGTTGCTATAAACTCGAAATCTCCAAGGCATCATATAGGTGTCCCTTTTGCCGGGACAATGATTACTCGTTGAATGAACTTTTGAAGCATGCAGTGAGATTTGAAAGGTACTCACGGACCATGAGGATTAAAGAGTTAGCCAAGCACTCTGCTCTTCAATTATACATTGAAAGACATCTTGGTGTCAATAATAGATCTGAAAAAGTTGCCCATGATAGGCCAAAGAATGCCGTCCTTGATAGACCTGGAAACATTGTGCTTGATAAATCAAGAAATGTTGTCAATGATAGATCTCAAAAAGTTGCCCATGATAGGCCAAAGAATGCCGTCCTTGATGGACCAGGAAACGTTGTGCATGATAAATTAAGAAATGTTAATGATAGACCACTAAACATTGCCAGTAATAGACTTGGAAATGTCAATGTTGTATCTGAAAATGTTTCCAAAGAACAACTATTTGTCTGGCCTTGGATTGGTGTTGTTGGAAACATTGCCACTGAATTTAAAAACGGAAAGCGTATTGGTGAAAGTGGTGCCAATCTAAGGGATGAGTTTACTCGGAAAGGATTTCATCCCACGAAAGTTCATCCATTATGGAACCGTTATGGACATTCAGGCTTTGCGATTGTAGAGTTCACCAAAGACTGGGAGGGTTTCACCAATGCAGTGAACTTTGAAAGAAGTTTTGAGGCAGAACACTGTGGTAAGAGAGATTACTACATTTCACGAAACCGTGGGAATAAACTGTATGGATGGGTCGCCCGTGATGATGACTACTTCTCCAAGACTATAATCGGTGATTACCTTCAGAAGAATGGAGATTTGCAATCTGTTTCTGGAAAACAGGCAGAGGAGGAAAGGAAAACTTCACTGCTTGTCTTTAATTTAGATAATACCTTGAAAGTGAAAAATGAGACATTGGAACAAGTACGCAGCAAATATGATGATGTTAATGTGTTCCTGAACAGGGTTATCAATGAGAAAGAAGTAATGATTGAATCATATAATAATGGTACGTTGAAGTTTGAAGTGAATTATTTACATTCCTATTTTTTGCTTCTGCTTTTTTCCTCATTGCTTATTTGTTGTTTCTGTGTTGAAAGGAGAAACAATCTGGTTGTGATCATATCTATCCTTTCCAGATAGCCTACTTTTTGTTTTACTTTGAAGTGAAAATTTTCTAATCTCTCTTGGTATCTCCTTGTTTCATTGTTCAATTAGAAATGAAAAAAATGCAGCAAGAAACCCGAAAAGATTGGGAGAAAATTTATGTGGCCCATGAAAAGGCCAGATTGGATCTGCGTGTTCAGAGTAAAATATTAGAGGACCGTGAGAAGGATCTTCAGAGATGTCAAGTGCAAAATGAGAATGAGAGAAAAAAACTTTACCTTGAAAAGAAAAACGTAATCATTTTTGGCTGCTTAAAAATTATGGATATTGCCATTTTTTTTGTAAAGTGCAAATAATGCTACATTTGTTTAAATAATTCGAAGAGTGATTAATTTATTGCAGAATGAAATGGCAATGATGGAGCAAAACAAGGCGGATGAGAGAGTGTTGCATTTGGCAGAAGAACACAAGGCACTGATTGCATGTCCTTCTTTGTACCAGTGATTAATTTAATTCCTTTGTATGTATCCAAGTAAAGTTTTGATAGTGTCATTTTTGTGTTTTAAATGCAGAAAGAAAAGGAGAAAATGCATAAAAAAATTCTTGAACTACAAAAAAAACTTGATGCCAAACAAACATTGGAATTGGACATTCAACAGTTGAAGGGAGCTCTTCAAGTAATGAAACACATAGGAGAGGGTGACTACGAGGAGAAAAAAAAAAAGGATGCAATTAAAGTGGAACTTGAAGATAAGGAAGAGGAGTTAGAAGTTCTTGAAGAACTTCTACAAACTCTTGTTGTCAAAGAACGTAAAACCAATGACGAGTTGCAAGATGCTCGCAAGGAGTTAATGCATGTATGTGTCTTTTTCTAAGCTTAAATGTATTGTTTGATGCTATTTCAACTTTAGTCATTTCATTAAAAGGTCTCTTCCAATTAATCATTTTACTCACTGGGAGGGAGGGCTTTTATTTGTCTAAATTACCCGGTAAAATTGTGAACAAAAGTTAGGCTTGTCTTGATTTTTTTAATTGACATACAACTGGTTGTATATTAATCGCAGCATACTGTTTCATGTTTAGTCGTCTGCCTATTATCATTATAGTCTAATAATTTGTATCATATTGAGAGTATGATATTGGTGATTAGCTGCAATAACTTGAACTCATCTGTTATCCATGTTGCACAAGCTACACCTACCGTGCTTTAACTTTTGTCTCAATACTTCAGAATTGCAGTTTTTCAATGGTATCATCTTCTTTGAATCATGTAGTTGCTTACTGGCCCTTTGTCAAATGGCTATGTATTTGTTGGTGTCTAATGGATATGATTGAAATCCGTGTTTAACATTTTTGAAAAAAATTGGTAGAATTAGGTCAAATCCATTGTCTATAAAACTGCTATGATGCTTAAGCTTGTAGCAAATATGTTCTATAGTTCGGCTAGTTTGTTGTGTTACTTATTGTTATTGCCACGGTTGTCTTTCTGTTTGTTTTTTTCTGTATGTAGTATAATTTCTTTGTTCACAGTGGCTAGGGAAGACACACAGTTATCGGGCTATTATTGGTGTTAAAAGAATGGGGGAGCTTGATGGAAAGCCCTTTGTTGGAGCAGCCAGGAGAAAGTTTTCTGATGATGAAGCGGATGTCAGAGCAGTGGAGTTGTGCTCACAGTACGAGGCTTATCTTAGAGATCCAAGCTGGTTTCCATTTAAAGTTTTAACAGATAAGAAAGGAGAAAAGGCCAAGGTACACTGATTTCCAGAATTACCTGTTCAAATTGAAGCCATCTTTTTTTATCCCTAGAACTGTTCATGTGGTCATTTTAATTGCGAAATCTACCTGATTTCCTTATTAGCCTAGCTAGTAGTACTTTAAAAATTCATTGCATCATTTCATAATAGCTAAAACTGTGGGGAAAAGGTTTGATACCTTAGTTTTTTTTTCGTCTTGTAAATAATGACTGGATTATTTACATATAATTACTATTCATAATTACAAATATCCTACTGTTTGATTTGTTTGTAGTCTATCTTAGGAATACTATTAAATAGAATTGAAGTGAACCAATCAATTCTTGATCTGTCTAGCTTATTTTTAAGAGAACAAAACAAAATCTTAAAATTAAGGTGATGACATATTTCCTTCTTCACATCCACCCTCAAATTGATGCGTCTGGTCAAAGAACATCAATTTGCTTACAAGAAACTTATGTCGTGGGTGAGGAATGGCCTTAGTGAGATTATTCGCACTGAAACTGAGTATTGATGTGAGAGATTGATATAATATGGTTATCATAATTCTCGTGAATAAAGTGACAATCTACTTTAATATGCTTGATTTGTTAATGGAACATTGGATTTGCAACAATATAAATAGTACTTATGTTGTCAGCCTAAAGAGGCGTTGGATCTACTTGAGGAAATCCAAGTTCAGCCAAAAGACCACAAAGCCAAATTATTTTAGAACAAGTAGTAGACATGACACAATACGCTGATTAAGTAGATAATTTGGTGATTCGTGCTTGCTTTCTTATTTTTTTGTGAGATCAATGAGTTGTCAAGAAACATGCACCAATCAATAACCCACTGTCGAGTATCAGAACTCGTAGCCCCATCAACATCACTATAAGCAATCAATTTAAGAGTTGTCTCAATGGGAAAGAAGAAATCGTGTCAAGAGGTTTCTTTCAAGTAGTGAATTATACAAAGTATTATCGGCTGAACAACAAACGATATGTCTGGTTGTGTAAAAGTCGAACAATTAAGACTACCCATAAGTTGTTGATATATTAAAGGATTTGACAAAGGACCACCTTCATCATAGTGATATTTGACATTTACTTCGAGAGGAGTATTCGTTGGATTAGCTGATTGGAGGCCAACCATAGAGATTAAATTTGTGGTATATTTATGCTAATGGAGAAATGTACCTTTGGAGGTAGAATGAACCTCAAGGCCAATAAAATAATGCAAGTGACCTAGGTCTTTCATATGAAATGTGGTTTGTAATTATTGTTCAAGTTCTTGGATGAATGCCTGATCTATGCCAATGATAATTATATCATGAACATGAAGTAGAAGCACAATGCTTGTAGGTATGTGATAGATGAATAAAGAGGAGTCATATTGACAATGAGTAAAGGAGAACTCATAGAGAGGAGAACGCCAAACTATGCTTTGGGAGCTTGTTTTGGACCATATAAGGATCATTTGAGCTTGCACACACTAGTGAGAAGTGTAGAGACCTTGAGGAGGAGTTATGTAAATATCTTTAGTTAGCTCACCATGTAGAAAGACATTTTTTACATCCACTTGATGAAGAGACCATCCATTAGTGGTAGACAAAGAAAGGATAGTTCTAGTAGTTGTCATTTTGGCAACAACAATTGGTATTAAAGCTAAGGTCATGAGTTTGATTTCCAATGAGATAATTGTTGAGATGGAGATTGTTACAAGTTTCACTGATTGCTCTATGGCGGAGGCTAGATGGGTGAAATCACAATCAAAGAGTTTGATTCTTGCTATGTTCATAACTAGAAAGTGTTGTTTCTTGATTATTACCTATAACTTTTGGCTTAGTGGTAAGTGCTCGATCTAACAAATGTCTCGTAGAGAGAGAAATAGTCAAGGAAGTACGGGAGGAATCAAACCTGTATGGTGAATATTATGTGATTTAGCTACTAGATTGTTGTGGTGCGACCAATATTAGGTTATGTTTTGACCTCAAGTTTGAGAGATAACATCGCTAGGGTCAATCACTGCATCCGAGGTATTGTCCGCTTTGGAGGTCAGTGCTCTGTCATGGTTTTGTCCCTAAAAAGTGTCTTGGTGGTGGGTTGGAGGAGGAAAGAGTATATGAACTGTCCTTGGTCTCTATTCCTGAGCGATGTGGGACTATATTGGTCATATCGGAACAGGTTGTATAACACCATTATTAGTGCATCATGGTTTGGAGGACAAGTCTTGTCACTGGTACCGAATGAAATGCTTGTTCTGTCCTTTTTCGATTTTCATGGGGGATGTGGGGAAAGTCAGAGATATGATGACTGTACTGTTTGCAATAATGACAACTTCTTACTCTAGTTACAAGCGATGCCCAAACTGTTTGCAGGAAAAATATTGGACCTGTCACATATCTAGTCCTTTGTCTTTACTTTGGGCAAGATATGCTATTGTCACGGATTCTAGAAGGACAACATCATGAGAAATTAATCCTTGGGAAGTCTCATAAGTTCACCAATGCATGCATCCAAAGAACGAACAAGATTCCTATTAAGCAAAGCACCTCTAACAGTCTCAAACTCTGAACGAAGTATTATGAGAAATTGATCTCCCTCAGCCTAGAAGTTGGAGAATAACAACATATAATATGTAGATTGATCGCTTGGTTGTATTGTCTTGATTGTAAAGTCATTGTAAATATTCTCATGTTTGTTGAGCAGTTGAGAAAGAGCACAAAATTTTGATCATTTGGGGATGCAACAGTACTGAGAATCCAAGAGATTATTTGAGCATCTCTTACTTCCCAGGCATCAAAGGCCTGCTTGTTCTGTTGGTAGTCTGGAAAGCCCATCTAGTTGACCCCATAATTCTTTTCTTTTGATGAACATTTTGAATTGAAATTCCCGAGTTGTATAATTCTTCCCATTGAATTACATTGTTTTTAACTAAAGTTGTCATGATGATCAAGTAGCACGGTTACAACAAAACAAGGAAAACTATGAAAAAGTAATGTGAAAATGAAACAAACTTGGTTGAAGAACTGTGAGCGAGAACAGAAATCATGGACACAAGCAAAACTGCAAGCACAGACAAAAACAATGACTGAACAAAAATCACGATCAAGAGCAGGAACCACGAGTGAGAATGGAAACCACAAGAACAGACACAAAACTGACGTGAACGGGATCCATGAATCACTATTGAGAATAGCTATGAGCACAAACAGAAACTGCAACGCAAATGGGAACCATGAATCAAGATCGAGATCAAGGATCGTGAGCACAAACAGAAACCGCAACGTGAACGGGAATCTCAAATCATGAATGAGAGTCGAGAATAGGTCACAACGAGAAACCGTGAGCCTCACTGAAAATGTGGAAAAAAGGAGTGAACAAACTAGCAAACAATTCTGGATTTGAACCTAATACCATGTAAAAAAAAAAAAAAGGAGGTTTGATACCTTTGCTCATTGCTATTCGTTCTATAAGTAATGATCGGGAACATTTACATATAATTGCTAGTTATAATTGCTGATATTATATTGTAGCTTATTTTTGAAATATCTTTGCATACAATTGAAGAGGACAAATCTAGTCATGATTTGTCTAACTTATTCGTAAGGGAACAAAACAGTATAATTAATAAGATAAAATATTTACTAATTTAAAAAGAAATGGTATGATTTGGATATTGTGCAAAGATCAATTGGCAGGGTAAGTTGCCACTCATGTTTTTGTGCTCATGCTTGGCACTTTTTTTTTTTTCTGATGCTCCCCAACATGGTTGGATATATTATGCAGGAAATTTTAGATGAAGAAGATGAAAAACTGAGAACTTTAAAGGAGGAGTATGGTGATGAGGTGTATCGAGCTGTGACTACAGCTCTGCTGGAGTTGAATGAATACAATCCTAGTGGTAGATATCCATTACCGGAGATATGGAATTCAAAGGAAGGAAGGAGGGCTTCGTTAAAGGAGGGTGTTTCATATTTAATCAGGCAATGGAAAGTGAAAGTGTCAAAGCGAAAGAGGTAGGTTCTTCCTATTGTCGTCGAGGTTGAAGTCGTGACGTGACAAATTAGATAGTGTGTTACATGTAATACCGATATCATACTAAATACCTTTTTCCTCTTGAAATCGGGTTTCTATTTTTAGTTCAGCCCATTTCAGTTAAGAATTTATTTTAAATCGTATCAGACCTTGTTGAAAGTGAAGTTGCACATTATACTGTTTAAATTTGAGAATTTATGTTGTTATTCACGTGGTGCTTCTAATTTGACGGTTTATTATCTTGTTAATTCAAAAATTAAAAATGGTGAAAAATATAACCATACATATCATGTGTTGTGATTTTAACAAAGGTGTACGTACTTTAGCATTACAATACAAATGAGTCCCAATTTTATAATTCTTTATTAACAAATTTAATTTACATCTTAATTGAATATTTTTACTATTAAACTTGGTTGTTATTTAATTTTTTAGAAGTTGTTAATTCATTACATAAACTAGTTGACTCTTTTTTTCTTTATATTCTCTAAAGAGCAACTACTACAATCTTTTGCATTAATCAGACTAGATTTTGAAAAGTTGACCGATTCTTACCAATTTAAAAAACCGTTTTATATTTTATAATTTTCAAAAGTAAAGAGGCCGACCAAAGCATTTCATGAATGTATTATTTATTTTTGTTAATATAATTAAATTAACGATAATATCCTTTCTATTACTATGTGTTGTAATCCGAGTTAAGACGAAACTATAAAAATCTTAAAAAAACTTAGTTACAGTAATTTTTTAAAAAGAGATAAAATTTGAAAATTTTTTAAATATTTAAAGAAAAAATTATTTTAATAAATATTTTTATGTTAAATAAATATAAGATTCAACATAATAATCAATAATTTTAATATTATTATAGGAATGTAACTTTTAAATTATTAAATAATTCAATAACTTTTATCCCCTCTCCCACCCATTTAGTATAGTAGGGAAATGCTTGTTATATCTTAAGATAAAAAGAGAACCTAAAGCACTCAATATAGGACGAAGCTAATAGAAAGATTCATTTTCAATTTATTTTCACTTTAACATGTTCGTTTAAGTAGAAACATCAAATTTGAACAGGGGCATAAAAGTAGGATGGTTTGTCACAAATTTGATGGGATAACTAGTGTTTTTAGCTCGTTAATTCATTTTAGCTCACCTACCAGTTTTATTTAATTAAAAACTAAAATACAATAATTATTTTTTATATGAAATTATTTGAAGATACAAATATATTAGTATGATAATTTAAATTATTTACACTAAAAAATTAAATTATAATTATTAATTAGAAATATTTATGAATGTTTACATAATTAAATTTGCTTATATGTATAAAAGTGAGCATCAAATGTAAAAAATAAAAAGTTACAAGTTCTGGCTTCAGCGTTGGAAGTGAGAATGACTTGCTTTTGGTATTAGATGTTCCATAGATACATGGAACAATACAATAGATACATGGAACAATACAGTAATCTATATATGTTGAATTAATAAATACTACTATTTATTAATATAATACCAACATTTTATAAAATAAAAATGCTAATTAGCCGCGGGCTACCTTCTTTTCCCTAGCCGCTTCAGCATTTCCTACACTAATCGGAGCGTACAATTCACGCGCACACCCCAACATTAATTAATTAAAAAAAATAAAACAGTATGAAGCAAGAAACCAAAGTCAAACGCTTGTGGTACAAAAGCTGTCACTCACTCTCTCATTCATAATCACTAACCACTAATCACTAATCGCTTATCACTAATCACTAATCAACTTCCACCTGCACTCCATCACAGTCTCCGAAACATGCAGTCAAAAAAGATCAAGAAGGGTAAAAATGGGAATACATAAATGGTGGTCGGACTGGGAAGCAGAACAAAAAGAAAACGAACTTTCACTTTTTATATATATATATATATATATATATTTAGAAAATAAAATAAAAATAGAAAAAAGAAAGAAAGTAAAGGTGTGTGGTGAGAGTCAGACACGAAAGTTTTTTCCAGTGAAAGTTTGACCAAATTGCCAATGTGGCGGAGCAATGTTCCAAGAGGTGGAAGAGCGACGGTCACTGGCGGTGACTCTGAAGGACAAAGCCTGTCCCACCAAAACGGCGTTTGACTGCCAGTTTTGACCCCAGTTCCGGCTCATTGGCATCCAACCGCTTCTCGTCCCTTTAACGTATGCGTGCACCAGATCCCCTGCACCCGCCACGTTGCTGATCAGCACCAAGTTGAAGTAACGGAAACCGTTGATCGTGAACCTTATTCCCCCATGCTTCATACATGCCACCCTAAACAAAACACCAAACCACATTAGCCACCAACTAACTAATAAAACCACTCATAACTAACTTTTTAATAACTAAAAATATTTGAGAACTAAACATGTGTGTACCTGCGGTAGGCCACAGGTACAATGCCGGCGCGGTATTCTGCGATTTTGAGGAACATGGGCATGGCGAGGTCGAAGTGAGGGCGAGGGGGGTTGCACCAGCCGCCATTGTCGTTAGGAAGAGCGTAGTTTGGAGGACAGAAGTTGGTGGCAGTGATGAAGATGGAAGGGCTTCCGGAGTGACACCACTCCTTGTCGTTTGCGCATTTTATCTCAAAACACGCTCCGCAGCTGAGCCCATTGTTGAACAGTGCTGTGCTCAACGCCGCCGTGTTCACTCCGTAACCTTGGCTGTACAGGTTTCCATACCCGCAAGCTCCCCCTGAACACACACATTGTTAGAGAAAACGATAAACGTTGAAAACGTATGTTACATTTTACATGTTGGAATTACATAGTACACACCCATGGTGCCGGAAGCATCGGATCCTCCGTAGAAGGTGGCGTGAGCACTTTGCCAGGCGCCGCCGGTATAAACGCCTGGAATTCGAGCGTCCACCATCCACATTATGGACGCAAGGCACAGTGCTATACCGAGCACAGCCATTTTTGTGTTGAAAGTGAAGAGAAAGCGAAGAGCAGAGAGAGACAATGAAGATGAGTATTGAGTGGGTAGCGAGTAGGGATGGAGTACTTATGGACGAGAAGCCTTCTTGGTGAGAACTCAAACCCTCTTCACTGTGGGGGCCACATTTCCAATTCTCAAACTTCTCTCTACTTATTCAATGCCACCTTTTTTCTTCAAATTAAATTAATGCCTTCTCTATGTAATTATAATTTGTAAAAAAGATAAAACATTTTTCTTTGTTTTTATATTACATGATAAGTAAATCTGTTCCCACCAAAGCTCAACTGCACTATCATCAGTCCGTAGGTGACACTTCCAAATTCTGCTGCCACTGTCACCACTGTGGGCTCCATGCACTGATGTAATAAGTACTGTCTGTTGGGAAGTGTTGAATTGAAATCCTTTTCTTTAATATCTTTGGATCTTGCTTTCTTTTTGTATAATTATTTTCATTTTGAAGGAGGGACCTGAATCATCATCATCCAACAGACAATGTGAAAAGGACAAGCAAACGAACCAAATCTTTGGGAAATTCGATTTTTACTTTCTCACCTTAATATCGGTTGGAATCAAACCTATTATGTTATGAGATCACAAATGAATGCAGTAAACCTTTCTCTGTTCAGATTATAACATGTTTCCAGCTCATTTCCTATGCACTACACTAATGGTAAACTTCTGCAAAACCATGGTCTCCAGATAAGGTTGTTTTTCTTTCATTCTTTTATAATAAAAATTAGTAATAAGAAAAAATGTGAAGAACACAGCGTGACAGTGGTGTTCAAAGAAAGAAGGGGAGATTAGTGGGTGGCGTGATGTGCGGGCTTGATTAGAGTAGGTGAATCCCCCAACGACATAATTTATTATATAAGAATCACCAAAATCAAAATACTTTTATTTTTAGACTAGAATACAATATGCATTTAGTTTTTAGTCAACTAATCTAAAAAACTTCAAATATATGATAATAAAATTTTATAAATTTATAATGTACGATAAGTTTATTAACTTGGTAAGTTGTTTAAATTTCTTATTAATTATCACTTTTGATTTATTGACAATATAAAAATTTTAAACCGACACAATATAGAAATTAAATTCGTTTTTATTACATGTTATAGTCTTTATAAAGTTTTTTTTAACATGTGTTATATACATATACACACACAGTAGCACTAAAAGTAATTTGAGAGTTGAGATTAATGAGTAACATGCTTAAAAAGCACAGTTGTTTAACAACTATATTTGACTTAGATATTCTCTCTCTCTCTCTCTGAAATCACTTAATTGAAGGAGATTGTAAAATGGGGAAGGGGAGATAAGAGACAAGAAATTCAAGAAAAGCAAGAACACAATACACACTTAAGAAGAGTGGATGGTGGACCCTCTCCTCCCTTAATCATCGCTCCTCTCAGTGCCTTTAACTATGCGTACATGGTCCACCCAAACCCAATGCACATGCATGCATAAAATAGCTGCTTTTAACTAACCACAATATCTTGTGACTAAATATACAATTTATTTTCATCACAGCTTAATTCTTCAAGGTTTCTTTTGTTATGTTAAGGGCTTGTACATAATTGTTTAACTAATCTATAATAAGGACGCGCTTTTTTGTTAATCATAAAGTTTGTTTTATATCAACACCAGCTAATTAATATTTACAATAAACTAGCTTTCATGTCACCAGCACTGTTATTGATCCTTTCTACTTTCGAAGAAACTATTATTAGCTATGCAAAGTATAGGAATAGGGAGGGTTGTTTAAAATAGCTACGTTTTTGTTATTAACTAAATAAATTGGATAGTTAGTAGCATTGGATACCCCAAGTATGAAAAGCTGATTGATGATGAACAGTTTATTGTTTATACCCTATATTTCGTTAGTTCATCATTTGATTCCTCTTTTTGGAACATTCTTATAAAACATATATCTCACTTGAAAAAGGAGGGAAATCTTGTTCTGATGAGCAAAACCAGCAAATTCAAGTAAAGCTCAAACTGAAAAGGCTCAAGTTTGATATCAGTTAGTAGAAATCGAATTCCATATACGGCTGTTGATGACAGAAACTCATACCACATATATTAAGATGCATCACATTTGCACAACCAAGTACGACACATTCATTTAGAACCCTATTTTCCCCTAGCCAATGTCATATTTTACAAGCCTCACACTGTCAATAACAAAAGTAGGTTAGATCGATGTGTACATTGCTTTTCTCTTTTCAATCGGTCAACAGTCAATTTTTTGTTGTTTTCTAATAATAATTTGGAGGAAAAACATGCATGTACCTAAATTCAAATTGTGTAAATGAAATTTGGTCATGTGGAAATATGATTAGTGGGTAATTAATTAAGTGGATGTGAAAAGAAATAGTAAAGTCACCACGTTTAGCACCACCAGTAGACTTGTGTTTCGTCAATCGTGAATCATCAAGCATCATGGTGTAGGGCACATGTAGCAATATGATATAGATTGATCAACTTTATAGTCAGTTAATGTAACCTAAAATTGTGACTACAATTGTCTACAATCACGGCAATCCGAAGGTGTATGTCGAAGCTGACGTCCATATAGAGCTGCGGAGGGAGAGTATGCACATATAGTAAATATATATATATATATATATATATATATATATATATATATATATATATATATATATATATATATATACTAAAAAAAATCATTAAATAGAAACTAATTTTTTTAGAAATAAAAAAAATTAGTTGTTATAGTAATTAAATTAGAGACATTTTAGAAACTATAAAAAAATTAGTTTCTAGATTAGTTTCTATTATTGTTAAATGGTTTATAAATTGGTATCTAATTAGCTACCAAAGTTTTAGTTACCAATTATTTAGATTTTAAATTTGGTAGATAATTAGATACCAATTTAGAAATCATTTAACAATAATAGAAACTAATTTAGAAACCAAAATTTTTTTTAGTCTCAAAAATAGTTTCTAATTTGGTCACTATAACAACTAATTATTTTTTGTCTCTAAAATTAGTTTCTAATCAATGATTTTCTTGTAGTGATACATATATATATATATATATATATATATATATATATATATATATATGAGAGACTATGTAATTCATGATATTATGCAAATGGGTTCCGACTATCTCCATTTTATAAATGGTTGGAAATTCTACAAGGATATTTTATAGTATATAAGTATTTACAAATTTTATGAGTTAGATTGGTAAGATTGAGTTAAACTTAAAATTCACATTTTAAGATAATATTATAGTTTATTAGAGAAGTAGATGATTGTTCTATTTTGTAGAAGGGTTAAAACACCTCTAAAATGTCCATTTTAATTTATTTAATCTTTGTTGATTAAAAAAAATCTTAAGGTGATATCAAATACTCATTTAGAATTTATCATAATGAGAGTTTGTTGAATTTATTAGATCATACACTATCAGATCATTTATTTTATAAATATTAATCTTACGTATGAATTGAAAAATCTTAATATATAAGTGTGTGCAATATAAATCGATTTTATAAAGTTGAGTTAGAATTAAATTTTATTTTTTTAATATAAATATTTACTATTATTTCATTATGCACACTCCGATGCTTTTTACCAAGAAATTAACAAATTCTTAAACAAAAACAAATGACATTGTAAGTTGACCTTGGTAATCTGAGATCTTCTCGTTATTCCCTTACTTTTGTTTTTACTATATTTGTCAGCAATACCTTGTTACTATATTTTACTCAAGTTAATGTCCCAACGTAATTTGTTATGTAGTATTAAAAATTATGACTGCGTATGAAGCAGTGTACCGTGTACGACGGGAATCCATTTGTTAATATGTTTTTTGAGTGTTTCTGATTGGACATTATCCATATATGATTCATATTAATTTGTTGGGTTTAATTGGACAACTTGGTAATCGTGTAAACTGTCTGAGTTTAAAGCCAAGAGGAAGAACTGTTTAGTCTCGTGTCTCTGATTCCTTTCCCGTATGGATAGTACAACATGAGGACAAAACATTTTCATATAAAATTATCAGAAAACAGGATCAGTTGAAAATATGTTGCGAATGATAATTTCTTTAATTTGATGCACTGTATTTTAAAATGCAACCTGAACTGATTCAAGATTAATGCTTTGAAATGTTTTTGCATTCTAAACCAAACTAGTAAATAAAATACCTATTTGGAGAGAAAAACAAACCGAATTGAAAAGTAATTTGTTGGGAATCAAACAACCCTAATACTGATATATATGAACATGTATCTAAAATTCAAAATTAAACTAACTTAACATGCAGAGATGGAGTTAACTATAACGTGAAAAAGAAAGAAGTAACAAGTGAGTTGGTCAGTGAATGCTTGGTCATTCTTGAGTTAGTTACTTTGAGAAGGGATGAAGCAAAGTTACCACTCAGAGGGTGTTAACTACAATCTAAGGTAGAGAATGTAAAACAGAAAATGCAATATAGACAACTCTTTTCCAGCATTATGCATGTTCTTTGATCTTACTTTTTTTTTTGTGAATTTTTGTTTCACTTTGTGCTTAGATGGATACTTTCTTTTGTATATGTGCCTATATATTATGTAGTGCCAATAATATTTAAACTTTTCTAAGAAATTAATAGTTCAGAGGCTGCTTTTACGTGATAGTGATTTATTTTTGGAGTTACCAAGGAATCATAATCTTTCGAGTGTAATAAGGTTAAAATATTCTTAAAATAGTCTATATTTATTCATTCATTCTTTTAATGATAAAAAAAAGTGAATACTTGATGGTCGTGTTTTCAATTAATAGAAGGACTTATTTGGTGGGATAGTGGGAAATAGGGATTATATGATACCTAACCACTTTTATTTGTTGACTTTAATTTGTTTTTGAGTTTTAGAAGTAATTTTCACGTCTTGGTGGTGATCTTTTTGGCCTTCACTTTCCACACCATATTCTGAATAGGAAGCATGGACTAGAGAACGGGGAACATTTGGTGCCACCATTTTAGTGCCACCATTTTAGGCTTAATTGCTGGTTTTGATTTATTGGGTCATCGATGACCAAATACACTCCTCCACAACGAGCTTTCTCCTTTTTGATGGTTGGTTTGGTTGTAAATAGATCCATTCCCTTCAACTAAAATATGACATATTTAAATGCTTGGAATAAAGCTAGTCAACAAGTCTCCATTTCCCATAAGCATCTTGACCCAAAGTTCCTTAAATTAACATAAATTTAGACCCCTAATCTAACACCTTCTTTATGTATTTCCCTTGCAATGGTGTGGATGCAACTCAGAATGCAGCACTAATATTGCCTTGCACATGCTCTCTGAGACCGAAGGCAAAACAGTTCAAAAGATTGCATGTGGTGATTGGTCTGAATGTGTGACCAAAACTACACCAAAATCCACACCATTCAGTGAGTAACGTAGAGAAGATGGGGTGCCCCCACCAAGTTGCAAATATTGAGTTACTCACTACAACTTTATCCATTTCCATCCCTATCAATCATCTTCCTTCCATGTGATATTTAATATAAAGCTAAGAATGCATTCATTCTTGTCAATATTTGTGGCTCAAGGATAATATCGCCTACTTATATTACAAGTCAATTCATTTACCATTAACTATAACTTCAAAAGATAACTTTGATTTAATAGTAAATACTTTTTGCTATTATACTCTTAATATGAAGAAGAACTAAACTCCGTCCTTATATGTTTTAGTTGACTTCAGTAAATTTCAAAACTTTGCTAACCAATTACAAAACTTGGCCACAGTGAAAAATACACATGATTAACCACATAATGGGATTGTTCTTGCTTTAGTTCAGAAGACCCCACCTTGTTCGTCTGGAATGATTTCCTGCACTTGGAATGAATGTACAGTACGAGGGAAGGATGGACAAGAGATAGCGGGGATCAACACCGGTTTCACAAAAAAGAGGAGACAAAATTGGCAGTCAAATGGACAAACTCATTCATTACACCTTAAATTAAGTAAATAACGTTTTTCTACAGTGCATGTGTCATGTTACCGTTTCACTCAAAAAATACACTAAATTTGCTGAGAAATAATATAATGTATATAATGTGCCTGCCTCTAATATCTTTTATAAACCCTAAACCCTAAAGGTGTTACGTGTAAGAAATATTACATGATTTATAAATAACTCTTTCCTTTGAACGTTATTAGAAGTTTAATCTCTAGTGAAACTACTTTAATTAAAAAAACATTAATATAAATTTATTTTAAAATTTTCAAATAAGTTAACTATAAATTTTTAAATTTCGTGATTACATAATTTTTAAAAATTTCATATGACACTAATTTATATATATATATATATATATATTTATTTATATAAGTAAGAGAAGATCGTGACAGACATATTAGACGAATATTGACTAACATATATTAGATTCTATAACACATATTAGATTATGACTATTTAGTATATAGAAGATGAAATCATCTAATATATAGAAAAGAAAGATCATCTAATACACATTAGACGAGGATTGTCTAGTGTGTAGAAAACTAGACGGTCTAACACCTAAAAAATGAGACCATTTTTTACTAGTATTAGTTTTTTTTAGTTAGAGTTTTCAAAACCTATATAAACCGGTATTATGTTGTAAATCAGGCTATGCTTTCAGAGTGTAAAGTTTTCAATAACAAAAATTTTCACTTTTCAGTTTTTTCTTACCTAGACCATGGTGTTCTTCTTCTCCTTCTTCTTCTTCTGTCATAACTTCTCCCTCTCCATGGTTCTCGATAGAACCTTCCATTTCACATGACAATAAAAGTCTTCAAAAAGCTTCTTCCTTTTCTTTTTTTCTACTTTTCAAAAATGATGTGACTTTTATGATTTTGTCCTTCAACTCTTTTAAGTTTTTTCCATTTTGTAATGAGTTACCAAGGTTTTAGCTATTAATTTTAGAATATAAATAATTGGTAACTAAAACTTTGGTAGTTAATTAGATACTAATTTAGAAACTCATTTAGATACCAATAATTTTTTTAGTCTCTAAAATAATATTTAATTTAATCGATATAACAACTAATTATTTTTTGTCTCTAAAATTAATTTTTATTTAATTATTTTCTTAGTAATAAAAACTGAACAATTCATTACAAATCAAGATAAAGTGAGTAATCTAAATATAAAGAATGATTCTTTACAACATAGTAACGATCAAGAAGAGAAATGAGAAAGAAATTCTTTCACTGCATAAAAGATACATAGACTTTTAGAACCATAAACATCAAGTCATTATATCAACTAGATTCAAAGTAGTGAAACTTTTGCACCAGAGACATAGACAAAGAGTTCAATTTCGTAGATTCTTGACATTGGTGTTACTCATCATGTGACTCATCTTAAAAAACATTTTGTTACCTTTTACAAAATTAAACCTATCAATATAAAATTACCTAATGAATCTTTTATTATTGCTTATCATGTTAGAACTATTCAGTTTTCCAAAATTTTTGTCATATTCAATGTTTTGTGTATACTTGAGTCTTTTAATATCATTTTTGTTCAAAGGCCTATTGAAGATTCAACCTGCAAACTAATTTTTTCTCTTACGAAATATTAGATTTAGGACAATATTCCATCTAAGATGATTGGACAAGCTGATCTATGTCAAGGATTATACTATCTTACATCTTAATCTCAAGAAGAATGATTTTTCGGTTCTTAAGTAAAGAACACAATATTAATCTTTAGCTTTAGAAACTAGGACATCATGGTAGTAGAACCATTCAATACATTTACAAAAAATTTCCCTATGTGCATTTTGTTTCTAAGACTGGTTGCGATATATGTCACTTTGTCAAACTACATAAACTACTTTTGCAACAAAGTAATACATATTTTTAAATGCCTTTAACTTGATTTATATTGATATATGAGGTCATATTAGTATTTCTTTTGTTCATAGACATAAATATTTTTTAACCATTGTTGATGATCATGTTAGACACACTTTGATATATTTTATGAAATCTAAAGGAAAAACTAGAGTTCTTTCTTCCATACAATTGTCATGTATGTTAAAAATTAGTTTAAACAAAATATTTAGATTATGAAGTCTAAAACCATCTAGTGTATAGAAGACTAGGATTACCTAACACACACTAGATGAGAATCGTCTAACACATATTAGGCGATGACCATCTAATGTATAGAAGACAAGATCATCTAACACCTAAGAGATAAGGTCGTTCTTTACTAGTATCAATTTGTCTTAATTAGGGTTTTTAAAACCTATATAAATAGGTTTTGTGTTTTATATCAAATTATGTTTTTAAAGTGTAAAGTTTTCAATAACATAAATAATAATATTTTGTTTTTCCTTATCTGAGCCTTGGTGTTCTTCTTCTCTAGTCACAACTTCTCTCTCTCCATGAATCTCAATATAACCTTCCATTTCACAATAAAAATATAAGTCGATGCTTCTCCCTTCTTGTTTTTTAAGCTTTTCATAACCATGGTGACTTTTACAATTTTTCCCTTCAACTCTTTTATATTCTTACCTTCTTTAATGGGTCACACCATCTTCTAGATTATGTAGATCAAATATTCGCAACAATAAATAATAAATAAAAAAATACAATTTAAAGATTCACATTTGTATACTTTTAAAAAGGCATAAGTTGATTTTGAAGGACATTGCAAGATGCATCCTTCCAAGTTCCACCATCTTTTGGACGTCGGTGCTATGTCAATTCCCATCCAACAAATTATAGTTGGGAGGAAACAATTTGTGCCTAGCAATTTCATCTGCCAAGATTGCCTTCAAAAGGAATTTATATTGAAGCCAGAAGAAGGTTGAAAACGTATTATGAGGAACAATGATGATGTCGTAGAGTAGATGTACTGAATTTGGCATGCATGCAGATGCAGTAATCATATTCCCAAGACTTGCCCTGCGTTCAACGTTGGACCATTTTATTGTATCAATGGACAACTTTAACTTCAGTGGAAAGCTAAGTTTTCTCTTAAAGCTCATTGTGATAATTGAAAAGCTTCATGTTCTAATCCCACAGGAACACGGTGTCGCATTGTCTACACTTTTTTCTTTGTTTCTCCTTTTGGTGTTCCTAAGATTATGGCGCAACTAACTTCCTTCTTTATTGTCTTCTCCGTATTCATAACTACCATTGTCCAAAGTACCAACTACCATACCATCATATTTAACTACCGGTTACAACATGCTAAGGGGGGCCACAGAATTAGGAATGAAAATTTGAGGTGATATGAACAAGAAAAAGCATTTACCATTATCATCTACCTTACAAACCATCAATGGTTCTTCCTTCTTACCAGGAATCACAAATTCTCCCAATCCAACCGTAAAAAATTAGGTGGCACATCACAAACTCTTAAAGAACCTACCCTATTAAGACAACAGTGTTGAACTACTAATAATTGTTTTCATTCATAGCACTTCATTTATTCAAGGCATCTACCAGGAATCCTGCAATACTCTCAGACTTCTAAATGATCTTTTATAACCTAACAGAAATCTACCCTTTTTCACTTGATATTAAAAAAAAAAACTATATAATAAAAACATAAATTTGATATTTTTTCTGTTTAAAAAATTAAAACTTTATAAGAATTAAAAAAGTATAGTTTATTTATTTATTTTCCCTCCAAGTAATGAAGAAAAAACAAATCTTCATTTCTTTACAAAACGATATTTGGTGTCGCTTAACACATAACAATGTTAAAAAACACAGAACTGTGCTAAGTAGGATCTTTAGTTGATTTCAACTCTCTGTCAACTTTTTTTCAAAATTGAGTAAGTGAATTTTACTTAAGAATGACAAAAGTCAACATTATTCCATCTCTTTCAATAAATTCACCACATAGGAGAGGAAGTAAAAAAACAATTTCTTATTCAAGTTTCTTAATAAAAATATTATTTTCTTATGAATTTTATAAATATAAATTTCTAATTTTTGGTCCGATTTTAAGTACTTCGATCCAACAAATTAATCTAAGACGAAAAATTGGAATATCAGTGAATCATGCTGATGAAAAAAAGTATGGGTTCCTTTAAATTAAAAAAAAAATTGTATAGACAAGTTCTTTAATTTTAATAAATTCTTGAGAGATCTATATTAGAATAATAATTTTATTAAAAAAACATAGTGGGAACTCAGTACCCAAGAAATTGAAGGCTATATTGGGATGTTTCTTTCTGCAACCAGGACTTTTTTACCACCTTCCATTTATTTAAGAATAAACTATTCGAAGTTTAACTCTTACATTGTACAAATTTATTTTGAAATGAATAGGAGGTGATGGAAAAAAATTGTGTAATGTCGGAAATTAGTGGGGCAAAATATAGATCATCAAGCTTTGACTACTTCTTTTACCCCCACAAAAAAATAGTACCAATTCAGTGGTCTTGTGTAGAAGCTAGAGAAAACACATGAGAAACAATTCAGCTTTATTTGTCAATTATCATTTTCATGATTTGGTCAGTATACTGGATTTGCTCTCACCACTGTTGAACCGTTGATGCCTTAGTATTTTAAGGAAACAAAAATTAGAGATATCACAGCACCAAATGTCAAAGGATAATTTTTTTTTTTATCAGAAACCAAATATAACAGGATATGAAAATTTGAAGATTTCGGATGTCTAGCAAATAATAGAATCGTTGGATTAGCACTGTATAACAAAAGGAACTGACCTGAAACAAAAGCCAAAGCTATAAATTATGCATTTTTTTTTACAATCAATCCATTTGACAACATTTACTATATTTGATAAGTATTTTTGCTTCTTTAATCAAATATAACTTCCTCTCTTTATGTTACAAAAGAATACTAACTAAGATGGAAAAACAGTGGTAAGAATATACTAGTAATGGCGGTCATAACAACCCTTGTTTCCTATCCAGAAGAATAATATCTCTGTATCAGCAAGTATGATCATATACACAAGTTGCTGAAGGCATTTTGCCTTAAGAAATGTTGCACGAGTGATCTATGATATCAGTTGCAAAGTTGAGAACATATCTGTTGTTGAGCATCCGTCGAGCTAGTTTTTGAAAGAGGAAAAATGTCACTTTTCCCATTGCTCAAACATGTTATGTTAAGCTGGTTTCCCATTTGGATTGACTGCAGCATTGCATCAGAAAACATCCGTATCAAAACCAACCAACTTAGATATAGGAAAAACATTGTAAGCAAACTTCTTAAGATAATGTGTTTGAATTCTCAGGCACTAAAGTTTGGCAACAAAATCATATAATTTCTTTCAACACAGTCACATAATTAATTCCATTAGCTTCTGCTATAGGAAGCTGCATGAATGCCAAATACACCAAGAAAGAGCACTAACCTCACAATAAAATTGTTGTGCTTTGCAGCTCCATTTTGATGTAGGGACACAACTTAAGTAATGACACCATGAGCAGTGGTCATTCAGGTTAACACTTCGAAGAAGCAAAACCAGCCCAGTAACCAACCTGTCAAAATATAGAACGCTCAGATTTGGGGGCGTAGTGTGATAAATCAAATTGCAGTGCACACTAAAAGTGATAAAATCCTAAAGGTAAACAATAAGAAAAAGTAGTACTTCTCAAGCCATAAGATTTAATTAATATATCATTGTAGCATGAATTTATAAATCTTGCCGTGGAAGAAAAACATAGGCAATATACAAAGAACTCAGAGCTAGGAGGATCAAGAACCATCCTTAAAGGGAGAAAAGCCCGGATAAACAAAACCACTGAGAGACCAGTTAAAGAGAGCTTTCCAATACCAATGCGTCAAACAAAGCCTTTGTAAGCAGACATTCAGAAACTTAATTACCATGGCTACAAACTTTTTTAACGAAGCTGTTAGAATCTTCCAATTTGAGGTTCAAACAGTGTATTTTGATAGAATTTGGCTAGCCAAAAAGTCGAATGTGACCAATTGTAGTCGTAAATAAAAGAGAACTTACCAAGCAATCAGTAGTACGAAGGATATGACCCACAGTACATACTGATAAGGTTTGTGCTTGTATTTCACCGGAGGTCCAGCATGTCCAGAGCTAGAATTCCTATGTCTACTACTAACCCATTTGAACTGGGGGCGAATCAAAAAGATAAACCCAAGAAGAAAGCCAGAGACAAATCCTCCAATATGAGCAAAATTGTCCACGTGTGGAAGAATTCCAACACCTAAATTGATTACAACGATGACTATAAGAGTCAATAAAGCTGCCAACTGCAAAAGAATACAAACATAGAATGCAGAAGAAATAAAATGTCAGTTACACGAAGAGCAGGGCGGATTGTTTATTAGGAAGGAAGCACTATTGAATAGAACACATTTATTTAATCATTCACCTTGTTGGCATATATTGTCCAATTTATCAACAGCTCTGATAGCATGCCCCCAAGTAACCCAAATAATGCACCAGAAGCACCAACAGATATACCTTCTGGTATGAACAGAGCAGACAGCAAACTCCCTCCAAAACCGGATATCACATACAGAAATCCAATTCTAACTGCAAAGGACGAGCAAAGTATATATTACAATCTGAAACTGAGATAGTTGCTAAAGTCTGCTAAGTTTCTTGACTTCAAGAACATTAATGCAATAAACCCTTAATAATGTGATTTTGTTTTTGTTGTTATGAAAAAAAAGGAAATGATGTAATGGGACAATGCAAAGATAATTACCAGAACCATACCAAATCCAAATTCTTGCTCAAGGCGAATTCCAATAAAAACAAGACTTAACATGTTGGCAAGCACATGCACAACCCCACCGTGCAACCATATACAAGAGAAGAGGCGCCAAACCTGGTGTCTATGAACAACTTTATCCACTTCAAGAGCACCCATCTTCCCTAATCTAAACATTTGTTTTTCAAATAAATAAAAAACTGTCAATAGCAGAATTAAAACAGCTGCAACCCAACAAATATGGATATCTACCTACATAGTAACATTAACATAACTGATTATACTATCCATTAGTAGTTGTAAAAATGTATGACAGATGACAAAAGTAAAAAAACAAAAAGAGTGATTTTAGAGATGGAAGAAACAAGAACTGACGTGGAGGAAGAAGGGCCCAAGAGAGGGTTCTCTTTAAGAGGCTGAAAAGAGAATCTTCCAAGGAAAGGGGCAACGCATGAAGAACTACCAGTGAAGGAATGCTTAGGGCAATCGTTTATATACATGGTGACGATGAAGAGGACAATGTTGGCCCCCACGAACGTGGGCACGAGCCAGGGTAACCAGCGCCTGAAGAGGCTGAAGTTGCGATCGTTCACGGCGGGGGGATCCGGCGGCGACGATGACATGTGTCTCTGGGCGGCGGTATCCCGGCGCGGATGGACCTTGACCTCGAAGTTGGCAGACGATGGGTCGCTCCCCATCATGTTCCTCCTTGGTCGACAAAAGATTGGAACTTTTAATCTAATTCATTGGAGTGATTACGATTTGGGGGTTTGGGAGTTAGTAAACGGAAAATCCAACAAAGGGCAACGAGGCAAGTTATGAAATGGGTGGTTGGGTGTTCTTCATTCGCATGCTCTTGCTTCTTGTTTCGTTTCTTTTACACCAATTTTCTAACCAATGCCACCAACCATCTCTTCCTCATTTCTTCTGCCTTTTATATTTTTCATTATTATTTTTCGCGTTTACCAAGGTATACTACTTTATACTGCACTGCAAAATTGTTTATATCATATGATCTAAGTGGTCTTTTTTCTTCTTCTTTTTAATTGATTAATTGATGTAATCCTTGTTTTTAATTCCAGACTATGGGTATTACTCTAAAAAGGAAATTTAATTTTAATTATTTTATATTTTTATTTTTGGACACCTTGCTTTAGAGCCATAGATTAAGGGCTAAAAAATATTTATCTTATCTTAGAAGTTATTTAGTAGAGTAAAACTCAAGTAAATTAAAACCTTATAAAGATGTAATAAATATAATCTAAGTATATCTATAATTTAAAAAGTAATTAAAATATTATAATCCAAACAAAACATTAAGATTTCTTAAATATAATATTTCGTATTTCTTCAAAGAACAAAAGTTGGCACAATACGACAAATGGGAAGAATTATCATTAGGTGAGATGTTGACTCAAGTCCAAACGTTTTTCTTAGAAGATTAGGCAACAACACATAATCGATTTCATACTTAAATATTTAAAAGTTATGTTTCTCACGCTAATTTATATATACTTTAAAATTTTATTTATTTATTTATTCGACCGTGTGACTCGTCAATTCAGTATTTTGATATAATGAACTTAAATCTTCAAGCAAGATCCAGAGAATTTCTGACACATAATACTAATTATTTATGAATAAAATACAACTATAAAAAGATTATTAAAATAAATCTAGTGATATTTTATCCACATATAAAATCTGGAACGTACTTAAGAAAAGTAGAATTTTGATTGGACGAAGCATGATTCCATGAAGTTGTTTTTTAGTTATCCACAGAACACATACTTTGTTACAGTTTATGTTGTTGTGGCAAACACATGTTTATAGTTACGTTACGAAAAAGAAAGGGTGAAGAATGTTGATTGGAGCATTCTAATTTCAAAAGCAATCCCTGCATTGTGTTGGAAGCAATAGGTTCAGTTCCAGTCTTCCATTAACTCCTCAAAACAACATTCTCATTCTTTTCTTTTCAGCTTATGATCAGCATAATATCACTATAAAGTATTACGCAGTAAAAGTAAATAAATTATTATTTAAATATTTTTATGTGAATATTCATAGTTTGCCCAGTCCTCCTCAATATTTATACAATTTTTTTGAAATTTTTATTTAGATAAATATCTTTTTAATATTAAGTTATTAAAACTTGAAATTTCCTCAACTATGAAATCAAACTCAAGCCAATTTTAAAATTATATGTTTAAAATCAAAGTTTTTTTTACAAAAAACTCGATTCATATATAAAGTTTTATTTAAATAAATTATTTTACATAACTGATCGATGCAAAATATTAATGATAGATAAAATAAGTTTAAAGAAATCAGCATGAAGCGTTTGTAGTCCAACGGTTAGGATAATTGCCTTCCAAGCAATAGACCCGGGTTCGACTCCCGGCAAACGCAATTTTTTTTTTTTTTTTTTTTTTGTCTTTTCTACAGAGAAAAGACAAAGAACGAAAGAGGACGAACGAGATTCATCGATTTGAGGGCGAAACCAAATCCAACTAGTGACGCAGTCTCATGAATTCGGATCTCTGTCTCTATATTTATTTATGTGGTTGGGCTCTCTCTGTTCTGTTCCATTTCCCATTTTCGATTTTAAAGCGTAACAAAGTGAAGGGTGATGGGAGGCGCGTGTAGCAGCAACGCCTTCAGCGCGGTGCAGTCAACCATATCCAGCAGTTTCAGAAGCCACCGCACCGTTTCTTTGTTCTCCATTCGAGCCTGCGACGACCTTCCTCGTGGGCCATCCTGCATATACGTTGGCCCCCTTCACACCGCCACCAAAGAAACCCTCGAAGCTCTCTACTCTCAGGTTACACATCTTTTCAATACACCATTTTTCATTCTCAATTTCACTTATCCGTTAATATAATCACCACAAGAAAATCATTAACTCTGCACTCATTCAAGGGCTAACGCAACGAACGTGGATTGTTTATAGGCGCGGGATGCGTATTACAGTGGAGATCCTTTGATACTCGATGACATGTTTGATAGAATAGAGGTGTTTATCTACTTTCTTGAATTCACCACTCAACATTTAGTTACACACTTAAGTCTCTTAATTATATATTGACTCATCTTATGGAAACAGTTGAAGCTTAAGTGGTATGGTTCTAAGTCTGTTGTCAAGTACCCTCGATGCAGTATCCGGAGGCATTCCACATATGCTGATTCTGATGTAACTTTCTTCTCCAATTTCCTTATTTGAATTATTAAGTTTTCGTTTTCAATGTGTTCTTAATGAAATTAAGAATTGGACAGTTACATTTGTGTGTGGTGTGATGTATTTCAGTTACAAGTGTCTTCTGCATGTTTTGGATATAAGGACAATTTTGTGTGGTGTTGAGGTTCCCATGCCTTCCTTTTTTTGTTCTATTGGTTTCTCCACTTGAATTATACTGAGTGACTGTGGATGTAGGGCAGGAAGATCTTTCTATGGCTTTTGCATTAGCAAGCTTATGGTCCCTGTTTCTTGCACTGGGCTGTTCAGCTTGTGTTTGGCCTATATTGTACACTGTTACCACAGCTTATCAAAAAGTATTTGACTCGGGAGGATTATCATATGTTAGTCAAGCATCAGGAGTAGGGTTTCTTTTTGTGGTCAACAGCATTATCCTCACGGCACTCGGTTTGGTTATTGGCTACCCAGTTGCTTCAGCTTCAGGTAAAAATCATTTCCGAATTTGAACTCCAAACACTAGTTCAAATTAAATGACAAACCCTTTAATTTAGTTAAATTGATCAATCAGTGGTTCCTCGTGTACTTTTAGCATTTCCCCTAATTGGAACTAGACTTTCACTTTCAAAAACTTTTCTGATTTTAATGTAAACGTTTATTACGTGAATTGTTAAACACCTTAGGAAGGAACCGAGTGTAAGTTTTACCCTTTTGCTAACACCGTTATTTCAGCATGGCTAATTGCGTATTTCCACAGTTAAGGTGCTTCAGGGCCTATGGAGGGTGGATTTAGCGGCATTAAAGGGTTCATGTCCAAATTGTGGAGAAGAGGTCAGTCACTGAGTTATATACAAAGACTCCCACAGTGACAGTGTCATATAGGTGTCTAGTTTCTTTTCCCATCTCATTGCTCGACTGAGTGGCCCTATTTGTCCAGCTAGAGAAGCACTATTTAATGTTCATACTTCACTTAAATCATTCTCACGGTATTGAATTCATTTCCTTTAAGGTATTTGCATTTGTGAGAACGGACAAGGGTAACAACTCACCTCATAGAGCAGATTGTCATGTGTGTGAATGCTTATTGGAATTTCGTACCAAAGCTGAGGTAATAAAATATGTTCTTTTTACTTCTTGCATAAGACAGTTTGTAAAACTAGACCGCGATTTAATTCTCATTTTTTGAGTAGAGAAAATAGAAACATGACAGTGTAAACAAGAGTTGCAAGTATTTTGCTCTTTGCATGACAAATGATGTTATTATTTTTGCAGCAATCGGATTTAAGATTAGGTAGACAGTGGGTTTATGGGCGTATTTACCTTGTTCGAAGATCCCGACGCCAGAGAGAACCGTAAATTTTCTTCCCATCAGGGGCTTGTATGTTTGTGAATATGAATTAGCTAGTAAGGAATGGATAAAACCAAATTCTGTTCAATTCTTCTTAGTCCAGAACAGTTTTGTTAGAACTCAGAAGCCATCTTGTAACACTTTCATACTGGAAATAGTTGACATGTCAATGGGTGGACACCTAATTTCTTTTATTTGAGGGCGTGTGAATGTTGAAGATTTTTTTTTTTTTTTCAAGCTGTTATAGATGTTAAGTTTAACTTTAGTTTTAATTATTGTTCTTACCAATGGAGACAATCTGGACAAGCTGTGGGGAAGGTGAAGAGCCTTTACGTACTATAAGAGAAGTTCTTCTGAGAGGAGGTCTGTTGGAAAATATTCTTCAATGTTCAAGTCAGAGCATTATAGAATAAAAATGTAAATATGAGTTCGTATGAGTTGAACATGAAACTCTGTATACTTAGAAGAAGTATTCTGAATGATAAAATAATTATCTCTGATGACTATCTTTTCAATTATTTATGACTAATATAACATTGAAGATAATAATTGAGCATATATATTTCATAAAATTTCACACTGATTTGGTTTGCAATTAATTATCCGAATATTTCATATATGGGGGTAGTGCAACTTTGAATGATTAAATGAGAACCTATATGCAAGATGAGAATGTTTTCAATAGAAGAATCCAAGTACAACATCAGAGATTAAGTTAAGTTTGGTGGACTACATATGGTTTTTCAAATCAAACATTAAAGTTTGAACTCCTAATTTTGGTTATGTTACCATAACTCTTGTTGCACCTTCACCATATGTTTCCCATCATGATGCGTTGCGTAATTGTGCAATTGAACTCATACCAAGTGTATGATTTTCAATTTTTGCGTAATTGATGCATAGCTTATTATGAATTTGTATATTAGGCTATTTAAATCATTAATAAGTTGACAACTTTTTTTCCATCTTTTTTATGTGTGGGGTTGATCCATAGTTATGAAAAACAGGTCAAATAAGGAAGATAGTAAGTCTTCTACAAGTTATTTTTAATTTTTTTTTCTATTTTAATGATGTTAAAATTGATGTTTCTAGGACCATTTCGGTCATTAAAGATTTCACTTGTCTAGTAGGTAATTTGTCTAAAAGTCTCTATGCGAGATGATATGTTTGATTTCAGCGTGCTTAAATTTTTTGGGTATTAATATTCGTAGTGGTAAAGTTTTATTTTCTCTTTCTGTTAGATGGAAGCTTCCTTTTTTAGGTTGGGTTAAAATAAACACACACTGATGGTGTTTTAGGGGTTCTCTTGGTCTTGTTACTTGAGGTGGTATTTTCTGTGAGAGTAATGGGAAAGTTTATTAGTGATTTCTCTAGTTTCTTTGATGTTCAAACTGTTTTGGTTGCTGAGTTTTATGGAATTATACATGCTATTGAACAATCTCAAAAGATGGGTCTTACTAGTTTGTGGTTTGAATATGATTCTACTTTGGTTTGTACTGCATTTACTGTTAGGACTAATGTTCCTTGGATGCTTTGTAATAGGTGGAACACTTCTCTTAACTACAGTGAGAAAATCAAGTTTAGAGTTTCTCACATTTTTCGTGAATGGAATGTATGTGCTAATAAGCTTGTTAACTTAGGCTTTATTCATAGAGAGTATTTTCATTGGTATAATAGGTTTCCATCTAGTATTTTCTTAGAGTTCTTTATTAATAGGTATAGATTACCTATGTACCGTTTTTGTTAATATATGAGTTTTGGTTTAATCCCTTCATATTTTCTTGTATTTTGTTTTTTTTAATAATATTTTTTTCATGTGGTGGCAAATAATTGTTATTATTTGAGATGTCAGTCTAGCTGAGATGTCAAATTTCATAATGATACCTAACATGAGAGATTATATATATATATATATATATATATATATATATATATATATATATATATATATATAAATTCAGACTTCTCTCCTTTGTAAGTTTATGTTCTTACATAAGTTGCTTAGTGTATGCTCGAGATAGGGTTTGAACATAATTTTGGATGTGTCATTAATGTCCCAAGATATTTTATGTCTTATTGTAAATCTTAATTTGTTTCTTGACACATTAAAACTTCTTGGTTGATTTTGGTCCATTGTTGCACATGGTCAGAAATGGTGTTGGGTCCCAAGGAGAATACAACTCGTCACCCTTGAGCATATAATATATGTGAAAGGCTTTTAAGCAAGATTAAATTATAGATGGCCACAAATAATTATTAAATTTAAGTTCAGAAATATAAATAAAATATATATAATTTTAATTATATAGGAAACTATAGCCTGAGATTCGTGCATACTGACGACTTTTTTTTTATAATTTGATTAGGAATTTAATTTAATTTATCATCAAAATTAATAGCTAATTTTAGATATAATAATTTTTTGATAAATTTTTGAAATAATAAAACATATGTATTATTGTTGAAAAATTGTGTACAAAAAGTTTGTTAGAGTGAAGTTTATTGTTATATGAAGAATACTGTAATTTGTATTAAAAAAGCTTTATATTTTGAAAGTTATTGTATTTACGTAATTACAACCACAAGAAATATATAGTCATGCCTAAAACTAACACTTCAACACATTTTTAATGTAATTAATATTGGTTAAAAATATTTTCTGTATTAATGAATTATATACTTCATGTCAGTTGTTTAAATTCATAACCCTTTCAAAATTATTATAGTTAATAAAATTGATAAATTATTCCTAAATTTCAATTACTATTACAACCCTTTTCAATATAGTATGTTTTTGTCTATATCACTTTAAATACAATTATGTACATAATAATTTATATTATTCTTGTCTATAAGGTAGATTAAGCACAATTCTTACAATTAAAAAAACACAAACAACTATAAAACTTAATATCACATTAAAACTTTAGTTCTTCTTAATTGCTAACAAATACAAATTAATTGATATAGCAAATATAAATTAATTGATATATCTTTCAGCATGTAATAAACAAAGACAAACCAAAACTTAAATATAAATACTTATAACACTATTTATCAATAATAAAATGTAATAGGATGCTGAGTATGTATACATAACTTTATTATTATATTTAGTATTGGGATTTTCTATGGAAAAAGGTCTTAAGATTAAGATTAATGAGTATGTGAATCTTCGTTCTTATATATTGTTTCTTAGCCTCATTCTCACTCGGTGTAAGACAAACTTGTATTTGTAATTCTAATACTTAGAATGATAATTTTGAATATCTTCACCTCAACTGCATTTATTCTTGTCACTCAATTATATACTTTGTTTTCACTAAATAAATAAAAAATTGTAAAGAACATTCAAATTATAAACAACAATCAAATTTGTGTCTGAGAACTTAGTAAGAAAGGGGATAAATGGTACAATAACAAAAAAAAATCATATTTAATTTGATATATGAAAGCGTAATTTACACAATATATATCTCAAGATAAATCTTTGAGATTCTAGTTTTCGCATTCATATTATCTTAACCGATTACCAATACTGAAAACTTTTAATTGGTTTTTTCTTTCTTAGTTTTTCATTTGAACGAGTCGCACATACACCCTGGTACACGTTCCTCGGCGTTGAGGGCATCCCCGAAGAGCTGGGGATTTTGTGACGTTTCGGATTGGCTGTCTTGTGTTTCTAATAAGTTGTTTCATAGTTGGCATGGTAAATTGTACTATATATATATATATATTTTGGTATAATGAGCAGGTTTTAGAGGTGATTTGTTAGGAAAATTTTTATTTATATATTTAGTTGAAAATAATTAGTTATGTGTTTATGTGAGTTTCTTTGATATCTTTGGATTGTTTAAAAATCTAAATTTTTGTGTGATTGAATGGTGCACTTATGTGTAAAATGGAATATTAATAATATGAAAATGTGATCGAGACATAGTATTTTCAGGAAATGAAATATTATGTTGAGATTTTTAGGATGTGCATTGGTTAAAAATTCGTCTAGAAAGAGTTATCATGACTCTAGTGGTATATTGAAATCCTATAGATGAGAATTATCAGGTGGTGAGAGTCAGAAGGATGATTCACATGAATGAGTCTACGATTTGAAAGATAAATAGATTAAATTATTAATTAACTGTATCATATGAGATGATTTGATACTGAAATTATTATGCATATGACTATATGGATTTTACAACGAGATAATGTGATAGATGCAAATATTTGAATTTAAGTCAATGCACGAGTCTTTTCAGAAGTAGAGTCAAATGTATATGTATGTTGGTATGTGAATTTCTAACTTGAAGAATATTGATTATGAATTAATTATATATACTTGACTGCTTTATTAAAATATAATGTATGAAAAATGATGAATTACAAGTTTGTGCTTGAAAGCTACATTTATATTGAAAGTTTTGAAATACTATCCCTAACATGAAAGTTTTTATATTAAAAAAAAAAAAGTTTTGAAACACTAACTTACCATACTTTCTCTATTGTGTTTGTTTTAAAATCTGTGATGATTGTATCTTATAGAAGAAGAAATGATGTTGCAGATGATGATAGAATTTCACATTGAACACAATGAAGTGTTCTACATTTTTTTTTTCATTTGTTTATATATATATATATTAAATTTCCTATAAAGAAAATTATATTTTGAAATATTTTATGGATGACATGTATGTATATATGTATTTATTTAATTAGATAATTGTCTGATATATTATTTAGGTGATTCAACTATGATGTTAAACTAGATAAACTTTCAAATATTTTGTATATTTTTTTAAGAAAAATACTATTAATTATTTTCAACATTTGTAATCAATAAATAATAGTTTTTATTTCTGAACTTACTCACTATTAATTCTAGTTTTGTTAAATTAGAATGGCATTTGATCATATTAGAGAAAAGTCAAAGCATTTGATCATATTAAAGGAAAGTCAAATAAATTAAGGATGACCGTTAAACATAATCTCTGTTTCAGTTTCCCTCCCTGCCATACGCACGCGCCATAAAAGTAGCGTCAGAGTCACTGTTTCTACGTTCATTCGTTCATCCACACTTCCTTCGGACTCTCTAAACTCCAAAAAATACACACACAAATCCAAACACCAAACACAACCGTTACCTACGCAATCCAAACCAAATTTTCCTGTTCCTTTCTCAACGTTTCAATTCATCCCTCAAATCACTATTCCATTTTCTCTTTCTACCTCCCACTCCTTTCTTTCTTCATTCCAATTTTTCTTTTTTTCTTTTGTTTTCATTTCGAACAAGAAAATTTGACAATTCGAAGAGCCATCGTGGATTTCTTTCCCTTCTTTCTAATCTTTTAAATTAGTGTTTCAAACGAGATGGGTAGCCCCGAGAAGAATGACAACAAGGGCTTTTTTTCCGCCATGACTTCCGGCTTCTCCATCTTCAGCAATGCTATGCACCGATCTGTAAACGGGTATTTTTTCTCAAGCAAAAATTCATTTTTGGATTCTCCTGTTCCTATTGCATTCACACACACACACACACACACACACACACACACACACATATATATATATATATATAATCGTATTCGTATGTGTTGTGTCATCGTAATCTACACCCATGTGTGTGTTCTTATCTTGTAGTTTAAAGTGTCATTGACAATACCGAATGATTATTTAATATTTATTGGATTATAAACTTAGATTTGCCTGTGTTCTTCAATATGCATTCATATTGTGAGACAAGCATGCAACTTGTATTTCCCGGTTACTTGTATAACTGCAATTATTTATGTCTGTATGTTATATTTCATGGTTTCACCTTAGATTGTATTGTAATCAAGTGCACACATGATCATAGCTTTTGAGGGTAAGAGATAGGATTTTTAATTATTACAAAGAATTAGCTACGGCAAAAACATGTTATTATAGTGTTATCTATCATCATCATTCAAATCACTATAACGGTTAGAAGAGAGAACTTGTCAGTTTCATCACTAAGAAATGTAGATATTCGGGGGAATGTAAGCTTACTCATGTTCTCTTTTGATTCTAGTTTGCTGGGATATGAAGGGGTAGAAGTTATAAATCCGGAGGGTGGTAAAGAGGATGCAGAGGAGGAAGCCCAGAGAGGAAGATGGAAACCTGAGGTGCTTATTTTGCTTGTTTATTTCGTAAATGTTATTTTTGGTTCCAACCTTTTTCAGCATTACCTTATTTTTTACTTTCTGCTTAGACTTTGAAAATGCTCTTGGGTTATGTTTAAATTATCTGCTTGAATTGCCTTTTAGTTTTATTGATTGTAGATCATATGGATGCCACCCATTCTTTTGGTTTTACTTATTTTCTTTTTCTCTTTTCAGCAATATCTGATGCATACTTTACCGTGATATTATTGTTTTTTTCCTATCTTTGACATTTGTATACAGGAAAGAGATGGTTATTGGAAGATGATGCATAAATATATTGGTTCAGATATAACATCAATGGTAACGTTACCTGTTATTATTTTTGAACCAATGACTATGCTTCAGAAAATGGCAGAGGTTTGCATACCATTACTTCCTTTGGCTTTGTTAAATTGCTCTATTTGTTTGTACTAGCACTTGATTGAGCTTTGAATTGTTTGAACTAGTTGATGGAGTACTCCTACTTGTTAGATCAGGCAGATAAATGTGAGGACCCATACATGAGGATGGTGTATGCATGTGAGTTATTTGTTTCCCTCTTATTCTCTGCTATTTTTTTTAATTGTCTTGATGAAGTGAATTGTAATCTTAAAGGCAATGGAGAGTTTAGTTAAAAATAAGAGTGAATAGCATTCTATCTAATTTTGACACGTGATGAAGGCTGTACCTGAATATTTTATTTATAGTAAAGGATTATTTGATTTAATTGACCCAAAAAATTCTCCGCTGGAGCCTATCGTGTTAGTTCTTGTTCTTCTAACTACATTGAAGTATCTGTCTTGTTCATGTACTTCCTGATTATTTCATTACTTTTATAACTCATCATCATTGCAGCATCGTGGGCTATATCTGTGTACTTTGCATACCAACGGACCTGGAAGCCTTTTAACCCTATCCTTGGAGAGACTTATGAGATGGCTAACCATGGTGGAATTACATTTCTTGCAGAACAGGTACCTTTTAAGTATGTGACTCATAAGAACTCTGTCTCCCCGCACCTTTTATATATTTCCTTGGAAATTTATACCAGCATTTGCAAGAACTGTTAAGTTCTTCTCACTACTTTCTTTTGCATTGTTGGGTCACATTTATGGGATTTTTATTTTCTCGTCTTTTTTTATCTTCTTCCTTATATTGGATATTTGTCGCTATATTTTTAATTTCAGGTGAGTCACCATCCGCCGATGAGTGCTGGCCATGCTGAGAATGAGCATTTTACATATGATGTGACTTCAAAGTTAAAGACTAAGTTTTTGGGAAATTCTGTTGATGTTTACCCCGTTGGAAGGTGATCAATACATTGCACTTGTTTAGTAGATCAGATTGTCATATTCTTATTGTCACTCATTGTCTATATATTTCCAACTTCCTATTGCTCCATTCATATGCCACACTCTACTTTACAGAGTTATTTATTCTACGTTGAAAAGATACAGTTAGGAGTAGTATATTCTAGCTGGGTAACAGACATATAACAGTATTTTGGGCTCATTTAATTTGTTATGCCTTTTCCAATCTAATTAAAATTCTCTTGAAGAATCTGGAAAGAAGCTTTCCTCTTTCAGTTTTATAAAGAATCTTCATAAACTATTGCTATGAGATGCAGTATGTATATAGTATTATATCATTATACAACAAATTTTGTCTTTGCTTTACTTTTCTATTTCCCAGCAGAATTGCCATGTTACATAATTTGCTAGCAAGGAAGTAATTATAGGTTTTGCAATCATTATTTGCAGAACACGTGTAACCCTCAAGAAGGATGCTGTATTCATAGATTTGGTTCCCCCTCCAACCAAGGTTAATAATTTGATATTTGGACGAACATGGATTGATTCACCTGGGGAGATGATAATGACAAACTTGACAACGGGGGACAAAGTTGTACTCTACTTTCAACCATGTGGATGGTTTGGGTATGTAACATCATTTTATTGTATTGTTTTCCAATTAAAGTTTTTTTTTATTGGTTTGTATTGGTACTATATTGGATTTAGATTCAACTGGTTGGCAATTATGTCGATATCATTATAGTTGGACTTCAATGTATACCGAAATTAAAATGTTCCATTCCAATAGTATTTTAAGAAAACGAATTTAAATCTAATTCAACTTTACAAATTGGTTTGTAAAATGAGATTTGCATCTACCTTATTATGATAGGTTTTGATATTATATTAGAAAGTGAATTTAGGTTTAACTCAACCCTACAAAACTGGATTAAGTGGTGAGGTTTACATTCAAACTTATATATCATGATTTGCCAATATCTCTAGACGATATGAGATCTCTTACATACCATCTCACGCTGAGGACTGAAAACCTCAAATATGAAACTTAATATTTGTGGGTGGTTTGTTAGCCATCCAATGATGGGTGGTACGATTTGCCCAATAAATCTTATTAAGATAGACTTTTGTACAATCTTAGTTATGGAATTTAGTTTAGTTTTACTTATAAAATTGACTTGTAAGGTGAAGTTTGAATCCATTTATGTATTATAATTTGACTATATCTCTAATTGATACGGGATTTACAATAGGTGTCATGACATTGAATCTTCTGGTGATACCTGACTATTTTATCTGGTTCTTCAATTGCATTAAAATATGTATCCTTTGTTTGTTAAAATTGTGTTTCATTTTAAGGAGAATTAAATGACTTAAATCCCTTCCATTTTCTGTTTTCTAATTCTTTTATCGTTCTCTATTCAGATGTTGATTTTTTAAATAGCTTTTTTGTTTCTTGATATCTTGCAGGGCTGGTCGCTATGAAGTAGATGGATATGTTTACAATTCTGCTGAGGAGCCTAAAATATTGATGACTGGGAAGTGGAATGAGTCAATGAGTTATCAACCTTGTGATTTGGAAGGAGAGCCTCTTCCAGACACAGAATTGAAAGAGGTGTGTTTTCTTTTTTGTTTGAAAAAAAAGTATACAAAATGATCATGACCAGTTATATACTAATGGGCTATAACTTTGTTTTTACATTAGATTTTTGCTGTTTTCTTGGGCTATTGGTTGCCATGCTTGGTAAAATACAGTTGTACTGAGTACTCATTAGTGGAGATGGCCAACCCTATTTCCAATGGGAAAAAATTGCGGGAAAAGAATTCAGGGTGACCCTTGTGAATATTTCCATCCATAAACACGCCACCTAGCCAATTCTCGCCATCCCTCCCTCTTTGTTATCAAGTTTTTTTGTGTCCATCTCTTCCATTGAAAAGAGGAAAGGTTTTTCTCTTTTCATTTCCTAACTAATATGGAAGCTGTGATTCTGTGACATAGCGATTCTTTCAAATTTCTAACCATCATTAATTTATGAGTCCATTTTAGCTTGTGTACATCAAACATTCAATTTACAAATATGATTATAAACTTCATTTGGATTTGACTCACATCATGCAAGTCTATTTTGATGATTTATGATGAATAATGCATTATATGTCTTTCTGTTTGAAAATAAATTAACTGTGAACCAGTTGACAGCACACACATTTGTAATCCTTTCATTTTGAGCGTTACTGGTGAGTTCTTTTATTAGAGGTTAGAACTGGTGCTATCAATATCAATTTAATATGCTACTTTAAAATAGGAAGTATTTTTAGTTTAATAAATTTTTTTCCGACACAACAACTGGTGAAAGCACTAGCAAAGTTATTTATCATTTTTATTGGTATTTTCTCTTCAAAATTTATTCTGCAGGTTTGGCATGTTGCTGATATTCCAATAAATGATAAATTCGACTATACATTCTTTGCGCATAAATTAAACAGCTTTGACACTGCTCCTAGAAATTTGTTAGCATCAGACTCCCGTTTACGCCCAGATAGATTTGCACTTGAGATGGGTGATCTATCCAAATCAGGGACAGAAAAGAGCAGGTTGCTTACCTTTACTTTCATTCCTTTTATGCTAGAAAATATGTTGTTAGTGTGCATTCTAAAAGTGTATACAAATATAATTGAACTGTTTTGCATTTTCAGTCTAGTCTTCTACGCTTACAATATTATTTAAGTACAACAATTTGGATTAGAAGGATGAAATTACTTACTTTTATACTTTTAAGGATGTATTGATCTAATACTCTAATGCCCAGTGATTGCAGAGTGACGTTAGTCAGATATCAGATTTTTTTTTTTCTTACTCTGGATCTTTTAGGCATCTCAGCCACTGCCAATTTTGCCTACTGAGTTTTCCACGGGCATAACTACACTCTAAGATGTTGTGTTGGTTTCCCTTACAGTTTGGAGGAGAGGCAACGAGCTGAAAAGAAAATCAGAGAAGCCAAAGAGCATAAATTTACACCAAGATGGTTTGATTTGACTGAAGAAGTCACATCAACTCCATGGGGAGATTTGGAGATCTACCACTACAATGGTAAATACACTGAGCATCGAACTGCTATTGATAACCCAGACAACATTGATCATGTTGATAATAAAGAAATTCCATTCAATCCATGGCAGTATTCTAATTTGTCCACAGAATGAGTAGTTTCTGTTTTTATTTTTTCTTTTTTTATGTCAATTAGATCATGTAACTTCTTTTATTCATTGATGATACGTGGAAGAATTTTGTTTCTAGCTCACGGTTGCCTTGTGTACATTATAGCTGCAGTTCACCATCCTGCCTTATCAATTTTTTCTTTTCACGCTGTTATTCATCTTTAGTTTTTTATAATTGATTACAAAACGCAGTCTCTTATGATTGATTCTGGGAGTGTTTTAAAATTGAAATATTAATCACTAATAATAATAATAATAATAATAATGTAGTGTTTGTCCCGTTTTTTCTCTTATTTTGGAAGAAAAAATTCATGTGGGGCCCATCTAATCAAATTTTTGCCAAGCAAAATGCTCAACATATTAAAGTGTATTAAATTTATAAATAATTTATCCTACCTCTCCGTTCTAATATGTCTGGAAAAAATAATATAACATCTTAACAAATAACGTGTTGTGGAAAGAAAGATATAAGATCTTACGAAAGAACATGTTTCGTGGACATAATAAAAGTGTGAGAAAATGAGTTTTGTTTTGTTACACTTGGGAATCTCAACTTCTATTATGAAAGAATTATGCTATTTGTATGTAAATTTAAAATAATGAGAAAGGTATTTGGATTTAGGATCATTCTTATGAATTCTACAATCTAGAGCAACCTTTTAATCTCAATCAATATTTTGAGCTCAAATTTGTTAATATATATTTATTATTATTACATTTCAGATATTGTATATTTTATTGTTCAATAACTTTTTAGTAGTTTTATCTTTGAAAAAATTATTTATATACATCATATATCACATCATGTTATAGGTATTGTCAAACATATTCTTTAATATTTTCTTTTAATTCGAAGCACTCAATCTATACACAACTAAGAAGATGAAGAATCCAATACCAATTTTTATTTCACTTTGTAAATCATTGAATATCTTAGCAAAAACTGCATATTGAAGGTAAAATGTAAATTAGTTTAATTTTAATTAATTACAAGTCTTTACCTAACTTATTCATCTTATATAATATATTCTTTTATTTCACGTGGATCATTAACCGTAGCTTATAAGAGCTAAATTCACAAACCATATAAATTTATTAAGTAATTTTTCATACACTTTAACTATTTTGTCATATTTATTGAATTTGTGAGTAATTGCATATGGTCAAATTTCTTTGTAATTGTATAAGAAATATGATAAATTTTGTGTGTGTAATTTGAACATCTTTCGTTCCTATTATTAGTAAAATTCTTACTCCTCGCACTTATATCATAAAAAATTGATTGATGATAGAACTTGGTATAGTTTACAAGTCTTCAATTAAATAAAATGTATTGAAGTTATTACCAAAGAAAATATAATTTTTATTCAATATTGCTATCTTATGAGTAATCTCGAGGTTGTATCTGATTTTTTTGTATGGTTATATTTGACGTCTTTAATAAATGACTAATATTATGGGTTTTAACAATATGGGTAATATTGTATTGCTTTTGTTGGTTTGGTTTTGAAAATGTTTTATTATGTTTGATGACGTTATTAAAAAATTACTTAAAATGAATTGATAATTGAATTAGAAACTATATATATTTATTATTATTAAAAAGTTACTTAAAATGTATTGATAATTGAGTTAGAAATTATATATATTTATTATTATGCAGTGATTTTAAATTTAATCAATTCTTATTAAATTCGTTTATAATTTCTTTTATATATTTATATCTTATAAATTGACAAAATTGCAACGGTAGTGTAAAAGTTGGAAACACTTCACTATTTTTTTTTTTTTGTAGAGTGGAATAATGAAGTTTGAGAAGCAAAAAATAAGAGAAATATTTTATTTAACAGTTTGATAACACAAATATTATTCTTTAAAAAATTGAGGTGAGAAAAGAAATAGTGATAAAATATATTTATAATTTGTGAGTGCATGGCATTCTCCACCTACTAGTGTGCATGATGAAGACGTAATGAAGTGACAAGACACACAAATAATGCTCCCAAATTAGATGCAAATGAAATTGAAATGCAAAGTAAGTAAAATTAATTAATTAATAATAAGAGTAGCAGTAGTGAGAGATGAAATGTGAGGAGCCAGCGTGTTTTACGATGGTTCAGACCAGAAGCGACCACATGATCGAAAGGGTGCCACGTGTCGGCATCTGGTTGTGCGTTGGCCCATCCAATTGCGTGGAACCGGTCTTTAGGTGCCTTAGCATCCACCTACTATATCCAGTGCCCTTCCTTGCAATCACCGAGAGCTCCGGTCACACTGACGCACGGTCAATGCTATAAACTCTTGGGGTTTAAGCCATTGCCTTGGTGGTTTTCACAGGGTTTTACTTTTAGCCATTCACAATACATTATCATAATTTCTTTCATATTCAGATTTCACATTTCTCATTTCAGATTCACGATGAGAGAAAAACACACATTTCTAAATCCCCACCCTCTTAAACCAACATTTCCTGCCTAATTCAGACTCTTTTTTTCTGGTTGGAATCATTTTTACTCTGAATTCTCTCTCACAATTCCCCATCTCGAAATTGAAAAAATTTGCCGGAATTTACATTCTCTGGGAGTTAAAGTTTTCGTCTTTGAACCACAATCTTTGCTAAGAGGTGATGATCATGTTCAGCTTTGATGGGTTTTGTTTCTCAAAAGTATGCTTAGTTTATTTATTTTTTACTTCTTAAATATCGAGCTTATCCTTGGGGTTTGACTTGTGGTTCTGGAAGAAAAAGTTGGAATATTGACCTATGATTTTATATGGGAACTGTTTCATGGTTTATGGATATGAATTTTCAGTTTCTAAGACCAGCGTCTCCTCTTTTACTTCAATTAATGAATTCGAGCTTGTGATGATTTGATCGCTGTGTTTCGGGCATCACGTGATGGCTTTTGGTTGTAAATTGGTTGTTTTCCGACTTCAATCTTCTTCCATGATTTAAGATCTATTTTGGTCTGAATTTAGCTTAGTTCTCTTCGTGAACATGACTGGAATCTAGCCTCGTCTTTGTATCCCTTTCGTGTTTTCTCTTTTAACCTTTATCTCTCAATTTTTTTTTTCTCCCTTTGCTTTTAAATTTCACATTTGGACTTTTGAGGAAACCGTTGCTTCATGGGATTTGTTTTTGCAAATTGTATCTTACACCCTGCTTACTTATTGTGTCTTCATCTGAGTCTATTTTCATTGTTTACTTCTCTGTTCAAAGGTTTTGGTTTTTAGTTTTAGGAACCAATTTTCCCATTTGGTAAAATGATTAGGTACAAATATTAATATACATATATGTAATCAATGACCTTTATCCTCAAGGTACTTTGATCCAATGGAAGTGACAGAATTGGCTTCCCTAAGGTACCAGTGGGGATTGAGACTGTGGATGTGAGCGTCCAATTTGGTTTCGTGTATCTGAACTAGAGAACATACAAGTTGGAGTTTGTTGGATAACAATATTTAAATTGTGAAAGTTTGATTCTGCAAATGGAAAAAAACCACTTGATTTTCTTTTGAAATATTGATGTGCATGTGAGTTTTTTATTTCAAAAATATTACCGTGATATTTGCTTTCCGTGTAGCAGCTTCTGATTTTAGTCCCTATTTTAAACATAGACACTGGAAAGACCAGACTTAGTTGGGCCTTTATTTGAGCTAAACTCGTTCTCCATCTAGTTTACGCTATGCCCTTACTAGATAAATTAAGGGCCATGCATACGGGGGAAGATCGGATCAGTTTCTGTATCAGACAATATGTTTTGGCATTCACAACTTTAGTAGCATAAACCTTGGCTTATTCTAGTTCACTATAATGCATCTGGTCATCACTAATGAGTATTTATTGTCAGGCTTTCTATTGAGACTGGTGGGATCAAGCAACGTGTAAGGTTCAAGTTTATTTATCAGTGTTGGACGGCTGATGTTTTGGGTTTGATCAATCTTTCTATTGGCATGGTTCCTCTGAGATATGGTGTTGCAGAAGAGGTTATATTATAGCTTTAATGGATATCAGGTGCCAACCAAGCGCCGAGCTACTAGATCAGCTAGGGTAAATGAGTTATATTTCTCATTTGGAGCTAATTACTATTTTATATTTAGTTTCAGGGTATGAAACTAATCCATATTTTATTTTAATATTTCCCAGAGGAACGCTACATTTCAAAGAAGGTTGGAAGACAATCAAATGTGTGCATTTGACTTATTGGCCACCGTAGCTGACAATTTATTGCAAGAGAAACAGAATCCAACCACATATAGTGATAGGTCAATGGGAAAAGATAGGGATGGATTTGTAAAAGAGGAGTGCCAGAATGCAAATAAACCATTAAAAACTGAGCTTTCTGATGAAGCAAGTTGTGACAGAAGATGTCAGCATGAATTTGTTAAAGAAGGATGCCCAGATGCAAATAAACCATTAAAACCTGAGCTTTCAGACGAAGGAAGTACTGATAGAAAAGGTTTCTCTAATATTTCTTCCCAAGTATACAATCAAAATTGTTGTTTGAAGGAATTCCCCATTCATGAAATTGAAGGCCATTCAGGCATTGCTTCTATAGTAACAAGTTCTAGTTGCTCAGAGAAGTTTGTTGCTGAAAAACTGGTGGATGGGAAAGGCCAAAATGGAATGGAAAATTTAGCCAGCAAAGTTGAATTAGGTTCCTCTGGAAGTCCAGAGAGTATTGGTTGCAAGTTAGACGGTGATGTAAGTAAAGTAAAAGATGTTAAGTTTGGGAAGGTTCCCATGGATACTGGAACTGGGTTGTGCTGTTCTGAGGATCCCTTGGATGAAAAACCTGCAGCACTGATAAGTTCTTGTGGCAATGCCAAGTTGTCTGGGTATGATGACAGCATGCCTCATAGCTCATTGTCCAAAGGCTGTGACAATGTGCTAGTAGATAGTAGAGATGATGACGAAAACTTTTCTGGGTGTGCTCACCCTAGTAACAAAATAAAGTCCACTAGACCAATTACTTGTATAGATGATAGAAAAATAAAGAAAAGATTGGCTTCAAAATATCATAAAGCTGCTCAAGAATCCAAGCCTGATAAGTTATCTAATAGTGGTGAGTTCATACTTATGTACGGAATTACTGGCTTTCTTGTTTCTTCACTCATCACGCTTCTTGCTTGTTCACTAATCTATTTTTCAATTGAAAACCTGTTAGTTTTGGATGGAAATTTGAAGCCAGTTTACAGCAATAGGAAGAACTACTATAAAAGCCAAAGATCTCAAATGAACATTCCTTTCAAAAAGAGGAAGCTTTTTAAATGTGGCTCTGATACAAATTCTAACGGATATATCAGAAGTGGCGACACTTATTTTTCACTCAAGAATGAAACAAATCAAAGTGTTTCATATTCATCTTCTGGGATGAGTAAAGGTTTTACCCTAAATTACTTCATTCCATTAAAATTGAATTTATTTGGCCGCTCTGGAAATCTTCAATAAATAAATTCCAAATCTTTGATGCAGATCATGGAACATCATCCTTGGGACACTCTGCATTACGATCTAGAGATTCTCATGGTATGGGAAGATTAAGAGAGTTATTCTTGATATACTCTTTGATTTTACTGATGTCTTCAAAGGAGTTCTTACATGATGATGTATTTCTTTTAATCAGTGAAGCTTAGGATCAAATCATTTAGAGTGCCCGAGCTTTTAATTGAGATTCCAGAAACTGCAACCATTGGGTCCTTAAAGGTATGATAAAATTCTGTTATGCCATACACACTATCTTCTTCATTTGTATTTGGATGTTAATGATGTATGGCATCTGTTTCTGTATATATGTATGCTTGGCATGCTGCATCATGTGGTATGATCATAATTGCATCTTACAAATAAGTTGGGCCGCAACTCTTATGACAATCTGGTCTACAGAGGACAGTGATGGAGGCAGTGACTGCAGTACTTGGAGGTGGATTACGTGTGGGAGTGATTCTCCATGGAAAGAAGGTTAGAGATGACAGTAAAACTCTACTGCAGACTGGAATTTCTCATGATAACCACTTGGATGCTTTGGGATTCGCCTTGGAGCCTAATTTTTCACAAAATCTACCACCTGCATGTGCTACTAGTTCTCTTCGCATTCCTAGTGCGGATATGCCTCAACCTTTTATAGGGTAATGATTAACTTGCAATTGAATGCATTAGTGCGTTACTTGGGTTAATGCTTTGGCTTTCACTGCCTGTCCATTTTTGTTGACATTTCGTCTTTCCTTGGAGATGTTTGTTTTCATGGAAATGTTGCGTGCAAATAATATTTTCCTACCATAACCTAGCAGTAAGCAACTTTCCTTTCTCTCTCTCCTTGTTTCTTTATCAAAATTAATGACCCACTTCACTATATATGAATTATATAAATTGCAGAATATTTACATCTAACATAATAGTTTTCATATACTGCATTAAATGTCTTTTATTTTTTTCTATAATTGTCGTTCTAGTTTTTATCTAAGAGATAATTGATATTCAGGTATCCTTCAAGTCCTGCTGTAATTCATCAAAGGATTCAGGGCTTTTCTAACACGTTAGCTGAGCATCAAGCAACAGGTTTAGGTAACCTTGTCGAAAGTGATCATGATTCAGCACCTTCTCCCATCAACACATTAGGTGAAAAAATATTGTCAGATTCTAAAGAACTTATTACTGTTCCTGAAATGGGTATGGAGGCACTAGCCGTGCTTCCTGGACATCAAAAGTCAAAGCGAACTGAGATTGCACAACGGCGAATTCGTAGGCCTTTTTCCGTTGCTGAAGTGGAAGCATTGGTTCAAGCAGTTGAGAAACTTGGAACTGGAAGGTAAAATTTATTTTGGTCTGTGTCTGGTCCAACTAAGTGATTGAGAGTTTAACAGTTACTATTTAGTCAGCTTTGTGCATAATTCAAAAAGTATGGAACACTTTAGCCTTTGTCTCTCGCCCTGCTTTTGTCTTTAGCATTGGCAAATTTATTTATTTTGCATTTCCTTTTGACAACCCCTTTATATAGTTTCTTTTTGGTGGATGGAAATCAGGTGGCGTGATGTTAAGCTTCGTGCTTTTGATAATGCAAAGCATCGAACATACGTGGATTTGAAGGTAAAAGCTTTTGTGAACCGTATGCTTAGCACGTTTTTTTGGTATTGGATTTTATTCTTTCTCCAATGGATTGTCGAAGAGAAACGTGGCTGTAACACCACAGGTTTTGGGTGGCACGCTTTCTTCTTCAGCATCCGTTAGCTTCTATTGAAAACCATCTAGTTGTTGTTTCTAGTCAAGTAATTCCCTGCATGTTAGTAAGCTATTTATTGCTTCATTTATGATCTCTTGCTTGGTTTCCAAAATTAACTGGCCAGACACAGACATCAAAAGGAATCTGATAATTGATATTTAATTATCATGCTTTATATCCATTTTTTGGAAAGACACTGATGAGATTTAAATGAAAAGAACAAGATCACTTTCATTAGTATGACGCCCTCAGTCAGCAATGTTTGACATCGGAGATCCTACATTCTTCAGTTAGAGATAAAACCATTTTACAGTATATAACCAAAGACAAATTTCACTTTGTTGAGCCAGATGTAAGATGAGTTTCATTATTACTCAAAATAAGTTTGTATTATTTAATGATTCTTTTATAGTTTGGAGTAAATTTTACTCAAGAGTATAATATGTATAAGAAAGATTATATTAAAGCATATGTTGGTAGCAATCTTTGAAAAGGTATTGGCATATGATTTAGGTATGGGATAGTGCAGGATAAATGGAAAACACTGGTGCACACAGCAAGAATATCCCCTCAGCAAAGGAGGGGAGAGCCTGTTCCTCAAGAACTTTTGGATAGGGTCCTAACTGCCCACGCATATTGGTCCCAGCTGCAGACTAAGCAACAGCTCAAGCACCACTCAAAACCTTGCCTTCTCCTTTAATTAGGCCTTGACAGCACCACCTGGTTTTATCATTTGTATTTATTTGTCAAAAATGTGTTTATCACTTTCATTTTCAGTACTATGCCACACTTCACCTGTCATGTAAACCCTTATAACAAGTGATTCCTGTAGAGAATTTGCGTAACAGGTTGTCCACACCTAAGTCAATGTTCGGTGCATAACTGGAGGGGCACGTGTTGATGATACAAGTTTATCTGCAAATTCAATTATGGATCCACAGAAGCTAATAATATTAATCACTGTAGTTAGAGCTTTATCCATGTGCTAATCGTTGTATAGTGCTCATACATAATAAAAGTTGACTTATGACCATTCTTCACATAATTTACTTTTAAACTGAAACTATAATTTTTTCCTTCTTAAATAAGTTGAAAAACTTGGTATTTTTTCCTTTTAAGAATCATATAATCAACCAATTTTCATACAAAAATGAAATTTTGGGCTAGATTTGTGAATGTTTTTTACTTTTAATTTGTATTATAATTGTAATTATATTATTTATATTATTTATTTTCATTTCATCTTTTGTTTTTAATATCTATATAAATACAGTATAAATGCGATTTTTTCTATCTTTCATGTAAATGTTAAACACAAAATATTTTTATAATTATCATTAAAAATGAAATTTATTTTTACAAAATTCGAACAACCGAATCTAAAACTATCGTTACTCTTGGGATTTGGCTACCATTAATAAGTCAACAGAGTAGAGTGTGGAATTATCTGTCTCAGATCAATGGTACACGGAAAAGAAAACAAATAATGAGTTTCAAATAAAATGGAAATTAAACTAATAGCGTCCGTTAAGGCTTATTTTTCTATTATTATTACACTGGTCGGATTTGTAGTTATATCAAATGTCCTAGTAATGAGTGTCTAATAAAAAAATTCATTTACCTTATATTTGATAAATTTTATTTTGAGTCATTTAAATTTTTAAACTTAAGTTTGGGCATTTCTTCCTCAAGTCGGTACACATATTTTATATCTTATAAATATAATTTTTTTTACTTGACCTTTTTTTAAATTTAAAAGTGTCTTACAATCCAAAAAAAAAAAATTAGATTTCATAGTATGAAAGTAATTTTTTACTTATGGATTACACAATTTGAAAGTTATTTTTGACTTATAAATTGTACAATCTGAATGACTTTCATCATCTTGATTATTTTCTTCAATAATACTTTTTATTAAGAAGAAACCATCAACAATAATATCAAGTTCGTCAACGACATCACCGTCTCCTTCACAATTGTGACTTTCAATAATAGGACTGCAAGCACTGAGCGCGATCTTAGTCACTACTTGCTCATTTTTCGAGAAAGAATGTCATATGACTTTTGGATTGTACAATTCAAAAGCTATTTTTAACTTGTAAATTACATAATATAAAAATTATATTTGGCTTTCAGATTGCACAATTCATAAGTCATTTTTGGGAAGTCAAAAATGACTTTTGGATTGTGTAATCCAAAAGTCAAAAAATTGACTTTTGAATTGTATAATCTAGAAGTTAAAAATGACTTCTGAATGTATAATCCATAAGCTTTTCTAGATTATGCAATCTAGAAGACATTTTTTACTTCTGAAATATACAATTTGGTAAGGATAAAACGAAAAATTTTATATTTATAAGACGCAAAAAAAATGTATGGAAGTGAGAAGAAATGCCCCTTAAGTTTTATTCACAAGTTACTTTGTAGTCAAATACTCTATTTCGTCCATATTTATATATTGATTTGAGCTCTGTGAATATGAAATTTGGAAAAGTAGAGTTTAAGAAAGATTTAGGGTGTGAAATTATTATAAAACTTCACCATGTCATAATACCGGTAAAAAATGGCTGGAGACATTGATTCCAAAAAATTCATTTTCAATTATTTGATAAAGTTTGTATGGAGATTTTTTACTCAACAATAAATATTGTAAGGGTGTGTGGCATTGTCTACTACAGAGACATGTAATTACCATAACAGAAGGGTGCAAGGAGTTGCTAAAGTTGAAAAAATTCTTGTAGGAGTTTGGTTTTGTGCAGAATAACTATTCATTATTTTTGGACAGTCAAAGTGTTATCCATATTGGTAATAATCTAACTTTTCATTCTAGGTCTAAACATATTGATGTGAGATCATTGAATACGTGATATTTTGGATGTTAAATTGTTGAAGTTGGATAAAGTTCATACTAATGACAATGGTGTTGATATGATAACTAAGACATTGTTAAGGCAACTTAATGCTTTGTGTGAGATGACTTGATTGACAGTCATCTCCACATATTTGTAAGGCAGAAGATGAGTTAGGTTAGATTCATAACTATGTATCTAAAAAGCTCAAAGTTATCAAACTCATTTTGTCTCACTTAACCCAAGTAGAGAAGAGTGTTCTAGATCAAGAAAGTTAATTTTCGTAGTCTTTGAAAGAAGTAAAAAAATTGGTCAGCATATTGGCTGAACAATTTCAATAAAATTACGATTCCAACTTCAATAAAATTTTATAAGAGATTCGCGACATATTGTACTTTATTTTGATTATTAAGATTGTCAATTATAAGTGTAAGGACCTGTAAAATTAAATTGGAATAAAAAGGAATATATTTTAAATGAATTCTAAGTATGTTTTTATTTAAAATAAAAAGGAAGGAAGGTGTAGTTTAGAAGACTATGAGATCGCCTGGTTAGTACATAATCGCCTGTCGCCTAGATTACACGTGATCGCTAGTCGCCTATGGTGCACATGATCGCCGAAAGTGCACTCAGTATGTGGTCAGGATACTGGATCAACCAGAGTGGGTTCCACAAAACCACACGTATCAAGGTGTGGGTTAAGCCTTAGATACGCTGTGCATGCGAAGCTCTATGCTTGAGCATAAGAAATCGTCCTTAGTGTTGCATGCATGGGCGCACGAGGAGTAGTGCTGACCTACTCTTGGAAATGTGAAGCTACCGACGTCACCAAGTCATGTGGAGATGATACCTTGGACGTAACATAGTGGGATGAAGAACCTTCAGCAAGGCGTGACGATGTGTCGTCAGGCATCGCCAGGCGCGAGGCATGCGGGCACCGCCAGGGCGCGAGACTTGCGGGCATCGCCAGGGCGCGAGGCATGCGGTCATCGCCAGGGCGAGACATCGGTCGTCTCCCAGGGAGAGACATCGGTCGTCCGCCAGCATGAGGCATCGGTGGTTAGTCATCGCGCGAGCGGTCATCGGTGGAAGGTTATCGCGCGATGTCGAGTTTCACACAGATAAGGTGGGACCCAGACTTTCCGCATCAGACGTACTGCACGCGCGACACGTAGACAAAAAGGGTGGTTCAGAATAGTGACATCAGAGTGTTGGCCTGCGCAGAGGCACGCGTAGTCGTACTGTTCAGGGAAGCGTACACGCAAACTTCCCTGCAGAGTGGGTGGTGGCAGCGGCTTTTGTGGGCAAGTTGGTTTAGATTCAAAAACCCACTTCTGAGAGGCAAAGAACGTTGCAGTGGTTCAAGAGTGAAAGAGTGAGTTTACCTTCATTCTTCTCCTTTCTCTCCTTCGCGCTGCGATTCAGGCATCCTCAAGCACCAGTACGACGAGCGACGACTACCCTTGGACACCTAGGAGGTTCTCTACAAGTTCTCCAGACCGGACGCTAAAACAGAGCTAAGGCATCCTTTAAGCTCGGTGGGTTTTGGAACTCTTGGTGTTTTGCGCAAGCTCAGGTAAGGGAAGCTAGCCTTATTTCCAACGAAAACCTTATATTAGATGATTGAGATGATGGGGCGACGTGGTCGCCGGTTTTCAACTGTTATTGCATAATCCCCTGTTTTTGGACGAGATCGTCGGTTTTGGCGTTGTTTTTCGAACTCCCCTGTTTTTGTGTTGTTTTGAAACTGTTTGAGTTTTAAATGTGAAATGCATGTGATATTCGAAAAGCTGAACCGCGGAATGAATGTTGCTGTGACCGGAATCGTTCATTAAGTGTTTTATGATGTGTTGAATGTTGTGAATGTGGGATCAAGACATAGTATTTTCAGGAAAGAAAATACCGTGTAAGATCGTGTGTAATGTGCATTGACTAGGGACTTGTCTAGAAGGAGATATCCTGACTCTGCTGATATAATGGAATCACATAGATGAAGTTATTCAGTTGTGGAAAGTCGAAGGAGGTTCATATGTATGGGTAAGTTGTTTGAAAGAGAACGAGCTTGACCTGTCATACCGGGAGAGTGATGATATTGAGATTATGTATGCGCATGGCTGTGTGGATTTCACAGTGACCCTGTGTGGATTTCACAGTGGTGTGGTATGACAGGTGCAGATCTCTGGGTCTGAGTCAACGCACGAGTCTTCCGGAAGTAGAGTCATGTGTCTATATGTTATGAGTCAGTGGAAAGTCTGACGTGTGAACCATGAATATTGAAAGTAGCGAATAGACACTTGACGAGTTTGTGGAATATGGGAATGTTGATGGTTGAAATTGATATGGATTATGAATGGTGTGAAGATTTATGTTTTCTATTGATTTAAAGTTTCATATTTAAAGTTTTTTTTAAAACATCTAGCTTACCCTTTTATCTGGTATTGTGATTGCTTTCTTAAACCTGTGATGATCGTGTATTTTTGCACGGGAGCAGACGAGGTTGCAGGTAGTAGAGCTCCTCAGTGAGTGGTCGCCGGAAGGAGATCGCCTATTTCTGTTTCTGTTAGGCGATCACCCTTTTTCTGTTGTCTGATAGGAGATCGCCCTTTTCTGATAGGAGATCGCCTTTTTTTCTGATACGAGATCGCCTGTTTGTCTTTTTGCTGTATTTTGTTTAAGTTTTGGAAATTGACCGATTATGTATTAAACTCCCTGTGAGGAGAAACTTCATTACATATATATAATTATGTTCACTTCAATATATTTATTTACCTTTATTTTTATTATATAAATGTGAAAAGAATTTGACGGGATGTTACAATAAATATCTCAGTTTTGCACTATTGTCCTATTTTAGGTTTATCATTCTTTGTTCTTTAAATTTAAAAACATTATTAGTCTAATATGTAGGTTGGTTGTAACCACTAATATGTGTGCATTTAATTTAACTTCCTTTTATACTTGTACTTGTAATTGATCTTACTGGAATTTGATGGAGTCGTATGTGACTTTGAATTTTTACTTTTCACTCACTTGAAAAAGAGTTTTCCTACATTAAAAATATTTGTCTTTCTTTTATGATTATTTCTACTATTTTTATTGTTGTTGTTTTTCTCAAATTCTTGCAAATTTAGGAGAATGATATCTACATAGTTGGTAGTTTTGGTTGTTGTGTTATTGTTTTCTTGTCATTAATTTGCATAACCTAAAAAATATCTCTTCCTTCAAATCTTTAGTTAACATAATCTTAGTATAGCTTTTATCAAATCACATGATGATTTGGAAGAGTGAAAGGTGAAACCAAAAATGATTGGTAGAAAGGAAGAAGGAAAGGTTTGATTTAGAAGAAAAGAATGATAATATATGCAGTGATAAAGAGGGGTCAGATTTGCTCCGTCCGAGGCGTCAACTGTTCACATCTGCATAGTCTAAGACACATTTGCGTTCTCGAATTGAACCAGCTTCAAACTGCAAAGGAGTCAACCACCATAAGTCTCATCACCATAAAAAGACATGACATGACCATGTGTCAAACAAATTACCAGGTGGCCGGTGGCGAAGACCGCAGTAGGATTTCGCCTGAATCTTAGGTTGCCGACTGGCCGGTGGGTTTCTTGCACTCTCCACATTCATTTCAACTCTCTCTTTTTTCACATTCCAAATCTTTCTCATTCCCTATTTTAGTTTTTGACTAATCATCATGCAATACGTTCATGTGTAAGTTTTCTGTTTGTTTATAGGTCAAAAAAGGTACCCAACGAACTAAACAACTAACTAAAGCTATAATACAAGGGACTCAAAGATCATGCATCTACTTTCTCAAGTTAAAAAGGGAGTTTGTATTAAAATTATCATTATCACTAAGTAATTTAAAATAAAATATTTTAACTATAAATGTAATAATATAAAAAACATATGTTTAATACACAATACTTGATTATATTTTATTTTAAATGTTTTTCAATACTATTAATAATTTATATTGTTATTAAATGTTAAACTTAATATTTAATAATCAATATAATAAGTATGTAAAAGAATTTTACCTTGATGTTTTTCAGATATTATCCACCTTGTTAAGTATTTTTTATATTAGGTGGTGATATTTTGATATCTATATAAAACAAAATAACTCCATCATAACTTAATATACTACTATTTTATTTTCATTTTTAACTTTAAAAAATAGCAATGTATTATTATATTACTTTTGTTTGATGTGATTGAATTGTTGTGCATTGTCTCGTGAACCACACTCTCAAATCAGAGTAAAGAAGTGGAATGTGACGTGGCAAACTCAGGTGCACTTGTTCTGCCGGAAAGTGATGGTTTGACAGCTTCAAGATACAACTGAATTTCTAAATAAATATATATATAATAAAAAATAAATTTTATTCTAATAATATTAGGAGTTATAATAATGTAGTTATAAAAAATTATGGATTGTTAATATATTATTGACCTGTCTCAAAATATACAATTTTTAAAATATTCAATGTGTATTAATATAGTTGTTAATATTTAAATAGTGATTTAATTCAATCTTTAACAGATGATTTAATACAAGTTCCAATGTGTTATTGCTGATTAAAATAAAAAAAAATCCTCCTCTTTCGATATTTCGGCCCTTGCGGCTACCTGTTCAATGACTTTGTTCACATGGTGAAAAAAAACTAAATTTGCAGCATATTGAAGTTGGAATTGGATAGTGTTATCTTCTAATTCTGCAGATTCCACAGCCATATATAAAAGCCAGCAGACAGATTGAATCTGCCGTTCAGTGTCCTTCATTCCTTCTATTGCTTTGGTATGCAAATTTTTTTCATTTCCTCTCTATAATCAATTTTATTTCATCAAAACTCCTCCTTGTAATTTATAGATGGATACAAGACTCTCCTCCACAATCAATATTGCTAATGATGAAGAAGGGTCTTGCTTGGATGAGGGTGATGTCTCCGCTGTCCTTGACTACATAAAGCAAATGCTGATGGAAGAGGACACAGAAGAAAAGTACAGTATGTTCCATGATTCCTTGGCTCTTCAATATACAGAGAGATCATTTTATCAGGTTATCACTCACGACAACCCTTCTTCCTACTCCTCTTCTCCCACTTCTTCCACACACCATCATGCTCACAGTTGCACCAGTTCCAGTGTGGAGAGCCCTGAACAAAATGTCTCTGGTAGCTCCAATGATAACAGTACTGGTAACAGTGGCAGTACTTTCATCTCCGCTGAGTCTCAGTGGAGAAGCGTTGACCACAACACCCCGGCACTGCCAAATACTTTTACCTTTCCGGATAACTTTGTTTTCCCCTCAAATTCAATCTCCACCACTCAATCTTCCATGAATACTGTATTTGGATTCTCAGATAATTCCCTTCTTGATCCTGCGTTTCAAGAGCATTTCAAGAGAGGTCTAGAGCAAGGTACCAGGTTCCTTCCTAAACATACTTCATTCACTGTTCACACGGACAGCACAGCCTTTTTCCCTTCTTTCACAACGGTTCCAACTGTGGTAGTTAAGACAGAAACAGAAGAAACTGTTGAAGGGGAGCATTTTCTGTCTGTGTCAAGAAGGAGAAATCGAGATGAGGAAGAGTATGAAGCAGATGGGAGAATCACGAAGACTTCAGCAGCATACATGGATGAGAGTGAGCTATCTGAGTTGCTTGATAAAGTGGTGCTAGGCACTGGATTAGGAAAAGGGGTACCTCCTGACACAGCCCTTTACCAAAATGATGAAACATTATTAACAAACATGTTTGGTGGGGAGGTCAGGAAAAGTGGCGAGGAAGTTGTGGATCTGAGGACACTATTGATACATTGTGCACAAGCTGTTGCTTCTGATAGTCCTTCATTTGCAAAGCTACTAGTAAAGCAGATTAAGCAGCATTCTTCTCCAACAGGGGATACTACTCAAAGGCTTGCACATTACTTTGGAAATGCCCTTGAAGCATGCTTGGATGGAACCGGTTTCCAGGTTTATAGTGTTGTATCCTCCAAAAGAATCTCTGCCAAAGACATGATAAAAGCTTACCATGTATATGCTTCAGTGTGCCCGTTTGAAAAGATTACAGTCATGTTTGCCAACAAATCAATTTATAGTCTTGCTGAGAATGCAGAAACAATTCATATCATAGACTTTGGTATCCGCTATGGCTTCAAGTGGCCTTCACTTATCAGCGAAATATCAAGACGTCCAGGTGGACCACCCAAGCTACGCTTCACGGGGATAGATCAGCCACAGCCAGGTTTCAGGCCAGAGGAGAGGGTGCTGGAGACGGGGCGTAGACTTGAAAATTATTGCAAGCGTTTCAACGTTCCATTTGAGTTCAATGCTATTGCAAGAAAATGGGACACTATCAGAATTGAGGACCTCAAGATAGAGAAAAACGAATTTGTAGCTGTGAACTGCATGTTTCAGTTGGAGCATCTACTTGACGAGTCTGTGGTGTTGGATAATCCAAGGGATGGTGTTTTGAGGTTGATTAAGAAGGCAAATCCTGACATATTTGTGCACAGCATTGTCAACGGCTCCCATGATGTACCATTCTTTGTGTCAAGGTTCAGAGAGGCTCTCTTTCACTACTCTGCAGTGTTTGATATGCTTGACAGCAACCTTGATCGTGAAGATCCCAGCAGGCTGATGTTTGAGAAGGAGTTGTTTGGACAGGAGATCATGAACATCATAGCTTGTGAAGGTTGTGAGAGGATTGAGAGGCCACAAACATTCAAGCAATGGCAGCTTCATAACATGAGAATTGGGTTTCGGTTACTTCCTTTGAATCAACGAGTCATTGAAAGATTAAAGAAAAGGTTGAGAGATGATGCACACAACACCAATTTCATGCTTGAGGTGGATGGTGATTGGGTGCTACAAGGTTGGAAGGGTCGAATTCTACATGCTTCTTCTTGTTGGATTCCGGCATAGTGTAGTCCTTGCAGAATTAATTTCTTCCAAACTACAAAATCTACTCTTACACATAACTATTACTTTCTTTGAATCTCACTACCTCATTTCTTGTTTCATATGAAGAAAAACAAGATTATCAGTCACCTTCTGCCAATATGTAGTTTGTTTACTAATTCCATATCTAATAATCATATAATATATTAATATTGATAAATTTTCAATATTATTTTATTTATTAAGTCATGATATAACCAGTTTACTATCTCTTTTCTTTTCAATATGTCGGCAAATATTTACTACAACATCGTCTATCCAACCATGTATGTTATAAAGCAAGCATTTATTGTGCAGAGCCAAAGACTAGGATAAGTGTGAAGAACCAAGAGTTTTGCATGGAGCATGAGCAATCGATCATGATCATGTATAACTCTTGAAATATTTCTAATATGTAGCAGAAAAAGAAGTACTCATGGTTGTTTAAAGAAGTAAACCATTGCATATGTTTGAGTTTATTTTCTCTTGAGGTCTTGAAGGTTGACCTGGTCATTGTTCAAAAGTGTTCTCTACCTGCAATAGAATATACAAAGAAGTCACCCTTTAAAAATTACTTTTCAAATGATTACTCATAAATAACAATATATATTAGGTTGTCACTAGGTGAACTCAAATAAAAAAGTTATATTATCAAAATACTTCAAAATCACAAAAGTAAGGGGTTATGAGCTAAGTTACTTTAAACTTGAGTGTTACGCAAAGTCATATTTCAACTAGTAAGATGTTTATAAGTCTTTTTAAAAACCTGAACTTCTTATTGAGTTATGTTTCAATCATTTTTAAAGCTAAATCAAAATTCTTTCTTCTTCTTCTTCATAAGTAAAAGTAAGGGACTTAAGAGAAATCATCTATCTACTTAAATAATGTTAAATTCTAAACTGGATAAAGTTATATACCTATCTTATATTCTAATATCTTGAAATATAATTCAATTATATTGAAAATTAATTGTTTTCAAGAATATAAGTTAGTTATCATATAAAAAATAAAATTTAACAACTTAATATGTATTAATCATAATAAATCCACCAAAATACATTAATATGTAATTGTGTATATAATTTATCGCATAAATAAAACTCAAAATCTATAATTGACATTTCTACCGTAATAAAAAATACACTTCATAATATATATAATAACATCTTAGAGTAAAAAAAAAACACATTGTCATGTCTAACTAAAAAAACATGTACACCACATTCGACACGTGGGCACACTCCTGGCCAACTAACTCACCATATTATTGAGCAGAGCTGTTGGCGTACCAGTTAATGACCACATAAACTAAAGGAACTTCACAAAATAAAAAATAAAAAAAGATTTTAGTATCAATGTAAAGAAAGAATTTATGAAAAAAAAAAATTCATAAATTTATTAGACACTAAAAATTTATATATATATATATATATATATATATGTGTGTGTGTGTGAAGAGTAAAGTTTTTATTGAATATATATTAATGAATTTGTGACCTAATATAAATATTTTAAAAGTTTAGTAATGAATAACTTATCACTGATAAAACAATTACTATTTTATAATTCTACTAACATAATAGGACAAGTTATTATTATTAAAATAAATTATTTTTGTAATTATCTTATAATTATTTGTAATACAATGGAATTACATGTCATTATTAGCATAATTATATTAAAATTATTTTTATAAATAAAAGAAATGCATAATTCAAATTAGAGACAGAAAAATGTGTCATTAATGAAAAGAGTAAGTGTGAATATTTATATGAGATTTATTAATGATTCAATAATAATAATATTTCATTACTGGTAATTTATAAATCTTCAATAAATCTCAAATCCGTTGGGTTCTAATCATAAGAAAAATAGTTTTATGATATATTAGTGACTAATAATTATTTGTAATATGCATGCTTGATCCGGTCGGTCATCGGTAGTCGATGACGTCAGCAGTAGATGACCACGTGGACCATTCACAGGGTGACACGTGGAATGAGATAGTAGGTGAATCAGGGAGGAGATCACTCAGAACGGTGATCGGTGGTCAGTTGCTAAGAGACCACCACCCGCAGATCAGTGCTTAGATGAGCGCTTGGATGCAGAGCGCGAGAAGTAAAGAAGCACTGATCAGTCATCCAGGTTTCTTGCTAACACGCAGTTAAGCTGGGACCCAGGCTCCCAGCGAGAGTGTTACGCAAGAAGCACTGATCAGTCATCGGGGTTTCTTGCTAACACGCAGTTAAGCTGGGACCCAGCTCCCAGCGAGAGTGTTACGCAAGAAGCACTGATCAGTCATCGGGGTTTCTTGCTAACACGCAGTTAAGCTGGGACCCAGGCTCCCAGCGAGAGCGTTACACAAGAAGCACTGATCAGTCATCGGTGCATGGTCATCGGGGTTTCTTGCTAACACGCAGTTAAGCTGGGACCCAGGCTCCCAGCGAGAGCGTTACGCATGCACCTCGCATGATTCCAAACCAGAAGAAGAAGAGCTGCTCGCCAGTAGGGTCGTGCATGAGGATGGTACAAGAGAGCTAGTAAGCTGGTCAGTGATCAGTGACTCTCTTAACCCATTACGTGCATGACACTGTGCGGTGAGATCATGCATGCAGGATGCAGCGCCTGGTGAGTGTGTTTAGACCAGCTAGTGCTCTCCTGGGAGCATGCAACTCACTCAGAGAGAAGAAACGCGCTAAGTTACTTCGCAAGAGGATAACTTAGGCGCACATAGAAAAGCGCAAGGCCCTTCAGGTGTGACACGCGTACGGTTAGATGCAAGTTGCATGCCTCCACGTGTCACCATCTGAGAGAGAGGCGCGGCCCAGGTATAAAAGCACTCCACGTCATGTAAGGTACACAGATTTTTTACAGACTTCACAGATTTTACAGTTTGACAAGTCTTTACAGTTCTACATTCATTACACACATTTCTGAGTCATTGTGAGCACGTTTTACACACGTTGCACAGTGATAACAGAATTCAGTTATAGAGAGAGAAAGTGGATCTGAGAGCACACACGAGTCTCACAGAGAGATTCAGAGAGAGTTTTTGGTGGTTCTGTTGCCTGACTTGAGCATCGGAGTGCACACGGCCGCTAGAGGCGCCTTCTGTGTTGTTTTGCAGGCATCGCTGGGAGTTCCAGAGAAGGTTCTTGGAGCGTTCTTGCAGAACACGCAGTTGCAGGAGGCTAGACAAAGGAGTGACGAGGCACATGCTCCACGTTCAAGTCCGCGGCAGAATCAATGCTCTTATGATTTTTATATAAATGATAGTGAGAGTTTTTAAGAAAACTGTCTCCTTATGAGAAAGAAAACCTAAGAGAAGGGCCCAACAAAGAAAAGTTGAGAAGGCAATTATTGAGGTCTCTTGATGAATGGAACTCATAACAACATTAGTATTAATAGTTAGAAACATTATTCGACAGTCTGACATGAGAGATTAATTGAGAAATGAGAATCACTCCTCACTTGATGATTCACCTGCAAACTCCATTCTCCCAATAAATTGGACACATAAGGCATTAATTGCCCATTACTATCCCTCCTAACATTCACTTTCAACCAATTTTTCCTCAACCACACCACACATGCCTCATGCCACATCTACCTCTAATACACCATCAATCAAACATCTAAACTCATTAATTTTCAACATTCAAATTCACATAGATATTAAAAATTTTGTTAGGATTGATAATTGGAAGTGGAAAGATTTAGAAGAATGAAGCGTGAAATTTGAGAGAAAAATTATGAAACATGTATTCGAATTTAAGTAGGTTAAAGTGGATTTATGAAAATTGTTTATTAAAATTTAAAAGAGATTTGATGATTGTGAGAGTATTTTTATTTTTTTTAAAATATATATTTTGTCTTTAAAAAAATATAATAATAAAATATTAAATATTTATTTTAAATTCGAAAATTAAAATTATTACTAGTATTACTGAATCAGCTCTTATAACATAATAAGCTAATTCTCAATACACAGTCATTTTCATTTATTTATCCCACTAAACTAACATACACGAATAAAGTGGGTAGATATCTGCTCTCCAACTTCATCAGAGGGAAAGATTACATTTTTCTCAAAGCAATGAAGCTTAAAACTTAAAGGGAATCAAGTCCTTGAACAAAAAGGGTACTAAAATCTTCCATCTCAGCTTTACTTAACACCAGTCCAATCTCAATTCCTCCACTGATATCCCTACTTTCACTGAGAGAAAATGCTCCCGTTTTGTCTGTGGATATCATATCCACATTCTTTGGCCTTCCCCACCCAAAATCAATACTATAAACCTCAAACAATGGAGATCCAGCAGTAGAAAAGAATCTAGTGGCCCAGGGGTTATTCGTACCCGAACCCCATCTTTCTGGTCCATTCAACACTCCCTCTTCCTTCACCCTATTCAAAGTCTCAACTATCCCCTCCAAAGCACAAATGAACCCATCTTTTTCAACCAACTCCTTAGTCAGGACCACAACCCTCCCTCCTGAAATGCAGTTTCCAAAATATGTTGCAGGAATTGGAGGATCCAAGCGCGATCTACAGTCAATACTAAATAGGAAAAACACATTTTCTTCCTTCACTTGTTTCACTTTGACCAAACACGCCAACACATAAGCACACGTAACACAAAAGGTTGACAGATGAACATTCACTTTCATCTTAGACTTTCCATGTTGTTTGAGCTTTAGAATCTGTGAAGGGCTCAATTCAAACAAACCTTTGAGTCCATCGCTTGGTGTTTCCGTAAGAGACTCCCACACCTTGAGACTTCGTTTATTCGAACCATTCTTATTCTTCCACGACTCCACGTACAGTTCGGCGATTCCAGAAGGGTCTCTTATCAATGATCTGTCAAAGAAAGGTGTAAGATGCTGAGGTAAGGATGGTGTTGGTGTGGGTGTAGTAGGGTTTTGAAGGTTAGAGCATATGTAGGCCCATGATTTGATGAACATGGTAGAAGATTTTCCGTCGAAAGCTGCATGGTGTGTGGTCATTCCAATGCAAAAGCCAGCATTCGGGAACACAGTGACTTGAACTGCCAGCAGAGATGATTTATCATGGGAATTGGCCAAGTTGGGTGCTAAGTGGTGTCGTTGTGATGCTTCACAGAGATGGGAGCAAAGATGGTTGAAGTCTTGGTGGGACTCAGCAACAGTGAACGAAAGAGTGTCACCGGGGAGATACTTAATGATGGGTGAGGGAGAGTGAGAGGGCCATGTGAGGGTGCCGGCGAAAGGGAGAAAGTGTTGGAGAGTGAGGGAAAGAGAGTGTTTGAGAGAGGGAAGAAGAGAGTGATGGAATGAAGAGGTTGGGTGTGGGAAGGGATAGAAGAAGAGACGCTGAACAGGTGGAAATTGAAGCCATAAGAGGTCGAAGAAGGTTAGTGAAAGAGAGGTGGGAAGAAGAGTTTGTTCATGAAGTGGTGCCACTGAACAAACTTGGATAACTTTGAGAGGTTGTGGTGATGCTGGTTGAGCCATGGTTGAAAGGAATGGAGAAGCGAGGCTCTTGAAAAGGAAGCCAATGCGGGTCCATCACTCTGTTATGGATGAGTTTTATAGGATTGGAGCACCTTCATAAACTAGTACTACTATTTTGGAATATTATTATATTTATAATTATTATTATTATATAATCTATTTATTATAAATAACTATATAATTTTGTATTAAATTTTTATCTTATTATTAATTATTATTTCATTTTATTAAAATATTTGTGTTAGTTAAATTTATTTAATAATTAATATTTATAATAAAGTATAATTTTTATTAATAAAAAATATAAAAATACATAAAGTTCTAAAATAAAAAGGATAAATTAGAAAAAAAAATATTGGTTCTCTTCTATACCATGAATTCAAATAAGCATATACTTCCACATCTTTATTTGTGAACCATACATTCATAAAAATAAACAAATCCATGGCAATACAATTTCACTCATCTAACATTAACCCCCAAAACATAAGTTGGATTGAACACTTAAAAAATGGAGTCAATTTATTGGTTCGCCCGTACTATTATTGGTTGTGGTTGTGGGTTATGCATTGTGGCCCTTACTTTTACCTACCATGCAATGTGACGACAAGTGGGTGTTGAGTGTCATAAATTAAATTTTATATTTTATAAAGTTAAATTAAATCTAATTACACACTGTAAACTAAACTGATTTTTCTCTCTGGTAGACGGAGTCCTAACAAAACTCTGAAAAAATTCAAACATTATAAATATATATATATATATATATATATATATATATATAAAAGTTTATGTACCGATCAGTCCTCGGACACCGAGAACAGCTAGTAAGGGTGAGCCACGTCAGTTAGGTCCCACAACCTGGGCCAGAGCCATGTGGGCTGGGTCCCACAGGTAGTGTGGACTAGCGGGATGATTAGTCATCAGCATGTTGATCACCAGAGTGAACTGATGTGTCCTCGTCACTCAGCAGGATGATGAGTCCTCGGCATTAGAGTGGGTCGATGTGACATCGGTCTTGGGTGTTTCAAACAACAGAGCTAGAATATCTGATGTGGGTCCCGAGGGAAGACCAGTTATCAGTAGAATGCCCAGAAGTACGGAGAAGCCTAAGTCATGAAGTGCCTATGCGTGGGGCAGGGAAAGCACAGTTAGGTGTAGAGTCTTGAGGGGTTGAGTACTCATCAGAACTAGGGTTTTCCAGCGAAGCTGCATGCATGGCACGTGAACAGTGAAGGCGCTCCCAGGATAGGTGGCCCTAGAGACTAGGTGCACGAGTGGGTACTGTAACATCCCGCCAAATTACTTTTCATAAATATAAAATGAAATAAAGGTAAAACAAAAAAATATTTAAATGAACATACGTATTTATATAAAATGAAGTTGCTCCTCACAGGGAGTTTAATACATAACCGGTATATTTTTCCATAACTTAAACAAAATACAGCCAAATAAATGCAATCGGTGGTCTCCCTACATAAATCGGCGATCTCCTAACAGAAGACCCAAAACAGCCGATCTGCTATCAGAACACAAATCAGGCGATCACCACATAGAGACAGAAACAGGCGATCTCCTTCCGGCGACCACTCACTAAGGAGCTCTACTTCCTGGAAAATCATCTGCTCCCGTGTAAAATACACGATCATCACAGTTTTAAGAGAAAACAGCCAGAGAACAATACAAAGGGTAAGCTAGATATTTTTAACTTTAAATTATAAACTGGACAACCAGCGTAGATCAGCCTTTTTAAACATTCACAAGAGTCCATCACTTTCTCATTCATATCACACAACCATCAAGTGCCTATCAACAATTTCTCAACATTACTCACGTCAGACTTCCACTGACTAATCACACATAGACACTTGACACTACTTCCGGAAGACTCGTGCATTGACTAGACTCAGAGATATGCACCTGTCATACTAAACTGCTGTAATGTTTCCACAGCTATGCGCATCCACACAAATCTCGATCTCAATTTCATCACTCTCACAGTATGACAGGGTGAATCCACACAACAGGTCAAGTAGTTATCTTTCAAACACTTACCCATACGTATGAACCTCCATCGACTCTCAACGCCTGAATAACTTCATCTATATGAATTCATTATCTCAGGAGAGTCAGGATATCTCATTATAGAAATCACCGATCAATGCACATCCTACACGATCTTACACGGTATTTTCTTTCCTGAAAATACTATGCCTTGATCCCACATTCACAACATTCAACACGTCATACAACACTTAATGAACGATTTCAGTCACAGAAAAACTCATGCCAAGGTTCAGATTTTCGAATATCACATTTAAATCTCAAACAGTTTCAAACAACACCAAAAACAAGGGAGTTCGAAAAACAACGCCAAAACCGGCGATCTCGTCCAAAAACAGGGGATTTCGAAATCTGTATTTAAATCCGGCGATCACGTCGCCCAAACACATAAGAACAGAACATCATGAAAAAGGGGTTTAAAACCGGCGACCACGTCGCCCAAACACATAGAACAGAGAATCACGAAAAAGAATATGAAACCGGCGACCACGTCGCCCTCACTTCAGAAACAGCTAATCTACGGCTTTTATTGAAAATAAAGCTAGCTTCCCTTACCTGGACTTGCGTAAAACCTCACTTCGAGCTCTAACCCACCGAACTTAAAGGATGCCTTGGCTCTGTTTTAGCGTCTGGTTTGTAGAACTTGCAGAGAACCTCCCAGGTGCTCTAAGGGCAGTCGTCGCTGGTCGCACTAGTGCTTGAGGTTGCCTAAATCGCAGCGCGAAGGAGAGAAAAGAGAGGGATGAAGATACACTCACTCTTTCACTCTCGAGTCTCTGTAACGTTCTTTGCCTCCTCGCAGTGGGTTTTTGAATCCAAGCCTACTAGTCCACGCATGCTGCTGCCACCACCCCCTCTGCAAGAAAGCCTACGTTTCACTGAACAGTACGACCATGGTTGTCTCTTGCGCCTGCCAACCACTGCCCTAAACAGTACGACCACTGTTGTCTCTTGTGCATGCCAACCACTGCCCTGAACAGTACGACCGCGAGTGTCTCTTGCGCATGCCAACATTCTGATGTCACTATTCTGAACCACCCTTTTTGTCTACGTGGCGCGCGTGCAGGACGTTTCATGCTGGGAGTCTGGGTCCCACTTTATCTGTGTGAAGCTCGACATCGCGCAATAACCTTCCACCGATGACCGCTCGCGCGATGACTATCCACTGAGGTCTCATACTGGCAAACGACCGATGTCTCTCCCTGGAAGACGACCGATGTCTCTCCCTGGAAGACGACCGACGTCTCTCCCTGGGAGACGACCGATGCCTCTCGCGACCCGGCGATGCCTGCATGCCTCGCGCCCCGACGACGCCCGCATGCCCCTCGCGCCCCAGCGTTGCCCGCATGCCTCGCGCCCCGGCGTTGCCCGCATGCCTCGCGCGCTTTGGTGACGTCCACATGCCTCGCGCCCTGGCGACGTCCACATGCCTCGCGCCCTAGCGATGCCCGCATGCCTCTCGCGCCCTGGCGATCATGTGTAGTAGACGACCGGCGATCTCATAGTCTTCTAAACTACACTTTCCTTCCTTTTTATTTTAAATAAAAGCATACTTAGAATTCATTTAAAATATATCCCTTTTTATTCCAATTCAATTTTACAGGTCCTTACAGGTACCCAGGTGGCAATCCTGTTAGAGTTTGCACTCCAGTTAAGGAAACCTTATGTGCTAGATTATCCTAAGCTTGGGTGATAGCGGCGCAATGGTATTCCTGTAAACCCTAAATATGGGTAGCAGCGCAGAGGAAACCCTAGATTATATAAAGGGTAGTAAAATACTTCACAAAGGTACGCAGTTTCTAGACCTAAACACAGAGACTCAATACACTTGGTGTGCTTGCCCAGTTTTTGACTTGAGCGTCGGAGTGCAAATGGCCTTTAGGACGCCCCTTTCTATCTTGCAGGTGCAGGTTGTTTCGAGACATCAAAGCATAATTCAAGGTGAGGAAAGGAGGCGTGTGATTGTCGTAGAGTCAACCGACAGGAGAGTCAACCGGCAAGAACATTTGGCGCCCATCGTGGGGCCGAAGTAAAACAAGGTCCCATACACAAGAGAAAGAGAAGAAACCACAAGCATGAGGAATACGAGGCAAGGATCTGTCCCGCCAAATGGGGGTGAGAGCGTCACCATGCAACAGCTCATGGAAACGATGCGCGCCCTCCAGGAGACGGTCCAGAATCTAGAGCAGATAAGTTGCGAATGCAGATGGACCTGGCCGCATCACAGGCCAAGAACGAAGATTTACATAGGGCAAACAAAGAATTGCGCGTGAACCTGCATAATTTGCAACAAGCAGGGGATCGGTGGTGAATGATCGAGCTCCACCAACGCTGCCAAGGGCTTTCCCCATGCCCTTCTCCCAAGCAATCATGGACACGGTGGTCCCAGCCACCTTCGTGGGCCCTAAGACTGTGTTTACGGGGGTGGAGGATCCAGAAGCACATCTCACGGCGTTTGACACGCAGATGATGCTGTCAGGAGGGTCAGACGCGGTGCATTGCAAGCTCTTCATGACCATGTTGACGGGACAACGCTAGAGTGGTTTGTTAGCCTGCCCGAGGGACATATCACGTCCTTCGCGCAGTTCTCCACGCTGTTCAGAGAATAGTATATCGTCAACCGGGCCCCCCCACCGGTGTCTTATGACCTTTTCTATGTTAGGTAATATCAGAGGGAGTCCTTGAAAGATTATCTCAACTGATTTGGGGCGATGGTGGTGAGGTTACACACCAAAGATGAGGATATGGTGGTGCACGCCTTCAGAAAAGGAATATTGCCAGGACCTTTCAGTGAGTCCCTCATTCGAAGTCGCCCTAAGACCTTTGGTGACATCAAGCGTCATGCTGTTGCGCACATTGCTGCCGAAGGTGAACTCAATGAGAAGCGTAAGAGTGCAGCCTCTTCACGACCACGATTACCTAGTTGACCTCAGCCCCTGCGGGTACACATGGCGACGACAGAGTAGAGAGCCCAGGGAAAGTAGAAACCATACGAAGCCAGGAAGCCCCAAACTAGGGCACACGCTAAGGAGGATGTGCCCCCTAGACATAACTACCTGGTGGAGCTCAGAGCTGATCGCCATTCCCAACGTGGCGGAAAGACTGAAGGTGCCCCCAAAGACAAACAAGAAATTGGGGCCCAACAAGAGCGCCTGGTGTGAATTCCATCAAATGTTTGGCCATCCCATTCGAAACTGCTTGGCCCTTGGCCATCAGCTAGATGAGTTGGTCAAAAGCGGTTTCCTAAATGATTACCTGAGGGAGTCACAAGGGGAAGAGGTGGTGGTAGCACTGAGGGCTGATCAGGGACACGAGGTGCCCATACATGGAGAGATCCATACTATTTCAGGTGGATTTTCTGGAGGAGGGTGCACCTCGTCGCAACGCAAGAAGTATGCGCGTTCGGTGATGGCGGTGGAAACATGTGAGGAAGACCATTTCTCAGACATCGACCTCACATTCACGAAGGCAGATCCCCTGGACGTCGTCTCCCACGATAATGATCTAGTGGTGATATCGATGGTTACCGTGGGAAGAAGGGTGCACCGGGTCCTCGTCAATCAAGGGAGTTCGGTCGATGTGATGTTCTGGTCGACCTTTAACAAGTTACAGCTATCCCCAGATCAGCTAAGGCCTTACATTGGCTGCCTGTATGGGTTCGTAGGTGACCAGGACGAGGTACGAGGATATATAGAGCTGAGGACCACTTTCACCGACGGGGTGGCCTATCGTACCGAGATTATCAAGTACCTCGTCGTGAACGCCCCATCAGCCTACAACATGCTGTTGGGCAGGTCAGCTTTGAACAGATTGGGAGCCGTAGCGTCGACGAGGCACATGAAGATGAAGTTGCCTTCGATGGAAGGTGTAGTGATCACCATTAGGTCAGATCAGAAGGAGGCTAAGAAGTGCTACGAAAATAGCCTTAAGACCAGAAGGGGAGTATGACGGTGACCACCCAACCACCAGGTGGGGAGTCCGCTGATACTGACCTGCCCTGAGGAGACGTCGGGGTCGCACGAGGAGAGGTCATCCGAGAGAGATGACCTGAACCAGCGAAGGAGATAGTTGAGAGGGAGATTAGAGGCAGAGTGTTCAAACTTGGTAAGTCCCTACGCCAAGAGACACAAGACCAAATAACGGGAGTCGTAGAGCTGCATATGGATGCTTTTGCTTGGTCTGCCTCAGATATGTTAGGTATTGATCCAGACTTCTTATGTCATCGCCTTGCATTAAATCCCCAAGCCAGACCTATCCAACAGAGGAGGCGAAAGTTCAATGAAGAAAGGAGGTAGGTGATCAGGGAAGAGACACAAAAGCTGCTCCAGGCTGGTCACATACGGGAGATCCAATACCCTGAGTGGTTAGCGAATGTGGTGTTGGCGAAGAAGGCCAATGGGAAGTGGTGGATGTGTGTGGACTTCACCGACCTCAATAAGGCATGTCCAAAGGATTCTTATCCTCTACCGAGTATTGATGCGCTGGTAGATAACGCCTCGGGATGCAAGCTACTCAACTTCTTAGATGTTTTTTCTAGGTATAACCAGACCAAGATGCACCCAATGGACGAAAGCAAGATAACGTTTATGACCGAGCTGTCCTGCTACTGCTACACAGTTATGCCATTTGGGCTGAAGAATGCAGGTGCCACCTACCAGAGGCTAATGGACAAGGTCCTCGCGCCCATGATAGGGCGCAACGTGCAAGCCTACGTAGATGATATGGTGGTGACATCCCAGGTGAGAGATCAGCACGTCGCTGATTTGGAGGAGCTATTCACTACAATAGCTAAGTATGGGTTGAAACTGAATCCAGATAAGTGTGTCTTTAGGGTGGAGGCAGACAAGTTCCTCGGTTTCTTGCTCACCGAACAAGGGATTGAGACCAACCCAGACAAATGCACGACGATCTTAGCCATGAGGAGCCCGACGTCGGTCAAGGAAGTGCAACAATTGACAGGTCGGATGGCCACCCTTTCTAGGTTTATGTCAGCTAGGGGTGACAAGGGTCACCCCTATTTCCAATGCTTGAGGAGGAACAGTAGGTTCTTGTGGACCCAGGAGTGTGAAGAAGCATTCCTCAAGCTGAAGCAGTATCTGTTCAGCCCACTAGTGTTGTGCAGACTGTAACATCCCGCCAAAATACTATTCATATTTATATAATGAAAATAAAGGTGACAAATAGATTGAAGAGAACCAAATTATATATATGTAATGAAGTTTTCTCCTCACAGGGAGTTTAATACATAATCGGTCAAATTTTCCAAAAACTTAAACTCAAATAAAATACAGTAAAATAGCAAGGCAGGCGATCTCCTATCGGAAGAGGCCGATCTCCTATCAGAAGAGGGCGATCTCCTATCAGAAGACAGCAAAAGGGTGATCGCCTAACAGAAGTAGAAACAGACGATCTCCTTCCGGCGACCACTCACTGAGGAGCTCTGCTTCCTGCAACATCATCTGCTCCCGTGTAAATTATACACGATCATCACAGGTTTAAGAAAGAGCCAAACACAACACCAAAAGAAACACCACAGGGTAAGCTAGACATTTGAGAGAGAGTTTAGATATTATACTTTAAAAATCAAGATGAAACAAATTAAAGACACCCACGTAAACCATCAATTAAACACATATTGCACAATTCCTCAAAGGTCGTTAAAATCACAAAATTCATCAAGTGTCTATCAATACAATGTTTTCTCATTTCACACGTCAGACTCCCACTGACTTATCACACAAGACACTTGACACTACTTCCGGAAGACTCGTGCGTTGAACTTAGCATCCAGAGACATGCACCTGTCATACTGCCCCACTGTGAAATCATACACATTCACAGGGTCGCCGTGAAATCACACACATTCACAAGCGTATAAATGAATCTCAATATCATCACTATCCTAGCATGACAGGGTTAATTCATATAACAGGCCGAGCTCGTTCTTTTTCACACGACTCACCCATTTATATGAACCTCCTTCGACTCTCACCAACTGAATAACTTCCTCTATGTGATTCCATTATCTCAGCAGAGTCAGGATCGCCTCATTCACAGGATACTCACAAATCAATACACTTCATAACCAAATCTCAACACGGTATTTCCTTTCCTGAAAATACTATGTCTTGATCCCACATTCACGACATTCCACACATCATATAACACTTAAATGAATGATTCCAATCACAACAACAATCATTCCATGGTTCATATTTTCGAATATCACATTTAAATCTCAAACAGTTTCAAACAACACAAAAACAGGGGAGTTCGAAAAACAACGCCAAAACCGGCGATCTCGTTCAAAAACAGAGGATTGTACACTAACAGTTGAAAAACCGGCAACCACGTCGCCCCCATCATCTTAATCATCGAATATAAGGATTTTCGTTGGAAATAAGGCTAGCTTCCCTTACCTGGACTTGCGCAAAACACCAAGAGTTCCAAGACCCACCGAGCTTAAAGGATGCCTTAGCTCTGTTTTAGCGTCTGCTTTTTAGAACTTGCAGAGAACCTCCCAGGTGCTCCAAGGGCAGTTGTCGCTCGTCGCACTGGTGCTTGAGGATGCCTGAATCGCAGCGCGAAGGAGAGAAAAGAGAGGGATGAAGATGCACTCACTCTTTCACTCTCGAGTCTCTGTAACGTTCTTTGCCTTCCCGCAGTGGGCTTTTGAATCCAAGCCTACCTGTCCACGTATGCTGCTTCTGCCACCCCTTCTGCAGGAAAGCCTGAGTGTACTATTTCACTGAACAGTACGGCCACGGTTGTCTCTTGCGCCTGCCAACCACTGCCTTGAACAGTACGACCACTGTTGTCTCTTGTGCATGCCAACCACTGTCCTGAACAGTACGACCGCGAGTGTCTCTTGCGCATGCCAACATTCTGATGTCACTATTCTGAACCACCCTTTTTGTCTACGTGGCGCGCGTGCAGGACGTTTCATGCTGGGAGTCTGGGTCCCACTTTATCTGTGTGAAACTCGACATCGCACGATAACCTTCCACCGATGACCGCTCGCGCGATGACTATCCACTGAGGTCTCATACTGGCAAACGACCGATGTCTCTCCCTGGAAGACGACCGATGTCTCTCTCTGGGAGACGACCGATGTCTATCCCTGGCGACGCCCGCATGCCTCTCGCGACCCGGCGATGCCTGCATGTCTCGCGCCCCGACGACGCCCGCATGCCTCTCGCGCCCCAGCGTTGCCCGCATGTCTCTCGCGCCCTGGTGACGTCCACATGCCTCGCACCCTGGCGATGCCCGCATGCCTCTCGCGCCCTGGCGACGTCCACATGCTTCGCGCCCTGGCGACGTCCACATGCCTCGCGCCCTGGCGATCATGTGTAGTAGGCGACCGACGATTATGTACTAACCAGGCGAACTTATAGTCTTCTAAGCTACACTTTCCTTCCTTTTTATTTCAAATGAAAACATACTTAGAATTCATTTAAAATATACCCTTTTGTTCCAATTTAATTTTACAGGTCCTTACACAGACCGCAGATCGGCACCCCATTGTGTTTGTACTTCGCTGTCACCGAAAGGGCGGTGAGTTCAGTCTTGGTGCAGGAATAGGACCAAAGCCAAAAGCCTATCTACTTTGTTAGCAAGGTGTTGCAAGTGCCTGAGGTGAGGTATTAGGCCATAGAAAAGGCAGCCTTGGCCGTTGTGTTTTCAGCGTGTAGGCTACGTCATTATTTCCAGAGCTTTACAGTGGTGGTGATGACAAATTTGCCCATCAGGAAGGTCTTGCAGAAGCCAGATGTAGCAGGAAAGATGGTGCAATGGGCAGTGGAGTTATCTGAGTTTGACATACAGTCTGAGCCCAGATGCCCAATCAAAGGCCAAGTTTATGCTGACTTCGTAGCCGAGATGTCCTCGACAGAAACCCAGGAGGAAGGACCTGACTTCAGATGGGTGCTCTCAGTAGATGAATCTTCCAATCAGCAAGGTAGTGGGGCTAGGGTGATCTTAGAAGGACCGAAAGGGCTGTTGATTGAGCAAGCTCTACGGTTTGCCTTCAAGGCCAACAACAATCAAGCTGAGTATGAAGTCCTAATCGTTGGAATGCTGTTGGCTAAGGAGATGGGAGCACAGAGTCTTTTGGCAAAGAGTGACTCCCTATTGGTCACAGGTCAGGTAGCAGGAGAGTACCAGGCCAAAGATCCTCAGATGGCCTCATACCTAGAGTATGTCCAAGTTTTGAAGAGTTCCTTTGCGGATTTTAAATTAGTGCATGTGCCCAGAGATCAGAATGCCCGAACTGACTTGTTGGCAAAACTCGCAAGCTCAGGCAAGAGGGGCAAGCAAAGGACAGTCGTCCAGGAGACCCTGAGGACACCTTGCACCTATACGGCTGACAACTTGGTAGGAGTCCACCAAATCAGCCAGACAGACAATGGGAGGAGGAGTCATCGATCGTTGATCCAAGAAACTTTGAAGAAGCCAAGAATCAACGAGTATGTGGCACTGGAGGAGACATCACTACAGGTATGCTTGTTGCAAAGTGGGGAAACGTGGATGACACCCTACAAGCGCTACTTAGCTAATGAGATGTTGCCCATAGAGCCAACAGAGGCGAGGAAGGTGAAGAAGAACTAGACTAAATACACAATCATTGATGGGGAGCTGTATAGGCACGGGTTCACACATCCCGTTCTGGTGTGTGCATGGTGAGCAGTGCGTCCGCATAATGGCAGAGCTCCATGAAGGAATATGTGGAAGCCACATAGAAGGTCGTGCTTTGGCCTCAAAGGCCATTCGAGCAGGGTATTACTGACCAACCATGAGGGAATATTGCATGAAGTATGCGCAGCAGTGCAAGCAGTGTCAGCTACATGCAGATTGGCACAAGGCGCCTCTAGAGGAGCTCAGATCTATATACAGCCCTTGGCCATTCCACATCTGGGGAATTGACATCCTGGGACCTTTTCCTTTGGCGGTGCGTCAGATGAAGTACCTTGTAGTTGCCATAGAATATTTCACGAAGTGGATCGAGGCTGAGCCAGTAGCACAAATCACAACCCACAAGATCCAGCACTTCGTGTGAAAGAATATAGTGTGTCGCTTTGGTGTACCTAAGCATTTGGTGTCTGATAATGGCACCCAGTTTGCAAGCCAACAGTTGGGGAAGTTATGCACAAAATTGGGCATCAAGCAGGTGTTCGCATCAGTCGAGCATCCTCAAACTAATGAGTAGGTCGAGTCGGCCAAGCGAGTCCTACTCAAAGGACTAAAGAGAAGGTTGGAGAAAGCGAAGGAGATTTGGGCTGAGGAGGTTCCCAGAATTGTATGGGCCTACCATACCACTCCTCAGTCCACCACCAAGGAGACCCCTTTCAGTTTGGTATACGGTTCAGATGCCATGATCCCTGTGGAGATCCAGGAGAGCTCACCATGTTTCCAGAACTTCGTGGCTAAGGAATCCAATGAGGAAAGGAAGGTGAATTTAGATCTCTTGGATGAAGTTAGGGAAGAGGCAGGAATCAAAGCTGAAGCGTTGAAGAGGAGAGTTGAGCTTAAGCACAGTTCCAAGTTGAAAGCTCGGCAGTTCCAGGTGGTTGACCTAGTCATGCGGAAGGCATCTCCCTACCAAATAGAGAACAAGTTATCCCCTAAGTGGACTGGTCCCTTTAGAGTGATAGAGGCCCTGGGGAACGGAGCATATAGGCTTGAGACTTTAGAAAGTGGTCCGATTCCTCGTACATGGAATGCGACTCACCTGAAGTTTTATTTCAGTTAAAACTATGTAACATTGTACACAGTTTAGGGGATACTCTTTTTTCCCTTTTAGGGGTTTTTAATGAGGTCACCCAATAAAATTTTCAGTTAAGATATATTTTGAATGTATTTGTACAATTCAGATCGAACCTGTCATTTGGGGTTAGAGGTCTCGAAAGTAGGAAGGTAGGTTCGTAAGGAACACCTTCTCTTCGAGTAAGGACTCCCAACTTGAACAGAAGGGTTCACCCAGTTAAATCCTCCTTCGCTTGTGAGCAATGAGAGGTCAGATCGAACCTGTCATTTGGGGTCATAGGTGATGGGTTGTTCTTCATGACCATTTGTTCTTCTTGAAATATGAGGTAAAAAGGTGGTGGAAGCTATAGATGATATGGGTCAAGGATGGCTCATATAGAGCTATGGGTTCCTTGTAGGTGCATGAAATGTATGGAGAGTGATAGGTTAGGCCAAATCACTTGGAGGAAGGTGAAGATGAAGATCAAAATGTCTAACCTAGAGAGACTAGACAAAGAGTAGAAGCTAGCATAATTTTGGCAGCATTTACTCATATAAATTGATCTTAAAAAAACATGAGCCAAAGCACCCTATTTATAAGAGATGGTGCCTTGGAGAGTAAGGAACAAGGGTAGGATGGAGAATACATAAAAGAGGGGGCTGCTAGGGTGTTGACTAAAGGTCAATGCAGCCCCTTAGCATGCTTCTAGAAGGTAGGGCTACATTCCTATTCTAAAAGCCCTAGGTACAAGCTAAATTGTTAAATACACCCCCGATTTTGCTAAATGAACCCTACTCTATTGAAATTATAAATAAACTAAAATTAATTTATGCTCAGCTTTCATGGCTTGGGCTTTATAGAGAAAAGTTTCTCCGCCATCAGTAGCAGAGTCTCACTCTTCTTGAATCCTCTTTGCCATGGACCTAGTTGTTGGGCCTGAGCTTAGGCCTTTTCCATCATCCCCTCCCTCTTGAAGAGGATTTGTCCTCAAATCACATGCTTCTGCCTCTTCATTTTCTCTACCTGCAAATGGTGTTAGATCCATAACATTGAAGGTAGTATGTACTCCATATTCCTCAGGCAGGTCAATTTGATATGCATTATTATTGATTCTTTTGAGAACTTGGAAAGGACCATCACCCCGGGGACTAAGTTTACACTTCCTCTGATTAGGGAATCTATCTTTTCTAAGGTGAAGCCAAACCTAGTCTCCCTCCTCAAAAATCATCTCTCTCTTCCCCTTATTGCTATGTTTCATGTACTTCTCTGTTTGTTGTCGTATTTGGTTCTTAATCCTCTCATGCATTTTCTTTACAAATTCAGCCTTCATTACTCCTTCCTTATGCACAAAATTTTGTGGATTAGGTAGAGGTAACAAATCCAAAGGAGTAAGAGGATTGAACCCATACACAGCCTCAAAAGGAGAAATATTAGTAGTTTTATGAACTACCCTATTATATGCAAACTCAATATGAGGAAGGTACTTATCCCAAGATTTTGTGGTTTCCTTTCATGATTGACCTAAGCATAGTGGAAAGAGATCTATTTACAACTTCAGTTTGTCCATCCGTTTGAGGATGACAAGAAGTTGAGAAGTTCAACTTAGTTCCTAGCTTTTCCCAGAGAGTTCTCCAGAAATGGCCAATAAATTTAGGATCTCTATCCGACACTATGGTCTTAGGTAAACCATGTAGTCTTACCACTTCTCTAAAGAAGAGCTTAGAGATGTTGCTATCCACTTTATGGCAAGGTATAAAATGAGCCATCTTGCTAAACCTATCCACTACCACAAAAATGGAATCAAAACCTCTGTGTCCTAGGAAGTCCTAATATGAAATCCATGCTTATATCTTCCCAAGGAGCACTTGCAAAAGGTAAAGGAGTGTAGAGTCCATGAGGCATTGTCTTAGACTTAGCTTTTAAACATGAAATGCATCTATGACAATGTCTTTGGACATCTTTCCTCATGTGTGGCCAAAAGAATTTTCCTTTCAAAAGCTCAAGAGTTTTATCTACTCAAAAATGGCCCATGAGTCCTCCTTCATGTGATTCTTTTACAAGGAGTTTTCTATGTGTTCCTTGGGGTATGCAAAGTTTTCCTTCTTTAAATAAGTACCCCTCAGAAACATAAAAACCTCCTTGTGCTCTATGTTGGCACTCAGCAAAAGTGGGTGCAAAATCCTGATCTTCTTTATAAAGTTCAGGTATGTTTTCAAATCCAAGAATTTGGGCTCCAAGTTTAGAAAAGAGGATATGTCTCCTTGAGAGAGCATCAGCCACAATGTTTGTACTGCCCTTCTACTATTTGATAACATATGAAAATTGCTCAAGAAATTCCATCCACTTTGCATGTCTTTTGTTCAACTTGTGTTGACCCCTTAGATATTTCAAAGACTCATGATCACTATGTATGACAAATTCTTTTGAAACTAGATAGTGTTCCCAAGTCTGTAGGGCCCTCACAAGTGCATAAAGCTCTTTGTCATAGGTGGGGTAGTTGAGGGTGGCACCGTGAATTTTTTCACTAAAATATGCAATTGGGTGCCCACCTTGCAACAACACAGCACCTATTCCTACTCCTGATGCATCACACTCTAGCTCAAAATTTTTTGAAAAGTTTGGCAAAGCTAGAAAGGGTGCATTAGTGAGTTGAGCTTTCAACCTTTGAAAGGCTTGCTCATGCTTCTCTGTCCAACAAAATGGAGTGTCTTTCTTTACTAACTCATTGAGTGGTGAAGCTAGACTTGAGAAGTTAGGAACAAATCTTCTATAAAAACTTGCTAGACCATGAAAGCTCTTAACATCTCCTACATTTTGCGGGGTTGGCCACTCTTGGATGGCTTTGATTTTCTCGGGGTCAACATGTACCCCATTTTTGTTTACTATAAAACCTAAAAACACTACACTATCTACACAAAAAGTGCATTTATCTATATTGGCAAACAAACTATTTTTCCTAAGCACTAAAAGAACCTCCCTAAGGTGACTTAGGTAGGACTCTAGGCTTTGACTATATACTAAGATATCATCAAAATAGACTACTACATACTTACCTATGCAATCCCTAAAGACATGATTCATAAGCCTCATGAAAGTGCTAGGTGCATTAGTGAGTCCAAAAGGCATCACTAACCACTCATATAGTCCAAATTTGGTCTTAAAAGCAGTTTTTCACTCATCACCTTCTTTAATTCTAATTTGGTGATATCCACTTTTAAGGTCAATCTTGGAAAATATGGTAGACCCATGCAATTCATCAAGCATATCATCAAGTCTAGGAATTGGATGCCTGTATTTGATGGTGATATTGTTGATGGCCCTACAATCACAACACATTCTCCACTTGTCATCTTTCTTTGGAACCAACAAAACAAGTACATCACAAGGACTTAGGCTTTTTTGAACCCAGCCTTTCTCCAACAAATCCTGAACCTGTGACTCTATCTCCTTAGTCTCTTCCGGATTAGTTCTGTAAGCTAGTCTATTTGGTAGACTAGCTCCCGGAACTAAATCTATTTGGTGTTCTATACCCCTAACAGGTGGAAGTCCAATAGGTCCTTCCTCAGGGAATACATCACCAAATTCTTTTAAAAGTTTTTGGACTTGAAGAGGTAGTTCACAAACTTCAGAAAGTGTGGCAGTGTATGCAAGTGTTCCTTTACACAGAAGGAGGCCTGAAGGTTGTTCAGATAGAAGTATCTTTTCAATTTTATTTTCAAATTTTTCTTCTTTCTAAATAACCTTGTGGGAAGGAACACTCTTCTCCCACGCCTCAACATCGTTCCTAAGGATTTTCTCTTGTTTTCCTTTTTTTTTTTCTTTTTCTCATTTTCTCTTTTTATTTTCATTTGTACTTGGTCCTTTACCACTTGTGAAGGTGTTAAAGGATAGAGTACAAACTTTTTTTCCTTATGGTTAAAAGTTATCTCGTTGGTAAGACCATTATGGATGGTTTTCTTGTCAAATTGCCATGGTCTTCCCAATAAGATGTGGCAGGCTTCCATGGGTACTACATCACATAAAATCTCATCTTTATAGTTCCCCATAGAAAGACTGATTTTTACCCGCTTATCTACAGTTAATTCCCCATCTTCATTTATCCACTGAAGTTTGTAAGGTTTTGGATGAGGTATTAATTGTAAATTAAGCTTTTCAACCATCCTAGTGCTACAACAATTGCAGCAAGAGCCACTATCCACAATGAGAGAACAAATGTTTTCTGAAACTTTGCATCTTGTATGAAAGATGTTCCCTCTCTATGTTTCATGGTTCACACTAGGTTGATTGTTGAGGGTTCTTCTGATCATCATTAATTCTCCCTCACAAGGATATGCCCCCTCACTACTTTCCTTCTCTTCTTCCCCACTAGACTCTTCATCTTGGCTGCTATACTCATCCCTCCCTCTTAAGATCATGGTTCTCCTATTTGGGCATTGGGATGTTATATGGCCTCTACCAAGACACTTGAAGCACTGGATGTCTCTACTGCGGGGTTGTGAGGTAGACACATCTTTTCCTACACTCTTGGGAGTTTCTTTGGATTTATCCTTTGAAAGACTATCCTCCTTTTCTCTTCTATACTCTCTCTTGGGATAAGAGTTAGAGTAAGAACTCTCCTTGCGACTTGATCCCTTTCTCAAATTTTATTGTTCAACTTTTATACAAAGTTGGATCAAATCATTCAAGTCCCTGTAGAGCAAAAGTTCTACTTTATCCCTTATCTCAAGATTGAGACCACTGAGGAACCTAGCTATGGTGGTGGTGGCTTCTTCCCTAATAGAGACTCTCATCATGTAACGCTCCATCTTTTGCTTATACTCCTCTACACTCATGTTTTTCTGTTGGAGTCTTTGGAGCTTGTCCATTAACTCCCTATCGTAGTATGAAGGAATATGGCGGCGTCTCAAGGCTCCTCTAAGGTCATTCCAATATTCTATGGGAGGGTCCCTGTGGAGGCGCCTATCTCTCTCTAGGGTTGTCCACCAATACATAGCATTTCCTTGAAAGCTTAAAGTGGCTAAGGGTACTTTCCTTTCCTCACTAACATGATGGCAAGCAAAAAGTTGTTCTACTTTCATTTCCCAATCTAGGTATGTTTCAACATTTTCCTTTCCATAAAAATGAGGTAAGTCTACCCTAGTCTCTTTTGGGTGGCTTTCTCTCCTAGTTCTTCTAGGTGGAGGTTGATAATAATCATTTACTCTCAGACTCCCCTCAGCATGTGAGTCACTTGACCTAGAACTAGATGCATGTGATTTTTTTAATTTTCGAATGTATTCATCTTTTTCTCTAACAATCCTCAACTCCTCTTCCAAAAGTGCAAGATGGGCATCTCTTTCTTTTTTTATCTTCCAAAAGTTGAGTCTCATGTTGCAATTGTCTTAGTGATAGTGATTGAAAATCTCTAGCCAATTGTTTCAAAAGAGATTTCGTGGATTTTCTATCACTTTCACTATGACTTGAAGAATGAGTAGACATGTTTAGGGTTTGTGATAAAAGTAATTTTTAAAAAGAAAGATAAGTGGAGTCAAGTAGGTAATTTCCCAGGAAAGGGAGGTGGATCACTAGGATCTCTTAAGTACCAAGCCTTTATACCATAACACTTTCACAAACCTTTCTCTAAGCAATTTACTTAGAGCACAATCAAAGATAAAAACAAAATTTTTTATGCAAGAAAAAATTATGTAAAGTAATAAAACACAAATGAAAATTGCTATCTAGAAAGCTTTTAAAACTAGTCAAATCCTAAGGCGAGGCTTCTTGACACTTTGGAACCTTGAAGACACACTCACCGTCTAAGACGTATTAATCCACTAATTAATCAATGTCCTTGCAAATTACAACTCAAAGAAATACAAAGAAATTAGGTTAACAAATTTTGATGCACAAAAATTTAAAGTCCTATTCTATGCACTCCTTCACTTGTAGCTCCTTTGTGTATATTTGTGTATTTTTCAATGAGGTTGCTGCTGTCCCTTGCTTTGTCTCCTTAGGTTATTCAACCTTAAATCTTTAATCCAGCTCCTCTTAGTGATATGGCTTTCACCAAAACAAAATTTTAGCTCCACACTCACCAAAGCACTTTTTAGGTCAAATCCACCAAAGAGAGGTCAAGCAAGTTTTAAAGCAACAAAACTCAAATTTAAAATCAAGGACTACTGCAAATGGAGTTGATATTTGAAAAGACTTGAAAGAATATTCAATAAAATTTGACAAGAAAAAAATTAAGGCACACAAGAAAAGGTAGCACACAAAGTGGAATCCTAGTGAATGGAACTAGAATAGATGAATAAAACCAAAACAGCACTACAGAATTTTTTGTGTAAAATTTTTCACAACTTTCCAATTTTATGCTGGACAGAATACTTCAAATTTTAACCACAGAAACTTCAATGTTTTAGCTCAATATAGGCGTTGGAATTTCACCAAAACAGTGAGCCAAATAATTATAATAATTTTTCCGAAATCACTGCCGCATCAGCGTTTTTTCAGAGTCAGGATTTTTGCACTCTGTTCGTATGTCATTTATCATTTTTTTTGTATTTTGAATTTTGTTGTGCTTCTTTTTTTCACTTTTTCTTAACACATCAAACTACTCAAATACAAAATTTCAGAATTTTTTACCAACAAATGTAATTTCTGGGAACGATTCCAGCCAGAACAGTAGCAGTGAAAACAGAGAAATCCTAACTTGGAATTAGAAAACGGTAAAGAAACTTCAAAAACACAATGAAAATTATTGGAAACGAACTTGTATGGAACTAACACACAAGTATGAACTCAAATATGAAAATATAAAAGGCACCAAAGCTTCAAAAACCATAAATATAAACTGCACTCAAAACAAAATCAAGCAACCAAATCAACAATAAAAGGCACCACTTGGAATTTATGACATTGTAGGATGAACATGACTTTGACAAAACTTGTATGGATTCAAAAATCAAAATGACTCAACCACAAACACTTTGCACCAATTAAAAACATCAATAAGACTCAAATAAAATAAAAATAGAACAGCCAACACAAAAGGAACCTAAAACAGTTTGAAAATGGAAGTTCAAGATCAAATTGAACCAAAAATACCAAATAGAAATTTAAAAACAGCAACACCAACTTAAAAAGAAATTAAAAACAGCAAGTCATTTAAGGATATGATGAACAACATGGAATAAAGAAGAAGACTCAAAAAATAAAATGAAGAGAACACTTATCTCTTGAAGAACCAAAGCTCTAGATACCAAATGATGGGTTGTTCTTCATGACCATTTGTTCTTCTTGAAATATGAGGTAAAAAGATGGTGGAAGCTATGGATGATATGGGTCAAGGATGGCTCATATAGAGCTATGGGTTCCTTGTAGGTGCATGAAAGGTATGGAGAGTGATAGGTTAGGCCAAATCACTTGGAGGAAGGTGAAGATGAAGATCAAAGTGTCTAACCTAGAGAGACTAGACAAAGAGTAGAAGCTAGCATAATTTTGGTAGCATTTACTCATATAAATTGATCTTAAAAAAACATGAGCCAAAGCATCCTATTTATAGGAGATGGTGCCTTGGAGAGTAAGGAACAAGGGTAGGATGGGGAATACATAAAAGAGGGGGCTGCTAGGGTGTTGACTAAAGGTCAATGCAGCCCCTTAGCATGCTTCTAGAAGGTAGGGCTACATTCCTACTTTAAAAGGCCTAGGTACAAGCTAAATTGTTAAATACACCCCCGATTGTGCTAAATGAACCTTACTCTATTGAAATTATAAATAAACTAAAATTAATTTATGCTCAGCTTCCATGGCTTGGGCTTTATTTCTTATAGTCCTCTGAAGGGTCTTTGAATATGTAGAGAAAAGTTTCTCTGCCATCAGTAGCAGAGTCCCACTCTTCTTGAATCCTCTTTGCCATGGACCTAGTTGTTGGGCCTGAGCTTAGGCCTCTTCCATCAATAGGTCTCGCAAGTAGGAAGGTAGGTTCGTAAAGAACACCTCCTCTTCGAGTGAGAACTCCCAACTTGAACAGAAGGGTTCACCCAGTTAAATCCTCCTTCGCCTATGAGCGATGAGAAGCTCAAACCTGTCATTTGGGGTTAGAGGTCTCGTAAGTAGGAAGGTAGGTCCGTAAGGAACACCTCCTCTTTGAGTGAGAACTCCCAACTTGAACAGAGGATTCGCCAGTGAAGTCCACCCTCACCTAGGGACGATGAGTGGTCAGTTGAAGCTTGTTAGCTTCCCCTACTGCCTCAAGCAAGGAGGGGTCAGGTGCATACAGATCGGCGTTGAAATCCTCACAGGGGTAAAGAGATATGGGCGATGACAAGATAAGTGAGGTACTTTTCGGCAGAGAAGTTCTTATGAAGTCTTGTCCATGGTATGACCACCTATCCTAGTTAAAAGCAAAGCTCATAACGACTTAGCAAAGTTAAGCGTGCTACCTATGGTTTGATTCTACGCTGAAGAGAGAGTTCAACCAAGTATGCCAAAGCAGCCAGACAACAATAGAGATACCAATACAAGTGAATTGATGCATGAGTATGTAAGCCAAGTAAATGTATTAATTATATTGGAAGAATGTTACAAGATATTCAGCCATCAAGTACAGCTACTCAGCAGACCTATCTGGGCACTATTTGCCTATCGACTACCTGCATCAATATAGAGAATGATGAGAGGTCCATCTCAGGATGCATGCAAGCAAACTGAGCAAAAGCATCGCCAAACCCTTCTCCATAGGCGTTGGCGGCATCTTTAGTGAGTTCATCCTCGGTCTTCTTGAGCGGCTCAGTTTGTTGGGCAAGCTCTTCCTCAGCTTTGCCCAGCTGAACTTCTTGTCTAGTGGCCCTTTTCCTCTAGCTTGGTCATCTTAGTTTGGGCCCCTTCCAGCTGCTCTTCCAGTTCGATGGTCTTGTTGCGGAGGGGGAGGATTTTGGCCTCAAGCTGGAGGGCCTCCTGCCCCTTGGAGAAGAGGAGCTTCTTGGTCTCCTTCTCCGATTGGCGGAGACTGCCCAGCTCCTGGTTTAGAGCAATCTCGCGTTTGACAGCTTGTTGGAGTCGGAGCTCCAAGTCTTTCTTCTGCTCCAAGTCTTTCTTCTGCTCCAACTCTTTCTCTAGTCTGGCCACCTTCTCTAGCAGTTCTGCCTTAACATTTCCCTTGGCCAACAGATAGTTGGAGGCGGCGAGGAACTTCCCAAGGCCGTGACTGATGAGGTCCTTTAGGGAATCCCTGTCCATGGCCTCCATCACTTCTTGGTCAAGCATTTGAGCGAGAGTCCGCTGAAGGAGAGGAGGGAGTTCAGGGGCAGGAGGTGCTTGACTGACTGGAGGAGCACTCTCCCCTCGACCCTCAAGCGTCAGGAGGGGCTCGAGGGGAGATGAGGCATTGGGAGGGTGCTCCCTAAAGGATGGAGGCTGCCCCTCCGTTGCAGAAGAGGTCTCCGCAGTGACCTCCACCCTTTTCCTCTTGAAAACAAGACCAGAGCATGTGTCTTCGTCTTTAGAAATTATCACTACGGCTGCCCTCTTTGATTTATCAGAAGTGGGACCTGGGACAACTACAGCAGGTGAAGAAGGGCCAGTAGGGCCTGAGCCACCTGCTGCGCGGTGACTCAGCAGGTCGGTCAACCTCTTCTTCTTCTCAGCGTCCAATACCATACCTGCACTAAAAAACAAGTAAAGGGTGAGAAGTGTCATGCATAAACACAAGTGTTAACGGATGGGAGATGAAGGCATTTATACCGATATAGACGCTAAGGGTTTCAGCATCATATTCATGCCTAATCAACTGGGTGGTGTCGAACACCACACCCCAACTGGAGAGGAGTTGACACACATCACGGTCAAAGGGCGTCAGCTCCTCGAGTCTGCGGGGTTTCTTGAACTTCAACTTCTCCACCCAATATAATGGGAACTCGTCAAGCATGGTGGAGTCGTATGAACTGCAGTAGACTCGAAAGAACTTCCCCTTAAAACCCTTGTATGATTGCGAGAAGAGGGTTAGCAGAACCCTCCCCACCACTCCATTAAGGCTTACCCAAAGCCTTTTCCCAGGGCTCTTCACCTCGAAGAAGTATAGGAATACATCCACCGAGGGAGTGAACCCTAGGTTGTTGCAGAGTATGGAGAAGGCCCTGATGAAGGCCCAACTGTTGAGGTGCAGCTGGGCAGGTGCCACATTCAGCTCAGTGAGCAGAGCCCTATCGAATCCGGTGAAGGGCAGGCAAACCTTGACCCTCTTAAAGATGGTGGCGTACAGAAAGAAGAAGGGCTCCCCGTCGTTACAGCGATCGTTAGCGCATATAGGTTCACCCTTGGTACATGGTCGAACCGAGACGTACGCATCGCTCTCTGCCGAAGACGCGCCCTTTAGTCTCGTTCTCGTCATCTTTATGCTTCCTCCAATCTTCATTGGAGGTAAGTTTTGAGGTCTCAGCAAGGAGATCCTCAGAGGCCCAGGGGTAGAGGGCCCTGTAGTCAACGGCTGGAGGAGGGTTGGAGGTGGTTTTGGTTCTGGCCATCTCGAATCTAAAATAAATGAGGCAGGAAGAAGGAAAAAAGGGTTTAGAAGAAAGCGATGGCGTGAACAATGGCGGGCAAAGACTCACAGAAGAAGAGCGAAAGTAATAGAGAAGAGCAGAAACCCTAAAATGCAGAAATCATAAACAAACCCAGTGCAGACATGGCATGAAAAGGGTGGCAGAGCCATAAGGCAGAAGCAGAAAAGGAGATTAAAAACCATACCTTTGTGTAATGAAGATGAAAGGTCACGAGTGTAGGAGAGGGAGTAGAAGCGTACGAGATAAGTTAGGAGGTATGGAGGCTCGAGTGAAAAGTGATGAAACAGTGTAGAGGTGCAGGTTTTTGAAAGGGTTTAACGTAGGCAAGGAAGCACTAACGTTAGGAAACCCTAACCGTTGATCTAGACACGTATCCGCATATTAAAAGGGGGTTGGTGAGATGTTCCTTCAGCGCACTGTTCATGTCCTTTCGCTTAGTGCCACGTAGGTCACCCGAGTCGATAACTTAGTCTCTTCGCTGAACAAGTTAACAGCTCGAGACTGGGGGGCTTGTGTACCGACCAGTCCTCGGACACCGAGAACAACTAGTAAGTGTGAGCCACGTCAGTTGGGTCCCACAGCCTGGGCCAGAGCCACATGGGCTGGGTCCCACAGGTAGTGTGGACTAGCGGGATGATTAGTCATCAGCATGTCGATCACCAGAGTGAACTGATGTGTCCTCGTCACTCAGCAGGATGATGAGTCTTCGGCATCAGAGTGGGTCGATGTGACATCGATCTTGGGTGTTTCGAACAATAGAGCTAGAATATCTGATGTGGGTCCCGAGGGAAGACCAGTTATTAGTAGAATGCCCAGAAGTACGGAGAAGCCTAAGTCACGAAGTGCCTATGCGTGGGGCAGGGAAAGCATAGTTAGGTGCAGAGTCTTGAGGGGTTGAGTACTCATCAGAACTAGGGTTTCCAGCGAAGCTGCATGCATGGCACATGAACAGTGAATGCGCTCCCAGGACAGGTGGCCCCAAAGACTAGGTGCACGAGGGGGTACCCAGGTGGCCATCCTGTTAGAGTTTGCACTCCAGTTAAGGAAACCTTATGTGCTAGATTACCCTAAGCCTGGGTGATAGCAGTGCAAGGGTATTCCTGTAAACCCTAAATATGGGTAACGGCGCAGAGGAAATCCTAGATTATATAAAGGGTAATAAAATACTTCACAAAGGTATGCAGTTTCTAGACCTAAACACAAAGACTCAATACACTTGGTGTGCTTGCCCAGTTTTTGACTTGAGCGTCAAAGTGCAAACGGCCTCTAGGACGCCCCTTTCTATCTTGCAGGTACAGGTTGTTTCGAGACAGCAAAGCATAATTCAAGGTGAGGAAATGAGACGTGTGATTGTCATAGAGTCAACCGACAAGAGAGTCAACCGGCAAGAACAGTTTACATGTCTGATCTTAAATCAAGACTTGCTTGCTTGTCAAGGTTTACCGATTATTTTAAAAGGGTTTAAGAAAGTTTGAAGTCTTGACGGCCAAGTAAAATTGAATAATCCAGTCACTCTCCGGTAGCCTGTCCATTGTAGACTCACTCTTCATCTTCATGATGCCATCTAATAAAACAATAGTAACTCGATTAACTGTTGATGCTACACATGTTTAATTGGAATTAACAAGAGTTTATTAGCGAAGTTGACTAGGAGAATTTCAACATTTATCTTATATTTGTCACTCTTTATCTCAGCTACGTCTCTTTTTGCTGTTTCAACTTCTAAAACAGCTAATTATATTCAGATATCACTTTCCTTTTCCTAATTAAAAATATTACAGACATTACGGACCAAAATAACTCAACTCAACACATTTTTTTGATGATTTTGTGATTGGAGATAGATAGGGTTGGGAAGTTCAGATTCCTTTCAGATATTCACAATAATGACATATACATAAGACACGTTTTATTAGGTGGGATAATACCACATTAGCTACATAATACCCATTCCATTAACACAACACAATCATTAATATGAGACTCAATAATTATACCATTAACAGCTTCAAGACACCTTCCTTCATCTTATTAACTTCAACCCTTTTAAAAGCTATATTTTATTCTTATTCTGAATATAGTGCTCAATTATTTAGGAGTGAAATAACAACATGCCTTGAAGATTTTACTACATTCTGAAAAATCAACTTCAACTTCAACATATACAATATTCATAACTTATTTTAATAAATTGTACAATTAAATTTATAAATAAAATTTCACTAAATACATATTTTTAATTAGAAATCACTTTCCCGACATTTTTATAATTTCAAATGAATTGGAAATATCAAAGGAAAAGACAAAATAGAAACCACTCAAATTTTTCGGTGGTTGAAATATCTTCGGATTTAGTTTGTCCTATATTTTTTTTAGAATGAGAATTTAAATTATAATCTAACAGTGAAAATATTTTTAATTATAAACTGTCATATACCATAAAATTATTAAGTTTATAAAATCACATGGCTCTCAACCTTCATCTCATTTCTCGTTCCACGCTAACATAAAAGGCGCATAATTAAGATATAAATAAAGACATACATTTTTATATTTGATTACATAATTGTCTTCTCAACATATAATATTTTGGTTTAAGAGTTGAATAATGGGAATTTAGGTATGAAATTAAAATTGATTATTTTTTAATTATAGTTGAGAAGTATATAAACAGCAGTTCACCAAAAACTGCTGAGTTTGTTTTCCATCTCCTTCTTCCCTTCTCCCAGTTTCTCCCAAGAGTAAGAGTTGCAGCGTCCATAATTCATGCTCTGTCATAATCTCTCTCTTTCAGGGGTTTGTGTTTTTTCTTCTCTCATGTTATAGTATTTTCCATGCGCATAATCCATGTTATAGTTTTTGTTTGCTCCGTTTCAAAATCCCAGCAGCTTCTTCTGCGTTCCTGTTATCCTTTAAGAAGCTTCTATGGATCCAAACACTGCCATGAGCGGCTACGACTTTGATGAGTGGGATCTCAATGGACACTACACCAACCTCGTTACTGATCCTTTTTTCTTTCAGTCCGATGTGGGCCCACCTGCGTTTTCTCCGAATACAATCCTAAACTCCGACCCGCTTGTTTCATCCTCCGCCGCTTCCACCGCTGTGGTGGCTACGGTTGAGGAAGACACTGACTTTTCAGAAACCTTCAAGTTCATAAGTCAAATTCTAATGGAGGAGAACTTTGAACAGAAACCGTGCATGTGCTATGACCCTTTGACTCTGCAACACACTGAGAAATCCTTCTATGATGCTTTGGAATTGGAACCGCCACTGCCTCATTCCCCGAATCAGCACCCGCTTGAGAGCCCCGATGGTAATTCTTCCAATTCCACCACTGATTCAGCCAATTCTCAGGACTTTAAGCCTTCTTCACCCAATACACCTGTTTCTGATGGTGGCGATGCTTTGCATTCCTCTACCCACGCGCCCTCTTTCTTTGTTCCTCCGTCTGCTTTGACTAAAATTAACGAGGGAACCCTGGATTTGGATTCTTCTGTGAGCAAGCTTTTGGCTGAAAATATTTTCAGCGATGCAGATTCTATGTTGCAGTTTAGGAGAGGGTTGGAGGAGGCTAGTAAGTTTCTTCCTCAGAGACCTCAGCTTTTCACTGGGTTCGAGAGCACCACGGTTTCTGCGGAACCAAAGGTAGGAGGGGACTTAACTGTGAAGCAGGAGAATTTAATTGGGGAGAAGAGTAGAAAGAATCACGCGCGCCAAGATGAAGAAGAAGGAAGAAGCAACAAACACTCCGAGGTTTGTGTTGATGAGGAGAATGAAATATCTGAAATATTTGATAAGGTGTTGCTTAGTGTTGAAAATGTTCCACTGTGTGCTGAGAAGAATGTATCTGTGGCAGTGGGAGATAGTAACGCAAAGCTGAGAGATCCACCGGCTTCGGTTGATGGAGGGAAGGTTCGTTCCAAGAGGCAAGGGAAGAAGAAGGAAACAGTGGATTTGAGGACCCTTTTGGTGCTGTGTGCGCAAGCTGTGTCTGCCAGTAACAACAGGACTGCTAATGAACTATTGAAGCAGATTAGGCAGCATTCTTCTGCCTTGGGTGATGCCTCACAAAGGTTGGCTCATTATGTGGCCAATGCTTTGGAGGCTCGCTTGGTTGGTGCTGGAACTGGAACACAGATATTTTATATGAGCTACAAGAAATTCACTACTACTGATTACCTGAAAGCTTACCAAGTTTTCATATCTGCCTGCCCTTTCAAGAAATTTGCACATTTCTTTGCAAATAAAATGATTATTAAAACAGCAGAAAAGGCAGAAACTCTTCATATTATTGACTTTGGTATCTTGTATGGTTTCCAGTGGCCAATTCTTATCAAGTTTTTATCAAGTAGAGTTGGAGGGCCTCCCAAGCTGCGGATCACAGGAATAGAGTATCCCCAACCCGGCTTTCGCCCATCTGAAAGAATCGAGGAGACTGGTCGTCGTCTAGCTAAGTATTGCAAGCGATTCAATGTTCCCTTTGAGTACAAGGCCATACCATCTAGAAACTGGGAAACCATTCAAATTGAAGACCTTAAGATTGAGAGCAATGAGGTGCTTGCTGTGAACTGTCTGGTAAGGTTTAAGAATTTGCTTGATGAATCAATTGAAGTGAGCAGTCCCAAAAATGCTGTTCTGAATTTAATCAGGAAGATGAATCCGCATATTTTTGTTGACGCCGTGGTAAATGGATCTTATAATGCCCCTTTCTTTGTCACGCGCTTCAAGGAGGCACTGTTCCATTATTCTTCAATTTATGATATGTTTGATACTCTCATATCCCGTGAAAATGAATGGAGGTTGATGCTTGAGAGAGAATTTTTTGGTCGGGAGATCATGAATGTTGTAGCATGTGAAGCTCTTGAGAGGGTTGAGAGGCCAGAGACATACAAACAGTGGCAGGTTAGGAATACTAGAGCTGGTTTTAGGCAGCTCCCACTGGACAAGGAGTTAATGGCCAAATTTAGAGGCAAGTTAAGGGAATGGTACCACAAGGATTTTGTCTTTGATGAAGATGGCAGCTGGATGCTTCAAGGTTGGAAGGGTCGCATTTTGTATGCTTCGTCTTGTTGGGTGCCAGCATAAAATATGTCACCCAACTCTTGTTTCAGAACTCATACTGGATACAAGGTACGATTCTAAGGATCACTGGCAGATCTCTAATCTTTTCACTTTTATCATAATCCGAGCTATGCCTAGCATATATGATGTAACAATGAAAAGCTAATTGTGTTCTTTTGATGATTTCAGGCCACCTTCAGCTGTTGTGAAATTTGATGAATAATATTCTTCACAGGTTTGCACCCAGTGACCCTGTATAATAGTGGCAGAATTTCCTCCCTGATTAGCATAAAATCCTACAAGGATTAGGACAAGAACATTAGTTGTAAAAATGCTCTTTATGATCTTTTTCTTTTTCTGTTCTTTCTCTGACCACGATATCTTGTACCGTGAGATAAACTAGCGACTGAGTTGATTGTTTATTAATGGATGACTGTTTCATTTAGTTCTACAGTTTCAATTTTTGCTTCTTGTTTTTCATTTAAGTTTGATTTTAATTCAGCGTCTAAGAAGCTCTCTCAGTTTACACTCAACGTGTCCAATGAAAAACTGGCTTGCACTCTGCTCCATTGGAAGGGAATTTCGTATCTATCTACAGCTTATTTCAACTTCTCAAAACGCTTAAATTTGCAGTAATTAAAACAGAGTTTGGACATCCTTAGAGAAAGTTCAATTCAATACCTACCAACTTTTATTGAACGCTGCTGTAACTTTCTTTGAATGCCTTTCGGTTGACTAATCTCAAATATTTTTCAACTGAGAGAAACTATATTGTTGAGTATAGGTAGACCTATGAAGCTTGTCCCACTGTAAATGCTTATTTCCTTTCCAAAGGAAAAATTTCATTAGTTTCTATTTATGAAGCTTTGTACAATTCCGAGCTATTCTAGAAACCACACTGTCTGTAGACATTGGACACCACGATATATTTGTTCTCTTTTTAGTCACCAAATAAAGTGGAAACTGGAGGTGCAGGAAAAAAGAGAGAGAAGCTCTACATTTAACGCAGAAACGACATGATTTTGCGATTTTGAAAACAATTTCAATTTCAACTTGGAAAGTTTGAGCAAGCGACAGTTGTTGCTTCCCATTACAAGGAATTTAGAATGGCCGGTATATTTATTGTTTTTATTCCTAACCTTTTTTCTCTCATGTGTTTGTCTGTTTGTTTTTAATGTATGATGTATTGTCTTATTTAAAGAAAATGTCTTGTACACAGTAAAAAAGTTATTTCCTTTAATTTAAAGTATATTTTTAATGTGTATGGTACGAATACTCAATAAATCTTGATTGCTCAAAATATATCACTGATTTTATTACTTAAATAGGTAGTTAGGTTGACATAGGGTCACAAACAAACTCATTCAAATAAAAAGTTAACTAGTAGTAATATAAATAACATTAAAACATTTTAGCAGACATCTCCTTAACAGTCCAAGACATTTTGACTTTAAAAGAAATTAAAGATATTTCATCAATAAAAGAAAGATATTTAAAGGTCTTGTAGATGTCATCTCATCCTTTGTAAAAATATTTAGCACCTGCCTTGAAGTTGAGTAAAATTTCCAAGAAAGACCAGTGATTTCCACAAAAAAACATAACGACCAAAAAGTGACAACTAAAAAGAAACACTAAAAAACCATGTCAAGGAAACAACCTTGTTGTTCGAGCCCTTAAAAGGAAGAATGTTGAGGAGATTAAGGCACTACAAATTGAGAATGCTTATATTAAACAAAAGTTGGAGCAGAGTTTGTATGCATTGTGTCGTTTTGAGCCTAAATACAACGAAAGACAAAGAGAGACTCCTGATCCCTCTCATCTCCCTCCTCCCACATAAAAAATATAAGAAGTTCACGGTAAATAAAAGAGACACCCAATATGATGTTTGTGATCAATTGTGAGATTCCATCATTTGTAGATGACATTATGGAGATTTAATTCCCAGAAAGTTACAAGAGTCACCTTTTGTAGATGACATTATGGAGATTTAATTCCCAGAAAGTTACAAGAGTCTTGAGTCTTAACATAGATAGATATTACAATAACTTCTATCCCAAAAAACATATTGATGTATACGTATGCATGGACAAGTCTTTGTATCATGAAAAAAGATGTCTTAAGTTGGCTTATTCAGCTATTAACATACACAACAAACTATTTTAACACATTGGTTGTCAAGTTTGTAACTAATTGTTTCCATCACTTAACGTCTATTATCATGATTAATATTTGGCAAAAGAATGAGAGTTATTATGAGCATTCATATAACTTTTTTAAAAAGTAGCACACAACATTAGAAATCTCAATCTTGACATAGTTTTGCATCTCATGGTCACAATTCTAAAACTAGGGTCATTTGTCGATAGTCTATGTAAGAAGTCAACATCAAACTTAGATGAGTTAAAGTGCAAAATCGTCAAGTTTATGCTATAAACATGCATCCTAATGGTTGGATTATCCCCATCTAGATATAATGATTTCAGAGCTTTTCATATTCTCAAATGTTAGAACCTCATTAATTAGATATCATTTACAACTAATTGTAAATGCTTTAGATTCTATATTGATTAATAGCACCTCAAGTCTAACATGTAATGGGTCAATATATAGTATAGTCTGACATGTTGTCATATAAAGAAATGAATTTTCTTTCAAAAAACTTTATGTTGGTTCAAAGCTCCTTGAACTTGATGAGTTAGTGTATGGTACGGTTTAACATGTTCTCAAGCAAAGAAATGAATTTTTCTTTCAAAATTATACATTGCTCCAAAGCTCCTTAAACATGGAGTGAATGTATAAATACTTAGTCGAACACATCTTAAATTAATAAAAATATATCAATAATCTTCTAATTATAAAACTAAAAATATTTTAATTACTTGTCAATGAATACTTGAATTAATAAGTAGTTCATTACACTATTATTAACTCTAAGACCTAGTTAAGAGTAAGGTCCCAAAAGAAGCTCATACAAATAAAAGTCCACTTACATTAATATAAACATACCACAATAACAAGAGTAGAATATTTAGTATTACACATTTATGATCTCATTTATTCTCTAACTAATTTGAACAAAGAATATATTTTTGCCTCATTCAAAAATTAAGACAAATATATCTAAACTTTTAAAAGAAATAAAAAAAGGACATCTCAACATAAGAAAGGAAGATACTCTAAGATCTTTCAGAGATTGTATTGATATTTTATGAACATGTATATGCTAAAAAACTATGATAAATTTATTTATAATAATTATTTTAAAAATTATATCTGATATCATTTTTAATTGATAATATGGAATCTTTATATTTATAGTATATAAAAATATACTCATAAAATAGAAACTAAAAGTAATTCTACATAGTTTGCTTTATGTTAACAAAACTAATAACAAATTGTTGGCATATGGTGTTTAATTAAGACAATCAAAAGCATGGGTAGGTGAATGTGATTGGGTACCCGTATTCGTAGTTTCCTACATGTGCAATTTGTTCTTACTTTCTTGTATTCTCTACTTTATACATATTCTGATTATAAAAAAGAAATGAAATGTTGATTTTTTTACCAATACTTCAATTATTTATAACCTATTCGATCTACTGAATCAGCCGACAGCACAGTACTAGTTCCATCAAAACGGTTTACTTTTCATCGTAAAATATTAACAATTAATGTTTTTAAGCTTAGTTCTTTTTTTTCATTATTTATTTAATTGATTCTTAAATTTACTAAATTTCATAATTTAAAAATTAAATAATAAGACAATCTTTCATCTAATTAACTGTAAATTTATTAACAAACAAATTTTAATAATTTTAATTTATGTAGAATATAAGCTATAACTATCACCTATACATCAATATTTCCATACGATTACCAAATCTCATTAAAATAAATATTAATAAGTTGTAATATCATTTTATAAAAATAAATTTTAAATTTAATTCAATTTAACAGATTGAGAAAATTTGCAATGAAAAACTGATTTGTTATTAATGATTAAAATTTTCTGCTTCAACTAATACAGAACAATGTAGAGGAGTTATGTTGCAGAGACTTTTTTCCAAATTCTTAGAATTTGACTCTTAAAATGCAAACATGTTTTTGCTTTGGTTTTTGTTGGTCATTGTTTATTGAACGTTCACTTTGTGCCGTCCCATAATTGTTATGATTGATATTTTGTTTCCACTCACTTCTTTTTCTTAGTGCTGGACGACACATTGTCATCTCATGGGGACAAAGCATGCATTTATGTGAAACTTTTTGAAAATCCTGTTAAATCTGAATTACTATTTTATATAATATGTTATTAAAGGATTTTAAAAATAATTAACTTCTTCTTTTTCTCCTTTCATCTTCTCAATCTCTTATTGATAACTTGGGCTTTCAGTTATTGGATTAGCTAGCTTAAACTTCTTGTTATGTGTGTTTGGGCTTTCTCTCAGTTACTGGATATGAATTATCACTCAGCTATTAGATCTGGGTCAACTCTCGACTTTTAGATCTAGGATCACTCTCGAGTGGGTGGGTGTGTGTAATTGCAAGGTGTTCTGATGATAAAGTTAGACTCATTTTTGTTTAGTTATCAGATAAAAAACACTCTATTTATATCACTTATTTATAGTGCTCGTTGTTGAGTTTTAACTTTATTGAACTTTTACTTTTAACACCTTGCAATTACTAAATATATTTTTAATGTTTTCGGCCTATTTATTGGATATTGATACAATGTTACCTTGTTTTAGTATTTATTTATATCATTTCAACTTTATTTATCTTTTAATATGCTAACGGCCTTTCGACCTCTCAGCAAGATTAATATAATTACTATAAAACTTAAGATCTCAATTAGATTGATATCTCAAGTTTCAATAATCATTTTCCGCCACATAGAAAAAATATTATTAAAAAAGGAAATACAAATAAATATGGAGAACTAGGCCAAAACCCATAGAATAAAACCTAAGAAAAATTATACTTAGGTAATCTATATCTATTAATAAAAAGTTCTAAGAATAGACTAGTGGAAGACTATTATACCGATAAAATTGTTTTCTATGAATAAAATTTAAGTTAGCAAGCTTGTCAACACAAACATTGTCTTTACAAAAAAATGTGAGAAATCCTAAATTTAATTTTTTCACAATAATCAAGACACCTATTACAAAGAATCCAATGAACATTAGTTGTAGCATTAAAAGCGACACAAACCAAAACAGAATCACATTTAAGTCATAAACTATAAAAGCTTATATTTTTAACATTTGCAATAACTTGAATAACTTCATAAAACTCAACAACCAAAGCATTATGGATATCAAGAAAAGCAGAGAAATCATCAATGAACTTCCCCATACACCTTTAAAAGTACCATATTTATATATTCAGTCTTATAGAAAAATTTTAATTGTTTACGTAGAATCTATTTGAAAAAAAATTAGTTTTTAACTGATAGATTAGTGTTAACTTATAAGTTTCTTCGTTTATTTATAATGTGATTTCCTAATTGACTTAAAATATTTAGTAAAATTAGATGATAAATTAATCAATAAATATAAAATGTTATAAAATATAATTATATGAATTTTATTTTATTTTTAAAATACATTATTATGTAATTATAATTTATATTTTTTAAATAATTAAATAAATTCTTATTAAAGTTTTAATATTTCAAGTTCGTTTTTAAAATTTTTATTATTTATAATGTTTATATATCATCATGTAATAAAACATTGATTACTTCAATTTGTAATATTAGATTTTTCTTAATTTAGATTATGTAAAAAATTAACTCAATAAATACTAAAAGTATAGTGTATTAAAATTAAAAACGCATAATAATAGGTAAAAAAAAAATTTAAAAATCATATATTAAAATATAAAGATAATAATGAAAGAAAATGAAGTAAGTTATAAAGTATAAGTTAGTTAAAGTAGTTTGTAGCTTTTTATGAAATATTTGTGTTGGTCAACCTAGCTTATAAACTAATTAGTACGGATAGTTTATTAGTCTTACCAAATGTACTTAGAAAGTAAATATAATTAAGATTAAATGTATTATGTTTTAAAAATATTTTGAGTTTAAAATTAATTTAAATGGTGAATGATTGTCAACAAAAGTTTAATGAACAACAAACAAAAAAGAATAAGTAATTATTCATTCATAAATAGAAATGATGCAATAAAAATAAACAAAGAGACAAATTTATAAGTAACTATTAAGAACTAGGAAAGATTGACAATTAGATTTCACTTGTACTATTAACAAGGTTTTAATTTATTTTTGTAGGTACTATTATATCACATCACTTTTAATATCTCTTTAACAATTTTATTCCAATAAAAAGGTATTATAAAACCCATACTCTTATGCTTTTGAGACAAAAAAAAAAGTATTTTTTTTATTCTTATAACCAGAGTCTTTAAAATTTAAAGTCTTAAATTTTATTTTGTTAACATATTTAAATGAAAGTTTTATAAGACTTGGATTATAAATTTATAACCTTAAATATGTGAAGATGCTCATCAATCCACTTTGATAGATTAAAAATAACTTTTTACTAGAATATATAACCCATCCTTCTAATATTCAATAAATAAATTTTTTTATATTTTCATAGTTTATTAAAAAGAGTGATCTTTCCTTCACTTTATCTTATATTAATTTTTCTACCTTATAATTATTTTTAAACTGATATTTCTTATCAAAATAAAACATTATACTGGACAAACCAAACATAGAATTTAACACGTCTCATGTTAATACCATTTAAAAAAAAAAAAACTATTTTCACCCACCATCCATATTATAACCCTTTTACTTTAAGAATAAAGAATTTGATATAATTTGTGAATTGTTAAAGTGAGTGTTGTTAGGAGCAGTCCATGTTCACATTATTTGAGTTCTTGATTCTCCCATTCCACTTTTAAGAATATAAATTAATAGTCAAGATCGACTCTGTCCAGATTCTTAGGTTATACACCATTAAAAAGTAATATATTAGAAAGTGGATTTCATTCATTCTCTCGACAAGATCATGGCCATAAAAGAAAGTGTCAAGTTTAATTGATGTGCACCATAACCTAACATATATCGGTTACCTAAAACGCTATTTTAATTAAGATTGTCTTACGATAATTAAATCTAGTTGAAATCTTAATTAAATATAAGATATTTTTATAATATATGAATAGGGTAAATCTCAATTTATAAATCAATTTTATAAAGTTAAATTTAGATTCAAAGTTTACTTCTTAATATAATGTCAGTTATTTAAATTTTATTTTAATAAATTTATTTGATTTATTAGGTCATCCGTTATCGGTACATTATCGAATTACTCAATATATAATTTCAAGTGTACTTGTCCGACTTTGTAATTGAGTCGTTACTTATCATTATTTATCATCATTAGTAAAATGGTAAAACGACCTAATCAATGAACCTTAAATGATGAGCGACTATTAGAAGATACTACTTGATTAATCTATAAATACCTATTTTACAAGATTAATCTATAAATACCTATTTTACAAGAAGTACAATCTATCTTATCTCATACTCTTACCTCTTATGCCGTTAAAAACTTATTATCTTTGTGCTCCTACTGACTTAAGCATCAAATAGTCATTTTCAGATGGACCTTCCCTTCATTGGAGACCAACTAAAAGTTTGTTCTCTGATAACATTCTCATCGAGTTGCACTCCTCAAATTCATTTCTGGTAGAAATATCAGGGATGTGTTAATAATATTTGTATTTGAGTAAATTCCAACAAAATTTTCTATAAATGGTACATGTAGTCTTCTATATATAAATTATTTTCTATAAATAGCCTCTCATAGTTCTCTTGAAATTGTTATAGAAAAACCTATGATTTTGTTCCATCTAGCTGCTACTTTAGTAATTGGACAAAATTCTAGCTATGTTTCTTTAGGTATGGAAAAATCAAAACTAATGATTAATTGCGGTTGAAAGTTTTCTGGTTCAAAAGAGTAGTCCTGCAATATAAAACATATGTGTGCCTTTATGATGCAAAAATTAATAATTTTAGCATCGAATCAAAGGGAGAATCAAAAGAAATAGAAAGTCAATACAGAAACCTAAACCAGGGGGCATGTATCTGTATTTATCTTACTCTCTAATAAAACAGAAAACGACATGGTTGAAGTTTCAAAGGGAAGTCTTAAGACATAAACAAGGTCTAAATCATTATGTTATGATGAATAAACATAGAAAAAGATAAAGTTATCTTTGAATCTTCCCACTTTTCAATTTTATATATGGTACTTGTCAAACAATGCTTTCTCCTTTGCCTTCTATGTTAAGGACAAGTGGATTTACATCTTGGGAAGCAAGAAAACATTGTATTCCAGTGCATTCACACTGAAATAAAAATAAATAAATAGTGCATCACTCCACTATTTTATTTATTTATATATTTTTATCTCATTGCTATTTTATTTCACTTTTTTTTCCTTTTCTTTATAAAGAAATATCAATAAAAAAATTCTTTAGGGATAAGATGTTTTGAATGACTCGAGGTCAAGGATTCACTTTCATTTGACCATGATACTTTTGACTACTACTTTCTTTTATTTGTTTTTTCTATTTGGACCTTATATTCATAGAATGGAGACTCACTGCACTTATCTCCCGTGTGGGTGACAGAGACTGCTACTGGCCCATCCCAACCACTACTTTTTTTTATCAGTAACCAATGTTAAATATAAAAAAAAAATTGTGTGATATTTTTTTCCTTTTTTATTTTTTTATTATGTGAATTTTAATTCTCTATTTAAAAGACATTTCTGTTAACTTTAGTTTCTTATTATATGGGTTTTGACAGTGTTATATTATATACTCAGGGTTAGCAAGGTTTTTAGTTATATGATTAACAATGTTTTGTAAATTCTTTTCACCATGTTATTTTTTTTATTTATTATTGTATTTTACTTGATCAATCAAAACTATATATTGTTAATTTATTAATATGTATATATATATATATATATTTAAATAATTAAAAATAATTTATTCTGCAAGATACTTATTTTGCATTTAAATACAGTCTACATAATTTCTTAAACAAAAATTTGTTTATGCAATATAATCTCACAACTATTTAAACAATATTTTTTAAGAGTTTACTGTGGTTCCACTCAACTTGTAAAGTACAATCCAACTTAATTATAATTTTGTAGTGAATCATTGAGTTGGATTAAATTTTTGGAGTGCATCCGATTATAATTTAGCTAGTATTAGGTTCAGGATTTTTAATTTTGATGAAATTGACTCAATCATTCTAAATAATAAAAATAGTATTTATCTGAATATTTTAATAAAATAATTTTATGTTTTATCTTATGATTATATATTGCAAATGTTAACATTACTTTTACAAATATTAAAAATATTTATTATTTAAATTATAATTGAATTGAATTTAATTTAATTGGGATTTTGGTCAAATCTTATATTTAATTGGCATTTGGTCAAATCACTTATTGTATCTTTATTTTTTATCTTTTTTATTATATAATATGTTATTGCACTTTTTTTTGTTTTCTTTTTTGTCTTTCTTATTAGCGAAATTTTATATTATTAAAAAAATTCTTTGTTCTGTAAAAAAAAAAAAAAATCTTTGTTGGAAGACTTGAGGATCAAGGTTTCCCACATGTGCACTTCTGACTACATCGCATGTCACGTGTGGTTTTTTTTTCTTCTTAAATATACACTTCTACAAGAAAACACGTAACACTTAATATTTTGTGTTTGCTCATATTCTATTTGTACGTAATTTTTAAATTTTAATAAGAGATTATCTGTTTTTAAATGATATTATTATTAATATTTCAATTTCCAGAATAAGTATATCATATTTATTAATTTTTACCTCTTTTAAAATACAATTTATAGTTTTCATTTTTCTTTTTACCTGTTACTCACGATATTTTGCATTTTCTAAGTTGAAAATTATGTCTGAGCATTCCATTATAAAACTTAAATTGGAAATTATTAAAAAAATAAATTTATTATTAGACATGATTTAAGAAGTACAATTACATACATGTAAAGAAAAAGTATTTATTAATTTAATTATACCATTTTCTCTATCATTATTTTTTAGGACATATTTGTTATGATTATGATTTTTCTTTTTAAAGGAAGGTATTTCTTAATTATGAAAGTAGTAATATAATAATATACAATTTTTACTAAAAAAAAATATTAAATAAAAATCATTTTTAAAAACAATAAATAATTAATCACTATATATATTGACTAAATTATATATTATTTTAAAGAATACAAAATTTATTGATATCTAAATTAATTTTTATTATTAATAAAAATTATAAACTAGTTTTTAAATTGATATCTAATTAGTTATCAATGTTTTACCTATCCATTACTTTAAATTAGTTATTTACCAACTTTAAAGCAATTGATAGTTAAATTTTGAATAGCTAATTAAATACTAATTTAAAAATAAATTTATATTTATTAATAATAGAAACTACTTTAAATAGTGACAAAAAAATTAGTTATTAAATAAGTAAAATTATTTTAAAAAAATCTAAAATAGTATTTAATTTAAATAATATAGTAATTAATTGTTTTTTTCTCTAAAATTATTTCTATAAATTACTTAATAATTATTATTTTTTCTAAAATTAGTTTCTATATATTACTAAATAATATATAATATTACTCAATCATTAATAGTAGTTGTTGGGATAATTCTAATAACTAATGAAAGTCACTATTGCACAAATAATTAAACTTATTATAATTGTCATTATGGTTTTCTATAAATATTAATATCAAATCATAATTTCAGGTTTATTAGATATATTGGGAAAACAAGTTTCGTTTTTCTATTAAATCTATGTCTTTATATATGATAGTTTTACTATTCCACCCTCATCAATTGTGTAAGAATTACAATTTTTTTAATTTTTAAGATAAACTGATGTATGCAAACAAGTGAATCAGTAAATTATTGAGTCAGATTAATTATGTGTTCATAATCACATGACTTATAAACTAGTCATGCATTTCATAGGGATTTGAGCTTTTACATGAAAACATTGTTGTTTTACTATGCATGATATCATTTATAATTATCCTCAATTTAATTTTTGTTGCCAATATGCCACAACTTAGTGTTAACATAATGTTTCACAGAGAATTGGCAAATGAGTTTCAAAAGTTATTTTAACTTTGTTGAGATCTAACTCGATGATAAATTTTAGTAAAAGTATAGTTAAACATATTTAGAATTATTAGTTGTTTCAAATTTGATCAAAATTGTGGTATTATTGGTAGAACAATCTAATTAAAGATCTATTTTTCATTATTTCAAAAGATAAATTAAATGGGAACATATATGATTATAATATATTTATATCGATAATAAATATACAAAACATATTTATACAATTTATTGATCAAAACACTATACAAATTTGATTTATTTTTGTCTAAATATAAATAATCTAAAACCAGTTTATGAAAACGTAATAAAATTTACAATATTTTTTTATGCAAAAGTCAATAGTAACTTTTGTTTGTAATAAAATTTTTAAAAAAAACACTGGAATTTGTTTGTAATAAAATAATAATTTTTACATAAAAATATAAAATATAATGTCCATTGCAGGTAAGAAATAATTATAATATTTTCTATAAATTGTGTTTTAATTATAAATATTTGTACACTTTGACCTTAACATTTTATACCTATTCATGGATAAATTATTCTTCTTGTCTTATGTTTAATTATTTGTTTGTAACAATGTTGTGATTAATTTTTAGAAAAATACAATTGAATTTTGTTTTATATAATTACAGTGGTTTTACTCTAATTTTAATGTTATAAGGCAAGGAAGAAATACCGGTCTGCATTAAAAATAGTAAGGTGCTTGGCGGCTTTGACCATCCTTCCCTCCTTCCATGAAGTTTCCTTACTACAAACATAATCATATCATTCTATAAACAAATAAATTCTATATAAGAAAGTTAACATCATACATCATTCAAAAGTGTCGGTTACACCTCTGTTAGAAAACATTGTCTCTGAGTTTACGAGGTTTGGTTTGCCCCCAAGTTAGATTCATCACACTCTATACCATAATTATGTTTTTACTCTGATTCACCCTTTCTTATCATGTATCATCAATATACCTTGGCTATTCTTCTCACTTTCTTCATTTGATCCTGTTTCTTCTTCTGTATTAAGTTCACTTCAAAGTTTCACTTTGATTCCTAGCCAGATATTGTTAGCTAATCTTCACATACATCTATATTAAGTTCTTGGTGGAGTTCAACATGCTTTCCACCAACTCTCTCCTGCAAAATTTTGGAGGTCCTATCTCGGTGTTTTCAGATCAGAACCAAGTGGTGGAGGGGATTGAATTTGATGATTCATCTTCTCCTTCTTCTGGTACAAGCTCAAATGGAGAATCGACTAAGTACTCCAACAACATCCTTAGATACATAAGCGACATCCTCATGGATGAGGAAGACGACCTGGAGAGCAAACCCTGCATGTTGCAGGAATGTTTGAGACTCCAGGCTGCCGAAAAATCCTTCCTTGATGTCCTTGTCCATCACAGCCACCCTTCTTCTTTCAGTGGTGAAATCGTAGACTCTGATGAAAATTTTGGTCGCACTGCTAGTTTTGAGAGCAATGGCAGCTGCACTACTGATAATTCATGTGACTCTGACTTGGTCAACGGTGTAGGTGAATTTGACTCTTCTTTTCTACTACAGCAAACCCATCTAGTTTATTCCCCAGATGTAGTTGATGCATTTAGGGTTCGTGATGGAACCTGGAATCTCGTTCAGTCTCATACAAAGCCGGTGATGGTGGAAGAGGGTTGTTCAGGTTCAGCATCCAGAGAAAAGAGAAGCCACCAGAATGATGATGCTTTTCATGAACAAGATGGAAGAAGAGGCCGCAAGGTTTCAGCTGTCTTTTCTGATGAGTTAGAGCCGCCAGAGATCTTAGATGAGGTGTTGCTTTGTCAAATTGGAAGAAGTGGATCTGGTTCTGAACCATCACAAGGTGTTGATTTAAGAGGGTCCAATGGAAAGGCAACACGCTCACGTCCAAAGAAAGGGTCCACCAAAGCAGGTACAGCAGCTGTTGATTTATGGACCCTTCTAACTCAATGTGCACAGGCAGTGGCAAGCTTTGACCAAAGGAATGCAAATGAGTTACTCTGCCAGATTAGGCAACACTCTTCACCTTATGGGGATGGACTCCAGCGTTTGGCTCATTACTTTGCCAATGGCCTTGAGATAAGGTTGGCTGCTGGGACGCCATCATATGTGCCACTGGAAGTGGCAACTGCTGCTGATATGTTGAAAGCTTACAAACTATTTGTTACATCCTCTCCTTTGCAAAGGATGTCAAATTATTTGGCAACCAGGACAGTCATTAGTCTTGTGAAAAATGAGAGCAGTGTTCATATTATTGACTTTGGCATTTGCTATGGTTTTCAGTGGCCCTGCCTGATCAAAAGGCTCTCACAAAGACATGGTGGTCCTCCAAGGCTTCGTATAACAGGAATTGATCTTCCTCGGCCAGGATTTCGGCCTGCTGAAAGGGTTGAGGAGACAGGGCGGCGTTTGGAAAACTACTGCAAGAAGTTCAATGTCCCTTTTGAGTACAATTGCCTTGCACAGAAATGGGAAACTATAAAACTTGCAGATCTCAAGCTAGACATGAATGAAGTAACTGTTGTTAGCTGTTTCAACCGGCTGAAGAACCTGCCTGATGAAACTGTGGCAGTGAACTGTCCAAGAGATGCAGTGTTAAAGTTGATTAGGAAGATCAATCCAAACATCTTCATCCATGGGGTGGTCAATGGCACTTATAGTGCACCTTTTTTCCTGACACGGTTCAGGGAAGCGCTATACCACTTCTCGTCACTGTTTGATATGTTTGAGGTTAATGTACCTCGTGAAGACTCGCAAAGAGTGATGTTTGAGAAAGGGTTTCTTGGAAGAGATGCCATCAATGTTATAGCGTGTGAGGGGGCTGAGAGAGTTGAGAGACCGGAGACCTACAAGCAGTGGCACGTTAGGAACCTGAGAGCTGGGTTCAAACAAGTTCCTTTGGATCCTGAGTTGGTGAATTATGCGAAACAAATGGTGAAGAAGGAATATCACAAAGATTTTGTAGTGGCTGAGGATGGCAAGTGGATTTTGCAGGGGTGGAAAGGGCGAATTCTGAATGCCATTTCTGCATGGGCTCCTGCTTGAGAAATGTCCAGAAAATATCTTGTAACTAGTAAATCTACTCCTAGGTTGGTTAAAGAAAATGGAATAAACTACTCTTTGCAGTTTCTTTCTCCATTTGTGTTTGCACTTTCTAGCAGTCATGGCATGTCATTTTTTTTTTTAATGAAGCACAATTTACTACTGATAGTAAAAGACAGAAGAAGATAAAAATAAAAAAGGAATCTGCAAATTGTAGTAACAAACCGTAGCAGACAATACTCTCAATTAAGGATTAGATAAGGATATCTTAATTAATTAGCTAAGGATATCTCAAAAGGTTTGGTTAACAAAACCACAGTTTTTTTAAGGTTTAAGGAGATGTTTGCTGTCGATTAAAATACCAAGCTTTTGCTACTGGTTACTATCTAGCTTAGACGACTTAGAACAATTTGCTTGGTAAGCTTGTACAAAGATTGTTCGATTCCTCATCATCAAGCCTTATTTAGCATGTACAAAATTTTTATATGAATAAAGTTATACACCAACAAATACAAAAAGTTTATAACTAATTTGAGTTAAATTACAAAGACAGGGAAAAGTCCTCAATTTGAAGTAAGCACAATCTTCTTCAATAGATTTAATTAGGGCGAATTATCTAAATCCATTAATTTCAATTTCACAATTGACCATAATATACGAGTTAAGATGGTCCATTCTAGGTAAAAAAATACATGTTAATTTTATTAGTTTGTCCCGCATAAGAGCTAGTCCATGAGTATGTGAATTAACCTGTATAAAAAATATTTTTTAAATTAATAAAAAATAATTTTTGAATATAAATTTTAAATAAATTTATTTTATATTTATTAGAATTTTTTTTATTTATATAAATTAGGTAAATTGTCTCACATTATTATTCTCACAACACGTGTTTAATAAGATATGGGTAAAAATAATTATTATAATATTCTGATTTTCAATGATATTTGAATTTCAATCGTAATAATAAATTGATTAATAAAATATTTTATTAAATATATATACTTTTTTAAACTAATATGTAGACATATTATTATTATAATTTGAAAATTAGTATAAAATAATATATATAGTATTATATTTAAATTTTATTATATAAAAGATTAAGTTCTGAATTTTATTGAAATTTGAACAATTTATGCATTTTAGAAAGACAAAAAAAAAATATTAAATTTTATAAAATCATCATCGAATTTCATGAAGATATTATGAATTAGGGATTGAGAGAAATTTCTTCTTGTACCTCTATGCCCTTCTTCTTGCACCTATACTTTAAAAAATACTCAAATTATCTTTTGATATTTTATATTAAATATTTTTTCCTTAATTCTGTAATGTGAAATTCAGATAATGTAGATGATGTTGTAAGAAGAAATTATGAGACTAAAGAAAAAAAATTATAGATTTTTAAAATACGTAGATTACGCGGAACAATTGCGGAATGGGTTAGCGGATTAAAATAAATCCCGCATTTTTATTCATAAATTCAAGTATAAATTTGAAAATCTCTCATTGAATATAAATAAGAAAAGGTTGAGTAAAATATAAAGAAACAAAAAAATCACAAACACTTCAACTTCAAGACTTTTATGCATTGGAGAGGATTGGAGACTTCAAGAATATTTTGGATTGGAGGTGATGTTATGATTTTTGGTTTACTCTAACTCATATGTTGAATCTCTTGTCAATGATTACTATTATGAGGGGATCAATGATAAAAGTTATCAATATCACTGTCAAATTATACTTGAAAGTCAGAGAAAGATGATCGACAGTCTGCACAGCATCAGCAGAACCTGAGCGCATGAAGAGGTTCAAGATTAATGCTCTTTTAAGAAATCCACCATTATGAAGAGGCTAGAAGAAACTTCACAGATGGAAAGGTACTTTATATGTCAAAAGCAGGCACCATACTGTAGAGAGAAAGAAGTTAGCCTTTACAATAAGCACCTCTACTCTACACTAAAAACTGCAATGGCTCTTTTGCTTATTTGTTGTAAATGATCCGAGCCTCTTGGCTTTCCAACTAGCTGTGAAGTTCCATACTGTACAACATCTCTTTCTTCTTACACTGAATAAACTCCCTTTCTTTTACAAATTTCCCTATTATATAACTTTGATTCAAATCTTGATTAGACGGATTAATGATTTGCCATTTGCATGCCTTACGACGATTTTGCTGTAACAACTGATTTTGCTAGTACAGTTCTTCCTGTCTTGTTCAACTGCCTGCTCTTTCAACTAGATAGTTAATTTAGCAATCAATGACTCGAACCATTTCAAAAGACCCTTAATAAAATGTGGAGTTTCCATAAACTAAGAAGTACTAACGCTAGAGTCCAATCTGGCGAATGCTTACGTCCACCTATGCCAACTATAATTGCAACATAACTCATCTTTTGACCGGCCACCATATTTTCTCCACAAGGTTTACAAATGCATCATGTCTGGAATTATCATTTGGAAGGAAACTCAAATCTCCCCATTGATGTCCACAGCATACAATTTCATATCAAAGAAAAAAGGGCAAAGAGAGAAGCTCAAAATTGTGGGTCTTGATTACGAATTGATAATTCACTTGTAACCAAGTTACATTTTAATATCACAACATATTTAATAGTCAAAAGCACATTCCTAGAAGACCATTTGTTTCAAAATTACAATGACACAAAAGAACACCCACGAGGCTTTCTTTTAGCCCCTTCATCTAAAAGTATTCAATCTATATCAGCAGGTTAAATCCTTAGTCTTAAAAAGAAATTGTGAGGGTCTTTAAAGTGATGGAAATACCGCCTGATAGGACCACAGCTACAGATATAAATGCCCAAGCCAGAAACAGAACCAAACCTAGCATAATTTGCATGCTATCAAATAATCAACAACACTCATCTACTTTTATTGACACTTGATGGTCTAAGAACATTCCAGTCCAGCTTATCTCCACTCGGTCTTTTAAAAGTGCCCAAACTAGAGCTTGGCAATGATTGCTTATCATCATGATCATTCTTTGGAGATTTGTTAGGATATTGTGTTTCACTAACTACTTCAGATTGTTTCCTTTTAACATTGCCGTTAACCTCCATGTTCTTTTTGTCAATCTTGACACATTCTGGGCTTTCTACTGAAAAATTATTGTCTCTGAAACAAGGCAACCAGAACCAAATTAAAATTGAGCGAGATAATCTAAGGAATTTATTTCAATAGTTGTCCATTAAAAAAGATTGATCCATTAGGGACATTGAATAGTAAAACATAAACAGATAACCTTTGGACCCATGATGAGGTAAAAAATAAACAAAATTTAATATCTACATGGTAGTTTAGGCAAATAAACCCACCGGACAGAGACACTCGCATTTTGATTTCTAGACACGGTAGTTTCAGCTGCTGGCTGATGTAATCTTGCTTCTTCCTTGTTTAATTTCTAAAATTGTACAGCTTTGGAATTAGAAAATAATCAAAAAGGGATAGAACGTTTAGATCAACAAGGTGAATAAAGAAAAAGCGTTGAAATTTGATCTTCAAACTCACATCAACAGAAGGATTAAAATTTTGAAACGACATTCGACCTTTAAGTGCTCCAGGATGGGGATCACCTTCCATTATAACAACACTACACATACGTAGAAAGCCAGTCAAGTTTAATATAAAAAATAATGTAATGGAAATAATTGAGCCGATGAAGAGAGCAACTGCAGATGAGAACCAATTATAAACCAAGGTAAAATGAGAATTTTGGCAGACACAATGTTTTATTTAACCTGGCTGTTTTATTGTGCGAGATACAGAAAGATTAATCTAAATTGTACAGGTTATATGTGAAACAACACTAGATACCATCCATGACACTCATATACTTAATAATACAATATGCGTATGATACTACACAATTACAGGGATACACAAGATTCTTCAAATTTTAAGATACAGTACAGCTTTAATAAACACAACCAAGCACACACACATAATAGAGAGAGAGATCTTTTTATGTGACAAATAATATTGAACATTATATCTCATCATATATGGTCAAGATTAAAACACATCAATTACATGAGATTTTAAAAATTAACAATATACAAAATGCTTTATAAGGAGACTTGATAGTTTCTTATTAATATGCAACTATCAGTGGATGGTAAAAAAATAAAAATGAACATGTCAGAAATTTCCCCAATCCATGTCTATTCTAAATAACTCTTGGCCCTATATGTTTACTATAGCTTTAAAGGATATAGAGAAAGCGAATATAGTTGTACCGGAGCGGAGCCATATCAAGGTTATCACTGGCAGATGGTGAAAGGCCAAAAATCCGCTACTGTATAAACAAGCGATTGAAGCCTATGGCATCACCATATCCCTTCACAAACTGCCTATGCCAGTGGGGACTAAAAACACCACATTATATATATACGAGATAGATATGATCAGTGCATGGACTTTGACTAATTTTTCTGTTTTTGACATTTTATATATATTATTATTAATTATTTAATATTCATAAAAAAAATATTAGAATAGTGGTTCTCTATCCGGGAATAACAACACAACACATAAGCTCCCAATTCAAAAACAACTGTTTTATAAGGCCTTATTCATTACTGAAAGATGGCCTGGGCACTCTTTCTATTAGCTTAATAAAAGAAACTCATTCCATAAATAAAATTAAAGTCTCAACTCTGAGTTCCAAGCCTTTAAGTAATACTGGTTATTACATCAAAGTGATTGTCATAAGGAAAGTCAACTTTCACACCAAAAGGTTTAAGTCCTTCATAGAGAATCACTCGGTAAGTGGCTATTGAGAGAGAAACAAATGCCTAACTTCACAACACCATAATTTCAATTTCCCTTCTAGAATGCATCATTTGTAACAAACAAGGGTAAGTTAAAGAATACAATAAAAATAAAATAAAAAACAGCCTCGAGAGGCAGACCCAGAACTAAATCCCTACAAATTATTTGAATTTAGGTAAGAAAAATACCACTTTCGAGTGACTACAGTAGAAGTAGTAACAATATTGACATCAGGTTTGATCTCTTCTTCTCTCTTGGTTTTCTCCTCCCTCACAGCCGCCCTTTGCATGAACTACCCAACATCGAAACAGAAACAGGAGCAGCATCATTAGACCCTAAACATCCATCTCTAATACTGAATCGAACAATCGAAGGTAAAACTTCATAAACAGGAAATGAAATTCAACGAAAACGACAAAGAGGAACGATAGCGTTCCCTTCAAATTATTTACCTTCAGGTTCTTCAACGTGCTCGAAAGCTCTCGCCTCGACATCACGCCTTCAACTTCCTCTTTCAGATTTATCTCTTCCTCCTCCCCTAAAGTCGACCACCACCACCACCGCAACTTTAACCTAGCTCCTCCAATTTGTTAAAGTTGTTTTCTCTTGTTGTCTCATACTAAAGCCTTCAAAAATATCTGATAAGAAGACTAATAAGCTTTTGAAAACAAATATAAACTTTTTACTTTTTGCACCCCACATAAATAAAAATAGACCAGAGCCTGTTCGCTATTCTTCTTCCACTTGTTCCATTCCCTCTTATTACACTTACTTGTAATTTCATTACCAACATGAACGATGGTGGCGTTCTTGCAGAGGAAGACACCAATGACTGTTTTTCCACCCCCAACCGCCGCCGTATACTCGCGGCGTTGGCGCCTCCGCAGCCGCCAAAGAAGCAGCCTTTTTCTTTTGGGAGGAAAAGAGAGCCGCCAAGAATGGTTACTTCCACCCGCCTGATCCCGATTCTTCTCTCTTTGCTTACAACTCCGACTGTTTTTTTAACTAACACTCCTTTCTACCTCTCTTCTAAACCCTAATTTTTATCAATAGGACCATCCAATCCATTTTGTTTTGAGTCCATATATTCTATTTTAGATTGTAAAATCTAAAAAAGAAATATACTCTATAATTAAAAAACATTTAATGAGAAATTTTAAATAATAATTTAAGTATCTTATAAAATATCGGGTGGCAGATTGTCAGCTTATTTTTAAATTTTATTATACATATATTATTTAATTAAATAAAGGTTTTCAAATTTTTAATTTATTAATTAACATCTATAGTAGAACAAATTAAATAATTTAATCTTTATATATTAAATTATTCTATTATAATTAATAATTGAGTAAATGTTAATGATTTAATTTGTAAATATTAATGATTTTAAGTTATTTGTAAATATTAATGATTTAAGTTATTTGTAGATATTAATGATTTAAGTTATAATCTACCTCTCATAAATAATACAATATAAAAATTTAGTCTTTTTAGTTTTTTTAATTTTAATTTTGAAGTTAAAAAATGAACTGATGGATTTATTGGCCGTTTGTTAGTTTGATCAGTTATAGAAGATAGATTAGAAGAGATTAATAAGTTGAAATCCTTACCAATAATGACGAACCAAGGTCCACCCCTACCAATAATCAATATTTGTTTGTAATTACTATTTTTTATTCACAATTTTTTATAATTCTATAACTGTTTTTTAAGCACACATTTTTATTATTCTTCCATTTTAAGTACAATTATTCTATATTTATATTATCAATGCTAAAGAGAATTTATTTTAACTGGTTTTTAATTTTTATTATACACCATTTCTTATCATTTTATCATTTTGTAATTATTTTATATCTATATTTTTTTTCATTTAAACTCAATTAATTTTATTTAATTAATTTTTATCCACAGGAACGTTGTCTATAATGAAAATATAAATTTGACTTAATTTTATATTTGTTTTTTTTTAGACACATCTGATATAATTTTAATAGAAACTTTAGTAATTTTTTATCTATACTTATATCTATTTCAATAATATCTATAACTATTAATAAGAAAATTCTTTCTTACAACTACTATATAATAATTAATATATTGTTCTTAATTATATTTTAAAATCTCAGTATTTTACCTTTAAAATTGTTATTTTGTTATGTGTACAAGAATAAAAAAAAATATGGAATTAAATTACCTATTCGTGGATAGAATGACCACACACACCTTACAGCGTAAATATAATTTCCTTTTTTTTTTTTTCTCTTTGGTACAAATCAAATCTTACCATTAATAAAGTTTGAGTAAAAACAATGTTGAAGAAATAATATGGAATGTATATTTGATTTGTACGAAGGAGAAAAAAAAAAGGAAATTAGATTACGCTATAGTGGTTATTATTTATAGTCAAACGGACAATATTAATATAATTAAATTGGTATTTATAAGAATATATAATGTGATTTATCTCATTGATCTACTCAAAAAAAGTTTGAACTTAATAATACTTTAAAGTCACAATAAAAATAAATAAAATCATTCCTAGGGGAGATGAAAGAAAAAAAGAGTAACAATCCACGTAGTGATTACGCTATAAGTGTTTAGGGTGATTGATTCTATATAATTAAAACTTTTTTATTATAACACAATATGAATAAGACATACAATAAATATATATTTAATAATTTTATTTTTATATAGTAAATATATATATAAAGATATATATACCTGTGTGTTTATTTAAAAAGTATAAAATTAAAATTAAAAAATACGGATAAAATTTTTTTTTATTATTGTTACTAGTATAAGATAAAATAGTTAGCTAGATATATTCAAATCCAATAAAATATTATAAATGAAAACAATTATACATGTAAATAGAATAAAATATTCGAAGTCTGAAAAAATAATATTTATAAAATATTAAATTATTAAACAAAAAGTTAAACTGGTAAATGAAATTAAATATATAAAAATATTTAATTACTATATCCATCATCAAGGTGAGATTAGTAAAATATTATTTTAGTACATAACTTAAAATAGAATGTTAATCATATTCATAGTCAATAAAATAAATTTGGTAAAAAGATTAAATTAAATAAATTTGGTAAAAAGATTAAATTGGTTAAAAAGATATTGATAATGTATATATCATATCATTGAATAAGTCTTCCAAAACATGAGATGACCTCTTCTATATAATATATACTTTTGAATCATTCAATAACATACAAAATTTGATTTTGAGCTCTCAAATTTGAATCTCAACATCACACCAACATGACTACTTCAAAATTTGTGAAGAAGACACGGTCCAGCAAGAGGCAATGCAAAGAAAGTAATGAGTCTGCTTCTTCAATTTCAATGGAATTACTTCCAAGAGACAACAAAAGGCAGTGTAGTGACAATAAAGAGTCTACTTTGATTCCAATAAAATCAATTCCTCAAGACTTGTTGGTCAATGTGGTTGCAAGGGTAAGTTCTGAATCCTACATTGATCATTACAACATGAAAGTATGTTGCAGAGATTTTTTTCACGCTTCACAAGACAACTACATGTGGAACCAAGTTTCTTTGGAAAAGTTCTCGTTAATTCCATGGTTACATAAAAAAGATGCATTGATGTTTGATTCTTTTATGCAAAGTTGCAAGGAAGGTGGAAATATTGAAGCTTTGTATAGATTGGGATTGCGAGAACTCAAGAGTTTTGTAGGAAATGTAGAGAATGGCATCAAATACTTGAAGATGGCTACTGAAAAGGGTCACCTTGAAGCAAAATATGCATATGCTTTGATTCTATTGTGCTCCTACAATGATGATTTGAGAAAACAAGGAGTTGAGTATATGCAATTTTTGAGGAATAGCAAGTGTGTCATAAGTTGCAGAAATAAGGTAATAACATTATTGGGAAGACTATGGAGAAGACCTTATGGAACCCTAGAGCGCAATCCAACTCCTTTATGTTGCAATAAGCCATGCAAAGGTTGGAATCTAAAGAAAGGTACTTGGCAATTGGTGGACAATGAAGATGATGATGATACTATTAAAAATTCATGTGAAAATTGTAGGTGGGATGTTGAATTAGATTTTGTTTATGATGTTTTATTTTGTAATTTTTAGTTTTACCGATCTTCAAATGATAGAACTTCTCAGTTTATGAGTTTAGTTGAGGATTACTTTAATTTGTTTTACATATCCTTTTTTGGAATATAAACTATGAATGATTTTTGAATGATATCAAGTTGGTGTTGATAACTTAATTGTCCCAAACATGTTTGTCAACAAATCCTTTTTTTCTCGGTCAACAAAAAAAAAGTGTACAAGTAAAAGATAATTAGTGACACAATACGTTTAATACAAGAGAGAAAAAAATTAATTAAATTTTTTATTTTTCTTGAATTAACTAATTATCTAATTAATATATAGATTTAATTAATTTTTATGTGAAGGCTATTAATTTTTTTAATAATATTAAGTTGGTGTTGTTAAATCATTTTATGATAAATTAATTGTTACAAGTATGTTTGTTAACAAATACAGAAAAATATTATATAAGTAAAAGATGATTAGTCACAGAATACGTTTAATATGAGACTGAAAAAAATTAATTATTTTTTTATTTTTCTTGAATTGATTAATTATCTAATTAATATATATTTGATTAATTTTTGTGTGAAGGTTACTAATTTTCACCAACTAATTAACATTATTGTAATCTCATACATTTTCACAAATCAAATTTTCATACATCCACTCTTTTCGATTATTAGAATCCAAACACTCACTCCATGATAAATGAAAGCGGAGAAAACAAGAGAAGGAGTAAAGTGGGGCACATAGTATAATAATCAGTTTGGATTAGGTATGGAAAATGAAAAAGTAAAAAGTAGAAAACATAAGAATAAATGAAAACTTAAGTGATTTAATTTAAGGATAAATAAATAAAAGTTAAACACTCTTTTTTAGTAATTATTATTTATTTTATTTATTATTTTAATGCCTACACGAATAGCTTCACCCTTTCACCAAAACGCGGTGGGTGCAGAGAGAATTTCTTTCGTGCATGAAGAAAAGCCCGCTTCAAACAGGCCGGCCCATGAAATAATACTTCGCTTTGATCCGGCCCACAAAAGAGAGAAACTGCATGCAGAAAACCCGAAGCATTCCTAGTCCTAACCTATAAATTGATGTGACCGTGTTCTTCTGAAACACAACTTTCCTTATATTTTTTCTCGTAATTTGTTTTAGGTTATCGTAACGTTCGGCAAATTGCAAAATTTCTCATCCGATCACAATTTTCATGTGACTGGATCGTGATTATCAGCATCTGTTTGTGTTTGCCTATTTCTTTCTCACTTTCAGGCACACGCAGACTTCAAGTCGTCTTCTAGTCCTTGAAATCTATGGTACATTGCCCGCTACTTTTTTATTCTATTTTTTGTGTTTTGATACTGCAATCATCAATGGTTATAACATAAATTTTAAATTTGAATCAATTGGGAATTTGTTTCTTTTTAATCTTAAACTCTATCGGTGATGAACATCACTTTTTATTCTTCTTGATCTAGTCTTTTAGTCTTCAACAATGCGTGCTTTCGTATCGTAGTTAACGGTTTAATATTGTGTTTAAATTGATGAGGGAATTTGTGGGAACGAGAGAGAATGGATTGGTGAGGATTAAAGAAGATGAGTAAAGTTGTTTGAATTGATGGACGATAGAGTGAATTTTTAAGAATGATTTATTGAAATTTGTAAGTGATGTGATATTTAGGAGGGAATTTATAAATTATTTTAAAGATATAAAATGTAAGTTTATACTAAAGATATTAAGCATAACAAACATTTTGTTCTTTAATAAAATAAAAGTTATTTAGGTCAAAAGATTTTTAACAATGTCAAAGTATATTGTCTCCTGATTAGATTGACAAATTTAAGAAAAATGATTATAACCTCTATTCAAAGAGGAGAAATAGGTCAATTTATCATTATTATTAAAAAATATTTATACATATATATAAAAGAATTATCCTCTTTAACTACCATTTTATTTTATTCTAATTTTATCCTTATATTTATATTTTATTTTATTATTTAAAAAATATATGAAATGAGATATTTATCATTTTGCGAGAAGTTTTAATTTTATATCTTATAAAGATAACCATTTTTCAATTCAAAAAATTTTAAATTCAAAATTTTTTAAATTTAAAATTTTTTTAATTCAAAATAATTTTAAATTCAAAAGTGAGGCTTGCTGAAAAATATTACACAATTAATTTTTTTTTCAATTCATCTTCACTTTTATTCCATCAAACATATTTTTCATTTTCTATTTTTATATACAAAATTCAAAATATGATAAGTATATGAGAAAGAAAGGACTTAGAGAGAAAATGGAAGGGGACCGAATCAATAAGAAGAAGCGCACCCTCTTCCTCCTCCATTCTTTTTTTTTTATTTCTTTTTTTTCTCTTTGATGATAAGTGGCGATAATTTTCATGATCGTAATTTGTATGTTAACTTTATCTTTTCTTCTTTTTGCTTTAAAAAAATTAGAGACGAACACGGAGGTGATCGATATGCAATTTGTATCTACACTCTCCAATCCGCGTTCATTCCCAAAAGGAACACAACCCTTGAATAGTATTATCGTTGTGGAAAAGGGTGATAAAAGCATGTGCCAACTTATATTCTGCTTCTTTGATTCTAAACATGTACGAAACTTTCATAACTTGTGTGTGCTATATAAGTTTTCTTATGATAATTGTTCTTTTCTTTGGTTATCATGACTCCTCAGCATATGAACTATAGACCCGCAGATTAGATACTAATAAATTGAAAATTATAGATACGGAAAAAAAATATATATATATATATATTAATTAAAATATATTAATAAATTTTGTAATTAAAAAAATCTAGAAAAATATTTATAAAAAATTTTAACAAAAGATAAATTTATGTAAATCATAATGTTTGATTTTTATATTTTTTCATCCTCATTTAAAAATACAACTAGTTCTGATCATCAAAAGATAAATTAGCATATATTAAGAATATCAAGAATTTCATTATTTCATTCAGTAAAAATTCATTTTTTATAATTTAGTTTTTTTTCTTTTTGTATTTTAAGGAATTTCTTATGGACAATTACTAGATTCTTTGCTCACTTAGGTGTTATCTTAACTTTTTTTTTCTTGTACAACAAGAAGAAACAAATGATTGTTTAAATAGTTTAAGAGTTATCTTCTAAATTAGTGGTGTTTTACGATTGGGTTTTGTGGTGTGCGGGATTGAGAAATTCTAATTTTAAGATTTGTTGATAGAGGCAAATTATCATAAAAGTGATTTTTAAGTCATTGAGTCAGATTTTTTTTTTTAAATAAGATTAGGATGAAATTATTTTTTATTATTTTGATTTTGGTGTTTTAGTATAATAAAATTGTGGAATTACTGCTCAAATGTGGAATTGGTCAAAGTGAAATATAATTATGCTTCAAAAATATTTAATAGATGCATTTAATATTATGGAATTTGTATATGTATATGTTTTTATTGAATTTTTATATGTAGTAGACTATTACAAGTCTACGAGTTGGGTTTGCGAGTTGAGTTTATCAACATTCCACGAGTCCGATAACCTTGTATAAACATAAATTAACATAATATTATAAATTTATAATATTATAAATAATATGTACAAAATAAATATAATTATAAAATAAATTAATTATATAATGTATCACCTTTGATTTAAAGAATGAACAAGATAATGAAGTGATGTGCTACTCTTAGTACAACGATAAATTAATATTTGAGTTTACTATCTCTAAAAATGATGAATGTTTAACTATTGTCTTTCTTTTATGTTGGTAGATGATCTTTCTCACATTTCATATGCTATGTGAAAACTAGTCATATCCGTATATATTTTTTCTAAGACATCATAAATAAGGACAATAAAATCAAGTATGTAATCAACCTTACCTAGTCAATAAAGTCTTTTTCACAAATTGTGGACTATCCACGTTATCCTCTTTGTAAGAAGACCATTAGACCATTCATTACTAATAATCATCTATAAATTTCTAAACCTTTTTAACATGACTATAATTGAAGCAAATATGTTGGAGCAAAAAAAAGTAACTTGTGAGTTAAGTTATTGAAGAGCCCGATAAATTAAAGAAGATTATAATTCTATGAGCATACCTGTATGCCTTATATACAACTTTAGTGACTTCAAAAACATTGGTCCCCTATCAGTGATAGCCCTAAACTTTATAAGTAGTCTTCTTTGTGAATTACTTCTCCTATCACTAACATTTGTCTCGTCTTTTTGATTCCATGAGTTTCTTATAGGTGTTAGAAGATTTTCTATATGTCTTCTTTCTTTTGAAAGTAAATAATCTCTCAATTTATTATACATTGGCGATATATATTCATTAAAATTAGAAATATTAGTTGCATAAGAAAATGCACTTATATAATTTATTTCATTTAATTAATTTCAAAGTCCTTATTATAGAAGTGCATTTTCTTAGTGGATATATATCGTGAATATATAATAATTTGACAGATTATTTACTTTCGAAAGAAATAAGTTATGTAGAAAACCTTATGCAAACTATAAAAAAACTCATGGAATCAGATATGTGTGATGATTAATTGTTAGTGATAAGTGGAGTGATTCTCAAAGATGACCACTTATGAATTTTATGGCTATCACTCTTAGTGGACCAATGTGTTTGAAGTCAATATATGAATATAGTGAGATAAAAAATAAAGATTTTATTACTAAAAACATGAGAGATGTAATTATGGAGTTTGGGTTGAAAAATATAATACAAATTATAATTGATAATGTAGTTGTATGTAAGACAATGTATACGCTCTTAAAATTATAATTTTCTTCAATCTATTAAACTCCTTGTGCAATGACCTTGAATTTTACATTGAAAAATAGTTTTGCAGCAAAAAAATATTGGAAGAAATAGTGATATTTATCAACAATGTTCTTGAATCTGACAAAACAAGCCAAAGTTGACAGGTTGGCATGTATCTGAAGGTTGGCATTCTTCAATCGTATGTTGGAATATGCTCTTTTCAAGTTGTTCAGTTTTATTTAGTAAATATATTGTTCACATTTCAGTTAGATTGCCGGGTTCATTTCATTCTCTGGTTTTGCAAGACGATTGGATGGAAAAGCCTCATTAGAAGCAGTTGAACAAGCATTACTTCCAGAGTTAGAGCAAACACAATATGACAAATAAATCAATAATTCTGACTCTATGCCGACATTACCTCGTCCCCTGGAGCTTTGGGAAAACTGGTGTTTGAGTCAAATGCAACTACATCTACCAATAAAGCAACACTTAAGGTAGTTTTTAGCAGTAGGAATTTTCTGGAGAGACGCTTTTCATTAACATAATCTTGAGTTTGAGACTCGTTTTCCTTTCAGAAGTCCATCTAATCAATTTTCTTTGTTTGTAGGTCTCTCAAACTATGACTTATTTCCATGACTTAGAGACGCATTTGCCTTTCAGAATTTCATCTAACCAATTTTTCTTTGTTTTTAGTTTTCTCCAGGAAACAAAAGTCAACAGAAATTCCAAAAGGAGGAAGAGCTAAAATTCAAGGCTTTCACTGGAAAGAAGCATACGTTAATGGATTGATCCTTGTTGGCTATTTTTGTATTGTTTTCTTTTGATAAATGGAATATTAGTTGAACCAAGAATGGTTGAGCTTAATACATATTCCACTGAGATATGTTTGTCATCCTATATATGTAATATACATCAGATGTAAACTCACGAAACTAGAAATTACTCCAAAAGATTGCAATCACATGATCATGTAGAGTTCTGTGTGGATAATAGTCTCACATTTGTGTGTAATTTACTGATTTTTGGCCTTAAGGGTTGCATGCAGAGTATAATTGAGGAATGCTTCTCAGGGAGTTTTCGTCTGTTTTCAAAAATCTTTACACATTTCCAAAAGGAGTGGAGAAATGGGGAATAAAATTTTATTTATAAAATATAAATATATGAAATTGACCAATCAACATCATACCACAGTACAGTACCAGTACCAGACACCACAAGTTTAAGCTACTACTGATGTCTCAATTGAAACCTTTCTAGAACACTCCACACTTTCAGCCTTCTCATCGCTTTCCCACAGTTCTGGAAATGCCTCCTTCATATTATGGATGCTGTCTAAGGCATGATCCACTCCCGTAGTTCTAACAGAAGTACCCACCTGCATGCAAGCATGTTAAATTGGATAATTCACACTTAAATTCAAATTTCTTCATAAATTATTTTAATTGTGATGCGATGTACAAGACCATAAGAAATGTACATGCATAAATTGTCTAGATTTCCCCAATGTATAACTGTATAGGCTTCCTATTATCTGTTCATGCGAATTCATGATGATTTTGTGAGGCTACTATGTGCCGTTTTGAAACCATTACCATTAGACTACAAGAAAAAACTAATGTTCTTTGACTAGTGTTTTGTTACTGACCAAGACTGTGTGAAGGCCTAAGGATTTGCCCGTTTGTAAATTGCGGAGACTGTCATCAAAGAATAACTGGAAAAGCAAAACAAAATTACATAATTTAGTTTGTAAGAAAGAGCACATAATTAAAAAAAACTGATTAGTGGCATTCTTTGCTACAAAAGACACAAAACAAAGGTAGATTTAGGATTAGAGAGAGAAGGGAAAAGAAGGATTGGTGATCTTACTGTCCTTGGAGGGTCAATATCTGCCATATTGAAAACCTTTTCAAATGCATCTTGAAAGGGTTTGCATACAACCGGGGTCCTTGGAAGCACTGCATCAGAATCGGGCCTGTGAATGTACTCATAAAAATCAAAAATCCCTGTGGAACTTGGTTTATATTCGCTGCCATCTTCATTGGAGGAATTCAGGGTCTCAAAGCATATAACTCTTTCAAAGCAATCCTCCAATCCAAGCCTGTGAAGCACTCTACTAGCGTGGGCCTTGTCTGAGTTTGTAAAAATCTTGGAAAAAAACATGACGCCAGTATTATTCTGAAGAGAAATTCATGAATCAAGTCTTATTTAGTTCATTATTAAATAAGAACAAAGAAACTCACAATTTTTCTGACAGGCAAGCTTAGCAAAACTCCCCTCAGAACAGGGTCAGGTTTCAGTAGATCATATGGCAATGTCCCGTGAACAAAGCTGCTCAACACAAAATAGTCCTTGGTGCTTATTATATTTCACATGATTTAATTCTAACTATTACAAAAACAAATTGAAAAATGGAACAAATCTCATATGTAGAGACAGTTACCCATGAAAGTCATCATAGTCAAAGTCATAGCCTATAGCCTGGTGAAAGAGAAAGAAACAGTGATTGAGATTGATTCGTTCGCATCACATCTAAATAAACCAATAAAAATGAAAATGCCTTTTAACATACAATAAAATTTCAATTACTTGTATACTTGTACCTTGAGACCAGCCATGGTTGTACCATAAGTCTTATACAAGGAAAAGCACAGTTCAGGAACTTTAGCCTCTGGTATTCCAAGCTTTTGAAGCATGTACACTGTACAACTCATTGAAATAAAGAAATTCAGCGAAATCCACACACATTAAAGTAATCACATATTCAGTAAGGTGAAGTCATTACCCTGGATATTTTTCTTAACTTGCTCAGCCAAACCAGAACTCAGAGGATAAAGGGTATCATCAAGATCTGAAAACAAGTTATCAATGTCACCGTGGCAAAGAATGAAGCCAGCATGTAAGTATGGTAAAGTCACCAGGAATAGTTAAGACTTACCAAATAAAATACAATCATATTTGACCTTGGAAATCCCCTGGAACTGATCCCCGTTTTCCATTTTAGACTCTAGCAGGCTCAACTACATGCAAAATAAGGAACCATTGCAGTATGTTAAACTAGCGTTAAACTAAAAAGTGAAGAATATCTAGGTATTGTAAGGATCATAAAACTCACTTTCTGTGTTAAAAATTGTTATTGCAGGAAGAAGCAGATAGTAGAGAAGAAAGGGTGGAAAGAGAAGTAGATAGAATGGCGTCAAGTGAAAGCGTTTGAGATCTGCGACGTGAATAATAGTGATTGTGTTGAAAGATTAGTTTATAACTAGAAAAGTAAAAGAAAAGAAAAGTCAAAGGTGTTGGGAACATTTTTGACTTGTACCACGTTGTCCATTCCCATGATGACACGTTTCTGTCTTCTAGCTTTAACATGCATTGCACCCTTTCATCTTTACTTTCGGCTCTGCTCTCAAAAGAATAATAATAATAATAATAAAAAAGAAAAAAGAAAATGAAGAATTAATTTTGTTTTATTTATACTTTTAGACAGTAACCCACGTGAAGGAGAAGCTGCTAACAGCACATAATAAAAACAGTACCCAAGTTGCTGGGGCATTTTAAACTGCATGCCCAATTTTAGATTTGTCGGCGATTCTTATTTTTTTTAAAGTACTTATAATAAGTTTTTATAATTTAATATTAAGTTATAATAAATGAAGAGATTTAAAAGCCGTTTACAGGTGCATCGCAGAACGCTTACACATGCATATAAATGCAAATATCAAACTAAAATATTAATGTCATCGACATAATTTATTCTGCGTAAAAATATATTACTAGTATATTTTTAGTAATGTTAACTTGATTATAATCACTAAAAACCAAAATCTTTTATTCATATTTGTCTTGACAATTTGCAAACTCTTTTGTAACTGCTCTTTGCATTCAATAATTTTTTTTAATCAAAATATTCTTAATTATTTAGTTCATAAAAGAATATAACAAAAAATCTCAAACACATTTCTTGTTTATAAGTGGTTTATTAATTATTTAATTACAAGATTGCTAGATTATTTTAATATTTAATTTTGTTTCCTGAAATTGTAATCTTCTACGTCATTTGAATCACCCACCCATGATTTACCCATGATTTATGGGTATATATATAATTGAGAAATATTAATGATATATGATGAAAATATATTATTAGTTTGAAAGTATGTAAACTATTTTAATAATTAGAATATGACAATGGAACTTAAATTACAAGAATAAAATTAATATACTAATTTTAAGTATAAATCATCACATACACAAAAATATTATACTAGTGATAAAGAAATAATATTTCACATATATATTTTTATTTAATAAATTAACACATAAACATATGATAGACATATATATAGTTTTAAGTCTTTAATAGTATATCTTAACTATTATAAATGTTTATTTTATATATGTATAAAATGTTTGTTTCTTCCATCTTATGAGAAGATCATACCACTACTTAATACATTATCATGTCTATTATTGTTTTGGATTGAGTTAAGTATTTTGTCTTTATAAATTAGGTAGATTATAGTAATGGGTTTAAGTATTCGGATCGAACTCCGAATACGTCTGACCAATACATATTTATTAATAGATAAATTAGTATAAAAATATTTAAAATAAATCATTCTCTTAATTTTTTTTAATTGAATGTAAATGAAATGTTTTTAAGTAAAAGAATGAGAAATTTTATTTTATATAGTATAAAGACCTTTTAAGTTAAAAAATAAAAATAAAAAATAGAATCAACAGACTTATAGTTTGTATTTGAACTTAATTTTGGAGGGTTCATATTTTTCTTCCTACCAAATTAAGATTCACTACCTTTTTACTCCTTTAATTAATCGATGAAATAAAAATTTATATGATGAAACATAATTTTCTTGTGTGTGCACTGGAGGAGGCGGTGAAGTGAAAGAGTAGGCGCGCACCTGCAAAATGCAAATCCCTCTCTCATCTCATTTATTGGCGACACGTATTAGAGAGTGTGCCACGTGTCACCTCCACAACCACATATCCCTATTCTCTGGTAGCAACTTCCAGAACACCCTACCATAAATTCTCCACTTTTCAATTTTCAAAACTACCCTCTCATAAATAAACATAATATAACTATAAATACACCAAAAACCGCTCACTACTCATCTTCCACTTGTTCCATTCCCTCTGAGTTTGTAATTTCATCACCAACATGAACGGTGGTGCCGTTCTTGCAGAGAAAGACACCAACGCCCGTTGTTCCACCCCCGACCGCTGGGACTGCCGTATACCGGCGGCGTTGGCGCCCCCGCCGCCCCCAAAGAAGAAGCCTTTTTCTTTTGGGATGAAAAGAGAGGCGCCCAAGAATGGTTACTTCCACCCTCCTGATCTCGACCAGCTCTTCTCTCTCGTGCTTCCAACAACTGCTTTTAACTAACACTCTTCTCTACACTGTTTTTTTGGGTTTGTGTCTTGTATTGTGGAGAAGCTAATGTTGTTATATATGAATATGACTGGTGTAAATATATATAATACTTTTCCTTCTGTCTGTTACTATGTTTGAGTTTGTATAAAACATGCACAGTTAATTCTTATCATGTACCATAGCTAAAAGTGCTAAAAAGTTTGCTCACTTTATGCAACCTTAAACGGCTACTTACTTTCCTTTCTCTCTCCCTCTCTCTTTTAAGCTGTTGCAAAGAGGTCATTTTTTCCTCATAAAATTCATGGAAGTTAGAAAAGTAGATAAATTTTGGATTTTAATCAAATGGGTAACTAATTATACTATATACATCCATAAAAGTTATACCTAGTTATATTACGGATGAGTTTATCATTTAATCTGATTTCTTCTATTTCATTTTCATCCTATCCCTTTTTTTTCTATTACATTACCTAGCTTGTTTTCTTTTTCTTCAAACTGCTTGGAGCATGTATTTAGAAAAGGAAAAGTTTTATTTGACACTTCTCCTTTAGTCTACATTCACTTTACAATTTCTTTTCATAATAAAATATTTTATTACAATAATATAAATAAAATAATAGTTTATGAAGTAGTAAATGGAATCTAAGAGAAAAACGGGAGTGGTAACGTTTCATTACTCAAGAAGTGAAGTTGAAGAATTTAAACTACGAAAAGAAATGATGCGTGTAGAACATTGATTTTTTGGGCCAAGATTACATTACAAACTGGCGCGTGGGCCGTGCTAGCATGAGCCCAATGGAGTTGAAGTTTGTTGGATATGATAGTGGCAAAATGTATCACATGATTGATATTTTCCACCTTACACCCACAACAATAAAGTATTTTTGTTCTTAATTGTGTAATTTCATATATATTAAAATTTTAATAATAACAAATAGTGTTTTTTATTTTTTATAAATTTATCTTTATTATTATTATTATTATTATTATTATTAGGTTTGCAAACTTTATTTATTAAGAAATGTCTTTATTAAAAATTGACTTTGATATCATCTTCCTAAATGTTTTTATATTTAAAACTTTTATGTATAAGTCCCAGGTGAGTGAGGATTGTATTCTAATTTGATTTTTTTAGTCAATGTTCTAGAATATTGCAAAGTAAAGATTGCATTCTTTGTTTTAATTTATATATTATAATTTAATTTTATTCAAATGTTTAAAAAGTATCGTAAAATTAAATTGTAAAATAAAAATTGTATTCTATTTATATTTTATAATTTTATTTTATTTTTAATTGTGAGATGTTCAAAGTTTTTTTTATCAAAATTAGGAGAATTCAATAATGAAATATTTGGATAAATCTAAAATCAAAATATGTATATTTTATTGAAAGAAACTATAGATAATAACAAAAATAAAAAGAAAACAAAATAATTAATTGATTATATAATATTTTTAATATCTAATTTATTTAGTTTTAATATTTCTTTAATAATAAATGTTAATGATCTCTAATTTGCTGATAAAATGATTAAAAACACTATCAGGAGAAACTTATGTAAATAGTAATGCTCGATACTGATATGAATAAAAGCGTGAAAAGCTAATTTTGAACAAACTTAAACTTAAGAATAAAATGATAGTTCAATATTTATATATTTTGATTGGAGTTACAAGGAAGATATATGACAAATTTATTATTTTAGAAAAATATAGTTGTGTCAATTAAGATTTTAAATTGATTGTTTGAATAATCGTTATAGTACACAATATTCTTAGTCAGCTTAAAATTTAAACATAGTATATTGTTTCACAAACTTTTAAAAAAAATTAAAAAATCATAAAATAAAAACGAGTGATTGATAACCTAATGTTTAAATAATTATTTCAGTCTGCATATATATTGAGAGATATTTGTTATTGGTAAGAAAAAAGATCTTGATTTGGAGTGAATTTCAATTACCATGAAATGTAGTTAAATATTAATATGATATTTCTATTGTAGTTATCACATTGTCGAATTTTCTCCTATTCATATTTTATAATGATTTTTTTTTATGTATTTTGCTTCAATTTTAACTTGTTATTTATCATTGATTTATTAATTTGTAATGTCTTCACAACCACATTCTTTAAAAATAACTTTTTATCGAGATATCTTTCAGTTTAGAAAGATTCTCGGGGTAATCTTATGAAATATTTTATGGAATATTGTATGTGTTATTTTCTTAAATTTTTCCATAAAATAATTATAATTTCATTTTTTAATATTAATATAAATATTGGCTTTTAAGTTGTTTCAATTATTATTTGATATATTATATATATAGTAAATTTACTTATGATGATAAATATTTTTTTTCCTAATTTTGGTGGATGATTGTAGTTGATTTACCTTATATTTTTCTCACACATAAATATGAAGTTGTTAATGTTATATATATATATATATATTTTCAAATGATTAAACTCAGTACGGAACCAAGGTTAGTGTTTCATGTTTGATAATGCAAAAGAATTTGTTCTTAGTGATTTTCTAATAGAACAAAGCACCCTACAACAATTTTTGTGTGCGGAGAGACTTGAACAAAACTTAATTATTCAAAGAAAATATCAATATCTATTAAGTGTAGACCAGACTTTAGTTGTCATTTCAATTTTGGGGAGTGAATTTTAACTATTGCCTTTCTAATTAATAGGATTCCTTCTTCGATACTACAACATAAATCACCTTACAAAGTTTTATATGAATTAAAACTTGATTATCAATCATTAAAAGCTTTTGGATGTTTATGCAATAAATTTATCATCTTCCAGAAACAAATTTACTCCTTGTGTCATTCCATCCATTTTTGTTAGTTATTCTAAAGGCTACAAGGGGTACAAATTGTACAACCTATACACCAAACAAAGTGCAATGATGATAGGAGCAACAACAGGTGTGAAGGGCGATGGCAAGGATGGTAATATGTCATTAGGAGGTAGCAAGTGTGTTGGTAGGGGTTGGAGCAAGTGTTACAACACGGGACATGAGTGAAGGCAACACAAATAGTGACAAAGCAAGGGCATGATAACCAGTGGACAACGATGACAGTGAGCTTTGAAGTTCTAATGGCGTGAGAGAAAAAAGAATGAAAACAGAGAAGAAAATGATTAGCGCACACAAATTTCACTGTAGAAATAAGGGGAACAACAATGATTCTATAAAAAATCATCTTCATTTATATATATATATATATATATATATATATATATATATATATATATATATATATATATATATATATATAAATGACTAGCGCAAGTGTTACAACACGGGACATGAGTGAAGGCAACACAAATAGTGACAAAGCAAGGGCATGATAACCAATGGACAACGACGACAGTGAGCTTTGAAGTTCTAATGGTGTGAGAGAAAAAAGAATGAAAACAAAGAAGAAAATGACTAGCGCCCACAAATTTCACTGTAGAAATAAGGGGAACAACAATGATTCTATAAAAAATCATCTTCATTTATATATATATATATATACATATTTCTTTTACTTTTAACAACATTCCTATATGAAACCGTCATCATTTCTCATGACTTTTAATATGGTTCTAGGTTTAACCATCTTCATCTCTTAATTATTTGTCTTTTAATGATGATTTTAGGTTGAACTGTCATCGTCTCTCAATTATTTGACTTTTAATGATGATTTTAAGCCAACTATCCTTAAAAAGTTGTATTTATTTACAAAAGTACTGCCACATATTTTCTTACAACGGTGACTTTAAAACTATTGTTAAATGGGTCGTAGAATCCAAATTTTATACTAGTGTAGTAACACTTGGTCTTTAGTCCTTTTACGATAAGGAAAACATTAGATACGATGTAAATGAATTTTTAAATTGAAATACAATGTTGATGGTTGAGTTGACATATACAAAGTTTGGTTAGCAGCCAAAGGTTACACACAATAGACTGAGATTTATTTCTTAGACACTTTCTCACTAATGGCTAAAATTACTTGTGTAAGGCTTGTATTCATTATTACTGCTTTGAAAAATTGGAATCTACAACAATTATATATCAACAATGAATTGTTAAATGGTGAGTTAGTTGAGAAAGTATACATGGATATTCCTCAAGGTCATAAGACAAGAACAAAAAGATTGGTTTGCAAGTTGAGTAAATATATATATGGATTAAGAGAAAAACCTCTAGACAATGGTTCTGCAAGTTCTCCTTAATTATTGCAACATGATTTTACATAATCTAAAAATGAGTACTCTCTGTTCACTCATGGTTCTGATTCTTCATTGGTCATTTTGTTGCTCTATATGGTGAGATAATTCTAGCATACCCTGATCTTTTTATGTTAACACCACACAATTGATAATGAGCTCCTTATTCAAACTAAAGATCTTTGATCTTCTGAAATATTTATTAGGTTTGGAAATTGCTAGATGTAGCAAAGGTATTTCCTTAAGTAAGAGAAAATATATTTATATTTACTTGATGATATTTGTTTCTTAGGTAAAAAATACTACCTATGAGTCCCAATATAAAACACTATCTGTATATAGAAGATTAATTGGAAGACTTATGTACTTGACTATTTTTAGGCCAAACATTATCTTTGAAGTTTACAAGTTAAGTCAGTACATGAAGAATCCATTGACTGCACATTTAACTGCAGTTCATCACTATTGCTACAATACTTGAAATCTACTCCAGGTTAGTGTCTCTCTTTCTTGGCCAACAAAAAATGTCATCTTTCAACATATCACGTTATAAATCCAAGTATGAGTCTAAGTCTCAAATTGAGTAAAAATGAGAAAGTTGAGCACAATATAAGAAAGAAGACTCATAAACACATTACTTTAAAGTTTTGGGTTGGAGGTGTGTGTCAATCCCTTATGAGAGTTTGACTTAGGTATCATTGTTGTGGGATCTCCCCGGTGAATCCCCCTCCAAAGACCCAATAGTGGTTTCAAAACTAATTGTTTGTCTTGGTAATTGACTCAACATGGGTGAAAGATCCTAGATGTGAGGATTCCTTGTATCGAAAATCTTTCTGATAAAGGTTGAAGCAAGCGTGTCCCATTAATGATGAACGAGAATACAATATAAGGATCACTAGTAAAATACTCAAGATTAAAAGTGTTTTTGCTATGAGGATGTACCAATATAAAAGAGACTAACTCATACGAGATATTATTAGAAATTGAAATATATTTACTATTATAGAATTTTTTTTTTATATAAATATAAACATCTTAATTTAATAAATTAATGAACTTGCTTTGGTTGGGTTGATAGTTCTTTGCATTGTTCCTACCTTTATTAAGAGCATAAATGGATTCCTATTGATGAATTTTATTCTCTTAATAAAATATTAGACCTGAGTGGTCAATGGCCAAAAGAAGAAAAGCTACTTTATGATGCTACTTGGCTGCTACTTTATGACGTGTCTTAGGCTTTACATGTCATCAGGCATGTTGTGCAGATGATGCTGATGATTTGGGCCATGGATAGAGATTTTTTTAATATAATATATATACATAAAAGGAAGAAATTATTTTTTGACGATAAAGTGATTTTTCATGATTCTTTATACTGAATGTTGTTAAAATTGAAATAAGAAATAATTTCTATTTTAGTATATTAAATTTTAAACTGTAATAAAAAAGCATGAAAAAATAATTCATGTTTTAGTTTATTAAAATTTAAAATATGATAAAAAACATGATCAAATAATTATGTTTTAGTATATTATATTTTAAAATACAATAAAACAAGATATTGATATAGATGTTAGTCTAATATTATATTATATTGGTTTTGTATTTAAGAAAAAAAGAGAGCAGGTCACTCTCCCCTCTCGATTTGGAGCTCTATAATTAATTAGAATTAATAATAATATGTAAAAGTTATTATTATTATTATTATTACTATTATTAGTAGGAATAGAGGCACGTTAGTGTTCGTGTATCCACATTTTTTTCCCTTTTATATATGATAAAAAGAAAGAATGAATAATCAAAATTTAAAATTCTGTATTTTTTTATTTTATCATTATTTAATATTTTATTTAATTAATTTATTTTAGTTTTTTTTACATTTTATAATTTCAAAAGTTAATAAAGCAATTTTTTTATTTTAAAATTTTATTTTATTTGTTTTCATGTAAGAGAGTGGAGACATTAGTAAAAAAGTGGAGAGATTGGTAGAAGAGTGGAGAGATTAATAGATTACTTTTTTGTTTTAATTGATTTTCTTTTTTATTAAATAAAAAATTAAAGATATAAGAATAAAATAAAATAAAAGTTAGCAGTTAAAAAGGGATAGAAAATGATTGGAATACCCATAATACAATAATAAAATTAAATATTTATATAAGGATAAAATAGAAAAAAAATTAAGAACAGTTAAAAAGGAAATCTACTTTATATATAGATATAGATACACCGATCTAAGTAAGCCTTCGACTTAAGTATAGGAGTTATAAGAGTTGGGATATGTTGATGATTTTATGAAATATAAATTATAAGAAAGTTTGTATTGAATTAGACAACATCATCTATACTCATTAAACAATATGTAAGTTTTTGTCCTTTATAATCTAAGTCTAACTTTAAAAACATTGAATATATTATGTTTTCTTTGATATGTTTTATTTTCAAGTTTTATCTCCGACATAAAAACCTAATTATATTATTTAAATAAGTTAGTCTTCTCAATTAAAGAAGCATTTTTAAATATTGTAAAACATAAATTTTTAATTATATAATTTTTTATCTCCCCACGTATTTATGAAATGTGTAATTTGAGTTTGAAAGTGACAAGATTCCATTCTTATTTGTAATGCAAAGGAAATTTTGTTAAGATGAAGTTTAACCCATTTTCAATATATTTGGTTCCCTCTTAAGCTTTAGCACTGAAACAAATTATATTAGGTTTTAGGATTATTTCACTTATATAACTTCACTCGAAATATATCAATTTTTAATTTTAGAACATAGAAATATTGTAACATCATATATAACTATTCACATTTTTTTGTACATACCCAAATTAAAAATAAACTAAAAAAATTGAAGAGGACAACTATTTTTAGAAGAATATTAATATTCAAGATTTCATAATTGTTTTTGTAGTTAAGCAGAAAAAAAAAACTTTATTGAGTTGTATTAAATAAAAGGATTAAAAACATGATGCAAAGGTCAAGTTATTACCATCCGGCAAGACCTTTCATGACATGATTCACACTACACAGCACAAGCTACTTGCTATGCGGGAATTTTTCCACTGCACTCTTTCTTTCATAAAGCCTCTCAGGTGAAGTTTCCACCATGTTCATTGTGCTGCTTCTTTGGAAAACTAAGGTCACCCACTAGATTTATAGTTTATACTAAATCTTCCCTTCTGTTATATATGTTTCTTTTCATGTTCTTCTGCTCTGATCCCAATTGAGTCAACACATGTGTATGTATGTACTAGGTGTATATATATATATGTTCTTAGACTAATCTTTATTAGCCTTTTTCAATCAACTTTCGGTGCCACTTAAAAAGCCTCGTCACCCGGGGCAAATCTAAGATTTCAACATACATGGCGGCCAGATTAATAAGCTTATTTTTGTTATCAATCGTTTATTATTCCTCCTATATATCTTCTCCTTGGGTTCACTACTTCTTGTAACATATATATACTTCTTGAATCTCAGGGTGACTGTTACTGATATCTTCAAACTTTTGGAGAAAAAGATGGAGAGCATAGTCAATATCTGCGAGTGCAGCAACATCAAGATTCACACCTCGAAAGGACTTCATAATTGCACATGTTTATACATATATACCTATGTGTTGGCTAGCTCTCTATGGAAATTCCAAAACAAAGAAGTGATGAGAATCTTGATGATGCTGCACCGGCAAATACATGGCTAGAATTTCAGATTAAAGGAGGCATGCAGTGAGGAAATTATTAACCAGGGTGAATGAAACTTTTGGATCTATATGTGTAAGTTCTATTGTATATGTTATTCATGTTTGTCCTTTCATTCTGCATGCTTTTGTTAGTGTTTCTTGTAAGATAAGACAGGATTCTTCCAACTTGTCCACTTACTGGATAAAGAAACGAAAAAAGATAATGAATTCCATCATGAGTGTGGTTATGTCGTCTCTCTTTATATGTGTATACTGTCTTCCTTTAGTCTGAAAAAGTTAGTGTGTTTTTCTCTAGAAAATGGGTGGTATTTGACATTAGTATAGTACATATAAAGCCTAAGCTAGCTATGTAAGAAAAGGGTACATAAAAATGGCGAAGGTGTCCGTTGGGAAACTCAATCTCTCGAGTTTAACGAAGAGAAAAGATAGAAGCAAAAAGACTTTATCATATGTAATGTTTAAACTATTGTTGGAACACCCTCTTTGGGTCTTCGAGTCAGAAAGACGGTGTCTTACCTCTATATAACACTAGTACAATATTTGCCAAGAACGACTTTGATTAATGAGAGTTTTAGGCTTTTCGATGTAAAGAAAAAATGTGGTGGCGTTTCATAATTAAAACAAACATTTTGACTATGGTTAATAGAGGGATGGTCATTAAAAGTGGAGAAAAACAAAATGACGAGAATTGGAGGGGGATCATTGTTAAAAATGACGAAAGAATGACATAATTTAACCGGGGACTATTGTTAAAATTGAATTCACAATATGACGACGATTGAGACTGAGAATCATGACCGTTTTCTTGCACTTGATTCCTTTCTTCCTCTTGGCTAGGTGTTTTTGTGGCAACTTCAATGCAGTCAAAAGAGCTAGTGAAAGGAAAGGTTCTAGTGAAAGGCGCAGCCAATCAAAGGAGATTAGAGGCTTCAATTCTTTTATTGAAAGGAACTTTTTTTCAGTGGAGGTGCATTATGGGTAAAAAGTTTACTTGGTTCAAAGCTAATGGTTCAGCTAAAAGCATATTAGATAGAGTGTTTGTCTTTGAAGGTGACTTCAAACTTGGCCTAATTGTAAGCAATATTTACAACCGAGAAAGGTATCAAATCATTGTGCTTTAGTAGAAAAATTGGTGAACAAAAACTGCAGGCTGAGACCCTATAGGTTTATTAACGCTTGGCAGGGGGAGCCTGGGTTCAAGGAGATGGTGCAAGGTAAATGAGAATCCTATTCAGTACGAGGAAATGGTATAGCCAAGCTCAAAGACAAGTTGAAACTTTTGAAAGCTGACCTTAAGATCTAGAATAGTGAGGTTTTTGGGTGCTTGGACACGAAAAAGAAGTGCATTTTGGAGGAAATTGACGCTTTAGATAACCAAGATGATGTTGTTGGCCTAAAGGGTAATGAAAGGGCAAAAAGAATGGATCTTGTAAGCCAATTAAGCGAGTGTAACAAAAAGATTGAATTTGTGTATAGGCAAAAAGCTCGTTCTAAGTGGCTTAAACATGGGGACTCCAACTCTAAGTTCTATCATTCTATCATCAGATGGAGAGGTCGTAGGAATGAACTTAAGGGTGTGGAGGTCGTGAATCAATAATGAGGAGCTAGAGGTCGTTTGTGGTAAAGCAAAGAAACTGTTTGACGAGAGATTTAAAGCTACGATTGACAATGGAGTTCGACTTGACGAGGTCGAGTTCAAGACCATTCCCTTGGAGAAAAGCTTGAGCATGATCTCTAACTTTACAAAGGAAGAAGTGAAGGAAACTGTGTGGTTATGTGAAGGGTCTAAAAGCCCTGGCCTGATGGGTTCAATTTTAACTTTATTAAGAATAATTGGGAGAACTTAAAGAATGACATCCTCGGGGCTGTAATGCACCTTTATAGCTCTTGTGCCGAAGGTGAGGGACCCCCTAAATTTAGATCAATTTAGACCAATCTCGTTAGTAAGCTCCTTCTATAAAGTTATAACGAAGGTTCTATCTTGCCGGATTAAGAAGGTTCTTCCCATGGTTATTGATGAAAGTCAATAAACTTTTTTGAAAGATAGAGGGATGCTAGATAGTGTTCTTGTGGCAAATGAGGTTGTTGAGGAGCTTCGGAGGAAAAGGATGAGAGGGTTATGCTTGAAGATGAACTATGAAAAGGCGCATGACTTAGTCAAATCAGATTTTCTCTATTACATGTTGACGAGGTTGGGGTTCCAAAGGAAATGGATCATGTGGATCAGGGGATGCTTGGAGTCTACATCGGTATCTGTATTGGATAATGATAGCCCCACTTCGGAGTTCAACCCAACGAGAGGGTTGAGACAAGGGATGTGTGGTGACCCCCTTATCCCGTGATGTGCCAAGTTGCAGACGAGTCATCTTAACACTTTTTTGTTGAGTGCATCATTGCTCAAAGGGTGTGGGCGTTATGCTTCAAATGAATTGGGATTGTGTTTGTCCAACATAAAGCAGTCAAACGCCATTTTGAGAGCTTTGTCTTGCCACAAGTCTCTCTTAAACAAAATTTGGTGTGGAAAGATATGTGAGCGGCAATTGTGTGGTGCATATGGGAGCAAAGGAATCATATTATATCTAAGCAACGGGTAGTAGATGCAAAAGAGATTTTTCAAATGGCTTAATTAAAGTCGTGGTTGTGGATGAAACATAAAGTAGGCTCCTTTCTCTATGCGTTTTCAGATTGGCACATGAACCCTGTTTTGTTTATCAAAAGTTTTGGGCAATAGGAAGTCCCTGGTGATGGTTTGCCTCCTGTAGCTAGGTGTTGATGTAGGGGCAGCTCTGTTATGGTGTGGCTGGGAGTGGTATTAGCTGTTAATTGGCCGTCTTCCAAGTTGGCAAAGTGAAGGGAAGAGTTGTTTTCTGTTGCTGAAACCTGCTAGTTTCTACAATATCAAGTGCTATCAAAATAGCCAAAGGAAAAAATTGTTGTTGTGATAAAGTTGAAGTACTTCTGTGCAGAATTGCCTATAGTAACCAAGTGCCTAATGGATGCTCATGGAGACTATAATTAATATATAACAGCTGGGATCCAAACGTTGGTGCTCAATGTGGCAATTGTGCAACATCCTAAGCAGCCTAAGTCACTAAAGTATATCAGTTGGTTACTCTTGTATGCATTTTGAGTTGCTATGCTTGTATGCTTAAGACACTCTGGAGTTGAGATAGAACTTCTGATGAAATAGGCCACATTTTGAAAGATGATGTATATGGGCAGGGTCTGTTATTGGCCAAACTTACTATACTATTTCTTTAGTGAGTCGTGCCAAAGCCAATGCACTGGATGCCCAATCTCCTGCTATAAGCCATGAAACAGGGTCGCACTTTACACTTTTATGTATGTTTCTTCGGGGTTTTGTGAAATTCCAGCACCTACGCATTATATGTCAGGTCAAGGTTCACATTCGCAGTAATTATGCAGCAAGTTGCTTACAACATTCTTTGTTATAGAATAGTGCAAAGGTGGGAAAGTACGTTGGAAGTTCTGAAGAGATGGTGATGCTTGAAGCACTCAATCCTCTTTGCAGGAACTTTACGGACCGGGAACTAGAAGGATTTGAATAAATGTGGTGCCAGCTCTAGAGAACAATTGAGGAGTCTTAAGGTGAATTTGTTCTTTTTGTGAGAATCAAGCAACAGTACTCTCCAATACAATATTCTAGTCTCTAATAGAAACACTTAAGGAGTATTAGAATTTGTTGCACCCATAATTCTAGCCTATTACGCTTAATGTTGTTGCATAATGGCAGCACAATTGACGCATATAATTCCTGCTTTATTGAGGTACAAGGAGGGCACATAGGCAATGGGGTATGATAATTGAAGTGCAAAGCCGGTAAATCTATTTTCTGGTTTTGCTGGAAAGTGCATATATTATATACACCTAGTTATGTATTGATCAATCTACAAGACTTTTATTATGAGATGAAACAGAACTGTTATGCAAAGTTTTTTTTTTTTTGGAGAGCCAGATCTGTGGTTTTTTAGGCCATTTGTGTAGGCTTTTATGAGGGGATGGAAAGGTTTTTTTTCAATGCAAGAATGGTTTGTAAGCTTAACAAGTTTATGCCCTTAGTTGAGGAAGAAGGGTTGGTAAGGGCTCAAGTAAGATTGTAAAAAGCTTGGTCTAGTACAAGAGAACTAGTTAGTTTTTAGTTGCTGCTCTTGATACCTTTGATGGAGGGGGCGCTCATGGTAGTGATACATTCAATGGGAAGAACCATACCAAGATCGATAGGATTGATGCTTAATTTCTTCCCGATGATAGCTATGGGATTGGAAAGAACCTTGACAAGGAGATCCTGAAGTGTGTGAGGAAACTTTGATTTCAAGCATGGTATTATTACCATCAACTTGAAGAAGGGTGGAATAGTAGTGTCTTGAAGATTGACGCATTTGGACTCTTTGGCAGAGAGGAATTTGTCTTCACATGGGAAGAGGTCGAGTATCTCAAGTGGGAAAAGGCCGAAACAAATCATCCCTATGTTCTGTGATAGGTGTTTTTATTGTTGCATTTCTAATGTTTCACTTTATTTATTAACTATTTTATTAGTTATTTAATTAACTATTTATGTATGTTGTCCAACATTTTTTGTTATAGATGGACATGCTTAAGGACCACTAACAATCATGCAGTAGTTATAGTTGTCTTTTACATTGCTTGACAACAAAAGGGTCGAAATGCTTACCTTGTTGGAGTAGAGGTAGTATTTGGTATTGTTGTTTTGTTTTTTTTTAAGTTGCCTAGATGTTTCCTACTAATTAAGTGGTCATAGGTTGGTCATGTAAAAGAGTTGAGACACTCCTAAAGTGTCCCATTTTAATGTTATTAATTCTTTGTTGATAAAAAAAGAGGATCTTATACTTTTTCCTTATACATGACAAGCTAATATTAGGTGTCTAGTTTTTATGTTTGCAAACTAACTTATGCATAAAGGTTAATTTCACTTTCGTGATGCTAAAAGAAAGGTATACTCATAGTTAGTTAACTATGTGGAAAGGTGTGTATCTAGGTAACGAGTGGTGTGAAGATCCTAGTAGGGTAAAAGAGTAGGTGCTAAAGTTCTATAAGGATAGGTTTCCAGTATCGCAAGGTCTGAAAATCAGACTAGATAATGTGCCCTTTTCACATTCAGACAACATGTTTTAATGGTATTTTTAGTAGACGTATAGAAAAAATGAAAGGAATATTGAGTAGCACATAACTTTTCCTTTGGGGTTAGAGAAATTCAAAAAAAGTTATGTAGTTGTGATAACAAGTAAAAAAAAGTTGCAAATAAGATGGTATATGTGGAAAAGACCTCAAACAAAAGACACATGCAAGAGCCCGACTTGGCAATAAATAGAACCCAAACTGGTCAATTGTTTCTTTGTAGTAACTATGATATGATAAGGACCGTCTGTCATAAAGTTGAAACATATTGGTAGAGAAATTTGCTTTCAATCCAAGAGTAGTTCAAGCCCTTAAGGATATAGTTAAAGTTATCTAGCAGAACACTTGAAAATCAAGCTCAGATGCATGTCAGAAGAGATTGGTTGGTCCTCTTCAGAGGTCTAACGATTTCAGAGTTTAGCAATCTATGGAGGAAGGCACTGATGGGAAGTTTCAAACACATTGATGCTCAAATTAGTGTGCGTGCCTCTTTAGAAAATGTACAACACTTATATAGTGTGTTTAGTTTTTTGGTTGGAATAATGAGAATGGATTTTGATTCCATATGTTGTTTTAGAAAAATAGAGATGTTTGATTGTTTTTGTGTGAAGTTAGATAATCTAGTGATCAATAAATCAGGGACCACTCATATTTCAGGAGGTTGGATTGTGCTAAATCGGGTAACTAAATCTGCTAGAAATGGTCATAAAGGTCAAGAATGTAAACAGGTAAGAATTTTATAACCCTAATTCTATTCTACAAATTTACATGGCAGTATATATTATTATTGACTTGAATGTTTGAAGAACTTCGCAACTACCTCTATCATTAAAAGAAGAAGAAAGAAAGTGGAGGAGGAGCCCACTACTTCAGGTACTTCAATCCTTACATATACATAAAACAAAACATCTAATTCTCCATTTTAATCAAAACTAACTTTATAAACACCAGCCTAAACACGCAGTTAGAAATTAACCTTTATAACAATCTGGCAACTCGTGCTAAGATGTATTATGTCTACCCTAAACTAAAACAAGAGGTAAGCTTAAAGAAGACTATATAATTATGTCCACCAAAAGTGATGTATTAGTATACTCTGTCAGATAATGGCATTATTGTCTAATTCTAAGCGATAAATTACGATGAACCTTAACGCTGCATGTTATCTTAGTTAGTCTTGGGACACATGGCCACAAATAAATACAAAAAACAAGGAAGAAAGAAAGAACAAAATAGTATAGTACACGTCACTTTGGCCGTGATGATTTGAGTGCCAAATTGAAATTCACAAGATGAACGCCTTGACCCACAATGCTTGAGTAGGCACTGTTGTTACAGACAGAGTGATAGGGTACATATACATATATAAATATATATATATATATATATATATGTATATGTATATGTATATATGTATATGTATATGTGTGGTAGCACCTCCCCCACCTGACCATCCCTTGTGCAGCTCACATGTCTGCATGTGGGACTCTCCATTCCTCATATTCTCCCCGGCCGACATGGCCAGCAAAACCATTGTGAAAACCAAAAACACCTCAATCAGAAATTTGAACATTTTGGCATTAAAAATTGAGGAATTCATGTTTCTAGAGCCATACCATAATCTCAAGTTAATATTGCGTGGTTGTTGTTTTCCACTTTTGCTGCATTTTCAGTCTTCAGGTTCACATATATACTTCACACCTAGCTAGCTAACATTCCTATAGAACGAACATAAACAAAATTTTACTCCTATATGTCCACTAAGAATTTAGTTTCCTTAAAATCTCATTGTTTCATTCTTTTTAAGAAGATTCTTATTATCAATTAATTCTTCTCCACGTCATATACATCCATTTGTAATGCAGAAAAAAAGTAGCTGATGTCATAACATTACATGATTATCAAACTAAATGGTAATATTTTTTGAAAAGTTATAAATATGAGATAAATATTGAATAAATTATGGTTGGATGGTTTTTATTTAGTTCTTGAAAAGTTGTGTACTGAATAGCAATGATGATTGAGTAATATATTTGAAAGAAGAAAAAGTTGTTTATTTTTATTAAAAGAAATTAGGATATATATGTGTGTGCATTTTACACCAACCACAGCACCCCACGTGACATAATGTTTGACCATCCACATCATCATTTGACCAACACTAATTAGTAATTACAATTTACAACAACTTGATTCGGTGCTGTATCTTATCTTTTAATAATTAATTTGAGTGCATATAAAAATTTTAGAAGAAGAAGAAGAAGAAGAACAATGAATTTGTGGTGTACCCAGAGGGACAGGGTGCTCAGAAAACAACATCACAGGCTCCAATTTTATGCGTACGTGCCATAGAAACGAGGCAAAATACTTGGTTCACATTCTCTCTAAATAGACCTACATATGCCCAACCTAAAAAATATGCTCCATCTACTTTTTACACTAATTTTGCTTACCAATGATAATCATACTTACATGCATGTGATTGCAAAGTTTTTTGACCAGTCAAATAATCTTCAAAAAAGCTTGCTTCCAAATCATTAGATTCCTTCTTCATGGCCATTTCATATCCTTCTTTTTTCAAATTTTATCTTCCTTTTCTTTTTTTCTTAAACTAATTAACAAAATCATATAGTTTAACTGCATTGTGTAAACTGCAGTACTAAGAGCGGCGAGATCTAATAAAGTATTAATACAAAATGAATTCCCTCACATGATAAGTTAAGCATGAAGATTTTAAATTCAGACAAAACTTCAGCATCCAAAAATTTAAAATCCGAAAATATTTTTTCACTATTCTAACTACTGCTCTAGCTACGTACGTTGTTGCAACACCATGTGCCTGTGAATTCAGCCCTGTAATGAATGAATAAATAAATAAATAACTTGATGAAAACAATAATATGGTGGTGTGATGGTCACAATTCTGGAAAGACCCACTTGTAGGTTTTCTAGACAATACATTTTTTCTTTGAATAAGCAATAGACAAAAATGGGAAACCATATATTGGTGTGTTATTTGGATGATCATAAGATTGACCATATCAGCAAGTTGTGAATTAATTATCCCCTCTCCTTTCCCACATATGAGGTTTTAAAACTCTGAACAAGAAAAAGGGTTATGATTTTAATTTTTTATACCTAAATTCAAAACTAATTTCAGTAGTGACAATTGACAAACAACAGTCACGTTCATACTATTAAGATGTGGATGATGGACACTAGTCTCGTAATATACTCTTCAAGCCTCATAATTTAAACACATTTTTGTACTACCAAGGAGATGCAGAGTACTGTCATCCATGTGCACATTTTTCCGCTGAAGGAAAAGCATCTTTAACTGCAAATTAGGCACACTCTAAAAATCAACAAACTTAGAAGCCTCCATAGAAATCAAAACTTAGGATGCTCGCAACTGTTTCTTTGAACAAATCAAAAACAGTGGAAAATATCAGAGAAACTGAATAAAAATCAGTGAAAAAAAAAAAAAAACCACAGTGATGGAGTATAACAGGCACAAGAGGCACAACCCCTCCACATGAGAACCAGCTAACATTTTGTTTGTCTACAGGGAAGGATTTTAATAAGTGACTGCCCATTTTGGAACCGTACAAGATGTGTGTCTCCAAAGAGAATCATAGCATATCCGAGGCGATTTCCATGGACAGGGTTTCATGAATTAGCCCCACCACAGTGAAAAATGTGGCACAAAGAGTAAAATAACATAAAATGTTCTTGTGCTTGTATTATTTATCTACATGTAAATTTATATGTATGAGGAGTAGTAAGTGGATATGTATGGTATAAGGCTATATATAAACAAAGTGCTGCTGAACATAACCTACTAGCAAACACTGATGATCTCTTTGAACCCTTGCATATATACACCTATACCTACACAGTCCCACACTGAGTTTCTTCTCTCTTATCACAATCTCATTTCCTCTTCTTCTTACACGCAAAGGATAAGGCTCATAGTGGTGAACATCACATTCACATTCACAGTTCCTCTGCTTGTGATGGATGGAAAGAGAAAGACAACAAAGAAGGACACAGGTTCAAGCAGCAGCCAAGCCTCTTCTTCCACAAGGTCATTATTCTCAAGGAGTAGCTCCACTTCAAACTCACCTCTCCTTAGAAGCTTGTCCCAGAAGAATTCTTCATCTTCTTCCAAATGCAACAACAATCTTCCTAGGAGCTTCTCACAGAAGAACCCTTCCATCGGTCGCAAATGCACCAATATAGCTAAGGAACAGAAAGCACGGTTTTACATAATGAGGCGGTGTGTGGCCATGCTAGTTTGCTGGCACAAGCATGGGGATTCATGAAGGAAACCACACAGCAACAGTGCACAGATCTTGTACTCAGTTTTTATGGTTCCAACCTGCACAATTTTTTTATTTCTGATCCACGAGATCCTTTTTGGCCCTCTCTTTGAATACTATAGATTCGATTGTAATTACAAGTTAACTGAGGTGAGTTTATAAGATTTACACATTGCTGGAAATATGTACATCAACTGCACTCCAGATTAATGTTTCCCTCCTTAGTTTGATTTTGCTTCTCCTACATTATCTAGAATGACTGCTACTTAAAACTTTCATCTCTTCAATCATGTCTTATGTCTCAAATTCTCTCTCTCTCTCTCTCTTGTTCTGAAGGAAAGGATTTTAATTTTACATTACACAGTGCATATTATTCTCTTTGACTGCTTCAAATAGCTAGTATTTGGATCTGCATTGAAAAAGCAAGTTCCATTAAATTCCTTCTCCTTTTCCCCTTAGTTTGTTCTTTCTTTATTCCTTTGTTTTTGAATTTGATGCAGTATGATTGTAAAGCTGGAATCTCTCTTTTCCAATCTGTCTCCACTCATCTTAGTTAATTTTTCATTTTTCATCCATCAAACACTATAATGTCAGTTCCAAGAGTTAACCTTTCACCACTTTCTCAAACAACCTTCTCATTAAAATATTAGTTAATATTTCTAAGAAACTACAAAAGCTATGACTATAATTTCTTAAATAAATACAAAAGTTTTATAACTTATATCACTTCGCCAATAGTCATGCACAATTTTATTGAGTTAAGAGAATCTTATTTCTAGTGAATTCAAATTTTTATACATGATATTTGTTTAATTGATAAGGTATATTTTCAAATAATCTTACCTTGTATTGTTAGTTAATTTTTAACACTTACTATGCCAAAGATCAAACGTATTATTAACAAATTGAATTAATAGTGTAAACTGTATAGTACATAAAAAATAGTACAATATTAAAAATAATCCAAAACAATGTACTCATTAAAATAAATTTTTAATTACTTTTAATTGCACTTTATTATGTTTTCTCAAAACGATAAATAAAATCGATCTATATATCTAATAGTTCAGAACAGAGACTAACTTTATTACTAAAATATTAAAAATGAAAACGAAAGAACTAAAATAAGTCAGAAGTTTATACACTATTTTAATATCATCTGAAAAAATTATGAGATACTATAATAAATTTAATGTAACAAAAATGTAAAAAATCGCTAGTTAAAACAATTTTTCAACTATTTTTAAATGTTTTTAACCGCCATAAAATACCGTTAGTAATTAAGAGAGACTAAAAGCATATCCTATTAAATTAAGAGTTATTAATTTTGAAACATTTTAAAATTTGAAAATAATAATAACAACAACAAAATATAATGTTAACACACTGACAATTTTAGCAGCTGTTACTATAATCAAAATAGCAATTTAAAAATTATATTATATTTAAAATATTTAATTTGAAAAAAATTATAATAATTTATTTATTTATATAATATTTATAGTATCACTTGTATTGATAATTTAAATTATTAAAAAATATTATATTATACTTTTATTTTAAAACTATTGTATTTTTAAGTTACGTGATTTTACATATAAGGAATATAAATAAAATAATAAATTTAAATTTTAAAATATTATTCCATATAATAAAAGAGTTAATTCATAATATTTTATTCTTTTTTTATAATATATTATTCTTTAGTAATATGAAACTGAATATTTATAAAATTATATGATATGATTCGAATTCTCCTATTTTTTTTAAATTGTTAAAACAAAAAATAATAATAAATATACAATTTAAAATAAATGAATCACGTATTATATTAGTAATTAAATATTTTTTTAATTATCATACAAAAATGACGATTTTTTGTTAAATTTTTTCATAATGTAGTAAAAGGAAAAACTATTATAATTTAAAAAATGCAAGTAAAAATTATTAACATATAGGCTTGTATTATAATAATCTTATATTATATGCATTCTTCTATATCATCCACTGTACTTGAATTTTGATGTTGACATGAGTCTTTATCTCCTTGTCACTTTGTTTGATGTTATAACCTGTGACTTGTTTGGATTCTATGTTATTCCATTTTAACCTAATTTGAAAGCTGCAGGTTTCTGGGAAAATATGCATTCCATTTGTTTTGTCTTATAGTTCTAGTTAGATGGAATCTATAAGTTTCTAAGTTTGTTTGTCTCTAAATATCAAACTTTTCATATATATTTTCTCTTTATTCCCCCAACTCAAACTGTTTCATCTACATACCATTTTTTGGATTGGTTCATTAACTATGTTTGTAATTAACATGAAATGTATGAATATGGTTATAAAAAAAATATACAACAAGTAGCAGCCAGAAGAAGGGACAGAATCAAACAAGTTGCATTGCTACATTTGTATCTACAATTTTACATGTTAAATGGGCTCGTCCAACACCAAGCCCACAAAAAATATTTTTATTTAATTTTTAAGAAATATATTTTAAATTATAAAATCTGAAAAATACCTTTCAAATTCTATAATCCATAATATGGTATTAAAAAAAAGTACATTCTAAAATGTAGAATCTGAAAAGATACCTTCAAATTTTTACAATCCAAAGCTAAATGATATTTTTACCTAACCTATAAGAGTGACACAAGAAACCGCTATAACCTATAAGAGTGACAAAAGAAACCGCTAAGGAGGTGCAGGAAGAAATACCCTATGACAATATAGTATTCACAGTGGGCCCAAATTATTAGGGTTGGTTTTGTAATATATCAGACATGATGATGAGATAAAAGTTAGAAGTCTAAAAACACTACTGTTATTAAACTTGTATTCCTTGAAGATGATAAATATTGTTAAGGTGTATTATGTAGAGCAAATAGTTGAAAACCAAATCACTTTCCAAACTTTTGTTGTTTTTCTTCTATGATTAGGATAATAACACTTATGTAGAAAATATAATTTATTCGCATTATGTATAGAAAAAAATTTGAAAAAAACTAAAACATATTTTCTAACTAGTGACATAATTTACAACTAGAGTAGTTATATATTTACATGATCACTCTGCGTGATTTTATTCATTGCATAAGAAACTTCCTCACATTTTAAATAAATAATACATCGGTAAGGAAAAACATTTTGTTTACATATATTACATCAACCTTACATATAATTGTATCGTGATTAATATTGCCCTACGTCGAATCAAATATATTTTGCTTTAAGCTAAATGTAATATCACATAAACTCACCTAAATATATTTACCCATTTTAATAGTATTATTTATTCACTTTATTCATCTAATCAGATTTAGATATTTCATTCATATAATAAACAAAGGTACATTGCATTCATCATATGGTGGAACTGAGGAGTCAAGAAGGAAAACATGTGTTGAGTGGGACACTTCAAACGCATTTTTAGTGAACTAATCAAAACAGAGAACACATTTGAGTTTGGACATGTTTGAGGAAGACAAAGGTTTGAATTCTTGGTGGCACAAGAATTGAGCTGGTCTATAACAAAATGGGAATACGTAATTGGTACCAGAAATCTGATTCCTAAAATTTAAAAATTGAAAGCAACTATTTGCTCATTCCCGACATAGAAATTAAATCCAAACACACTACAACTTTCAAAATGATCAACACTTTGGGAGATCAGACGGTGGAGGGGGCAACTTCTGATGAGAGAGTTTTCCGTTGTTCACAATCCAAGCCATCCTCAGCCCCCAACTCAGGTGCAAATCAATGTGGCAGTGCATCAGCCAAACACCTATAATTCACAGTTAAATATCACTAAATTTCAACCTCATGATAATATGATTAAATAGCAATGTTTCATCTCGAATTTGAACTGAATTCACCTGGGTTGTCAGCAAGAAAGCGAATTGCAACCCAACCACCAGAAGGCACGCCAATGGTGTTCCTCTCAACAGGGTCCACCAGATTAAAGTTGAGAGGGTCTGTCATGGGATCAAAGTTCCCAAAACCTTGACCCACCACGAACATATTGAACCCATGAAGATGTAAGGGATGACTCTCTGCTCCCAAAATGCTAGTGTCCTGCAACACAACCTGCACTCTGGTGTTGTAGGGTATCACCACCACTTTGGTTCCACTCTTCACCATGGTGTTATTCGGTGGAGTCCCCGTGTAGTTAAATGGTCTCAGAGGAACAACTGGGAAGTCCGTGGTGTAAACACCACTATTATCCTTCCCTGAGAAATGCTGTTGAAGAATTGCCACCGAAGGGAGATTGAAAGATATGTTGTTCATGGAAGCAGCGAATTTAGTTCTCTTATTAGGCCCTTCACATGTTTGGTTTCTCGGACAGGGAATGCTCCCGAGACCTACTGTGAAGAAGAAACTCCTGTCAACTTTTTGAGGCACATTCGCAGGGTACTTTGCGCTGTTCAAACTGCGAAATTTACGACTGAAATTTGCAACGAAGGATGCGTCGTTAAAAGCAGGAAGGGTTGGTTTCAGTAGGGTACGGTTTTTCAAATCTGATTCCGAAGGAGGATTGTCGTTGTCGTATTCTAGAATGCCAGCTAATTTGGAATTGTCGAAGGTACCCTTACCATTGAAAAATGGTCTCGCTAGCATGAAGAAAGTAGCATTTATGTACTCAGGTTTTGTCTTTAACACCACGTTTGTGGTTTGTCCAGGACCAATGACGATGATGTCGGAGTTGAATGGTTTAACATATGCAGCATCGGCTTCAACAACTGTCATGGTGTGGTTTGCTATGCTGAAAAAGAGTTCATTATTCACTGCAGCGTTGATCAAACGTAGAAGATATGTCTTCCCTGGTTTCACCTGTAGGTTGAATGTATCTGTCCACCATGCATAAACATAATTTCACACGAAACCCCATTGATTAATTACAAGTACTTCTTAGAAAATGAGTATTTAATCAATTAGGTTTGAATTATGAAAGCAGTGTAGTGTACCGTTCCTGGAGCAATTGTAGAGGGGCCCAGGAAATCCGTTAATGGTGTAGGCATCAGAGACATTTGGACCACCCCCTGTGTGAAGAGCTTGTGCAATCACTGCTTCCGGATCCACATTCCACCACTCTCCTGCACTCAATCATTTCGGGAACATTATTTTACAGCTAATATGGATATATAAAATATCAGAAAGAATTGGAATGTTTGATTATTATAGATGCATGCATGTGTGGATGTACCAAAGAGGATGGGAATTTCCTTGTAGGGTTTGGCAAATGGGTAAGATTCGTTGCTCCTTGGGAGGATGATGAGGGGTCCATAGAGAGTAGCCCTTAACCACGAATGGTGTGCGTGCCAGAAGAGAGTTCCTCTTTGCCCAACCAAGCTGAAGTTGTACATATAACTCTGACCACTTTGTACGGGACATTGAGTTATGTACGATGGTCCATCCGACCATCCACTACGTAGCTGTCTCACTCCGTGCCTATAAATTTCTTGTTAGAAAAACTAAAATATTCATTGCATGCATGCATGCACAATATATGAGGATTGGTTCACAAAATCAAATGACATACCAATGAATGGTGATATTGTTCGGAACATGGTTGATCACCTTAACAACTAATCTGTCTCCTTCTCTAGCAATAACACGAGGTCCCGGGAACTTCCCATTTACAGTAACCACGTTCTTAGTGTGGCACAGCCTAGTAATGTTTTTCAGCCTTATCTGCATGCACAAGTAATGAAAAACGTTTAGCAGATATGACAAACACGATTTGGGACAGTAGCATTAAGAGGTTCATGGCGTCAGATAAGAAGTTGCAGTAATGATATTGTTTGAAAGAAGAAAATTAAAATTATATGCACAGTGAGTGTAGTGTGTTGTAAGGGTAATGTTAATGCGTATATACATCGAACTGGTAGTGCCTAGTAACGCCTCCATAGTTTGAAGTAGCAGACAGCACAGCCTTAGGGATGGTCCAAAGGAAGCTTGAGACTAAGAGAGCTGCGACAGAAAATGCCGCTGATGAAGGAATAACGCTTATCATTTTGTTCTGCAGCAATGTGTTTCTGGTCAGAATCTGATGAACTAATTGCATCTCAGACATGGCTAATTATAATAATAGCATTTCTATTTTAACACCTTTTTTTTAACATTCTCTTCAATAGATCTGATTCAAAATAAAACTTTTTGATTGGTCATTCCATTTCTAAATTCAAAGGCAAACTCACAAAAATATATAATTACAAATATATTCCAATAGCAGTAGAGAAAATGTTAAGTTAGTTCTATTCATCAATTCATCTGAGCATAAAAAGAAAATCTGGTCCATTAGGCATCTTAACATTTCATTCTACACCTACTCCTTCAACTTTTCATTAGTTTGGAGTGCCACTTATTAGTTTAAAACAAGCTGAATCTCATGCTTTAACTTCCTGAAGACAAATTCTTCAACTTTTAGCATTCCACTTTGAAGGTTTAAAAAATATCTATGTAAACTTTTTAAAAGTGAGAAAAATACTGTTGAAATACATAAAAACTTCAACAATAATAAATTCAAGGAGTTTAAACTTTTCATTTTGGAGAAACTTAGATAATATTATTCACCAACAAAAATTAAAATTTCATCTCAATAATTAATGTCAATTTTTATTGAGCAAGTCTGGATTGAGTATCATGGCTGCCTGGTTACTTTATTTAATGAGTGGGACCAAACTTAAGGAGAAGGACATTTTGACCAATCTTTATTTTTTCTTTTATTATAGGTCAAGAAAGCACAAGAAATTTGACCAAGCCATAGATATAGATTAGGTTCTCTAGTTATCTCTAATAATATATAACAGCATTTCTACCACCGGCCCAAATTAAACTATATAAAGATTATCACAAAGCAGAAGTGATTAAAGTTAACACCAATCTATCAAAATATATATATATATATATATATATGTATGTATGTATGTATAATTGGATTTGAAGTTCTCTCAATTTTCCCGTTATTCCTGTTCACAATACTGATTATTTAAATGTGATTCATCATTATAAAAACTATGCGAAAAATAATTGTACCATATGGCTCTCAATTAATTTGTAGGTTGTACTTTGTAGGTAGAAATGCCTTAACAAAAGTTGTAGCATGATATGAAAGTTTCTCTTGACTGGTACGAGTCAACGAGATTAATGCATGCATTTATACTTTCTTTCAAGCCAAATATGGAATTTTTTTATCATTTTTTAGTTTTGATTTCAAATGATGGTTTAATTCATCGCATTGTTTTGCATACTTGAGATTAAAAAATTATATATGCTTTATTGTTTTTATGTAAAATCTCAAGGTTTAAAGCTTACAAAAAAATTGAAATTAAAAATAATCCATTTTTTTAGAGATAATTTTTGAGAGATAATTCATATATACTCTCATTTTTAATAAGATTGGATAACAAATATTTGTCAGACTAAATGAAAATAAATAAAGCAATGGATATAGAATATATTTACACATATTTTCACAACAATTTACCTTTAATTTTTTTAAATAAAAAAAAAAGTTAAAATCATTATATATTTCCTGTCACATCGATTCCTAAGTAATATATAATTATTGAGTTCGAGATATATTTTGCTTTAAAACTTAAAATTTTTTTATGATTTTATTCTTAAAAAATATCTTGAGAAATTAAGAGAAAAAGTGTATTTAAATTATTATTAACTTTAATTTTTAAGTAATATAAAACTATTGACATATGAAACATTTATTATAAATAATACCAAACCACATTAAAAAAAATAATTTTATTCCTACTGGTATGATAGGTGTTCTTTATGTTTAATTTATTAAGAAACATTATTTTATTTCCTTTAGAAATTTGTTAAGTTAATTTTCTTAGTTTTATATTTAGTTTTTACAATTATAAGAAATGATATATTTACTATTCTTTTATTGATACATATGTAACATTATGAAATCCTTTTAGTAGAATTTGCTGCAGAATAAAAGTTAGGATAATAAAGAAATATGGAGAAAGTAAAACTAGTCCAACTAGCATGATTCATTTCAACTTTGTGCTTAGCTATCCTTTTCTTACTTAGATAAAATATGTATCAAAGAACAAAATATTTTAATAATGAGTTAAATATATATTTTTTTCGTTATATTATAATGTGAAATTATTTTTATTTCTATTCAAAATTTTAGATCACATGAGTATTTATACTAACAAAACGATGTTAACTTTTTGACGTATAATAAATAGATTTACGATGTAGATTATCTTATAATATTATGTCAATAATGAATTATTCTTTAGGTTAACATAAATGTTTTGAAACTAAAACTAATTTCTAAATATTTTAAATTTTTTTATATAAATAAATTTATTTTATATAAAATAGTTAAAATTGGGTGCTAGCATCTACAATGACACATCACTGACATCGATATTATAATATAAAAGTTTTTTCTACGTAAAAAAAAAAAGTTAATATTTTCTAATAAAAATTCATTCTAAATAGTTTTTTTACTTTAAAATAGTATCTTTAGTACAAGTAGCACTGATCTAAAATAATTTAATAATGAGGCCTTACTAAGCATCACCCAGAGCATAAAACAATTATTTACATCTCTCGTCCAACAAGCCCAAGTTGTGGCTCATTGAACCACTTATACAATTCTCTCTCACTGACTCCAAATCTTAGATATGATAAAATAAAAAAATAAAAAAAGTGGTTGTTTTTCTTTTAGATAGTCAAACTACATATAATGGTCATGGTAATTGTCACACACAATTTCTTAGAGCAACAATACTGAGAAAAGAAAAACAGGAATTGAAAGATGAAGACGATGTATACATACATATGTGTGTGTACATATATATATATATATCAGTCCCAGATCATGACAACTGCTATAACAGCTATACCAGAAAGCACTGCGAGAAACCTAAACCAGGGGGTGTCGAAACGGCTGGTCCCCTTCTGTTTGAAGCCTTTGGATATTAAATGATTGATGGCAACATAGATGAAGACCCCACAAGCAATGCCCATCGTTATGGCAAACATCCAATCTGCGGTGCTTCCTTGTGTTGTGGCGTCTATGGCAATTCCAATCCCCACACCGGTGGGGCTTGAGATAGCAAAGGCCAAAGAATATACTGACGTTGTTAGTAAGGGTCTCTTTGGTAACATCCTTAGCAAAGCAATTCCCATTGCTATGGCAGCAAATATCTTGTGCAAGGATATTGTCCACAAGTTCTTCCATGCCTCTCTCTTCGTACCTGAATTATATATCACTCAAACAGGTTATATATCACTCGAATTTAAGATCATTAATTAAGCTAGAACATCTTGGTATCAAAGATGAATATATAATATGTTCTAAAAATATATGCTGATGATTTGTTTATAATTATTTAAGGTGAAGGATAGAAAAATAACCTGCAACTCCAACAGCAATGCCCTCAAAAACCGAATGGAAGCAAAGTGCAAGGATGAGTAGAATGGTGTCTCCCGTGGAAGAAGTCTTCAACAATATAGGGTTTGTTGCCTCCACTGCGCAGTGATCTCTGGCTTGGTCATGCTCTTGGGGTGTTGTCCCTCCTTCCAGTTCCACCACTTTGGGTTTCCTCTGGCTATTGCTGCTGACAAAGACGACTACGCAGTCACCAAGCATGGTGAGAAGGTAGCCAGATGAAGCCAGCATAAAGGCAAAAGGGTAAGTTTTTGTGGTGAGCTCTCGAAAAGTCTCATCGGAATCGCCCAAGAAATGCATCAACGAAGTTCCCAAGAAAACCCCACCAGCGAACTGAGTCCCCAACAGAAGAAAAGTCTCATTCCAGCGGAAGAAGTATGGGGACACCCCTCCAGCGAAAGTGCTGACAAACATGATGATCAAACACCATAGTTTCACCACCACGAGACCCTTGGAATGCAAACCTTCTCTGTCAGATTCATTGTCAGAATCACCCCCTCCTCCGTGAGCCTTGATTGGATAGAGAAGCGAGGCTAAGAGACACACAACGAGGAACGTTATGCGGGTCTTCATTTTCAAAGAAGCAACCGATGAAGCAATGTATGTACTATTCTATTCTTCTCTGCTATAATATCAATCTGAACATGTTGCTTTAATCGAGTCAACTACTCGTTTGTATTGTGTTCATCTGTGTGTGTATATATTTATATTGGTGTGTGTGTGATTTGGTACAATAATTACACTAATTATAGAGTTTGTATTACGTTTACTTGCTCTGCCTTTGGAGGGATGCGTGTGCTGTATTGTAGCAGTTGTACTACATAGAGAGATTGGTGTCATGATGTATTCACTCAAAATATAGTTAGTAAAACTATTATATTGTAACCAGTATATTCTTACAAACTGTACACAATTTGAATATGTTTGGCTTTATACAGTTAAATTTTCAAATATACTCCGTCATCAATTGTATGTTCCCATGAATCGCATCGTATCTATCCCTTTCATTGTCTTTTTTACTTAAGGAATACACTAGCTAGATAACAAAGACACCAGGACAATTGAGAAGGTTGATGGAGGATCATATATTCACACTCTCCTTAGAAAAAATTCATTCACTTGAAAACTAATATACTAACACTTGAATCATATTTTTTTATATATTTTAAAATAAATTATATATATACATATATATATATATATATTAGTATGTTGTTAGAATAGGTTGTAAAATGAATGGATATTATCGTGTCAAAGTATAATTTTTTAAAGAAAAAATTATAATTAAAGTTAGATAATTTCTCTTATCTATGACTTTGGACCAGGGTGTGTGAAGTATTGTGTATCAGCTATTGAGAACACTGCATATTTTTACAAATTTATTTTGTCTCTTTATTTCTTTCCTTTTGTCGTCTGTGAGTGCGTCCCAACAATTGCTATTAGAGCAAGATTCGAAGAGGCTGAGGTTGTATGAAGAAAATGACTTTTATTTCTATCAATTTTCCGATTCTTACCACTAAAAGAACTATGATAACTAGATACGAGTTGTAATGAGGTTTCAATCGGTTGTTGAAAAAATATGTTAGGGATAGGAAGAACATAAGCTCAATGCCCAAAATAAGGAGATTGAAAATAACAATTGCAAAGTATTGTTCATCTTGTGTCACAGTGTTGACACATCAAACTTTGAGGATTGTATAAACATATTCATCAAACACTACAAAAAAAACTATTAATTTACCAAAAAAAAATTATCGATGGATTTTTAATTATTAACGGATTTTACTGAGAGATAAATGCTTATCAGTAATTACCGACAGTTTTTTTCCGAATAAGAAAAATAAAAAATTTATAATATTTTCATATCCGTCAGTATTTGAGTTGGAATCAATATTCATTAATAATATTGTTCACCAATAAAATGGGCAAATTCATCAATATTAATATAACTATAATAATAATATTAATTAATATAATAAAAATAATTATGATAATAATAATAAAAAAAAATATTTTTCTTATTCTTAATAATAGTAATATGAATGATTTTATTTTGTATATTAAAATAAAATATTAATTTAATAAATTGATGTAATGATAATAATATTAAAAATAAATATGATAATAATATTAATAATTTTTTATTATTAATGATAATTTATTATAAAAGTAATATTAATAATTTTATTTAATATATATTTAAACGAAAATTTTAATATATTAATATTAATAATATTAATAGTAATTATTATGATATAATAATAATCATAATATCAATAAATGTTAGTAATAATAATAATATTAAAAATAATAAGAAGAATAGTTATATATTAAATAATTATAATAATAAAAAATCATAATCATAATCATGTTAATATTAATAATAATTATATTAATAACATTATTAATAATATAAATATTAATAATGATAATAATTTTTTGTTTTCATCTGTAGTATATTTTGTTTTTGGTATTTTGATTTTCTTTTTAATACATTACTTCCTTGACAGTAAGTAATATGTAAATAATCTATTTTCACCCAATTTTTAAACCAATTTAATTGTATCTTGTTAATTGATCTTGTTAAGAAAAACTAAGGTCAAAACTTTAACAAAAAGAAACCAAAATAAGGAAATAGAGTTTGCGCTATATCCATTGAAGAACACCTTCTTCATTTTATATATAGAGACACACACACATCCAAAGCTAACTAATAGAAAGGATTAAAATCAGATTAAAAGCAGATTAGATAATTGAACTTGGAATCTGAACTGTATTACACGATTCATAATACAAAGGAACAAGATTATAAGTTCAGAGTTAAAAGAGTAAATGAACATTAAATGTGGCGAGCATATATAACTACTAGCTACATATATAATGGTACACATTCAAGATAGTTGTCACACTCACAATTTCGTAGAAGAACATTATGAACAAACAAAAACATGAATTGAAGGATGATCATGATCAGTCCCAGATCATGACAACTGCCATAACAGCTACACCAGAAAGCACAGCGAGAAACCTAAACCAGGGAGTGTCGAAACGTGTTGGCTTCTGCGGTTTGAAGCCTTTGGATATTAAATGATTGATGGCAACATAGATGAAGACCCCACAAGCAATACCCATTGATATAGCAAACATCCAATCTGCTGTGCGTCCTTGTGTTGTGGCGTTTAAGGCAATGCCAATCCCCACACCAATGGGGCTTGAGATAGCAAAGGCGAAAGAATATGCTGCCGTTGTTATTAAGGGTCTCTTGGGTAACATCCTCAGCAAAGCAATTCCCATTGCGATGGCAGCAAATATCTTGTGCAAGGATATTGTCCATAAGTTCCTCCATGCATCCGCTTTCGTATCTTAATACATATTATAGTTAAACAAGTTTAATTAGAATGACACTACTTGAAATCTGTTATTTTCTTCCAGATTTTCATGTGAATGTTTGCCGTAGGAACTTTCTACAACTTTTGTTACGGATCTACTAATTATTTTCCGCTGGAATTCCCAACAAATAATCATCAAACTGTTATGTATGTATGCCAGGAAATGAACAACATGAAAATATTAAGGCCTGTTTGATTTTAGAAAATTAATGTTTGTTGTTTTCATGATTGTTTATGAGTACTTTTAAAGATATGTATATCAAATGGTGAAAATATTACATAACCTAGATTACCATTATGTCAATTGTTACATGATCTGAGATGGTTGCAGTCATAAATAATCTTCACCAGCGATACATCTAAACTGGAAAACTACACCATGTAGAAACTAACTAAGACCACATGAGACATGCAATAATTTGAAATGAAAGTACTTGTCAAGGTGAGGCAGAGAATATATACCTGAAACTCCAACTGCAATGCCCTCAAAAACTGAATGGAAACACAGTGCAAGGATGAGAAGAATGGTGTCTCCCACAGAAGAAGTCTTCAATAACATAGGGTTTGTGGTGTCCACTGCGTAGTGATTTCCAGCGAGGTGAGGCTCTTGAGGTGTTGTCCCACCTTCCAGTTCCAACACTTTGGCGTCCTTCTTGCTATTGGCGATGACAAAAAGGACAACGCAGTCACCAAGCATGGTGAGAAGGTACCCAGATGAGGCGAGCATGAAGGCAAAAGGGTAAGATTTTGTGGTGAGATCTTGGAAGGTCTCATTAGAATCGCTCAAGAAGTGCATCAAAGAAGTTCCCAAGAAAATCCCAGCAGCGAACTGAGTCCCCAACAGAAGAAAAGTCTCGTTCCAACGGTAGAAATAGGGAGACACACCGCCAGCGAAAGTGGTCACAAAGAAAATGATCAAACACCATATTTTGACAAGGATGAGACTCTTGGAATGCAAATCTTCGCCGTGGGAATCACCATCGGAAGAATCGTCGTCCCCTCCTCCGTGAGCCTTGGTTGGACAGATGAGCGAGACCAAGAGGCAGAAAACAAGGAACGTTGACCTTAGGGTCTTCATTTTTTTCCTTAATTATGTTCCTTGTTTCTGTCAATTACTTCTTTCAATGGTATTCATATATATGTATGGTACTGCCTTAATTATATTGTACTTGTACTGCATTTGTTAGGGATGTGCATGTTGCACTTGTACTACACACCCATATGGCGTCACCATGTATGCAATTAAATTTAATTAGTAAACTACGAGTTTAGAAGTTATGAACTCTAATTATAAAATCAACAAACTTGAATATATATTGCCTGAGATAAGTTTGGTGGATTGGATATATACCTAATTTTTTTAATACTTAGAAAGAAACGAGAGAAGATTTAGTGTATAATATTACTTTTTTTTTTCATATTTTTAGATGCTTGGATAATTCCAGAATTCAATGATTAATTTGGGATAAGATTTATAGCTTAATCAAAGGTGTAGATTTCTTATTCATCTATATTAAAACAAGTTAATGATAACATAAACTAAAAAATAATAATACAAAGTTTGAAGTAAGAAAATCAATTTAAATGTTTACAAATCTTACTTATCTCAATTATACTATTAAACAGGATTATAATAGAGAAAAATACTAATTACTTTATTTTGAGATGATTAAAAAAACCAAGACTAATAAGACAAGTAAATATATGAAAATAAGTAATAAGTTTGACATGATAAAAAAATGAAGATCTAAAAGATGTTGAAATAATATATAGGTGCTGTAATATATAACATGGTTCCTGATTAAGGTCCCGTATCTGTTTTTTAATAAGCTCTAATTATGTCACCTATCCCTTTCAGTGTTTTTTAATTGGGATATGAGACAAGAGATAATACCTTCAATTCACGGTTGCAAGCATTGGTGGGATTAAGATTAAGTAGATCTCAAATTAATTAATTAAGATATATGATTGCACATACAGAAATGTTTTAAAGTGTGAGATCGCTATTACAGATACATATGATTTTGGAGAATGGAGAGTATTTTTGTATAAATAAAGATAACAAGGAAAAAATAGATTAGATATATAATTGTATCCTGTCTCAAATAATAATAACTAGGATCCCACTTTGAATTAATCTCACTTTAAAGAAACTTTATTATTAAAACTTTCTAATAATGTTATATACAATCATAATATATATATAATACAAAATTATATTGTAAATTAATAGTTATTTATTTAGAGAAGTTTGGATAAAAGTATATAAAGTTAATTCCAATTTGCGTATGAAGTTAAATAAAAACAAAAATATTAAATAGAAAGTAATTTTAGAGATCAAAATAATTAGTCGCTATATTAAGTAAATTAGAGATTATTCTATAAACTAAAAAAAATATTAATATCTAATGTGATTTTTATTATTAATAAAAATTTATAAAATAGTTTCTAAATTAGTATCTAACTATTACTTGCCAAGATTTTAGCTACTAACTATTTATTATGTTTTAAATTAATTTTAATTAGTCTTTTAGAAACTAATTTAAAATCTAAAATATTAATAACTAAAATTTTTGGTAATTAATTTAGATATCAGTTTAAAAATTATTTTATAATATTTTATTAATAATAGAAATCCTATTAATAATTTTTAATATTTAAATTAGTATATAATTTAATTAATATTATGAATAATTATTTTTAGTAATGAATATGAATGTATAGTTTTATTTTATTTTTATATAAGATGAAGATTCCGGTGTTAGCCATTCAGATGTAAAGAATTATACCCAACCCAAAAACTCCTTCAATCTAATTATATTTTTATTTTATTTTTTTAGGTTGGGTTGAATCATTAGATTCAATTGAGATTTATTTATAATACCCACTTAGATTAAGTAAATAATTCATAAAATTCAAACATGAAGAATTATGACCTAATAAATATATAACAAAAATATTATCTGTCTAATAGTTTCTCGTAAAAAATATTTTTATACTATGTATCATATAATTATTAAGAAATGTTGAAAAAAAAAATTTAGATCTTCCTTTTAATAAATGATTACTTTTTTAAAAATTAGGGAAATTGCATTTACGTTTTCTTAAAATTAAATAACACTCACTTACCCTCTAATTTTAAAATAAGCATTTACTTATCTTATATTTATAATGAAGTGATATTTACTTCTTTCTAATTTTTAAATAAATATTCAACTTCTTTATAATTTTTTAATAAATGTCACTCGCCTTTCTTTATTTTTAATAAAATGACACTCTATTTCCTTATTTTATTTAAAAATATTATATTAAGTAAAACTTAAATAAAAAAGTTTAAAATTAAAAATTAAAACTTTAAAGTATAAATATTAAAAATTTCTTACATACAGAAAATTTTGAAAATATATAAATAAAATAAGAAACCAGCGTCATTTTATTAAAATATACATGAGTATCTTTATTAATGTGTATTTAAGAAAGATAGGTGTTTATCAGTTTATCTAACTATTATTGAGTTAAGTTGAGTTATTAAATAAATAAAATTTAATATAAAATTAATTAAATTAAATAAAAAATTATATTAAACTCAACTCAAATTAAAGTTACACTCCTAATGGAAAACGAAAAGGTGATATAATTTCTTTCTATAATAGAAACACATTAAAACTAACAAACAACCCTAATCTTCCAGTAATGTACATCTGGTATCAATTTATGTTACTTTTTTCTAAAGTGGGAAAAGGACCAGGGTATGAATATTGTTTATGGAGGAAAATAGGTTATGTTATGAGAAAATCACTTTATTTTTTTTTTTTATGTATAAGGATTGTGTTCTTGCCGGTTGATCCTCCTATCGGTTGACTCTACGACAATCTTGCGCTTCCTTCCTTCTCCTTAGGTAATGCTTCACTGGATCGAAATAACCTGCACCTGCAAAGATAGAAGGGGCCCCCTAGAGGCCCTTTGCACTCCGACGCTCAAGTCAATATTGGGGCAAGCACACCAAGTGTATAGTATATGAGTTTCAGTCTCAAAACTGCATACCTTTGTGAAGTGTTTTACTACCCTCTATATAGTCTAGGTTTTCTCTGCGCTGGTACCCACATTTAGGGTTTCTGGAAACATGCCGTTACGCGCCGCTATTACTCAATCTAAGAGTAATCTGGCATGTAACGTTCTCTTAACTAGAGTACAAATTCTAACAGGATAGTCACCTGAGTACCTACTCGTGCACTTAATCTTTGGGGCCATCTGTCCCAAGAGTGTCCTCACTATTCACGTGTCATGCATGTAGCTTCACTTGGAAACCCTAATCCTGATGGGCATGCACTTAACTGTGTTTTCCATGCCACACACATGGATGCTTCGTGACCTAGGCTTCTCCCTACCTCTAGGCATTTTACTAATAACTGGTATTGTTCTCGGGGCCTACCTTCCATGATCTAGTTTAGCTGTTCAGAACACCCAAGATCGATGTCACATCGTCCCACTCTGTTGCCAAGGACTCATCGCCTTGTTGTGTGACGAGGACACATCGTTCCACTCTGGCGGTCGACATGCTGATGACTAATCAGCCCACTAGTCCATGCTACTCGTGGGACCCAGCCCACATGGCTCTAGTCCATGCTGTGGGACTCAACTCACGTGGCTCATCATAGGGACCCAACTCACGTGGCTCATCATTACTAGCTGTTCTTGGTGTCCGAGGAATGGTCGGTACAAATTGAAATATCTTTTATCTTTATTTTAAAATATTGAAATCTTACTTATAAAAAAAACAATAAATCTTTTTATATGATTTTGTGTCATTTTCTTTCTTAACATTAATACTAGTTACTAACATGAGAGCATCCAAACATCAATGGTGTTTAAGGAGAATTATAATGAATGGTCTTCTATACGAAAAATTGAACGAAGTTATCAAAACTGTTAAATAGCACACTAAATTTATGTGAACGAAAAATTTGATAGAGATTGTTTGGTTCAAGGAAAAGAAAAATAAAGAGAGAAAGCAAAGAGCTTTTTGTAACTTTATTAGTTATTGGTGCTCACTTTTCTTGTTGTATCAATCTAAAGATTTTGCTTTCATCAATTTCTATATTCTTAAATATTACACTATTTTTAAGATTTCAAATGTATTATATTATTGCTATCTACATCATGGTTTTTTTCATTGTTTAAATCTAACAAATAGAAGTAATTTAGATTATAGTTATGAAAGATAATGTAACTATTTTTTTTTTTAATTGGCAAATAAAGAATGAATAAATTTGAGTATTTTAGGGATATTTCAACCCTATTATAAAAATTATCTCAAGAACCCAATCTGTCTATTTCAGTAACAAAAGAATAAGACACAGAAAAGCATATGAACCTACTAAACACAATGAGAAGAACCAAACATAATCATATAAGGTGATACACAAAAATTGTGAACAAAAAGAGTATCTAAACCCTAGCAAACTATTCATGTTATTACCACATGCTCTTTTAATGTTCTCCACCACCAAAAGTTGTAGCATGAGTCATTCACATTATCTAAGTTCCGCCAAGAGCCATATTTAGAATCAATTATCCTTTTCCATAAACTTCATTGTTCACTACCAAGTTTTCACTTTCATTTTTCTAATAGAGTCATATTGAACAATTTAAGATTTTTAATTCCTAGACCCCTTCTCCTTCTCTGTATATAATTTGTACATAATTGTTCCCATTTTACCCATACGATTTTTCTATTGTCATATGTAACTATAACTATGCTTATACACATCCAAAGAGTGTTTGTTACCTTACAATAAAAATAAACAAATAAGTGATTTATTGTTTTCTCGTCTTCCCTGTAAAATAACACATAAATAGTGCATACAATTATGCACGTCATAAAGATCTTTCAATTATGATTCTCACACATCATATTCAATTATAACAGAGATAGACACTTACATTGATCTATTAGAGTCCCTACGTGAGCAATTTCTTTTATCTTTTTTTCTCAATCTATCTCTTACAATTCCTTTCTTTTCACATCCTTTCTTGATGGTTAACCGTAAACAATTTTCTACCTGTCTCTATTCTTTACCAATCTCCATTAGATTAGGTTTTCATGAATTTTCTAACATTTCCTACATAAAACACACATCCTATCTTCATTTGTTTTTTTTTTTATTATCAACAATGAATTAAATAAATAAATTGGAGAATTTAATAAATGCTCCAACCTGTATAACAAAACTAAACTAACATTCCCAAACAATAGAGAACATTAGTTAAACCTTGCAGCATACAACTTACCAAAACATCTATACCAAACCCAAAGATCTACATAAAAGTCCCAACACCACCCAAAAACCTCCAAATATAAACTTATATTATACTTAAAGATAAATACACTTGCACCACCAGAATGATCTTGCAGCAAACATCATGACATGATAAACATACTCATGTCTTCAATTGTTAGATCCCTATTTATAAATTGTCTCCAACAACATAGATTATATATAAAAATATTTCGTAATATATAATTGGATGCAAACTTTATTTTATAAATCAATTTTATAAAATTAAGTTAGGTTTAAAATTTATTTTATAAGTAATCTCTTTAACATTATACTTAAAGCTAATAGTGACAAGAGAGATAATTATTATATTTCATAAAATGTACAATTAAAAATCATTCAAAAATTAAATTTTAAACCTAACTTAATATTATAAAACTCGTTCATAAAAAGAAATTTACCTCTACTTATATATTATAAAATGTTAAATCTATAACATCAACTTCTATATCCAAACATTGTCAATCTATCTTCCTAACTTTCCCAGCATTGTCTTTATTTATATATATATATATATATATATATATATATATATTATGTTGTTATACAATTAAAAAACCTATGTTTAAAAAGTATCACGCTCTTCCATCTATTTTCCCAAAATCTAATCCGATCTACAAACTGTATTTCCTTAACTGATAGGATACACTCAAACTATAAAAATTAGATTTCGGTGGGTAAAGTAAATAATATCACTCTACCTTTAAATCATTACTCATCTCCTCACACAATCATAAATATGTAGGGTTTTTTTCTGAAGGTGTTCTCTCTTTTCTAAGCATTCATTGAACAGTAATAGAACTTACAGTAATTACTTGAACATCATCAGTGTTTGGAAGTAATTACTCATTGAACAGTAATAGAACTTACATATCTGAAATATTTGCACAATTGAAACTTCTAAATGCTTCTAACCCCTAATATTTCAACCAAACAAAAATTCAATAAAAAATTATATATTTCAATTCTTTACAAAAATTTCCATTGAAAGCTTGAAATTTCTTTTAACTAGTATTTTCTTAAAATAATCTCCAAATTAACATAAAACATCCAACTTGCTTATATCTTAATACTTATCCTTTTGCCAACCGAATTTTTATTATTTCAAAATTCATTTGAAACATTATTTTGACAAGTAGTAACTTTTGAAACAAATAATTCAAAAGGCACTTTTATAAAAAAAAATGATTATTTTAAAAATTATGAGCTTATATAGTTAGAAATTGTGGGGTCAGAAAGAAAAAGCCTAGTAGTTTCGCAGGTCCAATTAAGGCCTCTGGCAGATACATTTCTTTTCCATGTAGATTCGAGTCTTACCTCGGAAGTTTGTTCCTTCACTTCACACGTTTGAGGATATTAGAAGATAGAACTACTTTCTCCTAATCAAGCTAAAAGCATCTTTAATACAAAAGTATTATAAGACCTTTTATAAAATTTTATTTAAATTTAAGTGAATTTTACTTCGTCACATAATGTTTCAGACTTTAAAAAAGAAATTCTCAAATCACAGACACCCTGCCCCTCACGTCCTTCTGCATTATTTCGTTGAAATTGCCCTTCCCTTAGCAGGCCAAGTCCACATTGACTTAGTCCCACGTGGCTGCGAACAACCAATATCTTCATTTTATTATTATTATTATGATTATTATGTCTTACATTCAATAAAAGATCATGGCTTAAAAAATAAATAAAATAAACGATCCTCTTTTTCACATTATAAACCGGTTTAAGAAGTCAACTGGTTTATGGATTAGGGACATTTCTCCTGCATAAAGCGCAACAACAGTGCTGAAAGACTTCAAGTTTTGAACTGATCTTCCTTCATGTAATACCTTCATAATATACTTATGTAAGTTGTACGATGAGGTCAAGTTTTTTGTTTTTAAAAAAATTATTTTTGCTTTGTGGGTCAAATGTGGGAAAATAGTGTTTGCCAAAAACAAGGACAAAGTGTAGTGAAAGAGAAAGGTTCAACTTTAGTTGGCCGAAGCCAGAACTAGGCGTGCCAAAATTTAGAATTGACTACACAAGTTGAAGTGCGAGACAGTTGTCAGATTGAAAGCCCAGAGTACAATTAGTGAAAAATGTTTAACCCCACCCTTTTGCAAAAAGTTCTCGCAATATCTTGTAATAACACACAAAAATCAATTTTAATGTATAAAATTAAATTATGTGGTGAAGTATGTAGAATGAATAATAACTATTTTACTTGTAAAAAGTAAAATGAAAAGGGCATGTAGCTTATGGATTCGGCAGCGGAGACAGCAAATCCATACACATATCATAGCCTAAAGACTAAAGTAAAGAAAGGAAAAATAAGCTTTATCTTTTGACAACTAGGTCCATGATTAAGGAGTGAAAAAACAAAGGGGAAAGGAAAAAGGACTTGGATCATGAATGGCGTGGGTATGCAAGGTGTCATCATCATCATCATCCTCCTCAACCCAACATTTCCATAACTCCAATAATCATCTCCAACCAAAACTTACCTCCAAGAATAAAATGAATGATGCTGCGCATATGGACACAGTTTGTTCCGCTGAATTTGGAATAACTCAGACCAATAAGACCAATATTAATTAATCATAATCATTCTGCTGTGTGCCACACTTGGGATGGGGAAAACATAAGTAAATTGAACCAAAAACAATGCTTACAAAGAATATGAGACGAAAACATATGAACATTAAACAAATCAAGTAATTAAGCGTGGCTTCTTTCCCAATGGTGTGTTCGGCAGCAAGAACAATCTTTCTCTGGACTCCCCTTCGGTGATAATTTCTGGAGAAAGAATAAAACCCGGCACAGCATCTATTGCAAAGAGACTTCTAACTATATAGTACCCACTTCTATGCCTATTTACAGTAAGAATCTCAATTCTCAACTGAAATTTAAAATTTGAAAGCTTTCTTTCAAAATACAACTCCATCCAAATCAATTTTCCAAAACCCAGGTTCTCGTGCTACTTCGTCTTCTACTGAAGAGCGAAGTTGAAAGGCTACGACTTCTAGTCAAAGCCCCAATTCTCCCAAACCAATTCCGGAATATTCTGCCAAATCCACCACGATTTTCCCTAACTCTCGAGCTTCCAACGGACAGAGAAATTCTTCTAGAACCTTCGCTCGAATTCCCACCACTCTCCATCTCCGTGTACACCACCGGCAAGTGGCTCTCGCCAGCGAACCTACCCACGGCGAATCCGCCGCCGGGCAGCCTCCATATGGTCAACCCTACCGCTTCCTCCTCGATCTGACCGGCAACTCTGCTCTCCGGCGGCGCTTGCTCCGACGGTAACTCGTGGCGGCACACCGGGCACGAGTTTCGCATGGAGAGCCACGGGAGAATGCAATCGGAGTGGTAGAGGTGCTTGCACGGCATCTCACGCGCCAACGCGCCTAGCTCGAAGGGCTCTTTGCACACGGCGCAGTGCGTCTCTGTCACGACCTGAGACTCAGTGATTTCCACCGTCGGCATTGACTCTATCGCCGCCTTTGACGCCGGCGGATTCTCCGCCCTCCCGAAGCCGTTGATCTCGATCTGCGAAACCTGCTCCAGCAACCGATCGAAGCCGGATCCAAGCAAAAACTCCGACATCGTGGACGGCAGTGGCCGGAGACCCGCGCCGTCGTCGCCGTCGTAGTATAACTCAAAACTGCTCTCCTCGTCCTCCCCCGGTCCCCGGAGCACGATGACCGGGTTGAACGGCGAGTGACTCCCGGCGTTGCGGCGGCGGCGGCGGAACCCCTGCCTTCTCGAGGCGCCGTCAGCGATGAGGGAGACTGCCGGCGAGTGGCCGGCCTGGACCTTCTCGACGAAACCGCCCTGGCAGCGCGGGCAAACGACGTCGTGGTGCTCCTGGATGTGAACGAAGCGCGTGCAGCTGTAGCACCAATACGACGTGGCGTCGGAGCTCATGTTTTTGCGGTGTTGACGACGGAAAAGTTGAGAGAGGAAATGAACTTACAGTTACCAATTGGGTGCGTAGCATATCACCTCCTTTTAAAGAGTCAGAGCAACGCGTCTCTTCTGATGCCTCCAGACCATGCCCAACACTGCCTGTGCTGGAAAATTCACCCTAATTTCTATTTTCTCTTTTTTTTTATTTCATTCAATTTTAATTTCAATAAAATTATAAACAAATTAATAAATCTTTCTCCTCACATCTGAACTTGGAATTGGATTACACAAAAATAATTGAAATATATTAATTCATTATTGAAGTGGGCGTCAGAGCTGACAAGACCGTGAGGGGCACCAACCTAAGCCACTCACTCACGGAAACATAATTCTCCATCCTTTATTTCACATGCTAAATATTTTATTTTATTTTATTCTTCTACGTACATTTTATTAGATGGAGTATTTGTTTTTATTTAATATTATCTCTCTGATTTTAAAAAACATTTAGAAGAGAAGCCGAATTTGATTTTGGATTTTGTATTTTGTATTTTGGATTTGAAAGTAGTGAATGTGAAATGATTAGTTAGGTCATTACTTTACACCAGACAAACACACTTCATTTCCATAATTCACCTTCATTCATGCACACATTCTTTCCCTAACAATCAAATTATTTTTCTTAACATGCCAATCACACTATTCACTCACTTTCTAACCACTACAATAATATTATAATAATATATACGCTAATCAAATTAAAATAATTACTATAATTGATTTTATTCTTACATTGCCTTGATTTTTTCTACTTTTTAAAATATATATAATGATTTTTATACTTTAACGTTTACATTTCTTATTTACTTTGATACTTTTCTCCATTATTTTACTTTTAATTTTTAATTCAATGTTGTGAAGCGTTTTCGGTTGCGTTTAGTATCAAAATTCTTCACCGTTTCAAATAAAAGTCAACGACACATGTAGACTATATAAAAAAAAATGTTTAGACTAAGTAAAAATGACGTAAAATTAATAACGAATAATGAAAAAAATTAATATTTACTAATAATAAACTGAACGCGATTGTTTCCGATTAAATAATAATGATATTATTATTATTGTTATTATTTAGATTTGAATTTGTCGAAGTAATTCATAATTTTAGAACAAATGAATATGATTAACTCTGTCTCTTATTGATCGCAACTTGTAGGAGAATCTGAATTAATTTCCAGAACGAACTTACACGTGTTGAGTAAATCATTGACCACTTCAAAGCAAGGTTTTATTCTAGATCATTGTGTACAAGGGCGAATACAATACAATAATGCATTTTTTAAAATACAATTAAAATTAAGGATTAATGTATAAAGGTTATTATTATATTAAGATGTAAATTAATTTGTGATTCTCCTTTAATCAGCGGACTAAACCTGTGGACTGGAATATTAAATAGCCACTTTCATAGATTCTGATTTCACTGTTTTCAGCAATCCCATGGTCTTCTATATATTTTTTTAAGAGGACTAATTCAGCTTAAACATTTTATTATCATATTCTGTAATCCTGGAATTTGTAGTAGATAATTTGAAAAACAAAATTATAATTTATTTATACTTAATTTAAGTCAATGTCATTGTGCGTATCAATATATTTTAAATTGAAAAGTAGTAGGTTTTTGCCACTTTCTAAATTTCTCATATATTAATTTTACATATTCATAGAATGCGTAAAACCATTAATGGTTTAGCCACATGTTCATAATAACTAATCTCACCAAACATGATAAAACAAAACAACCTAATATTTTGATCACATGAGATGAAACCTATGAATATATAGCAATATAACCCCTCGGTCTATTCTGTATCACTGCAGGCACACCTCACCAATTTAAATATCATAATAAATTTCAATTTAAACTTTACTATTTATTATAATCTTTTAATGTGTCACATAAAATGTTATCTTTTCCATTTTTGTGTATTTAAATTTTAAATTTTTTAAGTTATTATTATTTTTTGGTTATGTTAATTTTTTTCTTTAATTTATTGAGTGGGAAACTAATTTCGTACAGTAATGACTCTAAACGAAGTTTTGATATCACAACACTAACATTAAAAGCTTCCCTACAACATAACATAAAATGTCTTATTATTACATTAATAGTGTAAAGTTATGTCAAAAGTTTTCAACTACTACTACTATTATTATTATATGCAATATATGTTTCGATTATATTGTTCATACTATTTTTCTTTTGGAGTAACTATGAATAAAGGGTAATTTTGAAGTTACCAAAAATTTATTTAACCATTCAAAATACTGATAAATACATATTTGATTGAAATTTATAATAAATGAAATGAAGAAAATATTTATGTATACTTCATAATTTTATATTACAGACATTTAACTGATATTTATGTGTGAGATAATTTATTTTTAAACCAGTAATTATTCATATTTTTTTAATAATAGTAAATTAAACTGTTTTTAGTGTTTTTTAAGTTGTGTTAATTTGAGATAAAAATTTCGTGATATTAATTAAATCAGTCGAATGACATCAAGATAATCATTCAATTGGTTTATTATATAAATTAAATTAAGACTTTTTTTTATACATTTTCGATGTTAAAAAAAATAATATCGTATATAATTAAATGAAGAAGTTAATTGTAAACGAGTCTTTGAAGGATTAAATTAGTTGTTTGCTCTAAAAAGTTTGAATCATTAGAGTATAATTTTAAAAAACAAATGAACATAACATGTTTTTAATATTATAATGAGTGGTATACATATAATAATTCATTAAAAGTGAATTGAAGACTTCATTATGTCTTTAGTTTTTGCAACATAGTCATATTTTATTATTGCTCTCTGTAGTTTTTATTTTCTTAATTTTGGATGTTGTAATTTAATTTCAAATCCTGTTATTCTGTTGAAGTTTGTGTAAAATATTTATGTTGAGTTAGCTAGATTAGAAGTTAACCTTAATAATTATAAACAGTACATTAAAAATAAAAAGGAATAAAACAATTTATGGCAACAATATAATAAACACATAATTTGTATTTTCATATTATAAAATCCGCTTTTCAAATTTAAAAATATTTTATAAATTAAAAAAAAAAACAAACAAACAAAATCTTATGAATTATGTAATTTAGAATATATTTATTTAAAAGAAAAAATAAAGAATATTTAAAATTATATAATTTAAAATATATTTTTGGATCTAGAATTATAAATATAAATAAAAAAAATACATTATTACATTATAAAATTTAAAATGTATTTTTTAAGGATAAAATGGTTATTTAGCTTCCTATGGAGGTGGCATGAAAGAAAATGGAGGTGCCATGAAAGAAAAGTGTTGAAGAACTGAATTGGGTTTTTGTTTTTGTTTTTCTAAAAAAACTATAAAAAAAAGGTCAAAGTTTCCCTGTCTACATGTTATGATTTGGCAGAAGGTAAATTTCTACATGCTGGTCTCATAAAATAAATAAATAAATAAATAAAAGAGTATCCACCACTTATCTTCATCAAATTAAATTATAATAAAAGTCAATAATGAAGAACAAGGACAAATGAAAGGCCAATCCAATCCAACACTTCCTCAAAAGGCATGTTAACTAATCCCGACAACAACGTAAATTACTCGCTGTCCGCAGTCAAAAGATGTTTGTGTTTGGAACTGAAAATCACAGTGTGAAGACTTAAAAAGGTGATAGTAAAATTGGATGTTGAATGCAAGGAAAGATGACCTGAAATGGTTTTCATTGTGTGGTGTTTGTTATCTTATCCTAATCATCCTTCTCTTCTTCCTCCTCAACAAACTTTTGCCCAAATCCTCTAGGTCCAGCCCTGCCTCTTCCCACCACTTTCTTTTTCTTCTTCTTCCCCTTTTTACTCGCTTCTTCTTTCTCAAACTTCTCTTTCTCTCTCTTCTGCAGGAAATCCACCACTGCTAAGTAAATTACCTGCAATGCAACACAAGCACAGTACACTCTTTCAGAACATAACTACCTCCCTTCAAACAAACTAGGACCTTTTTTTCTTTTACTGAATTTTACTTACCCCAATGGTGATGGCGGATAGGCCAAGGAAAGCCAAAAAGAAAAGAGCGGACACGACTGTGGCCACCCCTTTGTCGGTGGTTGGGTACAACTTCTCCACAGCATCCGCCGCGGTTTCTGCCGTAGAGATAACATCTTCGGCCGCGGCAGGAGGAGGAAGAATAATGGGTCGGAGTGGGTTGTGGAAAAGGATGGATTTTTTGAATGGGGCTGTGATGGGGGAGGTAGATGAGAGAGATGGAAGAGTGGTTGTTCTGAGAGGGAGGTATGAGTGCAGAGAAGAAGAAGAAGAAGATGATGAAGAGAGGAAGGTTGCAATGTGTGGGGAAGATGAGATTAAGGAAAATGCAAATCCAGTGGCCATTGCCGCAATCCTCACCACAGCCTCAGCTTACAATCACTTTTCTTTATCATACGTGGCACCACTTTGTGAATATTGCTGGAAGAACTTCTCCAACGGGATTTTGGATGTTCTAATACCACTCTGCTTTCTCTCATACAAGCTTTGTTTGTTATGGGCCCATTAACTTATAATTGCCTTTTTTTTTGGCCATTCCTTCCTGCAACCAACAATTTTTTGAGCCTGCATCTAACACAATTTAAAAATTTTCAAAAATATTTTTTATTCTAGAATAGAAAATAATACATTCGGTAAAAGTCGATTCGAAAAAGATTATTGTATTCTGGATATAAAAATCTGGAAAAAAAATCAAAATCTCATTCCAGATAAAAAAATTCAGAATTGAAAATAATATATTTTGAAAAAAATTATCTGAAAAAATTATTGTGTTCTAGAAAAATGGATCTGGAATGTAATTTTATATGTGCCCCATTTTTTAAGGGTATTTTCTTCTTTCTCATATAATTGGGTGTAGTGATATGATGTAGGAAGCAATTGACTTTTTGTTGTTGTGGTTTTTTTTATCTATATGGAGAATATTTCTTCCTGCACCTCCATATCTTCTTCTTCTGCCACCCTCATAAACAATATGAAAATATATTTTTATTCTTCTTGTGTCATCTTCATAGAGTAGCTTCTGGATTATGTAATCTAGAAACGCATTTGAAAAAAGACTTCCAAATTATATAATTCGAAAGCTAAAAAAGACTTTCGAATTATGTAATATGGAAAGTAATCATGTATCTGAAAAAAGGCTTTTAAATTACGTAATCCGAAAACTAATTACAAATTTGAAAAATAACTTTCGGATTACGTAATCCAGAATATTATAGAAAGGTAATTTTGAAAATACAAAAATTTATGGAGGTAAGAGAAGAGGGTATGGAGGTGCAGGAAGAAACAACCCTATATGAATGTGCCATGTAGCAGGGTCAAATTTTTCCAGCACCTCCATAATTTCTTCTATCACCCCCATATTTTCCAATTTCTGAAATTACCTATTTCGAATTATGAATTTTGTACTTCAAATTTTACAATTAAAAAATTTTACATTCTAAATTATACATTTGAATTATTTATATTATGAATTATAGAATTTATTATATTTTGAATTATATAATCTAAAATACATTATATTTAGAATTATATAATTCAAAATATATTGTATTCTAAATTTTAAAATTTAAAATATAATTTTTTTTCTTAAACAATGAAGATAAGAGGCTGCTACAGTGATGATTGGATGTGGAAGGTGTTGTGGCGGTAATGACGCTGGAGGTGAAAATTGTTGCAGCGGAAGTTGGAGGTGGGTGTTGGAGAATATGAAAAAGAGGATAAAATTGTAATTTCACTTTTCTTTTTTTTATGTATTGAGGTGCAGGGTGTAGGAAGAAATCGTCTGTAGCAGGTTATACCCAAGTTTAGGCCTAAAATATGAAAGCCCATCTACAAATGTAACAACATGTAAAAGTCACGTTTATTATTCACAAAATAAAATATATTAGAATTTTGTTTAGTAAGTTTAATATCCACTCAAGAATCAGTTTTTGTATATAACATAAGAAATAAATTTCCCTATAAAATTAAATGCTCCAGTAAGTTCTTAGGAAATATTTCAAATTCCAATTTATACAGGGTGATAACATACTCTTAAAGTTTTATTTTTACGTTGGAAATTTTTCATATTTATTTTTCCCATATAATTATGTATTTTTATTCATTATATAATATCCCTTGTAGATTTTTATATCAAATTAATCTAATAGTTTGTTTTTGATTAGTTGCCTACTTGATATTTTTAATTATTTTTATTAGTCCTTACATTTCTTCAATCAATTTTAAATATATTTACAATTTATAGTTAAAATAATATTTTCAGTTCGAAATTTCAACTCTTCAAAACAAAAAGAAGAATTTAAAACATTTTTTTCTTTTCTTTTTTTATGAACAATAAACACTGATATGTGGTGGATTAAATGCATATCATTGAATTTATTTTTAAAGACAGTTAATTCATAAGGGCACAGGCATATGTAAATGTATTATATTCGTTTTAGAAAAGAACATAAGAACATATTGTAGATAATTGATGAATTTTACAAAATAATTTGAATTGTTAGTTGTTGATATTTTTAATTTTTTTAATGGATCTTGTTCACTGTTGATGTATCATCCATGCATAAAAATAGGATGAATAATAAGTAAATTTAAAGGCAAAAATGAGATCATAAAAATATTTTAAAATTTATTATTTTCAGAGACCAAAATAAAAATTCATCCTGAAAATTATTATTGATCTTCTAAACAAATTAATAATGAGGATTTAATTTTGATTTTATGTTGTGGGTGGTTAAGGAAGTTAAAAGAAGTTTGAATCCAAAGTTTGGGACATTGAGTGATAAGAGAGTGATGTTTGTGTTTGAAAAGGTCGATTTCGAGAATCCTATGAATGAGTCGAAGAGATGAGAGAACAAAGCTTTGGAGATAAGATGCATGGAATGACAACAACTCTCCCTGTCACTGCGAACACCTTTCTTTGTTTTGCCAACACTCACCTTTCTCTCAGATCACTTCCATCAACTTTTTGCATGCCCACTTCTAAAATTAGCTATGCAAGTCGTTTTCACCATTCACAGTGGAAGCACCAGAAGAAAGAAAGACGGGGTAATAGAATGATGGTGGTGAGAGCAAGGCGTGGCGAGTCTCCGTACGAAGTTTTGGGTGTGTCTCCATCTGCAACTGTCCACGAAATCAAAAGGGCGTATCGGAAACTTGCTCTTAAGTATCATCCTGATGTCAATAAAGAGGTGATTATTTTGTTTAACCCTAATTAGTGTTGTTGTTCTCTCTATAGTGGTGGATTTGAAAATTAGTTTTGAAAATGTTAAGGTTAATAAGCAGGTCAGAGATCAAGAGATTTGACAATTGTTGGTTTGTTATTCTGATCTGTGATAAACAAACATTGACATTGCTTATAATTTGGGGAAGCTTTTTGACAATTAGGGGTTTTACCTTCATCAGGATGTTAATCGATTTGAATTTTCTCTAATGTTTAGCTTCTGGGGTGGGGGGGTGGGGATCCTCTTTCTCACTTTGGATAGATTTAGGTTATGTGCTTTTTATATGATTCATGTGGAGGAGACCCAAGAAGGCACGGATTCAATCCATGAAGAAGATGAACAGTACCATAACAAACAAGGTTATGAGAAGCCAATTGGATGGAAGATTATGTAATTAATGAGGATAAGCGTAAGGATAAAATGGGTAGCAAGTAAGGAGCACTGATGTATGCAAATTTGTCTTTTTTTCTTTATTGTTGGTTAGGCACAACAAACTATATATATGTTAGATCCCTGTTACAGAGGGAAATCAAGGAATGAAAGGTTTCTGATTTTCTCCTCTTGCAATTTCGGGAGGCTATCAGATAGAGAGTTGGGAAGAAAAGGAATTACCTCTTTTTTGTTTATTAATAATTAAACCCCGAAGATTGGAGTCTTTAGTGCTTACTTATGTATGTTAGAGTCTTTTTTTTTCTCACAGGAGAAGGCACAGGAGAAATTTATGAGGATAAAACATGCATACAATACATTGCTAAATTCCAGTTCCCGCAAAAGATATGATTCTGGAAGTCGAGGTTCTGATTTTTCTCAAGGAAGCCAAACTAGGAGTGCACAACCTGAAGAAGAATTTTATGGACTAGGTAAAGATTGATAATTACATCAATCTTTTGTTTGAATGTCTATCTACAAGACTTTACTTTTGAATACGTTCTTCATGTTTATTACTGCTATTGCACATCTGCAATCTTTTTCCTTTTTATGAAAATAGCAGAAAGGAGATAATCTCAAGTTGAATGATACGGTTTCGATACCATATCAAAGGATTGTAGATTTAGGATTAGATAAGAGTGAAAAGGAAAATGACAGCACTAAGTACCAAAGTGAAATGTGTTACTGGTAGTAGTTAATGTTGTGAATGATGCATTGATCTGACAATCCTATTTATATTATTAATTACATTGATTAGTGATCACTAATACTACCTGAGCAAGAACCATAAGACTAAGTGCCTAAACAAATCCTAAAAGAAGTTGTAAGATAATTTAAGTACGTCTTAACTATTCTATAAGAATGAAAAAGTGGCTTAGCGCTTTTGGCTCATAAAGAGATCTGACTTAGAAACTGCTCAATTGAAAGATATCGGGAAAGTTAGTGGTCACTAGACCATTGTTACATTTTCTGCAGTTAAATATTATCAGGATGCATATTCGATCATGGTTGATTATGTTCTCGCTTTCTGGAGTGTATTTACATTAACGAAGATACTGTTTTAGAGTTTTTTTTTTTGGTTATACTTATACAAGATGTATGCCAGTTAAAACTTTAAGCCTACAGCTCTCTATGTTTTATTTTCATTCTTGCACACTCTTCTCATACTAATTTTTTCCCTTTAATTGTCTGAAATAATTTTCAAAACACTCATCAAAATTCTAATGCTAATTTTCCCTCTAAAACTGTCTGGCAATAATTTACATTTTAGGATTAAATGTTTAATTTCTGTAAATATGCAAAAGTTTGTTTTTAGTCCCTAAATGAGAATGGTCTCATTTTCGGAAATGTGTCAAGTGTGGTCCTTGTGTTATGTACAAAATTGTCTCTTTTTGGTCCATTGTTTATAGAAATGGAAATCACGCCTTACACATTTCCATAAATGAGGAGTCAACAGAAAGCAAATTCTTTTAGGTATCAAAAAGACTTTTAAACAAATATAGTACTTATATTTTTTTATGTGCTTTTTGTCCTGTCATTTTATCAAGTTAGTTACTTTTTGGTTTAATCTTCTTATAGTCCTACATACTAATGATGCAGGTAATTTTTTGAGGGATGTTCAAATAACAATAGGTAGATATATACTCTCTGGTAGACATCATGGATCATGTTGACCCTAAGTTTAGCCTGTATTCATTACAAGTTCTCCAGGGCATTGATGGCCCCATATAAATCTATCAACAAGGGAAAAGGGATGTATGTCTCCAGTATATTGCAACATAATTTTGTAATTCCCTTCTCTTTAGTGTTTGAGACCTGTCCGATTTTGTTTTTACAGAGGACTTCTTTAAGGATCTTCAAGAAGAATTCAGGAATTGGGAAGCAAACGCTGCTTCACAAGGAAAGCCAAAGAGTCTATGGGAGGAATTGGCGGTGAGACTTCCTGTTTACATCTTCATCTTTTTATTTTTTAATTATAATGTGCGTACATGAGCCATGGGAACAGGGCCTAAATGGGGATCATAATATTTTAAAATTTTCCTTTCAGGAAATAGGAGAAGAATTTGTGGAGTTCCTCGAGAAAGAACTCAATATTACAGATCAAAATGATGATTACAAGACACCTTATGGGGGAAATGCATCCAACTTTTCTGGGAGAGAGACACCAAGCAATAGTAGTAGTCCAGGTGAAGCCAAAAAGGGAAACAAAAGTGTTGAGGATAACCTCGATGAAATAGAAGCCACTCTGAATCAGTTGAAAAAGGAATTAGGCTTGTAGCATAAAAGGATTAGGTTCCTCCATTTGGTTGAAGTGCAGAAGCCAAAATTCATTGCCTCTCATTCTTGGCACAAGACAAGGGCTTTATGTAAAGCCATATATCTCTGGTGGCCATTGGGAACTTCAAACACCAGATTGACTGTGTAACACCAGGGCCCCCACTGTTTTAATGGTATTCTTGCTGAGCATCTGTTGTTCAGCAGTGTTTATTTATTTCTCTCTAGTTTCATTGTTAGTTGGGTGGGGAGAGGAAACATAACAACACTAAAAGATCAATCATGGATGTACTTGGTGTAGGTGAAACCGAGAGAAATGTAAAGGGATTATTAAATAAATTTGGTTTGTAAACTAAAATATTTATACGGAGCACGACGAACATGCAACATTGACAAACTATTTGGATACTTAAAAACAATAACATTTACAAACCAAGAGAAAAGCGAAGGATACACTTCGTTCTGGATTCTCGTTAGCTTCATTTCCTTTTCTATATATATAGCAATAATTCTAATACTTATAATTTGTAATATGTTTATAAATCGTGATCTTACAAGTTTGAACTTAATAAACAACCAATTTATCCTACTGATATATTTCTATAGTGATGTGAAGAACAGACCAGATTAGACTTCTGGTTTGCATGTACAGACGTATTAGATAAGAAGTGAAACTATTACAAAGAGTTGGAATAAGACAAGTTTTAAAATTTCATGTTAAATAGTTCGGGCACTCGTGCAAAAGATTTGTAAACAGCCCAATGAAGAAGATTGGTACAACTAAAAATTGAAGAAAAAAACATAAAGAAAATTATTAAGAACGTTTTAGAAGTCATAAGGTTTTTATAACAAATCATCGACTCCATCCGGACACTGGACTCGATTTGTTTATGGACAGAACATTGTTTGAAAATAATAAAACTATTCATACATCTATCCTGCTTCAACTAAAATTTAAATATAATACAAATAAAAAATCAACATTTTTTTTTGTAAACTGGGATAAAAAGTTAAAACCACAAGAAAAACCCTCAAATATAACTTGCCAATCATATTTAACAGAGATAATATTTATTTTAGAGAATATAAGGATCCATTTTTTTCTCACGGACTGTGCATTGATGACTAGCCGCAAAAATAAAATCCAACCCATAACAGATATCATCACCATGGTAATAATTTGACAGAACCCTCTACCAATTTTGCGGAAAACAAACAAAAACACCAAGTCTACTGGTCTAGTACACGTAACTTCTGAGTATCTATAACCTCCAAACCCCACTACTAACCAAAGGAAGAAAGCCGGCTGTGCAATATACGAATGTCACTAATTTGCACCTCAGAACCTCTCTCCGAAACGGAAAAATAATGCACCAGTTCCTGAGTTGTGATCAACAGCATATTCTGCTCTCACTAGACCAAGTTTGACACCAAGACCATAAGACGACCCATGACCAAGTCGCCTATAAACTTCAGTAGGATTCCCTTTCACACCCTTTGAACTCCCCAGATCGTTGCCGTGTTCTGCAAATGCATACACATGCGTACTTTTAACAGGGATCCGTAACTCAGCTGCAAGCTGCAGAAATAAACAAATCAGATGGTTAAACATAATCTCCAAGTACTGGATAGTATATAGATTATTACCAAGACTAAAATCAACATTGAGAATCATAAATTGCGTTCAGTATTCTCGTTCCTACCTCGAGGATGTTTCTAGCCGCTCCAATCTCACCCATGTTGTATCCCCTTACAGAATAGGGACCCCCGAGAGTAAAGGCATCATAGCTGGGGAGATCACCAACACAACCACCATAATGGCCATGGAGGACAAGAACTGGTGGTGGTGGTTTACCAGCCCCTTCCTCCACAGACATCAACTGGACAAATCGTGTCACAGTTAGCTGGTGACGATTAAAAAAGGGGAATTGACTGCCAATGCCAAGGCCTTGATCAACCTGTAGTTTGCATATGTTTAACAATGCATTATCAGAAAACATAGCCATAACATATTCAAAATCCAGAAATTCAGAAAACACCAATATCTTGTCCTTAAAGGTACAGCAAGTTTCGTGAGCTTGCACTAGAAGGTTTGGCTGAACATGTGTTATGGATGGACTCAATGGCATTGATTCATCCACATATCCAACACCAAACTATGGGGATAAGGCTTGGTTGTTGGTAAAAAAGATGCTTTCAAGGAAGAAAAAAAAGCCCCCTAATAACCATAGCCTCGATATTATCCTCTAACATGTTAGCATAGATTAGCTATACTTAAGAAAAACTTGGAACATCCTTAACCCATCTGTGCTTTCACTCGTTCCTAGCAAGACACGTTTACCCAATGGTCAATGAAAAACAGCACAACCAGACACATAACAAATTAAGTCAACAATCAAAAAAATACATAAAAACAAAAAGAGGTACAAAGAAGAGCAACTAAAAAAAGTCATTTAATTTGTACCCATGATACATCTACAAGGATTCTACTCTGGTAGATTCCCTTTCCATGAATGTGTCACTGTAGTGTGGTGTTTCCAAGGCCAAAGGGAATAATTTACAGAGGCCAAATCATACTTACACAATAGAAAATATATAATCTAAAATGTTTTGAAACACATTTACACACACTATGGCACCTACATAAAATTATACGCTCTGTCATCCTTTTCCCCACCAAAGTCAAGCTCAGTCTTGGCAAAAACAAAATGCCAAGAGCATATTCACACACATATTTAAATGGGAAGGGTTAACTAATTTAATAACTTTTTATTGGATAATTTTATCTCAAATCTACAATTGGATAGAAAAAAATAAATCATACAAAAAAATCTTAAATTAATCTAAAATTATTTAATGCTCCACTGATATACCTTAATTTCACACAATATATACTTTTAAAACCAAAAAAACAAGATCCACATGAGTCCTCAATACTCAAAATTGTCCAATTTTTGACAGTTTGACAGACACCCAAGGTAATATACAGTTATAATTTAATGGTTGGATCAATATAAATCACGTTTTCTATAAAGTAAGAAAAACAATTGTGTAAGTTTCCATAAAATTACAAAACTGATGGGACGCTGAAATGTATGCGTATAATTACAAAGGCACTGAGTGGAGAGAGTCACCTGGAACATATTTCTGTCTCCAACAACAGTTCCATTAACAAAACGTGTGTTATCGCGTGTGATATTTGCCTGTAAAAATGCCATGCGATCAATGCCAGTACCACTGAGAGTTGTTGGAGGTCCATCGGCACTAATTCCTCCACTAGGTAATACTCTTTGACCATTTGAACATATGTGACTACTTTCATCTCGTGTTGTTATCTCTTCCATTACAAGTCCATAAGTGAATTTACTCTGACGTGTGAAATTCTGCAAGGCACACAACACAATATAATTAATTAAAAATTACCAGTGGCCCAAATGGCCAACCCAAAGTGCGTATAACTAAAAAGAACCAGTGAAATTACCTCTGTGATATTAGCTTTAACTCCAGTACGATCAACCCAAATTGGGGGCACTTCATCCACGCCTGGTCCCCCGGTGAACACAGGACTCAGCTTTCGGCTATTGAAGCAGCTTACGCGGAGAGTGCGGTTACGTGAATAGTACACACCATCCAAATATGGATGCACATACTCTAGCTTAAATGCAAGATCATCCTGAAGCAGAATAAATGGAGCATATTGTGATACTAATACCAACATCACTAAGACAACAATTGGCAGAATCAAATTAAGAAACTCAGAGGACTGGCTCAAGAACACCTACCTGAGGATTCAAGAAGTTGCTAGTTGTTATAGAACCGTTAACAGATCTATTCAGTCCTTGCAGATTCCGATGTTCAAAACTAACAGTACCACCTGGCTGAAGCGAAGCCTACACAAATTTGAATAGAAAATAAACAAAATTAATTGGACACAAATAATTCATCAGTTGTTAAAGAGAATTGATATTTTTTGACAGAAATAAATACCAGGGTGGGATGCCCTCCTCGTCCTGGGACAATACTCCACTCAGTACTGACTTCAGCCGACTTCTGTTCTAACTCCTTTAGCTTAATTTCAACAATTATACCTCCTTCATTTTTCTCATCAGGCCTTGGATTCACCTCAATATTTGAAAACAAAGCAAGGGAGTTCACATTTCTTAAAGCTTGCTTCCCTGCTTCAATGTTGAAAGTGAAACCTTGGCGTAGCTGTTAATCCAACGCAAAAACATCCATCAAGTTAGCAACACAAACCAATGAACAGGTAAAACAACACAAAACCAAATAAAAAGAATAATCTCAGAACACACTGGTAATCACATAACACAGTAACTATTAGAATTTGGGTTTAAAACTCAATCTCACAAAGTAAGGGCCCATCCCACTTATATACTTACTTTAATTTAGCTATATGGCTAGTCAGTGTGAAATTTCCAACACCCCTTCAAGTTGAGGATTAACAGCTCGATAGGCCTACCAACAATAGCTAGGATATATTTTATATACCATCTTAGAATTGGGGTTTAGGTCCATTTCAATCTCACAAAACTGGTTTTTAAGGTGAAGATAATCTCACAAAACCGGTTTTTAAGGTGAAGATTGTCTCCTACGTATACACTTTAAATGGTATATAATTAGTTGAAGTGAAATCTCCAACACTACATCCTATACAAGAAAATAATCGTGTAAAGTAGCTTCTGATCACACTAAACGCATCAATCGCAAAGATAACAGACATTCATGATCTACCCTAATTAACCAGAAAACCCCAATACAACGCAAGACACTTGTACCCTACAATATGTACCTGCCGAGGAAGCTCTCTTTGTATCACTGGCACTTGAGTGTTCCCTTCAACAACATTGCCAAGCTTATCCTGGAACTGAATATCCAATTTGGTGATATCCCCTTCAACAACCTCACAAACAACTTCCTTGGTGTTAAGATTCCCAAAATTAACCACCTGAGCACAGGCATAACCTTCATCATGGTACCATTTTTGCACTCGGTCCCTGATCCTTTGCAGCAACCTAGCACTGACCATGCCTTGTCTCTTGAGCATGTCAAGAATCTCATCGTGCACATACCTCGGCAAGAGGCACGGCCTCGCCCTATCGATTCTCCTCTTGTATTCCCTCTCCTGACTCAAATAGTACTCCAACCTCTCCTTATCAGTCATATCCGAATCCATCTCAACAGGCTTTGTCTGCTGCATCAACCCCACATTTATGCAGCGAAACCCATCCGCAGACTGCCACGTACTCTCGCTGAACGAAATAGTAACCCCAATTGACCCATCAGGGTTGGTTTTACCTTCCAAATCAACCTTCTCAAACATGCCGGAAGTTGCGAGAGTCTCTAACTCCTTCTGAAGCTGCGCCTTCGTGTAAACCCCACCAGGCCTCAGCGAAACCATCTCAAAGAACGAATCCTCGGAGCCCACTCTAACTTTCCTGTTCCGATCGAAGAACATGATCTCGGAAACCTTGTACTTCTTGAACCCACTCATTTTGTTCAACTGGACAACGATGTTGGCGGGCAAGCCGTGCGAATCCCACTCCTGAGACTGAGATTCGTCGGCAATGGCAGCGAACATTCTAGAAAAAAAACCTCCGTTGTCTCCGCCGCCGCCTCCATTTCCGCCAAACCATCCTCCATCTCCACCTGCTCCGCCGCCACCGCTGTTACCTCCACCGGCGAGGGGGTTAGAGAGGAAGGGGGTGAGAGGGGTGCAGTGGAGGAGAATGGAGGCTGCGGAGGAGATGGCGATGGCTTTGAAGAGCGGCGGAGGAGGCGCAGTGGGATTTGAATCGTTGGGTTTGGAAGGTGAAAGGTTGCATTTGACGGAAGAAGATCGAGAGGGTTTGCTGCGGCGTGAGGGTAATATGGCGGTGCTGATGTTGTTAGAAGCCGCGAAGGACGACATTGTTGAGTTTAAGGTGGCAGATTGGATAAGAGAGAGAAAAGGAGTGAGGAAGAAGGGTTTTTGATGGGTTTGGTTTTTTATGTTTTCTTTTCCTTCCTTTACTACTATCTATCTCTCCACTACCTTCTACCTCTCTCACCACCATTTTACAATTTACCCTTACAAAAATATTATTTTTATAAAAAAGATTATATATTTTAAAATACACAACAACAAAAATACTTATAAATCACACCACTTTTTATATCAATAACTTTAAAAAACTGATAAAAGAACTATCAATAGATTTAAATTTCATCAACTAATAATATAGCTTTTATGTCACAACCAACCAATTATAGTTATTATGTCACAACAATTTCAGCACAATAATTCAATATTGCAGACCCTTATGAATCTGTTTATTCAATATTCAATCTTTATTTGAAATTTTTATTTGTTACATCTATGGCTAAGATTCTAAATTTATGAATTTGATTTGAGAGATAAGGTGTTGTTTTCACCAACAATTTTTGTGATGCTGGCCTGGTCAACTTCCTATATCAGGTAAGTGATAATTTGAGGTTTAGTAGTAAGAAAAAATGGTAGTAGTACCCACGTGTACCAAATGAGTCCTCAAATATGTATCCATGGTGTGCAAGAACCGCGGAACCAATCGAATTACCATGTTTCATTCTGTGTTAGCCATTGAAGAAGAAATATAAAAGCAGGGTCATTCAAAAAGCTGAGGCAAATTGCAATACAAAGAAGGAAAATAGTGAGAGAAATGCCTGAACGTGCTTACAAACATATTGATATTGCAAGAAGTCCTACTAACGTGGCTAGCATGGAACATGTCCTCCGAGGTAATCTTCAATCTCTCAACACTCAGCAATATATCATGGCTTTAGACACAGCTCAATATGTCACATAAGCTAGTTTCTAACAAAAGGGTCCATGAAACATGCATTTGTGAAGGGTAGGCCAGAGAAAAAGCATTGAGTGTTGTTGATATTGGATGCTTTTACATGTCATAAACTCTATCAAATACTTGTTATTTTTCTCCTCCTCACACATACACACATGTACATTTTCTTTCTTTCTATGTTGTTTGATTTCAGTGGAAGGATTTGCTTCCAAAATCATATTCTAAGTTCCCGTGATTCCAGGTTCAGGGGGGGATTCTTCTAGGATGTCACCAACCTACTCTTCCAACTGCTCTTCCCCTTCCTCTCCGTGGAAGCAACAGGACCCAGAAGATCCGAAGAAATCAGTCCTCACCAAAGTGAAGCAAAAAGCCAGGAAATTCTGCAACAGCCTCAGCAAGAAAAGAATGGAGGACGAGAATGTCACACCCCCTTGGGGTGTTAGGTTAGAAGATGAAGAGGAGGAAGAAGAAGAAGACCCTGAATACCTTGGAGCTCCTAGTAATTAATACCCATCATTCAACAAATTATTATACTGTTTCAGATTGTTTCAGATTGAATGACCCTCTCTTACAAAATATTTATATGATATATGCAATCATAAATTCTTTTAAAAGTGTTGATAAGGAACTATATGATCGATCATATAATAATATTATTCTTTTTCACAAGGACTTGTTCTTTCTTCTTTACATTTCCATCCTTATTTTGTGTTATAACTCGTGTGAACTTTACATTTTCAGTGTATGAATCAGAGCTGGCACCTGAGGCATACAAAGAAAATGCAAGGCAACATCCAAGAGCAAATCCAGTAATCTCTGAGAAGCACGTTTTGCACAACAATATGAAACTAGGCATGCAGCAACAAGAACGAGAAAAGCCACATGCTTATATCAATCCCAACCTCACGTCAATAACTCAACTTGATACAACAACAGCAACTACAAGAACATCGTCTCCAAACAAGGCCTCTGAAACCTTAGCTGACAAACTGATACCTGTCTATGCTGGAGGGTCGCTTGCAGCCAATTCTGTATCCTCCAAAATTCAATCTGCAGTTTCCAAACATCCCCTTACAGCCAACACTATGCCCTCCCAAAATTCATCTGCTTCATCATCTCGGATGCAAAATTCACTTTCCTCATCTGCTTCACAAAGTTGGAAGAATACAATCCAAGAGGGTGCTTCAGTCGATAATTATTTGATGAACAAGTCTGAACATGAGGAGGATGTCAAAACTGTGTCTCCAAAGCAAGATTTATCATCTTCATCTGCTTCACTGGGTGGAAAGTATACACAAAAGAGTGTTTCACTCAGAGATAATTCGATGAACAGATATGAACAAGGGAATGAAACCAGAACTATGACTCCATTGCAAAAATCATCATCCTTTTCAGCTGCTTCAATGAGTGGGAAAAACACAACCCAAAAGAGTGCTTCAACCAAAGATTATTCAGTGAACAAGTCTGAGAAAAGGGATAATGGAAAAACTGCGTCTCAACTTCAGGGTCCAAGCAGAACTTCTAGTAATACAGGCATGATGGACAAGGTGAAAGGAGCTGTAAATTCATTGCTGGGGAATGAGGAGCCATCACAAGAATATGGAGTCAAAATTCCTACTACACGCACTTCATCACAAACTCAACAAGGTAAAAACCATCATTACATATGCACCATTCTGCTATATATCATATCTGTTTGATACTATCATCTTATTTTTTTCATGCAAAGCTCTTTTGTGAGTACTACATAAAATCCATAATATTCATGTGATGTCATTGTACATTTTGCAGGTCATGAGGATGAAAACCGTGGGAGAATTCTACAGGCAAATTAAAATCCTCCAAGGATGTCCTTCATACAACTTTGTATATCACTACATGTTTTCTTTCTTGCCGTTTGGTGTATGTATATAATAATAACTAGAATGGAAATCTCATTTCCAATGTTTTTGTAAAATTGAATAAACAGTGTACTATTTATCCACACAAATGTATTTAGTGTGCATCATGTACTTTCACTAATTTATATAAAGGATTCAGCAGCAAAACAGTGTACTCTCATTGGTTGATTTTATGGCCTAGTGTTTGATGCTATATATGATCTCTAATACAATTTTTTTTGTACCAGTAATATATTTCTTTCTATCAGTACCTCTAAAGAATAGAATAGAATAGAAGAAAATCACTGAACAAAATTTAGTCTACCTTTTGCTATTAAGTTAAAATAATAAAGTTATGTAAACTAGAAATCAGGTTAAATCAAAATGAATCTAAATTAAAAATTTATTATTTTAATTTAAATATTTTATTAGCTATGGAGCTAAATCAAATAAATGACATCTTTATATTTTTTAAAACATCTCACTTTAAGTGTTAATTGGTGTATGCCTTAATTGGTTAAATGAGCTAATAATTTCTTTTTTTTTGTGCAATACTATTTCTAATTATTCATCTCAATTGATGGAAACTTTATCAAAAGGTTTCAAAATCTATAGGTGTCATTTTTTATTCGATAAAATTCATGATTTTATAGTTTTTAATAAATTTTAACTAATAATAAAAATAGTTAAAAGTTATCGTCATGATTATTATTTAAATGCAAAATGCTGACAAATTCACCTTAGTTATTACTACAACAAGATTGAGGGGTGTTTTTTTTTTTGAAGTTGTCTTTTAAGGTTGTAGATCCTAAAGAAATGCTTCTTATATATCCCCTAAAGTTCACACGACTCAGCAGATTATAAAATCAAAGAAAGCTACCTATAATTGAAAATAGTAAAATTATGAAGCAGGAACAAAATATTATAATATTGGTGCCATTACAATCTAAGTAAGTAAGAATAATGACCAAAATATGTCAGCAATATACATTAAAAACCATGTATATTAATAAATTTGTTGACACCATCTTTACAAAAAACCTTAAAACAAAATTTTTGGATTTTTTAAAACTGTTCATCTATATGTTTCCTTCCTTCACACTTAAACTTCAAATGTATGAGAATAGAAGCTTGAGTGGAGGAGGAAAGGGTTTACGTGAGAATTATCTAATGTAGAAAACTATATGAATATTTTACAAGAATTTTTTCCAAAATTAGTATGTATTAATTAATTTGGACCAGGAACTACTTGTTCTATGGATGTATTTTAGAAATCTGTTGTTGTTTGTTGAGGACATATCATGCCTCTGAAACATTACTTTTTGGAACATTGTATTTTATATTCGGTATGTGTGATTACCTGTTTTTGTTTTGTTGGGTCTAGATGGATGTGAATGATGTTCATCTGTGCAAAGGGTAGTGATTTACATGAATTGATTCTAAATCTACATTCCTATAGTATTAATATTCAAAAAGATCTTATATCAAGTACTCCAATTGCATATATTATTTTCATTTACAAATCACTGTTTACATATTATAGTATTAGTATTTTAAAAGAATACTAAAAGAGGATTATATAGTTGGAAATGTTAAAGAATTGTTGGAGAAGGTTTTATAAAGATTAGACTATTCTAGCATATTGAACTCCTGAAATTTTAGCATTTCACTTTTTTTAGAGTTAACAAAGTTTTAACTATTACCTATGCTATTAAGGTTTATCAATTTAAATATCAGTTTATTGTTAATTAATTAAATATTAATTTAAAAACTATTTATTATAAATAATAAAAATTATTTTAAATATAAATATTTTTTTTAGTATTTAAAATAGTATATAGTTTAATTAATTTAATAACTAATTGTTTTTCTATTTAATGATATGATTTTTCTATAATGAGGGAGAATGAAAATGTATATATTGATATATTTAGGTGGTTAAGAGAACTAAATTTGATTAGTTACAAACTAGGAAAATGTTTACATATATGTATGTGAAGAATTGCTGTAATGTTTCTATTCATAGATCGTGTTTCCCAATATTCTTCTCCTCCTTATTTTGCGGAGGAAAACATTGAACAATAAACTAAAAAACAAAAATTTGAATGTAGGAATAAAAGGACATGGGCTCCTACAAAAGCTACAAACCACCCAAAAGTTGTATCATTTTGTTGCTGAGTTGTTTTTCAGGCTAAGGAAGGAAAGTCAAGTCCACCACCCTCTCTGTCTTATCTTCTTCCCCTTCATTCCTTTTAAATCTCTACAATTGCATCTCCAAAAACTTGCATGACACTAATTCATTCACGTTGTTAACATTATTCTTGTCTTGAGCAAAGAGGGAATCAACGTATAGAGCTTTATACTTGTTCCTGGTTGCAACTTGAGACAAATCAGAAAGGTTATTATACGTTCATGGAAATGGAATACAAAGCTAGCTTGATGAAGAGGAGAAGAGGTGGAGGGTGCAGTACGAGGTTACAGATGCATGCACCTGCATCTCTTGACATTGATAAGGTTCTCTGTGATCGTCCCTCTAACCCTTTTGGGGAGGTTTCAAAGGCCATACCACTGTTATCTCCACTCACATTTTCCCATCAGCCCATTTATGAAGATATCACTATTCATGCTAGAACATCACAAAATATAGAGAATAGTGATAGCAGTGGTGGCATGAATGAGGATAGAACTCCAACCACTGGTTGGGAGCATCCAGCTATGGCTTCATTTCCCCAGGCTTCATCATCATCTTTCTGCAGTTTCTTCCAAAAGAAATGTGTTTGTGTGAACCGTGCCTAGTGAATTATATATTCACCCCACTGTGTTATTTTCTGTTTCTAACTAGCTGTGATGATGGGAAGGTATAGCTCCTGCACTTCCCTGTGCTTCGCTTTTAGGGAACTAATTACTATTTTATTTTGCATCATCATGCGGTTCAGTTATAGATTATGCATTCTTTCAATTCAAAATGTTATGAACTGCAAAAGCATGATGTTATAGTGTTAAGTTTGGTAAGAAGTTTTTTCTTATTCTGTAGTATTTACTACTGTTTAGCCATTTCCTTTACCATTGTTCTTCTTCTGTAATCTGTTGGGGTGAAGAAAAACAAAACTACATCAATATATTTTCATGAGGCCTTTTCCATATCTTCCTCTATCACATTACTATTATAATTCCAATCGCTCTTCTGATATAAATTACTGTGCGTGATTCATGTAAAAATTGTTTTTTTCTTGTTACTCAGTGATATTTTTTTGTCTTTTTACACATTCTTATTATTATGGTTGCAAAAACACTTAAATAACTCTGTTCATGTTCTCAGATAAACATTAACGTGACTTTGGCATGCCTCAGTACCAGATAAAGAACAAAATACAGAAAGTTTAGAGATTACAAACTTAGAAATATTATTGAAACTCAAAGCAAAATACTAAGGTTGTTTTAACATGGAAGAGTGGAAACAAGGATCTGGAAAAATGAAAGGAAAATAATAGAAAGAAAACGAAAGATATAGTTAATTGGATTAAAGAAAAAATAAAAGCTAAAAAAATGTGAAAAAGGTTTAGGAAAATTTTTGAGTAATTTGTTTGATTTAATAAATTTTGAAAAGTTATCATTAATATATTTATAAAATAATCAAATTGCCTTTGTTTTTATAAAGTAATTTTAATTAAATATTAAATTATAATTTTATTATTATTATCATTATCATTATTTTATTACTTTATTTATTATTATTATTATTATTTCATTATATTATATCATATAATTAATTATATTGCGTTATATAATTTGGATTATGCTTACATTATACATAACTAGCATATTATGCAGTGATGTTTACATTTGGCACAGAGCAATAAAAAATAAGAATAAATATGTAAATTATATTCCTCTAATTAGCTTTCAACTTGTATCTTTTTGCAATCACTTTTTGTTATAAATCAGCAAAAACAAAAACATTGTTATAGAAAATTATTACATAGTATTTTTGTTCTTCTAAAGTATGTTTGATTGACTACACAAAAAACTATCTCCCTTTCTTTAATAACATATGAACTCACTTAAATAAGAAGAATTTTGCAAATCATGTTTTTGTATCAAATGACAGTAGATCCTCTCGGGTTAAGCAAAATTTTGATATCTGAAAATATAAAGTTAATTTATTAGGTTTTTAAATTAAAATAATTTCTTAAATGTCAATTTTTTTTTAATCGTTAGTTAATCTTGTTTCAGTTAATAAAAAAATGTTAATACTATTTTTTAAATCATCATACAAACATTTTGAATGTAGAACTAAAATGGTTGGAATATTGTGTTTTGTTAGATTTTTTTTTTTTTTTACTTTCTTATTTGTGTTTGTTTGGAAGAGGAGTCAAATAAAAAAGAAAAAATAAATGAAATAGATTAGCAGAGATCGGAAATAAATAAAATAAAAAAAATTGTGTTATTTGGATGTTAGAAATAGGAAGTGGAGAAAATTTTATATACTGATATGAATGAAAAAAAGAAACAAAATGAATTCTATAAAAAAAATTAACGCTAAAAATTTATTTTTAAATAGAAATTTGTACTTTAATTAGGGTTAAAAAGGCATTCTGCCGATGTCGTTAATTTGTTAGGAAAAATATAACAAATTCAAGGAAAAGGGCTATTAAGGCATTTTGTCTAACATTTATTCTTACAAAAAAATTACGTGGAAACTTGTTAGAAAAAAGGAATCAAGACCTACTAAATAGAGTGAACTGACATTGTTGAAAAGTTTAACAGAAAATCCATTTACTAGGCTTTATCAGCAAATCAATAAAAATTATTGCAGTTCTTAATAAGAAATAGATGGGTGAAACAATACAGAAATATACTTTCAGAAGTTCGAACTTGCCCCCATGGTAAAATAATGGCAATAAGCCTGAGAAAACCAGAAGCACACGATAGGGTTCTCCTTTTCAACTCAAAAGCAAGCCGACAATGTACGATCACAAGCACACAACATCCTTATACAAAGAAAACCAGCTACACACTAAAATTGGTCTTTAATCCATAAGAGCATATACATGACAACGTTTTAGAAAACAATTCTGTGAACCTTAAAATTCCAACGTTAGATTTTTCCTTTCTTCTACCGTCTAAAGTTTCAGATGTCTATATCCCGAACTTGAGTCCTGCAGTCTAAACATTAGCACCCCGAATTTAGTGTTCAAAAGCTAAGCCTGAGAGAACCAACAAGCCAAAATTAACTGTCATTATCATACATCGGATTCTTAAATTAACCAAAGCTCCCAAGTATACAGAACTGAAGGAACCACATACTACAAATGGTGGGCTCAAGGAGATGCCCGAGTCTCTAATATCAGGTAAAGGCCAAAAATTGCTCATTCTCTATGTACAGGAGGCCAACATGAAAACAACAGTCTCGAAAGGGTAAAAGGATTTTTCTCTTCCAGAATGTTTTCACTTGATTATAATCAAAGGAAGATCACGAAACACTCAATGACACTTCCGAATCATGCTTCAAGAAAGCACCATCTCCAACAAAATCAGAAGTCAAACTCTCCTGTCGCCTGCAGAGATGCATGAGAGTTTGATAAATTAAATTGTAAAAATAGAAAATAACATTACTTGTTCTCCTTCGACAGTGACAAACCTTGTTGAAGAGAATGTCCTTATTATTTATGTGCATGATACCATCCTTCAATGTGCATTTCCACCTGCTCTTGGTACGACTCACCTAAATGTTTAGCAAGATAGATCAGATTAGAGACAACAATTATCCAACCCTGAACCACAATACCTACATCATATTACAATCCCTTGACTTCTAGTTCACAGAGTGTAAGGAAGTTGTTACCTTATCAAACTGAGCCAAAACAAGATGATGTGTATTTTGATCATCACCTTGTTCTATGTCATCCAAATCATCATCATCTTCTTCATTTAGTGGAGGTTCATCATCATCATCATCATCATTTCCCACTTCATTCTGAGCCACCAGAGCAGGGGTGCTAGCTGACACTTCTAATAATTAATAAATGAAAATGAATCAGCAACTGTAAAGGATAACAAATAAGCCATAGAAATCTTTAAAATATATAGTTTATACATTCACATTATGGAATTACCAGGAGGAGCTGGTGTATTAGAAATGTTGTAGTCTTCACTGAACACTTCTCCATAGTTGTATATCTGCCACAGGAGGAAACAAACCAAGATGATAGAAGACAAGACACGGTGGGGAAAGTGTCAAATGAAGCATAATGCAATTAAAAACACTAAAAAAATAATAACTGCGGAGTTAACTGGTAGTTTACAGTCCAATTCTCCTCTCTTTTTGGCTAAATATTAGTCCATCCAATCAATTGGAGTTTTCAAGTACCAAAAGTAGCATTAAGCTTGGATATAGAAGCTAGGCAAATCAATCCCAATTACTAAAAGAGCAATGAATTCATGTTCCAAATTATATACATGTTAGTATATCACAATATCCATCTTGAATTCAAATTGCAACCACTTTAAGAATTAAAATATAATAATCCCTTAAATTACTTTTAAAGTTATATGGAATTACAACTTCACTCATATGTTCTATCAATGTTAAATAAGGGAAGAAGTAGCTCACAAACAGAGACCCGTATAAATGGGAGTACTCAAAACTCTGATTTTTCTCACTACACATAACTTACTGAAATGATCTCCAATGTTCCATTTCTTTCGTAGTTTTGCAACAAAAGAATAACTAAGATTATGTATAAGAACTCATTAAATACAAATAAAGTGACAATAACCTTGAATGTGGTTATTAATTGCAAAATTAGAAACTCGAGCGTCTATCTACCAGGAACTAAAAGGAGGGGGGGGGGGGGGGGGGGGGGGGTATGTGTTTTTCCCAAAATTATAAGGGACAGAAGGAAATCAGAAAAGTAAATAAAGTAAATGCATGTATGGGTGTGGAGGGAAAGAAGAAATGTATTTTGCTTGTTACAAAAGATCATGACAGCAGGAAGGAGACGGGACAAATATCACTACTCACATTTGGAGTAGAAAGCACATCATCCTCATAAGGAATTGGTCCGTCAAGTTGAGGAATTCTAGAAGTCAACCTCTCCAAATCTGCCGGCTTTTTCGCTTTGGAAATTGTATGATGTGAATTAATGGAGATGTCTCCCCCATTTACCTGAAAGATTGATCTCCAAGGGTTTAGTAACTGAATATTTTTTCCCATCAACCAAGCAAGTCAAAGAATTAATTGACACAGATAGCATGCACGCTTGTGCACTGCAAAAAACCAACACAAAAATATATTCAGTCCAAAAGGGGAGTGGGCAAGAAGCTAGCAATTTAAAATTCTAGATAATGCTATCTGAAGAAAATGTCCATACTGCAGATCATTGTGCTGTGATAGCAACCTATTATTACTTTCATGTTGAAAGTTGAGATGACATGACAGTAAGACAATTCTGAAAAATAAAAATTTGAGACAACTACTTTTATCAGATTTCTAAAGTTTGTAAACACTAGAATATTGTCAAGCAGCCCCCACGTGGACCGGTGGTAACTAAATTCACTCAACCTAGAATATCAGACATTTACGTGGAAATCAGAATCTATCTTCTTGAAGAGCTGAATAATTGGCTCTTCACAATAAAATGCCGCAAAAACTATAAAACTACATGGAAGACTGAAAATAAGATATCAAATTTCCAAGAAAAACACTATCTCATGAGTAGGTTTGCAGCAAGAAAGAGAGAGAAAATACGTGTACCATTATGCTATGATCTTTATACTATGAAAATTTATTTTACAAGCCAGAGTGATATAGGATGGAAGAAAATCAATTATAACTACAACTGAAGACCCTAGCAAAGAAAAATACTTTAGACTGATCTTACTCTAGTACTTGTACAATAGTCCAATGCACAAGAAAGATTCATGCAGGAAATTGAGAAAAAGAAGACACAAATAATGAGAGTTCCTAAGAATAAAAAGCAAGGAGAAAAATACAGCATCATTGTGGAAAATCAATCCTAAGGTAGAAATGTACAGAACAAAAAGGGACGTTATTTTAAGTATTTGACCCAGTGTTAAACCATTCATACAGCTGACCCCAAAAATGAGTGTGTTACTTTTTCTTTTATTTTGGGGTAAAGCTCTGGGATTAGGGCCTTCATAGTTTTGATGTAGTTGAATCATTATTCTCAATTATGTTCATGGTAAAAACTGCTAGAATACACAAATGTGTTTGAAAAAACATCCCTCCATAATCTTCATTTTTTTCAAAATTGACAGATGCAATGTAGGTAGCTACACAGCAAGGGTTACCCCCTCCCTCCTTAATCCCTCATTCTTGTCCAAACAATTGGTAACCCCCGTTTGAGAAAAGCAGAGGAAAGGAAAGTACTGCCAAACAGCACAATACATTTTCTAGGGATTGGAAAGACATGTGCCAAAACCAACAAACGAATTATAAAACTAGTATATCCTTGCTCCAATTCAGTAAAAAAATCGGCATCATTTACAACAGAAACAAAAATGATAAAGATAAGAAATTAGACTAGTAACATCATTACAGCACCACTTACAAAACGATGAACAAACATCTGATATGATATATATGATTCTGACCAATATGAAAACAATGATACCTCAATTTCAAAAACTCCAAGTGCAGCATCCCCAGCCCCATCTTGCTGAGGTATATATCCACCAGAATTATATTGAGAAGTCAAATCATTGCGTTTTCTCTTTCCTGATGACATAGTGAAGAAGTCCTGGATTTTTTTAAAGTATCAGCAACATCTAAACGTGATGGAATTAAGTTCAGGTTTGACATTCTAAACAAGAATACCTAGAATGTGTTTTGCAACAACAGTAACATAATCTGCAGACTTTACAGAATAACTCAACCATGATGAGGACTCTTCAAATTTTGACAACAGAGAAAGCATTATTCTATCAGACCTAACTGGCTTACTTACCTGTGTCAGAGGTTGATTAGAAGTTCCTCGGTCTGCATCATCCCGCCCTTCCACATAAGCTACAGTTATACAGACCATTATTACTGCAAAGCCATTTGACTAAACACTTTATCCTGAACTTAATGACACTCACCAACATTGACATCAAGTGAGGGCCTTGGGTTCATCCAAGGAGAAGGAGGTTGCTGTAGAAGTTCATAAAGATAATATTAATGTACACCTTAAAAAAGTCCATGAAAATAATTTAAACAGAATAATTTAGTCATTTAAGAAATTTAAACATGGTTATAAATATCACACTATAGCAGGAGCAACTCTGGGCAACTACAAAGTTTGAATAGTAGTGCATTTTAAATAATGGCCACAATTACCTCAAAAAAAAGCAGGCATCATTTTGAATACCTATTTTTCCCTCAGAACAGCATCACTTTCGGTGTTTCTAAAGGGGAAAAGTTTACACGCCCCTTTAAGAATTTAAAAAAACCGTACTTTGATGTTGCTTCCCACATAATATCAATTTCGTGCAATAGCACCGCAATAGCAGTGCTACATTGCATCACAGCCACCAGCTACTTCTGTGTGGCCTGTTGCATATTAGTCTTTTTCAGTGGTTGTAACAGTTCATATTGTGGCTACTTTGGGGTGAAATCACAACCATCTCTGCCAGTATTCTCCTCGTGACAAAACGGTGTCATTTGATGCTATATTACTGGGACAATACCAGAATTCCACCACATTTTCATTTAATCAGATCAGAAACCCTATTCCCACCTATCTTGCATGCCCCACTCATTCAGTGAGAGTTTAGATCTCTCACTAACTAAAGATATAGCTAATGTAGTCCTTGTTAAACTTGGGCAGTCTTCAGCTGACAAGTCGCTTTTATTGGGTTGAGTTAAGCTCGAAAGTCAAAATTTTAAGATTGGATTTGCCTACACTATTAGGACACACATATTTGCCTACATTTTAAATGTATACTCCTAAGCATGAACGGGTGTTATTGGGCTAGAGCAGTTGTCCATGCTCCAAATGTCCAGTTTTGGGTGTGATGGGAAGTGTTCAGATCTCACATCAACAACAGTTATATGGTTATATGGCCGATGTAGTGTTTTTAAGACTTGAGTAGTTCTTAACTTACAAGTCAAGCCAGTTTTGTGGAATAAGCACAAATTATAAAGTGAGGTACCCTAATCCATCTCTCCAAGAAGTTCAAAGTCTTCTGAACATTTTTGTTTCCTTGACTTCAATTGTTGTTTACTTACGTATTGCTAAAATATATGACTTTTTATTGTTAATTATGAATATGCCAGGAATTCTGATTAATTTTATAAATAATTTAGCATTTATATGTATATGGTATATATAAATAAATTATTCAATTTGCATATTAGAATGGTGGCAAAGCACAACACTGTTATAGTCTTTTCAGAGTTGGCCGCTGCGTACTCACTGTTTGAGATTGATAACTATGGAACAAATGAAAATAGGTAATTTGACATGAGAAATTGAAAAGTACTTTTACGATATATCATGGGACCAGCTAACAAAACTAGCTTTACCATATATGGAGCAGGTCTTCCTCCTTTTCCATCAGCATTTCCTCCGTTATCATTTCCCGAAGAGGGATGGTCACTTGGTCCAGTAGGAATGTTATACGTTGAGTTATCCCCAATTCCAGGTAAAGGGGTTTGAGTTGGCGTTTGCAAGGGCGTCTGCACATTCAAAAGTGCATATCGACAATCCAATAAGTTAAAGAACATTAAAAGGAGACATCACTGGTTGAACTTATAACAAGATTGTGGATCAAACTCACAGGGGGAAAAAGCATTTCAGCAGTAGGAGTCTCATACTCCTCTGTATACGGCATGTTAAGATCATGAACCGGAGTAATAGGACCACTGGGAGTTGGCTTAGCGGCAGCGGACCTTTCTATGGGACCCAGCACAGCGCCAGCTTGCATCATCTTTGATTCCCACATCTAAACAAATTACAAGCAAAAGAAAATCGACGAACATCTTTAACACCGGAACAAAAAGAAAATAAACAACACTAAGAAAACAATAGATAGGATCCAAACCCTAAATCAACAAGCCAGCCAATAAAGAAATAAAAACTTCCAAACTAAATCAATAAACTTTGAAATAGATGTATAAGCATCACTAATCCGATTTATTTATTGAATATAGAAATTTAAAAGTAAATCCTGGACTTATGAAGAAGATGTAGAGATTATAATTAATTACAGCTTGAAGCTCCTTGAGAACTTCCTCCCCGGGACCTCCGTTGTTGACGAACTCGTCACGGACCTTGACCATGACATCCTCGATTACATCGATGTAGACCTGGCTGGTGGAGGAAGCCGCCATCACGAACGTTAGTTTCAGTAGAGCCTGAGTGTCTCCGATAATTGTCCTTTTAGGAGCGATTTGAGGGAAAGTTCAGTGGAAGAGACTAAGAGGAATCATGGAAAATTGCAGGCTAGGGTTTGTAAGGAGGGTGAAGAGTAAGAGCTGAGCGCAACGGCGAAGAGAGAGAAGTGGCGGACGAGAGAGAATAAAGAGAGGAATATAAATAGGTTTGCATCCGATTTTAATCACAGCCTCCACGTGTCAATATCTGCTTCCTCTTCATGTTTCCGTTACTCTGCGTTTTTAAGACAAACTGCACATACTCAACTTCTAAATCTCACCGTTAATACTAAAAAATTATTATTATTAATTTATTATCAAAAAAATCATACATGGATGAGATTTGTGCGGTTCACCATCACCAAACTTTTCCTATTATCAAATTTCTAATTTCTTCATACATAATTGCTTTTTTCTTTAAAAACTAAAACTTAATTTTCCTATTATTTTGTAAAGTCAAATATTGTTGAAGGTTGGAAAAACCTCTGTTAGTAAATTAGTTTTACGATTTTTTTTTTCTTTACACTGAATTTAAGGGTTTTTCTGGCTTTTTATTTTTGAAACTTTTATTTCATACCACCTTTGGGTTGAAAAGCCAACGAGACGAACGTGACTGATAGAAGAACATGATTTCCAGCAATTGCTTTCACAACATGAAATATTCATACGATACACATGAATAAAGAATAACTTTCCTTAGAGGCGATATTTCAATTAAAGATAAAGTTAGTTCAAAATATATAAATTAATACAAATATTTATTCTGTTATGTTACTTGTTAGTAGATTATTTATAAATATATAATTTTACATATAAATTGATTTATATCTGAGAAAAATATATTGGAGGTCTAATATATGAGTGTATCAATGTTATAATAAAATTCTCTCATGACTTATTACATATTCTCTTAATAAATAATAAAACGTTACACATAATCTAGTGTTAATTATTTTTTGTTACGTATATTAATAAGATAGAGTCTAATATGTCATAAAACATATTGATTATTATAATAAAAAAATAACTTGAGAGACTAAAAGAAAATATATATAATATTTTCAGAAATAATATATAAAAGAGTTTGGAACGAAATGCAATTAAATATTTTTTAAAGCTTAAATCAAAATTTTATAATTTAATAGGTAGCCAATTTAAAAAAAAATCATTGAATTTTCAAAATAAAAATCAGACCTTTATTAAAAACTTAAAACTTATACATGATTGGATTAAGGAGGGTATGCTCTTATATAATATTGTCAAAAGTAATTTTCAAGTCCAAAAAACCAACCTCGAAATAAAAAAATGCAAAAAGTAAGGCAACAAAAAGACCAATTTATGTAGCGAGTCTCAACTGTAAGAGCTCCATTGCGCCACTACCACAACCCATAAAAGATAGCAGAAAAAAACATGTAACAATGAAAATGAAGTAGTTTACCAGACAAAGAAAGGGAAAGATATGGAGGAGAGATGAGTCAACAAAGTCAGCAAAAAATCAATAATTCGAGTAGAGCAGTTGGAGAACAATGAAGAGGGTTGAGTGATGCAGAAAAAAAAACTGAACTTTAACATCATGTCAAAAATCGTCACCATCACCAGAAATCATCTCTGAAGGGTGGTGGAAGGAGAAAAACATCAAATGTGAATGAGTCTAAAATTAAAAATTAATAAATCTAAGGTCTTTAAAATTGTGGTTTAATCAACATTGGCCTCTTTCATTTTGATGTGGACATTCAAGAATTTTCTCAAGGATTGGCCTCTTTCATTTTAATGTGGACATCCAAGAATTTTCTCAAGGAGGAATGATGCAAACATTCAAGCTCGGACGACTAATTTTTTGGAGGTCCAATTGTTGAATGACACATAGTTTAAAAAAACTAAGTTGATTACATGTACGACATGCTTTTATTAAAATAAAATAATATTATTATTTTATTTTGAGTTAGGATTTGAATCCAAAACCTATAACTAAATTTGTATTTATACACTTTTGAAAATCAAAATAAAAGATGAATATTTTGACAATTTTAGGAGAGAATATTTCTCTGTTAGAGTTTTTTCCTTCATTTATCCAGATTTTCATTATTTTTTATTTTTAATTGATTCCTTTCCGTAAGTTTAAATTCTTAATTCTACAGTTAGTTCTATTTGAAATTATATCACATTTGATATAAAAATTTTGGAGATTTTTTTTAAGTTCAAAAGAGTGAATGAACCAATTAAGTCAAGACTTTAATGTGAGTTTATTTTTCATTTTTGTAATTGATGGCATCAAGCTTGTGAACAATTCCTCCAATATTAAAGTACTAGAAGTGATTCTTTTATGATACAAATCTGCCAGAAAATTTCCACTACAACTTTCCATCAAGATTTGGTTTACACAAAACTATCATCAAAATCATATTCGATAAAAAAAAAAAAAAAGTACTTCTTTTCATAAACTAATATTAGTATAAAGAATGACAAGTCTGACAAATTCACGTTTGTGTATTACATGGGCTTCTTATGCTGAGTGGTACCGAACAGCACAAGATCCATAACCACCAGTTACTGAACAATCTCGTTTCACTGTTACTAAACTAATAATATCAAATGGTTAAAAAAATCTGTGGTCATTGCAAAATCAAGTCTTCCATGAAACTGCTCATTGCCATCATTGTACAGCCAACGAGTTGTCTTGCTTCATTTTTATGAGATTGCTTTCAATGTTGCGCAGCACTGGCCTATAGCTGCAGTGTAGTTGTTCACATAAAGGAACAATGTAAGAAATCAAAGACTAGAATGAATGAATGTGTGGCTTTTGATACCGGAAAAAAACAGAAAGAGAGATAGTCTTACAATCGTGCAAGACCATCATATGCTTGTTTGACTTGTTCGAGCTGAGCAGAAAGCTGCATGACTTCTGCTGATAGTGCCTCGGCTCTCCTCTGTTCCTTCACAACTTGGCCCTGCCAAGCAAACAAAAAATTGCAAATTTTTTAAGGGATGAATACCAATTTTCAAAAGTGTAGAGAAACATACAGACCTCAATCAAATCCCCTGGAAATTTCTCAGGAGAAAAATCAGAAAACTTGGATGCATCTCATTTTAAAAGCAAAGATTTTGACCCATAAGATTTGGAACCAGCAAGTCAATGACATGAACTGACAACAAAGAGGAACAAAATATGTCATGCCCATGATGTAACTAACCTTCATAGATGCAATCTCTTGTGTTGACGCCGAGGAAGGAATCTCATGTGCCCCATTTTTAGAAGAGTCTGGCAAGCCCTTAGCCTGTTCATTTCTCAAATTATCTAGAATCCCACGAAGCTCTTCATTTTGCTTAAGACACTCCATCACCTGAAGAATCATATAGGTCAATACAGGTGATAATAAGACTTTTTCGGTCTGGAACACTATCATGTTTGTTCATAAAATAATAATGCAAACTTCCAAATAAGAAAACTCAATACAACTCAGATATAACAATAGATGAATTTGATATCATCAATCAAGAAATAAAATTTATCTAACCACCATTCAAATCTTGGATAAAGCTCAACGTGCAGGAAAAATAATACACAACGCAAGAGAAAACCACTTCTTAATGTCCATTTAAACATGTTTTTAATCTCTAAATATGACTAATTGATAATAGTCCTCAAATTCTTTTATTGATTTTGGTCCTAGTAAATCTGTAAGGAGTCCCTATCAAAATTTAGTAGTCATGTAAGTACCATACATCTAGTCATGTCAGGCTAGTAACCATTCTAATGTCATGTCAGCAATAAATAGTCATAGGAACCATTTTAAAATAAATAATTTTGTGAAGATTAATTGTTGACATTTGTTAGGATTAAAACCAAATTAAGTCATATTTATAGGAAATTAAAACATATATTTAATCCTATAAAAAATGAAATTACTTTACCAGAGATAATACTATAAATATAACTGACATACTTAAAAAAGCAAAAGGAGGTTCTGTATGTATTGTCACAAGTGCACCAAGATTTTGCACAACTCATAAAAATATTCTGCCCTGGCACATTAATAATTAGCACAACATTTACCACATATTTTATTTATACAGAGCCTTTGTACCTAATTTCTTTGCCAGAGCACAAATTCTGACTCAGAAAAATTTAGAAAAAAAAAATCCAGTCAATCAAGGTATGGTTGTTACATTATTAAACCAAACCAGTAACCATAAATTATATTGGCTCAAACCCCGGATGCTGATTGTTACCTGGTCTTCCCATCTTACAGATGCTCGAATTGCCTCTTGGTATGAATTTGAAAGGTTGGCATTTTCCTCAAAAAGCCTCTCTATTTCTGTAGATTGTGAGTCAATCTGCCATCAAGATGACAAACCAAGGAGTCCATCAGATGGCATATACAAAGCAATGGTGGTTTTCTTTTAGTAAGAGAACAAACACAACAAAATTTAGATAAAGAGACTTTACCTCCATTAGAAGTTTCTGTCTACTGCTTTCCAATCTTTCAATGGCCAAAGCCATATCATGCAACTGGCTATCAAGTTTCTGCTTGTCTTCCTGAGATTTATTATATTCAAACAACATTGAACCAAAGCAAATTAGACATCAGTAAAAAGGTTGGATGATCATTAGACAACAAATATATTACTTTGCAAATGGGGTTGGGGTTAACAGTTTAGGTCACTCATCAACTGCCAAAACAGTCATGACACATAATCACAAGTGAGTACGAAATTACAAAAGAAAATAATTTCACACTTGTTTGGTATATTGAAGATATGGGAAGGCTGAAAAAAGAGTGCAGCTCATTTACAATATTTTACACATATTTTGGCCATTACTTTTATACATAAAAGAAATGAAAGTGATTTCTGCTCTCCCCATGATGATAGAAGTATAAATTCAAATCTTCCTATCTAATTTCATAACTCACCTCCTTATTTTCCACCTTCTAATCATGCATAACCTTAACTAGACAACAGTAAACACAGATACTAATAATTTTGCTAATAACTGGCCAATGGTTTGAATGAAATAGTAACTATTTCTTGCCAATAATTTCATAAGCTAACAGTTACCAAAAATTGAAAATTTACTGAACAAATAATAAAGAAGTTTTTCTCACCAAAGAAAATGCTGTGGGAGCAGCTGTATCTGAGACTTCTGCAAAATATACATATCAAGGTCAATGCCGTGTTAGAGTACACCAATTCAACAAGATGAAATATTAAGTCCAATGTATGTGAACTGTTATTGAATAGAGTCCACAAACATCCTTGGAACAAAAATAGCATCTACAAAGTACAATAAAGAGTTTGTGGCATAAATAGATGGGCAGATGCAAATCTGCATTAGTTTAAGCCAGAAAGCAGTTATGTTATGGGAGACCAGTGTATTTCATAGGGAAACATGAGGCTAACAATAATCGACAAATAGTTAAAAGAAAAATGCTTCGACCAATCTTTTCTGCAATTTTGAAGAGCTTGAATTCATGCATATGCCATTAAGAATAAGGATACTAGGAAAGCATAAAGCATCAAAGAAGTGCAACCGATTATATAATGGATTGTTGGCATGCTTGGTTTCATTAAGCCAATACAAAATTAATACAGATTACACAAAAAAATTCATTGGCAGAACCTGGAGCCTCTATAGGTATGGACTTAAGTTTCTCTTCCAACATCTGATTTTCAGACATCAACGAGGCAATGCGAGCTTGCTCTTTTGCTAATTGTTCCTGCTCCTGGTGCCTCAACAGTGATTCTCGCTGCAAATTTTAATCACCATCAGACAAAAAAATAAATAAAACATAAATTAAAGAAAAGATTCCAAAATGCCAATGCTATAATCATAACACTACCTGCATTTCCAGTTTTAAATCATCTAGCTCCTTTTGTAATCTTTGAATTTGAAAATGATCTGGTGGATTACTAAATGATGAAATTGTGCTAACTGTATTAGTCATTGATTGTTGCTGAATTAAGTTCAATTCTGCTCTTAATGCTGCTGCATCTTCCTCGGCCTAGACCAATATAGTCAATAACATTCTAAGAAGTAAGAAGAAAAAAATGGCAGTTCATCAAAGTGGTTCAGTAAAATCAAGTCCCATACACGATATTGCTCATCTTCTGCTTCTTTAAGACGTTTCTTCAGGGTACGAAGTTGTGCTGAAAGGTCCTCCTGCACTAATATGTCAGGTTTAATAGGAATTGTGGAAGATTAAAAACAAGGTGAAACAGTCCAAGAGGCAAGAATAAATGTTTAATATAATTACCCGTGCAACAACTGCAGCATCTTTTTCCATTGCAACATCTTTCAGAGCCTTCCTTAGAGATGGCACTGTGTTTTGCTCCTGCATGAATCCAAGTGAGATTTAAAACTAAGGTACACAAATTTTAAAACTATTCCAATACCAGTCTCCATACATGAAGTGATGTAGTAATTAGCACTAAACTATGGGGGTTCATGCGTTCGAGAGATAATATATTCTTCTTCACTAACAAAATTGTAACTCGAACTAAAAAATAATTCATTATCAATCCTTCTAGTTTACCAGATCATTCAACTGCTTGCGCATTGAACCATTATCAATTTCCATCGTTTGAAGCTGCGATAATAGCAAAAATACAATCAGCCTAGGTTGTTCTTTTTATTGGGTAGACTTGTAATAAATAAAGAAATAAACAGCACGTGTGCATTCAGATTGAATATTCACCTTTAAAGTTATTTTCCTGTTTTCTTCCTCCAACTCCGTGTTCTTGTTTTGCAGACCTTTCAGTTGAGACAATAGAGCACTAAAATCTATCTGTGAAAAAAGTGTACGCGAAAATCAACGCAGTTGCAATTCAAAAAACATGCGTCCCTCAAAAATTAGTTCAATATAGATTGTGCTTAATCGTTGATCTCAATAGACAATAGAATGAATGACATGATTAATAATACAAAAAAAAAAGATGTTACCTCAGAGAGCCTATTTCCGCTATCGGCCTTGTTCATTCCCGCAAGCTCTGAAGGAAAGTAAAATTAGTTTCGAATAGCAGAAAAGAAAAAGCACATAGAAAAGGAGTAATAATAAACAAAAAAAATATACGTACAAGAGATTCGTAATATTGGAGGAAAATTCTGACCTGATGTGCTGGGAACCTTGGTGAGATCTGGTCCCGAAGAGGTTTTGCTCAATCTCTCCGCAGCCCTCTTTTGGCGAATTTCCTCCAACTGTGGATGCGATCAATCAGTCGAAATGAAAAATGAACAACGATCGAAAACAGAACAAAAACGATAAAGAGATGAAAAGAGAAGTGGAGGCAATTGAGAAAGGTAGCTAGGATTGTACCGTTCGTCGACCAAGAGATGCATGACGCGCCTCCATTGTTACCGATGGAATGGGAACGGAATGTTCGTCTGCGAATTCCCCTCTCCGCCGAGACGCCGAGTAGTTTTATAATTCGACGCTCTCCGATATTTAAATAGGTCAATTATATTTTATGTTAAACTTATTACAAGAAGGTCTGGGTGGTGTAGTTGGTTATCACGCTAGTCTCACACACTAGAGGTCCCCGGTTCGAACCCGGGCTCAGACAAATATGTTTTATTTCTTGTTTTTGTTTTCCTTCGGTATTATACTCATGACAGAGACAAAATTAAATATAAGAAAAACTAATAATATCATTCACTGAATTAAAACATAAAATATACCAGACACTTAAAATTTTGCTATACAATTAACAATTAATTTTTTTTGTAAATATATGATTATATAATTATTTTCTAAGTTTGTATCTGTGAGAGATTTTTACCTATCGAATAAAAATATCTGAAGAGATTAATTGTTTACTCTTAGTTGATGAATATCTCAAATAATGTTGTGTAATTGTTTTACTTCAATATTGAGACGAAGTTAAGTTATACAATAAGCATGGCATGTCTATTTATTAATTGAATGTATACAAATTTCAAGTATAACATTTCCAATTCAAATGTTTTATTTCATATTATAGTTAAATAATGCAAAATCGTGTTTATAAAATATTAACCAAATACAAATATGCCTAACAAAAACTATATTTCAGATTAAATAGAGCAATCGCCAAAATACTTCATAACCATTTTTTTTTTTACATTTGAAAATGTACAAGTGCTTTTGAGAATCTATTTTTATTTTCTAAACCTTTTGGAAAGTACTTTTTTAAATAAGAATGTTAATTGTGTTTGGTAAAATATTTTCAGAAATGTAAGAACCATAAAAGAAATTGTATTTCCATAAGTATTTTCAAACTTTGTGTTTGTAGAAAACTTAATAGTTGGCCTTTAGTCACTAATTAGGTTGTTTCTTGGCTAATTTTTCCAGCATTAAATCAATTATAACCTCCACCCAACATCTTTTTAAAATCCTAAATTGTGCTTATCACTTTTATTTTTTTTTTAAAAAAACTTAGTGAAAGAGCTCGTTTATTGTGATAAAGGTATTTTGAGTGGGGTAGTAGTGTAACTCTTTGTTATGATAAAGGTCGAGACATTTTTGTTAGGCGGGGTGGAGTTGTGTTTCTAGATAAACATTTTCATGTGGTGGATATAGTGACAATGGTGGATGTCAGTTTTCATTTTTGTTTTTCGGAAAATGACTTACGAATGTAGATATTGGGAAACATTCAATATAATTCTGGATATTTGCATCTAGAAGGTAAAAAAAAAAAAAACTTATGCATATCAGTGTTAAGAAGTCATTGTTTGGTGTCTTGATAAAACTACAAATGATAATATCCGAAAATCACTTATTAGTTCTGGATAAATAAACCTAAAAATGCATTATTTATGTTACAGACATTGATATCTCAAAAGTTAAAGCAAAATACTCAATTGTTCTAAAGGTGTTTGCTGCAAGTTAGAAGTGATATGGTGCACAAAAAATTAGCCATGTTTCTTCTTCCACCTTATAGCTTATTCGGACACTCCATAGGTAAGACAAAAATATCATTTTGTGCTTAAAAATTATATTTTATTTGAACTTTTTTTTTCCTATTTACACCTCGTATTGTAGAATCTGAAAGGTAATTCAGAAATACCTTTTAGATTCTTCAATTCGCAATACATTTTTTTTCTTTAAAGAAAATAGACCGAATTACAGAATTCAAAGAGTATGCCTAGATCCGGTAATACCTTATAGATCATAAAATCTCTTACACTCTTTACTATAATATGTATTATGAATTGTATAATTCAGAATATATTTTTAAATTCAAAAATATTTTCAAGATTATATAATTCAAAATACATATTATATATTATATTAAGGGGTGTTACAAATTTTACAATCTAGAATAAAAAAATAAAAAAAAACGAACGGAAAATCTTAACATATACTTAGAGAGTTGGAATTAAAAAAAATGGAATTAAAAAAAATATATGGAGGTGTAGGAAGAATGCATGGAGGTGCATGTGTAATTTGCCCAGTAATTAAGGTCCAAAAGCAGGCCCGTCTAAAAAGGCCTGGATCAAAGGCCTTCCTCCCAGAAACCGGAAGTTTGAAAATGCAAACTTTTACGTTCCGACGATAATCGATTGGTTAGTTAAACGGAAGGAAAAGGAACGAAAGATTCGGAAGATGAAGAAGGAAGACACAGTGAAGCTGATCAGTGCGGAGGGTTTCGAATTTGTGGTCGACAAAGAAGCTGCAATGGTTTCACAGACCATACATAACATGCTCACTTCTCCAGGTTCGATATTATGTTATATTAGATTGCCCCTTTTCACTGCAATTAGGGTTCCAAATTTCATTATTATACACATAATAATGATTTCTTTCACAGGGAGTTTCGCTGAGAGGCAGCACGGCGAAGTCACCTTTCCCGAGATCAGTACCACCATTCTGGAGAAGATTTGCCAGTACTTTTATTGGCATCTCCAATTTGCCAGGTTTTCCTTTCTCGGACTTCGCCACTGGAACATTGCCGTATACGATGTTTCTTTCGTTTTTTACTAGTCATTTGTTTGTGTAATTGAATATGAATTTTGGTGTATCAAAAGCCTTAGGTGTATTGTCAGTTATTAACAACTCATGATAGGTTGTATTGGGAGCAACCTATTACCTTGAAATGCAATAGTGATGTTAGTGAATTTCCCCCCACAACGGAATGGGTAATGGATCGGCCAAAATTTTTAGTACTTGATTCTCAGTGAAAAAGGATTTCCCTGAGTACTTTAGTGCAGGCAATAACATCTCCTTGATGAAATCGTGTAAATTGTGACATGAAGATCTAGTGTTTAGCATGTTCAATAACCGCTTTGCTTGTTATTGTGTGCATAAACAATGCACACTCCATTCAATTTTTTATTTGCGCATATCATTGTGAGGTCATATTTTGTCAGAACTACACTAAAGGTTGGATCATTTAGAACAGGGGGGAAGATGACTATAGTATAGTTAGTTGAATTATTTGACTCTACCAAGTGATCCTGGATATTTCCTTGATGTAAAAGACTAAATGTTTTTTTTTTATACTTGGATGGAAGCTTTGTATGCTACGGAACACGAACTTTTGTGGAATTTAGTGCTCCAGTCAAACATATGGTTTTATTTGATTTATTGTGTCATAGGATCTAGTCTGTGTCACACTGTTATGATCTTAAAGTCTATTATAGACCTTAAAATGTGCACAATTCTTTTATTCTGTTACTTTCTTCCATCATGCATATCAATCTTTGCTCATTTCTGAGTTCCCATTTTCTGTGTAGTATATAATAGCTGCATATTTTGTACACAAATCCAATTAATTTTTAAATGGTTTAAGTATTTACTTCAAAGAAGGCCCCGGGGAGGATGACCTCCGTATTGTATACTTTTTGAGTGTTTTATGAAAAGAAAAAGTAATGGAACGAATTGATTATAACAACTAAAAGTTGGACTACATTTGAGTAAAAAATTATTGAAGGACCAAAATCACACTTTGTGGGGAGACTAAAGATGCAAATTAAGTCTACTTTATCCAAGGGTGAAACAGTGGCATTGATTGTTGAACTAGTACAGTATCGCTTTTCTATATTTTAAATTAATCATGCATTATTTATAATTTGAAATTACTGGGAAATTTTAAAATATTATTAAATAGTGTTACCAATTTAATTGGCTGTCATCTCATTTAGTAAAATTTCAGTAGATTGCTGTGATGGGATGAGTATGATTGGTAATTTTTGTGTGTTGAAAGTAATATTTTACTTTGGGAAACTTTGATCCGAAATCTCTCATTTTATCTTGTGCTAATATCTATCTAATGACTTGAGGTGTTGCTCTTACTAGTGGGAAGGAAACGGAATTTCCCATTGAACCTGAATTGACTCTAGAGCTAATGATGGCTGCCAATTACCTCCATACATAAGCATTTTGACTTCCCCAACGGTTATAGTTCTTCATCCTCATTGTAAGCCTTTATTGTTCTCCTGGAGTCTGACAAATAATAGTAGTCTTTCTTGTCATTTTGATTTTTGATGTTTTTGCTTCATTGTGTCGTTTATGCAGATGGAACTATTACTTGGTTGGGCTTTTAAAGGGAAATGAGCTTATTATAATTGCCATTTGGAACTGTGTTTGCTGGAACTAAGTACATATGTAATTTGTATATTTTGTGATTGTTAGACTCAGTTTGCATGACTCTGATGTACGAGTGGCTCTAAGATGCCGTCGGTTGATGTTGCTGTATAAATCAACTGGTTAAAAAAATACCAACATCAAAAGGCTCTTTTAATGTCCATTACCCTTACAACAATGTAGACATTGTTATCCAAACAAGGAAAGGAAATTCGCTCAACATTCTTCTGTTCTGACGTATGGTTGAACATGAAATGGATTTCATCTCTCACTTTATGTTACTAAACTCCTATCTCCTACTTCTTCCCATGATAGAAATATAAGTGAGTTTAAAAAAAAAAATCCACTTTCCTTTTTCCTGTACAAATTTCAAATAAAAAATGACATTTTCTCAATCCAGCATGAACTTTTCCTTCATTCTGTGTTTTCATTTGCCTCTCTACTTTGTTCCGTTAGCTAATATTTCTCCGATGCCTCCTGCCGTGCATCATAAGTAAAGCATTATTCGACACTTGGGTTTCTTTAGTAAGACAAGAAAGTCAGCACTATGTGATAGTGATAGTCTCTTTGGCTGTGTACAAAATCTCATTGCAATTGATATTTCTTTTTTTCAAGTAGTAACTTGGGGCTTTAATCTTAAAAGTCAAAATTGCAACTACTAAAATTAATTTTGAAATTAGTGAGATTTTATTATTGTTATTTTGTAATAAATTAATCACTTATTATAAAATTAGAAAGTATATTTTTAAAATATTATTCTTAAGCAGAATCATTTTGTTCACCATATATCAAAATCATTTTATCAAAATCTAAAACAAATGAACCAGGAATGTGGTCAATTCTCTAAGCGTTGTGCGTTGGGACCTAGAGTAAATTGTCATTGGACCCAAGCTCTTTTATACTAGTACTATGATTTGTTCGATTTTTCACAATTTCAAAATGCATATTAATAAGTACTAATATTATCTTTTTAACATGGTTTGAATGAATTTCCTATTTTCCTTGTCGAATAATTTCTTGGGCGTACCTCTATTTCCTGATACCTACGTAAAATTCACCAATTAACTAAAGTACATTTCGATAAAATTCATCAATCCGAATTTGGGAAAAATTATTAGGACTTGGTTTTGGCCGACCCATATAATTTGAAGTTTTTTAAACAGAAATGAGGAAACTAGAGATGCACTTATGTAAATACATAATATGTTATTGTGGAGAATTGCTGATGAAAGATCTTATTTGAAATAGATTGCATAAAGTTGGAGTCAGATTTTAGATGCAATGATAGCGTGGTGTTTCAGAAGTTGCGGAAATGTGCTTAGATAGGGTACCGTGCAAGGATCAGCATTACGAAAGGTAGTAGACTTTCGTTGTTGTTGTTGCATGTGACCTAAGGAAAAGATTGTCGCCTAGGCTTAACTATGAAACTGCCTTAAGAATTAAGATATCATGTAAGCATGTGCGAGGACGGTGGTAGCTTAGTAGTTAATCATTAATTTGTTTGACTTCACAAAAACACTGATCAGTAGTAACAACAAGCTTCTCCTTTTGTTTTTTTCTCCAATATTCTGATACTAATTAATTTAATAACCTGATGGTTGGTATTCACAGAAATGGTCCTCATGCATTGCACTTGATATGCAAAGAAAAAGTCTCTCATAAGCAGCCGCCATCTTTGTGGCAGTGAACAACTGCAAACCTCTTTGCATGGCAACCTGACCTTTCTTGTCTAGAGCATCTCTTCCACTAATCCATAACTCATATATGGCCTTCTTTAGATCACTCACTGTTGGTGAAAATGTGTAACCCATTTCGTTGCCTACTATTACGGACCCAGCAATGCTTGCAAGCCTAGTAGCCATCACTGGCTTCCCAGTTAGCATGGCTTCTAGCAAAGTGTGATCCAAACCTTGTGCTCTTAAAGTGGGGTTTGCAAAAATGTCAATAGCATTATAGAAAGATGCCAATTCAGCTTGTTCTAAGGATCCCAAAACCAATATATTTGCCCCAAGATCTCTGTATCTTGCACCCCAAGGACCATCTCCTGCAACCACAATCATGCTACTCTCTTGGAAACTGCTATTTTCTGCAATTATCTGCTTCAAAGCTTCAAACATCAAAGGGTGTCCCTTGTCCTTGACTAACCTCCCAGCCAGTCCTATCACCAATGACTTTGAATCCGGAATTCCGTGCCTCTTCTTGAATTCATTCCCCTTTGAAACGTCTGATCTGAAAACCTGTTGGTCCACACCATTTAGAATAATATGGACCCTTTCTTCTGGAATCATGTAGACCCTCTTTAGGATATCGCCTGCATGATCACTAGTGGCAACGTGATGAGCATAATTCGGGAAGAACTTGACCTCTTCAACAACCTTCACAGCTCTTTCAGTCAAAGCCTTTGTCTGAGGCTCCTGGGGTGTTCTAAGGAGTTCTTGAATGATGTCAGAATGAAAGGTCTCGTATGCAATCCCATGCCAAGTGACGGCCAAATTAGTAACATATCGAGATCTTGTGTACCTAAGTCCAACACTCTCAGTGTGAACAACGTCAAATGGTTTACTAGATGAGTTTTGTGCTTGAAATTGCTCCCAAACGGAAGCTTGGTCGAGGTAACCAGCAGGTGTTGGTTTGGAGAAGTGAAAGTGTAAGTTGTGAATTGAATAGTTGGATAAGGAGGAGTCTGTGGAAGTGGTGAATATGTGAAGATCATGGCCTCTTTTAGCAAGGGCAAGGTGGAGTGTGAGGGCGTGGCGTTCGAGCCCACCTGCATGAGACTTGTGTGGCCATTTCCTGACAAAAAGTGCAATCTTAAGAAATTTTGAAGGTGGCTCTGGGGAGAACACGAGGTGGTTCCATGCAAAGGGATATGAAAGGAGGTTGATTCGTGGGTTTTGCTTTGTTACTGTTACTTGGTATGGTGAATGACACTGACTGCAACAATGACTCCAAGAGAGAGATAAGATGACAGAGCATATGGAAAGGATGATGACAACGTAACAGAAATATTGAAAACTGAATATAGAACTTCGATCCTTTGCCATGGACATTTGATTTGAGGAAAGCAACAACGTTAAGTATTAGATGAGAAAGAGACAAGATTAGCATGATTAGCTTTAAGCACTAGCATAGGGGACAAGAAAGTAGAAATCAAGAAACCTATCACATGGTACCTAGGACTCTGCACTATAAGGTTGTAGACTTCTAATAATTTAGCAACTGATGAATATAATTAGGCTTGCTTGAACAGCAATCTTGCTTTATGAAAAAGTAGCTTCTTTATTATTGCTGACAGACAAATATATATATATATATATATATATATATATATATATATATATATATATATATAGACACACACACACACACATAAATAAATAGATATCATCTTTTATTACTGAAATAATAAACCTTAAACAGTGAAGCCATATGGCACTTGAATCTAGCATAGACGAACAGGCCAGAATATAAAATTTTATTAGCACTAATCTACAAGACTGATTTTGTACCCAAAAAAAAAACATTTTTAAAACTGATTTTAAATGGTTAAAAGTAATTTTTAAACTATAGTATTAGTATGTTTCAATTTTGATTTCTATTAAAAAAATTATTTTTTTTGTTCTTCTAAAATTAAAAATTATTACTTTTAATTTCTAATATTATATGATAATAATTTATTTTCTATGTATTAAATAAAAGTTGACCATCCCAAATAATGTATATGTCTCAATCTTAAAATCAATATTAAAGTAAAATAATGATTTGAAATTTTGGAAGAATAAAAGTCAAATAAAATTTTTGACAGATATTGAAACTAAACCATGGATAAAAAATAAATAAAAGTTTTCACATGAACAGAAATGTTATAGGACTTAAAAAATATTTAGGTGAATGTTTTTATAGAAAAATATTACATACTTTTACTGCAATTAATATATTTTTAATAGTTAATTAAAAATTTATATACAATCCGTTGTTTATTGAACACAATAATAATAGCTTAGTAGTATATATATCTTGCTTGTATATTTGATGTGAATAGTATATAAAAGTTTCTCTTTCTTTTTTCTTCTAAAATGGTATTCAGAGTTTAATGTTCATTCCATGATTGTTTCCCTCAACCATATATTCTGAACATTTTTCTGCTTCTTTCTCCTTTATTTTCCACACTATCAATACTCTTATCTCTCTTAACCTTAACAATCCGTTCTTGATTTGTCAAAAGCTCTCACTCAAATACAGTACATAAAGATATCTTGAGTCAAGAATTTATTAACTATAAGCAACAACATCAACTTCTCGTTGCTTGACTTCATGCATCCATGATCATCCCTCTTCACACAAAAAAAAAGTTAAATCTATCCTTTCCTTGTGAAATTTGGAACAAACTACACGTCTACTATGGTTCTTAATCAAGAGCAAAAATCAAGAAATTCAAAATACAAAATTGCATTCCAAAAAAAGATAGATGTACATATCTTTTTTATATCAAGAAGATTTTTGATACTTTGTTTGCCATCAATTCTCCTATATTCATAGATGATCATGTTGAAGCCATATTGCATGGTTTATATGAAGAATATGGCGGCTTTGTCACTCTCGTATGAATCCTTATTTTGTTGAAGATATTGAAGCGTTGCTTTTGTCGTAAGAGCAACGATTAGGACTATTGATTTCAATTCTTTTCAGTCTAATCTTACAACTATATTTTGGCCTTCAAAACTCTTCAACAACTACTTTTTTGGTCTATTGATCCAAAGATTAATAAAAAGAACTTCCTGGACTCCATGAATTCTTGGCAAAGTTTGAAAATCTAGTGTCAAAGCTTGGACTCTTTGTTATGTGGACTTGAACTTGCTCTCAATAACTAGATTTGAACTATCACTTGGTTGTTGAATTTGGGTCAACTCTCGGTTTTTAGGTTTAGATTCACTCTCGGTTGAGTGTGTATACCTGCAAGATGTTCCGATGATAAAGTCAGAATCAGTTTGCTAAATTATCAAAAAACACTCTACTTACTTATTAGACAGATCACCTATTTATCGTGTTTGTTGTTGGACTCTAACTTAATTGTACTTTTACTTTTCAAACCTTATAGTTATTAAATATATTTTTAGTGTTTTGGACCTATATGATTAGGCTTAGTGTCAAATATGTGGTAAACCAAGTCATACTCCTATTAATTGTTGGCATCCTTATGATACTAAAAATCAGACTTTTATTTCTATAAATTCATCTTAGATTTATGCGGTTAATATCCAAAATTCTTCTAATAGCTGTTGGCTACGAATCCACATTTTTTTTTTTAGGACATCTTCCACTGTCCAAGATCCTTTTGTCGTATTCCAACATGGTGCATCTCATCACATTACTAATTGCAACAACAATTTCTCTTCCAAGCACCCTTATACTAACACATAAACTATAAAATTAGTTAATGTACATATGTATGAAAATTTCTCATTTTGGATCTACTACATTTTTTTATCCTTTTATAAAAATATTGTTTTTCATGTGTCATTTCTATATCATTTTATAAAAATACTGTTTTTCATGTGTCATTTCTTGTATGTTCTCACATTACTAAGAATCTCGTTAGTATTTTCAAATTTTCAAATTTTAATAATGTTTTATTTGAGTTTCATTCTAACTCTTATTATGTTAAAAATCAACATACAGATAATTCTTAAAGAAATTCTTTGATGATGTTTATGTTTTTCCAAATTTTCCTTCGCCTTAATTCTATGTATAGTGCTAATAACACTACTCTTGACTATTCCTTTCACGTTTAGCATTCTAGGCTACGACATGCCTCAACGGAGATCAAATGTAGTATGTAAAATTAGTTTGAACAAGTTAATTTATACAAAACCTCCTCGTTCTTCTTTCTTCACAAAGCCTGCATATGATTCATGAGTAGAGTCTATAACTGGACTAATGAAAATCGTGAGAATGAGTTCAACCTATCAATAACTGGAGTAGTAGGTGTGACTCATGGTCTTAGGCCTATGTTAATGTTCATCCTCCATATTAACCCATTTTACACTCTATATTTACCTACTACGTGAACATGATGTCATTCTCATATTCTTGTTATGCAAAACAAATTTAAGCATCTACGTAATAATTTTGAAGAATTAAGATTGTCTATGTTAGTTGCTTAGACTGTTGCCATGATAAACATCACAAAACAGTTTCAAAAACAAGGTTTTTCTTCTTCTCTTCTGTATGGAATTGTTTTGCATACCCTTTATCCCTCCCTCATCATTCATTCAATTCAAGTCTGTTTTTAATTCCGTTCAACACCAATCATTGATTGGGCTTTTGACGTAAGGAGCAGGGAACACCAAATTTAGCAGCTAACTAATAGAAATCACACACACAAATTATTTGAGCTCATTAATAGCTTTCATGTGTGACACGAGTAAGAAGAGTAACAGAAGAAACTCACAGTTGTTTAGCTTCTACATTAATTAACACACCAAACTTGTGAACATAATGAAGCACCACCAGAATCGGTTTTGTAATGAAGAATTAATATTTGATATGATTTAATTGTTAATAATATGGTGATGAGAGAGGAGAATGAATAACAGTAAGAATTTGAGTGGTAGAGTAGTTAGAATGTTTTATACTGAGTCCAACAAATGGCAGTTGAGTTGTAGATATAGGTAAATGACAGTGTATGCTCCAACTACTAAACCCAACTCTGTGCATCAAAACACTGGGACCCACACTTTCTTCTTCTCTTCTTCCTTCATTTAAACCCATTTCTCTCATCTCATTCATCTTCATCTTCCAAACCCACCATGCCTCTTCACCTCCACCCTTCTCTTCCTCTTCCCTCTCTCCCCGACGACAACCACCACGACTTCGTCGCCGAGTTGACTCACCGCATGGCTGCCTTCTTGCTTTCAGACGACCACACTTTCCATTTCTCCCCCATTCACTCTCACCATCTCGATTCGGTACTATTCTATTTAACCACTTCCATTTCAATAATACTAACAACAACAACAATAACCATAATAATAACTTTTTTTTCTTCTCTGGTCAAGTCAAGGGACGCCATACCAGGGGCTGCAGAAGCTTCCTCTCAGGAACCATCACCCGAAGAGCGTTGTTGGAAGAGCAGCTACGACATGTTTGGGAAGCTTCAGAGCTTCAATTCTCACCAATCTCTCGTTCAGGAACAGATTCGAGCCATTGAAGTAAGTAAGACCACGCTTACTATCACTAATAAATACTATTTATTTACCTTTAATTCCAACTGTTTAACCAATTAATTAACTTTTTTTTTCTGTGTTGACAGCTGTCAGGGGTGAAGCAGGAGCAGGTGGCTGTGTCCGCCAAACAGAAACCCGCTCCGCGTCGGAAAAACCAAGGGCAGACCTACGAGCCCAAGAAAGGAAACGTACGCAGGGCCCGTCCGCTGCGGCCCGGCCCACAACACCCGGGCGGTGCCGGCATGCGGGCCTTGTTTCTTGATGGGCCTGGTTCTAGAGGTGGGACCGGCGTTTTCTTGCCGCGTGGGGGAGTCCCTACCCCTTCCGAATCTACTAATAATAAGCAAGGTGAACTCGCATAATTTTCAAACATCATAGTTGATTTTTAAGAATTTGCCTTTTTCGCACTATTTTCTTGCTGCTGTGTTTGTTTCCTTGATGTTTAAGCTGCTGGTTAGTGAAATTCTGAAATGGAAACAACCATGCCACTTGCAAGTTGCTTTTTTTTTTCTCTGTTCCAACTAAAAAATTGCCTTTAGTTTAGTCTTCAACCTCCCACTTTGCTTGTGAACCTTAGCTGATGCTGACCATTATTCTTTTTTATGGTGTTTGAATTTCAATACGAATCTTCTGTAATCATCTATTATCGCTTGCTGCACCTGCTCCATCCTTCTGTGATTTTCTTTTTCCTCTTGTCAAAACCACACACCTTTTTCAAATTAAACAAAAAGTCCAATTTAAGCTCTGTAGTTTTTGACATTTCTTTCGAGTGATTTGATGGCACCATGGCTACGAATGTGATTGAATGTGAAAAATAGATCAATACACAGACTAATGATGTTTTGTTAAAAGAGATTAATAATCTTGAGATTTATAATTTCAGAAACTATCTGAGATTTTACTATTTTTTTTCTTTACTCAAAAAACAGTTAAGAGAGTGGGTGACCAAATTCAGGGATTCTGATTTCTTCACGTTGAAAACCCGTGATTAAACTTTAATTGGGTTGCACGTCGTACATAAAAAAATGATTTTTATTATGTGCAATGTGTCAGGTAAAGGTTGCTCCACGGTTCTTATACCTGCCAGAGTTGTCCAGGCTTTGCAACTCCACTTCGATCAAATGGCTGCCACGTCTGGGCCCAAACCTGGTGCCTTCCATCCTCTCCACGGTACTCAATATTCAACCACTTTCATTTCATCTACTTTCTCTTATTTTTTTCATATTTTAATGGAGTGAAATAAATAGTGTATAAAAAATTGTTATCCAGCACGATTATGCTCTCTTGAAATAATAATAACAATAATGGTTGCGAACTGCTTAATAAATTCTCATTCATGGGAAGGGATTAAGTAGTACAATTTTGAATTTGGAAGCAAGAGCAGTCTCCAAAAGTCCATGCTCACAACCACCAAGTTGCAATCTGTCCCAGTTATTAACTATGAATATAATACTCATACCATGATGTAGTTATATTTATAATTTTTTTTTGCAGATGTTGTAGTAAGTAACAGGGATGGCATGTATTCACTTCAGAAGCAGCAGTCACCGAAAGCAGCGGCAAGTATCCAGAATGAAACGATTCTGCCTCAAGAGTGGGCCTATTGAGGAGTACAGAAGCACGTGAATTGCCTACTACTCCTCTTTCTACGTACATACAGAATAATATTGATATAATAATAATAGTGTTTTGGTAGTGTTGCTCAAACTAAAAGAAACAAAGATAGGTGTGAAGAAGAAGAAGAAGAATAAAGCAGAAAAGAAATTCCCATACGATAGATCGGATAAATATACAGAGGGGAGAATCTTGCAGGCAGCAGCAGAGTACGAGGAATAGGGATGAATATACAGATTTAATAATGTCATGTTCTGTATTTTGCTTCCTGGGTATAACTTTGCATAGTGGTGGTGACAGAATATGAAAAACTATAAATAAAATCTAGCTCAGAACAGAGGATGTCTTTTAAAATCCTTTGTAACAATTCACCTTGCTTTTCCATTGTTTGTTTACTCTTTTTAAGTTCTTCTTATCTCTTCCAATAAACCTGAAATAGAACATTCAATTTATGCAGGTATACACAGTTATATAAAGAATTACTTTGTTTGCTATTTAAAAATATATAAAAAAAAGAAGATAAATGTGTTTTTAATTTTGATGACTCTTCAACAGATGTGGTTCCATATGCTCATAGCCCCAGTCATCTCCCACTTTCTGTGAAAGGAATCAATCTAAGATCTAGATTCCAGAATATGCAAAACACGTCAATCCAAAACGACAAAACCTTTTTTCACTTTTCTTGTTATTTCTCTCTTTGACTGATCAACGCTGGAAGAGGATAACACCGAAAACGAATATTAAAGAATTATTTAACTCAATGTTATAAAAATATCGAAATTCATATGTTGATTTGATAATAATTGACTTAATAAATTATTGTTATATCAGATTTTATATTTTTTTAAATATTATAGTTTAAGTCAATCTTATAAAATAGTATTAAAAATTTATATTTTAAAAATAACGACATTTCATAGATGAGTAACTAGAATGGAGTGTGGTGTGGTGGGTATCTAAGGATTAGGAAACTGAAATAGTTAGTATTGCATACGCAAATGGGTGTCTGATTCCTTATCCATACATTCTGCCAAACATCTCCTATGTCTCCATTATATGTTACTTTCACAGGTTATAATCATACAACCTATTTTCAATCTCACTGTATCCCTCTATTTTGAATCTACTGTTTTCAGGTATTATCACATCCAAAAAAAAAAAGAGTATAATTTTCTTAAAGAAAATTTATAAGCCTTTAGACTTTTATTCACATTTAAAGAACAATAATATCGGTGGTATATAAAAAAAGAAGATTTTTTTTTTTCATCTCAACATGTACATAATATAAAGAACAACTTTTCAAACAATAATAAGATCAAGATTCAAAGTAAAGCGCAAGGAAACAAAAGTAATGAATTAAAGAGACTTGGTAACAAAGAAATAGAGAAAAATAGTAGTAAGACAAATTAAATTAAGTGAAAATATATATATATATAAAAAAAGTATGAAAGAAGAAGAAGAGACAATAATGGTGGAGAAAGAAGTGATATCCCATGACCTTAAAACATCTCTACCATTCCTTCCAAAGAAATTATAGTAATGGCCATGAAATGGGAAACTCTTGTCCAATATGACATGTTTCCATGCTTTCAATAAAAGAACAAATCAATTGTTCATTCTTCTCTTTAATAAATAATTCTTAAAATTAAAAAATATAATCTCTCAGATATAACACTGAATCAGGTATCAGTTTTGTATTGTTGGGTCAGAGTGAAGCTTCTATCACATTTATTATGTCAACACTCTTCACTTGTTCTCATTTGTTATTTGTAGTATAGTTTCATCTCTAAAACTTTCTAAAAAATGAGCGAAACAACACCTCTCCAACAACAAATGTCACTAATTAACCTTCCAATGTAAGTTTTTCACTTCTCTTCAGTTTTACTAAGTGGAATCAATCTTAAGATCTTCATCACTCTATTAATAAATATGTAATAAAAATACTTATATTTAATATTTATATATCTTTTTAAAATATTTATTATGCTTTCTAAATTTGGTGTAGAAACACATATTAATAATCAATTCAAGATATCCTCTATAACATAATTTTAACCTTTACTTAATATCATCGTTCTCCTCAATTTATTTAATTTCACGCCAAACAAATATGAAAAAAAAAATAGTAAAATGTCATCTTTTAGTAAATGGAACATAGTCGAAGCTAAATGAATAAATTGTGGGGAAAATTACAAAGTATTCAAAAATTAATTCATAAAATATATTATAAATATTATCTTATCTTAATAATATATAAATAAAATTTTACCATGTAATTTTTAGCACAATATTATTTTTTATAAAGTAACCATCAAATTTAATATTAATTATAAAAGTCAATCTTATCTCGTAAAGTATCCTAATTTTTTTTCTATTAATGTGACAACCTCTTTTTCTTAATAAATGATCTGTTAATGGTTATAGTTCAATTTACCAAAACTTCTCATCATAAAGAAAAAAAAAGTTTATTTAACATGAAAAAAATACACATTTAATACACAAGTTCAATTCACGAAACATATTGAAAAAAGTGGGAAAAAAAATAATAAAAGGTGTTTACATTATCATGCATCTGTGTTGTATATATAATAAATTTATGAATTTTTATATTAAATATTTTAAAAATCATTACACTATCCAATTTATGAATGTACGAGGGACTTCGAGCCCGAGCCCAAGTAATATTAAAGTTTAATGGGTCTTGTTTAAGGAACAAGCGGCCCAAAATTAAAGAGGCTAGTGTATTCTTAGCCCAACTTAATTACTTGCCTAATGATTTCTTAAAGTTTGTTTGTTTCCTTTTTATTAACTTAGAAAATATATATAAATAGTATATGAAATAGAGATATGCAAATTCTCAAAATCTAATGAATTATCTGTATTATTATGATAACAAAATATTAAATAAAACTAATATGAGAAGTTTATAAGTAAGTGTAGATTAAAAGAAATTTAACTATTACATTTTGAAAAAAAAAACATAATACATTTTTAATAAATAATTTATTAAATTAAAAAAATATTTAAACATTAAATTAGCTTGACAATATTTTTGTTGGAGAAACATTGTTAATTTTATGATGTCACTTAGTGGAAGATGTAAACAAAAAAATCCACTGATAGATACTGCATAATAATTATACACTATATTTTCATAAGAAATTTCACCATTAATCATTTCCACAATATGCTGATAATAATTGGAACCGAGACATTGCAATTGAATTTTGATCGTGTTCCTCTCTATTGATTTTTTTTAATACAATGCACATGCATTAATGATGCTTCCCTTTTGTTTTCTTGTAAACTATGCTTAGTGTTTTGCTTTAATAATTGGTTCATAATTTTAGTCAAAGTATTAGGAATTCTGGAGAGGAAATATTTCAGGCATTTGACATGGTGGATCACATTTCTTCCAGATAAAAGTATTTATCTCAAAAAAAATTTTAAAAAAAAAAAAAAAAAAAAAAATATATATATATATATATATATATATATATATATATATACTAGTTTGTCCTTCATTTTACGCGTATCTAATTTCTATAATAAATGTCCTCTTTATTTATATACTGATTATTTGGAATTTCTACCATTTACACTGATATGGAATAAAAACCCAAGACACTACAACATTCATATTTATATAAAACAAAAAAACATCATATGTCTCTTCTTTTGTTCTAACATTATAACTTTTTCCGTGTCCTCAGGTACCAACAAAGTATTCTATTTTTTCTTTAAAATTTTGACCAGAATTAGAGAATAAGAATAGGATCACAAAGTTATGATCTGATTCCTCACCCAAGAATATTTTTATCATTGTGATGTGGTCATTCATGTGCAATGCAATATTTAAGACTAGGTTTTGGTTTTTATTTTTTTAAAAAATATACCTTATTCTGACCTACTAATCATGATTTTTGCTATTTGTTTGAAAAGTGGTTAGTTTATTTATGTAAGGGATGAAGGCAGCATCATTAGGGTTTGGATCTGACTCATTGTGGTGTTTTGATTTAAGGTGCCTAATAATGAACTCTTCATTACCTTTCTTGCCAATTCACAATCAGGAGCGGAATTGGTCAAATGTTTTTTTTAAACACAAAATTAAAGATAAGGGTTTAATTTTAAAGCATGTTTTTGAAAGTTAATATATTAAGTACTTACCATAGTGAACTAATTCCAAAATATTTTAACTTATTGTAACACCATCACACAACTATATATTTTATTATAGATCCAAGAGAAGGTCGGTAAAAAATATATAGTATTTCAAAATATATAAAATTAAAGTTACAAAATAAAATTTTATTTTTTTTTAAAGATTGTTTATGCATTTTTATCTATATTTATTTATGTAGTTAGTAAGTTAATTGCAAATCACAATACAAAATAATACGAGGTAAACTATTAAAATATAATTTTAATGCAATAAAAATGTATGTAAAAGAAACATTGAGATGAGAAAAAAAAACACAATGTAATTTCATCTAACATCAATATACAAAAATCATAAAAGTTATACATAGATCTATATATCAAAAGATATTTAACAAAAATTATATTAGCTGACTCCTTGTAAAAGACATATATTAAGTATGTCTTATTAGAAACTATTATTCAATCAAAACAAGACTTAAATTAATAAATGAATCCAAAGAAATAAATAAGGGTAAGTTTAATACAATCTAAGTCACACATGTCACATGGTGTGCAAGAATTCTCCTCTTACCACATTATATCTTAGATTAGGTGACTTTGACTATTAGTAGAACAACAAGATTTCTGTTACAATGTAAGTGTCAATACTTAATACAAAAAAACAATAAATGATTCACAAATCTTCTCAAATTTGTGACCTCAAATTTATCCAATTTTTATCACTCTTAGCAACCATTTAATATAACATACACCATTTAAACAAAATTACAATCAATTAAATGTACAAAATAATATTTATTTTATACTTATAATAATTACTCACACATAATTCATTAAAGAGACAAGAAAAAAAAATAGCTTGAGCAAGATTTTATTTAATTGGGGGAAAATTTGTTGTATGTGACATCAATTATCTCATGATGGAAGTTAAGTGGCCAAGTAAAATTGAATTAGCAATTGTCCCATGGTGGAGGCCAAATGGGTCAAATCATAACCGAATCATAATACTTAGGTTGTTCTGCTCTTGAGTATAAAAAAATAATGTATTGACTATTAACTGTAACTCTTGCATTAATGGTAAGCGCTCAATGCAATAAAATTTGGCTAAGAGCAAATGTTGAATATCTATTCTATTTTCGGTAGAGTAAAAATTATTTACAGTAGCAAAACCAATCAACTTTTCAAATGTTTCATTTAAAACCATTCCAGCAAATACAACTTTCAAACAATTCAAAAACATCAATACAATTTATAATTTGCTCAAACAACATCATTCACTCATTCCTATTCAATCTTAGTCACTTAAACTCAGTATATATATTCATCCATATCAAACCCAAAACTATTATATGAAAAGTTATATTCAAAACTCTTGTCTAATGAACTATATACCTTAACATGCATAGTCTAGCCACTAAATCAATTTCTCCACAATGATATTCAATTCAAAATATTCTAAAATGATTATTTATTATCTTAAAACTCAAGTAACACTCAACTTCAACATTCAAAAATTTTCAAACGAAACACAATTTCTGCATAAAAATCAAAATCTTGTGACTAAGTCACATTTGTATCTTTTCATTTATGCTAAGGTTTTAAAAAAAAATATAATTAAGTTTTTCTACTTATAATTACATATTCCAAAGAAAGTTCATGCTCAAATAAAAGAACTAGTTAAAATATAGAAACATAGAATAAAATAATCAAACATAATAAAGTTTAAATATGAACTTAATCAAGTTGAGAATATCACTTATTTTAAATTAATATCACCAAATTGATGATAAAATCATAAAAATAAAAAAATATGACATTTTTAGACTAAATAAAAGCATACTTTATTTAAAAATCTGATCAATTCAAAATAACTCTTAAATTTTCAACTACTCATGTATGAATAAAAAACATGAGGGATTGGAAGAATAGAAATAGAGATAAATTAGAAAAAAATTGTGAAAGAAAAAAAAATGAAAAGAATTTATTTCAGTTTTTTCTAAAAAGACTAATTTTATTTGTATGAACATTAATTTTATTTTTATTTTATTTTAAAGGATAATTTTAAATATTCTTATTTAAAATTAAAAAATATATATTCATAGAAATATACACATATAAAATAATGAAAGTAATGAATGATGATATGATGTTAATAATTGATTTTTCAAGTCATTTGCTTGTGAGTATTATTTTAAGTTAAAAATGTGATAAAGTTTTATATTCTATTATAGATTTTGTTTACTAATTTATGAGAATGCAATGCAATTTTTATAATTAAGTTTATTAAATAGTAGATATTTCAAGTGATTTATGGACCTAATAATAAAATATAAAAATCTAATAAAAAAAAGTTAAAAATAATAAGTACATTTTGTGAAAGCGAACAAATTAAAATATTTTTTTAAAACATAATTAAAAAATGAAAAAAAACTGATTCAGTTTAATTTATATATATATATATATATATATAAAATAAGATATTTATAAATTCAATAAGTGATAGCTCTTTTTGACTTATTGTTTTCAAAAGATTTATTGATGAAGTATTAAGTATTATACAATTTAATAAAAGAAATTCAATTAAAAGAACTGAAAAATTATTTTATGTTTATATGTTTTTTTTTATAAAATCAGTGTATTTATCATTTTAACAATTTAAACATTTATCATTAAATCTTTAGTTTTAGAGAACTTCAATAAAAAAGTTTGTAAAATGAATTTAATTTTTTAATATTTTAAAAAAACTACGTTCAATATTTATATTTTTTTTAAAATAATAATTTGTAAATTAATGTTTAAAATAGTTTATAAATTGTTATTATCACTAGAAAGTATTGTATAATGTAAAGTGCTATGTGATTTTTATATCCTTTTTAATTTCTAAAAGAACTATTAAGTGTAGCATTAAGTTCATATAATAAAACATAAAACTAGGAGTATTTTTTTTTATAACATATGAAATCATTTTATTTATAAAATTTTAAAATAACGAATGCTAAATTTTAAAATTTAAATTTTGTCATCATGAATAAAATAATTTTACTTGATCATAGTAAAAGCTTTAATGATTTAATTATGTACGAAAAGTTGTTTATTCTATTTTCATGTAATGTAATGAAAAAATGATTATTTTTGTTTTATAATAAACTATTTATACCTAGTTGACAAATATGTTCAAAAGATTCTTTGTATTGAAGTACAAGTATCCAAAATCATTCTTGAACCAGAACACTTATAAATAACTATTCATCTAAAAGTAAAAGCAGCATGCAAAATAAAACAATTTTTACCTCACTAGTCCATTTGTTCATATATCTTTATAAGTTTGAATGAAAAAAAAAAAAAGAGGCTATTTTAAATTATTTAACAAAAAGGAGGACGAAAAGAAAAAGTGAATACGGAAAGATTAAAATCCATGAGAAAGGTGTTGAAGTGGCTTAACGCAGAAAGCGAAATCCACCTTTAGCCATGGAGCTGAAGCGACAAAGAAAAGGATAAAAGCGATTCCAATAACCATTGTTTCGGCTACTCAAACATTATTCATTCATCTCACCAAACACGTCACAACACGACAATCCCTAATTTCACTTCATTTTCATCCTCCACAAAGCCCACTCCGAGCCCAATCCACAGGTGGGCCCCTCCAAGCCCACCAACTCATACTTCACTCTCCACAACAATCACACGTGGGACCCGGAATATGCACTCCATCTATTCTATGCAACCCACTATCACCGTCCGATCACCCACCCCTTTCTCAGCCGTCTGATGAAAAACCACTTGGGCCCCACCCTGCTTCACTATCTACTCACTCACCCCTCTTTGACTATCTATCACTGCGCCACACCGCATTCTCAGAAACATACAAGCAGAAAGTGAGAACCCAACCAAACGCTCCCTCTCTCTTTCTCGTTTTCTTCTCCGCATTGGAGTTTGCGATTGCGTTTCTCGAGGACTGACGTGTTTTTCTCGCGTTTTGGGACTACTCGCTTGCGTTTTCGCTCTCCGCTGCGACGTCGTTTCGACAGCACCGACACTCCTTGCTTCCTCTCCAAGCTATACCACTCTCCGTTTCTCTGCATTTTCCGATTCTTCTTCTTCCCCTTTCTCCGGTATGCTTCCAATCAGAGTTTCGCCATTTTTATTTTTTGTTTAATTATTAATTGTTGATTATTCTAATCTCTTGAATGCACGTGCGTAACGTGACCGAGGGTTTTGAGTTTCGACGCTTTTAGTGTTTTTCAGCAATCGTGCTGTCCTGGCGATAATGCTGCGTGGAAAGAAAAGTGAAAGTGTTTTATTCAAATAAAGTTGTTGCGTTCCCCTTTTTGTTTTTTTTTCCCTTTTCGTGGTGGTGACCAATTTACCAAATTCCAAACGAGGCCTTGGTATTTTGAAATTCGAAGGAAAATGCTGTTGAATTACTTGGAGCAATAATTGAATGTTGGACCGTTTCGTTTAATTTGGGTAGAGATTTTGATACTGGTCGTCGTTTGTTGCATGATGCCTTACCTTTTGGATTTCGAAAATTGGTTTGCATGGACCACTTAATCTTGTTTTTTAGCTTCAGCTTTTTTTGATTTCGGTTTTGCCCCTACACTACTCGATTGTTTGATTTTATATCAGACTTTAAATTTTGCATTAACTCGTTAACCAACGCATTGTTTTCTTTAGGTTTCATGCATTATTCAATCTGTTGTACTACTTTTCTGGTTTTTCTATCTGGGGCAGTTGAACTATGTGGACTTTAAGTCATCACGTAAGTTATATCCCTATCAAATTGATTAGGAAGAGGGGAGAAATTGTTAGAGACCTTTTTTTTAGAGGCTAATCATACCTTTTCCAAAGAAAAATTATCAGTCTTATGGCAGGTTTAGTTTTTGGTAGTTTTGTCTTCAATGTAGTTGTTGGATAGTTGGTACCTTGGTACAGTATATATAATAACTCATGCTATTGTGATTTTATTTTTGCATTTGGTTGCCATGGTTTTTAAAAGGAGGAAATGAAAATAATATGGTCGGAAAAGCCACCCTTGGTTATTACATATTTGTTTATTCTCAATATTGATTTTTCATTTATCATGAAATTTCTGTTTCTGGAAATTTGATTTGTGATTGTAATTCAGTTGTGCAGCTGTAAAAAAAATTTAGTATTTTTCCAACTGCACTCTCTGGACAACAAGTTGGTACATAGTTTTCAAGCTGCAGCCCAGACAGTTTATTCATCTGATGCCAGGTCAGAGTGAAGTTGTGGAAACCATTCATCAGCATGAATAGAAAAAATGATGACCGGTTAAAACAGGAGAAAACTTTATCATATGCTGATTTTCATCATGAAATTACCAAAAATGAGGAAGACGCCCACTCTTTAAAACCATACAGAAATCAGCAAAAGCAATCAGCTTACAAAAGGGCAAGTGAGGAAGATGAACTGGTTAGGTACATGTCAAATTTACCAGGTTATCTCCAGAAGGGAGAAAAAATTCCTGAAAAAGTTTTGAATGTTGGGGTGCTTGATTGGGCCAGTTTACAACAGTGGCAGTACAGCCATAAACATGTACCCTTAAGTAGTCGGAGCTCAACATCTACAAGTAATACATCATCTTCTGTTTCAATAGAGGGATTATCTGGTAATTCTAGCAAAGGTCTTAGTTCTCCTTCTCATCAAAGAATATCTCGTTCATCACTGCAATCCCACTTCATGACAACTCCAATGAAAGAATACTCTGTATCAGTCAAAACTTCTGGAGGAAGTTTTGGAACTTGTCCGAATCTTAAAGTTGACAGCATTAATGTTGACACACACAGTAAGGATGCTCGAGTTGGCGATCATCTTTCCCAGAATCATCCTGCTGGTATGCTCAGAGGATGTGACCGGAGACAGCAAAATCCACTTATTATTAAGGAAAGTGATATCTTTCCAAATGTTGGGATGTGTGAGGCAGCATCAGGTACTAAGCTTGAAATGAGCGCTCAAGATGATGGTCCAGAGAAGAAAGTGGAGAAATTTGGACAACCAAATAATGATGCTGGTGAGCAAGCTATGCTTGGGAAAAGCAAATCGATTGTTCTCATTATACCTAGAGACACTCCCCAGAATAATCATCGGAAAGTTCCTGATATTCGAAGCTCCTTGAGTAAAAAGCTAGCAAGTCCTACTCGAACAAGATTTTTAGAAAAACCTAAGGAACTTCCTTGTAGATATCCAAATTCCAATATTTCCTACACCTGTCATCAGCCAGACGAAATTAGCGGAGGCCATTCCCAGCCGAAACGGTCAGTATCCAGTTCCTTGGATCCAGAAAATATTAAAATTCCTGCTCCTACTTTATCAGCACCTGTACCGGTCAGAACAGGAATAAGTCCTTGCAGATCTAGAAAGGTCGAGGAAAAGATACACGAAACTGGTGCATCTTCATCTTCAAATGGGCCAATCAAGGGAATAGATCAGAAAGTAACTACGGAGAAATCAAGAAGTTCTTCGCCTTTTCGGCGATTTAGCTTCAGCATTGGCTTTACGGGTAAAGTTTCTGGTTGTAAAGAGGTTGCGCATGTGCCACATCAGGGTTCTGTAGCAGCACTTAAATCTAGTTCAGAAAATGCGAGAGGTTATGCCAGCTCAAAATGTTCAGGCAGTGATAAACCTGGTGATGCTTCCAAAAGCAGGTCTAGTAGCCCTCTAAGGCGATTACTGGATCCACTGCTAAAACCGAAGACTGGTCATCGCTCAATGGAGTCGTCTCATAAAGATGTGGTGTTAACAAATAAGAATTGTAGGCCAAGTAATGTGGAAATTTCTATGGAGAAAAAAGAAGTGGTCAGGGGCCAGAGGGTTGGGTGTACTACAATTAGTACAGTTGATTTGTCAAAGAACAAGAAGAATGCCCCATCAACGTTTCAAGCACTTCTAAGAATTGCCGTGAAGAATGGTCAGCCCCTTTTCACATTTGCTGTTGACAATAATAGCAACATTCTTGCAGCCACTGTGAAGAACTTGGCTGTCTCAAAGGAAGATGAATGCGACCGTATCTATACCTTTTTTACCTTTAGCGAGGGTAAAAAGAAGAGGGGAAGTTGGATGAATCAAGCAAGCAAAAGTAAAGGTTCTGATTATATTCACCATGCTGTTGCCCAGATGAAGGTTTCTGGTTCACACCATTATGATTCGCGTAGTCAGAATTGTGTGGACTCTACTGCCAATAAAGAGTTTGTTTTGTTTTCTGTAAAGCTAAAGCAGGGAGATGCTCAGATCACGGACTACGAACCAAGCGACGAGCTTGCTGCAATTGTTGTCAAATCACCAAAGGCTATCGATTTTATCAATTATGCACATCAGAGTGGTCGCCAGAACGATGACACTCAAGATCTACATGTAACAGTTGTGCTCCCAACTGGGGTTCATAGTCTTCCAAGTAATGGTGGACCTTCATCACTGATTGAGCGCTGGAGAAAAGGTGGAACATGTGACTGTGGTGGTTGGGATATGGCTTGTAAACTTAAGATTCTGGCAAATGAAAGTGAAACGTATAGAAAATCAAGAATTTCGAAAGCTTGTTTCCCACATCCCTTTGAGCTTTTCCTCCAGGTATTGTGTTGATTAATTTAAGTTGGTTATATTTCTAAGGTTTTTGTTTAGTAATCTTGTTAGTTATGACTGCCCGTGGATAATTCGTCAGAAGTTAATTTTTGTAATAACCATCAATGTTAACTACAGGGGAATGACCAGGACCAAGAAAGCCAACCTGCGTTCAGTTTTTCTCCCTTTAAGCCTGGGGTATATTCGGTAGCTTTTGATTCTTCATTCTCACTTTTGCAAGCATTCTCCATTTGCATAGCATTAGTGGATGGCTTGATCTCATATGAACTTTCTGGATCAAGAAACTACATCGAAGGAAAAAATCCGAGGGAAACTGTGTTGGTGCAAACAGATGAACTAAAGGCTTTTGGCAAATCGGAGGACATTCCTGCAACTTACGTTGCTTATCCTCCCCACTCTCCAGTTGGTAGAGTCTAAAATTAAATTAACACGAAGTCGAGTCTGATGTCTTTATGCACAATGTGGGTAACAAGCGAAGATATTAGTGTGTTACTCATATCTGCTACATATTGGTAGAAGTTAAGTTCATGACAAGATTATTAATCTTCCTTTTGAAACATGAATCAATTGAAATGTGAATAGGAGAGTGAATTGTATTTTAGCTTCTGGTAATTTATGCATATTCATTATCTCTATTACTTGGCCGACCGCCAAATAAATCGTTTATCATTAATGGGTAAGTGACCACACTCAATATGCCATTTCAAGCAATATTCCGTGCTACAAAACCTAATTTCAAGCAAAATTGGGTGGGATTGTTATTTGTGCCACTCAATCTCACTTTTAATTTTGCTTATTATATGAATGGTTAACTTTCTCTTTGTAACTTTTTAATTGGGTAGTAAGTAATAGTTTTACAGAGAACATCAAAATGTTCTAAAAGTTTACCGATTAAATAGTAGAACTTTAACTAGAATGTTGATTATCACCTGTGATCCTTCTTTAAGTGGGACTTTCATAATCAAAGTTGCCAAATGATCAGATGCCGATGCAAAGGAAGTAGCCAAAACTGTATACAAAGTTTGTGAAGCCGTGAGTTGGCTGAAAAAGTGATTATATCCATACGCCTTTTAAGTTAGGAAGGCCAATAACCCCGTTTCAGATTTTCTTTTCAACTTTTTAAGAATAAAGAAGTTGGCTTAGAGCCTTTTAAATTTAAGTATCCTTTTAAGGTTTTTTTTATATGCCTAAATCTAAGGATTTGAAATCATCTCTATACAAACAATGTGCATTTGAGCAGAAAATATTCCTTCACAAACCTATAATTTAACCTTTAAACTTTTTGCTTCATACTAATAATTGAAAAATGTAAAATTTATAAAATAATATTAGTAACCAAACTTCCTATACAAAATTTAGATTTTTCTAAAAAACATTTGAAGGAACTAATAAGAAGGTAAAAATCTGTCTTAGAGAAAACTAAGGAGATTTAACTCAATTGATATGCTAAAAGATACATTTTTAAGAAAGATGAAAGTGGAGAATCTAAAAACATTTTATCTTATTTTTGGAGTATAATAATATTCTCTCTTTTTTCTCTCTTTTTGAACTCCACTTTTTAAACTTTTCTTTTGTTAGTTAATAGTGAATTGAAATCCACAGAAATAAAAAAATAAATACCAACACGCAGTCAATTACTAACAAATATTTAGAAATTTATTCTAAAAGAACGAAGGAGTTAAAAACTTCCCTGGAGAAATAATATAGTAAGAAAATGAAAAACAATTACTCTTATAAGTCCAAATTTTGGTAGCCTCCACCTATAAATAACCTTCATTCATAATTTAACTATCTCAATTTTAAAAAATAATTAATTTCACTTTCGATCTTTGTGGTATCTTTTGGGTATTATAAAATTTTAGTAACATAATTTTTTTTTTCAAAATTAAACAATTTTAGTTTAACATAATATATTGTTTAACTGTTAACACAAAATATTAAAAACCTTTTCCGTGATAATAATATTACAACTTATAATTAATAGTATTATTAATATTTTACGTAAAGAAATAACTAACATTCTTATTATTTTTTAATATGTTAATGTTTCCTGTTATAGATTTAAAAAAACATATCATCAATAGATTAAAACTGTTCACTTTCACAAAATTGTTGGACAAAAATACTATTAAACTTTTATAAAGACTCTATTAAACATTATAAAGACTAAAAGTGTATCTAAGTCTTAAAATAATTATAATTTACTATAATTTTAAATTAAAAAGTATTAATCTCATCGATTAATTTGACTCAAAATACAAATAGAAATTATAGTTATTTTAATTAATTAAATTAAAATATACAAACACACATACTAATTAGTAGAGAAAATTACATATTCCTCCTTTAAAGTTATATTAAATAATACTAAAATCTTTTTTAGTTTTAAATTTTAAAATCCACATTCTCACTTGCTTAATAATAAAATGAAATTTACATTTTATTAATTTTTTATCAAAGATTTATTTTTCCTATATTTTTAATTAAATATACTCATTTTATTTAAAATATACCATATGGACTACGGAAATTCAAATAAAAAAATACGAAAATTCAAATTCAAATTTTAAAATATAAAAAATTGAAGTGTGTAGTTTACACTTTGGCCTCCTTTAGGAATTTTGTCTCCTGAAACCTAGTCTCATTCGATTTGGAGTGCCGCCATTTGAGTCTTTGTGTTGCTTCGCGCTTCCTCTAAACGATCCAACAATTCATCAGCACTGTGTTTGTGAATTCATATTGTACGTTTCTCTTTCACACTCTTTTATTTTGCTTCAAAAACTGAACTAGGGATGTCGTTTTGGTACTTCTCTGCTGCATGATTGGAAAAGGAGACAAAGGATTTTGATGGTCCGATAAGTGAATAGTAGCGACGATTCTGTTGATTACAGAATTGGAAAAATTTTTGTGATATAATATGGTTATTCCAGGTGAAGATGATGCCTTAATTTGATCAGGAATAATTGACATTTTGTTTGTAAATTATTGTTGCAAACTTGCAAATAGAAATATTGAAAATGTACAAGGTGATGTCCTTCTTCTTATGTAAATTATCATCCTTCAGTACTAATCCAATTCAATGGCCTATCATCGTCTTCATGTTGTGTTACACTTATAGTCCAATGGTGTCATGGGACAATATCGATCGTTTCATCCCATCTGCCTAAGCATTAATTATTTACAGGAAACAGTTAGGGAGATAGTAAAACTATGCTATAAATATGGAGAATCGTTGAATAGTATACAAATTAATACGACTTACTTGCACATAAATCTCTTTAATTAAACTTCGATATATATCTTAGTGAATAATTAGGAATGTGGTTTATTAGCAGCTTACCATAAACATCAACAGTAGCTCTTATGAGTTAGATGGTTCATCCCTTTTAGTTCAGAATATTCTGAAAAATTCATGTTTTCTTGTACTCCTTGATTTCCATTATCTGAATTTATCATCTGATATTTTTAGGGTAAAATGGCTGCCAACATCTCGCCGGATGTTTTAGATAAAGAACAGGTAGGTTTTTCTTCCTTGTATTTTTCGAAACTGATCTTGTGATTGATGTTGTTATTTTTGAAACACCAGTTTTTCATGTTTAAATTTTATCTTTTTGCTGTTCTTTTAACATTTAGTTTCATGTGTTTTGGATGTGTTTCAATAATTCATGTGGTAATGGAGCAGATATTTGGAATGGCTGAAAAGGAGATGGAATATAGGGTTGAATTATTCAACAAGTAGGTTTCCCTTCTTGCTTGCCTTGATAGTGTTTGCCTTTGTTAGCAAGTATACCGTAGAATCGGACTGCATTTTTTTCGAGAAGATTTGTTGCTGGCATAACAATTCACTTGCCTAACCTTTAGTTGTTTTTAATGTGCAGGATCACCCACACCTGTTTCAATAAATGTGTTGATAATAGGTAGGGGAACTCTTTCTAATTGTGTAAACTGCTTGAGCATGCTTGATGCCCTTCAAATGTCATGCAGTCAATTTGGAGATTAGTTTCTTATTTCTCAAACAGAGTTGTCTGCTGTTGCATTATTTTACGATGGCTCTACGTGAATGTTATGATAATCTGTTTATCACATTCTTTTCTCAGGTACAAGGAGACTGAGTTAAATATGGGTGAAAATAGTTGCATTGACCGCTGTGTTTCAAAATACTGGCAGGTAAGATGTTTTTTTATGCTTATTTTGATGAATCACTGCCACTTTTTGAGTTGTCTATTATTCTTTTTTCATTCAAATTCCATATTTTGCTTTAGTTTCTCAGATGGGATGAAATCTTAATGGGGTTTTAGTACTTGGTTAAATTTGTGCTCCTCGTATAAAATTCCTGTTTGGACTATAATGGTCTTGATAATTTTGCACAATGCAAGGCATATTAAGTATATATGGATCATGGAAGTTCTGATTTCAGTATGGTTTTTGCTTTTGAAATCATGGGAGACTGCAAATGTTGAATATAGTGATTGTCTTATTGTCTAAGCAGTTTTCTTGTTTTTATTAGGTGACTAGTCTAATTGGTCAGCTGCTTGGTTCTGGGAAGCCTCCGATGTAGTCCAAGAGTATGGTTATTTTCCCGTTTGCAGTTAGCAACCAGTTAGCTACATCTACCATATTAATAGCTTGCTTCCAAGTAAGCGTTAATTTAATACCATGCAAAGTCTTTATTTTTGTTCATGACTATTTTGAGGCCAATTTTGTTAAGAAAGGAATTGATGATGGCCTTTTGAGGTTGTTAAAGGTTAACAATAAAAGTAATTTAGTCGATTAAATTCTTTGTTCTTTTCTAATTTGTTTTTTATTCCAATCGTTTTGCGGCATTATGCCGTCAGAAACTTGGAATGTTTCCTATCCGATTTCAAACAATATAACTTGCTTTCAAATCAAATGTCTGAATATATTCAGATCGATATAGTAATAGCTCATTTTTCCAAAAAAAAAAAAAAAAGCACTCGTGATGTTCTGGTATCAAGGGTTCTAGTCACTTGGTATAAATATGATTATTTTCAATTTAATGTTTTTATTTTTTCCTTAGAAGTCGCTTTGTGCAAACAAAAAGAAATTACGGGGAGTATTGAAAATAAACAGAGGGTATTGTAAGTTGTAACATAACTTTCAGAAAAGTTCAATAATCATTATCTTTTTTAGATAGGATTGAACTTCGCTATATTAGATCACATCAGCAGATACAAAGCTAAAAAGGAACCAGTGATTGTTCCCTACAATCTTACATTTTCACGTTGTATTTGTTGAAAAACAAAACCTTGATTCTATATTTCATTTCATATATATACGAGACTATGAGTACAGTTAGAGACTTTTTCTATGAAGCAGAGGTCAACCAGTGCCTATTCTTTCTGAATTTTCAAAGCGACTAAAAAACCCAGGGAAAGCTTCTCGCTTAAATGTACTTAGCAATTACCACTGCAACCTATAGGCTTATGAAGCTGAAACTTTGGTGCATGGAATGCTATTATTATGAGCTCCTTAGGAACTCCCAAGGTCCTGATCCTGTTCCAATCCTGCATCAACGTATTCATTCATTAGTCAATTAGGAGGAAAACATTAGGAATAATAACCCTTGAAATTCATTATTACCTCAAGAAGCCAGCAAATGCCCTAAGAGCCATATAGATGGTCAAAGCAACCCAAATGCCAATGAAACCACCAGTGGATGACAAAATAAGCAGACAAATGATGCTTAGAACTGCCACCACAACCTGAGAGTTACCATAATTAAGTAAAGCCCTTAATATTTAGTGCAGAAGGTTGAATATGTTATTTATCATAATATCAACATCAAAACATGGAAGAAAAACTCACCATGGAGAAGGCTGAATATGCAAAATCAGAAGCTCCAAAGTTGACACCATCAAATACAAATGCTAAAGAATTCAAGGGTTGAGTGACTGCCACAAACTGGTAAAAGAATGAACATGAATGTGAGTCTTCCTGGGGGTTGGAATTGGAAAGATATATTACCAATATCCTTTCCAATTTGAAAATGAATAATTACCGGGATCCCAATTTGAATGAGGTGGAGAACATCAGCATCTTTTGTAAATATTTTAGCACCAAAGTGCAAACCTGTTCCAAGAATGAATGCAAGTACCAATCCCAGAACCAAACCCATCTGCAGTATAATAGTGTGTCACATTTACAATATATGATGTCTTGTGAAAGATGAGAATTTCATTTAAGACTCTAAAGCACCTGCAGAACTCGGGATGCGGTTGCCGATGCCCTGTGGAAGTCCTTATTAGCAAATGCACCAGCAAGAATAGCCTAAAACCAACATGATGGTAAATGACATTTTAATTATCAGCAAGAACTTGGAGTATTAAAAGCATGTAATTTTTCCACTTTTGAAGATTCAGTTAGCCATTGAATATAGATGATCATTTCATACCAAACCAATCCGCTTTCCAACTTAATCACTTTCCTATTTTTCACTGGAAAGTGCATTGGAAATGAATTCAAACAAACAATCGATAATGTTATCCAAAACCTTTTCATTTTTCTCATACAAGAAAACATTATTAAAGTGGAGGTCGTTGATATTTTAGACAGTGTTTTGGTATGAAGTAACATAGCAAGGCATTTATTGGACAAAGTAGTTATATCTAACCTGCCCAGCAACGGCCAGACCATCGGCAAGAAGAGAAACTGCCAACCAAACCTGCAGACAGACTTGAAATGCAGCCATGGATGTTGATCCTTGCCGTGCAGCTAATGATGCAGCAAGTGTCACACAGAATGTTACAGCGACGACTCTCATTAATAATAGAAAACCTGGTTGACAACAATAAAATACGAAAGAACAAAAAGGTGTCAAGTTTCAATCATGACGTGTTAGTTGTTAATCTATACGAAAACCATTAGTAGAAGTATCAATTTGAATGAAAAAGATAAGAGAAAACACCATAGAAATTTCTATAAGAAAATTTTGACTCTGCAAAATTTATGATTAAATAAAATGAAATAAGGTATTCATTATTTAGTACTCTGCTAGGAAATAGATATTGCATCTTTAGTAAATAATTTTCATTACGGTTTAATCCTAATACAGGAAAGTAGTATGGGTTCTTCATCCTTCCCCCGTTCTTATATTTTTTGTAGATAATTTGGTAGGGCAAAATAAACTCTTACCATTTTTAAGAAAACGGTCTAATTGCAGATGCTTTATGCTTGGAGGTATGAGGTCAACTTGTTCCAACAACCTCCACAGGAGTATACCTGAAATTAGGTACCTACACAGTTAATTTGAAAATAAAGGATAATTAGGATCAAAATGAGCAAAAGGAAAACACTATGCAACTTACAAGATAGCTCTGCATAAAAGTACTTTGCAGAGTGTTCCATACTTTTAACAATGGTATAATCAGAGCATTTGTATTTAACTTAAATAAAACATACTGAGATATAACGTGGGCAATGGCTGCACCACTGACACCGAAGCCGAATACAAACATGAATAAAGGATCCAATGCTATGTTAGTTGCATCTCCTGCCACTGGAAACATCAAGGAAAGAGTAATTAGAATCAGATAATAGCAGGATATTGTGATTTGTGACACTTAATCAATGATAATTTAAGTTTGTCAAGGCATACCAGTGGCATATAAAGGTGTTTTTGTGTCTTTAAATCCTCGGAACACTCCTTGCATTGCCAAGGAAAGAAGAACAGCAGGAGCACCGAGGGACCTCAATCTCAGATACTGCTGTGCAGGGTGTAGCATAGGAGAGTTCTGTATAAATAATTTATATTACTTGGCAATCATCCCATGCTCAAATAAGGTCAAACCACTAAAGGAACAAGTTAAAGTAAACACCAAAGTGCTATAATCCTAAAAGTAACATTCCTTAAAACTAAGGAACTTACAGAAGTTACTCCCATGAAATTCAATAAAGGTTTTGCCGCAGATATAAGAAATATTGCTTGGATGAGGCCAAGAACACCACCAATAAATAATGCCGCTGAAGCTGAAGGGATATGCCTTTTCTTGTGTTCCTCCTGAGCTATATTAATAGATTCACAAACAAAATCTGAATTGTGAACATTTCCACCTGTAACTCACCAAGAAAATGAAAAGGTCTTGTTGGAAATTCACAAAACTTTTTATTGGTTTTCCTGCAGAGCAATAGATCATTGCTCTTGAGAAGAAGCCAAGAAAACTTGCCAGAAACCAAACCTAATACAAAAGAATGGCAGATGGTATGGTACCTTTCTGTGGTAATAACTCCTTGGTTTCAGTATCCATAGGTTGACCTGCTTCCAAGCATTTACCCTCCTCTATTTGAGGGCTTGCTCCACTAAGGGTATCTTCCTCAGCCACAAAAGAGGTGGTGACACTGACAAGAGGGAATATTGCAATCCTTGATACTTGATTGAAGAGAGCTATTGAAACTCCTACGGCAGCAAGCTCTACTGGACCTGCACGAACCAATAGTAAATAAGGCATTCAAATACATGCCAGTATTGTACTCCTGATCATTGGAATTTTTCTTTCTGATTTTCAAGTCGGATCAACATACCATTTTCCTATAGATACTATACTACCCCCTAATACTATCTTTAATTCAATCATCTCTCATGAGTGAACTTTCGGCCAGTTACCTCCTGACTAACATGTTTGTTCTGTTCTGTCATATATATAATTAGGTTGATAAGCAAGTCAGTTGAAGCATCATGGGCCCATAGATACAGAAAAATTCTAGTGTTACTGCTTCAAACAGTCATACGCACCTATTGTTTGAAATAAGAAATGCGTATGATAAGCTCAAATTAATAAACCAATAACAGAACATACCTATTTGGCCAATAAATGCTGTGTCAACCAATGAAGCAATAGGATCAGCCGTCAAAGCCATTGCTGCAGGCAATGCAATTGACAAAATTTCCCGACCAAGACTGTCTGCTTTAAAAACCAGTCTGCAATGAGAAGAAAATCAAGCGTTCATCCTAACAGCTCAGCATGGATTTAAAACTAGAATTGTCAACCACGCCTTCAAATTAACATCATTCAAATACGTACAACAGATGGAATTTTTCAGGAAAAAGAATGTGAAAGTGCAGTTCCTGTTTAATGAACAACACCATCAGTTTGGCCTTTGAAGTTAGAACTTGCGATCTTCAGACAGATATGTACCACTACTACAGAAATGCCATAAGAACATAAACATGTCATACCTTGCATCCTTAAAGAAAGTACAAATTGGTATTCTCCTCCAATCACCTAAAGAATACATAGTCTCTTTCTCAGCCATCTCCGAGAAGCCAAATTGACTGTGTTGTTTTTCAAGACCACTTATTGAGGCTAGTGATACATAACTGAAGAGACACTGAAGGAGCTCTAATATTAGACATGCGCCAACCTTTTGCCTTCAACATTAACGCTTAAAGACTTCATAATTTCGGTCCCTAAGTAGAGGCTGCGTAATATCTTGGTATCTATGCGGTTAAATACACACCAACCAATCAAGTCAAATCATAATGGAATAGGGATAGACTCCACAGTGATAAAAAGTTGGTAAAGGAGATGCCCTTTTATATTCTCCCCCAATTGCAGAGAATAGTCCTTCTCAGTCACTATGAGAAAAACCACTAATTATAATAAAGAATGCAAATAGCACTAAAACACACTCAAAAAAGCTAACAAAAAAGGGTCACCCACATGAAATTAGGTGTCAGGTGAGTTCCCTTTAAGAACAAGAGACATTTATTACCACCTAAATTCGGTTGCTTCAGCCTAAAATTCAAAACTTGGACATTTGGCCTTTGAAAGAAAGCCAAACCAACCAATTATAAGCAACAGAAGCAACTAAAACTCAGATTTTTCTAGTACCCAAAACGTGATTCACTTGCTTGAGGTACCATAGTTACACGAAACTAAAGGTTTGAAATGAAACTCCGCATTAAGACGGTTAATAGTAGCTTAGAAATTAAGCACCAATAACTTGAAGCGAACAACAACAGAGGTAGCACACCATTGCATGATGCGTATCACAAAATATGCATGCGAGAATGATAATGGAACACAGAGAACAGAACAAAAAACGTTGGAAGTAGAAAGAATGTGGTGGAGGAGAAAAAGTTGAACAGAGACAAATGTGGGCCCAATTAGGTTGAACTTGAGAGAAGAGAAGGTGAGAAAGTGAACAATGTTATTCAATCGGCACCTCTTGTTTACCATGAATTGTTAAAACATGTGGCACTACTATATTCCAGACAATGCTTCATCAACGTCAAAAGTCTCCAACACTGCATGCATGCTTACCATCATTCCAACAACTGCTGACACTATTATATTTTTTATTGAAATCCATTCAAAATTATATAGATATTTTATTTAGTTTTAATAACATTAATTAGTAAATTTATTATTTTAAAAATGTATTAAAGATGTATTAATCTCTAATTTCAGTTTTATAGATAGATGTCACTGAAAATAGTGAACCAGTTTCCTGGAAAATTAATTATTAGTAGTAATATAAAGCTAATAGATATTGGGTCCCATGAAAAAATGTATAAAACAAAAAAGATTGTGTTTTCGCTTTCCATGTAAAGCTAGGCTAATATGATAACTCAGAATCAGAATTTAGAACCACAAAGCTTAGGTCATTATTAGGACTTATGAAGCATCGATGATAACATCATACCAATTACAGTTCAGTTCAGAAATTCAGATATAAACCCTAAACCCTAAATCCATCTCATAAATTAAGACTCAGGTCAATACTGGAATTTTGCTCCATGGAGAAAATATGTGGTGAAGAAAACTAGTTTTGAACCACCCAAAAAGTAATATTGACTGAAAAATAATAATTATCTTTTATTCTTTTATAAAGTTAGAGTCTTTTCATGTTTTGATTGAAACATGAAAACCTTCTACAACCACTGACTAATTAGAAACAAAAGCAGTGTAAACACAAATAATCTTATTATTCAATTTTTCGATTTTAATTTTGTTGTGATAACATTAAACGCATATATTGTTTTGTCCTCAAAACACGTATTATAATATTAGTAAAAAAAATATAAATAAATTATTATTGATCTCTTCAAACATAAAATTGAACAATAGGAACATCTAATATTTTATAATATTATTAATTTTTAATTTTGTTTTCTATATCACTTTTTGTAAGATATATTATGTAATTTGTGTTTGGAATAGAGCGGAATTGACAAGGGAAGAATCCACAGGCAAAATAATAGCTCGTGGTCCACTGAAATTCCGAAAGGGGAAATTCCGTTGCACTTTCCTTTCATTGAATAATGTTGTTTTGTAATTATATAAAATTATTTATAAATTCACTGTGTTTTTTTTTTTACTGTTGAGAATAACTTTTCTTCTCTTAAAATTTCTATTTCTATTTGAAAAACTAAAACTATTTTGAAACTTGTTTTATTATTTATTTCTTCTTCCAATCTTAGCTCTCTCAAAATTTATTTATTTTTATTATTACTATATCAAATTAATTTCTTTTAACTCTTACTGAAACAAATAATTATAATAAAGTAAACCATCTAAAAGCATAAGTATAAGCCATTTTAATCTTTGAAATCAGGTCAACAGATTTTAGTAATAGAAATTAACAAGTATTGTCATTTCATTCTTGAATATTAAAGATATGTCAATTTAACCGATTCTTAATTTCCATGTGTATTAGTTAATTTAGAAAATCAAAATTGTTTATGACTATCAAATTATATATTGACAAATTTTATTTTTATTATTATTTATTAACTAATTTTGTAGAATACAATTTAATAAATCCATTTCTTGTGATATTATTTCGACATTTATGCACGCATGTCAAATTTATTGCAGATTGATAGACTATAAATTTAGTATCCAATTATGGTGTTTTAAAAAAGGAAATTATTTTTTATTTTTTGGGATAAAAATGAAAGTAAGCTCAATACGAAAATTCATATATATATTTGACAACAAATACGTTTCGATCATTTTTAACGTATAAAGTTTTAAATAGTGACAAAATCCATTTAAGGAGCTATTTATTTCCTATTTTATATTTTATTTTATATCAATTTAGAAAAAAATGCTCACTTTTTTCCTAAATTTGATAAAATATTTTTTTCTAAGATAATCCTGTTATATTTAGAAATAACAATAGCTCTGTACTGTTTTACTATATAAAACTCTGAATAACATTAAAATGTATTTCAATAGTAAAATAAATAAATATTCAAATTAGTCCCAAAAGAAATACAATTATTGATAAGTATCTTATTTAAGTTTTAATATCCTTAAAAGAATTCATTTGTTTATATATAAGTTATTTTATGTCAAATACAAAACAAATAAAGTGAGATAACAGTTTTCATAATCAGCATCACTGCATAATGCTTTGCTGAGTAATACTCCACCAAACACCAAACCCTTTTCATCTTCAATCTTTAATGTCACATTTAGAATAGCCATAAAAGCACTCTACTAGCAATTTTCCCTCACCAATTACATTAAAAAATTAATTAAATTTTAAATAAAACGAAAATTGTATCAAAATTAATTAAAAATACTTAAATTTATAATTAATTAAATCTTAAAAATATTAAAATATAATTTATTTTAATATATTTTTAAAAAACTTATCATCTATTGATACCAGAATATTCTGATTTTACTCAATGATTGAGGGGAAAGAAGAATCTACGTAATTCCGTCATATCTACGTGTCAATAAGCGCATGGCCGTTTTGGGAAGAAGGATGTGTGTCTCTCGCACCTGACGCCATTTAATTTTACAGTTTTCTTCTATTGGCAGTTTCTTCCTCCTACCTTTTTTTTCCTGTACCCTCAAAATGTAATGTAAAGACAAAAATGTCGCTATTATTTTCTAAAAATCTCAAAATGCATATAAGATCCACATTATTCTTTTTTTTTTACAATGCAATTCGGTAATTTTACAGAATAGGAAATTCATATTTATTTTTCTGCATTCTGGATTGAGAAATCCATAAATCTTCTGGATTGGGGAATCCGTAAATCTTTCAGATTGGTGAATCCGGTAATCTTCTAAATTGGTGAATCCGGTAATCTTCTAAATTGGTGAATCCGGTAATCTCCTGGATCCATCAATTCGTAACAAAAATTAGACTTCCAGATTCAACAATCTAGAAATCAACAATTTGCCTTCGAAACATTCACTTCTGGATTGATGAATCCGTAGCACACTTCCAGATCCCGAAATCCAGTAACCTAAAAAAATCAGTTTTTTCAAATAAAAGGTGAAGGTCAGTTTTGGGATTTACAAAATTATGGGGGTACAGGAAGAAAAACGTAGGGGTGCAGGAAGAAAGAAGCCTCTTCTATTTTATCATTACAAATGGCCTGGGCTTCTGACTTATGACCAACCCGCGAAGCGTGGCCCACATCAACAATGAATTTCTGGCAATTACTTACTGCACCCACCCGATTTTTATGGACGAAAATCACCTTAAATAAAAGATGCGGATAGGGGTGGCAAAGCAGAACCGCCCGCCTGCATAGGTCCGCAAAATGCGGGCTGATTTTCATGGCCCGCCCCGCTGGCTTACGGGCCGGCCTGCTTTTTTTTTTTTTAAACGTGGAGGAGGAGTGAAGGCAGCAGCAGAACGACAGGCATGCAACAGTTGCACCGAAGCTGTGCGGAGTCGCAACCGGAGCGAGTGACGGCGTTGCAGAGGAGAGTATATCATGTGTTGCGTTTTGAGTGAAAACCTAATTTCTTTCACTCAAAGTTGTCACTCCTCCACTAGGTTGTGTTTTGAGTGAAAACCTACTTTTTTTTCACTCAAAGTTGTTACTCCTTCATTAGACCATTGCTGCCAAGTCCATTAAACTTTTTTTTGCGGGCTAGCGGGCCAACCCGCCCCGTCCTGCGACTGGTCCGCGCGGGCCATGGGTTATGTAAGGCGGGCTAACGCAGATCAACGAGTTAAAAAGGGGCTAATTCTCCCTGCACCCAACACATTCTAACCTGCACCCAATCATTGTTTGTGAAAATACCAAAATATCCTTAATGAAATTGAAAAAAAAATATTTAGCTTCCGGATTTAGAAATTCGTAAGTCAAAAAATACACTTCTGGATGTTCAAATCCGGAACACATTTAACTATTCTGGATATGTACATCCAGAATTCAAAAGTCACTTCCGGATATGTATATCCAGAATACAAATTCACATCCGGATAATCATATCCGTAACGCATTTCTCTATGACAAGGGCATTATGGGATTTTAAAAGATTTGTTGGGTGCAGGAAGCAATTGATCGGGTGCAAGAAGTAATTGCCTTAAAAAGGTCAGCCTGTCCCACGTTTTTTACCGCAGGCCGGTCCGCACAGCCCATCCCGCTTTGCCACCCTTAAATGCGGATAACAGAATATTATGAAATACTTTTCTTGATTTAGATTTTCAGAATAGTTTTCTGGATTCCAGAATTTCTTTTCTAAAATACGTTTTTAAAATTTTATTCCAAAATTTAATTTTCAAAAGAAAATAATTTATTTAAGATTTAATTTACTGGAATGTATTCTTTTTTAATTTATCTGAAATGAAAGATATTTTTCAAAATTTAAAAGTGCATAGGATGTAGGTAAAAAAAGTCAGGGTGTAGGAAGAATTTGTGTAAATTCATTGTTGGAGATCCCATATTGACTAAAGATAAGGACATTTCATTATATATAAGTGGGTGTAAATCTCACCTTAGAAGTCGGTTTTATGAGGTTGAGTTACACTTAAAGTACACTTTCTAATATTCATCGTTAACTAATATTCATCATTAATTATTTGTATGAATCCTTTTTTTTTATTTTTATGTTTATCATATTCAATAAAATGGCAGGCAAATGGTGTATCAGAATATGTGTTATTTTATTTTTACTGTAAAAAATATATAAAAAAAATGATGAAAACGATTGTCAAAAAGTGTAGAAATTACAATAAAATAGCCATACGTGATATCTATATAAGATCAAAACCTCTTTACAATAAAATGCCAAAAGAAAACAGTAGGACACTACCCTTTTTCTTGTCTTTATTCATGTCCATTTCAAATTTAAAAGTTGCTTTACATTCACTTCTTGATTATATTCTATGGCATATTTTTGGTTTGTCAATATAATAATTATATTTAGTCCTTTTTCAAGGCTTGAAATCAATGCTGAGCTTATAATTACTCTTTGAATTAAACCTTAACTAGCTTCCATATAGTATGATGAAGTCCACAACTGATGCCCATTAACCATCCTTTTTCTACCAAGTGGAGTTTTCTTACGATTAATTAAGCTTTCCAAAGTATATGCAAACAATCATGAAAGCAAATATCTGATTGCTTCAAAGATTTTAAGAACGGAATCAATTATTACTACACTTGAAAAATGGGAATGAGCAAGAGAGCTTTCATCTGTATAAATCTGTTGCTGCCGATAAAAAAAAAAAAAATGCAAATCTGTCGCCAGTAACAGTGTTTCCTTTGCACATCTCAGGATTCAGGTTACATAAAACGAAATTAATATATATAACAATGAGTACTATGTGTGTATCTGCAAAAAGCTTGAACAAGGGAAAACAAAAATAATGTATAACAATCTATTCACATCCTTTCTGTTTACAGGTATGGCAGATTACACAGGTTTCCAGCAAAGGAGTGATGATCTTATAAAAATTGTTAGGGCAGAAGTTAATTAACCTTCAAGACTAATTACACGATCACCAATTGATACCAACAAATACATATGCGTTGGACTTTTATTTGAGACCTATACCTGTTTGCTAACTTTTGTGATTGTGAATTCGGTATAAGGGCAAAAAATAACAGTGTATAATACAACTTACAAGACTCAGTGCGCCAAATAAGGTTCATAGCTAGGGTTCTAGAGGCTTGGATTTGGCAATAAGGAATCCCCAGAAAATTCAAAAGAATGAAAAATCAACAAAAGGAAAGGAGGAAACATCTTTCATCAACTCCTCAAAGTCCCATTCTGCCGTTGCTAACTCTTGCTGAAACAAATTCTCCACCCCTTCCTTATTTTCACTAGTTATGCCAATGTTGCAGTTGTTAAGGATACTATTTAAGTCATCAAAGTAGCTGCTGTTAGTTTCTCTCTTGCAGGTGCTACTCAGGTTATGATTGACACTGCTGTTTAGATTCTCAAGGGGAGGAACAAACATATCCCCCTCAACCCCAATATTTACACTCCCAAACACTTCGTTTTCTAAATAAGAACCTTTGTCAACTTCACTTTGAGAAAACCATGGCCCTGTGCCTTCGAAGTACCCTCCAATGTTTAGTCCGTGATCCAATATAGGCAACCTTTCAATCATTGTATTTAGAACAGTGGTTTGCATTGATTGCGATGGAGATGAACCAAACACATGCACATAGCTTGCATGCTGATGATGTTGTGTAGGCACAAACCCTCCTATTTTGGGGTCTTTACATGGTTCAGATGAGGTCTCACTAGCATTTGTTGAGGTTGAAGCTGTGGTTGCAGACGACAGGTTCTTGAGTCTTTTCTTTATGGTTGAATTCCAAAAGTTTTTTATCTCATTGTCGGTTCTCCCAGGCAATCGCGCCGCAATTTGAGACCATCTTCAAAAGTGAAACATACGTAATATCAGGTCAATGAATTCACATATGCAGCACAAAATTAACTAGAAATTGATGTCTGCATTTTTGTTGTTGGTGATAGCTATATCGTGTGTGTATTGAAAGGAATGCTTCTCAGGGAAACTAAAAGAAAGTATAAGAAAACATATAGAGTGCCTTCAACTCGAAGTTCTTGCTTTGCGCGTGTGTGTATATTCATGGTGCTGTTGTTATTTGAACTTCAAAATATCTGTGTGCCGTATGTTGGACTAATGAAATTTAGATTTTGACAGATGAAAAGATCTTTCTAAATTTCCTCCATCATTAGGGATTTGCTGATTAAATACTACTCAATAGTAAATGGAGAAGAGAACCTCGTAAACCTACAATGCACTTTGCATTTAGGGTTTATAAATAATGGGAGAAAATGAAACAAGGAATGAAGGAAAAAGAAGGTAATAAGTGATATGTGACCACAGAAAAAAAAATAGAAATATATGTAAAGGTAATGGAATGAAAAAATAAATATAAGACAAATAAAATGGATATTAACATTTTTTTCTACTGAGAAATGATTCTTAAAGCTCCTTTTTAATCATTGGTAGACGTTCATATCTAAATAATAAATAGGGAAAATAGAGAAAAACAAGACGCAAGTAACATACCCAAAACTATAATAATATGTGAAAAATTACTAAACCTCTTTTCTTAAAGAAAAAATGAAAATTTGACACCTTTTAAAAAGTTAATGATGCTTTTGACCTGAATATTTCTTTTTTCCATTTTTCATTTGACAATTAAATATATTATTATTTTATTTCAAAATTTTGTTTGTATTTATTTTTATTTATTAAACATAATATTTTATTATTAAATGGAGTTGTAAAGTGAAAATAAGAGAAAAATGAGAATATAAAAAATTGATTCTCTCTTTAAAAAAAATGATAAACAACTTTATAATGAAAGAAAGTATAATTAAAATATTAATATATTAATTGTCATGTCCGTTTTTCATAGGAGAATAAAGTATAGTTTGCGTTTATTAACTGTTTGGAAAGGAAAGAAAAAAAAAGATTACATTAAAGATATTTTTATTTTTATTTTAAATATTATTATCCGAATGTTCAAGAATTTGATGTATCATAAATTTATAGGAGGTGGCTTTTATTCTCTCTTTTCATCTGAATTTCCAAGCAACAAATTGAATGGCTATTCTGAATTCATGTAAATTGGCAAAGAATTAATAAAATTAAATTTTACATTTAAAGAATATTCTACCAATACAATTAATTTCATAATATTAATTAACAATTCCATAATACTAATTAATATTGCTCTAGGACTAGCTAGGTTTTCGCAGTTAAAAGTTAGGATATTTTAGAAAAGCTGTATTGTCTGGTATGCTAACTTACAAATATATATATATATATATATATATATATATATATATATATATATATATATATATATAGTGGCATTTTAATTAGAGTTATTCTTCAATTTAGAATGAATGGCTTAGCTTTAAAGACATGATTATGAAAGTGCAGGGTGGCTGATTACTAAAACCTTGAAAAGCATTATATATGTACTACTTGCCTTAAAGCAGTAGTGTCTAATTACCAGTCGTTAATGATGCATGGATCTGAAATTGGTAATTAATATTAACAAAGATGGATAAAGTTATATACAGTAATGGAGTGGAAATGGTAGATGAACCTGTTTCCAAGAAAGGAATGGAAGTGGATGATGAGTTCCTCTTCTTGGGGTGAGAATGCACCTCTCTTGAGATCAGGCCTCAAGTAATTGATCCATCGTAGCCGACAACTTTTGCCACACCTTTGGAGGCCAGCATTTCTTGCCACATCGCTCCAACATCCTTGTCCATTGTTTACCATGTACTTCATCAGTTTCTCATCTTCTTCTGGTGACCACAACCCCTTTCTGAACTTGTTTTCTTTACCACTACACCCTTCTGGCTTCCTCATTGGATCAACTGCTTTGATATCTGCACAAGGGAAGGGTTTATAAAGGTAGAAAGATCAGAAAGAAGCTTCATGGGGAGGCAATTAATGATGACCATGATGATGATGGTGATGGTTAAGGGTTTGCTTACAAAATAGGGAAGAGTGAGAGAAAAGAGAAAGAGAGAGAGAGATGTTGGTTGACGAGTCTAGTAGAAAACGGTTTGGAGAGTGACCTAAAGGATTGAGAAAGATAGGTGGTAGTCTTGTCTTTGACTCCATGGCCTTGTCTTTTTCTTTTCCATTTTTTCTTCACTCACAAGGTTATCATATCACACACACATCAATCATAAGGGGCCAGACAAAATATATGTTAAACGTATATACCAGTTTGTTTTATGACCAACCCAAAGTTATTTGCTTCCACTTCACATAATCTCCTCTCTCCCCCCCACACGTGTACTTCAAGATATACAACAACAAATGTAATTAATAACAAGCTAGAACACCATACAATATTCTAATGCCTCCACTGCATAATTTATGTATTGTGTTCTTTGAATTCTTAGCATAAGATCCACATGCTTATGTTGCAACCATATAAAAAGAAAAGGTAAAACAGACTCAAATATTTGTGTGATCTTCCATGTATTATATCTATATACAGCCATTCTTTTCCCTGAAAATTAAGTCACAGAACCCTGGAGCTTTATTAGACTGTATAGAACTGCATGCTACTTTCACTAACAAAAAAAATAAGGTAACTCAAATTCACTTTAGGATTAAATATGTTTTACATTATCCAAATTCAAACTTTAAATCATCTAAATATTTCTAAGACCACTACTACTAGAATGGATTACTGTCAGTTCTTTTATGTATCAAATATATTTACAATATAGTCTACACTGAATTTTGTTTCTTATACACAAATATAGAAATAACCAATTTTAATAGTTTTAATATTACAAATAAGAAAGTCTAAAATTTAGAATAAAGATAAAAATCAATTTTGTGGAAGAAAAATATATTTAGCCTTTTATATTTAATCTTGATTTTATAATTAATTGGTATAGTCTAGTCCAGTACGGTTATGGATTACCAACCAAACCAAAGTTGATGAAGGTGTATGAAGATTATGTACATGTAAGAGAGTGATTACTTTCTTAAATGGTAATCAAAAGGGGTATAGTACTAAATTGTGATTGAAGGAAGTGGAGCACTTTAAGCCTTCTCTGTTTTTGTCATGCACATTCTTTAAACAAAGGTGAATCATGTGAGAAAAAGAAAGAAAGAAATGGTGCAACAGAATATTGACTTCTCAGACCATCCTTTTAATTGAAGGACAAAATGTATTGACAATTACTTGTGCAGAATTGCAACGAACTTGAATAGGGGAGACCAAAATCTACTTTGTTTATGATTCTTATTACGTTTTCACCAACGTACCTATGAAGAATTTCTCATCTAGGTTATGTGCCCTACTTTACCCTACTTTGTGAAACTCTTCTGGCAAATCTGATATACTATATATCACAACAGTGATTCCTTCAACAGTAAAAGGAGAATAAACTTGAATAAAGCAAAATGGATGCCATTTGCATATTCATTCTGGAGAAAAATTATTATGATTGTTCTTTTTATCCTCAAAAAGTTTGAAGATGGTACAGAGAAAAGTTGAAAATTGGTTGAATTTAATAAAGTGGTGGCACCCCTTTAGAGGGACCAAATGGGTGAGCAGGGACGAACAATGCAATATTAGTCATCAAATCATGTACTTGTAGAAGTGGCGTTGCTGGATTTGATTGGTTGTAGGTACAAAAGATAATAAAAAAAATTCATAAAGTTAAAGTTTCATAATAAAGGAAGGGGTGAATATTAGCATTGGTATATCGATACTAATATGGATTATATTACTTTGACTTCAAATAATATAATGATTAATCACAGTTATAGGTTAGAGACCCCAAAATTAATCACTAATTATAAAACTTGCCCAATGAATTAATACTCATGTTTTTTTCTACATGCTACTCGAGGGCTTTATGTTGGTATTAACTGTGTGTTTGAGGATTACTGGTGTAATATTTTATTACTGGTTTGAATTTTGGAAACTATATGAACTAACTATTATATGAGTGGTTTCTAAAATCTGTGGGATAAGTTTTTTTTTTTATATTTTATTTAGTGTCTTCAGTCTTTAGTATGTTTGAGATTTATCAGAAACTGTTAGATGGTGTGTTCGGAGAGTGAGATTTAAAGGGATTCTTTTCAGCTGGTAATTCGATTTTTCTGTTTCATATATTTGTATTTTGAGTACAGAACTTAAAAAAAAAAAAGTTTAGATGGATGATGTAGGTTGAAATATTCTTGAAATACCTTCATTATATTTATTTATTTTTTTTGCAAATAAAAAAAAAGTAACTATATGGAATTAAGGTTATCTTAAATATCTTTATTTATTTAATTTAATTTTTTTATAATTTTTTCGTAAATTCATATTATACAAATTTACCTATTTATTAAAGTTACACTTAAAACTATCATAAACAAGTACTTAGGCCAAATTGTTTTAGAAAATTCTAACTTAGGTCAATACACAGATTTTTCTTTTTTATATAAATTGGTAAATAATTATACTACAAAATTCACGGGATATAAAAGCGTTCTCAAGAAACTTGTATGAAATAACTTCTGAAAAAGACATTCACAAGCTTGAGAAAATTTCCATCAATGATCTTGGCCACTGCAATAAAATGAATTTCTTATTGGATTATCCAAAGTGAGAACGATAAATGCAGTTAAAAATGAAGTTGAGAATGGATGATTCACTTTCTTGGACAATGCAACTCTGCAGTTTAACATTACATTATCACAATGGTGAAATTGAATGTTTGATTATGGATAAAGTTGAAGGCACGTGGTATAAATTTTTTTTATTTTGATTGGTGTTTTAAAACCAATAATATGTATAAGATCTGTAAAAAAATATTAAGTGGTTTTTTTATGAGTAATAGGATTTTTATGATTTTTAGTGATTTATTTTTAAAGTGAATTGTTTTAGAATATCTAATTCATGTGTCTCTGGTTGTATAAGGAGTTTAGAAAAGAATGTCTTAAATTAGATTTTTTATAAGAATTAAGGCATTCTTGAAATACCTTTTATTTATTTATTTTTTTTTATTGATAAAAAATTACACTATAACTTTTTTATGCTATTTTTTTTATTAGAAAAAAATTAAATAATTAAAATGAAACATTTAAGGATGCTACCACCCTTATTCAAAGTCCATACAATATCTCTACTTTACCATATACATTTATTCTTTAGGATTTTTTAGCTAAGTCTTTCAACACTTGAAGCATAAGACAACACAGAGTCTTTATAGAAAACAACTTAAGATTAAACATAGAAATTATCTTATAACAATCATGAAACTTAGATGACAGGATCAAAACTAGCACAAATTGTTTAGCAGTTAGCCTAATTTTATACTTTTCATGCAATAATAAAACATAGAAATGAAATTAAATTAGATTTTTTATTCTTTTACTCTTATGAGTTTGTTTCCTAGTCTTGAGTTCTTCTATATCACTCAATAAATTCATGTTGTATCATAGACAACGTACACAACATATTATGAATAAGTTCTTAAGGATAATAATCATTTATACATTAAAGAATCCATCTTGTCTATGTTCTCAATCATATTTTACAACAATATAGTATAAAAATGTTATATTATATATATGAATATTATTAGTTAAAACTATATTCACTTTGTGAAGAATTTTCTCCAAAAGAAAATGAAATGAATGAATACAAATTGAATAGGTTTTTCTATTACAGAAATAAAATTTGTTCTTTAACATTTTTAACAAACGCTTTTATTTAACTTGTGCAAATTAACTATAATTTATTTTAAAAAATCTATTTACCTAACTTTTACTTTCAATACTCTATTGTTTATTTATAAAAAAAAAAAACGGAAGGGAATTGAAAGAAAAAAAGGTCCAACTAAAAACTGCTTCCATTCCTTCTAATTCAGACATGAAAGTGGTTTCGTTATTAAAGATAAAACCATTTTTTATTCTTAAAAAATATTTTTTTAAATATAGAAAATAATTTTATATTAAGAGAAAAATAATGAAATACAAAGAATTCATAATTAATATAAAAATAGTTTTCGTGTAATTTATTTATTTTGTTTCGCCACTTTTCCATTCTTCCAACTATTAAATATAATTTTTTCCACTTTTTAAATTTATTCATTAAAAAATAAGACATTTTATTTTATTTTATATCTCTCTCTATCCTTCTTCTTTGTTGCCTATAAGTTCACTTCTAATCCAAACAACAAAAAAGGAAGAATAAAGTTCAAAAAGGCCTTGGCCTTTTTCTTCTATGCTTTCTCTCTACTGTTCTGTTCTGTGTTCAAATCTTAGCCTTGTTTCTGTTAATTATTATAAGCATGACGTCTCCTTTCCAAACCTGGCTACTACCACCAATGCCTAAAGGCCACGTGGCATAGGCTGAACTTTTTGTTTGCCTCATTCAAATAAAAAAGTAGACAAATTTAAATAACACATTAATATAATAATAATATTAAAAAAATAAATTATTAAAAATTTCATATTAACTAGATATTAAAATATTTCACAATCGAGTATAAGTCTCACTTTATAAGTCGATTTTATGAAATTGAGTTAAATTTAAAGTTTATTTCTCAAATTAAAAAAATTATGTATAAAATATAATAAAATTTTACAAATTTATTATTTTTATTTATTTTTCTTCCTATCACATGTAATAATAAAAATCTATATTTTTTTAATATGGGTCTGATGTCATTTAGTATGTTTTATGTTATTAAATAAAAGATCGATCATTTGTGAATTCAAATGTCATTCATAAATTGTATCAAACATGCACTTAATCATTAACTTTTATTGTTTTAAAAATAATACTGTGATAACTGAAACATGAAATACAAGGTATATATGCCATTGAAAAGGACCAAACATAAAACCAACTGTCTATTTGTCTAATATTATAAAGCATTTAAAAATTGTAGTTGTGACAATTTGAGAAGGAAAAGATATTAATCACAATTCTCATCATAGGAAAAGATTATCAATCAAACTCTTTAAAGGGTAGTCCCATACTTTAATTCATGTTTCATATAAGACAATAAGGTTACATCAAGGTTCTTCCCTACAAAATATTCACTGTTAAAAAGTTATTAAATAAAAATTAATTTTAAAAATAAAAAATATTAATTATTATATTAACTAAATTATATATCATTTTAAAAATTAAAAAAATTAAAAAAATTTAAATTAATTTTGATTATTGATAAATAATTTTTAAAATAATATTATTTAGCTACAAATGTTTTAGCTACCAACTTTAACTTTAGAATCTAAATAATTGATTACTAAAACTTTAGTAGCTAATTAGATACCAATTTATAAACTATTTATCAATAATAAAAACTAATTTAGATATAAATTATTTTTTTAGTTTTTCAAATAATATTTAATTTAGTCAATATAACAATTAATTATTATGTTTGATACCTAAAATTAGTTTCTATTTAAGGATTTTTTTTTAATAATTTTTTCTGAAAAAAATATTATAAATATTTGGCTAAATTATATTTTTGTATTTTGTTTTTATCTTATTTATAAGTTTTAATTTAGTTTTTTTTTTAAATTAGTCTTTCATCTTTTAAATTTAGGTCAAATTATAATTTTTTTTTTCAGTTTTGCTTAATTTTGATTTTATTTAGTTGTTCCTAGTAGAGGAGGGCCATATCCCAACCTGTAAATATAGCTATTTTTTATTAAAAAGAAAAAAAGTGATGTTATCAATCAATTTGTCAAGATATATTTCATTTAATATTTTATATAGTTCAGATGGTAACAGTTCATTGTTTTACAAGTGCTGGATGACAATGACATCTTATTTCTTATATTTAACATAAGATAAATTTTAATATAACTAATAAAAGTAATTATAGTGTTACTTTTCTAAAATTAGTTTTATTATTTAAATATGTTTTTAGTTTTCAATTATATTATCTTAGAAATACAGTTTTAGTTCCTATAAAATGAGAAACAAATATTTTTATTGATTTTTATCCATCTAAACCTAAAATCACCATTTTTTTTTAAATGCACCACCAAATCTTCTACTAAGTTAAGTAGGTAGGTCATTAGTGTGTAAATATGGAGTTAACAAGATTGAAATCTTTTATAAATTCTTAACTTTATTAAAAATAATATATTTTGATGTGGTGATAAATAATTGTTGTTAATTTGATTGGTTAGTTTATTTAAGAATTCAAATCAAATTTAATAATAATTTTTAATATGAAAATTTTTATAAACACTATAAGAAAATAAAATCGTTGATTAGAAATCAATTTTAGAGACAAAAAATAATTAGTTACTATAGTGACCAAATTAGAGACTAAAAATATTTTTGATTTCTAAATTAGTTTCTATTATTTATTATTGTTAAATGGTTTCTAAATTTGTATCTAATTATCTACCAAAATTTTTGCTACCAAATTTAGAATCTAAATAATTGGTAGTTAAAATCTTGGTTGTTAATTAGATACCAATTTAGAAATTATTTAACAATTATAGAAACTAATTTAGAAATCAAAAATTGATTTAATCTTTAAAATAATCTCTAACTATAGCAACTAATTATTTTTAGTTTATTAAATTAGTTCTTATTTAGTGATTTTATTTTTTTTAAAACTGAGTTTATAATCTTGTAAGTTAGAAAATGATGATAAAGATGATGTTTGTACATAGTGGTGATAATGAGAGTTTATACCATGAGATTCTTTTTGTGTTGTTGCAAATTTCAAAATTCAGCATTAACCATTCATTTATTTGGTTAGGTGCCAATGGGTGCAACAATCTAATCCATCATAAAAATGTGCATGTCTATTCAAATAACATGAAATGTTTGGTGAAAAGACAACATAATAATAAATGCAACAAGGATGGCACTTGTAGTAACTTCAAAGTTTTTCTAACTCTCCAAATATTTATAACCTAAAGTTTTCAACATGATTATTTTTTTCTATAAAAGAATTCTGATATTTTTATTACAACGTTTCTAAAAATATGCTCTAATTTAGTTTTCATCTCCTATTTTTATTTTTATTTTTGAAAATTCTTAAAAGGTACATATATTAGGAGTGATATAGTTGAAAATATTTTTAATTTAACATTTAACTAAAGTTAAGTATACAGTTAGAAGTCGTTTTAAATAATCTATAGCTGCATTATATAATTTGTAGAATAAAAACCAGTGATTTTGTTCATATTGTGATTATTTTATTTTATAAGTTTTATAATGAAGAAAATAACGTTTATTTTTCATGTGCATTTATGGTTTACCTTTTTCCATAAAAGATATAAAGACGAATACCTAATACAATTTCAATACATTTCTAACTTACAGAGACACAGTGTTAATACAAGTACCAAATGTACCGAATAAATTTTATTTGAACACAGCTATTTCTTAAAAGGTTTTTGTATGACAAATTATTGTCATATCTATTTTCATATAAATTTGATAAAGCAAAAAATAAAATCGAAAATGTTATTTTCAAATCAAATATTCTTTATTTATACTAGTGAAAATATAGGTTTCATTATGTTTTGAGCGTATTTTTTTTAAGTTTTTTATTTCTTTAACTTATTAAACTTAATTTGATATAACATAATATTTTTTTATCATATATTGACATATTTTAATTTTTATTAATAAATATTATAAAGAAAATTAACTTAATTCGTGAAACGGAAAAGAGTTGAGTGGATTATCTATTAAGTAGTTGTTTTTAAAAATATATTTATCACTTCTACTATTTGAATTTATTTTGATGATTTATTTCCTTAAAAACTAACAAAATGTATTTGAAATTTTATATTATAAAAATAATATGAAGATTTCATTATTTCATGTCACAAAACACTAATGAAAAATATATATATATATATATATATATATATTATAATTTTTTGTCTCTTAAATAATATCTAATTTAATTAATATAATAACTAATTATTTTTATCTCTAAAATTGATTTTTACTTAACAATTTTATTACATAATATTCAAATAAAGCTAATAACATAAATTTATAGTTAATCATAATATTATCAATTAATTCTAACATTGTTCCTATCTTTTAGACTTCTAACATATCTATAGAATTCTAATAATATTTATATTTAATTTTCTTAATTCTTATCTATGTTTATGCATTTTTAGATTTTGAAATTTCAATTAGATTACTAATCATGGTTGTAATTATAGTTTGATTTTAGTATCTAATATTTTAATTATGTAAGTACCAGGTCACGAGATAAATAATGATTATGTTAATCAATTAAAAAAACTGTCATATTTAGAAAACCAATTGATAAAATTAAATCTTGAAAAACTAACATTCACAATTACAAATCCACGAAAATCCAAAGCTGGGAGACAACTGCAATGTCTAAAAGAATCAATATTACGAAAAAAAAAACAAGTTCTTAAACTTTGTGGCTTTTTCCAATTCTATTTATATATACTAGTTGCAGAGAAGTAAGGGTACATCAAATTCTTTGTTTATGTCATGGAGTACTCTGCAGAATCTTTGGGAAGAGATCTTAAGAGCGTGAGGAAGTACTTCGGGAGTGGAAAAACAAAGGAAGAATCATGGCGAGAATCACAGCTTAAAGGGTTGCACAATTTTCTAGTTGAAAGAGAGGAAGAAATTCTGAGAGCCCTCAAGCAAGACTTGGGAAAGCATTATGTGGAGGCCTTCAGAGATGAGGTGTGTGTTTGATGTGAATCAGAATCATGAATCTTTCTTGTCTTGTTATTAAGTTCTACGTTGAACTTTTGCTAATATTCCATGATGATTACTCGCAGGTAGGAACGTTGGTAAAGACCTTAAACATCGCTAAAAAGAATTTGAAGAAATGGATGGCGGGGGAAGAGGTGAGGTTCACAGACCTTATGCAGTAGAACTTTCATTGGAAAACTAAATTTTGATGTTTTTTCACAGGCTAAATTGCCAAAAATAGCACTGCTTTCAAGTGCTGAGATAGTTCCTGAGCCACTTGGTCTTGTTCTCATAATCTCATCATGGAACTTCCCCTTTGGTGAGTCGATTCAAAATGAAAGTTGAAGTTCACAAGGTTGTGTAAAAGTTGGTTTTGTGATGAACTAGGCTATGTTATGGTTTTACAAAACAGGACTGTCCTTGGAGCCACTAATAGGAGCAGTAGCTGCTGGAAACACTGCAGTTCTAAAGCCTTCAGAGATGTCCCCCACTTGCTCTTCTCTTTTAGCCACTGTCCTCCCAACTTACTTGGACAACAATGCCATTAAGGTCATAGAAGGTGGACCAGAAGTGGGGGAGCTACTCTTAGAGCAACGATGAGACAAGATTTTCTTCACAGGTTAATTAACCTTTCTCAGTCACTATCTTTCTGTTTTTTAACTCTTGGTCATAACTTAAACTTTTATGGGATTTTTTTTTTAACTAATGATTTTATACAATACTAGGAAGTGCAAGGGTGGGAAGGATTGTTATGTCTGCTGCATCTGTGCATCTTACTCCAGTGACTTTGGAGCTGGGTGGAAAATGTCCAGCACTGGTTGATTCTCTTACTTCTTCTTGGGACAGAGAGGTGAATCCTCATTCATTTATGTCAAATCACATGGCAAATAAAAGAGAGAGAAGTTTATTTTATCTCATTGTGTTTGTGGCTGGGGGTTAATCAAGTTGATTATATATACTATACACTAATATATAATGTACTCATACATAAACTTGTGGCTGCTTAATTAAGTTGATTAAAAAAATTCTTACCGTATTAGTTTTTGTTGAAACACAAGGTGGCTGTGAAACGAGTTTTGGTGGCAAAATTCGGGGCTTGTGCAGGACAAGCATGCATAGCAATCGATTATGTCCTTGTAGAGAAGAGTTTCAGTTCTACATTGGTAAGAAGTTTGAAAGAATTTTGGACCTTTTGTTTTGATTTTGAAGCATGTCTACTTTCTCTCTTTCTTTAGGTGACATTAATGAAGGCTTGGATTAAGAAAATGTTTGGAGAAAATCAGAAAGAGTCCAGTACTGTTGCAAGGATAGTTAACGACAAACATTTCATGAGACTCAAGAATCTTCTCACTGATCCAAGGGTCAAAGAGTCGGTGGTTTATGGTGGTTCTATGAACGACAATGACTTGTAAGTAACACCCTCCTTTCTTAGTTGTTGCTGCTTCTATATTTGTTTATCCATACGTAGCATGTGATACTGCGAACTTCACTTCCCATTTCCAACAACGAGACAGAACACTTTTCTTTCGCATCGTTTTCACCTAGCCAATTTTGTGCAGATTTATTGAACCCACGATATTGCTGGATCCCCCACTTGATTCTGCAATCATGGCTGATGAAATCTTTGGCCCAGTTCTTCCAATCATCACTGTAGGATGCATATTTTTTTACTGCTCCTTTCAGATTAATAGTCATGGACTTTGGCAAGTAAATTTCATTTGTATTTTCGGGGCTTTTTGCAGGTGGAGAAGATTGAAGACAGTGTCGAGTTCATAAGCTCAAGGCCTAAACCATTAGCAATTTATGCCTTCACGAAAAACAAAACTCTGCATAGAAGACTGGTATCTGAAACATCATCCGGAAGTCTTGTTTTTAACGATGCAATTCTACAGGTATTAATCTGCTTCTTGTCTCTTTCTTTGTCTTTATTCAATAAAGTTGAGTATTTTTTAAAAATCTAAATCAACCTTGATTAGATGCAAGAGTGTGAAATATCTACTTACCCGTGCTCAAGTCCCAGATGGTGCTGATACTGTTTTCAGCAATAAATAATAAATACCAATAGCATAGCTAAAAAATATAACAAGTTAAAATAAAACGTATACGCAAAGTGGAGTTAGATTTTGGTTAGGCCAAATTCTATAGTGATATGAAAATTTATTATAGGAATTGTTCTTGTACTGAGTGGAGACATGGTTGTTAGGAAATTGAATGAATGAAACTTGTTTTTTCTACAAGATAAATCATGTCAAGTGTCATTGTCCTATAGCCTATAGGGTTGATATGATGACAACACTTAAGTAAATTATAATTGGAAAGAAAATTAATCTTTTGTTAAAATACAACAAATTTAAAATTATATTAACCAACTTTAATATAATGCAGTGTTGTCAACATATCAGCACTCTTGTATTAACTGATTGTAATTGAAAAATGTATTTTTGAGCAGTACGTTGCGGATACCCTGCCATTTGGAGGAGTTGGTGAATGTGGGTTTGGCAAGTATCATGGAAAGTTCTCCTTTGACGCGTTCAGTCACCACAAGGTTGTGGTCAGAAGAAGTTACTTGACTGATTTCTGGTACAGGTTTCCTCCATGGACTCTTAACAAGCTCCAACTACTTGAGGTGTCTTACAACTTGGATTATCTTGGAATACTTCTAGTTCTGCTTGGCTTAAAGAAGTCAAAACGGTCCTTATTTTAGGCTTCTAATTGATATCCATTGTGTTCCTTCATTTGTCTATTTCCAGTGAGCCCCTAAAAGGATGGTTATTCGTACCAAGTGTGAATTTCTAAGTTTGTTATGCTTAAGTAAGTGTATTCTATTTGGTTCTGCATCTGTTATTATGTCTATTTACCTTTGGATAAGGTAAGGTTTGGATGAAGCATCTTTGATTCTACTTTTGTTGTTTTGTTCTGGAAAGACAATAAAACAAGAAGTAAAAAATTAGTGGATTGGTAAGTATCATTAAATTCAGAGATGAAATGAAGCACAACCCTGCAACAACAGAAAGGGACATGACAGCAGGAAAAGCTTCACTATTGCAGTGCAATTATGCCAAGGACTACTCACAACAGCAATATAGTTAAAAATCAATATTACAGTACATAGTATTAACTATGAGCAAGTGCATACAACATGTATAGGTCCACCATGTTTATTATCTCATAACCAAATAACCAAATGAAGTCAAATTCAATTAAAGGAATCAGCTACACCTACTCTTTCCAAACCCCAGCAAACCATCAGTAACTACAATAGTTATTTGTTTATTGCCTCCAATCTCACCACCCCATCTAAATACTTGTTTTTTTAAATCAAATTATTGTATTTATACACTTCCAAATATATCAGAATTTTTCACATAAAAATTATCAATCAAAGCCACTGGATTATCTTATTAGTAATCTTTAAGTTAACCAGTTCTAATAATTTAATTGGTATCATGTATCAATAACTAAATTGTTTTTATTTTTATTTTGAATGTGAATCATAAAAAATCTTTAAAAAATATTGTAGTTATAAATATTTTATCATATTAATATCTATGACAATAAAGTTTATATAATATATTTATCAAAGGAACTATTATCTTATATTCATACTTATTCTATGTAGTATTTTTTTACATTTTATTATTTTTCTAATTTGATCATCATAAAGTCTCAGTGTTGCCTTGACTTGTTTTAGATAATATGTATATGTATTGTGTTTGTGTGACTGTTAAATTAAACACATTACTAGTTTTACACGTTAAATTAATTTACTATAATTTATAGTTGAAATTTATTTTGTAAGTGTTAATGATTTAAGTTACAATATTATTACATGTTTATATTTTTCAAATAATACAATAAAAGAGAGTTAATCTTAAAAAAAAAAATTCAATTTTTATTTTAAACAAAACAACATAATCATTACTCTTTTCTATCATTAGCTCACTAGGTTGGTAGGTCAAAGTGGGTCGGTGAGCTGAAAATATCAATCCACTCTACCAAATTGATGACGGATTTGTAGATTTGATCCACTTTGTCACTTGTATCTTTTATATGTGGACCTTTATTTGATGCTTAAATATCATATTTCAACTTTCATTTCTTTGGAAATTATAATTGAGCAAAAGAGTTTCACCATTTAAATAGTTTATCCAAAATCATTCTATTTTCTCATAAAAACATGTAGGCGTGACAAGATGGGTAGTCCGACTTGTTTTGGCTCGACACGTCACTTGATTGCCAAAAACAGGGCAGGGTGGGATGGTTCACCAAGGTTATACAGGTTGAAATTAGTAATTTATCCCGTCATATGGTGGGTTGGTAGGCTGGTGATGACCCACCACTTTTCAATTTTTTTTTGTGATGTTTTTTGTTTTGGATTTATTTACTTAGTTGTACTTTTTGAATAATAAAGATGTAAGAAAGAGCAATAAAACTAAGTCAAACTTTAATATTTTAATCAAATAAGGTTTAATGTCTAACAAAATAAAGTAAATATCAGCAATAATTCAATGAATCAAATTATGTATAAATAAATTAATGTAAATAAAGTTTTATATAAAACATTGACCATCACCAATTTTAATTCCAAAAGCATAAGATTCCTTTTTAAAAGTACAAAAAATAAAGAAGGGCGGACCTTACTCTTCCCGTGATCCGTTGGGTTGGCAATTTAGGCAAACTAGTTCAAAAAGTTTTCTGCCTAAATGGTAGTGGGCCAACCCACAGGATCTGATCCACTTTGTCATCCCTAAAACATGTGATGTAAATCATGAGACTTTCATAAAATATTTTTCTACAAAACGAATAAAAGAATCATGACTCTTTTAGATCTTTATGAATTTTTATTCACCACAAAAACGTTTTCTAAGTATGTTACACACACTCTTAAGGGCTCAATCATACTTTTGGATATGGACTTTTGAAACAAATTTTTATATAAGCACATTGTCACACCCATGTGGATGCAATCACAACCTTAAGGTCGAACTTATGATGCAATTATCTATACGAACAATGTCTCACACACTCCTATGGTTGAACCCCTACTAATTTTTTATATAAGCACATCCCTCACATCTATGTGGACTTAGTGACAAACCATGTGATCAAACCTCTAAGGCAATTTTTATAGAGTGTCTTTCAAATTTACGTGAACCTAAACACAATCTAATGTTCAAATATATGGTATAATTTTATGTATAAATATATCTTTTAGGTTAATGTGAACGCTCGCACAATCTTATTGTGTAACTATTGATACAATTTTTAAAAAAAATATATAAACAAATCAAATGAATTTTTTTATATTATGATATGCGAAATATCATCATATATAGTAAATTTGAAGTATTTATTTATTTTAATAAATAATATAATAATATTTTAAAAAAATATAAAAAATGAATTTTATTTCCTTTAATGTAAAAACAGAAAACCTATTGATCATTATATCTTGAATAAAAAAAAAATCACTTTATAGAAGTGTCCGGTGAAAATTAATACGACTGATAAAATTTATACTTATTTAAAATAAAAAACACTAGAGGAATGATAACAATATATCAATATTATTAGAGTTACAATTTCTAACTAAATATTATAATTACCAATAGAGAACTGAAAATAATATATCAATATTAGAGTGACAATTTTTTTTTAAATATTATAAAATAATTACAATAGATATGAAATATGTGTATTTTTGTAAATCCCCTTATTCTATATATGGGACCAGAAAAGGACAAGATTCTCCCAACTCACCTTGTGAAATCTCCCTCACAACTCCCAAGCGTAGAACTCAACGAATAAACGATTACTTCGACATGATTCTGGCAATGTCAGTGTCAGAGTCGCCACTAAAGATTCAGAGAAGAAGAATGTTGCATCCAAGGAACATAATAGGAAGAGCTCAATTGAATTTTCTCACGCTCCGGTGACACCGGCTTCCTCGGAGAAGAGCTCAAAGAGGAAGAGGAAGGGTGAGAGGAGGGTGGTTACCAGAGCTAAAAGGGGGAAATTGGAAATTCCAGAACGGAGTTCAAAGTTGCCTGCGAGGCGCGTGTATTACAAAAGAGTGATTTTTGAAGGAGGAGAGTTTGAAGTGGGGGATGACGTTTACGTCAAGAGGAGAGAAGATGCTACCTCCGACGATGAAGATCCCGAAGTTGAGCTGTGTAGGACGTGTTTCTTGACAAACAATGAGATCATGATTGAGTGTGACGATTGTTTGGGTGGGTTTCACTTGAAATGTTTGAGACCTCCATTGAAGGATGTTCCTGAAGGGGATTGGATGTGTGAGTTCTGTGAGGCTCGGAGGATCCCCCACTTGATTCAGCAATCATGGCTGATGAAATCTTTGGCGCAGTTCTTCCAATCATCACTGTAGGATGCATATTTTTTTACTGCTCCTTTCAGATTAATTAGTAGTCCTGGAATTTGACAAGTAAATTTCATTTGTATTTTCCGGGCTTTTTGCAGGTGGAGAAGATTGAAGACAGTGTCGAGTTCATAAGCTCAAGGCCTAAACCATTAGCAATTTATGCCTTCACGAAAAACAAAACTCTGCATAAAAGACTGGTATCTGAAACATCATCCGGAAGTCTTGTTTTCAACGATGCAATTCTGCAGGTATTAGTCTGCTTCTTGTCTCTTTCTTTGTCTTTGTTCGATAAAGTTTAGTAATTTTTAAAACTCTAAATCAACCTTGACTAAATGCAAGAGTGTGAAATATGATACAGTGTTGTTAACATATCAACATTTTGTACTACCTGATTGTAATTGAAAAATGTATTTTTGTGAAGTACATAGGGGATACCCTGCCATTTCGAGGAGTTGGTGAATGTGGGTTTGGCAAGTACCATGGGAAGTTCTCTTTTGACACGTTCAGTCACCACAAGGTTGTGGCCAGAAGAAGTTACTTGACTGATTTCTGGTACAGGTTTCCTCCATGGACTCTTAACAAGCTCCAACTAATTGAGGTGTCTTACAACTTGGATTATCTTGGAATACTTCTAGTTCTGCTTGGCTTAAAGAAGTCAAAACGGTCCTTATTTTAGGCTTCTAAATGATATGCATTGTGTTCCTTCTTTTGTCTATTTCCAGTGAGCCCCTAAAAGGATGGTTATTCCTACCAAGTGTGAATTTCTAAGTTTGTTATGCTTAAATAAGTGTATTCTATTTGGTTCTGCATCTGTTATTATGTCTATTTACCTTTGGATAAGGTAAGGTTTGGATGAAGCATCTTTGATTCTACTTTTGTTGTTTTGTTCTGGAAAGACAATAAAACAAGAAGTAAAAAATTAGTGGATTGGTAAGTATCATTAAATTCAGAGATGAAATGAAGCACGACCCCTGCAACAACAACAGAAAGGGACATGACAGCAGGAAAAGCTTCCGTAGAAAATTCTTTATTACAGTGCAATTATGCCAAGGACTACTCACAACAGCAATATAGTTAAAAATCAATATTACAGTACATAGTAATAACTACGAGCAAGTGCATACAACATAGGTCCACCATGTTTATTATCTCATAACCAAATAACCAAATGAAGTAAAATTCAAGTAAAGGAATCAGCTACACCTACTCTTTCCAAACCATCAGTAACTACAATCTAAATACTTATTCTTTTAAATAAAATTATTGTATTATATACTTCCAAATATATCATAATTTTTCACATAAAAATTATCAATCAAAACCACTGGATTATCTTATTAATAATCTTTAAATTAACCAATTCTAATAATTTAACTGGTATCATGTATCAATAACTAAATTGTTTTTTATTTTTATTTTGAATGTGAATCATAACAAATCTTAAAAAAATATTGTATTTATAAATATTTTATCATATTAATATCTATAATAATAAAGTTTATATAATATATTTATCAAAGGAACTATTATCTTATATTCACACTTATTCTATGTAGTATTTTTTTACATTTTATTATTTTTCTAATTTGATAATAAAAAAGTCTCTACTTGTTTTAGATAACATGTATATGTGTGGTGTTTGTGTGAGTGTTAAATTGAACAAATTACTACTTTTTACATGTTAAATTATTTTACTATAATTTATAATTAAAATTTAATTTATAAATGTTAATAATTTAAGTTACAATATTGTTACATGTTTGTATCTTTCAAATAATACAATACAAGAGAGTCGGTTTTTTTTAATAATTTTTATTTTAAACAAAATATCTAGTCCTTACCCTTTTCCACTTTTGGCTCACTAAGTTGGCAGGCTAAAGTGGGTCGGTGAGTTAAAAATATCAACCCGCTCTACCAAATTGATGGTGGATTTGTAATCTTTATCCACTTTGTCACTTGTATATTCGACATGTAGACCTTTATTTAATGCTTAAATATCATATTTCAATTTTCATTTCCTTAGAAATCATGACCGAGCACAAAAGTTTTACCCTTCAAATAGTTTATACAAAATCATTCTATTTTCTCATAAAACCATATAGGGGTGGCAAGACGGGTAGTCTGACTTATCACTTGACCATGAAAAACAAGACAAGGTGGGATGGTTCGCCAATATTATATGGGTTGAAATTAATAATTTGTCCTGTCATATGGTGGGTTGGTAGGCTGGTGATGACCAATCACTTTTCAATTTTTTGTTTTGTTTTGGATTTGTTTACTTAGTTGTATTTTTTGAATAATAAAGATGCAAGGAAGAGTGATAAAATTGAATCAAACTTTAATATTATAATAAAAGAAGGTTTAATACCTAACAAAATAAAGTAAATATTAGTAATAATTCAATGAATCAAATGATGTATAAGGAAATACATGTAAATAAAGTTTTATATAAAGCATTGACCATCATTAATTTTAATTCTAAAAGCATAAGATTCCTTTTTAAAAGTACCAAAAATAAAGAAGGGTGGACCCTACCCTTCCCATGGTCCGTCGGGTTAGCGATTTAGCCAAATCAATCCAATACGAGTTAACGGGTTCAAAAAGTTTACCCACTTTTGTCTAAATGATTGCGGACTGACCCACAGGATCCACTTTGTCTTCCTTAAAACATGTGATGTTCATCATGAGGCCTTCATAAAATATTTTTCTACAAAACGAATAAAAGAATCATCACTCTCTTTTATATCTTTATGAATTTTTATTCACCACAAAAAACATTTTATTTGAGTGTGTTACACACACCCTCAAGGGCTCAACCATACTTTTGGGGATGGACTTTTGAAACAATTTTTTATATAAGCACATTGTCACACCCATGTGGATGCAATCACAACCTTAAGGTCGAACTTCTGGTTCATAACGTCTCACACACTCCTATGGTTGAACCCTTACTAATTTTTTATATGAGCACATCTCTCACATTCATGTGGACTTAGTGACAAACCATGTGAGCGAACTTTTAATGTAATTTTTATAAGAGTATCTCTCGCATTTATGTGAACTTAAACACAATCTGTTCATATGTATGATATAGTTTTACGTATGATTGTATATTCTATGTTAATGTGAACCCTTGCATAATCCTATTGTGTAACCACCAATACATATTTTAAAAAATACAAATACAAATCAAATGATTTTTTTTATTATGATATGATATGTGAAGTATCATCATATATAGTAAATTTGAAGTATTTATTTATTTTAATAAATAATGTAATAATATTTAAAAAATATGTAAAAAAAAGGAATTTTATTTCCTTTAATGTAAAAACAACTTGAATAAAAAAAAAGTCAAAGTGTCCGGTTAAAACCAATATGATTGATAAGATTTATACTTATTTAAGAAGAAGAAAAAAAACTAGAGGAGTGATAATAATGTATAAATATTATTAGAGTTACAATTTCTAACTAAATATTATAATTACCAATCAATAGAGAACTGAAAATAATATATCAATATTAGAGTGACATTTTTTTAAAAAAATATTATAAAATAATTACAATAGATATGAATTTGTCTATTTTTAGATTTTCCGTTATTAAAAAGATAATTTTTGTTTAAATTAAACGTACTCTTTTATTAATATTCATTGAATGAAAAATTATAAATTACCTAAATTATCCTTCATTTAAGAGGAAAAACTAAATCCAAACAAATATATATATATATATATATATATATATATATATATATATATATATTATGAGTATTTTATCATGAGCATATATAAAAAATAGCCAACAGAGCAAATTACACTGATTTTACAAATACTATGAAACTTACGTTAAATTTTTTTATGATAAAAGATACGATTAAAAAATGATTATTATAATAAAAGTAATGAAAAAGTATTAAATTTTATATTAATTTTATAAAAAATTATATGCATAAAATTAGTTTTTATTAATTTATGTAACATTTATAATTATATGATTGAAATATTTGTAAATGTTCAACAAAATATAAAGAGAAATTGTGAAAAATAAATATAGAAAATAGTTATAAAATATATTTTTTTCATTTAAAAAATTAGGATTATAATTATACATTAAAAAAACTTTTAATTTTTATTGGTATTTTTTTAGATAATGAAAACAAAAAAAGTAAACAAGATAAAAAAAAGCAAGTGTATATGAAAAAAATTACAACATCCAATCTCATTATTACAATGTTTCATTATATGAAAAAAAAGTCCTACCACCGTTTTTAAAGTTTCATTTCCGGAATATAATTTATTTAGGATTTATTACAAAAATTATGTTTTTCTCTTTGAAACTTTAATTATTTTATTATATTAATACAACCCACCATAATCACCACCACTCCTCAAACACTAACAATTACCATCACACACCTTGTATTCAAAAAAATTTAATGTAATTTTATTTATTTTTATAAAATAAATAAATTTTAAAAAATTATAAAAATGGATAAGTAATGCAAAGAGATTTTAAATTGAAGAAGTCGCGACATTTAGGTGAAATATATATTTGTTCAAATCTCGTGTTTTAAAAAATGATTTCTAACTTTTTGAATTGAAACTTTGTTTTCTTTTGAATTTTATTTTATTTTAGTTATTTTATTTTAATTTTTTGTTGGTTTTTTTCATTTATTTTTGTTTTTTTTTCAATTTTATTATGTTATTATTAAATGTTTTTTAATTACAATAGTAAATTAATTAATTACTTAAACTAACTAAATATTTATTTAAATTATAATAATAAATTGTCTAAATTATATTCAATCAGAAATAATTAAATACACACTTTCAAATATAAATAAATAAATAAATTACTATATTAACTAATATTTATTTAAATTATGATAATAATATCTAAATTATATTCAATTACAAATAATTAAATACTAAATTTTAAAAATAAATAACATAAAAAGTTAAATATAATTTATGTTATTTCACAAAAATTAAAAAATAAAAAAAATACTGAAAAACAAAAAAAAAATGAAAAACCAAAAGAAATTGGATAACAAGAGAAAATTTGAAAATAAAATGAAATTAAAAATTATGCTTCCAGAACTTTTTAAAAGAAAATTGAAATAACTCTGCCCTCCACTTTTCCAACTTTTTAAAAATCTACTATTTTTGTAAAAACGAAAAAAAATTGTACCATATATTGTAATCCATACCCACCGATCATATATTTTGACGAGGGTAAAATTATAATTTCCAATTTTATAAGAGTGATAACACAATGCAATGACCATTTACATTACATGTTTATCTATAATTATTTTATGGCAATTTATTTATGGAGGTGAAGAAGAAAATTATGGGGTGCAAAAGTAAATCCCCTTATATTCTATATATAGGACCAGAAAAGGACAAGAAGATAAGTTTTTGGCGCCAATTTTGATAATTGTAAGCACCATTGTTGCTCACTCCTTCTTCCATCAAGCCCTAGCTAGCTCCTTTCTTTCTCAATCTTTTTACTCTTCAATGGCCGCAACTCCTTCCAAATCCACATTCCGATCACAATCCAATGCTAAATCCTCGCCCGTTGTAAACCCACACACTCCACAAACCCTACATCTGCGCCGATCCCCACGCGCCAAGTCCCTCCTCTTCGATTCTCTCAAATCTCCCAACTCACCTTGTGAAATCTCCCTCACAACTCCCAAGCGTAGAACTCAACGAATCAACGATTACGTCGGGCGTGATTCTGGCGATGTCAAAGTCGCCACTAAAGATTCAGCGAAGAAAAATGTTGTATCCAAGGAACAGAATAGGAAGAGCTCAATTGAATTTTCTCACGCTCCGGTGACGCCGGCTTCCTCGGAGAAGAGCTCAAAGAGGAAGAGGAAGGGAGAGAGGAGTGTGGTTACCAGAGCTAAAAGGGCAAAATTGGAAATTCAAAAACGGAGTTCAAAGTTGCCTGCGAGGCGCGTGTATTACAAAAAAGTGATTTTTGATGGAGGAGAGTTTGAAGTGGGGGATGACGTTTACGTCAAGAGGAGAGAAGATGCTACGTCCGACGATGAAGATCCCGAAGTTGAGGTGTGTAGGATGTGTTTCTTGACAAACGATGAGGTCATGATTGAGTGTGACGATTGTTTGGGTGGGTTTCACTTGAAATGTTTGAGACCTCCATTGAAGGATGTTCCTGAAGGGGATTGGATATGTGGGTTCTGTGAGGCTCAGAGGATCGGTAAGGAGGTTTATCGTCCACAGCCTCCCGTGGGTAAGAAAGTGATTAGATCTATGAGGGAGAAACTACTTTCCAGTGATTTGTGGGCTGCTCATATTGAAAGGTATGACATACATTTTTTTGTGGAATCGGATACTCTTGCATTGTATTTTCTTTTGTTGAATACTAATCAGGTTTGTGTCAATTGGGCATTTGAGTAGCATATGGAAAGAGGTAGACAGCAACTATTGGTGTCGGGTGCGGTGGTATACTATCCCGGAAGAGACTTCTGTTGGGAGGCAGCCGCATAACCTGAGAAGGGAGCTATACCGAACAAATGACTTTGCTGACATTGAGGTACCACGCGTTAGCTGTTTTGGTAGCTGTTGCATACTTATAGTAAACTGCTAATTTACATGAAGGTCTTCTAGTTGAACTTCCTGTCTATCAAGCTCAATATTTAATAAATTGAATCTAGCATGTTTTTTATTCTTTCATGGCTATTTTAAAAATTTCTATTGCCTCAGGTCAGGCATAATGTTCAAGGTACTAGGAACTTATCGTTCTTTACTTTATCATGTTCTCCCATATTTACTGCAGATGGAATCTGTCGTTAGACATTGCTATGTTATGACCCCTAAAGAATATGCTAATGCTAGCAACGGGGGAGATGATGTTTTCTTATGTGAATATGAGTATGACATCAACTGGCATAGTTTCAAACGTCTTGCTGATATTGACAATGAACGAGAGGTAATAATGTCAGAGTAGTAGTAAGATCCTTCTCCCTGAAGAAAAAAATTCACTATTTAACAGTTCGAATATTGATGAGTTTATTCTTGTATGATAGAATGGTGAAGAGATTGACAGTGATGAGGACTGGAGCCTTGACAAGGAGTCAGACTCTGATACAGATGAAGATGTTGGATATGAAGAAGAAAATATTAAAGATGGACTATCTCAGCCATCAAAAGGCCATCACATAGCTGCAGTATGGATATTATTGTGCATTTTGCAATATTTTTCTTTTTTAGTATTTGTTATTTCCTTCAGAAAATAAATGTGTAAATGATACAGAATCTTCACAAGGGACGGTTCTTCGGACTTCAGAAGATAGGCACAAAAAGAATTCCACGGCATGTAAGGTCTCACAAGCAGACTGATCTTGAGAGAGCAAAGTCTACACTGTTGTTAGCATCACTGCCTAAATCTTTACCATGTAGAAATAAGTATGTGTCGGTTTGAACATGAATTTTAGCATCTTATATCTCTTTGTCAAGTTAATAATAGAAAATTATATTATGTAGAGAAATGGAGGAGATAACTACATTTGTCAAAGGTGCTATTTCTGATGATCAATGTCTGGGGGGTTGCCTCTACATTCATGGAGTTCCGGGAACTGGCAAGGTATCCTTGTTTGATCTTCTATATTGTTTCTTGAGTCTACTATACAATGAGGCATTGGCTTGGCTATCACTGAACAATTCTTGCTTCTTATTGCTTTTGTCCATGTGTAACTACAGACAATGAGTGTACTATCAGTAATGAGGAGTTTGAAGTCAGAAGTTGATGCAGGAAACATCAAACCATACACATTTGTGGAGATTAATGGTTTGAAGTTGGCATCACCAGAGAATATTTATCGGGTAAGGTTCATGAAGTATATCATAATTTTTTCCTAGTTAGTATAACATAATATTCTTGGTTATTTTCTTATAGTTTTGATGTTCTTTCAGGTCATATACGAGGCACTTAATGGACACAGGGTCAGCTGGAAAAAGGCTCTCCACTTGTTGAATGAGAGATTTGTAGAAGGGAAGAAAATCAGAGATGAGGCTGACCGACCATGTATTTTGCTTATTGATGAACTCGATCTTCTGGTAACCAGAAACCAATCGGTAATCTACAAATCCTACTACGGGAAACTTGTCACTAGGTAACATTCTTTAATATATGTAATGACATCGTGCTGAACATTCGTTTTTTCACAGGTTCTGTATAATATTCTTGACTGGCCTACTAAGCCACATTCCAAACTGATAGTCATAGGTAAGATAATGCTCTTTCGGATTGTTTTTTCAATATTTTGATCTTCTAGTTTGAAGAAGTAATTTAAAAAGTGGGTAAACAAGAATCCAAATGATTATAATTTATAACAACTCCATGCTTTTTGTGGATTGCACAAATTTATTCTTCGGTTACTAATGTAATCAATTCAGGGATAGCAAATACTATGGATCTTCCAGAGAAGTTACTTCCTCGCATATCAAGCCGAATGGGAATTCAGAGGCTTTGCTTTGGCCCATATAATTATCATCAGCTTCAAGAAATCATTTCAAGTCGCCTCAAGGGAATTGATGTTTTTGAAAAGCAAGCTGTAGAATTTGCTTCAAGAAAGGTTAGTTTGTATTACATTTTGAAGATTGATTTTCTTTGATTGTTCACAAGAAGTGGACACTTGTTTTTGTGCTTAGTTTGGTGGTTAACATCCAAGATGGTGTTTGATTATTCAGGTTGCAGCGATCTCAGGAGATGCACGTCGTGCTTTGGAGATATGCAGACGCGCTGCTGAAATTGCAGATTATCGAATAAAGAAGTTAATTCCTAATCCTGATCTCGTTACTGCAGGTATTTGAGCATGTCTTATGTAATTTTTTCCTACCATTACTGTCATCACAGTAGAAAGGGGTTGGTACAAAATGTTTCCTGCGTTTTTGGATTTTGTTAATTGAAGTTTGTATTGTGTGTGAAATGGTATGTTTTCTTCTGTGTTAGTTTTGTGCGTTGGTTGTCTACAATCTCAAGGAATATCTCTTTTTTAAGTCAATTTCTTTTAATTGTATTTGCAAATTGCAGTTGCAAATGCAGGCGGGGAAATATTAACAGTTTGAGATATACTTAAATGCTTCTTTTAATTTTGGTCCAGGCATATACTTTGCATCATAAATCTTAATGACATTGATACCTGATGATCTTCTAATGCATTGTTAATTGACTAGTTAGTTGGATGATGGCTGTAAAATCTTTTTATCCTCTCCATGCTTTACGTGCTTGATATTACTATGAAATTATGAAAACCACGTGAACTCTATTTTGGCATTTCTTTATTCCAGACTAAATATTTTTGCTGTTGCTAGGTGTGGATCCTTGATATTGAGTTACAAATCTTACATTGTTCCATCTTCTGCCTTCTATAATGAAGTATCTGAATTACTTTTTATTAACTATAAACTATGATCATCAACCATATGCATGAACTCCTTTGACTTTAGTCCGAGTGCTTCTGCCCACTAATTCATTTGCATATGCTCTCTAGGAAAGGGACTTGTTGGAATGGTAGATGTTGAAGCAGCCATTCAAGAAATGTTCCAAGCACCTCATATTCAAGTGAGTTGAAATTTGCTATGTAATGCTTTATTTCTTGGTGCTTGAAGTGCCATTATTTGGCATAGACCGTGAACGAAAGTCTTGAGACGTATAAGCTAGCTGTGACATCTAATACAATGTTGCTAGTGTAACTTGGATGTGCAACTTAACAAATACCAAAAATGATCTATTTCTTCAATTAAGGATTATATAACATGAACGAAGAACTTATTCTGTTTTATATGATTGTGGGTTAGAGTTATCAATAGAACAATTTGAGTGTTGTTTTAATTTGTCATACTTGGGGGACAAGTCATTATTGGACATAGTAAATAGGTAAAATAGGGAACCAATGTTAGCACTGTTCTTTATATATAGGCATATTTTCTCCCAAAATGCACGAGCTTAAATAATTAATACAATCTCAAGAACCTTTTATACATTCGTTCATTTGGCTTGGCAGAGTAATGCTGACATTTTATACCAGCCTTACATTTATCTCATTATTTATTTTTGAAGATGATGAAAAGCTGTTCCAGATTAAGCAAAATTTTCCTGACAGCTATGGTACACGAGCTTTATAATACTGGAATGGGGGAAACCACTTTTGAAAAGGTAAGCTCCTGAAGTTTCTTCATGTTATTTTGTTCTCGAATGCATTCTGATCATAAGTATATCTCACCTTTAAGCTTCAGTCACCAGGTGTTAATCTGAACAAAAGAAAAAAAATTACATCCTAGTATTTTTTATGCATGCATATTTGATAAGTTATAAAATCTAGGTGCCTTGGAGTTTTTGTATTCTGATATTTGCTTTTTTATACAAATATGATTTATTAAAAGCTCATTTGATTGGTGTTGATTAACCAATAACCTTCCTGACAGAACTTAGAGTCTCTAATCAAAATTAAAGTTTCACTTTGGTAATTCATATAATAAAGGATTGTAAAAGATTAAAATATCTTCAATTTTGATCAAAGAACATAAAAAAAATTATGAATCTGTATCTAAGTTTTTGTTCTGTTTTTTCACCAATGCTATGTTCTGCCATGCTATCCCCTTCCCCAAATCTATATTCATGAAAATTGACGTAAAAGGTTCATTTGTATTGCGGTCCTTACGTAGGGTTTTACTTTACAATGCAGTTGGCAATGAGGGTTTCATGCCTATGTATCAGCAATGGAGAAGTCTTTCCTGGATATGATACTCTGCTGCAAGTTGGGTGAGACTTCTATTGTTATATGGCGTCCTTCTTTCTATTCGAAATAGCATTGATATTGGAAGACAATATTGAACTGCAGGCAGTTTAAGTGTATGTGATCCATGCTAATAAAGTTCTATTAAATCTGACATGTTTTTTTTTTTTCTGCAGCTGTAAGCTAGGTGAATGCAGAATTATTTTATGTGAAGCAGGTTCCAAGCACAAGTTGCAAAAATTGCAGCTTAATTTCCCGAGGTTAGTTTTCGAAGCTCATAATTTCTGCATCTGATTCTGCTCAAGCAAATGACAGCATTATCCTGCAGTTTTTATCTGAACTATTGTGCTTTCTTTTGCATGTGATGTGAGTCATAGTTTTATGTGTAACTACAGTTCAATAATCAAGGAATTAGTTTCAAATGATGTTTTAGGCATAAATTTCTTATCTATTTATTTAAGAGCTACATATAAGTTGGTTTCTTTGATTTGACCAGTTTAATTTCACCTTTTGGCAGTGATGATGTGGCCTTTGCGCTGAGAGACTGCAAAGATCTGCCTTGGCTGTCAAAGTATCTAATGTAGGAGAATGAGAATTGCAGAATATTTCAACCCGAGGTAGTGGGATGACCCCTGGACAAGTCACAAAATTTGTTGAGACTACTTTATTCTTTAGTGGGTCAATCGAGTGCCAAGGGAGTGTTTTCCTCCTGTTATCAGAAAAGACGTACGTCTTTATAACACAATTTTGCCCACAATTTAATTTTAAATTCTTGATGACTTGAAGGATTTCATAGTCTGATACTTTAAAATAATATAGCATTTGTTGCAACATTTGATGTTCAATGAAAATATTAGAAATTTTTCCTCTTAAGTTTAATTAGTTATTTATTTATTCATTTTATTTTATTCTTATTAAAAGTTCAGTTTGGTCTCTTAAGATTGATGCAATTTAACACTATAAAATGGATGCAATATAATACTTTCCGTTGAATTAGTAATATCGTTTGTTTTACAAATTTTTGACAATTTCAATTTGGATAATGTAGTAAGTTGTAAAGGCGTAATTGCGGAAACAAATTACACTGTGACTGATTCAACCGCCTCCTCTATCATAGCTTTATTTTTGAATTTTTTGATGTAAGAAATTATGTTTGACAAATCATTATATTTTTATCTCATGAAAATAAAAAGTAAAACTATTTGAATGTCTCTTACATGTCTTTATGTTAGTGAACGTTGATGGAGTGTTGTAATAAAAATACGTAGAATTATTAAAAATAATTAAAGTGATTAAATTTTTAGTTTGAAATTATAAAATCTGAATGGTCTGTAGGAAATCATCGGGGCAAATTACTTGTAAAATTATATTTACTTAATCTTATATTTATTATTTATTTCGTTTTCTTAAAAAAAACACTTAGCTCTAATACCCACTTAGGTTTTGGTCACTAGATCTAATCTCGACAATCGTGAAGTTGTAAGGAGTTTGGTTTATTTGTTGTGTTCCTTGTTTTATGGGGCTTCTATTGTTTGTGGCTTCATATTTGATTTGGGTTTTATGTCGGTTATTGGAACAAAATTTCTTGGTGGATTGGGTTATGATTGTAGATAAGACGTGTTTCCAATTTGCAATGAACGAACAAGGCAGCGAATAAGGAGCAAACGTTCACAATTTTAAATTGAATAAAGTGTATTTTCCGTACCTCTAAAATTTCAAATATAATAATTCCCTTTTTCTAATTTCATATTAATTTTTATTTCTCTAAAAGTATTTTCCGTATTCTCATTTTGTTTAATTAATATACATAATTTTATTATTTCTATAAATAATTAATTAAAAATAAAAAACAATACAATTTATATATATATATATATATATATATAATCATTATGTAAAAAAATATTAAAAAATTATATAATCATTATGTAAAAGAAAAAGTTATGTAATTATTTTAAAATAAGAGAAAAATATTATATTAATAAATAAATTACTAATTATTTATTAAAATGTAAAAAATGGTATATATCATCTTTATAAAAAAACCAGTTTTAACAAATAAATTTTACGATTAAATATATAATTAATAGAACATCATTCCCGTAAGCTTTCCTTCTATCAATAATACAAATTTTTTCAGAAACATATTGAACCCCAATGATGATAACCTATAAAAAGAAAAAATGGTTTTAAGTCTATAGTGAAGCATTAATAATGCTGATCGATTTAATGAATGGTACTTGTCTGACTATATTCTAAGTGTTCATTGTATACTCCAGAAAAGGCTGATTTTAAGAAAAATGCATTTGGGATAAACTCAGTATGTATGAACAAGAGTTAAACCTATGCTGATTAAATTTGTGGCTGCAGTTGCACAGTATTTTGACATATAATGCACATTGAGCAGGCAGTAGAAATCTATCTTAAGTTTGTTGTAAGGATGATGATGAACAGGATTTTTGCCATAGCGATCGCCCTAAAATGGCATTGCCATGTACTGAAAGGTATGCAGCATTTAACCTGCCCAACACAATAAAAGATGGGTGAGAAACGTAGAAGAAGCAAAGATGCTCTCATCTACAACAGAGCAAGAATAATTACTTGTCAACATCTGGCATTGCCAATGGATCATACAATTCCTCCCTTTGTTCCATGGTAGGCACAGACATAGCCGTTGGGTCTTGAGCACCTTCAACCTAAAAATAAACAATCAATAAAACAGTAATCAATGCATTATGTAAACTAAACTAAACTAAATTTCACATTAAATGGATTACCTGTTGGGGATATTGTGCATAGCCAGCATATGCACCATATCCATAAGATGAAGGATCTTGAGCAGCCCCATAAGCATATGCTTCATAACCCTGTCCATACCCATAGTAGGCACTCCATTGATTTGGATCCATCTGTTGTCCCCAGCCACCAGGTAAATCCTACAACAATTTAGGGCCAAAATTGTGTAAGCGGCATATACAATAATACTCCATATCTGAGTAACTTCTCCAGATATTGAACTCTTTCACTCCTTCAATATTAGTAACTAGTAGTAATTTTAAGCTGTACATGTACAGGATTAACATTTTTTTTATGTAACTAAATTATAATTAATAAATATTTTTAATTTATAACTTACATTATAATTAAAACCTGTAATAAATAAATATTTTTAAACACAAATTGTATTTTAGCATAACAATAATTTACATCAGGATACAAGGTTTTTTTATTTGTTGATAATTTGTTTTAAAATATTGAATTCAATTTTTTGAAAAAGAGAGTAGTTCGGGATGATTATGAAGAAAATTATTTCGGACTAACTGTGAAATCAAATCAAATTTAATATTAAAATTAAGAAATATACAACAGAGAAATAACAAAATTAAATGCTTATATATATACAAATAAGGATAAGCCTGTTACTCAAGGAGACTGAGAATAACTCCTAAAAAATAGTCTCATTTAACAATATAACTCCTAAAAATGCTATCATCATTCATTTATAGCTCCTAAAATGTTTTCATTCAAGGATGATGATGATTCAGATTTATAACATTCAAGGAGTAAATTTTTAGGTCAAAGCTAAAATGAAACTTTATAGTTGTCTCGTGGGGGTTTTAAATGGCAGTAGCTAATGTTAAAAAAACATATATAAAGAGATAAGAACTAAATTACAAACATAAACAATTGTCCAACACATTTGATGAAACACTTATTTGCATCCTCCAAATAAATAATTGCTTTCCCAAATAAGATCTACACGACAGTTTAAAGTTTTAACTAAACCTTTTAGCAACAATATATGCACATGATTTCTACAAAGTAATTTTTATTTCATTCTTTTCTCCCAGTCCATTTTAAAAGTTCTCAGAGTCCCTCATCAGGCCATTCACACATAACTGCATATCACCTTCACAATCTCACGAATGTTCAGGAGAATCTAAAACCATGTAGTGCATCCCATATTAACAACCTAGATATTCTGAAAGACTATAGACATTGTAATGCATAATGCATCATAAATGCACCCGGCTACAGCATGAAAAGCTTTCAAAGAAAAAGATTATAATTTTATCTAGAAAGGGGCCATTTCTGAAAGCAAAATCACCTGTCTAGCTGCTAGGGTCCTACCCCAAGAAATCCTGACCACTTGTTGGCCTATCATCTTTCCCTGCATTTTCTGAATAGCTTCCTCAGCAGATGCTCTGCAGCAGACACAAGATATGAGAAGGGTAAACAAATGCAATCCAATGAATAAGTAAAAATAAATATTGATTCCACATGAATAATATGAAATTTTTTTTCTCAAACTAAAAACATGTTTAAAAAGACGAAGGAAATAGAAGAAAACCTAGTCCCAAATTGAACAAAGCCACATCCCTTGCCAGCCTGAATTTTAACAGAGACAATTTCCCCAAATTGCAGAAAGTTTTGCTTCAATTCCTCCTCAGACACATTAAGATCTAAACTACCAACAAAAACCTGCAAGACAAATCGTGCAAGTGAGGCATTGCACTGACAATGCAAATCACAAATATATATGTGTATACGTGTGTGTGTCCATCTTCTGCATAACTAACTCACGGTAGTGTTATTAGCATCATACTCCGGTTGTTGAACTTGAACCGGCGCAGTGTACGCCGGAATCTGGTACGCCGGTTTGGGTACAGGCGCGGGCGCGGCGTAAGAAGCGGTGGTCTTCTTGGGCGTGGCGGCGCTAATGCGCATGGCTCTGGTGGAGCAATAAACCCCGTTCATCTCGGTCATGGCGCGGTTGCGTTCGCTCTCGTCGGAGAATTTGACGAAGCCGTAGCCCTTGGAGCGGCCCGTGTTGGGATCCGTGACGACCTTGGCGCCGCGAACGGAGGGGTAATGGGCCCGGAAGGTTTCTTGTAGAAGGTAGTCGGTTACCTCTGGCGCAAGATCGCCCACGAAGATTGAGTGCTCTGGGCCCGCATCGGGCCTGCGCTCGCCGATGCCGAAGGAGGCCCAATTCAGCCTGAAGGTCTGTTCGGTGCCGGGCATTTGCATGCCGTTGTAGGTCTGGAGCACGCGCTCGGCTGACGCGTGGGAAACAAACTCGACGAAACCGTAACCCTCGGGTTGGCCCGTCATCTTGTTGCGGATGATTTTGATGGAGAGGACCTCGCCGGTGTGGGCGAAACAGTGGCTGAGGTACGCCTCGTCCACCCAATACTGCAAATCCCCAATCCATAGGGTTCTCACTTCCTCGATTGTCGAAGGTTGGTGGTACCCCTGCGACGCCGCCGCCGCCGCCGCCATCGTTCCTCTGCTCTGCCTCCTCTCCGATACCACTGTAAGGAAGAACACCGCTCACTCGATCTGCTACTGGATTTTCTTATTTTTATTTTAAAAGAAAATATTAACTAAACACTCCTTCTTACATTGCTTTCTTATATATACATTATTGTATTATTATTAATATTCTTTTTATTCTTCAATTTATTTGTTAAATAACAAGAATTCTTATTTTTTACTTTTTTTTCATTTGCAAAAATTACTATTTAATCATTAAATAAGTATAAAACAATATGATGACTTATAAAATTTAACTGAATTATAGTATCGTTAACAGCACATTACAATACAAAAGAGAAGAAGAATGAAAAGTCCTCTAAAAACACTATATAATTAAAAAGTCTAAATCAATGAAGATTTTAGGAAATTAAAAATTGTATATGTAAACATTAAAATAAATATTTTAAGTATACAAAACTAAAAAAAAAACAGTAAAATCAAATGAATAATTAAAATATTATTTTGTTTTTCATCTAATATTTTTAAAACTTAAAAGACCTAAATAATCCTAAAACAGAATCCTGAACACTATTTATTATGCATGAATCAATCAATGCTAGTTGGTTCATTGTAAAAAAAATTGTTCTCAATTTTATGTATGAATCTATGGCTAGTAGTTTCGCTATTTTTTTTATTCATAAAGATTAAAATGAATAAATAAGGATATATCTTAATCCTTATAAAAAAAACTACATATAATCTCTAAAAAACACATTTTAGTAAAAGAATTTTAAATTAGAGTCCCAAAACACGGTCCACAATAACATGGATTTTCAAAGATCCTATACCAAAAAAGTAGACCTTGCAGTAGCTAAGAAAAATCTAACAAAAAAAATATACAGTGGTAACCAGCAAAGTTGTTTAGAAGAAGAGCGTAGAAATGTTAGAGCAAGAGTCTTCAAACAATCATCTTCGCAGCAATGGTGGTCACATGATGAAGATGACACTAAACATTGCCTTGCCTCGTTCCCTTTTGCAGCCTTACAGATAGCCTTGGTTCCTCATTTGACGATCTTTCAATGTTGTTACTGGTAATTCTCCTACATTTTTCTGAACAAGAAAAAAGAAACTACGACCAACGTAGGTATTATAATTACACAACCAAAAAAGCAAACCCTCCCATAGCCCCGATCCACCTACTATTTAAGTGGTAGTATGCTTCAACCAGGTCGGCTTGAGATGGCCAAATGGGTCAACTTAGTCTCTTTTGGCATGATTTGGCACTGGTCCATCAAAATTATACAAACTGAAATAGGTAATTCATATTCATTATAGGGTGGGTTGTGGGTTGACATACTGACCCACTACTTTTCAATTTTTTAAAAATTTAATATTATAAACTTTATTTTTTATCTATTTGATTATAGTTATTAATATAACTATTTAAACAATAAAAATGCAAGAAAAAAAATAAAATTAAAACAAACTATAATTTTTTAATAAAAAAATTAATATTTAATAAAATAAAGTAAATATCTATAATATATCAATAAATTAAATGATGTATAAAGAAACTAATAAACTAAAATTCTATATAAAACATTGATCACACCATCAATTTTAATTTCAAAAATATGAGATTTCTCAAAATATAAAAAAAAAATGAGTTGGCGGGTTAACCCACTTGTAACACACTGTGTTGACATGTTAGGTGGACCGAACTAATATAAGCTAACGAGTTCTAAAAATTAACCTACTCCACAAATGATGAAAGGTTGAAGGACCAACCTTACGGGACTAACCCACTTTGTCATTCCTATGATCAATGAATCCAAACACCACCCAACATAAGAACATGAAACAATTTTCTCTTTACTTTTAATCCACGACCGCACTTTGCCAAAGAAAATATCTTCTCTAAATCCATCACTGCATTATTAAAATCTCTCAGACAACAGCAGTCCAGAAGTAACCTCAAGCTCTATTTTGCAGGTGTCGATAACCCAAGTAGCCTAATGTATAAAAAAGAGTAACTTTGAACAACTTTGTTGGACATTAATTCTTTGACTCATTTATAACACATATTCCATATTACCCAAACCACCTTACAAGTGAATAACAGATGTGACACTGATTCCTCTCTCTCAACGCACAACACACAAATAAGATTATGAAACACTAATCCCCTTCTAGATAAATTGTCCTTTGTTGCCATTTTGTTTTGTAGTACTCTCCAAGATAATAGATGTGCTGATGGTAAAGCATTATCCTTTCAGAACAAGTCTAAAACTGTCCTATCTTCCCCTCTTAACGGATTGAGTAATTTGTTATAAGCTTGTTTAACCGTCTACACCATGTTCTCTTCATCCCTCCATTGTCATATGTCATGTGCTTCCTCCATTAAGTAATAGACATGCACTTGTTACACTAACTTCATTTTTGGCTCCTCTTCCCAAACCAAGAGATTCCTCCTCCATTCCAAATTCTAATTCCAATTATTGTTTTGCCAGCTCTCTCCTTGAGAAAAAATTGTCTCTTTAGAAAATATAATCTTGGAAATTTATCTCTTAATGGTACTTCATCTGAACCATCTATCTTCCCAAAAAGGATATTTGTTTCTCATCTCCCATTTTTCATTTTAGATTATCCTCAAAGTTATTCCCCATCCCTCCTTATTCCATATCCTTTTAATATCTCTCCACCAAAGAGAAGTTACTTTCATTTGTGTTCCTTAATTCCTTCCATCCCCATGCTTAGATTGTATAATTTCTCTCCAAATTCCTTATGTTCTTAAACCCTAGACGCCACATCCACTTCCCTGTATTAAAAAGTCCCATATCAATAACCCCTTGGCCACTTTCTTCCTTTTGTCTACACACCTTCTCCCAAACTATCCAAGCTATTTTCGTTTTCTCTCAACTCCAGCACCATAAGAAGTGTCTTTGCAATTTATTCACAGTTTTTAAAACATTTGGAGGCATTCTAAAGAAAGAAAGATAGAACAAAACAATGGGAGCTAATTTAGCACAGATCTCAAGAGGCAAATTCTACCACCCACTGAAAGGTATTTTCCTTTCCACCCAGATACTCTATTCCTAATCTCTCTACCACCCATTCCAAAATGTAATCTGTATCATTCCATTGTCAAGAATTCAATTCTCAACCTAAAGTATTAGGTTTAAATCAGAGCATAAAATTTTGTCTGTAAATTATTAGCAGAGGACATTAAGAAACTCTGAAAATATAATCTTGTCTCTTTCTTTAACTGGAAAAGCTGATATTACCTCGGAAAGTGTCTGTATGTTATTCTGTTTTAATCTTTGGGTATATATTTCCTTAAAAAGGATTCTCCCTAACACAAAACTTTGCAGCAATGTAAAATAAATCAAAATATGATTCACCGTCATTCACAGCTTCATGTGGAAGATATAAAAAAACAAATCATTATCAATTTAAAAGGAGAACATGTCATCATCATCAGACATTTTTATATATATATATATATATATATATATATATATATATCATCCAAAAGATCTAGAAGTCTGATTTTAGAATTCAAAACAATATTTATTTTTCATTAGACAAAATAATTTAATATAATTTATTATAGAAAACACATACTAAAATTAATTTCATTTGTACTTATCTCTTAACGATAGAATATCCTGGTTTATTCGTCCACGTGGTTTAAACAACTTATTCCACATGAGAAACTAAAGAAGCGCTGCTTAGCAATTTCACATGGTGCTTGCTTATTTAGTTTTCATTTTTAACGATATTTATGGCTACTTTATTGGTCCTTAACCTACACCCCATTCAACTTCACAAAGCTAAAATTATTCTCCCCTCATATTAATTTTTGTTTTTTCTTTTGTCTGTACCAGAGAAACCATGTCCTTCCCAGCTACTATTGTTATTCTTCCTATAGGCATTCTTTTCATCCTTTCTGGCCTCATTGTAAATATAATTCAGGTAACATAAAATTCACAGAAATATATTCTTACACTTTTTGTTTTCGATTCAATGGCCTTTGCATCTTACTCTTCATAGTTATCTCTTTCGTATTTAATGCAATTAATCTGCATGCACATTGATCTGTCACAGGGAAAATATAACAATATAAAACTGACTCAAATTATGAAACATTATTGTAGGATGTAATGTAGGTGTCTGGCTATTATTTCTGCTTTTTATGTACTGGAATATCTTCAAGGAAAGAAACAGCAAAAATTGCTTGGCTATATAACTCAATTTACAAAAATCTCACATTTTTATTTCAACTTTTGATTATGATCATTGTTTTACCTAATGTCATCATAGATGTATGCATTTGTAGGCTATCTTCTTTGTCCTTCTCCGTCCAATATCAAAGAATTGTTACAGAAGAGTAAACAAATTGCTCATAGAATCACTGTGGTTGCAGCTCATATGGCTCATTGATTGGTGGGCTGGAATCAAGGTGCTTAGTTATCTTATTTCCATCTATATTTGCTATTAATTCCAACCCTCTTGCTTGCCTTGTAGTTTGTTAGTAATTCTTGAAAACACCAATGATCTTTCTGCAACTAATATCTGTGAATAGTATTAACTTATAAGAGGTGGCTGAAAAAGAAGCAAAACGTGTAAATGTTATCATTCATAGCACAGGAAAAGAGAAAAGATGCATGCACTATACTTTTTTTTTTTTAATTTCTATAAGTTTACAGAGAAGAAAACTAAATAGATCGGAAAGGGAAGGGAAATGTCAACATGCATCTTGGGATGCTAAACATTATTGTACCTAACTTAGAGGAAATGCTGTTCTTTTATAGTTTTACTTTCTGGCAATTCAATTATCATCATGATTTGTGTCTTTCTTTTGACATGATGAGGATTTATGTAAAGCATATTAGTGTCACTGTCACATGATCCACACTACGGTCTAACTAGTTGAATCTCTGGATTCATTGTAGATTGAACTACACACAGATTCAGAAACTTTTCAATTAATGGGTAAGGTGATAGCTAAGTACCAATGAATCATTGTTTTACTTATTTGTATATTTATTTGTATTTACATTCTGTTGTTGAAAAAAGTGTACTACAGTCATAAATTTTCTTTTTCATCTGGGAAAATTTTAGGCAAAGAAAATGCACTTGTCATCTGCAACCACAGAAGTGACATTGATTGGCTTATTGGATGGGTCTTGGCTCAGGTGCCTATTTTTGCTAATTTGTTGAAATGCAAAAGTATGTCATTTGTTTATGTTAGCAGTAAAATACGTATTTGTTTTTGATATATTTTGAACACACATGAATTATTTGTGACAGCGCTCTGGTTGCCTTGGTAGCACTGTAGCCATTATGAAGAGAGAAATCAAATTTCTTCCAGTGAGTTTCTGTAAATCCTTCTTCCTTTGATCTTTATAAATTACGAATTCTATCAAGGCCTTTTCTTTTTACCTTTAACTGATCCGTGCAGAAAATTCTCAATCCATTAACACTAAGTTGAAATGGAATTTTCCTGGAAAATAAATGACCATGATGTAGGAATAAAGTAGGAAATATTGTAAGTTCTTGCATAAGATGGACATTTCTATTTGGTAATCCAATCCAAAGTACTTTTTAATCTTGCTCATATCTAGATCATGTAGCAGAACTGATATTTACTCCAGAACCCTTCAGTGTTTGAATTTGAAGCACAAGAAAACATAAACAACATTACAAATTCCTATGCAGGTTCTAGGTTGGTCAATGTGGTTTGCTGAATATATATTTCTAGAAAGAAACTGGACAAAAGATGAAACATCACTAAAGGTATATCTAAACAATTTCTTATGTACATATACAATTTTTATCTCTAGCATTTTGATTTATACATGTCTTGACTTTTGAGTGGCAGTCGAGTTTTAAGCATCTAGAGCACATGCCACCGCCTTTCTGGTTGGCCCTTTTTGTTGAAGGAACTCGTTTCACACAGACAAAGCTTTTACAAGCTCAAGAGTTTGCTGCTTCGAAAGGGTTGCCTATACCAAGAAATGTTTTGATTCCTCGTACTAAGGTGATCAAAGTTGGTGATTAGTATATTAGGATATCAGTATAGCTTTTCACTCATATATAATCTATATCCTCTTTCAGAGTTGCACCAAATTATCATAATATATAGAATTTTAATGTCCATTATGTATCTTCATGCAGAAAATCCTAAAATGATTAATAATTGATGTTAACGCTGACACAGTAAGTTTTATTAACACATTTTGATTGCGTTTTTGCTGATATTAATCTTTCTTCAGGGTTTTGTCACAGCAGTTAACAACCTTCGGACATTTGTTCCAGCCATTTATAATTGTACATATGCAGTTCCAAAAAGCGAGGCTTCACCTACTTTGTTGAGAATATTTAAAGGCATTTCTTCTTCGGTAAGCCAATTGAAAACCTTGACAAAAGCAAAATGAGAGAAAATACACAACGCTATTTAAGTACATCTTTAAAATCAACTGTTTTATCAGACCTCTGTCTTTTATGTTATACAAGTGTTGCTATTCCATCATTCTTTTCATTCATTCAAACTCTTGAATATACCAGACTCACAAGAATATAAATGATTTGTTGGTATTTTTATTGACACTAAAAGTTTAACTGCTATACACTACTATATCAGATTTTTATATTATCAACTAAATTAAAGTTATTCTCAGAAGTTATTATAAAAATCAATAAATTTATCATGTTTTTTGCCCAATGCCTATTAATACTCCTAACAAAAAAAAACTACTACAGTTCCTTCGATTTTACACAGGTGAAGGTTCAAATTAAGCGTCAGAAAATGGTGGAACTTCCAGAAACAGACGATGGCATTGCACAATGGTGCAAAGACGCATTTGTTGCCAAGGTCTCACAAATTTCTTAATTTAAAGTTTTTCTTTGGTGGTTGTCATAGTTGTTTTTACAATGGTTATTTTACACATGTGCACAAACTTTTGTACGACTCAACTCAAATATCCATTCACAGATTCTTAAAACTATTGTATAATCTATGATGATTGTGCAAACTATGCTTGCTTTGTAAACTACCAGGATGCTTTGCTCGAGAAATATAACACTACAGAAATATTCAGTGACCAAGAACTTCAACAAATTCATCGCCCTAAAATATCTATTGTGGTAAGATGCTAGCAGAACAACACGACATATACATGTGTGTTTTTTCACATGTAGTCGAGTTTTATTATATTTTTTCTTGTGAATTAAAATTTTTCGATATATCACATGAAGATTGACCAAAATAATTTGCCTAGATTTCTAAAAAAATTGCCATGTTTTGGTGTTTATGCAGGTCGTGGTTTGTTGGTTATGTCTTCTAGGGTTTCTTCTCTATGAATTCTTCCAATTGACCTCACTCCTCTCCTCGTGGGTAGGCATCTTATTAACAGTGTTTTTCTTGCTCCTGGTAACAGTTATCATGGAAATCTTCATACAATCGTCTCAATCAGAGCGTTCTAAATCCATGGTTTTACCCACACAAGACCCCTTGAAGCAGAACCTTCTTCACCAATGATTCAGCGCATGTTTCTTAATGTTTATCACATTTCTTTGTCTCACACGTGTATACTATTACTGTTATTTATCTCTTTTCAATATACTGTATTACACGAATTAAGAAAAATAAGGTCACATCACATCTTTTCTCTGTTTTCTCGTCTTGTCTTTTTTTTTTTGGGGTAAGAAGTTGGGAAAAACTTTTCATTTGTTTGGTTTGAAAATAAATTACTATATTTGGTAAATAATTAAACTTAATGTGCATAGTGTTTTAATTAATTCTATAATATTATTAATTACATATATCAAAGCTATAAAGTTGAATATTTTTTTCCATTTAGGACTTGAATAAATATCATACACTGAATTTATTTATTTATTTTTAATTTGTAATGGTTTTAATAAATGTAAGGCATCTTTATGGTGTAGGAAGATATGTTGGATAACCGCCTCAACTTTCCCTCTGAAAAAAAAAAAATAGTGTGATTTTGAATCCTACGTAGCAGAGACAGTGACATTCCTCTTCGCAACAACGATAAGCCAATCGGCGTTATTCACTAGATAAATCCGTTGCGCCAAAACTCTTTTCCATTTTTTTTAATTTTTACTATTCAATTTTATAATCTCTCTTCTCTGCAACGTTTCATTTGTTTATTCGTTTATTGCCTAATCGTCTTTCGTGTGTGAGTTGGAGACATCTTTGCGTAGAGTAGGAGTGAGAAGATTGAATCGCTGTTTATTTGTTTGGTTCTGATCAGAAGTGTGAAGTGGAACTAACTAAGTGCTGTGAAAAACCGTAGGAGTTTGTTACTATCACTGAAAGAAGAAAGCTGCTCCGTTCCGTTCGTTTCCATGGGATCGTTGAAAACGGAGGAAAAGGGAGAACACGATGTCAAGGTCTTGAATGAGGCTATCGTGTATGTTAATGGAGTTCGTAGAGTGTTACCTGATGGATTGGCTCATTTGACTCTTCTTGAGTATCTTAGAGGTATCGTTTTCCGTTTTTTTTTGGTTATAGACCGTGCAATTGGAACTCGAATTGGATATCTGAGACCACTGGTTAAGTTGGAATAACTCCACAACTGTTTATTCACTCCTGTTTGATCCGTTCCCTATCTTACTTCACATGCTTGAGATTATGGCAACTTCCTAAGCTGGGTTCATGAATTGAAGACTTTTTATTATAATTATTATTTTAGAGTTTGTTGATTGGTCGCTAGAAAATTGGAACGCGTGTTGTTCTTGTGTTATTAGTTATTATTTATTTGCGAAGTCAAGGCGTTTCATGATTCGTTTATTTCATAGGTGCTCAATTTTGGATTGTTCTTGTAAATTTTTCTCCATGGTTTTAAGGTAATCTAATTATGGGGTTTTCCACTTTTTTTGAAACAAAAGATATAGGTCTGACTGGGACTAAACTGGGATGTGGGGAAGGTGGTTGTGGAGCTTGCACAGTTATGGTTTCTCATTATGATAGACAATTGAGGAAATGCTCGTAAGTGTGTCTTTCTCTCTTTCTCGTGCCTTGATGTTTTGATGCTCCTTCATGTGAAACGCTTCTTTCTTGTATCTTGACATCAAATTTAGTATTTTAGTTTGAAAATTGAAAATGTTCTTTCAGACACTATGCTATCAATGCTTGCTTAGCTCCTCTATATTCTGTAGAAGGGATGCATGTGATTACAGTGGAGGGATTGGGAAGCTGCAAGCGTGGACTACACCCTGTCCAGGTGACACATGCTCATACTATCTTCTTTTTTCGTGGTTGTGGTTTGGTTAACTGCTATTTGAGAATCGTTGTCTTGTTTGATTCTCATGGTGTCATGTCTTTATCTCCGGGCTTTGGCTTAAATAAGGTTTTGATTTTTGATAAATTATTGAATTTTATTTGTGGTTCTTATTATTTTTTAACTTTTTATCAATAATAATTTTTTTTATCCCTAAATTTGTGTAGAAACACTTTGAAAAGTCAAATGAAGTGATTTAGATAACGCTCTTATTGGACAAAATAAAATAAATTTTTGATCAGGGATGAATACAATTATTAGGGATCAAAAACAGTTTTTATTTCATGGACATAAATATAATTGAGCGTTTTAAATTTATATTTACCTGTCAATACTTTGAACTTAACCTTTTATCTCTTCAGGAATCCCTGGCTCGAACTCATGGTTCACAATGTGGATTTTGTACACCTGGTTTTGTCATGTCCATGTATGCATTATTGCGATCAAGTCAAACACCACCCAGTGAAGAACAAATAGAAGAATGCCTTGCAGGAAATTTATGTCGGTGTACTGGTTACAGACCCATTCTTGATGCATTCCGTGTCTTTGCAAAAACTAGCAATGACCTATATACCGGTGTTTCTTCATTGAGCCTTGAAGAAGGCAAGTCTGTTTGCCCATCAACAGGAAAACCTTGTTCGTGCAATTTAAACAACGTAAATGATAAATGTATGGGCAGTGATAATATATATGAACCTACTTCCTATAATGAAATAGATGGAACCAAATACACAGAAAAGGAACTTATTTTTCCTCCTGAACTGTTGTTAAGAATACCGACCTCATTAAACTTGACTGGATTTGGTGGGCTAATGTGGTATCGACCTTTAACACTTCAACATGTATTGGATTTGAAAGCAAAATATGACAATGCAAAGTTGCTAGTTGGTAATACTGAAGTAGGAATTGAGATGAGGCTAAAGAGAATGCCATATCGGGTTCTTATTTCTGTAATGCATGTGCCAGAACTAAATGTTTTGGATGCAAAGGATGATGGCATAGAGATAGGTGCTGCAGTAAGACTATCTGATCTTATGACTTTTTTAAAAAAGGCTGCAAATGAGCGAGCTGCTCATGAAACTTTGTCTTGTAAGGCTTTTATTGAGCAATTAAAATGGTTTGCTGGAACACAGATAAGGAATGCTGCATCAGTTGGTGGGAATATATGTACTGCCAGTCCAATATCAGATCTGAATCCTCTATGGATGGCAGCTAGAGCAAAATTTCAAATTATTGATTCTAAAGGAAACATAAGGACAGTCCTGGCAGAAAATTTCTTCCTCCCAGGCTATCGTAAAGTAGATTTGGCAAGTGGTGAAATCTTGCTGTCAATATTCCTGCCTTGGAATAGGACTTTTGAGTTTGTGAAAGAGTTTAAACAGTCTCACAGAAGGGATGATGATATTGCAATTGTAAATGCTGGTTTTCGTGTTCATCTTCAGGAACACAGTGAAAACTGGGTGGTTGCTGATGCATCACTTTTTTATGGTGGGGTGGCTCCATATTCACTTGCAGCAACAAAAACTAAGGAATTTCTAATAGGAAAGATCTGGGACCAAGATCTGTTGCAAAATGCATTGAAAGTCCTACAAAATGATATATTACTCAAGGACAATGCTCCTGGCGGAATGATAGAGTTCCGGAAATCTTTGACTCTAAGTTTCTTTTTTAAATTTTTTCTGTGGGTGTCTCATCAAATGGATAGCATCAAAGAGGGTATACCATTATCCCATCTATCTGCTGTGCACTCAGTCCACCGCCCACCAATCACTGGATCTCAGGACTATGAAATCTTGAAACGGGGGACTTCAGTGGGCTCTCCAGAGGTTCATCTATCTGCAAGACTTCAGGTTTGTTAAACTTATTTGGCAAAGCCATATCCCAAGTTTACATTATGTATTCTTCCCTAAATTATTTATAAAATGTTGTATCTTTTTCCGTGCTTCTCTTTCTGTTTAACTTGCAAATGTGATTGTATGAATGATTAAATCCTATTAATTATCTCTACGTTGTAGTGGACTTTAAACCGTGGCAGGAATTTGTTACTTTTTGACCCTAAAGAAGTCATATGTCAAACCTGAGATGGTCTGAAGAAACATATATTATCCCTGTTGTCCCCATATTTACATGCAAAATGCAACTTCCATGCTCTTTTTATCTAGTTTGCCTATTATCATTCCTCTTTCTTGGCATGTTATGGCATTGATGCCCTCTGGGACCATTCAATGATATACATGGATTTAGTCTTACATACAAAAATGTAAGCCTTTTGTTGGCTACTTTGTTCTCTAAATTTTAAATATATGGGATCCTTGTTTTTGGTTTATCCGGCAAATTCTAATCATACTTTGTAATATTGTGTCAATGAGTTGCCTGTATCGTTTGTTACCCACATTCTCCTCCCTCTCTCTTTCATACATTTCACATTACCTTAGGTATTGTCAGTCTTTCTCGTATGTTTGGCTTATGTATTCATTTTCTGCAAATTATGCCTTCTACCTTTCTGTTGAGCACTTGGGCTACCCGGCTAACAGAACTTGCACTCAGGTTACAGGAGAGGCAGAATATGCTGATGACACACAAATGCCTCCAAATGGTTTGCATGCTGCCTTAGTTTTGAGTAGAAAACCCCATGCCCGAATAATTAGTATTGATGATTCAGAGGCCATATCTTCACCTGGATTTGTGAACTTATTTCTGGCCAAAGATATACCAGGTGATAATAAAATTGGACCAGTTGTTGCTGATGAGGAGCTTTTTGCTGTAGATCATGTCACTTGTGTCGGCCAGGTACCTATTTTACTGAATAGTATCTCACAAGTGATTTCTTATTATATTTTTGAGATTAAAGGGAAATGAATTCTGACTTCAATCTACACACTTTACTCTTCATGCTTTACATCCCTCACAATCCTCTGTAAACTAGTCTTCACAGTTAGCTTATCATCTAATCATACAAATATACAACTAATTGTACTTCGAGGTCTTGCTTTATATTATGATGAAAATTTCCCAATTTACTGTGGCTGCCTGCCCAATCACACCGAAATAATCGCTTAAACTAACGATTGCCTTTCACTTTCTGTACGCATCTGACCAAATCTCAGAGTTGAAGGATGACACTTGCATGCATTAGTGATAAATTCTAATGGAATATTTAGCCTTTTGCCACTATTAGTCAATGGGATATACATGTATGTTTCCAGGTTATAGGAATAGTTGTGGCCGATACTCATGAAAATGCAAAGATTGCAGCAAGAAAAGTACACGTTAACTATGAGGAGCTTCCAGCTATCCTTTCGATACAGGATGCGATCAATGCTAGAAGTTTTCATCCCAACACAGAAAAGTGTTTGAGTAAAGGTGATGTTAATCACTGTTTTCAATCAGGTCTATGTGATAAAATAATTGAAGGGGAAGTTCAAATGGGAGGTCAGGAACACTTTTATCTGGAGCCACAGAGCAGTTTGATATGGACAGTGGATGGAGGAAATGAAGTTCATATGATATCATCTACTCAAGTAAGTTACACAATTTTGTAGCAACTGTCATAATTTTTAATACATGTACTTTTTGGAAACTGAAGTTGTCTGAAATATTTAACTTGTTTTATCCTATCTATTGCTTTATGGAAGGATTCAGTCATGTATGTCTGAACCACTTTAGTATTCGTATACAATTAAGTATTGAGAACTGTAGATCTATATAATGATCAAAGCAGAGTCAAACAATGGACAAATAGTAAATAGGCGGGCATTCAATAATACAACTTATTCAATTTTGGAAACTTTGTCTTTGGCATAATTAACATTTCTTAACCAAGGCATGTTGTTCTATATGCTGTACAACTCAAAATGGGATGGAGGTATACTGAGATTTTAGTTGAATAATTGAATAAACGGGCTTATTTTTATGTCAGCATTTTTTATCTAAAGCTTTGGACAGAAAAATGAAAATTTGCAGCAAAAAAGACCATATTAAGAGATGGTGCTCATGTGGACATCCTTGAAATTATATTTTATGATGGTATTGGCATTGAGAAGGATAGATGACTCAGATGGTTCCTTTCCTTCCATTTTGACTGGGTAGAAACATTTAGTCCTCTGTTTTTCTGTTGCAAGATTTTTGTGGGAGCTGGTGTTGTTTTCTTCAGTCTCACTTTCTTATTCAGTTGTGTTGGATAGGCCTAGACCTGTGGAAGGAAGTTATGCATGTGAGTTAGTGTTGAGTGGTGCTGGCTGGTATTCGTCATTACCTTGAAGAAAATAACTGCATTGTGTTGTTGCAGGCCCCTCAGAAGCACCAGAAATATGTTTCTCATGTTCTTGGCCTTCCCATGTCAAAGGTAGTTTGCAAAACAAAGCGAATTGGTGGTGGTTTTGGGGGGAAGGAGACAAGATCAGCCTTTATTGCTGCTGCAGCTTCAGTTCCATCCTATCTGTTGAATCGGCCAGTGAAAATTACGCTGGACCGAGATGTAGACATGATGATAACTGGGCAACGCCATAGTTTCCTAGGGAAGTACAAGGTATGATGGACTACTATTTACATGCATTTAAATGGTGTTTTTCTTTATACATCAATGTTTTACTGAAACTAAATCCTGTGAAATTTCTGTATTTTTAAAATATATGTGATGCTTGCACTCCCTATTTTTGCCACAATATGAGCTCGAGAATATTTTCTCTTGGTGTTTGCTTTGCAAGCCCATAATTGACTGTCTAACTTCCTTTGTTCTTTTCCTTGTTGTGATGTTCATTTGGCTCTTGTTTTGCTTCCTTACAGCAATGAGGACAACCCCCACCCCTTTTATCTTGTTCCTCCAGGGTGGAGGTCAACTACATGGATTACTCAATTCCATTTATTTCTATCAATAACCTAAATATGTGAGAACTGTTTAAACCAATATTTAATGGTTTCTCCAAATGTTTTCATAGGTTTACGTGTTCCTTTTTAAATGGATTATCATCATCCATTTGAACTCAATTCTGGAAAAACAATCTTACCAGGAAGAGATAATTAACCTTGCTAATCCGTGACTTTGTACATTCTTGTTTTTGTCAATTGTTTTCAGTAACAGCAATTTTTTTTTTCTTTCATGTAGTTGAGTTATTAATGAGGGTTATTGTTTGATTCAGGTTGGATTTACAAATGAAGGGAAAGTACTTGCAGTGGATCTTGAAATTTATAACAATGGTGGAAACTCACTGGATCTGTCACTTGCCATCCTTGAACGTGCTATGTTTCATTCAGACAACGTGTATGAAATACCAAATATGAGAATAGTGGGGAGAGTTTGCTTCACTAATTTCCCTAGCCACACTGCTTTCCGTGGATTTGGTGGACCTCAAGGCATGCTCATTACTGAAAACTGGATTCAAAGGATTGCTGTGGAACTCAAGATGAGCCCAGAAAAGATAAGGGTAAGTTGCAGAATTTTGGATTTCTCTGTCTTGTACATTTGAAATTTCACTGTCATCTCACTTGATTTTGGCTACTCTAGTCAATCTTCCTGAACTAAGTTTCTTGCTAGGAAATTAACTTTCAAGGAGAAGGGTCCATTCTGCATTATGGCCAGAAAGTTCAGTACAGCACACTAGACCCATTGTGGAATGAGCTTAAGTTATCTTGTGACTTTGCGAAGGCACGTGAAGAAGTTGACCAATTCAATAGGCATAATCGCTGGAGGAAGCGTGGCATTGCTATGGTTCCTAATAAGTTTGGTATATCCTTTACAAGGAAGCTTATGAACCAGGTAAAATCTGAATTCTGTCATGATATTTTAATTTTTTTTAAAATGAAATTTAAAGTGATTTCAATTTTCAACTGAAATTCTAGGAGATAAGCAAAATCTTGTGAAGTTTGTTTTATTTGTTTGTGGTAACGAAATTTCTGACATACAAGATTGGGTAGCAGCTGTTAGGGACAGATCCAGAGCTTATTTCTAATATAGATTTTTTTTTCATTTTATTTTACAATTAAAAAATTTCTATGTTTCATTGTCTACTATCAGTTATCAAGACTTCTCAGAACAATTGTTTAACTAAAATAAGTTGATGCACTCGGTTCTAGCCAATACACATTCCCTTTAAAATAGGTTAAAGTTATCAATTAGTGTGTATTCAAGTTTATGATTACTTTAAGCACTAGTATTCTAATAGCAGTTACTATCAGGTAATGCATTTTCTGTATTATATATCTGCAAAATGTACTAATGGAAAGAGCAGAAGCTCCCAAACATAGAGATGAGACTCTAGCTCCTCTTCTCCTCTCTGCTCTAGATAACAAACTACTCTTAATCTCTCTCTTTAACTAACTCCCCCCTTTTCTTGCTGCTGCCTATAGTGGAATATGTGCCCTAATTACTCTTGGGCTTCAGGTGTAAAGACAAGGGTTAGGGACCTTGAGGGGCTTGGGGTTTGGGCATCATGTTCTTTCTTAGACCTCTCTTACATCAGAGAAAGTATATAAAGAGAAATTCTTTGACAAAATTACAACTGAGAGAAGGGAAAGTTGATCTGGAAATGAGAGTTCAGGTTATCTCTACATGTAATAAATCTGTCCATGCAGGGATTACAAGTCGTATTCTGCTGCTTGCATTTTCTTCCTCTTGAATTCTTTTGCTTCATATATGTATAATTTTTTTAATTCCACTGTATTATTCTTCTTTCTCACGCAAAAGCATGGGATATTACATCTAGTATGGACATAAACCACATCAAATTTTAAAGCATAACATATGGTCTGAATAGTATACATCATGTTAAGGGTAAGGGCTATTTACTAGAAGTATATATTACATCTAGTATGGACATAAACCACATCAAATTTTAAAGCATAACATATGGTCTGAATAGTATACATAATGTTAAGGGTAAGGGCTATTTACTAGAAGTATATATTACGAAGCCCAGCCCAATCAAATCCCTATGATACTAATCATAGGACTTCTTAATTCAATTAGACCTACATTATTTGCTTATTGTTTATATTCTTGTGGTGCTTTCATTTAAAATTTTCTTTTGCATTTTATTCCTATTTCACTGTGAAATGAATGCATTATTAGATAGTAATAATGGTGTACTTTCATATTTTCCTAATAACTGTAGGCTGGTGCTCTGGTTCAAGTATATACGGATGGAACTGTTTTAGTTACCCATGGGGGTGTAGAAATGGGGCAAGGTTTGCATACCAAGGTTGCCCAAATTGCTGCTTCGGCTTTCAATATCCCTCTTAGTTCTGTTTTTATATCAGATACTAGTACTGACAAGGTATTAAGTTACTCTTCGTATGCATTTATGTTGTTTTTCTTCTGTGAAAGTAGTGTCTGCTACTGGTAGACTGCCAGGTAAATAATTCATTACTTTCTTTTTTTCTTAGTTCCTTGCCATTTTTTTGAGTTTAGTGAAGTGGACTTGTTCCGAAAGAAAATCGGTGAAGTCAAATTCAAGGTTTAGAACTCCAAACACCAGATGGTAGTTCTAGAAAGTTGCACAGATTTGCAAAATATAATTAGAAGTAACATTGTAATCATTTTAAAATAAAACTAGATCAACTCTTCAAAGTAATTTTTGGAGAAGAACTAAAGCTAGCAAAAGGAGAGTGGTGTTTGGAACCTTGCTGTTTACAAATATTTTGAATAACATAGAAATATACTTCTGTGCTTTCTGATTCGTTTGGATTATCCTTTTCCATTCCCCTCCTCTTTATTCTGATGCTAAATTTCTTGATCTCCTCATGCTTGCTGCAAAATTAGGTCCCTAATGCTTCTCCAACAGCAGCTTCTGCAAGTTCTGATATGTATGGAGCGGCGGTTTTAGATGCATGTGAGCAGATAATAACACGCATGAAACCTATTACTTCACAGCGTAACTTCAACTCATTTGCTGAGGTACTCAAATTTTTAACTTTGTTTCTTAGTCAACCTGTCTAGTTAGAATAAATGACGAAATAAGCAAATTTTGTTCATTGTATTTCATGGAAGCTGTATTTCTCTATGAATGTTAGATTTAAATGTTTTTGGTCCCTAAAGTTTGTCTCTGAAATACGTTTGGATTTTTCTTTTGGTCCCTAATATTTTTTTAAACTTTTGGTACCTAAAAAAATTATTTAGTATTTCATACTTCAAAAACATTTTATTTATTAAGTGGTCCTTGAAATATTTTTGGATTTTCTTTCTTAGTCAGCAAAATATTTTGTGAGTTTTCTTTTTGTCCTTGAAATTATTTTTTCTATCACATGTTTTTTAATCATATGATGACATGTCAAATTAACAGATTCAATGTAATGGTATAGATGAAATACAACATAAGAAATATTGATGGACAAAAGGAAAAGGTTGTTAAAAACCAAGAGAAAACTCCGAACATACTTCGGAGAAAAAAATTATTTAAATCTAAATTTTATGAAAAAAAAAATGCGGATGAAATTAAGAAAATATTTAGGCTCTTTAGAATCTCTAAAATGTTAAAAACAAAAGGCACTTTAATAGATCTTACATATTTTCATGTAAATATATTGGGTTTCAAGACGAAACAGACAAAAGTGATAACATTAGGTAGAGGATTGTATAAGAAATTATATCTGCTATGTTACGAATTCTGCTAAAGTGTACAGGTCATATAGACCATACACTATGCCGACAAGTCTTTTCATTACAAGGCACTTTCCATTGTCTCTGCTGTTCCAATTTGTCATGTGATTGAAAACTATTGAACCTGTTTTGTTATGCTCTTGTTATTTTCAGCTAGTTTGTGCGTGCTATGCAGAGCGAATAGACCTTTCTGCCCATGGATTTTATATTACGCCTGATATTGGTTTTGATTGGGTGACGGCTAAAGGAAAACCTTTTAGATATTTCACTTACGGGGCTGCATTTGCTGAGGTTGAAATTGACACCTTGACCGGAGATTTCCACACGAGAATGGCAAACTTATTTCTGGATCTAGGTTATTCTCTCAATCCAGCAATAGATGTTGGTCAGGTACTTTTTTTTCTATGATTGTTTATTATTAATTTCTGAATACAAGGTTAAGGATGGAGAACTAGCACAATAGAGAGGACAGGAATTCCTCTAAACGGAAATAAAAAAAATTGATAGAAAAGATCTTAAGTCAGTCTCCTAATATTTGGCTTTCGTAAATAAGTTAAATATCTTTTAGCATTATTTTAAAAAAAATGCTTGTTTTCACTTTTTGGGTTGATCAGAGAAATTACAATATATTGTTTGATTGTGATAAAATAACGTTGGGTTAACATGCAATGGTTTTACTTTCTGAGAATTATGAAAACTTTCAAAACTGTTTTTGGATAAGTCTTTATTGATGTTTGGTTCTGGGTTCTTTGTACCAAGACGGTTTTGGGAAAATGGTGAAAGTTGTCTTCTTTGCGTGTGTACAAGAGTAAACACTCCTTTTAATTACAAGTTTCTCCCTATTCTTGAATTGTTGTATTTTTTCATGATAGTTTCATATTTTGTTCTTGCTATTTTTTTCACAGATCGAGGGAGCTTTTGTTCAAGGTTTGGGTTGGGTAGCTTTGGAAGAACTTAAATGGGGAGATGCAGCACATAAATGGATCACGTCTGGATGCCTTTACACAACTGGACCTGGAGCTTATAAAATTCCTTCTGTAAATGATGTTCCCTTCAAATTTAACGTCTCACTTCTGAAGGTATATTCCTGAACCCCGAACATTTATTTTTTGCTCTTTTCTTGAGGTAAGTGGATGATTCACCTTGAAATTCTTCCAATGTGCTACATTTTCCAGTGGCATAGTGGAGTCCCAGACATAGAGAGGATATAGGCTGATGTAAAGATGAAAAATGAACAAAGATAATCCTTGTAATTAACAAAAAGTACTGTCCCAATTCTAATACTAGGGAAGAATGGAACTAATAGATTTGACGCTGTGCATAAAAAAATCATTTGTTTTACATGTCTTTGGAAGAGGAAAAAAGGAGTTGATTACTGTAGTGGGAGTCTGAGATATTGCTGTCTCGATAAATTTATCTAAGATCCTATTTGGTATAATGGAGAGAAATAAAGAGTATAAGTGGAAATAGATGAAAAAGAGAGTGAAAGTTATATTTATTTTCATCTATCCCTCTTTTTTTATTTCTCACCCATCAAACACACAATAAAAAATATTATAGGAAAGAAAATAAGAAAAAAATTAGCTAAAATTGACATATGCATAAATTGGTTTGGAGAGGTTCTTTCTTTCACATTAGTTTCGCATATAAGTTTATTTGTAAAAAATTATTTTAACTTGTGGAAAAGTTTGCTTATTTTTTTCATTTTCTTCTATTTTTACAATAACTCATCCAAACAAATCCATTCATATTGTGGTAATTGATGATGATACTTTTTCTTTCTTCTGCTAACTGAATATAATTCCCACGAGCTGTTTTTAATATGTCGGAATTTATGCCTAAAATCGTGAGTGCTGTGTTGTCATTTTCTTTTTGGTATTTATATAAACACATTGCTACCTGTTTATCTTAAGCCTCTTAATTTCTTAAAAATTGTTTTCCCATTTCCTTAACCCGTTCCATAACCCATGGCCAAAGATTTAAAACAATGATGTTATATAGCGTTTGAATTGTCTAATGAGTCATATAATCACAATTCTATAAAGATGTTGAAGGTTTTTCCACATGACATAAAGCTATTTATTGGTGATTAACTTGGCTGTTTGGATATTCCCCTATTTGTAGCACAATAATCACAAATTGAAGATATCAACGTGTGCTAACTTACCTTGTTTGATTGGTAGGGTCATCCAAATGTTAAGGCCATTCATTCTTCCAAAGCTGTTGGTGAGCCTCCATTTTTCCTAGCATCTTCTGTCTTATTTGCCATCAAGGATGCCATCATGGCTGCCAGAGCTGAAATGGGGTGTTATGACTGGTTTCCTCTTGACAGTCCAGCAACTCCTGAGAGAATTCGGATGGCTTGTTTAGATGAATTAACAACGTCCCTTGTTAACTCGGATTTCCACCCCAAACTTAGTGTGTGATCCTCTGCTTTTTTTTCGCAGTTAATTTCTTATCATAGCAAAATGAGAATGTCATAATGAATGTTTCACATAATCCAAAAACCTAGAAAATATGATGCAGCAATTCACCAAAAGCAGCGGCAACTTACTGGCTCTACCTTGTCTGTATTTTTTAAAAAAACTTAGTATTATGATAAAGAATTTAATAAAAAATAAGAAAATATATTTATTAGGAGAAAATATTTTTTTGGTTAATATATTGAGAAAATAATTTTTCTATAAAAATATAAAATTTTAAAATAAATTGTTTAATTATTATAATGTAATCAATAAAAATTATGATTATTGATTGCTTTAGAATGGATATTTTTATAACATGATATTTGAATTCTAATAAAAAATAAGATGTGATTTATGTTTATTAATAATAATGTTATGTTATACGTTGGGTGTGCAAATATTGGTTCACTAAATAAAGATACAGTTTGTTTATTACTTAACAGAGTTTTAATTAACCTTTACCCTCTTGGCTTGAAAGTTAGTTTCACAGCTTTTGTCTTAGTCTAAGGCTGAAAATACAATTACTTTTATATGAACTACTCCCACAATTATCATCAAAACACATAATAAATTGCTGAAAAGGATAAAATTAAAAGAAGTTTAAATGTGGATTACTTTTGAAGTGATTCTGAAATTTGTGTAAAAAAAAATTATTCTGAAAATTTTATAAGTTTATGCTTTGGGTATTTTAACACACCAATAAAAACTACAATCGACTATGAAAAACATATATTGGAACTGTTAATATTTTTTTTTAACAGTTTTGATGTTATTGCACATTAAAACAAAATAATGGAGTAAGTATTTTGGTTTTCGTACTCTAAAAATATAAAAATCAACAAATATGGTATATTGAAGAAATGAAGGAGACTCGGGTATTTGGTAATATAAAAACATCAGTAATTTGTTGTCACTTGGAAAAGAAGGAACCACCTAAAACAGGATTTAGAAAAGAATATGGTCCCACCACATTTGTTAATGCCATTGGTTTTACTTAATTCACCTTAACGACATTGACAAAATTGGATATATGTCCCTTTACACTTTGTGATTACTACAGTTGTGATGATCAATTAGGCAGAAATGGTATCAATGAGATCATTTTGAAAATTCACAAAATAAATTAAGCTTTTTATTAATAAAGAGATAAATCAAACTGATAAATAATATATATATATATATATATATATATATATATATATATATATATATATATATTACTGGATACTTGATGAAGACAAGAGATTCTCTTGGACAACAAAATAATTGGTTGCTCCAGTCAAAAAGTTCAATTGTAAACATGAAATTGGTTCATAAGAAAAGGGATTTGACATCTACTAATAAAAAACCACTTAGCAATTAATATACTAATATTTTAATTATATTAACTTCTTTTAGTTTTTAACTTAAAATATTAATTTTATATTATTAAAACTAGTTATAAAGTGAATAGTTTTTAGTATCTCTAAAGTATCACTTTTGCAGTGACAGTCTTTCTTTTCTGTCTGCACTTTTCTATTCATTGTCTCTGTGACCCTTCATTTGAAGGTCTGCATACCAACATTTGTTTTGAAGAATGGAAGGATCCTCAAACATTGTAAGGTTCTAATTCCCCTGCCTCTTGTACAATTACAACGTTTAACTATCTATCATGCTTCATATTAATTAATTAATTGCTCAATTTAAATGATTAATGTTTTAATTATCTTCCAAATGTTCACCCTTCAGTATCTCCCTTTCCTAATAGAGTTTAGGTTGCATTAGATTATTGGTCCCGAGGAGTATTTCTTTCCATGTCTAAGTAGTCTGTGATTGATAATTTCGGACGAATTTCGGTTGGGTTATTTGGCGTCGTAAATTCCAGAGTAATCAAATTTTGGGTTGGTGTTCATTATGTTCATTCTTCTGACGAATTAATTAACGTTTCCAATATGCTGCGAAAGAGACATTTCGAAAACCCTGTGCTCAATTTGACCCAATGTCTCTTTATGAATTTCACCAGTGCATTGTTTGAACAAACATGGATGTCAGATGGAGACAACATGTTTTTTTCTTTTATTGTTATTATATTCCCTTTCAAAGAGCCCGTCATTCTCAAGATTCCACGTGTAAGTCTAGAGACAAACAGCCAATGTTTCGACAATAGAGTACTACGAGGTTCATTTTATGATATAGAATAAAATCTTTATACTGAAGGAGCAGGGCACAAACTACCTTAAGATCATATCATAGAAACAAGGAAATGCCAAAATGGAAACTTAACAAAAACGAATTACTGTATATAATATTATATGATAAAATTTAAAATTAAACAAACTTTTGAATTGGTACTAATAAATGACCCAATAGAGCTACATTCATAACAAGGCTCTTCAGTGTAATCCCCGTATTATTGACGAAGTCTTAATAGTAGTCGCAGCAATGTGTTGCATAAATTTATTGAAACAATATACGTTGGTTTAGTTAGCTTAATAGCCTGATGCAGGAGGTGGTGGTGATTTGTAGATATATGGTGGTGGAGGGGGAGATTTGTAGACATAAGGAGGAGACTTGTACAAATATGGTGGAGGAGGTGAGGGCGATGGAGGTGGTGGGGACTTGTAGACATAAGGAGGGGGAGGTGATGGAGATGGTGGAGGGGGAGATTTGTAGACATATGGTGGAGGAGGTGAGGGTGATGGAGGTGGTGGGGACTTGTAGACATAAGGAGGGGGAGGTGATGGAGATGGTGGAGGGGGAGATTTGTAGACATATGGAGGAGACTTATACAGATATGGTGGAGGAGGTGAGGGGGATGGAGGTGGTGGGGACTTGTAAACATAAGGAGGGGGAGGTGATGGAGATGGTGGAGGAGGGGATTTGTAAACATATGGAGGAGGTGGTGAAGGAGATGGAGGTGGGGGAGACTTGTAAACATAAGGAGGGGGAGGTGATGGAGATGGTGGAGGGGGAGATTTATAGATATATGGGGGAGACTTGTACACATATGGTGGAGGAGGTGAGGGGGATGGAGGTGGTGGGGACTTGTAGACATAAGGAGGGGGAGGTGATGGAGATGGTGGAGGGGGAGACTTGTACACATATGGTGGAGGAGGTGAGGGGGATGGAGGTGGTGGAGACTTGTAGACATAAGGAGGGGAAGGTGATGGAGATGGTGGAGGGGGAGATTTGTAGACATATGGAGGAGACTTATACACATATGGTGGAGGAGGTGAGGGGGATGGAGGTGGTGGGGACTTGTAGACATAAGGAGGGGGAGGTGATGGAGATGGTGGAGGGGGAGACTTGTACACATATGGTGGAGGAGGTGAGGGGGATGGAGGTGGTGGAGACTTGTAGAGATAAGGAGGGGGAGGTGATGGAGATGGTGGAGGGGGAGATTTGTAGACATATGGAGGAGACTTATACACATATGGTGGAGGAGGTGAGGGGGATGGAGGTGGTGGGGACTTGTAGACATAAGGAGGGGGAGGTGATGGAGATGGTGGAGGGGGAGACTTGTACACATATGGTGGAGGAGGTGAGGGGGATGGAGGTGGTGGGGACTTGTAGACATAAGGAGGGGGAGGTGATGGAGATGGTGGAGGGGGAGATTTGTAGACATATGGAGGAGACTTGTACACATATGGTGGAGGAGGTGAGGGGGATGGAGGTGGTGGGGACTTGTAGACATAAGGAGGGGGAGGTGATGGAGATGGTGGAGGGGGAGACTTGTACACATATGGTGGAGGAGGTGAGGGGGATGGAGGTGGTGGAGACTTGTAGACATAAGGAGGGGGAGGTGATGGAGATGGTGGAGGGGGAGATTTATAGACATATGGAGGAGGAGGTGAGGGTGAAGGAGGTGGTGGGGACTTGTAGACATAAGGAGGGGGAGGTGATGGAGATGGTGGAGGGGGAGATTTGTAGACATATGGAGGAGACTTGTACACATATGGTGGAGGAGGTGAGGGTGATGGAGGTGGTGGAGACTTGTAGACATAAGGAGGGGGAGGTGATGGAGATGGTGGAGGGGGAGATTTGTAGACATATGGAGGAGGAGGTGAGGGTGATGGAGGTGGTGGGGACTTGTAAATATAAGGAGGGGGAGGTGATGGAGATGGTGGAGGGGGAGATTTGTAGACATATGGAGGAGACTTGTACACATATGGTGGAGGAGGTGAGGGTGATGGAGGTGGTGGAGACTTGTAGAGATAAGGAGGGGGAGGTGATGGAGATGGTGGAGGGGGAGATTTGTAGACATATGGAGGAGGAGGTGAGGGGGACGGAGGTGGTGGAGACTTGTAAACATAAGGAGGGGGTGGTGATGGTGATGGTGGTGGAGGAGACTTGTAGATGTATGGAGGTGGTGGTGAGTTATAGACATAAGGTGAAGGTGGAGATTTGTATGCATGTGGAGGTGATTTGTGATGGTGGGATCGAGATTTGTATGCATGAGGAGGTGATTTGTGATGATGGGGTTCTGCATGCTTTGGTGGAGAGTAATAGGTTGGCTGGGATGCATAGTAAGGCTTATGATCATCACCAGCGACATTGATAGCAATTAGGCAAAATGCCAATCCATAGATGAGTCGAGGCCATTGCCTCGGCCCTGATGTTCTCATCTTCTGTCAGTGTGCAGTAGCAGTCGTTGTTTAGATGAGCTATGCTCTATGGTTGCATTTGCAAAGTCTGCATCGTAACCCTTTATATAGTGTTAGCCTTCAGTTATGGCTGATACTATTTATTTGTTAAATGCATCGACAGACTGGTTAAGGATTTAAATATACATGCTGCACATTACCCTTTTGTTCAAATCATTATTTCGAGTTGAAGTTGCGGGCCTCCATTATGTGAACTCATATTTCTTACGATATGGATTAGCAACAAAGTCAAGAAAGAAAGGTGGCAATGACATGGTTGGAAGTACTAGTTAAATTGGATCACATTTTGAAAATGCGCGTTAAAGCAGCTAGCTATGATTATTTCCATTAAACTTTAGAGAACTGGTAATTATATTTGAGCATGCCAGAAGTACCAAACATCATATTGAAGTCAAATGTCAGGCTGTCGGTGAAAACAAAAACCTACCAGACATCCCTATCAATAGGCAAACTTACATTCTCAAGTCATGACAATAACTATAATTAAAATTATCCCCATGATATAGTTTTATCTTGGTATAATTACTTTAGACCATTTTATGGTTTTTCTCATCCGTACAAAATTTGGTCTAATGAACCTTTGATCAGTTACCCATTTGACTAAGCTTTCAAGGTTTAACTGTTGATGTAATATTATTGTTACTTGACTAATGTTTGTTTTTCCACATTGACATTGAGCATCTAACTAACTAAGACTGAAGGTCCATGTTGTTAGCTGCATTTTTAGTGGTTTCCCTATCCGATTCTAATTTTCCGTTACATTACTGGTCTAGTGCGAACTCTGCTGGTAGAACCCATTTTTTGTAGCGATTTCATTATACTTGCTATATGCACTGTTTTAGAGATATTAGAGAAGGCTGCTACTGTTGTTACTCTGCCATCTTCGTGTTGTTTAGACTTGAAAGAATTCAAAGGCATTTATTCTATATATAAGATGACCTATTTGTTGCATTATGATGTTCATTTAATTTCATAGATAAACACAACTTGCATTTTGATAGTCATTTAATTGCATAGATAAACACAACTTGCTCCACTTATTCCTCTTGCTGATTTATTATGTCCTTGACATCGTGCAGGGAACTATTAGATTTATTAACGTGCATGTCAAAATGAACTATTTGTGTCTGTCATAGACTCATGGCCAAAGACATTTGGAGGATCCATTTTCTTGTCAAGTTAAGGTACAAATTAGTCATGATTGTAGTAAATTACATGCTGCTATTATATTTATCTGCACACAAATATATAGCTCATATTAAAGTGATCTTAGTTTTGAAATTGTGATGAACAGTCATGTCTCTCCTATAAGACATTTTCCCTGAATTCACGAAGTTTTAAATTCACTTAATTATATTATTACGCATCTCGTTTAGTTTAGTATTTCTATTTTCAACTCCCTAATCAAACGCATTAATACACAGACATTGTAATGAACATGTATAGGTTTGACATGGTATTGGTACAGGTAACCTCTGCTTTCTGTTTGGCTAAAAGAGAATTGCATCATATTCCATTGCAGTTGAGTTCTAATCTAACCTGGGTTCAGAAATAATTGAAGTTGGCATTGTCAACGAGTTGGTGTGGCCAGCTGTGGGAAGCCATCCATAATCTTCCCTCCCCTCAGGTTCTCCTTAATCCTAATTTCTTTCCCTGTAAATTTCATGAAAATAGATAATATCTTCTAAAATGCAACTTCTCTGATATAGTAAGATTATTATTTTATGTTATTTTTCAATTCACTGGTATGCTTATTCCTTCATGGAAAACAAAGAGTTGAGATTAATTTTGTATATATAATTTTTAATATTATATTGAACAAATTCTGTGATATGGAGTTTACAAACTTTTTTATTTTTGGGGAGAAGAAGTAATTTCGGCTATTCAACTTTTAATAAATAGTTAAGAATAATTTTTGAAAATCAATTTTAATTTAGATGTCGTATATGCATTCTATGGGCACTTTAAAAAAATTCTATCAATTTTTGTATTTTCTCATATTCAATATGTTGGATATAGTTGGAAATTACGAAAATTGGTCAATTAATTCCTTAATTCGCGAACGTTAGTTATTTTAATTTTCATAATTTCAGGAATTGAAAATGCAATTGTTTATGTAATTAAATTTATCAATGCTCTTAATTTCATACATTATTTTTTATTTTAAATTTGATATATGTTGGTTCTTGCTTTTCTTTTTTTTTAATTTGAGATATCCTTTAATAAAAAAATTGAGTCGTAGTTAAGAGGTTGACTTATTTTTATATATTTTTAGTGTTCAGACGGACATGAGATCCAATCTTTGTCCTCTTACATATTTATTAAGGAGCATGATTGTCCTTCAACCATGTTAGTTCTTCATTTTTATTTAATAAAAAACTTAAAATAAGATTTTGAATCAAAATAAGATCAGTTAAAAATAATAATTCAAAATACTAAAGTTTAAACAAGAATAATAATAGTTAAAAACAATGAGATCAAACCATGTATCAGAATTATAACTCTTTGATTTTTGAGTTTAATAAAAAAATCACTTTAATATGATTTTTAGATAATTATTATTTAAAAATTGAATAAATGTTGGTCATATACAATAGTTATTGAATAATGATGTAAAATTAAAATATATATCGTTTGACCTTAACTTTTATGCATAATGTAAATTTATTTTAATAACTTTTACTCTTAAAGTAGTTAGTAAAGAACTATTTGCATAAAGTATTTATTATATTATGATATTATAGAGCACTAATATTTTTTTATAAAGGAATTTTGTTATTTCAATTTGTTAGCATTATTTCTTACAAATAAGAAGAAAATATAACTGTAATACTTTAAGCTTTATCAAAATTCTTCAATAAAAAAACAAAAGTTTGTTTCAGTGCACACCAAAATTTAACAAGACCTGACATTATATTGTTAGTTATAAAAGTAAAAGGTAGAATGAACAATTTGATCCATGAGAGTTTCAATTTAGTTCCAGGACTTAAATAAATTAAAATAAATTCTTAAAAATAATTTCATTTTTCACTTTCATGTTTAATTTCAGATAGATTTTTCCTACATATTATAGTAAAAAGGAAATTTGTTACAATATGGTTAAATTGCAGCTTAATACTAATATGTAAGAATTTTATTGAAACTAATAATAAATGTGAAAGATAAAGGTTATGATTTCAAAATTTATTTATTTATTAGCTTTTAGTAATTTGATACGAACGTAACAAGTGGAAGTTACTTTTAAAGTTTATTTATTAACATTTAAAGACTAAGTTGATAGAAATAATACACTATCAAACACGGAAAATATGGCATAGCCAAAACAAAACTATAATTTTAGCTAAAAATAATAAAGAAAAAGTTATTATAGATCATGCAAGATTTGAGGATTAAAATATTGTTGTATTTTCTATCACGAAACCACGTTCTCACGTAAATTAAAAAAAAAATAAAAAATCCACGATTGAACATTGCTCTAATTATAGAGCTGTTATTTTCAGACCATTTTGATAATATTTTTTTAACACAAATTTTATTTTTATTTTTACAGGATAACACATTTTATTAAGAATTTACTTTGTTATCATATCACAACAATAGATAGATATTATAGCGATATATTTGAATTCCCATTTAATGCATGTATAAAAGAAGGATAACAAAATACATCTATGAAGAGGTTTTAAATTGGAAACGAAATTGCTTAATTTTTTATATAGTTAGTTTACTAACACGAGTATAAACTTATTTTCATTTTTGTAATAAAAAATTGAGTAAATACTTTATAATTTATTGATGATATAATTAATTGTTATAATTTTATCAAATTATTAATTGTCATTTTGGTTGTTGATTTTTATAATAACTACTGAAAAAGTTATAGGATGATTTTTTTATTGATTGAATGAAAGTGTAATTTGTTTTACAATAAGTGTATAGAAATTAATCTCAAAATAATGGTTTAAAGATTTATCTAACTTTTATACAATATATGCGAAATTTAGGACAATTGTTTCCTACACCCAGTGATTTTTCCACTTGCATCCAATCAACTCTTGAAACTCTTGAATTTCCAATATTATTCATTATTCTGTAATTGAAAATTTAGAATTAAAAAATATATTCTGAAAAAAAAAATTGGAATATATTTTTGTGTCATGAAAATGAAATTCTGGAATAAAATTGGAAAATCAAAACCTCATTCTAGAAAATCAATTCCAAAATATAAAAAATATATTCTTAAAAAAAAATAAAAAAATATCCTGAAAAAGTGAAAATGTATTTCAGAAAAAAAATTTAAAATCCTATGGAATCCGAAATTTAAAATGTATTTTGATCCGTTTCTCTCTTATTTAAAAATTAAAAATAATATTTTTATTATTTCACATAAAATATTGGTATAGGTTGAAATTTGTTGGTTGCATGAAGCAATTGCCGGAATTCATATACTGAATTGTGTTTTCATATAGCCTAAAGAAAATAGAGTGGGTAAGACGTTTATTTTTAATACACTCTCTACCTTTGAATTACTTTTCATTCCCATATTTAACATAAAAATTAAGTAACACTATTTTTATTTTAATATATTTAATATTTAATTGCACAATTGTTTTATTCTTTATTTCACTAAATACAAAACAAAATTTAAAACAATTAACTGTTCTAAATAAATAAGAGGTGTAAAAAGCAATGATCAGTTTCAACATAATGGTTTTTTTTGTCGGCCTCCGGCCTCTGGCCTCTGAAAGAGAGCGCTAAAAAATTCGGGAAAGCTATTTGCACCGATCTTTTCTGTAAACATTTTTTTTTTATGAAAACATCCTTCGTAGAAACTAGGTTTCATACATAACGTGTATTTTTTAAAATTACCAAAGCTAGTTTTGAAGTGAAAAAAATTTAAATATAGCAGCTTATGTTAACAATGTTTGATTGAAGTGGAAAAGTAAAATATGGAAGCATGATTCAGAATCACCTTTATTTATTTGGATCAATGAAGAAAGCAGAGAAAGGGATAATAACATATTAGATTTTTCTTCTGAATATAGTATGGTTAGATTTGCATCATTTTAAAATTTACTTCTAAATAAGACCTTCATGATAAATTAAATGAAAAATATAAGTGTATACCTTTCTAAAATGAGTAAATGCTACAAGTACATGTTTGAAATATCATAAAAAAATTATAATGAAATAAATTATCAAGTCAATTTAGTTCAAAAGTGTGGAAACTATAACTATTAATATCTAGTCAACTATAAAAATCACATTTGCAAACAAACATGCAATAAATAATTGTGGAGTTATTATTATTTTTTCTCAAATATGAAGAAATATATGAGAAATAAAGAGAGCGCAATGCTAAAAAAGTCTTAATTTCAATAATAATACTAAATTACTGGAATTAGAGTACATAATTCAGCCATTGCAATAAAAACCATTATGCGTTTTGAATCCTCGCTGCGGCTTCCATTACTTTGATCCTCTTAGCTGCCAACCATTTATGCAGTGGGCAATGGGCATTCTGTCCTTATTTTTGTCTGACCTCTTGAATGTGTTATTTCTTATTGGGAATCTATGTTTATGATTATGTCAAGCTTTGTATTGTGAGTTACAATGTATTTTTTAAAGTCTTATTTGTAAAGCTGCCCAAAGCTGAGCATGGTTTCATGGTTTGTATGTGTTTGGGAAGTGAAGTTATAGCATATTTGAGTGGGAATATGCTAGTAAGATGGTTATGAAATAATTAGTATAAATACTCTTAAATATTAATTAACCACAATTTTTTGGTCGGTTGTACTAGGAAAGATTGATCATTTTTCATTTTTGTAAATGAGAATGGGTACCCTTGTACCTATATAATACATTATTTACTAGCTGATAAAAAAAGGAGATATCTAGGCACAAGGAAAAACCGAATCAATACAGGTAGGCTCGAGGGTGCTTATTTGTGTTTTGACACGTCCACAATCACCTCCCTATAACACATAGGGCAAGCCTGAAGAAAACACAGAAAAATAAGAGGTATTTTAGCATATGCCAAATTGAGCACTACAAGTATTTAAGGAACTCATTATTATAAATTAATGGGAACAACTGACAAAAATATGCATTTCAAAAAGAAAATTTGGGAGTAGTAATTGCCAGAGAGAAACCTAAAATACTTATATTTATAAAATTTTCAACATTTGTATTTTTTATTTCAGTAATCCTTTGATAGGTTCTGAAGCTCGAAGTCTATTACGCATTACGGAGATCTCATTCCTAAACAACTTGCCTTATTGATGCTAAGCCATTTGTTCCCACAGCTAGCATGATAGGCATGTTTGCATGGTAAAGTCATCCTCTTATCCCCTCTTCTATATTCCATCTGACAAATCACGCATCTAAACAGGAAAATGAGTCAGAATGACAAATCAAGGAGGAGTCAATATCCAAATAATTGCTCTTCTGTCAAGAAACAATACATAGGATTAGGACTCTAGTTGCAATTCAGGTATTTGTAAAATTGTTGCAAATGTTGATTGGCTCAATACACCAAAGTATTTATAGAATTGTTCATGCACATGTTCTATTTAAGGCAATCCTCCCCATACTGATAGTCTTGGAGCACCTAATAAATCCATTACTGATCTATATATTTATAACTCATTTGTCCCCTACTGCACCCATATTAATTAACCTCATTGCTAGACAATGTAGTTTAACAGAGTTAAGAAAGAAGGCATATAATTCTGAAAAAAATTTACTTAACAGAAAAACTAACATGAAGTAAATTTCTTCTTCAAAAAACAAAAACAAAATCTAGAAACGGAAAATAACCTCTCCTCCCGTGACTTCTTCCTAAAGAAGAAGAAGCGGCCACACTTGTACTTTGATACTGGAATCGATGAGATTTGTTCTTGGGAGAGACCACGACTTTCAGTTCCAACTGTCTCACCTAATTCAAGTAGTTCCTGTGATAAATGGTATCGATGTGAGGAAAAGGTAAAAGAATAAAACCAAGTGAATGAAGTGTGTATTTCCAACTATAACAAGGAATTCAGATTTTTACTTAACCAAGCCTTTTCCACCACCAGGTGGCACATCATTAGCAAGTAGAAAGGGATTTAGAGAGAAGATAAAAGAATACTGTCCTAGAATTTCTTCAATAACTAACATGAAAAAGGATACTATTAAGAAAAAGTATTTTACTATTATAACGAAGGAGGACAGAAAGAATTTGAAGACTTCTACAACTAAGTGTTCGTGATTATCAGAACGACACGCATGTCATACAACTTATAACCCCCATCAACCAGTAAACCGTGATAATTTAAGTAGGATGCTCGGCCATATAGTTGTTTGTTACATTAGTGTCTCACACACCCATCCATTGGTTTTGAACCCTTAATAACTTCCAACACCCTGTTAGTCTATTTTTATAGGGGGAAGGCAAGGGTTATCGATATCATGCTTTCTTGCTTGTTTAAACTAAATAATTTGTAAAATGGTAGAGGTTTTGCAGCACCTTCCTTACTTGGAACTGTAATGGGTGACAAAAGGTCCTAATTGCTAAATCAATCCCACAACTGTCTCCTGTGTAACTATTCTAAGCAATCGTTAAACCATAATAAAAATCAAGTTTCTGGATTATAACTACTATTATACAACATTTTAACATTTTTTGGGAAAAAATAGTAGGGTGGATATAACATAATGCATTATGCTGGAAGAAACGAAGGAGGAAGGCTTGTGCACGAGTAAAGCCGAAGACTAAAAATCAAACAATTGCAAACCTTACCATTATATACATCTAGAATATTCTCTACGAAACCAAATATAAGATTAGTTTACTTTTAAGGGAGAAATATATGTGGGCAACAAAAGGAAGGCTAATACTTTCAGTTCAACCTCATAGGTCATGTTGTCAGGATCAACATTGTCTTCCCAACTGACCTGAAAAATTTTATAAAAAAATGGCTTAGTTCATTCTAATTAATTGATGATTGTGTTGTAGGCATATTTACAACTTCTTCAATGTTGAAAGAATTTCCATTTAATTATTTAAATATTTAATGCACCAGAAATTTAATAAAAATACCTCATAATCATTGAAATCATTATGATGCCTTCGTGGACCTGAAAGAATAGAGATAAATTTGTTTTAATTTTGAGCACACATTTTATACATGGGTATCGAATTACAGATCTGCAAAAGGGGATTAGGTGGATAATGTATTTGATGAAAATTATCCAGAGATGAAACTCAGTAGCATACATTCAACAGAACTGTCTAGTGTGACATTGTTTACTCCTTCTTCCCTTTCTATACATACTGTTGTCATCTGTTCATTGATTGCTGCAGAGTTTTCCGAGTGCCTTCTATACTCATCCATCAATTGTTCATAATAATTCACCTCGTAACCATTACTATCCTGATAGTACGAGGTACTACCTGGTTCAGATTGCCCAGATTTGTAAAAGTTTGTAGTTGAACTTGAAGGGTATAAACTCTCCTGTATATATATGGAAACACTTTTTACTTGCACCTTTCAACCAGAGTTCTACTCGTAGGAAAATAACATGAATAATATTGCATATAAACCCTTTAAAAACAGACGTTTATACTATATTTGAAATTTTCTACTCTGTATATCAAACTGAGCTAGGTCATCCCAACAAATCTACATAAAGGAAAAAATAAAAGGGGTGCAAAAAATCTATTAATATCCAAACATAATCTAGATAATATCTCTGAAGGTACCTGAGTAAGTGAAGCGCCAGAAAAAATGAAGTTAACATGTTCGTATGTAAGACCTTCAACATATTCAATAAAGCTTCCTGCTGTACTGTAGGGATAGCAGATGTTAGTGTAACGGACCTCCATGTGTGGGTTCCAACTAATCTTGAATTCTATCTGCCAGACAAGTAATCTGTGGAGTGAATTCAAAGAAAATAGTGAATCTGTAATGTGAATTTACGGAAAATAGTGAATCTGCAGAGTCAATTCTCGGACAAGTAATCAGCAGAGTGAATCACAAAAGGTAATGTGCAGAATGAATTCACATACATGTAATCTGTAGAGTGAATTCACGTATTCAATTCCTCATGTTCGTCAGTAAAAGTGAAGCAATTAACACCAGATCACTCAGCTACTCCAAAATGTTAACCTGAATTTTGAGAAAAAGAAATGATTAATAATAAGAAAGCCAATAATAAGTAGTAAATCACTACTCATATGGTTAATAATGATCACGAAAATAATGAAACAATTAAGATACAGCAACAATTTTAAACATCTTTATTACTGAACAAAATTAAAATCCTAACAGATATACACTATATATAAAACAGACATCGCATATAAACAACATCATTGCATAATTTTTGCATTCATCACATTCTAAAAAGGAGGAAGAAAGTTGCATGAAGCATTTTCAAGGTGAACTTGAAAGCGCACTAATCAAGTGGAAGAAAAGAAACAGCTTAAAATTTCTTGAGGTAGTTAGTTATGCAGCGAAGAATATAAGATCGCGTAGAAGGAAACGTGAAATCTTCGATCTCCGGAGAAGAAACGAAAAATTCAACGCGAGTACCTGTTTAGTTGGACGGAAGCAGGGAATTACAACATAGCCTCGCAGTTGCATTGATTCTAGAGGCATAACAAGAAAAACCGTGATAGGTGAAGAGTGAAGATAAAAAATGAATGCATGAGTGCAAGATGAAGAAAGTGAATTGAATGGAAGGAATATGAAGAAACTGACCTTGATCGCTTCTGGTGCCGAATGAGAATGAATGAATGAACGAACGAATGAAAGGCTTTGTAATTGCCTATCTTAACTCTGCTTTCTCCACCTTTAAGCACTTCTTGAAGGAACACGCCAACTCCGTTGGATAGATCATGATCACCTGCATCGCACCTATTCTCCAACCGTTTCAGTTTTTCTCTTTTTTTTATTTTATTTTATTTTATATATTTATTTAACTATTATATTTATTTATTTATTATATGTACTATGGGGTTTAGTAAAATGATTGCTTTTCACATTTACAAATCTATGAAGTGAAAAATGGTGTTTGTATGAAAAATTAGTGACACGAGTGAAGACATAAGAGGAAGACATGGAAAAGATAGTGCGAGGCATGTGAGAAAATGAAGGTGAATTGAAAGTGCTGGCGTGGAAGTGAAGCGAAACACGAAAAGTATAACTTATCTTCACATATTCGAATCACAGCACAGTCCTTTTGTCTGCACTGGTGAAGCCTGAAGCTGAAGAAATAAAGAATAGCCACGAGACATTCGCCAACTAATTAATAAACTAAATTCAAAAAGATTCGCTGCTTGTCCTTAACGGATAGGACGATTATGTTGTGTGCATAGGAATGCCATGACTCATGCCACAACCATATTTTATTAGGTTCAAATATCTCTTCTCTGATTTTTCCATTCCTAAATTTTAGTTTCTCTGTTTTTAAAATAAAAAAAATAGTATTTTATTAATTCTCATCTCACCTCCATACTTCTCCATAAAAAAAAAAACGTCAGTTTTAATTTTTTTTTAAAATTTAAATAAACCTAAATAAAGTATAATAAATATAATATCATATTTTAAAATAATTTTAGCTTCATTAAGTATCCTCATTCATTATCTTCAGCCACAAAATTTCTATTTTTCTTTAGTCCAGAATTTGAGATAGCAATTTCATCATTTAAATATGTGTGACATAGTTGGTAAAAAGATTCATTGTATTTTAGTTTCCTAATCTGAATATAGTTTTTTTTTAAGTTCCTCGTTGAAATTTTTTCTCTAGATTTTATGGCTCAAAAAAAAAAAAACATAGTCACCACCAGTAAAATATCACAAAATTTATCTCAATCATCAATGTTCACCATTAAACACCATAAATAATCATCACAAACAATCATCATCACTTGAAAATAAAAAAGAACACATCACTCTTTACTATACTTAGAAAGATATTGTTAAAATTAAAAGATATTCTTAAAATTAAGAAAAAAATATGGAGGTGAGGGGAAAGAATAAAGGTGAAGGAAAATTTGTCTTATTTTAAAAAAATGAATTATTTTAATCCAATAGTTGAAAGCACATATGATGCATTCTAATTAGTTTTTTATGATTAATATTTTAACTACGAATATCTTAATTTAGATTGTTGGATTAAAACAGTTCATTGTTATATAATATAGAAGACATGAATGGTGTATATCTCGTAAAATAGTTGGATTTTCGCCCTTTAAATTTATTGGTTTTATCCTTACCGTTATTTTAAATAGATTAGGAAAAGGTTATGAAATTAAATCTTACATATAAAAAGAATGGGATAAGAAAAAAAGTTCCACTAAAAATTATGAATCAAATTTTCCACACATGAATTAATCATTTAAAGTAAAAGTTAATTGATACTTTAATATACCTAAAAATATTATTATAATGACACGTTATTAGTGGTTGACACAACCACTTAATATTTATGAAATATATAAAGAATTAACAAATATATGACATCATAACACAAAGTCCAAGCTTAAATTTTGAGAAGTGAGCAAATATATTTTTTTATAAGCATGGAAACCAAATTTGCAAAAATGCAATACGGATTCTATTTTCTTTATGTTTTTCTCAGTGCATTACGAATTCATTTATTTGGTTGATCATTATTGGACAACTATTGAATTATATATAATTCCACATAAATAAATAAAAAGTTGAGTTTTGAATGCAGTTTTCACCACACAAATTCTTAATATATGACACTTGTGTTAATCAAGCCCCACCAGAACCATACTTCTTTCCTATAACAAGTAACTGAAGTTTGTCATAACCAGAAAGCACACCAGCACCCGCAACTGCACGAAGGATGTTTGCACCAGCACCCTTGAAGAGAGATTTTGAACCTTCATTCTTCACAATTTGCGAGAATGCATCCAAAGAGCTTTTGTACTTCACAGCTTCACCCGATGTCATCATCATTCTTCTGCGAACCGTATCTAAGGGGTAGGAGGCAATGCTTGCACCTATAGTAACGAGCCACCCCAAAGCAAAGCTAGCCAAAAAACTATCCTGAAAAATATAAATGAAAATATTGGACAAACTAAGCAAGAACTGATCTTGAAACATAGTTCGATCTTATAAAATCGACTTAAGTCTTATAATTATTTATATATTATGAAATGTATTAATTTCAACTATAACAAGAAAAAGGTGACAAAAGAGTATAATGATGTCTCACCTGCAAAGTTCCCACTAAGAGCACTGGTTTGAGAGAATCATACATGCCAAAATACAGACCACGGTAGACAATGATTCCAACGCAAGAAACGTTGAAGCCACGGTAGAGGCCAGCAACACCGTCCGATCGAAGAGTCTTCCTGTAGACATCGATCAAGCCATTGAATTGCCTCTCTCCACCCTTCTTTCCAGCCTTGGCATCATTTGCAAGGCGGGTTCGAGCGTAATCCAATGAGTATACAAACACCGAAGATACAGCTCCTGCTGCACCACCAGATGCTACGTTCCCTGCAAACCATTTCCAGTATCCATCCCTGTCTTTCTTGAAGTTGAACAGCTTCTTAAAATAGTCTTTGAATGCAAAATTCAAGGCCTATAAAAGCATTAGACTGTAGTCACAGGCTTAACGACTAATGGACTATAAATCATTTTATGGTCTTAGATCATCCTAGTTCAAGGAGTTTTATTAGTTCTTACCTAAACGAGAAAATTTGTTTAATGTCACCAAGAGAATGAATAGAAACCCACGTCAAGACAAAAAATATTAATGAAGGAGAAATGATTGTGTGATCTTATCTCCATAATTGAAGATAATCTATAACTGATACAGAGTTGCCTTTTATTATTTCTTACTCTTGTTGAAACTGTAAAACCAACAACCACTCACATTTGGATTTTCTCTAAAGAAAACACTCTCTTCTTGTAAAACTCTCTAAATTGTATTTCTTCCTGTGATGTATATTACAACTGAGAGAGCATCCTATTTATAGGCTTTAGGAAGCTCTTCTAAAAAAAATCTTCATTATGGCCTTAAAATCCCACTAACAACATGATTAAAACTCCACTTACAACTTTTGGCCTTTCACCTATCAAAACTCTCATTCTTCTAATAACTTCTAATTTTAAAACCCACAAATAAACATTTAAAGTTTATTCAACAAAACTCCCCCTTAAACTTAAATGTTTCTACCATCCATCATGCCAATCATCTTCTTGTATTTGTCGAAAAGTACTTTCGGTAGCGGTTTTGTGAATATATCTGCAACTTGATCTTGACTTGCCACATGCACCAATTCCACACTTCCTTCCTTTACATGATCGCGGATAAAGTGAAAACGAACGTCAATGTGTTTGCTTCTTTCATGGTTCACTGGGTTCTTTGCCAACTCAATTGCTGATTTGTTGTCAACTTGAATCACGGTTGCACCTAGTTGCTTTAGCTCCACCTTGCTCAACAAGTTTCTAAGCCATATCGCATGACATACACACCAAGATGCTGCCACATATTCAGCTTCACACGTCGATAGTGTCACGATCGGTTGCTTCTTTGAAAGCCAAGAAAATGCTTTGTTGTCCATAAAGAATATGTATCCCGATGTGCTTTTCCGATCATCTATGTCTCCACACCAATCGCTGTCAGAGTAACCCACCAACTTGAAATCTTCTGCTTTTGAGTAGAACAATCCAAGTGATACAGTACCTTGGATGTATCGTAGGACTCGCTTCAACGCCTTCCAATGTGAGTAAACCGGTTCCTCCATGAATCGACTTATGATGCCGACACTTAATGAAAGATCTGGCCTCGTGCATGTGAGATAGCGAAGGCTTCCTACCAAACTCCGGTATCTACTTGCATCAACACGTTCTCCTCCATCGAACTTTGAGAGTTTTGCACCTGGTTCCATTGGTATCGATACTGGGTTGCAGTTCGTCATCTTGTACTTCTTCAAAATCTCTTTTGCATATGTCTCCTGTGATACAAAAATACCCGTCTCTTTTTGTCTAACTTCCAAGCCAAGGAAAAAATTCATCAATCCCAAATCTGTCATCTCAAATTCTCGTCTCATTGTGCCCTTAAACTCTTCTATCATCTCATTATTGTTACCCATAAAAATGAGATCATCAACATAAAGGGCTACAAATATCATGTTATCTCCACTGTTTTTTGTGTAAAGAGCATGCTCGTAAGGACATTGCTTAAACTCGTTCTCCTTGAAGTATGTATCGATACGAGTATTCCATGCCCGCGGTGCTTGCTTCAACACGTAAAGTGCCTTCTTTAATTTTAGCACCTTCTTCTCTTCTCCCATTTTCATGTATCCGGGTGGTTGTTCGATGTAGACTTCTTCTTCAAGCACACCATTCAAGAATGCCGACTTGACATCCATTTGAAATATCGGCCATTTAAATTGAGCCGCTAGGGAAATGAACAATCGAATTGTCTCCATTCTTACAACTGGAGCAAACACTTCATCATAGTCGATTCCCTCCTTTTGTTTGTATCCCTTTGCAACGAGTCGCGCCTTGTACCTCTCTATCTCGCCTTGAGCATTCATCTTTTTCTTGAATACCCACTTCACACCAATGGGCTTACTTCCCTCTGGCAATTCTATTAGCTCCCATGTGTTGTTGCGATCAATCGCTTTAATCTCCTCATCCATGGCAGTTTGCCACTTCTTGTCTCGCACCGCCTCTTCAAAGCTGATATTTTCTACATCTGCCAAAAGACATACAAGGTGTACCTCATTTGTCGAATCATACAAATCTTGCAGACTTCGCATTTTAGGTTGTCGTGGTTCATCTTCATCATCGGTAGTTTCAGAATTTATACTTGTCGGTGCAATGACTGATGATTCTTTAATTATAACCTCTGAAGAATTGTTCCAATCCCACTCACTTGTTTCATTTATTTGCACATCACGACTCACCATCACCTTCTTGCTTATTGGGTCAAGTAGCTTGTAACCTTTGGTCTTCTCATCATACCCAATAAAAATGTACCTTTTGCTTTTGTCTTCGAGCTTCGTTCTTCGTTGATCTGGGACATGTGCATAAGCCACACTACCAAACACTTTGAGATGAGAGACTGTTGGTTTTTGTCCGCTCCACGCCTCTTGTGGTGTTTGATCATCTAACTTCACATGTGGACATCGGTTTTGCACATAGATGGCGCATTGCACAGCTTCCGTCCAAAATTCCTTTGGCATCTTTTTGCTCTTAAGCATTGATCGAACCATGTCGAGAATGGTCCGGTTCTTCCTCTCGGCCACACCATTTTGTTGAGGAGTGTATGGTGCGGTTAAAGATCGCCTTATGCCTTGCTCTTCACAATACTCCATGAAAGTCGTCGAAGTATACTCACCACCTCTATCAGATCGTACAGCTTTGATCTGTCTATCACTTGCCTTCTCGACCACCACTTTGAACTTTTTGAACACCTCAAATGCCTCGAATTTTTCTTTCAGGAAATAAACCCAAGTTTTCCGTGAGAAATCATCAATGAAGGTAATGAAATACCTTTTACCGCTGAAGGACTCTGGAGTAATTGGTCCACATATATCGGTGTGAATCAATTCGAGAGGTTGCTTAGCCCAATATTCAGCCTTCTTTGGAAACGAGGTTCTCACATGCTTGCTGAGGACACATTCTTCACAAAATTTTCCCTCGTAGTCCATGTTGGGTAGCCCGTGCACCATATTCTTCTTTGCTAACTCTTTTAGGCCACCATGATGTAGGTGACCAAAACGGAGATGCCACAGCGATGTCTTATCTTCTATGTTGACTTGCAAACATTTTTCTCGTATGCTTCTCAAATTCAGCTTGTACATTCGATTTCTTGCCATCTCGATTCGAGCAACCAAGCGCCCTTGCTTGTTCTTCAAGTGTAGTAGCCGATCTTTCAGAAATATCGAATAACCTTTCTCCGTGAGTTGCCCCATACTCAAAATGTTGGTCTTGAGGTCTGGTACATAATAAACATCTTGGAGTGACCCAATTAAGCCATCCTTTTGTAAGTAACAAACCGTACCTCGGCCTTTGACCTCCACCTTTGATGCATCTCCAAACGACACATGACCATCTTCAATCTTTTGCATATCTTTGAATAGGTACTCGTGACCACACATATGGTTGCTTGCTCCTGAGTCGAGGTACCATAGAGTGTCACTATTAATGTTGACTTCATTTTGAGCCATCAAGAGAACACCTTCATTCGTTTCGTCTTCCAAGGCTAGGTTGGTTGTCTCTTCTATCTTTATATCTGCTCGACAATCTTTCGCAAAATGCCCCACTTTACCACAATTATAACATTTGTCGGAGTTGCAATCCTTCGCATAGTGACCATATTTGTGACATTTGTAGCACTCGATGTTGGAATAATTTGATCGGCCGCCTCTTCCTCGACCACGTCCTCTTCCACGCCAATTTGGTTGGCTCGACTGTTCCTTCTCCTTATAGTACCCTTCATGATTGCTACCTCTACCACCGCGACCATTTCCACGACTTCCACGACTTCCACGACCACGCCCTCTACTTCCAGAATTTTGATGATAGAGTACCTTTTCATCTTTGATTGACGCCTTGGTTTGAAGTGCTTGCTCGAGTGTTTCCTCCTTCTTCTTTTTCTTCCGTTGCTCGTGTGCCTCAAGAGAACCGGCAAGCTCGTCGACTGTGAGCGTTGCTAAGTCCTTTGACTCTTCTATCGCACACACAATACTCTCAAAATTGTCGGTTAATGTTCTCAAAATCTTCTCCACAACTCGTGCATCGGTCAACGTTTCACCATTTCGGTTGAGTTGATTCACCACAGCCTGTACACGCGTGATGTAGTCAGATACACTTTCTGACTCCATCATCTTCATGTTCTCCAACTCGCCACGCAGAGTTTGTAGACGCACTTGCTTAACTCGGTCAGCTCCTTTGAACACCTTCTCCAACATGTCCCATGCTTTCTTTGAAGTGGATGCACCAGCAATCTTCTCAAAAATTGCCTCATCAACAGCTCTATACAACATGTACAAAGCTGCCTTATCTTTCGATCGCATCTCTTTCAACGCCTTGGTTTGAGCCGCCGTATAACCCGTGGTATTTGTTGGTTCTTCAAAACCTTCTTCGACCACCTCCCATGTATCTTGAGAGCCGAGAAGAGCTTTCATTTGAATGCTCCAGTTGTCATATCTGGTCGCCTTAGTTAACCGTGGTAGCGGTATTTGACCCGTCACATTCGCCATTGGCTCTTGATACCAAATTGTAAAACCAACAACCACTCACACTTGGATTTTCTCTAAAGAAAACACTCTCTTCTTGTAAAACTCTCTAAATTGTATTTCTTCCTGTGGTGTATATTACAACTGAGAGAGCATCCTATTTATAGGCTTTAGGAAGCTCTTTTAGAAAAAATCTTCATTATGGCCTTAAAATCCCACTAACAACATGATTAAAACTCCACTCACAACTTTTGGCCTTTCACCTATCAAAACTCTCATTCTTCTAATAACTTCTAATTTTAAAACCCACAAATAAACATTTAAAGTTTATTCAACAGAAACTTTGACTTAATGTCAGTGACTGGAACCATAAAAACGTGGTAGTTCCGAAATGCAAAGTTCAAAAACAAGAAGCACAGGAATGGAGAAATCATTGCATTGTATGAAGCCACCTGTTCATGATCTCACCCAGTCTTCACCAACGTGCAACCATGTTTTTTAATTTACGAGAAATGCTCGTGGTTCATGTCAGTATTACATAAAAATTGATATTAAAATACTTTTTCATGTTTCATGTCAATCCTGTTCTGATATTTCATAGAAAACTGAGTCTTTCGAGAGTTTATAAAACTCAACTATTGTTCATAATAATCGACTTAGTCCATGAACACATAGTAGTAGGTCTCAACCATACAAAATCTAACGTGGGAATGACAACTATACCTGTGTTGGGAAGTAACGGATAACGTTGGCAGTGTTTCCTCTCCATAATGAAACAAACCCCTCGTCTTTGATTGTTCTTCCGAAGCAATCTCCAATGCCCTTGTAGGGTTCAGAGAGACGGCCTGCTTTGATCATCTCATCCTGATTTTGAATGAGAAGCTTTACACGCTCAATAGGAGCAGCTGCACTCTTGGACACTGCCGCAGAAACTCCACCCATGAGAAAATCAGTGGCAAAGCTTCCCCAGTTTTTCTCCAAAGGCGATGGGACGAACACTGGTGAACCTACAGAATGCATGTTGTCTGTAGGTTTGCATGCAGGCATGACAGGGAACTGCAACCCTGCATTTGAATAATTTTCTAGTGAGAATCGCTGCTGAAACAGAGCTAGCCTTTTCAAACCTCCGTAACAAGTTCCAACATGTGGGGAAAGGTTGGAGTTGGATCTCAAGTGAAGCTGCCCAGCAAACTTTTGTTCGATCGTTGGGTACTGTTGTTTATCGATCATCATTGCTTGAGTAGTTGAGTGCTTAGAGATACTATAAACTGCAACAGAATAAAGTATGTCAAGCTATTTATGGACTTAAATGAAATCAAGACCTGGGCTATTTGAGTTCAAGAGTAACACTTAATTCCCAATTATATTTAAGCTGCTTATTGACAGCTTCTGCTTATTACTGGGGGAAGAAAATGAAGGTGTGAAGTAACTAAAGAAAAAGTAAGAGTTCTATCATATTGTAGTATTGATCACAGATGTTTCTCAGTCAACTTCATAGTCATTTTTCTTGTCTATTGCTAAAAATGCATTGCTTACATATAGTTGATAAAACATAACATGATAGTACATAGAGCAATACTTATAGAAAATCATAATGTTTATCATAGTTTTAACAACCATCCTAATGATTGAAAACTTCCATCCCATGCCAAACAAAATTATAACAATATCAGCATCCTTCTCTCTACCAATCCATATAGAGGCACAAAATTATTTTACATATTTACATGACTCAAGAGCCTTCTCACTATATATTTTATACGAGAGACAATTATAACAAAAAAAATATTGTATTATATAGAGAGTTTACTCCTAAACGGAAATAAGATTTGTTTCAGAGTCATAGTTAGAAACGTGTGGGTCTCAAACTGTCACAAAATCAAGTTTCAAGTAGATTAAAGTGATAAAAATGTAATAACCCAGGATGAAAAAATAAAGTGTCTCCAAAATCACCACGCTGGCTTTTCACTAATTAATATAGTTTGGATAGGGCCAAGTCTATAAATGAGGTATGATAGGTAAGATAACAACTGTGCATTGTCCGCTGTAATTACCTTACCATATTTGATCAATAGAAAACTACTTTGTCAAATAAATTCATCCATGCTCAGTCCAACTCTGATGAAACTTAAATGTCAAAATTTATGCAGTTAGAACCACACTTCAATCCGAAACACAGTTATATAACAATCAGCTATGGAATCAAGTAAACAGAGTGTCTTAAATAAACATAAATCGATCAAAATAGATAAACAAACCAGTTTAAGCAATAATCCAAGAATTAAAAGAACAAAATAAGTGACAGATACTAACTTGTAAATCAACACGAACAGGGTTATAGAGAGAAACACAAATAAAAGCCAAACCAAACACTGACAGAAATTGTATTGTTGGTCTTGAGTTCTTGAATGAAAACCTTCGAGGCTCGTGAACTCAGGGAGACTTGAACCGTTCTGATAAATTAAAAATATTCTTTCTCCTTAGTTAGTATGAACCAGCAAACTGTATAGCATGGTAGGCATAAATCCTACGGTTTTGGAGCAACAGGTTGATTTTGCATTCTAAATTGGAATAATTATTGCTGAAATATGAGCTTCCACTTCTTGAAGTCTGAAATTGAAGGTTTCATGGAAATTTCTGACATTGACTTGTATGCACAAGACTTTTAAGTTGGACCATTTCTTTTAATAAATTGAAGCCTGTTTGTTTATCATATAACATTTCCACTTAAAAGCGCCCAAATTAACGAAAATGGAAACTTAACAAGAAAAAAAAATGCAGAATAAAGCACTGGCCCTGATTTCGCGTTCAAGATTAAAAACTAACAGAAGTGCTTTTGACATTAAATTGTGTTAATAAGGCAATATGTTCACATACTCTAAAACTAGCAAATTTCTGTGTTTAGCATGAAAAAAAAAATGTATTCAGTGTCTCAAACACAAGAAAAGTACGTACTCTATAATGTTTCAATCTCGTTGCCTTGGATGTAAATTTGAGTCCTTTCCACTATTGACACAACCATAGAATGATAGGTTCTGTTTGTTCCGTCTGGTAAAAAGTACTAAATTGTTGGAGGTAAAACCAAACACCCAATAAGCCTATCAGATTGTTTCATATGGTTAAAATCTTTTTGAAGAAACCTTTAAAAATATTATTTCTACTGGAGTAATCAAAGGCAAACACACCATACCGTTGAACGGACCAAAACCCATTATACTAAACAGGAAGCAGACAATAAAGTATAAATAAGGGGAGGAGCAAATAACAATACTTCGCCGGCGATAATTTAAAAAAAAAAAAAGTGGACGGGAACAACTAAGTTTTCAAAGACTAACTAAAAGCTTTCACGGAGGTGCTTTGGAAAATACATAGCTAAAAATGAATCAAGCATTCTTCATGAGGCAATTTAACGTAAAAGCTATAACAAATTCTGTACCAAAAAAAGTTATTAATACAAAGTGGGTGACATACTCCCAGGGATGCTTGTAACCTTTTTCCCCGAGTTGCACAATTATTTTTGTGTACAATATACAGCTGCAAGGCCAAAAATCACGCGTGTGGCATGTGGATACAAATGTAACAGTTACAATTAGTTGACAAAAACAAGTTAAAGCCACATCAATGGTCAATTGATGACCAATAAGAGCTAAGTGTCTTGGAGCAACATCCATCTTCTCTGACATACTGGCAAAATCCCACATGCCAATTTATAGTGATTAAATGAGGTAAAGCACACAACTAGTTGAGCAAAACCATTCACATTCCAAATGAATTTACGCATCTGAGCTCAGTTGCTAGCGCCACAGGACTGCAAAAGGTATAAAAAAAACATATATATTGTCAAGTGAACTCTCTTCTCAACAATATGGTTGGAAGCTTTGAACAAATTGCTACATAATTCATTTACTATGTTAGCAATTTTATGTCTACAACCTAGTAACCTACCATGTAACCCTATAACTGTAACAACAAATTATTAAACATTTTAAACGAAAGGGTTTGATTTTATACCTCATTTAAGCAATAGCGGCTGATCCTTTCTGAGAAGCAGCTACTGTTGTCTGCCTAAGCTGACATGCTCCCTCCCCTGCGGCAGGTTGATTCCTATAGAGGCAGGGTCTAAAGACATCTCAGATGTACTGAAATCTACCTCTAGCTGTTTTTGTTTCAGTTTCAAGATCCTGCGCTCGTTTTCCAACTTCATTCTTTTGTTCTCCAATCTCAGCCTCTCCAGTTCTCTGTCCTTCTTGCTGCAATATCTTAACCACTTAAGCCGCTGTTTCTCAAGTTCAAGAGTTTGGGCTTGGTAGCTGATATTTTGCTCTTGAAGCTGCAACATCTGGATTTTAATCCACTCTCTTTGTTCACGTAATGACTTTGTGGGGTCTTGAAAAACTCTTGCCATTTCAACCTCAAATTTGTCCATCCGAGAAGTTTGTGGGCCAAAATGGCCATCCTCCTCACTTAATATATTTCTATCACAGAGTTCCTGCATCCTCCCTCCATCTTCGTGTGCATTAATATTAATTTCATCATCCAACTCATCCTCCTCGCTATCATTGTTATTCTCATCTTCATCCTCAGATCCATTATTATCTCTTGTTGAGTCCCTCCCATGCTCCATAGAATAACCCTGCAAATCAAGTTCATGACAATTTGGTATCCTTTGCCCATTATGGTAGGCACACATCTCCTTATAAAACAAGTGTTTTGAGCTCAGGATCTTCCTAACGTCATCCTTCATCTTAGCTGACAGGTTAGGTATTGAATCCATTAATGCCGGATTCTCAACCACTTGACAACAAGTTCCCCTTCCAAGTATGTCATTTAACCTCTTGTATCTCTTATTTAAGTCGTTGAACTTGTCCTCACACTGCTGTGGCGACACATGACAACCCTTGCTTATCATTATCTTGGAGACTGTTTTCCACTTGCCCTTCTTCTGTAAAACCCCAGATTTCCTTTTGTGACCATCCATGCCTGCAATAGTGCCATCATCACCCACACAACTCACCACTGTTATAAGAAGCCTAACCACATTATCTGTCCACTTCATTCGCTGCCAAGGAGACCCCTTTTTGCCCTTACCACCATCCAGGTTCTCACAATTCCCTTCTTCTGCATAGCTAGGCTCATCCTCGTCACTCAACTCATTACTATCGGAAGGAGCAATTGCCTTTCCTTTACCAAATTTCAACGCCGCATTCAAATTTTTCACTTCGATTAGGCCAATGGGGTGATCACTTTCAAGACTACTCATGATATTCAACTGCTGTTGACTAGTAATTGATGGATGACCTAGTTGAGTCTGTTGGTGTCTATGAAATGAAGATTCCAAGTCCAAAATCCCCCCACTGGGGCCAGACAAAAAGCCACCACCCAAACCCGAACTATTCATTCTTTAAACACAAAAACAAACCCTAATTCTAAAAAATCTAGAACAAAAACTTAAATCTCAATTGGGTCGTGCACAGAACAGTGCTTATTTACAACCGGTTGACTAAGCCTGCAGCACCTCAAAACTGGGAAGCCAAAACTTTTGCTCACACGACATCTAAAACATAAAATAAAGCTCAGAATCCGCATATAGGCAATTAACAAACGCGTTAACTATAAATAATCATGACAAGCTTGATATGTTGTGACAAAAACATATACCCATGAGTTCAAATATCTACCCACAACATAAAAATATATGCTGATATTCACAGGGATTATAACCAAAGTTGATGACAATATCTGAGATTGATTACAGATCTTGTTTTGGATTACCTGTTGGCGGACGAAGGTCAGAAGCACTGTAGCAGCAGCAAAAGAAAAAGACATGAAAGAGGGAGCTTTCCCCTGTTTTGATAGTGGGGAACCAACTTCACTGTTTCTTTTATCTCTTTCACCTCCTCTACAATTCAGCAGCAGCTAAAAACTCCATTATTTTTTAGTTCTTTCGTCAAAACCACCATTTTTAATAAATATTATACCTTATCGTGGAAAAATAATAAACAACTTTTTTTTGAAGACCAGATAAAAATTTTATCTTATTTACTAACAAATAACATAAAAAACTATATTATCACACAAAAACTATATAATATAAATATGTTTAATTTATAATAATTTTTATCAACCAGACATACTTATTAATCTCAAAACTTTAACAAAGTATAATTTTTTTGTTAACCAAACACTAAATTAACTCTTAAATTAATACCTGGTAATACCTTTCAAATAATAAAAAGAAGTTAAACTGATAATAAACTTATTAAATAATCTCTTAGCTTATTCAATTTTTGCTTAGAACTTCTTCACACACAATTTAATCTCAATCAAAAGAGCAATATTTCATATTTATAGGATGAGAGTAAACTAAACCTGTTTAGAGTGTGCTGTTTGAAATTAATAATTTAGATTTACGTAATTATTTTCTTAATTAATTCATTATGTATTTTAAATATGATTAATTTTTTAATACATACACATATATATATATATATAAACACACACACATTAAATTTGAATTATTTTCATTTTCAAATATTTTCTCTAAATAAGACAATTTAAAATTTTATTATTGGTAGAGAATATTTCATTTATCACGAGATACTACAAAAACACTAAATACAAATACAAACATTAAATGCAAATACAAACATTAAATACAAATACAAACATTAATGTTTCAACCCTACTCACTTCAAGAAAAAATAATTACTGTAAATTGAAAAAAAAAATTGTTGTAATCTTCAAAACAATATAGTCTTACCAATATTAATTGAGATAAATAGAGAAATAAGAAAGCAGTAATTTTAGCAATGTCAATTATAAAATAATTTGTATAAATTATGATAATTTTTTTACCTTATATTAGTTGAAAAATAACCTTATTGTTCTTGACAAAATATTTAATAGCATTAATAAAAAAACAATTTTATTAATATTATTTAAGAAACTCTAATTAACATTTATTGATAATTTTGACATATATTTTAATCAATGTTAGTAAAAAAAAAATTCCAATTTACTTCAATTAAAAATATTATTTATAAATGTAGAATAAAAAAATTTATTTAAAATTATTTTTTTTAAACAACATGTTTTATTATAAAGTTTTTCAAATTATTTATAAAAAAAATATCCTCTAAAAATATAATTATATATAAGAAAATCATCTTTCCCATTAAATAAATTACAAACAAGTTTATAGTATTAGAAAGATTAATTTTTTATTTTATTTTATTTTTTTATAAATAAATTATGTTACGTATTTGAATTTTTTATTCATTTTTTTGTTATGCTTATATTATGTCTCCAAATTACATTATTTTGATATTTTAAAATATATTTAATTTTTTTTAATATATTAAATTCAGTATATTTTGAAAGTATATTAAAAAGAACACTAAAAATTTGAAAAACAAATTTGAACTCGTTAGACTTTCTTTTTTATTACAAGTCTCTTTGATTATTAAAAATAATAGATATTACAATTTTTCGTAGTTTAAAATTTTAACTATGAAATGAGATAACATTATCAAAACTCATATAATACATTATACACAATTTTAACAAAATATTAAAGTGCAAGACTGATAATTTTTAAATAACTATATATTCATAAATATATTTTTTAATCTTACTTTTCAGATCGCTACTTCATTATTATTAGTATTTAGGGAGAGAAAAAAATGTAATATATGCAAATGGTTTCACAAGTTTCAAAACAACACGTGCTTAATTTAAAGTATATATTTACTCATCTTTTTAAGTTTTAATATACTTATATTTAATATTTTTCTAGTATTTAAAGTTGTATAATTTTATTTATGTGCATATATTTTTTAAAATTTTAATAATTTTTTAATTTAAAAAAGTTTCGTACATGTTTTTAAATATATATAAGTAAAAAAAACATAACCGTTGATAAAAAATGAAAGTTAGGACCAATGTAGGCTGGCAACTTCTTCCTGCACCTCTACATTCTTTTTCCTGCACCCATACATTATCAGAAAAGACGGTTTTGCCCTCTTTAAAAAATGACTTCTGGATTGTTTTTTCTGAAATATTTCCGAAACATCATTTCCAGAACGTGTTTTAATGTATTCCAGATTCATCAATCCGGAAAGTGTTCCAGAAAAACTAATTTGGAATGCTTTTCTGTTTTCTGGATTTTTTATTCTGGAAATACTTTTTTTTGCTTACGGAACCATTAATCCGGAAACAACCAAAACTGTGTAAGGGACAATTTTGGTATTTTCTAAGAATGTAGGGGTGCAGGAAGAAGTTGCTATGTAGGCTGCAGTTAGAATTTAAAGCCCAGCCCATACAATTACCCAGACAGGCCTGTCCATTCTGAATCGAAAGGGCCCAAAGAAAAACGATCTCCTCTTCGGATGTTCAGCTGAGACTGCTCGAGGAAGCTTTAGCCGTGGCGAGGCAAGAACTCCACTACACTCATTCACTCACTCCTCCTGATTCACACTGCACCTTTTCAACGAAACACGTAGCCAAACTGCACCTTTAAAGACGATGCTTCGAAACGACGACGTCCGCGTCGTCTCCTCTGCAATCAAAATCCCTCTTCCTTCCAAGCGCCCAACCTGTCCTATGCGAACCGCGCATTCTCACATCGCCAACGCTACCAACTCGATTGCGCAACTCGTTAATTCGTTTGCGTCTCACTCCACCGAGTTTACTCGCTCCATCCTCCAAAAATCGTCGCTCCTCTGCTCCGCGACTCTGTCCTTGACCGGCGACAGAAAGAGAGCATGTCCGATTCGGCGTCTGGCGTCGCTGTCTCTGTCGGAGGAGGCGCAGCAGAAGGCTCGACAGAACGAGGAGAGGGTGCTGATCAGCGAAGTGCTGGTTCGAAACAAAGACGGCGAGGAAATGGAGAGGAAGGACCTCGAGGCGGAGGCGGTGCAAGCTCTGAAGGCTTGTAGACCTAACTCGGCTCTCACAGTACGCGAGGTACAAGAGGATGTGCATCGCATCATCAACAGTGGATATTTTTCGTCGTGCATGCCGGTTGCGGTTGATACGCGAGATGGTATCCGACTAGTGTTTCAGGTATGTTCTGTGTTCTCTTGTTGAATAATGACAATTAGGCATTGGAATTGAGTTTACCTTTTATAGTGATTTTGCATAGAATTTCGTATTCTAGTTTTATGTATTTAAGTCTGCAGCACTATTGACCGCTGTAATGTTAGTATGCGTGATGGTATCCAATTAGTATGTCAGCTTCCAGGCACGTTCTCTTCTGTCCTACAATGGCGGTTATGCAATGGAATGGAATTTGTATCTAATAGAATTGCGCATTATAGTGTTGTGTGTTTAAATCTGCAAAACTGTGTGCTGTAATGTTAGTAAGCATGATGGTACGAGCCATTCAATTATGACTTTACTCACCTTGCCCATGCTACAGGGCCTCCCCTCAACAATTGTTCCTCTGAGAATCGAACTTGGCTTTGATACTAATTGTTGGATCAAGAACTTCCCATTAGGCCAAAAGCTCTAGCTATGGCTATAGCTGATAGTTAGAGCACAACTCTTTCTACTTTCATAGCAGTCCAAGTGCTACAATTTGATTTGACTTGACCCAACTAGCCTATGTCTGTCATGGACAATTGATGTACCCTACAATAAATTAAGTTTGCAACATTGAGGATACAATGTTAGTATGAGTGACGGTGCCCAATTAGTATTTAACGCATGTTGTCTTCTGTTGAACAATTTCAGTTAGGCATTGGAATCGAAATTTTATAAGGATCTTAACGTTATTTGAATTGAATTTTGCATCCTAGTGTTGCTTATTCATGTCTGCAGTATTGAGTTCTGTAATCTTAGTTGTGATTTCTTGTGGCATAAGGTAGAACCAAATCAAGAATTCCAAGGGTTGGTATGTGAAGGAGCTAATGTTCTTCCGGCTAAATTTCTAGAGGACTCAATGCGAGATGGATACGGTAACTTTTTCTGCATTCTCCATATCCATGCAGTTGTTTCTCATGTGCATGCAGCTCATTTTTGTCGTTCACTGTATTCAAATTAACATGTTGTATTTTGCAGGGAAGATTATTAATTTGAGACGATTGGATGAAGCAATATCTTCCATTAATAACTGGTACATGGAGCGTGGTCTTTTTGCTATGGTAAATTCTCCTTAACTTCTGGTCAAACTTCACAGCTAATAATATATTGCTCCTGTTCGGTGGGAATCCGAAATTTGGATCCATGTTTCAGATTTTTAGTAGCCTATGTTCAGTAACTACCACAATATTATATCATTCAACTTCACTTGCCTTCTCTAACCAGTGTTTCAATGGTGATTGTCTTCTTTCTTTTTTCCATTCTTGATCATGCATTAGGTTTCGGCTGTTGAGATTCTATCTGGAGGTATTCTTAGATTACAAGTTTCAGAGGCTGAGGTCAATAATATTTCCATACGGTTTCTTGACAGGAAGACGTAAGCACCTTTCAATTTGATTGACAAACACAAGTACTCATGAAAAGACAAACATGATCTTCTGTTATGTTTTATGCTGATGTTTTTTTTTTTACCAACTTCTTTTTCTATCTGTAGAGGTGAGATTACTATGGGAAAGACTAAGCCAGAAACAATACTTAGGCAAATAACAACAAAGAAGGGACAGGTAATTCCTTTATCTAGCACTGGCCACTCCTGCTGATGACAGTTCTTAGTTTTAAGTTAGTGTTTTGAAAGTTATATCAGAAGTAATATAAATTTATTTTTGTGCGAAACTGTGAGTCAAAATAAAGCATGAGGATTTAATATTTCTGTTGTGTAAGTTTGAAAGTCGAGTGTGGCATTATTTTATCAAATTTGGTTGTCAATATTCTCTGGTCTGTTTGATGGTAATTGGACACTAGTATTGTTCATAGCTCATCAAACGGATACTTTCAGATGTATCCTTTTCTCTTTGGGGAAACCTGCCTCCTTCAATCCACATCCTCATTAACAAGGATTTTGGCATCATCCATTGTATTGTCAGGTCTACAGCATGCTTGAGGGAAAAAGAGACGTAGAAACAGTATTAACTATGGGAATCATGGAAGATGTTAGCATTATTCCCCAACCAGAAGGTAATGTATGCATACTAAAAATAGGCTTCAAGTCAAGGCTAATAAACTGTTAAATTATGTCAGTTTTAGGTTCTAGCCAAGCTGTTGAGTAAGCTATAATTTTTTTTATTCAGCATTTTCTATCCTACCAAAATTGACTCTGTGTAAATGACTAAAATAAAGTGAAGAATGTTTCATGCCAACCTAGGGAGAAACTAGCAAATTAAGTTAATGAAAACTGAAGAAGGCAAAAAAGAAAGAAATGAAGAAAGAAACTAGGATTTTATTAAGACAGAAATCAAGTATATTCTTTTACAAAATTATAGGGCTGAACTTCCGAATCTAAAAAATAGAACACTAGCACAATCAGCAGTTCCTCAGGGACTGTGCCTCCCAAGCCAAAGGCCCTAATTCTCTTACAAATGACAAGATGATCTGTATCTTGCCCCCCTCTTGATTTTTGTAGGCAAGATGCCTTATTTAGACAATTTAACCTACTTAACTAACTTACCAATCTAACAGCTAATGAGTTACTAACCTATCATAATTAAACTTCTTACAGGGGTTATCTAACATTCAATAGTTTCAAATATAAGTTTTTTACTTTTTTATACAGTTAACGAGACCTCACTAGGAATACTGTAAGTTGCAGTGTTCTGCAAGTGTCCCAATTTTTTTATTAATAATTTTATTCATGTATGCTGTGTTTGTTTCCAAGTATGAGGAAGGAGGGGGGGAGGAGGGAGTGGGTATTTTTTGTGTTTGTTTTAATGGTTTTGAGGGTGGGGAGTGGATGAGGGAGAGGGTGGAGACCTTTTTTTCATTCTTCACACAAATGAAAAGATTTGTGCTGATTCACCTAGGATTCTTGTATTTTACCCAAATACCCTTGTGCATGCATTTTATTACAATATACAAAATTAAATATTATATAAATTTATTTAATAATTTCAAAAATATTTAATTATACTATTAATAACAACATATAATTATAAATAATGAAAATAAAAAAATAAAATTATAATATCAACAAAACATATATAGTTATATAAAATAAAAAGTGAATATAATAATAAATGTTATTTTCATAAATTTTAATATATTTAATAAATTTATTTCAATTTAACACAAAAATATTTTCTATTATATTTTTAAATTTTTTATTGAAAAATATAAGTAATTATGGATATTATATATTAGAAAAAATTTATTAATTCAAATCTACACACACAAAAAATCATAATTCATTATTCAAATATTTTTTAATAACAAAGATAAATTTGTAAACTTACAATAAACCATCATCACAAATCCACTCTATCATCCCTCAATCCAAACAATTTCACATATCCTCGCACATCCTATCTAATCCTCACAAATCCACTCTCTCCTCTTCCCACAAATCCACTCCTCAATCCAAACACATTGACAAGTAAGGTGTTATTTATATATGATACCTACTGATCCTTGTTGAATATCTAGAAAATGAGAATTTTGGGAAATTTTCTGTATGTTGGAAAATGAGGTAAATGAATTTAAGGTTTAGATTTGAGTTTACAATTGATATTTATTGTACAGAGATCAAAAACCTATCTGAAGTCAATCTGTCAGTTTCAACAATCATAAACACAGTTGACTGATTTACAATTACAGTTAATGAAGAGGTAACACATTAAGTCAATATGTCTAAAACGAAAACAGAGAACTGATTTTCTGTCGCTATCTTCAACTAATGCTGTCAAATGGAAAATAAATATATTATTGAAGAATTGACTTAATCACCTTTATTTGTCTTCACCCACTAGATCCACAATATTCTCTTCTCTCAAGTCTAAACTTCTGCATCTTGTTTCTTTGGCATGATATAGATACAGGGAAGGTTGATTTGGTGATGAATGTGGTGGAACGTCCAAGTGGGGGATTTTCTGCTGGTGGTGGGATATCAAGTGGGTAAGTGATTCTAGTCTTCAGGCATTACGAGCTTACCTCCTTTAGGTTTGATGAAATTCTTGGTAATACTGTTAACTCCCATAATTTTAATTTTGAGAAGATAAATATTCCTTTGGCTTTTTATATTTTAGACCCCATCAATACAGTCTTTTGTACTGCTCCATGCTGGTGATAACTACACATAACGGATAGATGGATGGTTTTATTTCCAATATTAGAGGGGCCTGGTTGACTCTGTTGGTTGCTGCTTTATATCTCAGTATCTGACTTGGTATTTATTTTTGCAGGATTACAAATGGTCCACTAAGAGGGCTTATTGGAAGGTATATTTCATACTTATGTGCTAGCTATGTTATGAGTTAATTCTTTGAATTGCTATCCTATTACCTCCTCCATTTAATAGCCAAGTTTTTACTTTAGTGCAATTGGAACCAAGGTTTAAGGTTTATTTACCTCTGGTCCTCTGCTGCTGTCTCTATCTGCTGAGTGGTATGCAGTGTTTATGGAATGGGCAAGTGGTGAATATGCCACTTGTAGCTGTAACTCTAAGCACACCACTGTCCTATACATAATGTTCATGGGATAAAGCTTGGTTGAAATTTAGTTGATATTAACTTTGGATAATTTATCTTGGCTTATCTGTGCTTATGTATGTTTTCCCCATTGTCAGCTGAATAAAGTTACTTTTTTTGCTTTAGTTTATGTTTTCACATTTCATTTATCTTATGGTCCAACTGCAACTAGTTGTTTTCTATATTCTCTTTAACTGATCCATTTGATTCTATTTTATTCCATTGCAGCTTTGCCTATTCTCATCGGAATGTTTTTGGTAAAAACCAGAAGCTCAATATTTCCTTAGAGAGGGGCCAGATTGACTCGGTCTATCGTATAAACTACACAGACCCTTGGATTCAAGGAGATGATAAACGAACATCTCGAACAATAATGATTCAGGTAATTTCTGTAGGTTGATTTCTCTGAACACAATGACTGTACTTTTGGTGATTGGATGTTAAAAACTGTACTTTCTGATATTCAAATAATTTTACTTTAGAATTCAAGAACTCCCGGAACCATTGTTCATGGTAATGCAGATGGTAATGCAGATGATAATGGTAGCCTGACCATTGGCCGCATCACAGGTGGTATAGAGTTTAGTCGCCCAATCAGGCCAAAGTGGAGTGGAACAGCAGGACTTGTTTTTCAGGTGCTTCATTGACAATTTTGCCAACTTTTCCATGTGTGATATCTTTTTATTTCTAATTTTAGTCCTTCAACTCTGGCTTTCTAAATACCACTTGTAAATTGATGATTTGTTTAGTTTAGCTAAACTATGAAATCACTAATCAGATTATCTCTGCCATAAATGAAATGTTACTGTAATATAGATTCGCTATCTATTTATTCTACTGATTTTTTTCCATTCAAAATTTCTATATCATTTCAGCATGCTGGAGTCCGTGATGAGAAAGGTATTCCTATCATTAAGGATTGCTTCAGCAGTCCTCTTACTGCAAGGTTGTAATCTAAGTAATGCTGACAGTATGATTATCATGACTTTGTGTGGTTGTTTCTAACTTTTGTCAAACTTTCTTTGTAGTGGCAATACTCATGATGAGACGTTGCTTGCTAAACTTGAGACTGTTTACACTGGTTCTGGCGACCATGGCTCTTCTATGGTATGCTCTGAATTTATTAAGGTCCTTCTGTTTAAATTTAATACTATGTTTCTTATCAAGGATTGGTTTTGCAGTTTGTCCTTAACATGGAAAAGGGACTTCCTCTTTTACCTGAATGGCTGTCCTTCACTAGGGTGAATGCACGTGCTAGGAAAGGTGTTGAGATAGGTCCTTCCCGCCTTCATTTAAGGTATGAAATACATACCATCAAGTCAACCTCGTCATTGAAAGTAAAAGGAATGCCTTGTTTACACTAAATTAAAGCAAAATAGACAATCTTATGTTTTACCTACTTTAATTGGTTCACTGGTAGTATCTCTGGTGGTCATGTGGTGGGAAATTTCCCTCCCTATGAAGCTTTTGCCATTGGTGGAACAAACAGTGTGAGAGGCTATGAAGAAGGTAGCGTGGGATCTGGTCGATCATATGTTGTTGGCTCTGGAGAAATTTCTTTCCCCATGGTACTCAAATTTTTCACGCCATTTCCTGCTCAATCTTGTTAAGCATCTTTTGTTCACCTATGGCTGAATTGTGCTTATCCTAATTTTTCATGAATTCATATGATCATATCTGAAATTTGTTGCTGAGTTTTAATTTCTGGGAACTGGAGTGACATGTTTTCAGAATACTAATAGAAGATGGCCTGGAAAATATTTGAAGTAATTGTATGAATTTGATTGTGTTAATATATGTGTGTGTGTATTTATTATGTATAAACACAGAAGAAGGATGTCGTTTTCTGGTGTTAAAAATGGGCAAAAAGAAAAACAGAAAATAGAATATTCTGTAAAATTTCTGTAGAACCTCATTCCTATCTGCCAAAAGTTGAATATGATGTCATTTAAACATTGCAAATTGTAGCAGGCAATTGGATTTTATTTTCTCCCGTTTTTACTGACCTGATCTTGTCACCTCCAATGATTTCTATTTAACTAACGGTAGTTTTTTTAGACCAGACATGCCTGAGAATGAGAGTAATTACCTTGAATTAAAAATGATTGAAGCTATAGGCCTCACTAGGCATAACTGCTGCACTGAGAAAACTCTCTATAATCATAAAGATTACTAGGAGAAACTGCTCAACATCAAACCCTGAACAACCACTCCCAATTTACCAAATGTTAACTCTAAATATATTCTGGGTCTATTTTGACGAATGCCTCCATAAATATATTATGTGGGTGTTTTGTTAGAAATCACAGTTCAACCGATGTAGACCAAGACAACTCGTTTTTGCCATTAAGCTTATCTGAAGTAATTGTGGGTAACCCAGAAAATGAGTGGACAGGTCCAGATGCCACTGCAGATACGAAACAAAGAGCATAGGGGTAAAAAAAGGAGATTTCAGGGTGCTGAAATGGGGGACCAAACTCTAATCAGTGGAAAAGGAGGTTGGAACAAGGACAAGAGAAGCTAGTGATAGCAACGGAGCCATAGTGTTCCAACTGAGGGGGTTCCCGTCTTAGTACGAGGCACTCTAGATCCGATGCTTGATGAAAAATCTGTGGTGGCCAGCGAGGCAGACAATGACTACTAGTTTTTGCATCACTGAAATGAAGGCATCCACGTGCTCATTGGAGAGCAAGGCAGCGATGGATGGTGGCATACAGTGGCGAACTCATCGAACAGTGACAAACAGAGCGAGTTAGACTAGCTCTGATACCAACTTGAGATAAAAGTATTTAAAAATGCTTAAGAGCGTGTATCATCTCTTAACTCATTCATTTGTAGGAGTTTCTTACATCAAAGATTTAGAAAAGTAAGGACTAATCCTACCATACAGGTCAGATGGGAAGCTATGCAAAAGTTACACAGTTCTGACAATGACTATATTAGGAAATCCTGGGTTTATTTCATGTCAGAAGAATCTGATGCATTTGATATCTTTAAGAAGTTCAAGATTATGGTTGAAAAGGACTCTAGAAACTATTTATTGTTTGAGAACCGGTAGAGGTGCAGAAATAGAATTATCATGAACTTGTAAGAAATCTATTGCCTGAAAAAGGAGTTCATAAACAGTTTTGGCCAGAAGTTTGAAATGGACAATTTATGTGCTCAATAGAACTCCTACACTCGCAATGAAAAAGGTCATACCTGAGGAGGCAGGCAGTGGCATCAAGTCATCAGTCAAACACTTAAGTGTCTTTGGCTGTATTGCCTATGCTCATGCTCCAGATTCTCAAGGGAAGAATTTAGATGACAAAAGTATCAATTGTGTGAACTTGGGAGTGAGTGACAAGTCCAAGGCTTATAGTGATATGATCATACTACAATGAAAGTTGTATGAGTTTGATATGAAGGAGGAGTTTGGTATGACAGATCGTGTCAAAGATGAAGTGTTTCCTTGGCATAGAATTAACTCAAAATGCAGAGTGGATTTTTCATCTGTCAAGGAAAATGTTGAGGGTCTGGAACGATTTTGCAGGGAGAAAAGTACCTCTGACAAATCCTATAGTACCATGTTGCAAACTTTCAAAGGATGAAGATGGGGAGGCAGTATATGCATCCTTCTACAAGTCAATGGTCTGAAGTTTGATGTACCTCACTGCAACCAGATCAGACTTGATGTCTTGTTGTATGCTTGGTCAGCAGATATATGGAGACCTACACAAATGCATCTGGCTTCTGTGAAGAGGAATTTCAAGTATTTGAGAGGTATGACTGAATTTGGGATCACGTGTACAAGAGGAAAGGAAGGTACTCTGATAGCTTACTCGGATAGTGACTATATAGGAGATGTAAATGGTTGGAAATGTACCTCAATGTGCAGTGTCCTGGTCTTCTAAGAAGCAGCTACTGGTGACTTTGTCAACCACAGAAGCAGAGTTTATAGCTGTAGCTTCGTGTACCTGTCAAAGTCTTTGGCTAAGGAGAATCTTGGAACAGCTTGGCCATCCTCAACTAAAAGCCCACAACTGTATATCGTGATAATATTTCATCCATTTAACTGCTTAAAAATCCTGTGCTGCATGGTAGGAGCAAACACATTAATATGAGATTTCACTTTCTTAGAGACCTCAACAAAGATGAAGTTGTCGAATTGATACGTTGTAGTTCCCAAGAGCAAATATCTGATATTATGACTAAGCCTTTAAAGTTGGAATCCTTCTTTAGGCTCAAAAGCAGATTGGGAATGATAAAGTTGTATGATTAAACTAAATGTCTTGTTGAAAATCCAGCTTAAGGGAGGATTTGTTATTTAGTTTCTGTTGTGTTTTATTAAGCCATTAATTTGTCTGTAATAGAATTTAGTATTTGACTTTTTTGTTAGTTTTTGTATACCATTAAGGTCAAGGTTCATGTATAGTCAATAAAATTACTGAATCTTTTTCAGCTAAACTAGAGTTTCTTAATTCCTAACATTTTACTAGATACCTGACATGTTTTTGTGTCTACTCTCCCTGTGGGATCTTTCCATAGGTTGTCGGGTCAGGTTAAGCCCAGAACTAAATATGCAGCCTCACATAATTTGCAAATAGTTATGCTGATGTATCTAAATGAAAGATAGAAAAATTTATTGCTTTTGTCCCTGTAATTTCATTCACTTTTAGTGTTTCTGTTTGCAGTATGGGCCAGTGGAAGGTGTTATATTTTCTGACTATGGAACTGATCTTGGATCAGGCCCAACTGTACCTGGTAGGTTTTCATTTTGTTTCTCTCTTTGCTTTTTTTTTTTTTTTTTTAATTTGGTTCTTCCTTATTTGTTTTTCACGAGAATAATGAAGATCATAGCCATCAAACCTTTCTTAATAAATTTGGAATTTGTTCTATGTTATGAAGTTTGTTGGCTGTTATATAACTCAGTCAAGGAGACTACCAAGCACACAAAAACAATCATAAGACTGAAGTCATTTACCTAGCAGACCAGTTTTTCTTTGCTTATCGTTGTGCTTTGGCTTCTTTGAATGGCAATATCTACAACGTCATTTTTCAAAAATTAAACAGTTCATGAGTTTTCAACTGTTTCATGTTGGTAGTTTCTCTAGATGTATGCTGATATTGTTCATGGTGTTAATTAATAAGGCACATATTTGGTGTTTTGGTTTTATATTAGGTGACCCTGCTGGAGCAAGGAAGAAACCTGGCAGCGGATACGGCTATGGGTTTGGCATCCGTGTGGAATCGCCTTTGGGTCCTTTGCGCCTTGAATATGCCTTTAACGACAAGAAAGACAGGAGGTTTCACTTTGGAGTTGGGCACAGAAATTAAATGTGGGGAGACAATTACTACTAGCTGCTTCTGGGTCGTTGTATATAGTCCCTCCCCCCATCATTTTGTAGCTTGCATGGCCTTTTCCTTATTCGGAAAAAACTTCTGTATCATTTTTGGATTAAAAAATTACTCAACTGTCTCAATCCCCTTGAGTTTTTCTTATATCTATTATGATTAAATGACTCATTTTTGAACTGGATGTGTAGTTAGGGAATGGATCTCTCCTGTGAATTTTTCACATGATAGGGAGAGACAAACACAAAGGAAACTACGACCCACTAATTTTAATAGAACCCCTACGAAGAAGGTCCATGTTTTTTGCCTTGTCTATTTATATCTTCACTCTTGTCGTTCTAAAATCTTACTCAAGATTATTTCTTGCTTTGTGGTAAAATAAGCTAAACACTGGAATGATTTGGAATGATTTGTAAACTATATATGCATTTTCCCATGACGTAGACATAAAATGCAAAATTTGGAACGCAAACCTTAGGTATGATAGTTTTAAAATACAGTATACTTTATTTATTTTGAAGAAATCTTAAGCTATTCGATTAAACTGAAAGGGTAGTAATACAGACAACTAGTGAATCGTGCTTTAAGAACACTAGTTAACATGTTCCTACTATATTTTAATCCAGTGTTCATGAACTAGATACAATCGCACTCTATCAAGTAAGTAACCAATGTTATAGAATAATGAGAAACGAAATGTTAACCAGGTTTTATGAATCCTGTCCATGGAACTGAAAAGAATCTCATGAGCCACTCTTTCATGAATTTAAATGACAGTATTGAGGTTTTAATTTAAGCATGCTAGTTATTTTAACTTTTCCATCACTAAACCAACTTTAGCGAGTTTATTCCGTGACGTATATAAAGGTTGGATTAATTTTCCTCTCAATCTCTAATTGTGATGTGACTTACATCAATTTTAATTAAATGGAGTTGTTAATTACCACTTTAATGAAAAATCACTAAAGTAGTTTTTTTCCTAAGAATTGTGGTATCAGTGGATTTTTTTTATTAAAATATTTGACTTTTAATTAAACAGTGATGAGCAACAGTGACGAGCAGAACCATTAATAAAATATGGATTGATTGAGGTGGGAGTTGCTGATATAAGATGGGATGACATGTTGGGAAATAGAAGTATGTGAGATGACAAACACCGACAAAGAAAAGACTATTTGAATGATCTGGAAAATGTGTTATCGGCATCATTCTTAATAGACCAAAGCCGACAATGAGGTAAGCCCAAGAAAGTGACACGTCAGTAATGGCAATAGTTAAAAAGTATTACTCTCGCCACAATTTTCGGTCCTTTCATAAAAATATTTTTTGGGTCCTTTCATAAAAATATTTCCTTTTATCTTTTATTTTGTAAATTTTTTTTGACATAATTATTTAATGATGTTCTTTAACACATTTTATAAGTTATGAATTTTTATATATTAATTATCTCTTTAGTTTTTTTTTATTTGAAACGAATCATGACGCAAGAAAAAAAATGGTATTTCAAAATTCTCAATCCGAGGTGTCAACTAGAATGTTATGTAAAATTTTAGAGGACATTTGAGTAGATATAGAGTTTTGAAGTAACGTGACGATAAGATCTTAAAAATTCTTGAATATAATATTTAAGGATTTCATAGAAAGTTTGTATAAGATCTTTTAAGCCTTTTTATCCTATTTGGCTCATGGTTTAGAAATTATGTATTGTCCCGAACTTAAAGGTCAGTTCATGTCTAAAGTACCTCACAATAAAGTAAATTAAGTATTAAAAAAGTTTATGGTCTAAACGTTTAGTAATGACAAGTTACCCTTTAGGTGATGAGTATGTTGGTTGTGAGTCATCCTTCAAAACGATGAGTATGTTAACTATAATTGTCGCCTTTTAGGTGATGAGTATATTGGTCAAAGGGTACTCTCTTAGGGCGATCTAGTAAGATCAGCAAAAATGATAATTTTGTTACTGAAATTTTGGAAACTCGAAAAATAACTAAATTATTATATTTCAAAAACTCATTTTTTTTATCCTACACATTTTACCTCTTGAATTAGTTCCCAATATTTAAAATTATCTAATAAACACTAAGAAAGAGAATCCCTATAAATATGACATATTCTAAGTTGAGAGAAATGAAATCAATAACTTAAAATCACAATTTTCTACTAGAATAACTTGTTATTATGCTATCAACATTAACTTTTCATAATTTTACTTTTGGTTCAAATTTTACTAGCTAAAGATATTTTATGCACCACAAATAATATTAAGCAATGTCAAATAATGACTATCATTTTATGATGATTGAATTTAAATATGAACCTAAAATCTTTACTAAGTATTAGATGAGAGTGTGTATACATACATATAAAAGAATAGCAAAACAAAGAGACAATGGACATAAGATCATATTAGGTGAAAATAATAAATCGACAATAGCTAGGTTTAGAATCCTCCTAATTTTGTTTCTAATTAACAGCTATTACTAGTTAATTTTGATTATTTGAGAGTTATCATCTCTCTTTTGAACAAAGCATGCTAATTCTTTTCCATTTTTTCATTGTGAAAGTGAATCTGAAATCAATTAATAGTCCTAAAAATAAGTCTATATAAAACAGATAACATACTTTACTTTGTTATTTGAAAAATCTGATTGTTTTTAGAACCAATATATATAACAACTGGAATTTTGTTCTTTGGATGTATGGAGGTTCTGTGAATACCTTTTTTTGGAATGTAAAACAGTTTTGGGGTAGAAACTTGTTGAAAGGAGAGGTTTACCCTCTCATTTTTTTTTTATATGAATCATTCCTTAAATATTCAAAAAAAAATTATATTTAAAAAAAATACTACACTATATATCTAAGCAAGCAATGACGTTAGATGTAGCAAAAGTACTTTAAATTTAAAGCTTTCAATAATCTTGCAAACAATGAATAATCAATAACTAGAAAAGAAAAATCATCACTGATTATCATAAAATTTCTTCAGAAATTACAAATTAAAACAAAATATATATCAGGCTCCACTAAACTCTTGTAAATTTTACTCTAAATAATACACAAATTATTCTTTAATTAGTTAGACATATAGTTAAATATGATACATCTCACCTATTTTAGCTAGTGGATTGTATGAATAAGCTTACACGTCCACTGTGTGAGGAGAAATAATTTTAATCAATCTGGGACATTCTTTAAAGTATTATATTTATATATAAACTTAATTGCTTAATTCATTTTAACTCATTTTATTGAATTAAATTGAATTGTTCTATAATTGAATTAAACTTTAAAAATGATTTTGATAAAGTTGAACTGAATTGTATAATCATTTAAACTAATGGAACTAAGCTGCAATATGTGCAATATGTTTTATATGAAGTAAACTAAATTGAATTATTTTAAACTACTTTGAATTCTCGAAACTGTTTTGAGTTATTACAAATGAACATCTTATTTCAAAATATATTTTTTAATCTCACAAGTTGTGTTTCAATTTAGTTCAAAATTGTTAGAGACACTAAAGATAAGATAAATGTATAAAGTATTACAAATTTGTGCAAAATTCAACCAAAATAATTTTTTTGGTTGAGTTAGATTTAAAATTTATTATTTAAAAAATAATTTAATTTTAGAAGAAAAAATTTTGATTAAAGATGTGATTTTTTTTTCAGAATTATCTCAACCACTTAGTTAAATTGAGACAATTTTTTTTATTATGCAAGGTGTATGACATTTATTAACAAATTTTGGAACTAAGCAAAAATAAAATTGTACTGTAGTTGTATATTATACATAACCAAAGAGAAGCTATTATGCACAATTACGTATATTATTTACAAATATATATAAATAATCTTATTCTTTTCTTTAAATGGAGAGGATAAATTTATTTTTCGTATATATTCTATATAGATGTATGTATATCTTGTATTGTCTTACATTTTTATATTTTTTTGTAAAAACTTAGATACTTTTCTTATTATAGAAAAATAAAATGTACACTAAATATGAACATCGGAAAATTGATAGTTAATAGAGTATAAGATAGAAAAATATTAACAACAAAATTGTTAGACTCAGCTTTTACTATATAATAAGCATAACTAGTTTATATAATTTATTTAATAATTTAAGATTACTTCTAGATAACATCCAAAAATATAAATATAATAGTGATTAACAAGCTCGTGTTTTCCTTACTTTTAGTGATTTTAACATGATAAAAAGAGAAGGATAACAACTAAAAGAAATTTCATTTTAATTTCATTTTTCGGCTCGCTGTTCCTTAAAAAAAAAAAAAGAAATTAAAGAACACACCTTAAAATCTAGAACTGGGGTAGTTACCATGAGAGTCAAACTCAAACTCCTTTAATTTGTAGAACGCAAAGCAAGTACCTCTTATGAGGTGGATAACATAAGCCCAAACTAATTTTTTTTCAGACAACAAGTATGATAGGGACATGCCCCAGGTTGTCGTTGTCCATCATGCATTATTCAGAAAATTGAAGCTTGTACTACAACTTTCTGCGCCATTAACTAGTATATGCCAAACATACTCACTTATTGTCGTTCATATGGCCTAGCCATTCTCATACATATACTCATAATGTCCATTTCTATTAGCTCAATTTATAAAAAAAATGCAATTCCATTCGGACACTCCTTATGGTAATAGGGATCACATGAAACAATAAACCTATAAATTCCTTAGGGTACACAAAAATGTAAGAAGGTAATGCTGCTTGGTTGGCCTTGACTCCAAAAAAAATAACTACAATAACTTGCATCAAGAATTATAAGTTAGTTTTATTTACATGTTTATGATTTACTAGCTTTAATGATTGACCTACTAAAACATACATATATTTAAACAAGAATTTTTTTTATTTTAATATGATTTTTTTTTTGTATCTGGTGAGTCTTCACAATAAAACTTTATATATATTAAATAATATTTTCCCTTTAGAAAAAACTTATCTCTATAGAGTTGATTTATAAATTAAGATTTCGCACTGTATTTAGTTAACCTAAGTCACAAAGCTTCTTTTACTAAGAAGCAACTTTCAAATGAAGAAACAAACATGCACTTAAAAATATAGTCACAGATGGAATAAAGTCATCATAAATTAAAAGAGAATCTTCAAATATTTTTCCTCATTATTTTCCTCTGTAATGTAATCCAAGAAGTAAGTAATGTTCTTTTAAGGGTAATTATTTGGTTATATATGTCAGACCAATTTTGAACCTCTAGTACAGCTAGCTATGCTGCATTATTGGAGTTCATCAAAGTATGTGCTGCAGCCATCAGATCAATTACCACATTAGTACTATATCATTTACTCACTCTAGAAAGAAGATCCATGGAGGAAAAACACACACACAGACACATCAAAAGATTAAAACCACCAAGAATGATGAATTTAGAGAGAGAGAGAAAGGAGCAACATTGTAAAAGCAAAGTAACTAGAGGTATAACTGAAAGATGGAGAGAAGGGAAACATCATTGCTAAAAGCTAACCATCCAATAAAAGAGAGTTCCGCATATTAACTTATTAAAAAAGTGGAAAAAAACAAACATTCTTTTAAGGCAAAAAATTGAACCATTCATTCGTAGTTAATTACATATTTTTCTTCTTCCTTAAAATGGATACATATTTAAGAAATGTCAATCCTCTTTAACAGCTGAAATCAATATTTGGCCTTCTAAATTTTAAACACATAGTTCTTATTGACTTATTGTCATAATTTCCCACCTTCCTTTTGGTGAACTTTTTACTGCTAAAGTTATGTGCTTAGATTCACTCTGTGATTCCTGATCAATTCAGAATATAACGAGATTTTAGTAGTACGTCGACTTTACTTTATAATTAAAAAATTTCATTACTTTATGCAAATAAATATAAGCTGCATATTCATCAGAATAAAGTTACAAAAGGGAATTCAGAAGTATTTAAAAATGAACAGTGGCCAAATTTGTCATTCCTCCTATATGATGCATACTGTTCCTGTATGTTTAACAAACAGGGATATCAATATTTGTTGTATACTTATTTGTAAAAATTGTAAGTCTTCTACTTCATGAATTTTTTTGTCCATTATCAGTTTCAATCCTCTTTCTTATCTAGGTTAATCTTTTTATTAATGTGGTATCAAACAAGAAAAACTATGTACGCTGTCCTTATTAATTTGTTTTAGTTGTGTCTAAAAGTATTAAAGTTATATGTTTATACAATATGTTACATTATCTTTTATATTTTTATAATACTTATATATACAAAAAAAAAAAAAAAAAGTAGAGAAAAGGGTGTCCATCATGTGGGTGACAAGGTGGTGGTCAGTGATAGCAGTTAACCATTAACAGTATTTATGTCTAAGTGTTTGTGTGAGCCCAAAGCAAATGTTAATGTTTGTTGTTCTTCCCTTAATTAAGTCAAAAAAATGTCACTGAAGAAAACATGTGAGCAGAAGAGAAAGAGAGGTAGATCCAACAGTGAAAGTTTGCATGTAACAGGTGAAAGCAGTAGCGGAGACAGGGACTGAGTCTCTCTGCTCCTAAGATGAGCCAAACCCGACCAGAGCGTGCACCCCAAAGCACTTGCTGCTTTTTCTCCAAACTATTTGTTTCCCAACATCTTCACAACGAACACTGCTGTCACTCAACTCTTAATTCCCTTCCCACCATTCAACTAAACTCAACTTGTTCATTATTAATTCCGCATCACATCTTCATTAATGCTTTCTTCCTTCTCTTTTCCTCACTCCACTCTTCACAATCATTCAACCCTTTATCACATCTTAAACTTCATATATATCATCTACTATGGTGTCAAAATTTGCTCTTATTCACTACCACAAACACAATGGTAGGTAGAGTTGTGTTGTGACCATATTTATCTTTAATGAACATGTTATGTATAAAAGAGTATTTTATGAGAAATCTGTGCAACCTTTTTTTGTTCACTGTTCTTGCAAACGTTCTTTCAAGTCCCAAGGTAATCTCATCATCTAGGACCTGACTTTTTCTCACTCTCTCTACCTCTTTTCTATATTTATTTTTCCCCTTGTTATGTCACACTTCGCAAGTGATTTCTTGTCTCCCCCTTCTTTACTTTATTGGGTCTGCTTTACCAACATTGGATTTCTACACTTCTTTTAACTCCTTCTCCATCCTCACCTCACTCTTCCATTATGGTTATTATTTCTTAAGTCTCTCAAACTTATCTTTTGCTTACCTTTATTTATCTACCTCTCTCTCTCTCTCCCTCCACTCCACCACCATACACCCTTCCCTTTATATCTCTTCTCTCTAGCTATAATAATAACCTAATCCTTTTTACTTGATCACATACCCCTCCTTCCTTTCTCACCTCTCATCATGACTCACCCCTATTGCTCCAATGACTTCAATGCCTGGTTTGACCTCAATTCTCCATTCATTTTCTCCTCTTCTTCATCACCTTGCTCCAACAACCCTCCATTCTATTTTCCTTCTACTTATCATCATAACTTCACAAGTGGCATCTCTTTTACTCCCCATCAATCTTCTCCCCCCAAAGAAGCACTTCCTCTCCTTAACCTAAGCCCTGCAAGAGGTGAAGATCTTGAATCTTGCTTTAGTATCATGAAAGTCAACAAAGAGAAGGAGAGAGAACTAAGCATATTGTCTAGTAATAATAACTCTTTGGATGATGATGAGACTGTGACGGTGGCTTTGCACTTAGGGCTTCCAAGCACTACCACTTCGTCTGATTTAACCTCAAACACATACTCAGACAAAGAAAAAGTCACGGTTGCTTCTGAGTATTCTCCTACCAGAATTAACAAGGGTCAGTATTGGATCCCTACCCCTGCTCAAATTCTCATCGGTCCAACACAGTTCTCATGCCCCCTTTGTTTCAAGACGTTCAACAGATACAACAACATGCAGGTATTTAAAACGATGAAACCATTAATTCAAGATGTTCATAGATAGAAAGAAAAAGAATGACTTTCTTTCTTTTAATTACTTTTCTTTTACTCCTACAATCCTTACCACATACTTTCCCAGATCTTTACTTTTGTGGAAAATTGGTGAAAAGAAAATGTCCATTTGTATATATATTCTGTGTATTATATGCTCTTCTAATTTTTACTAGTATAACATCACTTTATTTTTAACCTATAATCTATATTGTCTTCAATTCATTGAAGTATATTGTGTAACTTAGGGTTTTTGTAACAACTATTGCATGTCCTTTATTTTTACCTCGAGGCCAATCTTAAAGGTTTTACCATGCCCCTTTTGTAGTCGAAGACACGAAAATGAAAAAATCCCACTCCAATGAAAGATCAATATTATTTAAGGCTATATTTGTGGACCTGCAAAGTGTTAAATAGAAAACTGCAGGGAATAACTATTGATATATCTAGGGCTTATTAAATCTTAAGCTAAAAATATGTTAGATAGAACAATGTTAACACCAACATGAGGTGACATAAAGTGAAACAACATCAATAAATTAAGTTCTCATTTCACACCTCTAGTACAACACACATTGAGTGAATTCTTATTTTCTATCTCTACAAACATAAACAAAAATAGCTGTCCAATATTCCCTTGTTGGGCTTCCGAGCTACTGCTTTATTAGGATGCCCTACATTGTCACTTTTTTCTTTACTCCTAGACCATAGGTGACTAAGAAGTATTGAAACATGTTGAAAAAGACGCGGGTCCTTGATTATCCTTAGGCTTGCTGACTCAAAATCTTGGCCCCTTTGGGAAAATAATTCTTAATCTTAACAAAATTACGTGCAATGCAACAAAGATAGTGTTTGTAGGGAATGCGATTTCACAGTGAGGCTTTTGGACTCTATCGATAGTTCCAAATATTTTACATGTGAATGTGAATGAGTGAATGATTTTCATTCTTCCCCACTTCCCTTTTCAACTGTTTACCTATTTGCTCTTGAATGATGATGTTGCTTCAAAAATTAACCTACAGATGCATATGTGGGGGCATGGATCTCAATACAGAAAGGGACCAGAGTCCCTAAGGGGAACTCAACCAACAGCAATGCTTAGACTCCCTTGCTATTGTTGTGCAGCTGGATGCAAGAACAACATTGACCATCCAAGAGCAAAGCCACTCAAAGACTTTAGAACCCTCCAAACTCATTACAAGAGAAAGCATGGAATCAAACCCTTCATGTGTAGAAAATGTTGCAAAGCATTTGCTGTGAGGGGTGATTGGAGGACCCATGAGAAGAACTGTGGGAAGCTATGGTATTGCTCTTGTGGCTCCGATTTCAAGCACAAAAGATCTCTTAAAGATCATATCAAGGCATTTGGGAATGGACATAAAGCTTATGGAATCGACTGTCTTGATCAAGATGATGAAGCTGGCTCTGAAATTGAGCAAGAAAGTGTTAATGAATCTTTAGTTTCAAGTCATAGTTGATGTGTGACTATTGAGGATTCTCATGTTGTCAACTGATTTAATTCTTGACTATGACTGCCACCACTAACCACTTCTCCTTCTCCACTTCCCTATCTCTTTTCTCCTTTTATTTTTAATTCCTTGTTTCTTCATCTTGATTGCAGTAACTTCTCCTTTTCTCATTTTGGTTCTGGTTTTTCCCTTCTTTTCTCTCTCTTGGGAACATGCTCATGTTAAAATTTCATGTCAGTTTCTTGTCTAATAAACATAAATAAATTCCACCTAAATTTATTGCTTAATACTTAAAAAAATACACGTTATTACATGCATGTTTAAATTTCAGTTTTAAATAAACCAATATTTAACACCTAAGTATTATTATTATAGCGCGTGTAATTAAAAGTTTCTCAAAACTAACATAACTATGTTACAGGTACTACATTTAGCTTTTGAATGGTAACTATATCTTTATATATAAACAAGTGCAAATGCAGTTGAAGGAAGCTTTTGAGTCTGTCATTGATCAGCTTTATGACTCATATGATGCTGCTATTTCCCTTTTGCTATGTCCACCATGATGGACCGATCAAATACTATGTTTACACTCACCATAATCATTTCCATCAAAATCATTACCTTCTCAACAAAAATGTCTGTTTTTCTCTCTCTTTTTTTCCCCTACTATTTTCCTTAACTATAAAAGTGAGACTTGTGATGGAAAAAAAATACAAATTTGAGACTTGAGATATGGAAAACAAAAACAAAATTGAAAGAAAAAGCACAACTAAAATCGATTATATAGTCATTAATATAATTAGTGAATGTTTTTGTTAATATTATTTTGATATATTTAAAGTCGCATGATTAAAATATTTTGTAATATACTATATTCTTTTACTTATTGACACGTTTAAATTTTTAAAATGGACTATATTTTTTAATGTGAAATGAATACAATACCCAAGAAAGTAAGAGAAACCTTACATCAATTACTCACATAAAATTTTAATTATAAAAAGTATGAACGGCTCTTAAAACATTGTAAACAACTTATGTCTTCTGCATGTTGAAATAAAATAAAAAATTTGTCCATTAATCGGTTTAAATTATTAATTTTTAGTGTTTTAAATATTTAAAAAAAGTAAAATTTGATCCTTACCTACCTTGGAAACGGGCTGGTTTGGTTTAAATTAATTAGGCCTATCCGGAAAAAAAAAACATTTTAAGAAAAAAAATAATGCAACTTTATAAGAAAATTAGCATATAATTCTCAGATTAAAAGGGACAAACCTTATTGCATTATAATTTACTTATCAGTTGGACAATAAAAATTTTATATAATAATTAACAATAAAAAATAAACTATCCATTTGGTTAAAGTTTGTTTATTGGTAAATAATATACAAAATGAATATCAGAACTAATGAGTTTTATATTTGTTTGGTTGAAGTTAAATTGAATGTGATTAAAGTAAAAGTTGGATTATGAATTAAAAGAGAAGAAGATTGAGTAATAGTGAGCTAGAAATGGCATGATAAGATAGAGTGAGAAGCATTTATATTGAACATTGGGAATTGAAGGGTGGAAGATGAAAGGAGATGCATGCATTGGATGTTGATGGCAGCTTTGTTAAGATGATAGAAATAGGGTCAGAATTTCTCTGAGATGTCATGTCAAAGTACAAGAAATCCAGTGTATGAATTGTAGCTACCTGCACACAACTTCACTCTATTTCCCTCATTAACTCATCTCCCTCTCTCTCTCCAACAAACCCTTTTGCTCCTTTTTTTTCCTCTTTTGTTGCCTAAATTCTCTCTTTATCTTTCTATCTTTTTCAGTTGAACTTGAAGATGAAGAGCATTCGCAGCAGGCTACACTGCTATGGTTTCTATTTGGCCATTTTTCACTTCACGAAATTATATAGAGATTTAACAGAAGAACAGTGAAAAGGTAGGATGAAAATGATAAGTAATTATGTGATTCTTTTCTTGTTATGTATCCATGGTGTCCAGTGTAACGTCAATCTGTCACAACATCCGCAATGAGCACAAAGCTGTCAGATTAACAAAGAATGATGTGATAGAACCTTGTAGACCTTAACACCTTCTTCTATTCTTCATCAAATCAACTTTTTTTCTTCCATACTATTACAAACTAACCAACTGCTGCTGCCTCAACAAATCTCAACATATATATATATATATATATATATATATATATATATATATATATATATATATATATATATATATATTTATATATATATATATATATATTCATATATAATTCTATAATATGCATTTTGGATTTGCCTTTCTTTACTGCAATGGTCAGATTCTAATAAATATTACGATTTTGGGGACCATTGCAAAAACAATCTTATATATCAGTCGAATAAAGTTGATGTTGTACAAGTACGTTTTGTCAAAATTATAGGCCTCAATTCTAGCTAGTGCTTAAATTTGTATCCAAACAAAACTATAGTTATAGTGTACATGGGCTAATTGGAGAATGCAAGTGTGGAGCAAGATATTTCTGTTTTTTTAAGTGTTTTAATTTTTTTTTTTAATTTTTACTTTTAACGTAGGATTTTGGTAAATTTCACACTTGAATTAATATATTATATATTTTTTAAATAAAAAGTATTTATTTTTATAACTCTATATTATTTACGAGGAAAGAATTCAAATTATTTCATATCAACATATTTCCAAATCTTAAACTTATAATTTTTTACACGACCTAAAAATCATCTATTAGAAAATTATTAAATAAAAATCAATATTAAAAATAAAAAATAAATAATTGTTATATTCACTAAATTAAGTATTATCTTAAAGAGTAAAAAAATTATTGGTATCTAAATTAGTTTCTATTACTGATAAATAATTTTTAAATTAATATCTAATTAACTATCAATATTTTAGTTACTAATTATTTAGATTCTAAAGTTGTCATATCGTAACAAAACATAGCTATAGCAATCAAGAGTGAAAGAGTAGTGAAGTGATAATATATGCAAGCAATGAGAAAAATTGGGAGCTTATCAAATGAGGAAAACAACGGTATACCTCACTCTCAAAGTGGAAGCATCTCTTAACCATTAATACCTCATTGATGACCCTTACTTGAAATCCTATCAGAAAAATTTTAATATACATAATCCATAAATTTAAAACTCTATCACCTACTCCATATTGTACTCATCCCAGATTGTCAAAATATTTGACATTGATGAGTCATAAACAAACTCGTGTAAGTGATCAAAATAATATTACCTTCAATTTATGAGCTCAAAATAATGAATTTGTGGCTTTTTCTTATATATTACTCATCTTTTTTATTTTTATCCAATTTGATATTTTCAACTCACTTGAATTCATAACAATGTATCATAATAACAACATACTCAACTAAAATAAAAGATAAAAAAAGAAATAAAATTGACAATAGGCAATAATATAATTTTACTAAATAAAATAAAATTGTAATATCTTTCTATATTTAAGAATAAAATAATAACAATTTATCTTAAAGATAAGAAAGATGCAACTGACGGAAAGAACTTGTCAAAACATTTCATGTTATCTTAAGCAATCACTAGTGCAGAAAAACCAAACGAATGTGCCTATTTTATATCTATAAGTGCGACTATATAGCCGCACTTGATGAACACATAGTCTTAAATCGAAGATTTATAAATGCGGCTAGCCGTATTTGTAAATCTCATTTATAAGTGCGACTATAGTAATAGCCGCACTTATAAATCCAATATTTTATTATTTTTCTCCTTCTTCAGAAGCACATATGAATACATTGTGCGTGAAAGCAAGGTTGGTGAAGAGTAGAAGGAGAGCAGCAGCGACAGTGGTGACAGAGCACACAAAAGCACAACGAACAGGAGCGCAAGACAATGAAACTGTGCTTAAATAATGCAAATGTCAAAAACAAAGTGAGAAAGAGAGACGAAGAAGAAAAAACGAAGAAGAAAGACAAAGAAGAAGAAGGAACTCACAGTGACAAGAGAATGATGTAGAAGCAAACGCGAATGGAGAGGAACAACAAACACCAAAGAAGAAGAAGAAAATATGAAAAACATAAGTGTTACGCTCCAAGTTAGGGTAAAATTTGATTTATGAGTACGACTATTTGTAACAGTCACATTCATAAATCAAGCCCTTTGATTTACGAGTGTGGCTATTTGTAACACCCACATTCATAAATCATGCACTTGATTTATGAATGCGGTTCTTTCAAATAACCGCACTCATAAATAAAAATAATTTAAAAAATGTCACCACGTTTTGTAAGACTACGACTGAGATAAAAACGTATTTAATAAAAAATAATTGTTTTATCATTTTGCACTAGTGAATGATTACTTATAAATGACAATATCACATAGTAATAACTATCATACAAATTTCATCAATAACTATAATTATTTTTGAAATATTTCAACATTATCTAAAGACAAATAAAAATTAGCATTATATTCAATTTTAGGTAAGAGCGGACATCATTTTAACTACCTACACCACTTTCGAATACATCTTCATATAATATAGCTACACAACCCAATTTTCGTTTTTTCCTCAGTAATATTTATTTATAAATAAAAATTATCTTTATTTATCTAATATGTGTTCATAAACACAATAATGAGCTCAAGCCAATTCATGTCTTCGATATTGATTCTCAAATCCTTGTTATATATACATATATTTCTTTACTAATATAAAACAAAAGTAGGTCAAGGACAAAAAACGAATAAGAAGCAACTTCATTCAAATTACTCTCTCGAAGCATGTTTATGGTCGAACATTCATTTTAAACATCCTGGTTGAATACGAGGGAGGAATATTTTGTACAATATTTAGATCTTTTGCATGAAAATCAAACTCAACTGAGACATGGACAATGTTGATTATCTACATACCCAAAGTCTCTAGAAAGCACCAACTTCCTTTAGTTTCAATTTTTAGGCCGCTGTTGAAATCCTTAATTTTGTTGATGTTTCTAATGCTTTTACTACATTTGCCAATGGCAAGCATGCAAGTGTAAAGCCAGAAAACAAGTACTAAAAAAAGCTTCAGTATTCGCGCAAGGCTACATACAATATACACTTTTTTTTGGTACATTATGCCTCACATTCACACATTATTTACTTGTCCAGATGAAATAGAGACAAGTCATGTCAGTTTCAAAATTCTTATCTTACAAAAATTGATTTTGTGAAAATAAATTAGAGTTAAACTCACTTTGTAATATAGTATCTATCTTAACAAAATTTTGAACCTATTATATCATTCATTATCAAACCGCTATAGAACTATTCACAAATATCTAGTGTCACAAATGTTATGCGATAAAAATATTCCAGATCCTACATCAACTATAAATAAAATTATTTTGTAATATATAAGCAATGACAATGTTAACTTAGATGCCAGTTTTATAAAAATAAGTTAGAAATAAAATATTAACACGGTCATAGGCATGCCCGAAAGAAAATCTATGGATAATCACTTCTATCTCAAAGGTGACTAGGTGCCTTAGAAAATAAGGAAAGGTGACAAACAAATAACAGAGTTAGGTCCCAAACTCATTCTGAAGGACTGATCAAGATTCAGGTAAAAGGATATTCAACATGATCCTTTAAGTTGTGTTACAACAATTTAAAAATTATTTGACAGATCAAAATTTGGAGAAGATCTAAATAGTCTTCTTAGTTCTTAAAGTCCAGGGACGAGATACACGCTTCACCATCTTCCCTGCCTTTCATGTTTGCAATGTTTCCTCAGTTGTTTTACAAATATAATAAGTTAAACTACAGAAACCCAAAATTGAAATGAGAAGACAGAATCACAAAGCAAGGCTGCTAGATTCTGCCTCAAGATATTTACATATCCTCTCCATTACCTCTCTACCCTTAACACTATTCTGAAGAAACCTCTCAGCACATCGCTGCTCCACCTTTTCAGCCATGGATGCCAGGGCCGACAATGGCTTAATCCGGATGCGAGTCTCCTGTTGGCAAACCGTCCAACCACTCGGGTTATCCGGGTGCGGATCATACCGGATCTTCTCTTCCACTTCTATGAACTTCTGGAGGCTAATATTCCGAGAGGTTAATTGCATGGAGCGCGACTGTGCATCAACAACAGTGGATTCCACACAGTGGCAAATATCCTGACCAACAATTCTGCGGACAAACCAGGGTCCAGGACAATGGATCGTGATGGCACGAGTTGTGTAAAGCTTCCCTGATGAAGGGTCAAGACTATGGTTCAATGTGTCAACATCAACAATATGGGATAATATGCGTTTGTTCTCTGGGTCAGCAAACTTGCGCCAAGATGCACTAGTTACACGTTCCCAAGGGTGCTTGTAGACGTGTTCCTGTCTGTATGCTTTCACCATTACGCAATCTCTTCACTCAATTAAGTCAACACACACCACACCAAAATTCTGATTTAGTGTTTAGCTGCGGATAAATGGGGATTTTCACTCTAACAGTGCAATCTCAAAGGGGAAATGATTAATTAATCAATCCACCAAGCTTGTTCAATTCAGATGTCAATTACGTCAAAGAAATCAAACTAACAGTTTCGAATCAAAACATCTGGCTGAGTAATAGCAAATACCGAACTTAGTTACAAACAATGCAGTAATCGAGAGGCAGATCGTAACAAAACATGGCTATAGCAATCAAAGAAATGAAAAATTCAGAGAATGAAAGGGTAGCGAAGCGATAATAGATGCGATCAATGAGAAAAATTGGGAGCTTACCAAATGAGGAAAATAGGAATGTGCAGGAATTGAGAGCGCAACAGCAGAAAGACCAAAACGATTGTGAATTTGCCCTAATCTGAGGTTTTCTGGAAATTGTAGCGGCCAATGCTGTCTCCGCCCACAGATTTCGTGTTTTGGTCAAAGTTCTATTACATCGTTCAGCAACACCCAGAGGTTTCGTTGATTGGGCTGGGCCTGAGTCCAAGTAATGTTTTCTGTCCTAGAAAACCACACTCCTACCAGGCTGTTTCTTACTGTAACTCCATATCTGCTCGTGTGTAAGACGAAAACATCATTTTATTCTTAGAAAAATACATCTTGAATTTTAAAATTTAGAATGTATTTTTTTAAATATCTTCTACATTTTATAATTTATAATTTATTTTTTTTAAAGAAATTTATTATAGATTATAGAATTCTGATGGTATTTCTAGATTTTATAATTCAAAGTTTTTTCAAATCATCTATTCCAAAATTAAAGGGTATTTTTGTTATTTGAAAAAATATAGGCCATCACTAAAATTTATGGGAGTGCCACAAGAAGAAGCTACTTGCAAGAAGAAACAACCCTCCTCCTCTAATCTGGAATGAATTTCAAAAGAAAAAAAAAACACATTTCGGACTAATGAAGAAATGAAAAAATGAAAGTGGTAAGGATATATGGTTTTTTTTTTTTTTAATTAAGGGTATAATGGTTTTTTGCCAACCCTACCAGGGTGCAGGAAGAAATTTTCTTAGGTATATATTGTGGGTTTGGGCTTGCATACTATTGATTTAATTCACAAAAAAGGTTATTTCTTCTCGCACCCTATCAAGAATTACTTGCACCTCATAATTTTTGGAATCCTAGTTTTGTCCATCCGAATTTTATTTTAAAGAGTCTCCTCCATGGAGACATTGTTCTATGGTGGTTGTTGAACCTTGGAAGAGATTATTCCGGCAAGGGTTGGTGGAGGTCACGGTGGTTTGTCGAAGTCATTGAGGCTTGGGGTAGGTAGTTTCAGCTATAGAAGGTTGTTTTGTTGGTTGAAATGGTGAAGCTTCTGAACACATAATTCGGAATGTGTTAAGAAAAGAAACATGGGCTTCTAGATTCGTGTTTTCAAAAGTATTGGAAACACAATTCGAAATAATAGTCAAGAGGTGCAAACTATATTCCGAATTCATTTTTCTTCCTATCTGTTTATCCCATATCTTATACCACGTTTGCTACAAATTGTAAAATATTCGATCGGTGGATTCCTTCAATATATATGTTCTGAAAAATCCAGAAAGCATCCACCAAAATATACGAGGAGTGGTTATAAACCACTTTGTGATCACAATCTCATATCTTTATAAGAGAATATATATATCATAACACATTATATTAGAAGTTGTAGTAGATTCCGTGGTGTCATGTTGATGTATTTGTGAGGAAGAACATAAAAGACATCGAATATCACTATACATGCGAAATCTCAATCCATTTTTCCGACTAACATAGTTGTTATGACACGTACAAGAAAATTATAGCTAGATTAAAACATTCCTATTTTCATTTCTAGTAGTTGGTGGTTGATGTTATGAAGGATATTATCCAACGGAAGATCACCCAACTGTACCCAAATCACGATTCCACGTTATTGTGCAAGTCCTCATCACTGAACTAGAAAAAGGAAAATTGATGCTTTAGTGACTTGTTTCATACGTGTGGTTTCCTTTGGGTAAATATCTTTGATCTGAAGTTCAGAGTTTGGAGTAGAAGATTTGAAAAATGAAAATGATATTGTGAATTCAATGTTAAAGGAAGCATAATGATGTTGTCCTCCACTTGTCTACCCTTTCATCTCTTTCAACCATATTTATATGCCATCTTTTACATCTCAACATCTTTTATGTTGCCACAAAGCCTACACTTTTGACAATCAACCCATCACTAATTCACCATCATCCACCTAATTCATCATCAACAGGGTCATGCCACGCCACATTATTTACTCATTTTTAAGGTACCAACCATACACGACCCATTTAAAAATTCCCATTCGTGCACTGTCTTGCCGTACATTAAATTTCATACAACTAAGGAACCTTAATATTCAACAGGTGAAACTCCATTTATTGCTTTGTCCTCCCTTTCTTAGTTCTCTTTGGTTTATGTGGTTGTAGTTCATTATATACCTACATACAAACGGGATTCATGATTAAAATATTACTCCATTAAAACTGTACTACCCCTTCATCAAATCTGAGTTCTTTAATTATCATAAATTTTGATATGTATAAGAAAAAATTGACATTTTATATATAAGATTATAGAAACATATGTTAGACTCTTATATCTATAAATATAAATTTTATAGAATATTCTCACTATTATTTTCACTAATTAATTAATCTGAGATTATTATATATTTATTGACTTGAGTCTTGAAAAATTTTTATACGTGAATTTCTATTTAACCTTTAATTCTATTTAACCTTTAATGATAAAACTTGAAAATCCTTTAAGAAAATATTCGATCTTCACCAACAACTCAGATCCTACTACTCAGAAAAACTCTAACACAATATTCAATTCGATTAGAATAAAAAGTTTTATGATAAAGATCTATGGAATTGAAAAGGACAAAGAAGATTGAATTATCATGTATAATTGATTAGCAATGAAGCCTGTGAGTACAAAAGGGGTCTGAGTGGAAATCTTGTTGTAGGAAATAATGAATTACGTACGTGTACCTAAATTTGATGAATGGAAAGTCAATTTGATAAGTGCAATACAGAGGGCAAATCGTATATTTGAAAGATATAGTATATGATTTATTGAGATAGTGGTAATTAATAATTGAGAGGAGCATGAGGAAGGGTGAGTGAAATGTCCTGTTCCATTAATTAAAGAAAGAAATCCAATAAAAGAATGGATTGGTAAATGAAAAGATGACAAGGTTCCAACATGAAGCAAGAGCACAGGCATGTGACTACCGTACGGCCAATTCATTTTGTCATTTTGTTAACACTGTTTACTGCTATTTCTAAATTACTTTTGTTTGTTCATGTCTTGGTCACACGTGTGACCACCCATTCATATGCTAAACTCTTTCAATTAATCATATATCTTTTAACTACAAACCAACTCTAAAACAATTATAATCACACTCTAATCCCGAACTTTGACAGCATAAATAGCAGATTGGTTATTTCAGAAAACAAATGTAAAAGTAGTTACATAACAAGACATTTAGATTCATACATTTACATTTGAATGTTGTTGTTATATCCTGGATCACCTTCTTACCATAACAATGACTATAATCACTAAATGAAGAATTAATCATTAAAAGAGGTTGTGATGAGAGTAACATTAGAGAACAGTGTAGTGCACAGAAGAAACAAAAGTAAATCCGCATACAACAGTACAACAACATTATTATAAAAGGCTAATGGCAGCAGCAAGGGTGGATCAAACAAAAACAAACCAGGTTGCTCCATCTCTCTCTATCTCTCTCTCTCTTAACGAAATGGCAGAGGAACTTGACCTGGACAACCTGAAGGCACTGAAAGTTTTAGGCAAAGGAGCCATGGGCACCGTGTTTCTCGTGCAACACAACTCCTACCACGTCGCACTCAAAGTCGTTGACAAATCATCATCCCTCCACGACGGTGCTCGCCGCGCCCATTGGGAAATCAGCGTTCTCTCTCGCTTATCCCACCCCTTCCTCCCCACCCTATTGGGTTCCTTCGAGTCCAACAACTTAATGGGCTGGGCAATCCCCTACTGCCCCGGCGGCGACCTCAACCACCTCCGCTACCGCCAAACAGACCACGTATTCTCCCCCGCCGTCGTCCGCTTCTACCTCGCCGAGATCCTCTGCGCCCTCCACCACCTCCACTCCATGCACATCGCATACCGCGACCTCAAACCCGAAAACGTCCTCATCCAACAATCTGGCCACGTCACCCTCACCGACTTCGACCTCTCTCGAACCCTCTCTCCTACCAAAACCAACACCTCTCCCTCCAAATCACACATTCCCGACACCGCTCCACGCAAACCCCGCCGCAACTTTCGCTGGGCCCCACTCACCAAGGCCCCCAAGTCCGCCCGAGTCACCCCCGCCGCTCGCCGCGCCGCGCTGAGCTTCGAGCGCTCGAAGTCGTTCGTGGGCACCGAGGAGTACATCGCGCCGGAGGTCCTCCGAGGCGAGGGGCACGGCTTCGCCGTCGACTGGTGGGCCCTCGGCGTCCTCGCCCACGAGATGGTCTACGGAACGACGCCGTTCAAGGGGAAGAATCGCAAGGAAACGTTTCGCAACGTGTTGCTGAAGACGCCCGAGTTTGTTGGGAAGAAAACAGCGTTGACGGACCTAATCTCTCAGCTGCTCGAAAAGGACCCCTCCAAGCGTTTGGGTTATGTTCGCGGCGCCACCGAGATCAAGGAGCACGAGTTCTTCAGAGGTGTTAAGTGGGACCTACTAACGGAGGTTATGCGGCCGCCGTTTATTCCTTCAAGAGACGATGTCACGAAGCCTTTCGCCGATGGACTCGACATAAGGGGATACTTTCAGAGCTTGAAATCTCCGCCGTCTTTGCCCCCTTCGCCGTTACGGTCACCGTCGTTTGAGTTTCAGAAGAATGTTTCTTTACCGGAATTCTGACGCACGTGCGGGAGGTGGTAGACCTAGCTAGCTATTCTTTTTAACTTTAATAAATTTCTATCTATATGGGGAATGAATAACGGTGTAGAACGCAAAGAAACGGCGTTACTCAGAATTTACTGCCACCATATGGTTTTTGTATAGTTAGAAACTACATATACAATTGTAAGATATTGCTGTTTATATGTTAAATATTTTTTGTGTTTCAGATGCATGTACGTCTATTCTTCAAGAGTCTAAGAGTCAAATTTAAATATTCTTCTATTCAATATAATAAAAAATAATAATAATCTAATTATCTTTTATTATATTTCTAATATAATGACATTTCAATATAATTATTCCATTAAAAGAGAAGACTACAACACTTTTATATAAAAATATTTGTGCAACAATATTTATATTTTTCTTTTGCTTATAAAATTTCATTTTCTTGTGATAAGTTTTGAGTCTCGAATATAAAGGTGATGAGGGATACCCGTCGAGTTGTCTATATATTCCATGATGGATACCTATCGAATATAAATATTTAGTTTATGTACAATCTATGTATTCCTCTTTCTTCAAAGTTTCATAGTGATAAACATTGATAATTAATTAAAAATTATTATTTAAAAAAAATCATTATTTTTGTGGATCAATGAGTACCTGGTCATTTATTAAAGAATAACAAACTTGTGTGACCATATATAGATGAGTATTTTTTTTAGGATTTAGGTCTAAATAAAAGTTACTACTTTCTTTCTTTTCCTATCTTGTAAAATTACAAAATGTGTTGTCATGTGAAAAAGAATAAAAAAGACTTTATTAGAATCATTTGTAAGAGAACTAATAATATTTGATAGTGTTTAGAAGTAAATGTAAATTTACAGACTAAAAGATATATTTTTAAGATATGTATCTGTTAAACATTCCAATACATATTTTTAATGATTTATCATTATCCCTTTCTTATTTATTGTTATTTAAAGATCAATAAAATATTTTAAATTCTCAAAATATTTCTTCTAATATCTGTTGTCTTCTTTTCTTTTGTTTATTTTTGTTTTGTTTTGTAATAAAAAATGTTATATACTTTCTTAGTCTTAACCAATATAAGTCATAGTTAATTATACATGAAAATTTTTAAAATAAAAAATATATATAATTTAAAGATTTTAATGCAGGATAAACGATAAAATCATTAAAGACGACAACTAATATTTACCTCTAAATATATTTTTCAAAACATATATAATAATAAGCATATATCTTCTAAGTTTTATATAATAATAATATAAAAAGTTTATAAACCAGTCTAAGATTTTTAAAGTTCACTCACATATGAGCATTAACGATAACTTGTTTTATATAGTCTTTGCCTATTTTATTTTATTTTTTCACACTTTTACTTTATGATCTTATTTAAGTTGCTACAAATATTAACATGCTGAAATATTCTTTATTGTTTTTATATCTAAAATTAACATAAGATTAACAATAAGTTGTTATTATAGTCATATTTGTAGCACAAAAATATTATATTACTTATAATAATTTAATAAATACGTATAATTGGTGAAAACGATTATATTACTAGTATATAATAATTTATTACATATAATACATTCTTTTATCATTATTATTTTTTTTCTAAAAGTTGACTTAGATAATCAAGATAATATGTAATAACAACAATATATAGCCAATTCAACTACCAGAAAAAATACATTTGATATAAAATTATTGAAATTTTCATAATTTGTATATATATATATGTAGTCTTTATCTTATTTCATTTTTTATTATATATCATAGAATTTTATTTATTTTTTATGATAAAAAAATTATATCATCCAATGAATTATATTGACTATGATTGTTTTCTTCATCTTATACCTCTAATGTAGATTCTTAAAGGGTGTCTAAGAACACATTGTTCTCCAAGGAAGTGGTTGATTAGTAATATAAAGAAAGGGTGGGTACAAAAACATTAGAAATGTGAAAGTAAAAGTAGAAAAACAGGGGTGGGAGGTAAGATTGGCACATATTTAATTCTTTGAAAAGCACAGGCATCATATTCTTTTTTTCTTTTGTAAAGAAAAATGCTCCCAATAGCTTCTTTTTTTTTATGCCTGGTTTATTGAAATATAATGAGGCATCTCTGTTTTGAGAAGAAAAGATGTTGTAGGACCATATACTATTCTAAGTGTGGCAAGAACCATCTTATTCAAAGAGAAATTATGAGGATAGTTAATGACACTGTTTATCCCGTGAAGAGTGCCTATTTCTCATCAACTAAAGTCTTTACACCTAATCAACTTCTCTACTTATAATTCTTCAACACCTTCTCAACCTTGTTCTCTTCTCACCCTGCAATTCTCTTATTTTACGCTTTTCTGTCTTAAAACTATGCACAAATAGATGTGCAAGCTGCTATTCTCATATTACATATAATTTCCAAGAATCTATGCTACTCAAACCTTTTTCATATCTGTCAACTATTTATTACCAGTTTTATTTAATGCAAAAAAAAAAAAGTTAAATAGAAGCACATGGAACTGAAAGCTAAGTAAACAAACAAACACCAAGAAGAATAATTAAGATCATCGTACATATCAATGTAAACTTTTGCACCACACTCCAAATATTAAGAGGTTGAATTTAATTCTAATTTAACTTTATAAAATTAATTTTTTAAGATTATTATATATCTAAAATTAGTGGTAAATAAAGAAAATAATGAATAGTGTGATTTTTTAGAACAAATTGTGAAAACATTTAAATAAAAGTCCTCAAATCATGATTTAAAACAATGATATATACATATCCCAATGAACATTTCGAAAATAACTGCTTGTTTAATATTATATTTAAAACACATAAATGAAATCATAAATCAGTTATAGCTTAGTGACAGTTATAAGTTACTTATATTTATAAAATTTATTTATATCTCATAATAACTATTCAATATCTTTTTTATTGGTCTGAGTCCAACAATACTTATAAATAGGTGATGACTGAGAGACACACTAAACTTTATTATATACTACTCTTAGTTTTGTGTTAAGAATTTATCATCTTCTTTATGCTCTTACGTACTGACTTAAGCAACAAAGAATTTTTTACAGGTGAACTTTCCTTTCATTAAAAACCAACTAAAAACCCGTTTTTGAAAAATATAACATAATATTTTTGGAAGATTCTCGTACACATTTGATTCTCTCTAATCTGCACACCAAAAGAAAATTTGCGATGGTAAGTAATTGATGGGTTAGAGACAAATGGCAATGTTACTTCACTCAACTCAACTGAACAGTTGAATGTGCAGATAAGTAGTGGTTTGTTGAAAACGGAGAAAGACTAGGAACAGGTTCCCTAGTATAATAGCACTAACGTGAAGTAGAGTTTGTTGTGTCGGCCAATTTTTGGCTTCATGTAAGGTAGAAAGTTGGTTAGTATTAGAAAATAGAGCTATTGGTTGTTTAACCTATATACCCATTTGTCCTCTAGTTCTGTCTCACTCACTCAAATTTAAGGTAGTTTGTACCCTCCTCACTGCACTACTTTCATCAGCATGCATGAAATATGGTTGAAATGACCCTCTCAACTATGCATGCATCACTCACACCCTTCAAGTCTTCTCTCTTGTATTGTATTGTCCTTAATTGACATGACTCCTTATGTCTTGTTTTGTACACTAGTGAAGTGTGTGTACTTATAATATTAATTGAAGGGATGAGTTGCCGAAAGCTCTTTCTATAATTATAACTAGCAAGAATTTGGTCCAAGCTTTTTTGGGAGAAAGATTACCTTTAACTTTGGATGTGAAAAGTAATCCAAAAGTCTACATATTTTTCTCTAACAACTTATTTATCGGTTTAAGACTTTATTATTTGAGATTAACCAATATGATGCCACTCCTATACCACAAGTATCTAATGAGGTCTTCATTTAAGACTTATAGCATTACACTCGAATGGTACTTCTAGGCTACTGCATTAATTAATATATATACATTTATTATAATTATATTTATTGTAACCCTTCAATATTAACACCTCCTTTCTAGACTTAACCGAGATCAACATCGATCTTTGAAAATCAAAGATTTCCAAACAACTTAAAAATAATTAAGAAGAGTTTTCTTAGTCAATGTACCATATTGTCTTATAAATTGAGATGGTTGTTATACTAACTTAAACCAAGGTTTGAACAAGTATATTGCACGAATTTATAGAACGTGTCAAAATTTACCAAATAAAACTAAGAAATACTGATATTGTCAAGAATTACCAGAAAAAGTTGAGAAATACCATGTAAGGCTAAAATTCCTCTCAACCCTGCAAGAAAAACTCAATATATTTTGTATTCATTCTTTTATGAAAAAAAGACATTTATATATATATATATATATATATATATATATATATATATATATATATATAATAAAAAAGTGGGTGGCTCATTTAAATTTGGAACCCACAATAAACTTTGAACCACGTCAGCTGGATCCCACAGCATGGGCCAAAGCCACGTGGAATGGATCCTGCAGGCAGTTTGGATTAGCGGGTGATTAGTCATCAGCGTGTCCCCACAGAGAAGGGTGATTAGTCAGAAGCGTGTCCCCACAGAGAATGGTGATTACCAAAAGGGACTGATGTGTCCTCGTGGCTCCGCAGGCTGATTAGTGTAAGGACCTGTAAAATTGAATTGGAATAAAAAGGGATATATTTTAAATGAATTCTAAGTATGTTTTTATTTAAAATAAAAAGGAAGGAAAGTGTAGCTTAGAAGACTATGAGATCGCCTAGTTAGTACTTAATCGCCGGTCGTCTACTACACATGATCGCCAGGGCGCGAGAGGCATGCGGGCATCGCCAGGGCGCGAGGCATGTGGACGTCACCAGGGCGCGCGAGGCATGGGGCAACGCCGGCGAGGCATGCGGGCAACGCTGGGGCGCGAGAGGCATGCGGGCGTCGTCGGGGCGCGAGGCATGCTAGCATCACCGGGTCGCGAGAGGCATGCGGGCGTCGCCAGGGATAGACATCGGTCGTCTCCCAGGGAGAGACATCGGTCGTCTTCCAGGGAGAGACATCGGTCGTTTGCCAGTATGAGACCTCAGTGGATAGTCATCGCGCGAGCGGTCATCGGTGGAAGGTTATCGCGCGATGTCGAGCTTCACACAGATAAAGTGGGACCCAGACTCCCAGCATGAAACGTCCTGCACGCGCGCCACGTAGACAAAAGGGTGGTTCAGAATAGTGACATCAGAATGTTGGCATGCGCAAGAGACACTCGCGGTCGTACTGTTCAGGGCAGTGGTTGGCATGCACAAGAGACAACAGTGGTCGTACTGTTCAGGGCAGTGGTTGGCAGGCGCAAGAGACAACCGTGGTCGTACTGTTCAGTGAAATAGTACACTCAGGCTTTCCTGCAGAAGGGGTGGCAGCAGCAGCATACGTGGACAGGTAGGCTTGGATTCAAAAGCCCACTGCGGGAAGGCAAAGAAGGTTACAGTGGCTCAAGAGTGAAAGAGTGTCTGCATCTTCATCCCTCTCTTTTCTCTCCTTCGCGCTGCAACTCAGGCAACCTCCAGCACCAGTGCGACGTGCGGCGACTGGCCTTTGAGCACCTGGGAGGTCCTCTGCAAGTTCTACAAACCAAACGCTGAAAACAGAGCTAAGGCATCCTTTAAGCTCGGTGGATTTTGGAGCTCTTGGTGTTTTGCGCAACTCCAGGTAAGGGAAGCTAGCCTTATTTCCAACGAAAATCCTTATATTCATGATTGAGATGATGGGGGCGACGTGGTCGCCGGTTTTTCAACTGTTATTGTATAATCCTCTGTTTTTGAACGAGATCGCCGGTTTTGGCGTTGTTTTTCGAACTCCCCTGTTTTTGGTATTGTTTGAAGCTGTTTGAGATTTAAATGTGAAATACATGTGATATTCGAAAATCTGAACCTTTGAAATGACTGTTGCGGTGATTTGGATCGTTCATTTGAGTGGTATGATGTGTGGAATGTCGTGAATGTGGGATCAAGACATAGTATTTTCAGGAAAGGAAATACCGTGTTGAGATTTGGTTATGAAGTGTATTGATCTGTAAGTATCCTGTGAATGAGGCGATCCTGACTCTGCTGAGATAATGGAATCACATAGAGGAAGTTACTCAGTCAGTGAGAGTCGAAGGAGGTTCATATGAATGGGTGAGTCGGGTGAAAAAGAACGAGCTCGGCCTGTCTTATGGATTAACCCTGTCATACTGTGAGAGTGATGAATTGAGATCGAGATTGTGTTGATGCGCATGGCTGTGGAAACATTACAGCAAATGAAGTATGACAGGTGCATGTCTCTGGATGCTAGGTTCAACGCACGAGTCTTCCGGAAGTAGGGTCAAGTGTCTTGTGTGATGAGTCAGTGAAAGTCTGACGTGAGAATGAGAAACATTGAATTGATAGACACTTGATAAATGTTGTGATTTTAATGACCTTTGAGGAATCGAGCAATATGTGTTTAGTTGATGGTTTACGTGGGTATCTTGAATTTGTTTCATCTTGATTTTAAAGTTCATATCTAAACTCTTTTTCAAATGTCTAGCTTACCCTGTGGTGTTTCTTTTGGTGTTGTATTTGGCTCTTTCTTAAACCTGTGATGATCGTGTATAATTTACACGGGAGCAGATGATGTTGCAGGAAGCAGAGCTCCTCAGTGAGTGGTCGCCGGAAGGAGATCGCCTGTTTCCACTTCTGTTAGGCGATCACCCTTTTGCTGTCTTCTGATAGGAGATCGCCCTCTTCTGATAGGATATCGTCTGCCTTGCTATTTTAATGTATTTTATTTGAGTTTAAGTTTTTTGGAAAATTTGACCGTTTATGTATTAAACTCCCTGTGAGGAGAAAACTTCATTACATATATATAATTATGTTCTCTTCAAAATATTTGTTTACCTTTAATTCATTTTATTTTTATTCCAAAGTATTTGGCGGGATGTTACAATTAGTCCTCGGCAACCGAGTGTGACGAGGTGACATCGGTCTTGGGTGATTTGAACAACACAACCAGAACAGCTAAGGTTGGTTCCCAGAGTGGGCCAATGACCAGTTAAATACCCAGAAGTAGGGAGAGGCCTGAATCACGAAGAGCTTATGCGAGTGGCAGGGAAAACACAGTTAGTTGCAGAATCCTGAGGGGTCGAGTACTCATCAGAACTAGGGTTTCCCAGTAAAGGCTACATGCATGGCACGTGAACAGTGAAGGCACTCCCAGAACAGGTGGCCCCAGAGACTAGGTGCACGAGGAGGCACCCAGGTGGTCATCCTGTTAGAATTTGCACTCCAGATAAGGAAACCTTATGTGCTAGATTACTCTAAGACTGAGTGATAACGGCGCAAGGGTATTCCAGTAAACCCTGAATATGGCTAGTAGCGCAGTGAACCCTAATTAGGGCTAGCGGCGCAGTAAATCCTAGACTATATAAGGGGCAGTAAAATGCTTCACAAAGGTACGCAGTTTCTAAACCTAAACACAGAGAGACTCAATACACTTGGTGTTTCTTGCCCCATCTTGACTTGAGCATCAAAGTGCAAACGGCCTCTAGGGCACCCCTTTCTCTTTTGCAGGTGCAGATTGCTTCGAAAGAACCAAACATTTATCAACATTTAAGGAAGGAGACGTGTGAGTGTCGTGGAGTCAACTGATAAGCGAGTCAACCGGCAAGATCAAACTTTAAGTTATATATTAACGTATGATTTTCAGAATTTGTGCTTCTGCAGTCTAAACAGAAAACAAATACATTAATAGTAAGTGAAATACTCAGAATTTCCGTCAATCGTATCAGGTCCGTGGTTCTGACATGGGCCCAAATATATCCTTATGACTAAACATTAAGTCGTTAAAAAAAGGTCTTCTTATGGGTCAATGAATTTGGGCTTCAAAGACACTTGTGAGTCTGGGCAGTGAAAAGGCACTAATGACATGTTTTAAATGTTCATTTTCTAACCATTATCGGTCTATTTCACTTGCTTAATTAAACAATATAATAATAATAATATCTTATCTTACTATTTGAGGTGCATTTCACTTTTTTAATCAAACAAGATAATGATAATATCTTAATTGACCCTGTTTGAGATTGAAACATTAGATTACATGTTGCTTCTATTCATTAAATCGTAATTGAAGAACTTGTTACATTACACCAACAATGTCTCATAGAACAAAAAACGTATCATACTTTTTAATAGTTCATGATTAGTAAATAGGCTAAGGATTGTATATCTTGGGATGGTTTATATATATAGAGAGAGAGAGTTGATTTTTCTTTGACTTATGTTAATGGTATGATAAGAGACGAATTTTGTTTAAGGATTGAAATATTTTTTATTTAATTTATTTGTTATTAAAAAAATAGTAGTAAACACAAATCTTCTTTAACACACTTAAATTATCATTTTATATGAAATCAAGTAATAAAACTTTGAAACAAATAATATTTCCAATGGTGATTTAGAAATATTATCTGATTTAAGTTTAGATAGGAGTTTTCTTCTCTAGGTTGAATTAAAGTAAATACTGATTGTGCTGCTTGGAGTTTTTCTAGTCTTATTACTTGTGGTGGTATTTTTCGTAGGAGTATGAAAGAGTTTATTGGTGGTTTCTCTATTTTTCTTAATGTTCAGAATGCTTTGATTGCTGAGTTTTATGGAGTTATACATGCTATTGAACAAGCTCAAAAGATGAATCTCACTAGTTTATGACTTGAATGTGATTTTTGTCTTGGTTTGTGCTGCATTTATTGCTCTAACTAATGTTCCTTTGATGCTTTATAATAGGTAGAACATTTGTCTTAACTACTGTTGGAAAATCAGGTTTAGGGTTTCTCACATTTTTCGTGAAGGGAATACATGTGCTAATTAGCTTGCTAACTTAGGCTTTATTCATAAAGAGTATTTTCATTTGTATAATAGACTTCCAACTAATTTTTTCTTTGAGTTTTTTATTAATAGGTATAGATTACCTATGTACAATTTTTGTTAATATATGAATTTTGACATAATCTCTCTGTATTTTATTATATTTCCTTTCTTTTTTCTTTTAATAATATTTTTTTAATTTGATGACGATGATTGTTATTATTTGAGGTGTCAGTCTAACTGAAAGTCAAGTTTGATAATAATGTCTAACATGAGAGCTTTTATAAAAAAAAATTATAATAATAATAATATACAAAATTAGTATAATAATGCACATAAATACTTAAGTTTTTCGTGTATATCATCATTACAAGTTCACATTTGAGTCATGTTAGTATTTTATTTTTGTTGTTGGAGGGTACATGTTTCGCTTGCACTCTACTACTGTTTTTTATTTACTATATTTTAAATAAACTTCCCTTCTCCGTCAACCATTCTCTTATCCCTACCAACACACCATTTTCTTATTTATTAAGGAGCTACCAAAGAATAATAGTCCAACCCATACAAAAGGGTTTTAAACATGTTACACGATTCATTCACATTTATAAACATTGATAACAACAATTAATATAATTTTGTAGGATTGTATGAGTATCTATAAAATCTTGTGAACTTTGATGAGACCCATGGTAAATAGTTAAATTCCTTTTGAGATAGAGTTGTTAAATTTTTATTATAAAAAACAAATTTGGTGTTAAAAATGATAGAAAAAGAAAAAGAAAAATAATTTATGGATTCAAATTTTTCACTAACAAAAATCAACTTATTGATTACTAATATTTGCCGATAAAAAAATTATATTTATGTTAGCATGATGTTAAAAAACGTATCTAAATTATATATACAAATATATTTGTAATAATAATTTAAAATATATTAGGAAAATGCATTAATATAACAATCACATGAGTAAACATGCACATGGCATTAAAATTAAAATTTTAAAATGACTTTGAAATAGACCAAAACACTCACTATGAATGGTATATTGTTTGAGAAAATAGACTTTGACATTTTCAATTGTTAAAAGTATATTAAATGCCAATTTTCGTAGTTGTTTCTCATATTTGTATATGCACACATTATATTTCTTTTTATTTTTATAAAGGTGCAGAAATAAATAATGGAGGTGCAAAAAGATATCTCCGTTCCACCATTCCAGATATTCCATTGAACTTATTGGACTGAACTCGTTTCACAGTCTAATTCCAGACAATATTAAAAATTCTAAACCTTTTGCCTTATTTATATCGTTTTAAATAAATGCCCATATTTAATCGAATTAGTACTTTCACAAATGAAAATCACACGTTCAGAAATAAAAATAAATAAAATATTTTGGAAGTTAAACAAAAATTATCAATGGCTATGATCCTATTTAATATGGATTTTTCTTTTCATACTTTCACTTTTTATTTCAAAGAAAACATTCGAGTAAAAAGTTGTTAAAAAAAGCTATATTTTGCATTTGATTTTCATTTAGGTTCTTAATTAATCCATGAAGAAATAGTTCTTTTTCCTGGTATCACAACTTCTCCCAGATGATGTTCGTCCTCATAAACCTAACATAAATTCTAGCTTTAATTTAAACTCCTTTTGATTTGTCAAAACTCTCACTATCATTCAAAATTTAAGAATAAAAAATAATTTGTAAATATTTATTTTTCTCAATTTATTAGCTAATAAAAACTAGTCATAAAATCAATTTGAAGTTTTTTTTTTATAAATATTTACTTAAAACTTGTTATTTTTTTCCTTAAAAAAATATTTATTTTTTCTTCTCAGAGGGATAGAATGACTTTTCTGTTAGCTTTTGTTACCACTTTGCTGTGCGGTTTTGCTGCAGATAAAGAGGACACAAAAAACAGAACAGAACACATATTTTCAGTGATTCCTAGTTTTATCATTCAACTATGAGACTTGCAAGCCAAAGGTAACGTCACTTTATCACTTCACGTCAAAGGATGATATTATCTACAAAGATTTAGCACAAGGCTTCTAATTTTCTTCTTCAAATAATTAACAGTTTTGATCAAAATTCTGAAACCTTTTGCTTCAACTTGCAAGTTTTGGAATGAATCGACTTTGACACAGATGGCCATGCTTAACACTTCAATTAAGACTGCTCTTACGAATAAATATACGGGCAAAACAAAACAAAAGAAAAAAGAAATTTTAAATTTTGACCAGAAATTATTAACACCCTTTGTGCTCTTATTTACCAGATGGTGGTTTCTAGCAATACTGTTACTATTATTTACAATTTGAAATTTCTCTGTAAGATTCCATATATTAACCTTACTTTTCACGGCATGATTTTATTTGAAATGGGACTACTTCGGCCTTGGATTTTTAGTTTGCGGTATTCTAATTTTAAGTTTAAAGGCAGTTTCAATTTGGCAGAACTTTTGATTATCCATAGAAGTACTTGAAATTTCATCTGAAAACTCAGTTTCTTAAAAATACCCACTGATGTGTTTCTGTGTTGTTTTAAGGGGTTGATGTTTGTCCTTTGAGTGCGTGGATGTTTGACACACCGTTACTCAGCTCATTCAAGTTCTTAATTCACTTGTTCCACCAAAACTGGTGTTGTCTGTGGGGTAATGCTAACAATGCTATGCTTCATGTTTTTAACTTGTTCCCATATTTTGGCTGAGTTTAAGGTTCATTTTAGTTTGAATTTCCCAGGAGGTTGATGGCTTTTCTATTTGCTTTTGTTGCAATTGTGCTGTGGGGTTCCGCTGAGGCTAAAGAGTGCACAAACAATATTGCTCAATCACATACTTACCGTTACCAGTTATTAACATCCATGAATGAAACTGGGAACATAATCTCGCATTATAATTTGGTTCCAAAGGATGACAATGACCACGTTTGGGCTGATTTGCTACCAAGGAAGTTGTTGAAAGAGGAAGACCAACATGATTGGGATGTGATGTTGAGGAAAATTGAGAAAGTGGGTGTCTTGAAGACACCCGACCAACGCCAAGATTTTCTCAAACAAGTGTCTCTGCATGATGTGAGATTGCATGAGGGTTCAGTCCATGCTCGGGCACAACAGACAAACTTAGAGTATCTGTTGATGTTGGATGTGGACAGGTTACTCTGGAGCTTTAGGAAGACAGCTGGTCTTCCAACTCCTGGAACACCATATGGAGGGTGGGAAGATCCAAAAATAGAGCTACGGGGTCATTTTGTTGGTTAGTTTAAGTTCATTCCTCATCTAGTTTTTTATCATTTTCGACGTCTTGACTTTAAGGTATTATCCTGACTGTAATGAAATTATTAGGTAGTCTGAGATAATCATACTCTTCATTAATATGTGTATAATATATGGTTAAGTTTGATTAATTGTTACTCATAAATTGAAAATTTCAGCTATGCATCAAGTAGAAATTGGTCAGGACCATGGATATGTGGTGGTCTTGGATTACCTATCTAAGCTATGAAATTAATCTTTGTTTGAGACTTGGACATACTCAAGACTCCTCAGTCCTTCCTAAATATGTGTTATGTAAAAATCAAAATCAAATATTCACTCACAAACACATATATTTCTTATCAAAGGATATGGATATAAGACTTCTAGAAACAAGTAAATATCAATTTTGTTTTTTCTAATTTGTTTTGTTTTGTCTTTTTTACTTCTAACATTTATTTGCTCTTTACATTCTCTCTCTTTAGTTGATCTAGAAGGGATGTACTGCTTATGTATATTATGACACTTTGCTTTGATTTTAATAGAAAAATAGAAGAAATACTCCTTCTCATATTCTGTCTTCCTTTTTCGCTTTTGTTCTTCTCTATTGTTTTTTATAATATTTCTCAACCAAGTCACACTCATTGAATTTGATCGTCTGGTTTTAAGTAACTAAGTCTAACTTGTACTCAGGTTCTTTTTTCATTCCCAGCTCCTTGCATATCTTCATAAAGAGTTCTTAACTGCAAGGGAGTAAGAAGAAATGGCTATGAAAAACGATTGAAAGCTTAATAACACAGCATAAGATTATTATTGATGCTACCACTGCTTGAACTTAACTCTAATAGATTTTTTTGTCACTCAAAGATTAAAACGTATATGAAAGTCTTTACTCGTAAATGGCTGACTTATGGCTGCAACTTTATGCCTTTAAGACTCATTTTTCATGGTTAACTACAATTGCTTGCTTGTGACATTTTCAAGGGCACTACTTGAGTGCATCAGCCTTAATGTGGGCCAGCACACATAATGATAGATTGAAGAAGAAAATGTCAGCCCTTGTTGCCAATCTCTCAATCTGTCAGGAGAAAATTGGTACAGGATATCTCTCTGCCTTTCCATCTGAATTTTTTGATCGATTTGAAGCTACTGAGCATGTTTGGGCTCCCTATTACACCATTCACAAGGTACTCTCAAAAGGTGACTGATAATTTGATTCTGCAACTTCATTCAGCCATAATACTAGGGCATTCCAACTTAGACATATATGTATATATAAGTTAATTTATAGGTATTCTTTCATTTAACTTGTCCAGAAACTAATTTTAATATATGGGAAATTTTAATTTAGTTTTTTTTTTTTCTTAAAAATGTATTTTGGCAGATATTGGCTGGTCTTCTGGATCAACATTCTATAGCTAAAAATCCTCAAGCTCTAAATATGGTGAAATGGATGGTAGATTACTTTTACAACAGAGTGCAGAATGTTATAACAAAATTTAGTATAAGTAGACATTATCAATCACTAAATGAGGAAACTGGAGGCATGAATGATGTCCTTTACAAACTATACAGCATAACGGTACGTTAACTGGTCCATTTCGTTTCTTTAACATTACTTTTGTTGACTCATACATTTGACAGATTATTCTTATATCATACTCTAGTTTCATTTCTTGCTTTGTTTCAGTTTGTTTTATTAAGTGTTGGCTTCTTGTTCATGGTACCTGGTTGTGCTGTAAACTTACATGCCTTGTCAATGCAGGGAGATCAAAGGCATCTACTGTTAGCTCACCTTTTTGACAAGCCATGCTTTTTAGGTTTGCTTGCAGTGAAGGTAGTGATAATATTTATTTTTTTCATTATGATGGAATTACCACTATAAGTACTGAAATCTAACCCTAACTCAACTATCAAGTTCATATTGTCACAAATTTCATTATGCAGCTTTTGCAAGATCAAAGTGATTTTTTATAAATTCAAATGGAACCCCTTTATGACTGGTTTTGTGTACCGAACAATTTTTTTAAAATGATTTAGTTTGGTTTTTTGAAAACTACATCATATTTAAGTATGGAACTAGACAAACAAACTGAACTGAATCACTTTATAAAACAGTTGAAAGAACTATTTTTTGCACATCTGTACTCTTTTTGCCATGCTGTAACAATTTTGGCTTTCAAATAATAAGAACTAAAGAACAAAAGTAAGAAAAAATGCACATAATACAAACTATAAATTTTCCATGTAATTATAATTACTGTCGTATTCGAGTTTAACTTTAAGAAACAGATCATGTAATGACCATTGTTTTTTATCCCGAAAGTTGTTTCCCCTAATGTGGCTAATCATCCATGATATTGGGAACATCATAATGAAACGGTTAAGTATCTGTATGTTGAACTTCGGGCATTTATTTCTAGTTTAGATATTGTATTTAATCTTTTACAAGGCATGAGAATTCTAAAATTCTATGATGTAGGCTAATGACATAGCTAATTTTCATGCTAACACACATATCCCAGTGGTTGTTGGATCTCAAATGCGGTATGAAGTCACTGGTGATCCACTGTATAAGGTGAATTGCTATGTACATTACTGGTACTGAAATTTGTTACTATTATTTTAAATTCCAATACAGGTTCTTGGTTTTTGGTGTTAGGAAATAGGAACATTCTTTATGGATCTTGTTAACTCTTCTCATACTTATGCAACTGGAGGGACATCAGTGGACGAATTTTGGTATCAAGATATCAGCATTTTAGTTCCAGTTATTTTTCATATGCACTTCAATTTGTTAATATGTATTCACAGATTTTATTGTTACTAGTATATTTCTAAAAAAAAATACTTTGCTTCGATTTTTCTTCATAGGAGTGATCCAAAGAGAATTGGAGACACCCTAGAATCAACCGACAATGAGGAATCATGCACCACTTACAATATGTTGAAGGTACAGCCAATCTTCATCAATCATCATGGAATACCTGAGAAGCTGAAAATGAATATAAAAAATGGTAGATATATTATCACATCATGATGTATTACATTAGTATGTATTTGTGGATTTATGTGCTTATATGAGTGTAAAAAATAATTTCCTATGAAGTTTTTATATTGTCCTCTTTAAGTACAAGGAAAACAAACAAATTTTCAGGTTTCACGCCACCTTTTTAGATGGTCCAAAAAGGTATCATATGCAGATTATTATGAGCGTGCCTTAACAAATGGTGTTTTAAGCATTCAAAGAGGAACAGAACCTGGAGTGATGATATATATGCTTCCTCAAGGTCGCGGGGTTTCCAAGGCTAAAACTAGCCTTGGTTGGGGAACGAAGTTTGATAGTTTCTGGTGCTGCTATGGAACAGGTGACCCTGTGTTCATCATATACTTCTCAAGTTGCATCAAAGTTTCAAACTAAACTACACCATATCATTTCTATACTTCTCCATACTCTATGTTCTCAAATTTCTTTCCCTGTTTATTAGGAATCGAATCATTCTCAAAGCTGGGAGATTCTATCTATTTTGAAGAGGGAGGGAAAAATCCTACTCTTTACATTATTCAGTACATATCAAGCTTATTTAATTGGAAGTCTGGGCAAATTATTGTTAATCAGACTGTTGTTCCAGCTGTTTCATGGGATCCTTTCCTACGAGTGTCATTTACATTTTCTCCAGCTAAGGTGCCTGTTCCATTTGTTCTGCATCTCATGTAGTCAAACATTCATCTTAGAAACATTAGAGTAAACACAATAATTGTTAATCTGGGTTTTTTTGGCCTGTTTTGTCCTAACCCCTTCTCTATTAATGCTTTCAGTTTTAAAAAAAGTTAAGCTGCCTTGTTATGGATCTACTGATGATAAGTAAACTAATCAGGAGAAAGGAATACATATCACATTTTCACATGTGTGAACCTTCTTCACAAGAAACCAACAGGCTACCAAGTGTAAAATCCCTGTCTTAGTCTTCTAAAACGTATCTACTTATGCAGAAAACTGGTGCTTTGTCTACACTTAACTTCAGGCTACCAACTTGGACGCATAAGGATGGTGCAAAGGGTGTATTGAATAATGAGTCTTTATCTCTGCCAACCCCAGGTGTGAATTTCTGTTTAGAACCAAAAGGTTGAGATTTCACTGTTGTTACATACATTGACACATAGTAAGAAAAAATTAAAGCTTGTAACTTTCTGGAAATGCAGGAAATTTTTTGTCCATCACCCGAAAATGGAATGCTGGTGACAAACTAAGCCTTCAATTTCCCATGACCCTTAGAACCGAGGCCATAAAAGGTAGCTTGAGTAGATATTTATTCCATTTGTGTTAAATGTTAATTACCATTACTCTTCTGTCACAGTGTGTATTTAATATATCTAATGGAAAAAATAATCATGTATTTAACATTACTGATATAGTGTTTTGAATCAAATACAGATGACAGGTCTCAATATGCCTCTATTCAAGCAATTCTTTATGGCCCTTATCTTCTTGCTGGACACACAACTGGTGATTGGGACATCAAAGCTGCACCAAATGCATCTCTAGAAGACTGGATTACTCCAATTCCAGCCAGCTACAACAGTCAGTTATTCTATTTTTCCCAAGCCTTTGCCAACTCAACTTATGTTTTCACAAACTCCAACCATCCATTAGCAATGCAAAAATTACCTGTGCCTGGAACTAATTTGGCCCTTCATGCAACTTTTAGAGTTATCCCAGGAAAATCTGCCACAAAGTTTACCACATTGACAGATGCTATTGGTAAAACAGTAATGCTAGAACCGTATGATCATCCGGGAATGCGAGTGATTCACCAAGGAATGGAACATCCTCTTACAGTAGTAGGCTCTTCCTCAGGTTGTTCCTCTTGTGTTTTTGTTGTGGTCCCAGGATTGGATGGAAGAAAGGAAACCATATCTTTGGAATCAAAAAACTATAATGGTTGCTTTGTGCATAGTGGTTTGCATTCAGGTAGAGGAGTGAAACTCAGTTGCAAGACTTCTTCTGATGCTACATTTAAAGAATCAGCAAGTTTTATTGGCAAAAGAGGAATAAGCAAATACAATCCTATCAGCTTTGTGGCCAGAGGAGCAAACAAGAATTTTCTTCTGGAGCCGTTATTGGCCTTCAGAGATGAGTCTTATACGCCTTATTTCAACATTAAAGGTTGACATAGATTTTTAGGCCTTATAGGAGTTGAAATAAGGTAGTGTAAGTTTCATTGTTAAGCTTTTTTTTTATTTTATTTTATTATTATTATTATTATTATTTAAGAACATCAGAATAAGAAATTTGTAAAATATAGTAGTCTCTGTAAAAAACATATAGAACAATCGAAGTGTTTTTTATGTAGTTATTGGTATTTGTTTAATTTACACAGCATATACATTCAGCTAAAAAATGTACATAGCATAAAAATGTACATAGCATATATTGGAATTCTACCCTAAATTTTAACAAGTGCTTCATGTATTAAATATTTAATCAGTACTTAAAATTCTCGTTAATCCGTATAAAATATCAGTATTTTATATTTTATAGGATTTTGCATTATGCATTCCTATACTTTCAAGTTGCATTCACCCCTCTCAAAATAAATTATCAGCGGATTTCCATTTTTGCAATTTCAGTTCCAAATCGGTGAGTTTTAGGATTCAACATTTCAAAAGATTAAAAAGTAATATTTTTATATCTAATTTTTGAAAAACAAATTTAAAAATATACAATTCATAATACAAAATTTATATTATGAAATGTATAATTGAAAATATGTTTTTTTTTATTTTTTATTTTAAAATTGTACATTTTAATACACAAAATTTATATTTTAAATTTTATATTCTGAAAAATATAAGATTTTTATCAAGAATATATGTTAGGAAATTTATTTTTTATTTTATATTCTGAAATATAAAATAAAAAATTATTATAAATGATATATTTTAAAATATATTTTGAATCTAGAAAATGTATTTCAGATTATAAATTTCTGAATATGTAGAAATATATAATTAAAAAATGCATTATAAATTATACATTTTAAAATATATTTTTATCTAGAAAATATATTTCAGATTACAAATTCTTTCAGATAATACATGTTGAAATATATAATCAAAAATGTACTTTTTCTGGGACAGTTTTGTCCATTCACTATCAGATTGCACATTTAAAAACAAGGGGTTGCAGCATGCAACTCCCTAACTAATAAAAGTTTTAAAGTGTAAATTTGTTGTATCATTTCAATAAACACTATAAGAAAATTATTAAATAAAAATTAATTTTAGAGATAAAAATTAATTAATTGTTATATTAACTAAATTAAAGATCATTTTAGAAGTTAATAAATTTTTTGTTTCTGTTCTCGTTTGTGGGTTAGGGCTCAGAGAATAATTATTTGATTCCTTTCTCGATCAGTCGTGCTAAACTTCCACCTCTCACTTGCCTTCTCCTAGCTGAAACTTTTCCCGATCTTCACTCGATCTCCCCTCACTCCGATCTCAGATAGTACCTAGAAAAGGTACTCCAACACTATTTATAATACCTTGGTGGACATTTGTTGGTGGGCCAGATTAAGAGATTGGTCCATGTTTAAGGTTATACTAAGCAACCTTTAATTACAGATTAACTTTGTTGACTTGGTCAATATACGATTTGTCGTCATGAGTCAATCGATCAAATGATACCTTTCAGTAGGGGTCAACGCAGGTGAGCAGTCATACGACCTATCGTGCGGGTCGAGACGTGGTCAAGCGATCGTCTAGCCCCATCGTACAGTTTCTAAATTAGTTTCTATTATTGTTAAATAGTTTTTAAAATGGTTTCTAATTTAGTCAATATAATAACTAATTATTTTTTGTCTCTACAATTGGTTTCTATTTAATGATTTTCTTGTAGTAAAATATCACCAATTAGTTTCTCTTGAATTTTATCGTAAGAATTTTTCTTTTTTAACTATATTTGGATTGGGATATGTTAAAATAAATGTGTGAAAAAAGTAATTATCTCTAAATTAAGATATGTTAAAAGTGAATTTTGAGAAAAATTTATAAGAATTTATGAATAATGTGATGATCGATAAGATATTTATAATTTTTTTTAAAAATAAAAATGTAAGTTTATAATTTTATGTTTATAATAAAAAATTTATAAATAATAAAATATGTAGAATTTATATGTATATTTTAGTTAATTTAAATTTTATAAATGATTGTGTTTGCATTAAATTGTGAAATTAAAAGAATAAATTTAATATTCAATTAACACACTATTTTTTAAAACTAAAAATCATTACAGTAAGTAATTCACATATAAAAAAACTACTCCAAATATTAATCATAACTAATTAAAATAAAAATAGAAATAAAAATCTATAACAGATTATAATAATTATAAAATTTATTTATATAAACATAACAACCTACGTAAATATTTAAAAAACAACATAAATTTTTATAAATATTAAAAATATACTAGAAAATTATAAATAAAATCAATATTAATAACATAAATACAAAACATAATATTTTCATTTATTATAATTCTTTGCAGTACTGGAAAATAAAAAAATATTACTTGTTAAAAAAATTATAATAACAGAAATTCTTTGCAGTAATTAAAATTTCTATATAAATTTATAATAAACTAAATCATATATAAAAAACTAATTTGCAAAAGATTATAATAAACAAAAACATTGATTTACCAAAAAAACAACAAAATCGATTGAAAATTCTAGTTGTATATGACAAAATCGATTTACCAAAGAAAAAACAACAAAATGATTGTGAACTCTACTACATATGACAAAATGGATTTACCAAAAACAAAAAGAAAAACACAGCATCATAGAGCCTCACCTAAGCTTTTAGGCAATTGTTTCCTGCACCCAACACTTTTTAACCTGCACCAATACAATTTAAAATTTTCAAAAATACCATTTATTCTGGAAATGAAAATCCGGAATTAAAAATAATGTATTCTGGAAAAGTAGATCTGGAAGAGATTATTGTATTCCGGATATGAAAATCCGAAAACAAAAATCAAAATTCCATTCCAGATAAAAATATTTGGAATTGAAAAATGTGTTCCAGAAAAGAGGGTCCGAAAAGTATTTTGTATATACCCATTTTTAAGGGTATTTTCGTCTTTTCGCTTGGCATTGGGTGCAATTGCCAAGCTTTTAACGTTTCCGCCAGTCATCTGAATTGGGCTTTTTGGTATAATTTTGACTAGGCAGTTTCTTCCTGCACCCCCACAATGTAATGGAAAGATAAAATTATCTCTCAATTCGGATTGGAGAATCTGTAAATCTTCTAGATTGGTGAATCCGGTAATCTTCCAAATCTGGTATTTTTTTGGATCCATCAATCCGTAATAGAAATTAGACTTCCAGATTCAGTAATCCAAAAATCAACAATTTGCCTTCGAAACACTCACTTCCAGATTGATGAATCCGTAGCATACTCCCAGATCCCGAAATTCGGTAACCTAAAAAACTCTAATTTTTTCAAATAAAATGTGAAGGTCAGTTTTGAAATTTACAAAATTGTGGGGGTGCAGGAAGAAAAACGTAGGGGTGCTGGAAGAGAAAGCCTTTTGACTTTTACATTTGACATGGGCTGTTTCTCCCAGCAGAACACAATTATATGAAAAGTCTGTTTTGCCCTTAACAATTTAAAATTTTAAGGTTTTGAGACACACACAGCACTGCAGTGGAGAGAAGAGTAGCGGTGGAGAGAGAGGGAGCTGCCGACGGAGGAGAAGAAGTGCATACTGGAGAAGACAGTGTTCGTCATCAAAGAAAAGGCAGCGTTAGTGGGTTGCGATATACAATGCTCATCGAAGAAGAAGAAAATTTTTTATGAAAATGGTAAGTTCTGAAATTATACATCTAAAAATGTTATTTCTATTATAAATATCTATAAGTTAAATCAAGCAATATCATCAACTTTTACTTTCTGAATATCCATATCCATAAACTAAATCATATAGTTCTAAATATGAAAGTTAGAAATTCATGTCACTTCTACGTATTTCTGGATATGCCAGAAGTTTAATTGGATAATTTAAATGATTTTTCAGATGCAAATATAGCACACCAATTGATCTTATTCTGGATTATAGAATCCAGAATATATAATAACCAGTTCCAAATTTGGTTCATGTGTGAACAAACATAATGATTGAGAGTAATTTGGGATTTTAAATTTTATGTTGGGCGTAAAGTTTGAAATGATTTGGTGGCTTTGACATGGTTCAGGTTGCACCAAGTGGCTTAAAATGAAACGCTGAAAACAAGTTTCAAATAGTACAAATAATTTTGTCCCGCAAGGAATTGTACAAGTCCAATCCAAACAAAAAGGCAGACATGGATAATTAGTTTTTGTTCAAATTTCTCGAATTAAAGCCTTTAAGAATATAATCACATTATTATTTGATCCGGTACGATATAGATTCGATCATATTAAGGTATTGTCGTGTTAAAAAAAATGCTAAAAGCCTGTTTGTGTTCCAGGACCTGAAAGTTCAAATTAGGTGAGGAAATTTTTCTTCTCTTATTTTTTATTAAGTTGAAGTTATTAAGCCAGATTATATTATAGATAACTAGGTCAAATTTCATTTTGTAAATTGATTTTTTTTATGAAAAATTATATTTAATTTCACTTTTTAGTATTTTTTTAATATGATATAATAATTTATCTCATAGAGGTTTGTTGAATTTTGTTATTCATTATCTTGATATTGTTGGACTACCCATTGAGATAAGGTCAAATTTATATTTAAATTTTTTAATATAATTGAAACAAAATGTGTTGAAATTCTCATCTCAACTAAGAGTAGGACCAAATTTATATCTATAAATTATTTTAATAAAATGTTTGAATTAAAAAACGAGTTAGGAATAAAGAAAAATAATGTAAAAATTGTAGTATTAAATTTAAGAGAAATAATTAAAAAATAATAATATATTGTTAAATATCATGTTGGAGCTCCTTTGAAAATTAGAAAAAAAAATTGAATTTTTAACCACTACCCTAAACTTAAGGGCGTCCATTAGACTTTAAAATTATTTCGTTTTCATGTCTCGCCATTTTAACATGGATTGAGACGTAATACCACTATTTTTATGTTTGGAATTTTTAATCTTTCATCTATTTTTTCTCTCTCTCAATTTATTACTTATTTGAAAGTACTTAATAAAATGAATTACTTAGTAAATTTAGTTAAATAAACTTCTATTTTTAAAAGATAAAATAAAATTACTCACTATATAAGTTAATGTGTAAAGATTTATTCAAAATATCTCCGTAACTGTGTAAATGTCCATTGTAAGTTAGCAACAATATCATTTATCGTTGATAAGGATTAGAATTGTCAAAATAAACCAGATTTTCATTATCTATAATTTAGCTTAAACTAGGTTTCAAAACAATTATCTTAATAAAAATATGTTTTTTTTACCTAATCTAACACCATGTAGATATTGATAAGGTTGAGTTAACTGGCATGTTAATGGATTGACTAATTCATTTTAAGATATAGTAAAATGCATTCATCATATACCAAAAATTATTAAATAAAAATTAATTTTAAAAATAAAAAATAATTAATTGTTATATTAATTAAATTGAATATTATTTTAAATACTAAGAAAATTTTTATTTTCTAAATTAATTTCTATTATTATTAAGTAATTTATAAATTGATATGTAATTAATTATTAAGTATTTTTGGTTTTTTCTACCCTGTTTAGTCGTAATCATGGTCTTCACTTTGAGCTCGAGTTTGAAAGGTCTTTGAAATTGAATGGTCCATCCAGCTACGATGTAATGCATTTTCTGATCCCCACGTGTGGTGTTTTTGCGACTCTCACTCTTAGCCACTTGTTTGGTCCCTACATCCAAATCCTCACCAATTATTCAATTATTCTTTTGAGTTCATAAATAATCCTACATTAACAAAACTTTCAACAATTATTCTTCCCAACTACTAATGACTTTGTACTAATCAAATATTCACCAAACCATTCTTCTTAATTAGTATCTCTCGAATGATAAAACTCACACTCACACATTAAATTTTAGTGTTCATCATCAATGTTTCAAGATAAGATATCATCAATACTTCAAGCTTCAAGATAAGATAGTAGCACTACGTATTTTTCATAAAAAAGAAAGATGACAGCAATGATAAATAAAACTTTAAATTTAACTTAATCTTATAAAATAAATTTATAAAATAAGATTTATACTTATTTATATATTATAAAATATTATTATTTATAATTGATGTGAGATCTTAAACTCTTATAATTTATTATAACGGAAATAAAAATTTAAATATAAAAAATAATGCTCCACGAATTATTGTATAAAATATTATATCTGTATCACTTTTTATTTAATATCTAAAATTTAAAATAAAATAAATTATTTTTAACTGTATTACTATCTATTTGTAAGAAAATCAGGAGCTTTATTTTATTTTTTAAATAACCCATAAATAATAAATAAATAAATACAATTGATATTATTGTAGTACTAAAAACCTTTTTGACCTTCTAAAAGTGCCATTCATCATCAATTTTTTATTTACAATCAAAGTATAAAATACTTAAAATGAACAAGCATTTAATTAAGAAAATAATCATCAGTGTTATATTATACTTCTAAAAGGGCAATTATTTTGACGTGAAATAATAATAATAAATAAGGTAAACTGATGAAGGTTCCACTTTTAATATTGACTGTAACTCAAATAAGTCTTTTTAAGGAAGATACTTATATACAAAACAAATAATATTCAGTAAATAAAAATATAAAATAATGCGTAAAATTTAAGATAAACCATATGTTTCAAGCGAGTAAAATCTAACTTATTTATATTTACGTAGTAAAATGTCTTTAATAAAGAGAGGGAATAACACAGGTTTAATATATCATTAATAAGTTTGTAAATAATTAATTTACTTGCAAATAATTGATTTGAAAAAATTTGTATTGATTTTCCTTTAATAATAATTGTTATCACGTTAATTTTCAAAAAAAAAATCTTCCATGATATTTGAATGTAGTTTATCTAAAAAAATATAATAAATTGAACAAGATCCATAAACTGTTCAATTAATTAATAGTAATGTATTATAAATAATGTTTGATAATTTATTTTAAGAATAATGATTAAAGAATTCAGAACCATGTTTTTATTAATAGATAGAATTCATTTATGTATAGTTATAATATTAAGTATTATATTTAGTGGAAAAAATTTACTATAAAGATTAGTAAAAGTGAAAGATAATTTTTTTTTTAAATTCAATGATTGAAGATGTATGGTGTTAACTATTAAGGCAACAAGCAAATGATTGCATTACAACCACAAAGCCACGTTACGTTTCAGTGCATGTCGCCGACATAGCTTTCATTTATGGGATCTCCTCATAAAAGACAACCATATTTTTTTTATTATTATTAAAAAAACTGTTTGCTATATATATAAAAGGTAAAAAAAAATCAATTAATATATAATTCATGAAAAATAATATTCTCCTTTCTTTTTAAATTGTTTTCAGTATAATTTTATTTCTTAAAAAACATCTTTTTCATCATTTAATAAAAAACGAACGTAGTGCATACAGTTTACTAAATAAAAATTGAAAAGAACAATTTTTATAGAACTCACAACAAACTTTATACATATCAGCTATCATATTATACCTTTAATTAGTCTATTTTTTTTATTAAAAGAGAATGAAATTTATTTAATAAATCAATTATAAACTTTACTAGTTACTAGTAGAATTATTCAGTAAAACTGATAACATTATTTAAAATATTTAAAAAAAAACAGATTAATCAAGTACAACCTATAAAATTGTTATCATTATCGCTTCACTATCGTACTTTCATTTCATTTTTCTCATTATCTTTTCTCTTACCAGACCCCTACTTTTATATTTTTAACATTTTAAATGGAAAAAAGTTACTTTCAAAGTAAAAAACATCTATTTTTAAATTTTTTTCTAACATTTTTTCAATCTTTTTATTTAACATTATATTTTAATAAAAGATTATTTCTTCTCTTATTTTTAGCAATTGTAATATAGAGTAATTTATTGGGTTATCAGATACTTTTCTATATTTAGTAAAATGTCATTTTGTTTTTGTTGAAAAATATTACACAACTGGATATTCAAAACATCATTTTACAACTTTTTAAAATTTCTTAATCTCTTTACGTACATGATTCATATTTCAATAAAAAATGGTTCTGTCTTAAAAAAACAAAATGGTAGAAGAAATTGGTATATCCCTTCCAATCCAAATCCAATCATAAATAACAACAAAGTAGATATTGGAAAGTGAGATGTGGAAATGATTGCAATGAAAGCTGAAGAATAGAATGAATGATGTAAAGCTTTAGAGCTACATTTTGTTTATGATGAGAAGTTGATAAAAAATTCATGCAATAAAAGGAAGAAAACTCGCATTTTATTTAGCGTAGGGCCAAAACATATATCACATAAAAACACAACAAACACACGACGATTCAGGAGTTAAGTAATAATGCACGTACACAGAAATCTAAATTCCTATATTGCAAATTACAAATATTGAGTTTGGGAGAGTGAGTTTGTAATGAGTAATAAAAACGGTAATTACTAATTAATTAATTAATTAATTGTACAAGATTGTTGGAGGAAGATTAGCAAGGTTTGAGGGGCTTTCCGCAGAGACAATCGTTGAAGACAAAGGAAGAAGCTTCGAGATGATCGAAGGGAGATCCAAGGGGAATCTTGCCACAGAGATGGTTGTGACTTAAATCCAAGTGTCCAATGTAGGAGGCAGAGGATAAGGATTTGGGTATGGTTCCTTTAAGATTATTGTAGGACAGATCAAGAGCAGTGAAATAAGACCTCGGACCAAAAGCGTCGGGTATGTTACCCTGCAACGCGTTTCGGCTCAAGTTTAGGTCACTGATACCCGAACTAAACAGGCTCACAGGAATGGGCCCAGAGAGTTTATTCAAGTCCAAATTCAGCGTAGACAACACCGCCATTTTACCCAGGGACTCGGGAATGAGCCCAGAAAGTTGGTTCCGAGACAGATCCAGATCCGCCAGACGGTAAATGAGTGAAACGGAGCCCGGGATGGGCCCACTAAGGCGGTTTCCACTGAGCAAGGCCCTGCTCAGCATTCGGAGAGAACCGAAGTTCCTCGGAATGGGCCCGGAGAGGAGGTTGTTACGGAGATCCAAGTGCATGAGACTCGTGAGGTTCGCGAGCGACGCCGGGATCGTGCCGGAGATGCGGTTGTCGGCGATGTTTAGCACCGTGAGGCGGTGGAGCCTGCCGATGTCCGCGGGGATGCTGCCGGAGATGCGGTTACCGATGAGGTCGACGATGCGGAGGAACGGTAGGGCCGTGATGCAGCGAGGGATCTCCCCGGAGATTCCCTTCCAGTCTGCGATGGTGATGCTGGAGAGACGCGCGAGCTTGCAGATCGCCGGCGAGATGTAGCCGGTCATGTAGCCAGTCCGGTGCGCTCGCTCGAAGATCGGCTCCTCCGACTCGCCGCGGAGGCTGATGTCGGCGACGCGGCGGGTCTCCTGGTCGCAGCTCACGCCGTACCAGTTGTGGCAGCAGTCGGCGCCGGTCCACGAGTTGAAGATTCCGAGGTAGGGTTCGTGTAGCGCCACCTTGAATGCCAGCAGCGCGGCCCTGTCCGATGGAGGACAGGAGCGCACGCCGGAGCTGAGTGCCATGAATAACACCACTATCATCGTTATAAAGCTAACAGCACCCATTGTTGTTGCAGTAGAAGTTGGTTACGTGAATAGTTATTTATTTATTCGGTGTTTGCACTCTTGTATATGGTGTGTTGTCGTGAAAACAAGGTATTTGTATGTGAAGTTAATAAAACGGTGAGATGTTGTGTGGCAAGTTGCATGGGAGTTTGGGATTCTGACAATGTTATTTATACTGTTATTAAAGTTTTGTTTGAGTGACGAGTTTGCCCCTCACATAGTTCATAACTGGTGGTGAACTGATCTTGGACACTTGGATTGAAGTTTGATCTGGATAATTTCTCCCGCTTTAAATAATTTAAAGAAATATAAGGAAGAACACGTGAACATGGGAGAGAGGGATAAGCTTGTGGGTAGAAGGAAATGGTGTGACAGATGGAGAATAGAGTTGGAGCATGCACATGGTGGAGTGGAGAAAGGTCAAGGAACTAAATTATATACTCATATCATTCACACTTCTATTGGGACCTTCTAACTTCAAACTCCTTATCTTCTCATTTATTGTCAAATTATAACTAGTAATTATTACTCTTTTTTCAAAACCAAATAGGGCAATCACGTTTTCACATCGTTTTCTAATTTAACATTTTATATGTTTTCTTTTTTCAATTATGGCAAGTTCATTTAAGTAGGGTGGACATCCATAAAGGCGATACTCATGTTAAGTTTTGAGAGCTGTGAAAGTTTGGATTATAATTTGTTGGAATGGATTTTAATAGAATTGGTTTTGAATAATTAAATGCGGCCAAAACATATTAAAAAATCTCAATTTTATTTTATATATTACATTTGGGAGGGTTTTTGTCCTAGGTAAATGGAGTTAGGATGCTGTCATGTTCCACCTCTGGATGAGGATCACTGATACCATTAGTACATAGCAATGTGACCTCACTGGTACCTAAATCTTTGTCTCCCTACTTATTTTGGACTTAGGGGAAGAAAGTTTAATTACACAGTTAATGCACTTGGTTTAACCTAATGTGCCGCAAAATAATTATTGTTGTCGGTATCAGAATCTGTGTACGTGAACTAATTAAAAGGGGTATCATTCTAGCTAATTAGCTTTTTGTGGTCACACTCTGAAAATGACCCACTTGCATATGGGTCCTTACAGCTTATCGATACGGACAATCCCATCATATCATTTTTTTTTTCTTTTGTTAAACGATCTCTTCACACCAAATAATAATAATAATTATTATTATTGCAAAATATCAATTTGTGCTGCTGTTCTGTTTTCTATATAAATATTTGGTTTTTCATTGATATCAGATTTGGGGAACGAAAATTGTATATTTTTATCTGTCTATTCAAGAAAGCCAAAAATGGATGCAATAACTCGTTTAAAATATAGTTTGTGCATGTGAGAGTTTTTCTATTATTTTTAAGCTCTCTGGTTCTGCATTGAGGAGGAAGAATCCGACCAGCCAGTAATGTCCAGAAAACCTCATCCGCAAGATTTTATGCCGAGTTATGGGAATCAGGAACAACAGCATAAAAAAATAAAGAAACATCGTCAAATAAACAGGTTTTCTTGATTTTGATTGTTTCTACTGAGATTTCGCACAAAACCTGACAGTTAGGTGGCACACAAACTTTTTCCCTTCATTAATTTTGATATAAATAAATAGAATATAAAAGATACATGAGGCTCTTACCCGGTTTGAATTTAGTTTGACCAAACGATTAATAACCCAAGATCCTGCCATTTCTTACGGTAAGATGATTGTGAATAGGCTGCATGTGTCTCCATGTGCAAAATGATCTTCATTCAGATGGTTAGTCATAGATTCCTGGGAAACAGCAAGATATTTAACGTACAGCTACCTTCTCTTCCACCTAACTTCCATTTCCTTATAATCTTAATATTTCTATTCATTCTTTATCTCATCATTGTACCATTTATCATATAAGCATTTAGGTATAAATTTCAACTACAGTGAATTGATGAAATAGAGTTTTTCGGTACGAGTTTGATCTGTGGTCTCTAATTTTACAGCGGCATCACTTGAGTTCTGAAGTATTAGACTTACAGTTATCTTAATTTTTAAGGTTGTCAAAGTATTGTTTTAATCTTTAAAACTACAAAAATGAAGACTATTTTCAATTATTAAATCGATTATTGTTTGTAATTCTAAAGGTTAATTTGATATATTACTCTTTTCATGACAATTAATTCAACAATAGTGGAGGAAGTACATTTTTTACTTGATTTAAACTTTTAAGATAATATTGAGCTAACAACTCCAATGCGTCAAAGTTGAAGAAAAGAAAGGAAAGAAAAACCCTCCTAGATTGACCGTTGATGGCGAGCCTACCTTTAGAATGTAATGATTACTCAAGTTCTCACATTCAATTGCCACCTGGCCTCTCTGCAACACATACCATGAAGTGAAAAGTATACTGCCTTTGAAAAGTATACTGCCTTCGAAAAGTAGCAGTTTTTATGTACAGCCCTGTGCATGGTCTCCAGATCCATTTAAAACTTTTAAATTTTCATCACGCTAACGATTCTCGTGCATATGAGGTGAAGGTGCAGTGTGAAAGGGTGCAGAAACATTATGGAACAGAGCAGGTACCACATTGTGAAACTGCATTGGCATGACACCCTGTGATCTCGGATCAGTAAGCTCCTGTAACATAATAAAGATATTAAAATCTTTAAACCATATCATACCCGTTCTTTCACTAATACTTGTATGAAATTTTTAAAATTATTTCATCAAGAATACAGACACTGAATGTTTGATGGCATTAACACAACATGATATGCAAAAGCGGCATAATTTATCATCCAATGAGTACAAAATCTAAACCCTGCCGGCTCTCATTTTCTTTCCCCTTCTGAACACAAACTCTCAACATACATTTGTCATTGATTATCAGATCAGGCTGAATTATCCCACGGGTCAAGACGGAGAGTCAGATAGTCCCCAAATCACATAACAAACTAGCATAATAAAAAATCCAATGAGAGCAGCCTCTACGACAGCGTTATTCTCCATCAACGGTCTATATAAAGGTTAAAATATCTGAAACAGTCAAAATCATCAAAACAGGACACAACAGACTAACTGGCTTCATATAATTCTCTCTCAGAAAAACAGTGATGGATAAGTCTAGCTTGAAAACAGAACATCAGTGTCGCTACAGAAATGCGCACATTCCTCCCTTGCCCCTATGTTTTCGCTTTTGTATAGATTTTTTTTAACTTAGCTTCTCTCCAGTGCGTGGCTAATGGTGTGTTTTGAGGGGATGTTGCTGTCTTATTAAATATGCAAAAGGGGCTCTGCGGCCCCACTGCACTCCTAGCATCCGTGTTTCTTTAGTTTTCATTTTAATTAATTAATTTTAAATTTTTCATTGCTTGAGGATACCACATTCTGTTCTATGCATATACCAAAATAAATGAAGACTAAGAGTTCAGGCCCAAAAAACAAGTCTTTCATGGAATTAGATAAATACGAGAAGACATAACGATAGCTGTATGATGGCAATCAAAGAGTTAGGAAATAGCATACCATATGTTGAAAACCATCTTTCCCACTACCTGCTTCGACAAGAGATACCTATAGCATACAAGAGAACAAACTTAGTTATATTTAATAAAAATAATTAAATACTAGGAGGTCAATCATTAATCAACAGAATAGCTGACCTTTCCTTTATCACCTCCACTGTTTTCGACACCTCCTTGATTCCTACAAGCCACACCAGTTCTCACAGCCTTCTTTCCCATATTTAGTTTCGGATCAGGGACCTTATGGTTAGATGTAATAATAGATTGATATTCTTCCTCAACATTACAAACAACATGGGTACACGAGGCATCAGGTCTCATACCATTTTCAACAGGGTTGTTTAAATTTACACATTGTTTTAGTGCCTCACTGATGGCACCTAAAGCCATATAGTAACTTTCCAGTGATAAAGAACCTTCTTCGCCTAATATTATGGCCCGCCTACACAAATCATTGAATCGCCGCACCTTTGATTGAACCACTTCCAATTTTTCACCAATAGGGTGCCTGCTCATAGCAGCATTTGTCCATCTTTGCAATATATACTTTGGAGGAATGCTGAAAACACCAGACATTTGTAGAACAACAATAGCATGTCTACAGAGATAACCTTTATATTCAAACAAACGACATGAACAGCATATATCTGAGGCGGACGTGTTCCATTCTACCAAATAGTTTTGACTATTTTCAAAATCTTTCACAGTATAAGCAGTGGTCAAACCGTCACTTTCTTTCTTAAGATGGCATGCAGCTGCACCCAACACCTCAACCTGGAACTTTCTAAAAATTTCATGTGTGTAAACTAGCAGCATTTGTTTTTCAAAAGGGGAAGGAGACTTCAGGTCAGGTGTTTCATGCCAAGCATCAAAATTTGCTTTGGCTTCCTCTTCATGCCTATCTTCAAGAATCACTCTATATTGTTCTATAAATTCTCTCAAAGAAGAATCAACATGGATATAGTTGTCAAGCAATGAATTTAAACTTTCAGAACGAGAACTGGTAGACAAGCCTGCAAAGGAAATATCTTTCATAAATGTTGGCACCCAACATGTACGGTCATCATATAAGGATCGAACCCATTCAACATCTCCAAGGCTAAAGCTGTCAACCAACTTCCACCATCTCTTTTCAAATTGTTCCTCTGTCCATGATCTGTATATACATTTGTTAAATTTTTCCATAAAGCTATCATGCCATGCACCTAAAATTTGTAGTTGTTTTGGTATCTTTTCCAAAATATGCCACAAACAAAAACAATGGCGTGTTCCAGGAAGAAAAGTGGCAACAGCTGCTTTAATAGCATCATTTTGGTCTGTGAGAAGCACTTGCGGTGCTCGTTCCCCCATTGCTATCAACCATGTTTGCAGTAACCAAGCATATGTAAATATTGTCTCATCAGCAATCAATGCACAACCAAGCAATGTTGGTTGAATGTGATGGTTTACTCCAACGAAAAGTACCAATGGTATTTTGTATTTGCTAGTAAAATATGTTGTGTCAAAAGAAACAACATCAGAAAAGTATGTAAAATCTTCCAAGCCTTTAGCATCAACCCAGAACACATTTCTTAGTCGATGTTCTTCATTCAAATCAACTGCATAGAAGAATTTTGGATTCTCTTCTTGCATGCGCATGAAGAGCGCAAGAAGTAATTGAGCATGTCCTGCTTCTAGAACCAAACTTCGTCCTTTGTCATGTTGATGTTTCACAAAGTTCTCTAAGCAATCAACATTCTGATATGCACTAAATAATTTAGAAACTGCATCTGAGGTCTTCCGCCTACGCATTCGAACATCATTACCTAGTGGATCAGAACTCCTGTGACTCCGAAAAAAATGAGCCTGAGCCGGTAAAAGTTCGTGATTATGCTCCTTCACAAAGCTGTAGACATACCATTTACCATCTTGCCTTCTCTTTACATGCATGCTTGCTTTACAACCAATTTTTGGAGAAGGGCGTGGATTAATTGCATCATCAGATTGCTGCTTATTACCATATCTTATACATGAAAATTTGGCATCAATAAATTCTTTGGATGCCCTAGATCGCCGACTGCTCAGCTTAGCAGTGCCAAACCCTGCAGACTTAGCATATTCTTTATAAAATGTATATGCAGCTTCATGAGATTCGAATTCCTTATCATGATGAGGCTCGGAAATTGAGCTACCCACGATGGCAGAAGAATCCATAACTATTGAAGCAATATTCAGAGTTCAGCTCCAGTTCACATTCCAAAAAATTGTTTCACATGTCTAAAAGTATCACAAAGATGAAAGATGCAAAGGTTTGTCTCAATGATCCAGTAAGGGTGGTACCTGAATGGAAGGGCAATGCTTCGTTGAGAAATTGTGCCAGGCGTAAAAAAAAATGTTATTTTAGATATAATTATACAATCTCGATTAAAGAAATGAAGAGCTTCAATAAATCAAATAATCAAAACAACTAAAGGCATTTCCACATAACTATTTAAGTACATAATTATGCATAATTCTCTTTTAGCATATTCTAACTCTATGATATCAAAGAAAAAATAGAAACAGCTATCCATGTTTCCGTCCACTCTGCATTTTAAATGTATTGTTCATTAATTTAGATAAACGGAATGGGTCTCTTGCAATTCACACCACACTCATGATTAAGTTGCCAACTGCGTTGTAGGTGTTACATATGACACTGAACACAATCATATTCTAAAAAGTTAATGCATACTCAATAAAATTCATCTATCTGAAGTCCAAAACTGCATCTAACCATGGTAAAACCATACAGAGCTTAAGCAGGACATAAATAATTAATCATTTACAGAAACTGAAGCGGTTTTCTATTTATTCAACACTGTTCTGTAAGGCTAGGAAGCATAAAAAGTAAAATGAAGCCAAAAACTTTCAGGTATTAAGCGTAATTTAAAGAAAGCAGAGCTAACCTTACACCGAGTCGAACCCCTTTCCTTCTGCTTTGCCTTTGATGCGAGAAACCTGCTTCCATACGCGCGGATCCAAGCCCTAACCAGGTATTTGAGTAACCTGATATCTTTCTTATCAATTTGGCTTTGGAAAACAGATTAGGGTTTATCTGTGGATGATTACAGAATAATCTACGTTCAGGAAAGAGAATAGAAACACACACATAGACAAAAATGGGCGAAAATGTATTATCAAAAAATAAACCTCATAAATAATAATATATAATGTTCCTAAATAGTTATGTCATGTAAATTAGTGACGCTTGGGGAAAATTATTTAAAAATTAACAAATAATAAAATTTTAATCATATAATAGTATGAGTTTACATATTCAAATGTAAGAATCTTTGATTTAATAGTGAGCTAAAAATATAAATTTAGAAAGTATAAAATTTAAAATTTAATATATTTCCTTGCAATTTTGAAAACGACTAAAGAAGACCATTGTCCATCCTCAAATATAAAAAGTTCGCCACCGTGTCAATGAAAAAAATATATTAATTCAGTAGATAATATTTTGTATAACATAATATAATATTTATATTCAATTAATGTATTTTGAAATATAATAGAAATATGTTTTAATTGTAATTGTTTAGATGTCTTTTAATTTTATTTTTTAACTATATGTAATTTTAAATTTTATACATTATATCAATAACTAAAATAATTTAACGTCGTCTAAATTTGTCTTGTAGATGTAAGATACTTCCATAACTCGTGATGGCAAAAAAAGTTTGTGTTTGCGGATCAAATCTATATTGAATATTTTAGTGAATACTTTTAATAGATATTTAAAGGAAATGAATATAGGTATTTTGTGTTTTTTTAGCTTGTTAATCGAATAATATTCATTCTTTTGTTAGTGACTTTTGTTTATATTTTTTAATAATTAAGTTATTAAAATAAAATATCAGTAAAGAAAAAAAGTAATAACTGAATAATGGTTTAAAATTAATTTTATTGATTTTTTTTTAATTTAAACTCGATACTAGATCTATTGTATCGAGGTGTAAAGCCTTGCCTGCTGCTTTATTCACTGCTTTGAGGGTGATGAAGAATAAGATTGCTATTAGACTCAATTTGGAAAGACGCGGGGTGCTAGTTGAGAATTACTTGTGCTGTTTGTGTGGGAAGGAGTAAGAATCTTATCGTCATTTGTTTTTTATTTGCAGTTTGCTTGGTGCATTTGGAGTCTTTGTTTTCAGTGGCTTGGTGTGTCGTTTGTGACTCACACTGACCCTAAGTCAAATTTTTTGCAGTTCAGGATGTGTCAAGATTCAGATTCAGTCAATGATGTTTGCGGTACAATTTGGATTGAGAAATCTGGAAGCACAGGAACTTTGTCATTTTTAAGAAATGAGTGGTTGACGTGCTGCTTCATTTGCCTATTCTAATTGGTGTTTAGATCCCTTAGCATGTATGAGAGGTTTTTAGACAGTTAAGGTTTAATCCTGGTTATCTTTTATGATATCGTCGGTTAACTTCTCATTTTCTGATTGATGTTGTATGCTTTTGTTTTGGTTTTTTAGAACTTTACTTGTGTAAAAGGGTTGGACCACCCCTAAAGTGAGTCAATTTAATTTCATTGTTATTTGCTGATAAAAAATAAAAAAAAAACTAGATCCATTGTATACAAACATGAAAAATTGGAAGAGTTTTTCTTATGGATGACTAATTATCTAAAATTTAGTATTGGTATTAAAATAACTTTAATAGATTAAAATGAAATGTTTTACTTGTTAAAATTTTCTTAACAAATATCTCTAAATGTTAAAATAAATATTTTAAATGGTTGTTTTGTTGAATTAATTTATTAAAATTATTTAAAAACTTAAATAAATTTTTATAGATTTTTTAATTAAATATAACTTATATTTTAGCATATTGAAATTTCTTTGTTTTATGAATGTTACTATTTGTTATGTGTTTAATTAATTGAAAATTTGAATTAGGTTATTGTTTTCAAGTGAGATTAATAGATTAAATTGATTTTTAATCCATTAAATATGACATATTGATTTTTATAAAGAGTTTTGCTTTGAGTTATACAAAAAGAAAAAAGAACTTTTGAATACTTGTAATTTTTTTAAAGATAAACTAGTACGTGTAAAGTTTTTTATTTTTGGAGTAATCTTGTGAAAATTTTGGATCATATTGTATTAGTTGAGGAAAGTTTATTGAGTTTTTGTAACTTGTGTAATTATGTTGTGAACTCATGTGTTGTTGTTCCTTAATTCATTTATGTTCAATATTGGTGTTTCAAACTTAAATAGAGTTTTTGATTTCTAAAGAGTAAGAGGGTGTCGCTTGTAAGGTATAACACTTTTGTAGGGTTCAAGAGTTGTGTTCTTAAGTCTTTTGTTTTGTAAATAATTGTATTTATTGAAATCTTAGCTGGTATAACTAAAAAACTAGATGTACTTATTGAAAGAGTGTGCCTATATGAGAAAAATTGTGATCCTCTCTTTTCATAATTTGTTGTTATTATTAAAAGTGTCATTATTAGTAATCTTTTGTATTGATTATTTTTAGTTAGAGTTTATCAAATTTTTTCATATGATATTTGCATAATTTTTTCATAATTGATATTAATTAGATTGTTTTAAATTTGAATGTAATCATTTAGGTTGACATCGATAAAAGTTATTTTGTCATCTCAGCTAATGAATTTTCCCAATCATTGATACAGAAAAAATCTTAATTAGTGTTGGTCAAATTTTTTTCAATTAACATTAGAAAAAAATCCTAAACCAATTATTAACAAAAATAACATTTTTGTTGATGATAAAAAAACCATTGCAGAAAACGACAAAAAGATAATCACGACAGACGTCTCTTGAAAAAATCTAGTTCACATTCATTAAAAAAAAAATAGTCTTTATAACATTGATTGAGAAAATTCTAATCAATATTGAGCAAAATGAATTACAATCATAAAACTTGCTATCCAAACACACTATTAATTTTTTAGTTAATATTTTAAATTCTTCAGCAAAATTGTTAAATAGTTTTAGTTTTAGAAAATATTTTAGATTAAATTCACCAACATACCTTTTGCATTTAAAAAAAATTATATGACAAATATTGACTATTCAAGACTCAAGAGTTTAGAAATTGAATTATCCAAGGGCTTGCTCGGATTAAAAGTTAAATTCAATTACGTTAAATGATTCAACTATAATTTTTATTAAATAATAAAATTTTAAATCAATATGTTTTTAAATATATTTATAGTAAAACAATTTTAAACATTGATTCTGTTATTACATTAAAGAGAAAAAAAAAATGGTTTGCCTTATCATTTAACTGTATACGCAATGAGTCCACCTTCAATAGTTTATTCAGTCAACTTTTTTCAGAATAAGATATATTTCTAACTTTTTATGTTTTTAGAATTCAAATTCTGGTAATCGGGTAACACTTTTATCATGTTTTAAAATATTTAAAATCATTAATTATTCTTAAACAACTTACCTCAATAATTCTTCTAAACTATTTTCTTACAACACTTATTTTCAGAAAATTTTATGTCAATTATTGCACACTTAAGCTAATTTCTTATAACTTTTTTTTGCATTAATTTTTTCTTTCATTCATTTTACAAATATTATTAAAAATAATGATTTATTATTAGTTGTCAAAGGGTGAACAAGACTTGTATTTTTTATACAAAACGCTTAGTTGATATTAATTATTTTTTTTATTATACATAACGCACCATGTCTTTAAAAATATTCTTATTTTTTAATTTAATCAACACTTAAACTAATTATGCACGCACAGATGTATATATTTAAACTGTATTTTTTAATTTTGCAATAAAAGAATATCTGTGCAATGCATAATACAGTCATTAATATTTTTTTATTTATTTTAAGACTATTAATAATAACATAGAGATGATTTTCTTTTGATAAAAGTTTGACCATTAATATTTTAATATCTAAAATATTTTGTTCCTATTTTGAAAAATATAGAGAAAAAAGGGGAAATAGGGTACAGAAAGGTGTGACGAATCGCGTGAAGGGGATTTTGGGGGTTTAATTTATTTGTAAGGTTTGTCTTTGTCTTCATTCACCATTTCACCGTTTCAATACTTTGTCTTGTACCAACACCATGGCTTATTCTATTCTTTCCCTCTCAATTTCAAAAGTTTGAATGCACATACTCAAACGCTGCGTCTCACTTCAATCACGCTTCCATGGACGCAGCTGCTAACGGTGACGGCGCTCCGTCTCCTCCGTTGTTCGTGTCTGTGGCCGCACTCTCCGCTTCTCGCCGCCGCCTCTCCGCGAGCTTCGTGGAGCGGAGCCGCCCTGTCTCGTCGGAGAAGCCGACGGCGTGGTTATCGCTCCAGGGAAGGCTCCTCAACGCCGACGAAGCCAGCTCGGCGCGAACCATCGGCGGTGGCTTAAGCGCCGAACTAGCCCTCGCTTGGAACCTCTTCCCTCCAATCCAAAGGTTCCTCGTAGTCGCCGTCATTGGAGCCGCCGTTGCTCGCTCCCGAAAAGACCTTCGCATATGCCACCTCAAAAAATCCGTTGAACTAAGGGTACAGTTCGTAATCCGCAACCGTTTTCGCTTTCAAAATTAATATTCAAATCTATTGTATGTAATATGTAAGTGAGCAATAAATATATTATGCACTCTCTTTTAATGTTTTTGGTGACATAAATTTCTTTCTTCCTTGCTTGTTTGTTTGTGAATGAGTGTAATTTTGTTTTTATGATTTTTTTTGTTTGTTACGATTTTGTTTTGTGATTTTATTGCACTTTGGCAGGACCAGGTGCTGTCGAGCATGCAGCAGAAGCTTGACACTCTTTGCGAGTTGGTTAATAATTCTAAAGAATACTCAACTATGGCCATGAAAAACTCGTGCGACAAGGATGGGGAATTGCAATTGAATGAGACTTTTGGAATTGAGAAAGTTAAGCTTGTTGATTGCGGTTGTTGGCACTGTGAACAACACTCTGCTTCCGTTGATGAAGTAATGGTTTAAAAATTTATTGTTTCTTTTTGTCTCTGTAGTGCTATTGCAATTATGCCTCTTCATAATGTGTCTAATTGGCTTTTGATCACTATTGACTTGGCCTTCAGGGCGCCTCAGTTGCTAGAAACTCCGGTGCTAACGAAGTGCTGCAATATAAGACGCCCTTCCCTAATGAAGATCAAGAGGAACGAAGAATGTCTGATATGTCAGATTGGGCTTCAAGTGTTACATCTTCTGCTGATATCCAGGTAGTGTTTTTTTCTGATTCATCTTTGTTAGGGTCGTGTGAGAGAGTAAAGGGACCAATATTTAATCTAACCACATTTGGTTGGGGGTGTGTTAGTAGTTTGATTTGGTTTTTAGATAAAAAAAAATCATATGAACCAAATACAAAATAATATGTATCTTTGGTTTGAGTGAAATGTTAAATTTGATTTAAATCAACTGATCTTTTGTGATTTGTTTAGTGATTTTTGCAAATTTCAAATTTATTTTCTGGCTGTCAAAATTGCTTTTGAATTTGACAACTAATTAAACAACAAAATTTAATTCAAAATGAGTGACAATCATGGCTTGAAAATTATATTTATATAACTATAAGAAATAATCAATGAAAGACCACACGTGACACATGTGATAATAATTGTATTACAAACCTCTTATTATTTTTTCTACTGTCATATATTTTGCATGTGACTCTACCATAACAAAATATCCAAAACACCCAGAATCACATACTACTATTGATATCGAATATTCAAAATGCTATTACATAATGCTACATATTAATATAAATATAGTAATTATTGGTTTGGTTCGGTTAAATTTTAATAATAGTTATTGATAATAAAACAAGACCACAATTAAAAATATGTTTTTTTTTTCTTTTTTCAAATAGGTTAATTGGCTTTTGAATGCCTCAAGCTTGAGTGGTGTTTGCATAGGATGTATAATTTTATAAATGTTTACCTTTTCATGTTCAATTGAACAAATTATTGGACTGTTTTTACAAGGCTATGCAATTTTGATTGTGATTTTTCTTTCACAAGTGGGTCATAAATCTTAGCATCGGTTACTTTGACACGAGATCTGTAACTCGAGCAAATGGTGACTCATCAGACATTTTGGTTCTTTGCGTTCCCCGACCTTGATTTTAACTGGAACCAGGATAATTAACGGGAATCGTTTAATTATATTTTATTGGAAGTGGTTAATTGTAATTGTTACGTTTTTCTACTTTTTGGCTACGTTCTTTTCTATTTATTTCCTTGCGTTTTTATTTGTTCCATTATCTTTTTGAATATTAATTGCAAATATACTTTTTCTTTCGTATTGCTTTGGATAACTTTTCACCCCCTTTTGTCATCCTCAGTTAAACAATTTGGCTGTCGAACAAGATATTTACAATCTTAGGAAGGACTGTGAAGAGAAGGATACCACAATAAAGGAGCTAACGACCCTGTTGAACTCTAACGAGGTTGCTAATTGCAAGGTAACATTTACATTTTTAGATTAGAATTTGTAACTTTTTTTTCTTTGTTTTAATTCACTCATTACTTATACTGCTGCCATTGAAAACAGAGGTTTGCTGAATTAGAAGACATTATACGGAGGAAGAATACAACAATTTCAAAATTAAAGAAAGACATGTCGGTTCTTGAACAAAAGGTAACACGAACGCATATAGTAAGGTATATTTAAAAAACCGGGACGCACCACTCTGGTTTTTTTGATGTATTTCATGATAAGAAGCCAAACCCAGGAATTTGAATTAACATGGAAAAAATATGAATATACATCACAATACTGTAAGCTTTCATAGCACTGCAAAACAAGAAGGATTTCGTATCTATGAATTTCAAATGGTTTATATATAAAGGGCTCTTTCACAAAATAACTGCAGGTTGTGCAGCTTACAAGACTTCGTCGACCCTCTTTCTCTGCCAGTGGCTCAAATGACAGTCAGCTCCCGCGTATTATGATAGATAACCTTCTTTATGATATGGAGAGCACCACTAGCTCCTCGTCTTCTGATTCGGATAGTTCTTCTGTCTTCAAAGAGCCGGATCTTCCTGCTCATATTGTCCTGAAACAGGATTCTGCCTCCAAAATTGATCAGAAACATACACCAGCAAAAGTATCCAGTTCATCAGGTAGAGTTTTTGAACGCCACTCAAAGTCTCGATCCATTAGTCCTCGTAAAGAAGTATCAAGTAGCCGAAAATCTAATGCAGCTTCTTCTTCAGTCCAAAAGCAATTGTCAGCTCGTGGAGACTTGAAAAAAGGTAGAAGACGATCTCTTAATGGAGACAAGAGTACGACTGCACAAAAGAGATGGGTATAATAGTAAGTACACATCAATGTTAAGGTAAAAATTCACAAGTTTTATTTACTTGTTCTACAACTTCTGTTTTATTGTTTGAGTTTGATTCTCAACCGTTGCAGTTAAGACTCAAGAATTTTGCATGAAAGTTTTAACAGAAGATGGTAAATACTTCATGGGCTTATATAATAGTTAAATACTTCAGCAGTGACACATTATGGTTTAGACTGGTAAACCACAACGCAGAGGCAGGGATTTTTTTTCAAATCTGTTAGTGCTTTCTAGCAGTTGGTTTATTATCCTTCACTTCATGGATTTTTACTCATTAAATCCGATTGATCAATGGGTACCTTTGTCAAGTGATTCATGAAGCAGAAACACACGAAACCACAATTTCTTTTTCTATCATTTCTGTTTAGAAGTTTACTTAAATTAAAACTCTTAAAAAATACATATCTCAGCATATCACAATTTCTTGTCTTTAGGCTTTTTTTCAACGTCAAAAAACATATACCTTTTGAAAAGTATTTCCGTTGGAGAAACATTTCGGATTGCGAAATCTGAAATGTATAATACATTTCAGATTTTACATTATACAAGGTACATGCTTTTTGTAAAGAGACTTATGAATAAAGGAACTAAGAATAGATGTATCTATTAAAATTAGTATACAATAATAAAATTAACATTGTGTAAGAATAAAGTCAATCATTCGTAAAGCTAACATATGTGTGTGTAATTCTTAATATTTGAGTTAACACTTAGTATTCTACTAACATAATATGAAAATCTTTGCATAATAGTATGTATACCACAATGTGTTTACAGTTAGTATGGGACAATCATTCTGCAATTTCACTTATATTAGTCTTTATTGTATGATGTAAGTAGTTGAGAATATGAATGTAAAATATAATCACAAACATTAGAAGATACCTAAATAAAATGTGAATTGTGCACATGTTCTATACATGAGTCATGCATATTGACATATGGGGGAGACTTACTTCGGACAAGGAATATTGTGATATTTTACTTCAACGATAATCATACTAAAACAACATTGTATCTATTAGCAATCACATTCCATATTAGACATAATTATCCATTTGTTTACTATACTAGCGTGTGAAGACATCAATGTCAATTAGAGAATTATCATTGTAGTATATAATATGGAAAAAAGCGAGGTCTGTCATAATTTACTGCTGACATCTCATCCACTAGTAATGATTTTTTTACTTTGTCTACTCATTCATAATCACCCAATAGAGTAACAAATTGTTCAATTTCTTTAAACAAACCCATTATAACAAGTGGCCATCAATCTTCCACCATTCCCAACAATTCAACTATAAAGCGATAATCATAATGATTATCAACCTTGACATCAATGATGTCATGTATGTAAAGGTGAGTACTAGGATGAAACTAGTCCAACATTAGTACTCCAGTAGTCCTCAGGGAGCATTGTTTCCCCCTTTCCTTGCTTGAGTTTCATGTAGAAGAACTATCATTTATTAAATGAATAACATCAACATACTCAAAATAGGGGGAGTCATGCTTCATAGATCTCACCAATTTATTTTGTCGACTTTGTTGGTGCCCTTGATTTTCACTTTATTGACTGGTGCACACATCAATGTCATGTCTTGTTATGTTATTTCATGTAACTTGGTCTTAATTATCACTTTTCCTATGATGTCAACTTCTTTGAAACAATTCAAAATAACATCAAATTCTTATTGAATAGACAACTCAAAGGATGAATCGCATGATGACGTGTAAAAAAAAACCTCAGTTTAGTCCACATAACATGAATTGCATTTAGAGGTATGCTACTGAGGTCATTTCTCACTAATTCACATGCACTAGGTACACTGTCAGCATGTTCACTATCAATATAAATATGTCTAACTTGATCAAACTCCCCAGAAATGTGCATCACAATATATTTGGAAACAAATTTTTGCAGTCTTTTATATAAACTGACATTGAAAGTGTGACCCACAATGTATATATTTTTCTCAAAAGATGACTTAATTTTATTATGTTGCAAGGTAATGGCATTGTTCATTGCATCCCAACAGGTACACAAGTTTCTCATACTATTTTGAAGTACTCACTTCAGACTCCAATGAGTGGATTCAACCTTGCAAAATGAATGTGGAATGAGAAAATTACTAACCTTACCTTATTAACAATAACTAAGGAATACATACAAAGTAATTTACCTATTTGACATTGTGTTACCCAAATGCATGATTGTTTATGTCCAGGCCTTGACAATTTTTTTCTTGTGTGAAATGATCCATGTGTCTTTGACATAGTTGAAAAATACTAATTATGGTGAACAAACAACTTTAAAATGTTTCACACATTCCATAAATGCATCACAGTCGACACAATCCATCATAAAGGCTCGTACATCCATAATAAATTCTCAAACCTCCATGAAGTTTGTTAACTTTTGCACTTTGCTTTTAACATTCTTACTAATGTAGAACCAACACAGAAGATTGGTAGCTTTAATAAATAAAATACTAATTACATTTATTAAGGCAAAATCTTTGCTACTAACAATTACTTGAGAGAACACATCTCTCTTAAAAAAAACCTTCTAAATCTTTGAAGGCCCCAAATAAATCTCTGAAATTGAAGAGTCTTGTTACTCTATTGGGTGATTATAAAATATTTATGAGATGTAGTTAAACATTCTTGTCATTATATCATCTTTCAAATTTGTCACTATCTCATTTTCTGATATAGCATCTGCACTAAGTAAAAAAAAAAAAAACAAATAAAGAAAGAGGAAAAAGAAAAAAGAAAATTTAGATAAGTAGAGGATAAGTAGAGGAGTGAAAAAAATAATAATATGATGGCTGCGCTTTGATCCATTCATGTCACTCTCACTCACATTGAGTCAACCTTCATACACGCCTTTTCTTTTTCTCCATTCATTCCGCACTTACTAAATTCAACTCACACAATATACTTAATTTAATATTATCAATAATCAAATATTTCTCATAATTTAAATTATGTTTAGCAAAATTTAATTTTAATTCTTTTATCTTAAAAGGTCAATTTTGTTTCCAACTCAATTATATAAAATAACTTTTAAACTAGTTATAATACTAACTTTATACGTAATCCGTTTTATGGGATATAGAAAAAACTTTAATATCATTAATGAAATTTAAGTTTATTTTAATATATAAGATTGATTTATGATATAAAACTTATCCTGTATGCTGTAATTGTCAATAGTGACGGGAGATTTCTATTTGAACATTCTTATAAGTATAAAATAATAATAATAATAATAATAATAAATATAATTTGAATAATGATTAATCGATTCAACTTTAAAACTTCTGTTCGTTGAAAAACTGGAAATAAACATCCTTGAAAGTTATTTTCAATCTTTTGATCTATTTTCCAAACACTCATTACAGAAAGATAGATGTTTTTGTAAGATTAGAAAGAAACCAGTAATCTGATCTACATAGTTGGAATTTACTTATCTTTCAGTAGCAAAATTAATGATGAAAGGGTATTGTACCGGAAGGGCTCGCATGACCGAAATCATGTCTTGGACCTGGTTATTAGGCTAACAGACACTATAAATTCAATTGCGTTCAAACAAAGTTAATGAAACTAATCAGTAATCAGGAACTAGGTAATACAGTTCTAAACACTATCCAAATTCTTTAATCTGACTCAATAAGAAATGTTCACTAAAATAATATAAATAACACAAATTCCAAAAATCAGGTACGTTATTATTATACAGTACTGAGAGCACGAGTGTCAAATACCAGAGTATTCACTTGACGTTGAAGTGCTTTTTGCAGGTACCATTCGAGACTGGAAACCGCGAGAACGAGAGGTAGAGTAGCTAAAGGAAAAGTGGAACATATGTTTTTAGAAGAAGAAAGGGAGTGTTAATCGACCGACTAAAGAAGTCGTTGCAATCGTTCTTCAGGTTTCAACCTAGTTCGAGAACACGTATTAATCTAATGAGAGAATTCAACCTTATTTATTTTTCTTTTTACGAGAACAACATTATTCTGAATAAAAATAGAGTAAATGTTACTCTAGACACTGAAAAGTAATATAATTTAGTTCTTTGCTGGTTCCGACCAAGTGAGGCAATTTAGTTCAACATGACTTGCTTTGTGTGAAGAAGAACAATAATATTATAGTCAAAGAGATCGTGTAAAGTAGCGTGTGAGGAATTCAATTTCAAAGGCAATTCCATAAACATTACTTCATATTTACACGGTCGGTCGTATATTTGGAGCTTAGAATTAGTTGTTGGTCGTTTTCTTCCAACACCTTCGTACTACCTCTTTAATTTTTCATGAAAATTTTAATTTAATTTAATTTCAAATTCTAGAGTTAAAAATATATATTTATAAAATTCTTAAGTATTTTTATAATTTTATAATTCATAATACAACTTTATAGATTGAATTATTTGAGAATCAAAAAAATATTTTCTAAACTCTACAATTTGAAATATAATTTTATATTTTAAATTATAGAGTTGAGAAGTTATTTGAGAATAAAAAAAATATCTTTTTAATTCTATAATTGATAATAGAATCTTATATTTTAAATTGTAGAATTTAAAAGATATTTAAAAATCTAAAAATATTTTTTGTATTCGACAATTTAAAATATAATTTTATATTTTGAATTATAAAATTCAAAAAATATTTGAGAATTCAAAATTTTTAAAAAATAACTTTTGAACTTTATAATTAAAATATAATTTTATATTTCGAATGGTACTATTTAAAAAGTTTTTCCATTTTGCAATAATCTGAAAATAAAAGAAAAACAAATAACATCTTTTTGTCAAAGGTAGTTTTGAAATTATAAAATTTACATGAAGAAAACGCCTAGTTGCCAACAATCCAACTCAATCCAATAATTTTTTTTGATCAAATTTAAGTTTTGTTCAGTATGAGATTACTTAAACTTTGTTTACATGCGGAACATCTCAAGAAGACATTATAGCAAACTATAGGTTATTCACACCCAGTTGTATACTATTTTAGGTTAAATTAGTAATTTTGATATTTTTAGTTCAATGAATGGTAAGAAATGAATTTTAAGTTTAACTCAATCTCATAAAATCGGTTTATAAGGTGAGATTTACATTTACTTATATACAATGAAATGTCCTCATCTCTAATCTACGTGGGATTTCTAACTGTGAAAGTGAATACTTAAAAAATGGTCACTTTTATGATATAACAATACAAAATTTGAATATTTTAATAAAATTTTTAGTTCAACTTGGCTCGTTAGTTTGCAAAAGTTCTAATAATAGAAAAAAGTTACGTCCTTTCTTAAACAAAAACTATGAATTTGAAATTCTGGAAACAGGAATTCCAGGTTATATCTGAAAAAAAAACAAAAAAAAACAAGCTATTAAACTAGTTAGGGAATAAGTTTTGGTTGGTTAAAAGTAACTTAAGTTTGGATTAGTTAAAATATTGTAATGTTTGGAGAAGTTTGGATTTGAGGAAGAAGCATTGGAAAGAAAATGGTCAAAGTCTTACAACTCCATGGCAGCATGGATCAGAATACTTTTCCACAAACCATAAATTGTTCACATTATTAACCACCATCAAGCTTCTTTGACTTCCCATATTCCCAATTCATTTTCAATTCACATAACAACCACAGTTTTAAGTTCAACACCACACATCCCTCAAAATTTCCCTCCTCCCAAACTTTCCTTCACCGGAAGTTAGTTGTTTAGTTTTTGTTAAGGCGCGTTTGGATTGCTGATTCACTCATCGTAACCTTTTTTTTTTCCATTGTGTATTGGAAAGTGCAAAGGCGGCGTAATTGAAACGGCAATCCAAACAGCCACACAGGGTTGCTTAAGGTTATCATGATCATGGATAGAACATCGCAGAGCAGCTCCGATTCGCCGACGCGAGATCCGAAAGTGCTTTCCATCGAATGTCTGAGAGGAAGCTCGAAAGCCGACGAGTGGACCGGCGACATGCTCCAAAGCGGTGACATCGTGGAGGAGCTCCGAATCGGTTCGACGGCGAAATCTCAGATCCGGTACCAGTCGCCGTTCAAGGGCGGGAGGAGCGGAGTGCAGAAGATCCTTCAGGAGGCGTTCAAGAAGAAGGAGACGTCGATTGTGGTTCGGGTGCGGCGAGGATCGGAGGAGTTGGTGGAGTTGCAGGCGTGCATCGTGCCGAACGAACTCGCGGCTAGGAAGAATTTGGTTCTTCGCTCGATTGATGACCCGAATTACGTGGTCGGGTTCTTGGATCGGACCGAAGCAGAATGCTTCGAGCTTCAAGGTACGTTTCGCCATCTTTCTTTCGTGTTTTTCTGGTCTGCTTTTTGACTTTTGAGCTTCCTTGTGTTTTAATAATTAATAAACATTAATAATTGGAAAGTATCAATTTTGTTTGAGATAAGATGGGTAGATGGGAAGATGGGTGAATGATACATATATTTCACAATCCAATAAATTAATATTTTAATTATTTTTAATTTAAAACAGTATTATATTATTATAATAGGTTGTTAAGTATATGTTGTTCTTTAGCTTGTTTATTTAGTTAAATAATATTTATTTGTATTACTTTTGTTTAATAGTAATAATAGGAGTTGAAAGGATGATAACTTAGAAAATAAAAAATAGAAAATAAAACAGATTCATTGTAACTCATTAGATAATTATTGTCTTAGTCAAGAGTTACACAGACTTTAAGTTAAAATATCTAATGTATTCCAAATGTTAGCATGCCGCCACAAGTATAGTAAACAAATTAACGGTAAAAATATTTCAAATGAAATTAAAATTTATAATAAAAATTTATTTATATTTTAAATCTGCAACAATTAATTTAAATGATGATATAAATTTAATTGTAATCATTGAAAAATTCTTTTAATAGAATTATTGAAAAATTCTTTTAATAGAATTATTGAAAAATTATTTAGAAATAATGATAAAGGAAGGTGCGTTTAAAGAAGATCATAATACGTTGTTGTATCATAAATCAGAATAAATAATTTGGAGTATCAATATCTGAATTTGACATTTCTAATATTCTATTTAATATTGTAAGTTCTAATTATATTATATAAAATAACACATTAACCTTTTACAATTCCTGCATGTGTACTAAGGTTTTTTTGGTTACATAGGAAAACGGTAGCTTATGATATAATAGTTTATTTTTGTCGTTGTGCTTAATTAGCTTACACGTAACATGCGTGGGGTTGCCAATGAGTTGACATTCCGTTGAGTGCACGTGTATTCAGCCCATTCCATCTCTTTCTGTGATTCCATTTCCATGTGCTTGCGTGAACTTCACGTATGAAAGTTGCTTATATTCATATGAAACCTGTGACTTCTTCTTCTGAAGTCACCTTTCCGACTTTTTTTATAAAACACCAAGGGCAAAACTTTTTATTAAAAATACTCTTTTTTCACAAGATGTGCCAAAACAAAGTATAATGCATCCCACATCCACCATCTGAAAAATAGAGCAAATGGAAAATCCCTGCCTACACATCTTTACATTAGAAGTAAAAGAAAATGATGCACAGTTTCCTCCGTATTGGTATGCTACTCAAAAGATAACTTAGATATAACCTCTGCGGCTTGGTTAGCCTCTTTAGCTATAGGAACCATTCTTTTCCAAACATTATTAGACTTCAAATGTGAGGAGTAAATTTAATTATACTTGGAACTGTAGGCCAGAATCATCTTAGGCAAAGGCTTGATGTTTCCTCAAATTATCTACTTACCCTGAACCTCGTCTTCTGTCTTCTTTTAGAATCTAGATGCAGACTATTAGTTTATTTGTCCTAATAAAGCTCAATACCTATGTCACCACAAATACTGAAACTTAGCTTGGATAGATATGTCTTACATTGTTCGTTTTCTAGTCGGAGGGTTCTCTCTAGACTTCATTCAAAGTGTTCAACTACAATTAAGTTAGTGCTAGCAATTTTTGAACTGTTGCCGACCGTTCTATTGCAAGAATGCCAATATGAACATATGATAAAGCAACCAGTCTTTTTTGTCAAATATACAAATAACTAATTTTTTTATAAGTAACATGGATGAATTGCAACCAATTATTTCAAATTTATGCCGATGGCTTGTCCTGTAATTTGTGAGGTTATACCAACTTAAAGCCCTGTGTATAAAAAACCAAGAAAAATCAATACATCTTGCAATGACCTTACATTATCGGGATAGTTATTCCGCGTCTTCTTTTAAACCTCTACGTCTGTATTGGCTGATCGTCAGCCGTTATTTGGACATCGATGCCAATGGCTTTGCAATTTTCTCCACTCTTTTACTTTCGAGTATCATATCTGATATTTGTTGCAATTTGCAGCTTCCAGGAGCACTAGGATGGTAAATGCATTAAACAAGACCAAGTTACAGGATGGATATGTTTCGTATTCATGGGAGAGGAGAATGCAAGAAATGCTATCAGTTCCCAATTCTAGCAACTTTCTTTCCATATTATTCCTTCCCAAAGCTTCAGATCGGGTAGCTTCTCGCTACAATGATCTGGAGGATACCTTAGCCAGGGCAAATGCATGGCTCAATGCAGGTCAAGCTTCGGGGGTCCCTATTGTCTTCATGAACATCCAAACTGAGTCCCTACTTACTAAGGTAAATGATCACTCCTTATTGTGGCTTTCTTGAACTTTGAACTTGAGAGCTTAACCTTTTAGAAGGATTGGTTCATGATATGATGTAAGTGTTGGTCATTATTTTTGCTACCTTTTAACTATATATATGGCAGTTGATCATAAGAAACTTTACGACACATTTTAAGATTTTATCACTGCCTTGTACACTAGGACGCAACGAAACTTTTACCATCTTCATTTGTTTTTTAGTTTCTCGAGTGGTGTGTTTTTGTACAGTATGACATATCGAGTTTCTCTTTTATTTGTGACAGATATCTGGAGAGACAGCTTCTTCCACTGTGAATGCAGGATCATTATCTGACTTAGCTAACCTAGCAAATGCAAGCCTTTACGGGTTTGAGGATTACCATGGAATAGACATTGGCGTTGTTCGAGCAGTTCGCCTATGGTATGCTCCGGTTGCAGGAGAGTTCTCTATTGAAATCAAACTAAAAGAGGAAGACTCAAAGCTTGGCTTTGCCATTAGTCGTACTGAAGAGGTTTCTATCTTGATCATGTATTTCCATATACTTACATTAATAAAATCTAGATGTTGTTTGTGGCATTTTTTAATTAGAGTTAGAGTTTCATCTCACTATTTTGCATAATCCTTTACAGCAAATTTGAAAACTTTTGTTTCTTAAATTATTGAGGTGAAACTCAGATTTGATTAAAGATAGTGCAAACAATACCTAAGAAACTATATATAGAAGAATTGGTTCAATGGTATATATAATTTGGGTCTCCGTATCATATATATATATATATATATATATATATTAAAATTTTACTTTTGCATCTTCTAAATTTATATATTGAGTTGACTGTCAAGTGTGAGACTTGTGAATGAGATCTATAGATAATACGGTAATAATATTTTATTATTCATTATGTTTAAGTAATTGCACCCGCTGTACAGGGTCTTGGATCCGCTACTCTGTGTGGTTACATTAAAAACACATCATATTGTTTAAAGTTTTAGCTAGTTAATATTTTTCTTTTGCATCCACAGGGATTTATTTTCATCTCATCGGTCATTAATCAAGAAAATGTACCAGCCACACGATCAGGGCTGAGCAATCTGTATAAACTGGCAACAGATACTTGTAGGATGTTGGTGGTTTCAAGAGTGTCAAATAAAAAAGTCCTTCCATGGATGGTTTCTTCAACAGGAGCTATTCGGTGTTATGACACTGTTTCACTCAGCCAGAAGCTGTCCTTGCACCGACATACCAGAGTTCCCATTCTCCTACACGTCTTCCTTTGGGACAGGGCTTTGGCGGCTTCAAGTGGAGGAAGCACGAGATTTAGGGCCCTGTCTTCTTCTGTGTTGCCATCACATGCATCTGAAGTTCAGCTAGCACCCATTCCAAACGAAACTCATGTACTGCCATTGCCCCCTCCACCTTCTGAACCAAGTGATATTACAGGTGAAATTTCCCAGTCCAGGCTTCAGAGAGACACGGCTGGGGAATTATCTTTTAGATTCCACGATTTTGCTTTGTCTAGTAACTGGGTATGATGTGGATATAATACTGGTAGCATATTAAATGACTGCTCATGTCATGCTGTTGTAGTTTATTGTTGTATAGCATTGCTGTAGACTTCAGAGGCCTTCCAGATTTTATTTTTCTTCATCAACTTGTTCGCGGAAAAGTTAATAATCTATCATGACCTTTTCGCCTTTTATTGAATATGGTAATAGCTGGTATTGATATTTTGTTTCATAGTGGCAGAAAAAGAAAAGGTTCGCATTCTGAGACCTTCATGCAAGAGAACTGGTGTAAAGGTGAGTGAAGGAAGGTAAGGAAAAAGAAGGAAAACTTCTTGTAAAATTATTGAATTCTCCCGTACTTAAACATACACCTTATACATAGGAATACAAGCAAACGAAAAAACAGAAAGAAAAACATAAACTAATATATATAAAAATAGTAATAAAGCAGAAACAGAAAATAGATATTGATATAACAATATCTTAACACCCCCTCCTCAGAGTGGATGATGTATACTTATTAGCCCAAGTTTGGATGTGATGGTATTGAAAGACAATCGATAAGGGACTTAGTAAAAACATCGGTTAGCTGATCACATAGGGAGAAGATGGAAAATGTGCCTGGTATGATAATGGGAGCTTGTATTATAAACTATATATGATATGAAGACTGATTGTCATGGTACAAAATAGCAAAAAGAGGTTTGTTGCTCATGAAAGTCTTGAAAAAGATAACTTAAGCATTGTATTGTGGAAATAACACGATATTATTTAATTTTGTTGAAATGAGAGATTATTCAAAGAAAATAGAGCACATCGTTAGAAGAAGAGGTTCACTCAGAATCACTAAATGTTTTAAGTTGTATCTTATAATATGAAACAAAAAATAATCATTATGAAGAGATAACAAAATGTGTTTTTACGTGAATAACATGATCAGTTGCGTCAATATTCAAAATTCAATTTTGTTTACTTATTTGTGATTCTTGTGTATAAGACTCAACATTATAAGTGTGTATTTAGTTAACATTATGAATGGATGATTCTTGAAGCAAATATGAAATTTTGAAATGATCATTTTTGAATTTTTTTTCTCTCAAATCTTCCTAAAGATTTTTGACAATGTTAATGTAGATGGTGCTCTAAGCAATTTGAGTGGACAAGGTGCGAGTGATTGAGGAAAAACAATGACATTACATCTCTCCCAAACTTCAAATATAGGATTCGTTGCGTTTAGAAATTTAATGCTTCCATTAATGAATTTCAACTTGTTATTTGATAGAAGGACACCTTTCATACTCCTACTCCAAGAGTGATATTTGGTCTCATTTAATGTAGGAGAAACAATAACCATTCTTGGATTCTCCCTAGGGTACATATAATTGGGACTAGAAGGGTTTTAAAGATAATCCATACATGATTGCATTTTTGTAGTTGAGGATTCCATAATGAATGAAGAAAGGAGATCAAAAGAGAAAATACAAGACAAACAATGGAAGCAGAGCATGACTTAACTTGCTCTGATACCGTATTGAATATGGTAATTGTTGATGTTGATATTTTGTTTCATAGTGGTAGAGAAATAAAAGGTTCTCATGGTGAGACCTTTGTGCAAAAGAACTTATGTAAATGTGTGTGAAGGAAGGTAAGGAGAAAGAAGGGTAACTTATTGTAAACATTTATTAATTTTTTGGTACTTAACTATGAGATTTAAATACTCCTCTTAAATGACGTATCCGTGTCGGACACACGTATCGAACGACACTCGTAAAACACTCATAGGACACGTATTTGTGAAGTGTTAAATTCAAAAAATATTTGTTAAATTTCTGAATATTTTAGTACGATTCTAAACACAATTTTAAAAATAAGAAATACATTAATTTTTTTAAAAATCAAACTTATTGTATAAATTTTTATTATGATTGTAAAAATAAGGAATAAATAATTTTGAACCAACCATGAAAAATATCTTCTACTCAAAACAAAAATAAATTTGAAACATACTTGTGTACATAAATCTTTATTGTCAATTTATATAATTTATAATTATATAATATATATACATGTGTCCCTGTGTCCTATATTTTAAATATTATATGTATATTCGTGTCCATGTCGTAACAGTGTCTATGTTACATAGTACTTAAACATAAAAAAATAATTCATATATATAAGAATACAAATAAAAAAAAAGAAACAACAAAAACAAGACAAAGATTGTTAAAGTTTAGGTGACTTTAAATTAAAATGTTTAGAATTGAGTTAGTTTATTCACACTAAAAAATATATTTTATGAGTCCTAATTAGTTATTATGTTATCCTTCAAACATGACTAATATTATTGAATCTTAATTTTTTTTTTAATTTTTTCTCAATCAATTTCAAATATTCAAATAGATATTTTTGTGATTTTCGTGTATGATTGTACATAATTTTATTGAATAATTTTATTAGTGATTAGTAGCCGTATAACTTACCTATTAAATAAGTTACATTTTTTTTAATAGAAAACCTGAAATACAGAAACTGATATTTCAAAATGTCACAATAGTTAAAGCAAAAATAGATAGTAATATAAGAGTATCTTAACATCATTCAACATTGCTTTTAGTTCGGATAATATTCTTAATAGAAATAATTTACAAGAATTTTTCTACTTAATAGTTGACTGCATTTGGTCTCAAATTGAAAAAAAATAAAATTATATACATTATTCATTGTAATTAGATTGAACTATATATAGTTTATTTTCTCATTATGTTATTAAACAATTTGTATTTTAATTTAAATCCAAAATATAATTTTACATAATAAAAATTGTTTAAGTACTGTAAACTTTAACTATAATATAATACTTACATTAAAACATTCAATTGTCGTAAATTTCAACTTATTTGGTTAAAGACACAATAACATGAAAAATGTTAAAATATAAGAAAAAATAATTTTTAATTTCCGCTATCTTTTCCTGTCAAATACTCATTAGGTCATAAAAAATTATAATAAAGGTGAATATAATATTAGAATTGTGGTAGTGCCACGGATCGCGATCCGTGCGTGCAGAGTAGAAAACACACAAACCGTTGATCCATATGCTCATCAACGGTCCCCGTTTTAGGTTTTTCACACTTCATCAATTCTCCCAAATCCAAAACATTTTAAAATTCGCGCCCTAGCTTTTTTGACTACCTATATAACCCAAACCTAACCCCAATTTCGTATACCGACGTTGAATTCGTTAAGCATTTTATTCAGTACTGTGATTGAAAGATATTTTCTGGGGCAAGAGATCAATGGCACGTACCAAGCAAACCGCACGCAAATCCACTGGCGGTAAGGCGCCGAGGAAGCAATTGGCAACGAAAGCTGCTCGGAAGTCTGCCCCGGCCACCGGTGGTGTGAAGAAGCCTCACCGCTTCAGGCCAGGGACGGTGGCTCTCAGGGAAATCAGAAAGTACCAGAAGAGCACCGAACTTTTGATTCGAAAACTTCCGTTCCAGCGACTTGTGAGAGAAATCGCTCAGGATTTCAAAACCGATCTCCGGTTCCAGAGTAGCGCCGTCTCTGCTCTTCAGGAAGCAGCTGAGGCTTACCTCGTTGGACTCTTTGAGGACACTAACCTCTGCGCTATTCACGCCAAGAGAGTCACCATTATGCCCAAAGACATTCAACTCGCACGCAGAATCAGAGGCGAGAGGGCTTAGATAGGTTTTTCTCTGATGTTTAACTGAGATTTTAGGTTCCTTATTCAATCTTGTGTACTGTGTTTCGAAGTTTTTATTATTAAATGTGACTTATTTCTAGCATATAAGGTTGACTAAAACCAGGGTATTGTTATTTTGTGAAAATTAATTTTTAAAACAGACCATTATCATTTTGATAACTAACTTATCTATGAATTCTTTTGATTCATAATAAAAAGACCTAAATTAGCCACCAAACAATAGTGAATCACTTGTTCAAATGTTATTTATATTGTTATAAGTTTAGTAAGAAAAAGTTTTTTCATCGAATAAAACCATGTCACAATCCTAAAACTATTGAGGGTATTTAGTTGAATAAAATCATTAAAATTACCTTATTACAAAAGGTGTATAAAGAATGCAAATATGATATTAGAGGAAAAACATGTATATAATCTAACAGTATCTTATTTTGTAATAATGTAATTTTACGGATTTTATTAGTGAAACTCACTTAATTTGTAATTACAACTCTAAATAAGATTTACAAATTGTAAGGAAAAATATCAAAGCTAAATCAATTTGAAAAATTTACGTTCTTGGTTTTCTTCTAATGTTCAAAAGAATATAAACTACAAAGTTACAGGTGTAATTATTTTCGTTTAAAAAAAAGGTAAATTATAAAAATAAATAAGTAAAGTGAAGAGTGATTTTAATTTGAAGAAGTTGTGGTTAGGCGCATAATTTTTCTTTTGTTAATTTTTTTAAAATCCGTGTTCAAAAAAATGACTTCCATTTTCATCAAAACATGATTTCTGTCTTCTTTTTTTCAATTTTATTATTATTAAATATACAATTTTAAAAATAAATAACATAAAAATTTAATATAATTTCTGTTATTTCACAAAAATTAAAAAACCAAAAGATATTAAAAAATAAAAAACATTTGAACATAACTTTGCAAAACTTGAAAACATTATAAACTTACTCATTATAAGATGGAATAATGAAGAGAGAAAATAAAGGCTCTTACATTCCTTATTTAATAAATAAGTTTATAAAGTATATAATTTATAGATATATTTCAAATTATATAATTGACAATATATTTTTAATGGCACAATTTGAAAATGTACTTCAAACTGTATTTGTATAAATTATGAATAATTCAAACTTTTCTAATAGTTCAGGATAAAAAAACTCCATATTTTTGTAGAACAAGTATAACCATTATCCATTTGAACTTTGGCAATTGCTTCCTGCACCTAATATTTTTGAACCTACACTCAACATAATTTAAAAATTTTCAAAAGTACTCTTTATTTTGAAAATGAAAATTTGAAATTAAAAATAATGTATTTCAGAAAAGTAGATTCAGAAGAGATTATTGTGGATATCAAAATCTAGAAAAAAAATAAAAGTACCATCCCGAATAAAAAAATCCAAAATTGAAAAATGTATTCTGAAAAATATTTTGTATGTAGCCATTTTTTTAAGAGTATTTTCATCTTTTCCCAAACAATCATATGTTGCAGGAAGCATTTGCCTTGAACTTTTGTTAGTGAAAATATAATGGGCTCAATCTACAATGCATGGGCTCTTCAAACATTATTTTGTTTAGCTGTTTTCTCCTGCATTCCAACAAATTTCTTCCTGCACCACTTCATTTTTGAAAAAAATTATTTTACCTTTTTAAAAATAACTTTTAAATTACTTTTTTTGGAATGTTTCTGGAATATAATTCAAAATATTTAAAAGTAATTTAAGTATTTCAAAAAATTAGAGGAGCAAGAAGAAATACCCTTTTGTTTATCCCATATAAAAATATTTGAATTTGAGTTCCTTAGGGCAATTGGAACAAAATAATGGAATGAAAATTAAATCTATTGGACATTTAATTAATCTTGATTTACTTGAATTTTGATAAGTTCCGAAATTGAAAACGAAATTAGTTTGAAATTTCCGTCTTGTCCCGTCTTGTTGGTAGTTGAGAGACTCTACCTCAACTAACCCATGTGAAGGTGAATTTGTTCCAACAACTTTACCATTTGAGCCTCTCATACTTTGTTTTTTCATATTTGTTACATTCGATCATATTCATCCACAATGATACAACTTCTCCACAAACCTAAGACAACAGTACTCAAGCCATAGTATGCATGTGCATTATGATCGACTAAAAGAAACAGTAAAATGCAGAGTGTTTGAAGACTACACAATTGGGTGGTAACTAAGCAACATAAGCATACATATAGAGAGAAGAATGCAACAATTAAGGTGAAACAGTGGTATATTGAAACCTCGCAATACAAGACAAAATCAAATGATTTAACGAGGAAGAAACAGTATACTATAGTGTATATATATATATAACGTAACTTCGTATTAACTGCTACTTCACTATGGAAATCGGAAGATTGGATACTGAAAAAGGATAAATGTTTTAAGGTAGTGATTTTAGAGTGGACAAAAAGAAGCATGCAATGCTAGTCTCTAGTGAGAAACTTGGTTTTTGTTTAGTATTAATTCCTGAGATTTTTACTGATAAAGAGAGAACCAAATTGGAATGATTTGTTTCTTTGAAGGTAGCTAGGATGTGTGAAAGGAAAGAGAAGTTTGAAGTGCTACGTAACGATTAGTATTTTGTAATGAAGTTAGTATTAATATATGGGTGGGTCTCTGACAGAGAGGCACAGTTCCGTGGTGTTTTGTTTGAAAGTGGAGAGAGGTTTCCTTTTTATGTACAAGTTTGGGGTCTTGCCACCCATTCTAACACTCTTCATAATAAAATTGCCATGCTTCCTAATCAACCCAATTATTGAAGAATAGAGTGAAAGGTAGGTGCATGAGTAAACCTTACGCCATTCCTCATCTATATTTGGTCCCATTTCACACCATCTTTTAAATGACAATCTTAGAGAACCAAATCAATAATCTTTATCTCTAATCTACTCAACTCCATCTAACACTTTTTTACTCACTCTTTTTTACCTTTTCTTTCTTTCTTTTACCTTTTTTTACTCAATTATAATAACCATGGTCTATTATTCATTCTTTTTCTTTCTCTATTTTTTTTATTCTAACCATTTCACTATATCTTAAAATAAGTTAAAATATATTTTATCACTGTACTTTTATATTTTTACTAATTTTACCATTAATGTTTTAAAATTTTACATATGTTACCCTTTTATCATATTAAAAAAAATTATTAAATAAAAACTAATTTTAGATAAAAAAAAATAATTAATTGTTACATTGACCCATCAATAATTAAAACTTTAAACCCTTATAGTTATTTAGATATCAATTTAAAAACTAATTTAAATATTATCTAATTTAATTAATATGACAATAAATTATTTTTTCTCTATGATTTATGTGAGGTGACTTTCCAACACAGTATGCATTATATTTTAAATTATACATTTTACGACTTTAACTTTTACATTTTTCAAAATTTTATATTTGAACTTTCAATTTTGTGGCTTTGATCATTCGACTTTCAATTTTATGAATTTTATTATTAAATTTTAAAATCTTGTTGTTTTCACCTATATGAATTTCAATATTATATACATTTTATCTTTTCGTTATATTTGATGTTAATTTATTAGTTATATAATAACGAAACTAATAAATAAGACAAAATATGAAAATGTGACAATAATACCTTAAATATTTTCATTTAAGCTCCTTGTTGTTTATTCCAAGCTTGGTAAACTAAACTGTCAATTTCAAACACAAAAAATGAAAAATATTTGGAATATGAGCTTGCAGAATACTTTGTTGCTCCTTCATAGGATCTCTTGCATTAATCAAGACTTTCCCAGCTCAAATTTTGACATCATAATTAAATTTAAAAAATAATGAAACAAAGGTCCCATTCTTTTACTCTAAAATGTAAGAACGGGTCCTTCAAATGAAATAACTCACCAAAAATTATGTCTCTCTCAATAGCAAGAAAACAAATCTGTATGTGATGAATGAAAAAATAAAAGAGAGCAACAAAAACAGATAATGTAACATTTTGAAAAGAAAACAATGTATATGTAGAACTTTTTGTCATTAAAATGTCATTCAATCCTTACAATACAGTAAACATTCTAAATTAGTCAAGGAATCATTATAAATCGATCAATGATTCCAATATACCAAGTATGAACTAGATTGTGGTTGCAAATGAATGTCCTCCTGCTTCACTTTTATCACCAAAAGCAAAGCAAATTGCATGAGTTTTATTATTGAATAGTAGCAGTAAAATTGATCAACTGCATTGATTATGCACCAAGAAATAATTGAGTACAAGTTTAATAATTTGTGACTAAAATTGCTTGTAGGGATATTTGATCATGGCCCTTAAAATGCTGCTTCAGCAGCTGTATGGACTAACTTCAGTCTGCTAAACCTTAAACCAGTTAGCAGTTATTCAGCCAAATCCAATTTGAAGTAAAAAAAACAACCGTGTTTATTGAATGTTGTAAAAGCATCCTATGATTCGTTTGGTGGGAACAAAAATTAAATATGGTGGTTAGGAGAAGACTGAAGCTTTTTTTCAGTCAAAACCAAATACATTAGTCTTCTAAAGGATAGCTAAACTACCTGCTATGTTTTCTTTAGTGGTTGTGAAATGTTTGTGTCGTATTCCTTGTTCAAAGAAAATACAAGAATTTAATTCAGGAATCTACACTAATGCTATCAAATAAACAAGAAAAGACACTTTTTGCATGTGTTTGTTTAACAAATCTTACTTACTTCCCTGGCTGGTTAGGCTTAGGGATCATAATTTCCATAAAATAGTGTCATCGCAAGAAAAAAGGGGAGGTCACAGTCTCAACAAACTCATCCTCATTAAACAATTTCATTGTCCTACATGGAATTCCAATTCCAATTATGTAAGAGGATTCCATACTCCAAGCAAGAAAACCTTCTCCAATTTCAAAAATACCCTATGAGGACTTGTACTTATATATGGTCTCACTAGGGCATTATGTAATTTTAATTTTTAAAAGATGCTAACCACTTGGTCCCCACAGTGGCATTCTGTCTTGTAGGATTCCTTGTCTGCAAGCTTTTGGATTGTTTTGGACCTTTTGGTTTTTTTCCTTCCCCTTTCAGCCCAAAAAACTGAACCATTGCACGGCTCAATATTGTTTGCTTTTTTAATGCAGTAGTTGGACAATCTTAACCTCACCCACTTTAACTCTCTATTTGGTGATGAAATGTGAAAGAAAATACATAACAAAATGTAACATCACTTCCCCTATCTATCTCTGCATGTTAAACACTTTTAAGTAGTCAAATTTGATGTCAACACATGAATTAGCTAACTGGTTTTCCATTTTTGAATATTCTCAGTGACCTTTGGTACTGTGGACAGGTTACAGGTTTACCATCTTAATTTTCATGAAGGGTCACCAAGATTTCATAGAATAAATAAATAAATAAATAACAAGGACTTGTGTTGTAAGGCATTTAATATACAAGAAAATATTCTTCAGGAGTTAAGACATTTAGTTTAGTTTTCCATTCACCTACTCCCCATCACCACAGTATCAGGGCAAGGGAAGTGTTTGATGGCTTTTTGAACAGTTATAGCAGGCAACATACCCAAGTCATGATTACACACGAAATGTAAATGAGTTTTAAAGCAACATTTGGTTGACAATGTCCAAAATTGAAAGCTGAATATTACTTCACCTTAGGTATGATGAGGGAGCATATATAGTGGAAGAAATGGAACTTCCCACGTTGCTTATAAAGCAATACCACCTAATTCTGCTTTATGGTAATTTTCCTAAGGTGTGGGCATTTTGGTAAACTGGGTTCACAGTGCTGCGATGTACCCAGAGTCAAAAAAGTATAATCTTTGGTGTGGACCAATTCCAAGTAAATCACTTTCAAAGATAACTCAATTACTGAAATCAAATAGTGAAATTTATCAGTGAGTTTAGATTGATCTTTTTAAGGTATGTGTTCTAAATTTTTGACTGCAATAGAAGAATGAAAAAACTACAAAGAGTAACTTTTTGGCTTAACATGGATTTAAAGATGATTAACCAAACACACACTACATACCCTTAGATTTAAAAATAATTTGGATTATGTGGTTAAAAGTTACCAAAAAGGAAAATTACTTTTATGTCTCTTCTCTTCACATGTGCTCACGCCCTTATGAGAACAGAGACAAGGCTCAGTTCATTGGGTTTGAGACGTGACCCTTTGTATACCTCATTCCATTTTCTGGTTCTCCAATATCTCATTCTTACCACAGATATAATAATAGTGATCAAACCAAATCCAGCCGTTGGATGCCACCACTTAGAAAACCCGTTTTGTTTTTTTTCGGTTGTCAAATTAAAATTTCGAGCATATCAATATTATAGTGCATATATTATCTTCTCGGCATTTACACTACATGCTCCACTGTGTTCTTTCCTCTGTTGTGCCTCATGGCTGCAACTGCAACCGCAAAAAGTTTACAGAACCATAACAACCAAAGCATCAATGGCAACAACCCAGAGATAACAAGGGAAGAAATCCAAACTGCCATAGCCAAAGCAGTGGAACTAAGGGCCCTTCATGCTGCATTAACACAAGGAAGTAGCCCGGGCACAACCAACGTTAGATTCCCATCACCTTCCACTGGTTCTCACCTCTGTGTTCAAGATTACCCCGTTTTCACACCAGTAAGAATATGTAATTTACATAATTATTTTTGGCATTTAACTTTGTAGACTATGCATGAAATATTGAAATGAAAACATAAAGCCAGAATTGAGTTTGACCTTTTCCTTTTAGCACTTTTGCTTTTCATGGAACATAAAAAATTGTGCCTCAAGTACTCAACTTTTTAGGAGTTCTGCTCTATCTTGCTTTTTCATTTGGAGGCATATATCATGCATGCTTGCTTTTATGTTGAACAATTAGTCTCTAAACGAGAGAATCATGGCAGAGTTATGAAGACGAGACACGTCAGAACCTAACAAGGAGCAGAACAATATCAGAGAGTTGGGATGAGAATGGGGTAGATGGAGCCCCCTCAGATTACAAGGAGAAATCAAGTTCAAGAAAGGGGCTACCTTTTGGATTTGGCAACCTTGACTCTCACATGTGTCCTTCTGATGATAGCAAATCTATGAGTGGTTCTTGTGCAAATCATATCACTGTTCTCCAAACATCGCCTGCAAATGACTACTTCAAATTCAGGAGGAGAAAGAGTTCAGGGGACTTGAGGCCTGTGTCTTCCTGCAATAGGTGCAATCCTGCTGTCATAACTACTGAATATGAGAACACAAGGAACAGTAGGAGCTCCAACATTGTTGTCCCCCTCACAGATTCTCATGCTTCTTTTCAAACCCAACCAAAAAATAAAGGGGTGATTTCCTGGTTGTTCCCTAAGTTCAAGAAGAAGCATAAGAATGTGAGTTCCCCAGCTAGAACAGAATCTGAGGAAGTCTCTCAGGTTGTCAAAGACATGAGAATAATGTCAGTTGAGTCACTGAAGAGGGAACTGATGGAAGCAAATGACAGTAGAGATGCTGCCTTGATGGAAGTTTCTGAGATGAGATCTTCACTGGGGGACCTGAAACAAAAGCTTGAGTATTTGGAGAGTTATTGTGAAGAGTTGAAGAAAGCTTTGAAGCAAGAAATTCTCACCAAAGAAACCACACATTTTGAAAAGTTTAACAACTCTCCCCGTAGAGGAACGCCCTTTGATGGAAATGGGGAAAATTTGATTCCTGTGGGTGAGGATGTTATGGTAGAGGGCTTCTTGCAGATAGTGTCAGAATCAAGGTTATCAGTGAAGCAATTCTGTAAGACCCTTATATGCCAGATTGAAGAAACCGATCATTCTTTGATGGACAACTTGAACTTGCTCCTCCAACCATATAGACTCTCCTTGAATTCCAAATACTCAAAGGCAGTTCTATACCATTTTGAAGCCTTCATAAACCAGTCATTCTACCAAGACTTTGAGAACAGTGTGTTCCAAAAGAATGGCTGCACAAAATTCTTAGACCCTCGACAGGATCGTCAAGCACAATTCTCATCCTTTGTTGCACTGAGGAATTTGAGCTGGAACGAGGTGCTCAGAAAGGGAACTAAGTATTACAGTGAAGAGTTTAGCAAATTCTGCGACCAGAAAATGAGTTGCATCATCACTACACTGAATTGGACTAGGCCTTGGCCTGAGCAACTGCTTCAAGCTTTCTTTGTGGCTGCAAAGTGCATATGGTTGCTACATTTGCTGGCCTTTTCTTTCAACCCTTCATTGGGAATTTTAAGGGTTGAAGAGAATAGAAGCTTTGATCCTCACTTTATGGAAGATCTGGTGGCTGATAGACAGAGATCACAAGGTCCAAGCCGGGTTAAGATCATGGTGATGCCAGGGTTCTATGTTCAGGATAGGATCTTGAGGTGTAGAGTTATTTGCAGACACAAATCTGCACCCTAAACTAACTTTATATTCAGATTCTCCCTTCTTTAAGTAAGTTTGTAACTATGCAGTAATAATGATAATAATCTGCACCCTAAAATAATGAATGTTCCTTCAAAATGCTTTTGCACCTATTACTATTTACATTCTTGGTGCTTTTAGAATGAGGAGGTTTATTATGTATATATAATTCTACCTCCCCCACCCAAAATACTTTGATTAATTATTTTATAATTAAATTTTTTTCTAAAAATATTTTTTATTTAATAATTTTTTTAGTGTTATTAAAAAAATTAGAGAGAAGAAATAACACTTTTCATATAGGTTTTGCTCAAACATGTTTAATCTAGGTAAAAAAAAAGATTGGCATCCACTGCTGGACCAGTGAAACTTTTCTCTATCACAAGAGTCTTCAATCTCTTTTAAACATTTACAAGTTTCTACCATTTCCTTTTATTTATTTATAATACATTTGAAAAATATTAATCTTTAACGATATAATGAACTCTCAAGATTTCATAATGATTTCATAAATTCTATGGATAAAAGTTCATTTTTTTTTTATCAATTATTGAAGAGTACTTTGCACATTTTCATTCATATATATCAACAAGGACACACGAGATCCAATAAATTATTTACATACTTTATGTTATTAAATGTTTCGTTAATGTATGATATCATCAAAATAATGACAATGCAATGTTTCTAAACAAATAAAGAATAACTACTTATTATCTTAATATATTATCCAAATATTATCTAACTTTGATTTATCAACTTTTATATTTTCAAATATCTTGGTATGATATTTTAAGAAAAATCTTAGGAAAATAACCATTTCAATTTATATATATTTTTATTTCGTGGGCTTGTGAGAAGTCACTATCCAGGTGGTATTTTTCATTTTATCTTAAATAATAGTGACTCGTAATACAAACCTCTCCTAAAATATAAACTAAACAACAACTATAATAATTATTCACATGCTTAATTTATATTCTAATGGAAAACCTTGTGTACCCATGTGTATATAAGATATTCAATTTATTATCTTATAATTAATATATATATATATATATATATATATATAACTAATTTAAATTCACTTTCAGTTTTTGTATTTTTTTTTATTTGTTTATTAACTTGAAGGTGAAAAATGTTATTAGTAAATCAACTTCTTTTTATTATATTCTATCCTTTCTTTGCTTAACATCTTTCTTCATACTTAAATAAAAGAAAACATATTATAAAAGTTAGTCTAAGAAACAAAGAACATTCTCAACATATTCAAGTTAGATTACTGTAAAACAGACTTGAGTTTTCTGTAATTGTGAATTATGTACAGAAGATATTGTTGAAAATAATGATTGTTGAAGTTAGGAGTGGAAAAAAAATCCAATTATAACAAAACTGATCAATTTTGTTATTGATCCAATCCATTTGTTTTAGTTTTTATATTGATCCATATTTTATCAATTTTCTATATCAGATATCCATTTTTACTTAAAGAGATCTTAAAAATTAGAAAATCCAGATTTTCAATGAATCTTTATTTCTTTTATTAATTTACCAATCACCTACGACATTCCTCTGCTTAGAAATATCACACAGTAACTCTTTCACCTGCATATACTTCTCCATTCTTCTTCCCTTTTCATTTATACTTTATTATCCTCTTTTTTAATTCTTAGAATAATTTATTTCTATTATTGTTATTTTCTTTTGTTAAAACTAAAGCTCTTTCTATATAAAAAAAAAACTTAAAAGTCACAAAATTATATATTAAAATTTTAAAAAATTTCTTTGGACTTTTTTTTTCACAAACAATTTTTTTTTATTTTCTTCACTTAAATACTGTATAGATTTTCAGTGGAACTATATGCAAACAGTAATATTATCAAAAAAATTTATCAAAAAATATATTTACATTTAAAGGATATTCTATACAGGAAAATTTAAATTCAATGATCCATTTTTTACACTCATTACTTTAGCAATAACATTAAAAGAATCACCAATTTTATGCATAGTTTGTAATTATATATAGTTACTTATTCTGTATCACTGAATAATGATTATCTGTAATGTTAATTTTTAGTATTATTAAATTATAATTTTATTATATTTTCTTAATATTTATATGATATTAAACTTTTTTTACATATTATTATATTAATATTATGTTAATTTCTTTTTAGAAAATATAGATTTAATTTTAAAATCCAATTTATTTCTTTTTTTTTTATAAAAATATGGATTTAGATTTAAAATCCAATCAAAATATTTGGATTTGAATTTATAAAAATCCAAATTATTTTTATAGAAAATATGAATTTAGATTTAAAATCTGATACAATTTGGATTTGGATTGAATATGAATTAGATTTTACAAAATTCAATCCATGACTAACACAGGGTGTTCAAGAATAATGTCTAATTTTGTATTTGTAAACTTTTAAAATTTGACAATTTTATATTTAAACATTTATTCATACTTTGAGGAGAAGAAAGGTATACATGAACAATAATTATAATTTTTGGTATTATTAAATTATAATTTTGTGATATTTTTATGATATTTATATAATATTAATTTTTTTACATATTTTTATATTAATATTATATTAGGCTTTTTTAGAAAATATAGATTTAGATTTAAAATTCAATTAATATTTTTATAAAAATATGAATTTAAATTTGATTTACTTTTATAAAAATTCTAATTGGTTTTATAAAAATCTAAATAAATTTTTAAAAAATATGAATTTGGATTTAAAATCCAATCCAAATATTTAAATTTGGATTATGTAAAAATTTAAATTAGTTTTATAAAAAATATAAATATGGATTTAAAATCTATTCCAAATATTTGAATTTTGATTGGATTTCAAACCTTAGTTGAAGTGGAGGTTTGTCAGAAGGAAGAGCTGTGATGAAGCAGAGGGAGAAAGGGGTGGTAACGACAGATTTGGAAAAAAAAAGCTGCTCTCAACAGAGATATGATAGTGACATTGTAAATGATGAAAGAATCTTTATTATGAGTTCTTAATTTGGTATACTCTTCCCAAAAATAATCAATATTTCTTAGTTCACAGGTAATTTGGCTTCTCTTAAGAATAAATAAATAACAAAAAAAGAGGATTATATCTTAAAACTGACTCCATTTTTACAAAGTAAGAAAATAGATTGGAGTTAAAATTTTATCTTAATTGAAGCAATCTTTTACTTAATTATCATGAGCAAAAAATTAATAAGTACACTTCAATTCAAATTATACAGTTGAAAATTTATTGCGTGATTATTAGAGGTTTTATACTTATTTGCTTTAAAATTAAGTGTAGTTAATTTTCATAATTGAGGCTATATAATTTAAGTATGTATAAAATAATTATGAATAAAAAAATTTGTGGTAGAGTGATCAGATATTTTGAGAGAGATTGGTTATCAATAAAATTAGTGGGCACTGATACTAAAAAAACATGATTATATCTAAAAAGAAAATTTAACATAAAACTTACTTTTAAATATGTATATAAAGATAAATTAGTTTTACATGTAAAACAAACTAAAGATTATGATAAATAAGATATGAAAGGATACAATTTATTTTACCCTATTATAATATATCGTTTTTTAATCAACATTATTATACTGTCACTTATGTTGTGTAAAGGGAAATTGTGTGTTAGCTTCAATAAGATACAGTAAACTGTTTCTCTTTATATATACATGAATTTAAGTTATAGTGGTAGTTAAAATATTAAAAAATAGCATTTTATTATTCAAATATTTTTAAGCAAAAGTGTTAAAATCATAACACAAATCTTATCAAACTTATATAATTTATTTACAATTTTAAGAAAAAAATACCTATATAAACAAAATATAAATTTGTTGATTTAATTTATATAATAATACATATAATAAATATTTAATCTATTATCTTATATTTATATATGTTTGTAGTTTTTTGTGACACGTATATTATAATGATTTATCTGTTGTAGTTTTAAGATCTGAATAATTTTTCTCTTTAGATTACATGGTAATTATATTATGAAACATCTCCATGGTTCAAACCAAGAGTTTAAGAAATCTCTTAAACCAGAATATTCAGTGTTTGAGTCTTAGTAATTTCTTGAGTTTGAAGTTCGCTAACTATTTCTTCTAAAGCTATAATTGACTACTTTTGAATGCATTGTGTTATTAATATATATTCCTTGTGTGAATAGCATTTAATAGCAAACAATCATAGGTGGACTGCATCCCTCTACACTGACGTCTGATTGATTGCTATCCTAAACAGATGAACTGTGCATTATTGTCCTTGGGCACTCTCGGAACCCTTCTGAAGGAATTTTGCTGCAACGAGTGATAGAATCAGGAGACACATAACAATGAGACTTGAAATCGTGACATTCAGAAAAGAGAAGAGGTTGTTCCCACCTACAAGCTCAAGTCCTCGGGTAAGCTGATACTTAGAAAATACAGGCTGCACATCCAGTAATATTAACGACATGAGAACTCAACAGCAAGAAGGTTACAGATACAAAAGTTCTAAAAATAATGTTTTGACGTGTTTGTACCAAATTTGACAACACTGGCGTTTTAGAAAGGAAGATACTAAAGAGCTACCATTGTCTGCACTCCACAATAACACTACGAGTTGCTAATTAATATGCATGTTAATTTACTCACTTTAATATATAGAGATGTGACAGTGGACCTTATATGCATTAAATATCTTCCCTACGTAGCAATAATAAAAGAAAATGTATCCTCAGATCTTGAAAAACTATTTCATCAGAAATGAGATTCTGACCTTGCAGACATGAAAGCCATCCCCAAAAAGACAGCCTTAACAGATTGCTTCTGTCCCGCATAATCAAAAGCCAATGGCAACATTTCATGAAGGGTCAAAAAAGCCATAACTCCACCAACTGTAATTAATCATCATAGAATAAATCTGGATAATAACATAAATTCTAAAGATCTCATCGTGACATCTAGATCCTGTATCATTGCATACCTGATCCGAGTAAACCTTCCAGAATCTCAGGACTTAAGCTGCTAGGGAATAGATAGGCTACAGTGAGAGAAAATAAATCATCACAGTTAGTTTGACCACACAATTCAAAGATATATGTAAGAAATCTTAAGTGCCAAAAAAATAATGAATGTACATAATTAAAACATAAAATCCAACTCTGGAGTAGTACGAGAGAGATTCAATGGGTAAGGTCAAACACTTGAACTGGGTAATGCATACCTTACCTGACCCCTAATATTGAAGCATGCCATGCTTCATCATTGTCATAATACCACATCACTCTAATTCTTGCTTTCAGGTTCTTTAAAAATAAAATTAAAGTCTATTGAGCAAAGCAACATATCAGATGATATACCTACAATTACAACTCCCAGGGGTTCAGCGAAGCCAGAAAGTGATGCTAATTTGAACGCCTGCCATTTACTAGGATACATCCATAATAAAAAGGTTATTATTCAATTTAACATAGTTATTTGCACAATTTCATTTAACATAGCAACAAAAATCAAGATTTGAGATTAACCAATTATTCCAGCAGTTATACCCAAAAGAAGGACACCAAGTATGTCAAGATTTGCAAATGCACAGATCCTTAAATCCTGTAACTCAATTTTCGTAAGAATTTATCTTGATTTGTATATATAGGTACTAGCATTCAAATGCAAAAACACCCTCTAGCTTCTTGACCTTACGTTAGTCTCTTTTTTTGTTGCATCAAAAGTGAACAGAAAATAAATTCCACAATAAAACTATAGCATTATTGCCACAAAATGAAAACCTTTGGTTCACAGAATAGCCGTCCTCTCTATTGTCACCATCATACACTACGACCACTACAGGACATAAATAAATAAACCTAAACTATTAATCATATACATCAGCATAAACAATTGAGATAACAATTGCAGAATCATCTACTCAGAGCAACTGAATATTTTCCCTCTATCTGTCTAGTTTTATATGTATGATTCAATTTTTCAAGCGCATGTTTCAGCCAGAGTAGATTGAACATAAACCTTGTACGCTTGAATATAACCACTGTAATTTGTGAAATGTAAGTACAACTAATACTAGAACCAACAAGAGCCCTTAAATCATTATTACCTTTGTGTCGCAAAATAAACAGGAAGTGCAACAGCAACACCCTAGAAAACAAAACATCCTTAATTACAATAAGACCTGAGGAGCATTTTAATTATTTTTTTTCAGAATGTAATGTGGGTAGTAAAAGATGTCAAACTTCAAATATTGAAGAATAAAAAATAATATATAATATAAACACAAGAAAGCATCAAGGACCATAAGGAATTACTTCATTATCAAATTAACTGTATCTAGAGTAAACAGGTTTCATCACAAGATGAAAGTATATACCTCTGGGATATTGTGCAGAGCAATGGCTAATGCTAAGTTGATGCCAACACGGAGGCCCTGTTGAAAAAGCATATCACAAACATCAAATTGACATGACGAGACGGCATTAACAAGTATATCAGGGAGGATGTAACATGAGTAATGCTTCAACAATTAATGATAATGGGACAGATCGATATGCAGATGCAATCAATAAGTTCATATACCTTCATGGATCCAAGGAACACTGCCATTCCTTCTGGAAAATTGTGCAAACTTATGCCTAGGAAATGCCCAAAAAAAGTTAACAAGTAGAACTCAATGAAGCAGTGAAAACTAAGAGAAAAAGAAAAGTGAGAATTGAAGTTGATCAAGTCTCACAAGGAACTTTTATAACTACAGAATACCAAACTCCGAGAAATTCAGAAGAAAATTAATTTTCATATTTCTCTAATATTTTTGTATTTTTTGCTCCAGAAAGAACTGCATTGTATGAAAAATGATGGGTCTGAAAGTACCCAGACAAAGGGTTCATATCACAATCATACCTACGGCTGTAACGATTCCACTGAATAAAACCTGTCGGCGATGCTTTTTCATAGTATCCTTGCCTCCTTCATCCCCCTTTTTCTAATTTCAAGCATGTCATCACATCTATCAAGATATTTATCTATGTAGATATTATACATAGCAGCTCCAGTGCCACTTTGAAAAAGCAACAATACAGAGGCAGCAGTTATTTGTAAGAACAAGTTCATTAAAAACCTTTTTGCCTTTCACTTCAGAAGTGGGAGCAAGAGTTGGCTCTGGGATAAAACTGGCCACAACACCAAAGAATATTACCCCAGCAAAAAACTACATGAATGAGAAGATAGAACATTTGCTCAGAACTAATATGAGAGAAGACGATACAACAACAAAATTATCGCTACTTTATGATGATTGCAGAAGCACGCATCCTACCCAAAGGTTGCCTTTCAAGAAGCCCAGAGAGTTCAAAGCATTGTGAGCCAAATCAAAGAACGATATGCTAAGCATCAAACCAGCGGCAAAACCCTTCATGCAGTGGAATAATTTTAGAAAGCATACTTGAGTAAGCTAACCAAAAAATGGAATTTAAAAACAGAGGGGTATAATGATGATTCTAAATCAATCAATACATTCTCATAAATTAAAAACCAAAGTCGTAACCAACTAAAACCACCTGTAGTAGCCCAAGCATCTTCAAATTGGGAGCCTGATTAACAATCACAAAAAGTGCTCCTGTTTCCCAACAAACAGCAACTTGTTACAATTACACACAAAAACTCTACGAAAATATACTTCAAATTCAAAACACAAATAGATAGCAAACAACTGATGATAAGCTAACATCAAGAGCAGGAACTAACACAAATAAACAAATAAATAACCAATTGAAGTGATAATTAGTATTCTGAAAGTGTGAAAAACAGTGTGCAACATGCTTGCGACAATAACACAATAAATAAGCAATTGAAATAACAATCAGCAATCGAAGAGACTTCACTGGCTCAGCAATAGGTCTAAACTGGCAATGTATGAGACAATAGGAATGATGAAGGTAAGTGAAAGAGCAGAGAATTGTACCGATAGAAGTGCTGACACCACCAACAAGTGAAAGAGCAAGAGCTACGGCAACCTGAGGATCCATGCCTCAACAATGTCAGGTGAATTTGGCGTTAGGGTTCTCTTCGATTGGGTGACCTAACTAAACGAACGATTCTTATGAATTAATTTCCAGAAGCAGAAGTCAGTGATGATGATAATATACCCATTCACTCAACTCACCACTACCCATGGATGAACCACGCCGCATATATCTATTTTTATTTTATTTTTTATTATATGTTAAATTAATATTTACTTTTTTCAGTTTAATTGGAATGCAGGGTTGAAAAAACGCTCATAACTAACCTTTATTCAACAGAAACGTCATTGCTCACGAAAAAAGTTACACCAAAATAATCACTGATTTCTAAATTCAATAATACTCTCTAGTTTCTTTAAATTAAAAAAAAATTTTAAAAATTGCACTGATGATTAAACACGGATTATCCTACGTATTAAATTTATTTACTTTATAATAAGTATTTTGTTAGTATTAATATATTTTTAAAAGTTGATTGATCATACAGGATAATTTTATATTATAATGTATAAATTAAATAAAAGTATAACCAAATTATTTTATTATAAAATTATGGATAGTATTTGCTCTGATTTTTTTATTAATTTGAAAACTGCGTGAACATAAAGCAAGAGATGGATTATTCTTTTTATTTTTTAATTAATATATTCATTTCACTTTAGTCTATGTTGGTAGATTACTTTTTAGAATAAATAAATCAGTTGTTAAAATCTTGAAAGTATATTAATAAATTATTAGCAATATTTTCTTTAATACTCTTCTTAAACATTTTCATAACCTCTTAAGTGGATTGTTAAGAAACAAGTTGGTTAGATTTAAATTTTTTTTTAATATTTGAATATCTTAAATATGGTTTACGTTGGATGATTTTGGTTTACATCAATTGAGGTTTTCTCACACTTTCCTGCTAACATACTTTGTGTTGTTTTGGTTAGAGATTAGTTATTTTAATTACGAAAAATATCAAAGTGTTTTTAACTTTATTTGAAATTTTAAGATACTTATTTTTAATAATTATTATAACAGATAAAAAAATTACTTTACAATTTCTTATATATATTTTAAAATAGTTATATTACATCTGGTAGTTAAAAGATGAAAATAATAAAGATTTTATCAATCATATATTAAATTATATCTATATTTCAAATGTTTATTTTTTGTCGTGGTTTTTAACTTTTTTTTTTAATTGCATTAGGCACACTTCATACATGGTTTGTTAAACATTGTAGTCCATACACTTCAACTGCCCAATATTACATTTATTTATAAATAAAAATTAATTTTATTTATTATGATTTAGAGAGAGATTCATTGCACACTCTATTCACTGTCATGGATTGGAGGAAAGAATGAAAAAAAAATATAAAAGAGAAAGAATCTCTTACATTTGTTATTTCTTAGAAAATTGCTAAATATTATTTATGTAACACCCCGGAAATACATCTAACTATTATAATACACGTTCTACATATTTCTATACAAACTTAGAATTTTTCAAAATATTTCTATTACAAGATTATGACTTATAGAAATACAAATATTAACGATATAAGGTTCAAAACTACATCCTAAAACCCTCCAGACCCTCTGACACCTGTATGATCATCTGCTCGTGTACGTAGTACAGTCATCGCAGTTCAAACACAACAAGAAAAGCAAGGGTAAGCTAGTGAAAATAAAGTTTTATAATACACACAATTAAATAAAAAAAAGAAAACCAATTTACATGATCAATTTCTCAGTTATTCAACTTTCTTCAAAACCCAACATAAAACAATCACGTAGATCTCACATGGATCTACACATCCAAGATAATCAACAAACAACATCTTCCGGAAGACTCGTATTAAGTAAGTCCCACCAGAGACTAACACCTGATCCAAAGATTACCAGCGAATCCAACATAAAGGGTCAGGGTAAGTTCAATACAACCCAAGCCGTGCATCTCACATGTCACGGTGTGCATGAACTCCTCCATCAGCTTCTCACCACCTGATATCTTAGTCTATGTGACTTAGATCATCAGTGAAGCTCGGAGATCTCTGTTACCACATAGGTATCAATACTTAATACACAGCAAACATCACTACATACATTATCCCAAATGTATGAATTCAATTCCATATCATTTTCATCATATAATATCATTCAAAGCATAATTCACAATATTCAAAAGTCTATTTGACATAAAAAAAAACAACACTTAAATACTAAACCATCAAAATCTAATATTTTTACAAGTTTAAATAATATATAAACAAATAACACAATACGTCCCTTCCACATTCAAATCTTCTAGCCTAGGGTGTCATTAAAAAATTAGATTTAGCTTCCCTTACCTTAATTGCTTGCTTTCCAAGCAACTTCTAGATTTTTATTCTCCACCGTCTGGATAAGCTTTAAGATTTACGGGCCTAATGCAAGTTATCCAAATATTACCAAATTTTAGTATGAATTTAATCAAGTTGAGAGAAACACTTTTCTCAACTGGCCCCACTAATATTGATGACTAAATCATAGAGAAAAACAGAGAATAAGGGAACTTTAGAGTAAAAATGAACTTACTCTGTTTGAAAATCTGATCGGGTAGAAATGTAGCCTGAGTCCTCAGCTACAGCATGACGTATTCAAATTTTGGAATAGATGAGGTATGGGAGAGAAATTGAAGAGAGAAGAGAGAGGGAGAAAGAAAAAGAAAAAAAAGAAGAAAGAAGGGGGGAGGGGGGGAGTTTCGACTGTTACATTATCCCTATCTTAAAAATTTTCGTCCTCGAAAATTAGCTTACCAAGAAAGATTAGGATATGATTAGATTATCTTATCTTCTCTTTTATTTTTCAAGTGGAATCACATCATATGAGATTTCATAATACTTTGACTATGTCGATGTTTCTACCATGAAGTTACTTTACTTGAGAACTCAAAATTTTAACTGACTTCACTTTAACAGAAAGATCTTTTATTTAACTAAATCAGAAACAAGATGATGATTGCGATCAATTATATATATTTCTTTAGTTACGATACATGAAGGACATGATGAATGTTGGCTAACGAAAGAGATAAACAATTTTATAAGCAGTAAAACCTCTTTTCTTGAGAATCTAATAAAGACTTATGAACTTTGGAGTCATCTTCTTAGATATGATTTCTCTCTTTACACCAAGGAATGACGTAACTATCAGAAAATCATGATTATTCATAGAGAAATCTAAAGGTTTCCTTCATTTATCTGCATTAGATGTCTGTCTGGTCGAAGATGTCTTCAATCATCATAGTCCTCAAAATTTGGCTCACAATTGCTGATAACCGAAGTGATGAAAAATACGCTTGTTCGTTTTTTTCTTGACTAACTTCCTCCTGATGCATATCAATGAATGTTTCGATTTCCTTTTTTTTCCTCCACTTAAACAGATGATCTAGGTCAACCCCATGATCTTCGAACAATATTTCTACTCAAAGGTTCTTGTCAAATTGCTTAAGAGATTTTTATGTGACTTAACTCAAAGATCCACGACTTTGTTGTATTCTAACATGAACAAGAACATCTCAAAACAATCTCTCTGCAAGCATATCTTTAATAACACTCGTATTATCCAATCGAAGCTTATACTAATATAGGCAACATTAAATTCCAAAGAAATGGAATCTACATAACCTTGGGATAGGTATAACTAAATCAAAATGGATTATTCGCATATATTAGGTGAACCTCTTTTACTTTCTGATGGTCATATGTGTAACTCATTTTGTTCTTCAACTTCTAGTGATAATATTCTCATAGGATGTGCAACATCAATTATTGGAGACTCTGCTTAGAACTAAGAGTAAGATCTACCACGATCTCATTCCACCCAATACCATGTGCTAAAGGATTCAGCCTCACCCTTATAAAAAGATAAACACAACTCAGCTAAGCACAAACTTCCTTAACATTAGTTACAATACCTAATGTCACCTCTTCACCACTTTTGTTAAACTGAGACCTCCTAGCTTACCCAATTATTCGCATTACCTTAAGCATACCATTCTCTTCCATAGGTAGAACATGCATAGTCTTCATTAATCCATCCCATATTACTCATATTGAGTCATTTTTCTTCACTATATGTGACAAGTAGGTCATAAAACTCATGGAAATATTATTTCACTTTCATCCCGTGAATATCAAAACTATGTTAACATACTTCTCAGTCATTATTTGTTTAGCCTTTGATTTTTGAAAAATAAACAAGTAACTATATACTTGACTATATCTTCCTTCGTACCATGTCACCAATTAAACTTCCGAAAATCTTGATACCCTTGTGTCATATTTAGATGTCATTGAATGCTTTTGTGGCTCTTAGATAACCCATCTGCTTCAATTTTTCATCCTTGGCGCACATGTTTTGTTTCTAAATCTTAATATACCATTTGTTTCCCACAGAGAACTTTTTAGTTTCATCACTACATAACAATCTTAGAATAATTTTCAAATTCAATTTCACCATTTTCCTTACTCTCACTTTTCTAGAAACTCATTAGCTGTAACAAATGTAATACTACTTCCAAATTTAAATAGTTGAAACTTCCACTTAACTCCAACCATATAATTATGTCTCCTCGTGACTTAAACCATCTACAACTACATTTTATTTCCTAGGATAGTAATTCCACTAAAATTAATAATCTTTCAAAACTCCGTCCAGCTTCTCCAAAAGGAATTATGCATCATTCATTACTCGGTCTGCCACAATCTAGATTTCATTATGTACTCTCATTGTCTGTGGAAAAGGAACCACACGTATAACAACGCAAATTTATTATTACCTAGTCACGTCCAATGGTTGTAACATTATCCCAATTCTTTGATACTCCACTTTAGTCTTTTATAGGTCAGACAAACAAGGACCTATGGAGACACTTCCTCTTTATGTTGAACCATCACAAAACTTCTTCAAATATTATCTTAGTTATGTGTGATTCACATTAAATCATTTTTATATCTTTTATACTAGACTATGTTCTTTGACTTCTTGTTTGCAAATATAAACAACTTATCCTCAACCTCAAAATTCCCCCTTTACTTCCATAATGAAATTCTCAGTCCACTTAGTTCTTAACTCTCCATTAATTTGAATTTTTAACCATTACATTTGATACTTGAAATGTCTCCTTGCTCATGACAGATTCAACCAAATTTTCCTTTCCAAGACGATACACAAACTTGAAATCTTACTCCTTTACTAACTTCACCAATCACTTTTGTCACACTTCTAGTCTCTTTTAATCAAACAAGTACTTAAGATTCTTATAATATTGAATGTAACTAATCAACTTCCTGTAAGAATAAATTAAATCCACAAAACTTTCTATTTCCATATTAGCCTTGTAACGACATTGTTACTCACTCTTACCGATCATATTTAGATCTATAGGTTGTCTTATTCACATCTTCACTTTTAACTTAAAGTTTTGGATACTCAAATCTCAGTTCTACTCGGAAAACATTGATGTTTCATGCAACTTGATCCATCTTACCATAATCCCTCAACAATCTCGTTTATCTTTCAAAAATCCACACATAATCTAGATTCCTCATCCTTTTTCTTCACCAACAATATTGATATTCCTCATGGTAGCATACTCGATCCGACAATCTATTTCCTCCAATTTACTTTTTTTTTTTTTTTTTAACTTTACTACTCAGATGAAGTCATTTTATAAGGTGTCATTAACGCCAACCCTGCTTAAGCACTAGACCAAAGAAATTTTCCCTCTAGTCTTTGAAGACAACCTTGACACTTAGTCTGGAATACAATGTATAAAACTTCACGTTGCCGAAGTACTACTTGTCTAACCGGTATTATTTATCTCTATTTGAAGTCGAATTATGAAACAAGTTACCCAATTCGTGACTCGTTCCATACTCATTGTGCAACTACTCATTCCATATTATTTCAATTTGGAGATGTCACATTTCTATTCATCATAATTAAAAAGAAAGTGATCAACATAAAGTCAATTCATCCCAAAGATACATCTAGGTCCCCCAAAGACAGTCGTCTCAGACTCACTTAGAATTTGAGTTCATCAGTAATAACAACCACCTAACTTGTATATATATAAAAAATACTACACTAACATAAAAGTTGGTGTGAAACTATTAGCTGAAAAGACCGCTTTAAAACTTGCAACCAAACACTTACACTGATTAAATTTATTTTCATAAAATAAACATGTATTCAATATCAAATTTACATAATATAGAAATAATCATCCCAAAACATATACAAAAAAGTATACTTTACTTTTAGAATTAAGATAGAAAATCATCTTGATTTAGTCATGAGTGTGCACCCTCACCACTCTATCAAGATTATTTTCATTCTTAATACTTTCAACTTTATTCATAACGACTACTTTGACTCGAGCACAAACAAGATTCCAAGAAAACAACTTTATTAAACATCCTATTAGACACTTTTATCTAAGTCTTGAAGCTAGACTTGAACAAAAATCTACACGCAGGAGAAACACAATAAACCCACTACCCTCAGGTTATCCTAAGGATGAACCGCTCTGATACCATTAAATGTAACACCCCGGAAATACATCTAACTATTATAATACACGTTCTACATATTTCTATACAAACTTAGAATTTTTCAAAATATTTCTATTACAAGATTATGACTTATAGAAATACAAATATTAACGATATAAGGTTCAAAACTACATCCTAAAACCCTCCAGACCCTCTGACACCTGTATGATCATCTGCTCGTGTACGTAGTACAGTCATCGCAGTTCAAACACAACAAGAAAAGCAAGGGTAAGCTAGTGAAAATAAAGTTTTATAATACACACAATTAAATAAAAAAAAGAAAACCAATTTACATGATCAATTTCTCAGTTATTCAACTTTCTTCAAAACCCAACATAAAACAATCACGTAGATCTCACATGGATCTACACATCCAAGATAATCAACAAACAACATCTTCCGGAAGACTCGTATTAAGTAAGTCCCACCAGAGACTAACACCTGATCCAAAGATTACCAGCGAATCCAACATAAAGGGTCAGGGTAAGTTCAATACAACCCAAGCCGTGCATCTCATATGTCACGGTGTGCATGAACTCCTCCATCAGCTTCTCACCACCTGATATCTTAGTCTATGTGACTTAGATCATCAGTGAAGCTCGGAGATCTCTGTTACCACATAGGTATCAATACTTAATACACAGCAAACATCACTACATACATTATCCCAAATGTATGAATTCAATTCCATATCATTTTCATCATATAATATCATTCAAAGCATAATTCACAATATTCAAAAGTCTATTTGACATAAAAAAAAACAACACTTAAATACTAAACCATCAAAATCTAATATTTTTACAAGTTTAAATAATATATAAACAAATAACACAATACGTCCCTTCCACATTCAAATCTTCTAGCCTAGGGTGTCATTAAAAAATTAGATTTAGCTTCCCTTACCTTAATTGCTTGCTTTCCAAGCAACTTCTAGATTTTTATTCTCCACCGTCTGGATAAGCTTTAAGATTTACGGGCCTAATGCAAGTTATCCAAATATTACCAAATTTTAGTATGAATTTAATCAAGTTGAGAGAAACACTTTTCTCAACTGGCCCCACTAATATTGATGACTAAATCATAGAGAAAAACAGAGAATAAGGGAACTTTAGAGTAAAAATGAACTTACTCTGTTTGAAAATCTGATCGGGTAGAAATGTAGCCTGAGTCCTCAGCTACAACATGACGTATTCAAATTTTGAAATAGATGAGGTATGGGAGAGAAATTGAAGAGAGAAGAGAGAGGGAGAAAGAAAAAGAAAAAAAAGAAGAAAGAAAGGGGGAGGGGGGAGTTTCGACTGTTACAATTTACAATATAATACGTTTATAGAATAATTAAAGATATAAATCAACTCAATTTTTTTTACTTAAATTAACTACAACATTTTTCTTTAATTAAAATACTCAAATATATCATATCCAATTTAACTCTCCATCTTTCAAACTTGTCTATCTTTAAAGTAATTCAGTAAGTAATATATTAGTTTTAGTCTCTAATTGGTAACTTGTTCCCTTATAAAAAAGGAAACATAGTTTCTATGTACTTACTTCTCTTATGTGATACAATATTATTAGCTATTATTATATAAATATTTGTTGTTTAATTAGAAAATGATTTTTTTTAGTAAGATTTTCTTAAAGAAAAATTACTTATAAATAACTTCAACACACACGCATACGCACGCGGTAAATAATTTTGTAGACCTCACATTTTTGACATTTTTTTAGGATCATATAACTAATAATTATTCAAATAGATAATAATTGAACATATAAGTATTTTTCTTTTTACCCAAGTTCATTGGAAAATATTTTGATTTAATTTAATTTTTATCATTACTTATATATATTTCTTTAAAATATAAAAGAATTATGATAAAAATAATACAAAATAAAATATTAATCAATGCAAGAACTTTAAAAAAACAATTAAATATGAGTTAATATATTAAAAAATAACAAAAATACAAATTAATAAAGAGGACCAATAAATAATTTGAAATAAATAAAATAATATTATCAAAATTTTAATAAAGAAAAATAATGTATAACTAGAAATAAATTAAATAATATGATCATAAATTTAATAAAGAAGATGGTGTAATTGGAAATAAATTAGATAATATGATCATAAATTTAGTGAAGATGATCAATACAATTAAATAACATAATTATAAATTTAATAAAAATAATCTGTATATAATTAAAGATAAATTAAATGACATAATTACAAATTAATAAATAAGACCTTAATTGAAGATTAAATGATTAATTATGTTTAATATTTAATAATATTAATATTAATATCAATTAATAAATTATTTTATTTTATAAATAATTTGATATTTACTATATATTTTAAATAAGTAGTGATAAATATCTAATAATACCTTCGGGGGGATGTGAGGGAGGTAGTGAAATTAATGTTATCCGTGTTTTTCTCAGGTTTTCTTTTCTACACATATTCCTTGAATAAAAATTGATTATTTTTTATTCACATGTTCCTTGAACCAAAAACTGAAAACATTCCCGTGTCAGTTCTCTAACAAAGTACTTAAGTGAAAGCAATTGCACTATAAGAGTCAGTTGTATTTGTATTATTTATAGATTTTCGAATATTTTGTTTTACAATTTTTGTGACAAATTTTGTATTAATTCTCAGTTATTAACTTATTATATTTTATAGATGTATGTGTTTTTGTTTTTTTAGGAAAAGTTGTTTTGATTCTTATCGGATTGGTTACACGTGTTTAGGTTGTAGTAGTATATTTTAGATAACTTTGTGGACTGAATTAGCAATGCTGTTGAGAGACGTAAGAAGCAGTTGAATGGTGAAAAAGAGTTGCATGTGGAAGAAAAAGCACAGGTACATCCAAAAGAAAGAAATGGCGGAAGAAAAGCAAGAGGTGGTGCTGTTCCCATTCATGGCCCAAGGGCACATCATCCCTTTCCTTGCATTGGCCCTGCAGTTAGAGAAAAGAGAGAAGCACAACATCACCATTGTCAATACCTCACTCAACATACGCAAACTAAGATCTTCTCTTCCACCCAACTCTTCAATAAACCTTTTAGAAATCCCTTTCACTCCCTCCCAACACGGCCTCCCTCCCAACACAGAGAACACCGACACCATACCCTACAAACTTGTCATTCGACTCATCCAAGCCTCCACCACCCTCAAACCCGCCTTCACAGACCTCCTCCGCAACATCCTCCTACGAAACAAAACCCACAAACTCCTCGTCGTCGCCGACTTCTTCCTCGGATGGACCGCCGCCGTCGCCAAAGAACTCGGCGCCTTCCACGCCATCTTCAGCGCCAGCGGCGGCTACGGCCTCGCCTGTTACTGCTCCCTCTGGCTCAACCTCCCCCACCGCCGTGGGGACCCAACGCAAGAACACCTCACCTTACCGGATTTTCCCGAAGCACGTACCATTCACCGCACGCAGTTACCCACTAACATCTCAGAAGCCGATGGCTCAGACGCGTGGTCGGTGTTCCAACATCAGAATCTCCTCGAGTGGGTAAACTCGGACGGGGTTTTATTCAACACGGTGCACGAGTTCGACTCGGTTGGGCTGGGCTACTTCAAAAGAAAACTGAAACGGCCAGTATGGGCTATCGGCCCACTTCTTCTGTCGGGGTCCGGTTCGCGCGGGAAAGGCGGCGGCATCAACCCGAAGCTCTGCACCGAATGGCTCGACGCGAAGCCTTCGAAATCGGTTCTGTTCGTTTGCTTCGGCTCGATGAACACGATCTCTGCTTCGCAGATGATGGAGTTAGGGAAAGCATTGGATCGGTGCGGCAAGAGTTTCATCTGGGTTGTGAGACCACCGATCGGGTTCGACATAAATTCGGAGTTCAGAGAAGATGAATGGTTACCCGAGGGTTTTGTGGAGAGGGTTCGGGAATCGGGGAAGGGTTTGGTGGTTCGCGATTGGGCGCCGCAGGTGGAGATTCTGTCGCATTCTGCGGTTTCGGTGTTTCTTAGCCACTGCGGGTGGAACTCGTTGCTGGAATCGCTGAGTGAGGGGGTGCCGATTCTGGGGTGGCCGATGGCGGCGGAGCAGTTTTACAACTGCAAGTTGTTGGAGGAAGAGGTTGGGGTTTGCGTGGAGGTTGCGAGAGGGAAGAGTTGTGAAGTGAAGTGTGAGGACATTGCGGAGAAAATTGATTTGGTGATGGGTGAGACAGAGAAAGGGGTTTCGATGAGGAAGAAAGCTGGTTATGTTAGGGATCTGATTAGGGATGCCCTTAAAGATGAAGATGGATTTAAGGGCTCTTCTGTTAAGGCCATGGATCACTTCTTATCTGCTGCTCTGTCCTAAAACCTAGAACAGAGCATACTCACACAATGATCTTATGCTGCTTTTTGCATATTCTGCAAAATTTTCATGCCAACCACTGTTATTCAAGTTAAATTATTGCAAGATTGCAATTTTGTTGGTGTAGGTTAGTTCTGGTTGTAATTGTTTGCAACAAATGCCAAAATAATGTTCATCCAACTTTTAGAAGAAGAATAATGTTATTTTCCCTATTTTAAATCCCATTACCAACTTTCCTTTCTCTTGAAAAGAAAAAAACTTTATAACTTTAAAAGATAAAAAGAACTTGATTAAGTTTCGAATTTTATAATTGAAGTATTTATCAGAAGTAGCTTATGTGAATGATATTAAACTTAACATTTTTTTATCAAAATTTATAAGTTTAAATTTTATATGTGAAAAAATAAGATTAAAAAAATTACTAAAAATGATTAATTTAATTTTCCCATGAAATACATTCATTCAATCATACTTGTTCATGTTAGTTGTATCATGAGAATACTATGAAAAAGTAAACAAGTTATCATCGAAGTGTTTACAGAAATTACACATACAATTAAGTACAATTAACACAATTTAGTGACTAAATTATTTTCTAAATTAAAATGAATTATGCGAAACTTAGGATATTAAAAATTGTGGATGTTTTCATTTTCATTTTTTTTTTCAGAAGGCAGAAAGTAAATGGGCTGCTATCTATCTATGGTGAGTTATGAGTGATGAGTAATTGGGCCGAAATGCACTCTGGGTGATTTCCTACACCTCCATGCGTTCTTCTCCCATCCCATAAATTTTTTTACTCTAAAAATACCCTATTCATATTAATTAAAGTGTAATTTATATTATAGATTATATAGCTTCTAGATTATATAATTTCAAAAATTTTATCTAAATATACGATTAACTTTCAAATATACTTTTTTTTTTAAATATATTCTAGATTACATAATTTATAAACTATTTCTAAATTTAAGATTAACTTTCACAGTATGCAATAAAAAAGTATTTTTCAAAATTATTTTTGAGTTTTATAAATTCAAAAAATAATTATGGATCTAAAAATATCTTTCAAATTATATAATTTAAAATGTTTTTAAAAAATAAAAAAAATTAAATTAATGACAAACTAATCCAAGAAAAAAGTGAAGGTCTTTGGGAGTGATGGAATAAGATAAAATAGAAGAAGAAGAAAGAGGATGAAAAAGTGAGATTTTAAAGATTAATTTATTTTTTAACTGAAAAAAAAAGTATTTTTATAGTTAGTATCCATGAAGGAAGATTGTAAGATTGTATGAAGGTGCAGGATGAACCTTAATTTCCTAAAGATCTCATAAATGATCAGTACGTTGTAGGTTGCTGATCTAATGGGTTTTGTGGGCTCGACAAAGTATATATATTAATTTTCGTTTCTATAACTAATTTTAAAAAATTAAATATTATCTAAATATTAAAATGGAAATTTTTTAATCATAAATAAACATAAAATTTATAATAATATTTAAAAAATGTAATATACATAAATTTATAATAAATTCAAATATTACAATGTAAAATTTATATCAATATAATATATGTATAGATATATAATACTAATCAAGTATTATTTCTTCCATAACTATGAATAGTTATCATCCATTAATATCATAACCAGATTAAATTATATTATAATTGTAAATGTAATATTGACAAATTATACCCAATAAATAATATTATATGATAGATTAATTATATAATTATAAATATATGTATGAATGATTTATTATTATATTACCTGTAAATAACAATATTATATTTTATATATATGATACTATTATTAAAACACATAATATTACTATTATCTTGTTTATTATATATTATCATCTTTCATATATCATATATCATTTATCAACTCTGGCAGAGCACCTTTGTTTATTTTTTATAGGTTTATTATTTCGTAACACATTTTCGCCCATTTTTGTGTGTGTTTCTGTCCTCTTTCCTGAACCTGCTCGTAGATTAACCTGTAATCATCCACAGATAAACCCTAATTTGTTTTCCAAAGCCAAATTGAGAAGAAAAATATCAGGTTACTCAAACACCTGGTTAGGGCTTGGATCCGCGCGTATTGAAGCAGGTTTCTCGCATCAAAGGCAAAGCAGAAGGAAAGGGGTTCGACTTGGTGTAAGGTTACCTCTGCTTTCTTTAAATTACGCTTAATCTCTGAAATTTTTTGGCTTCATTTTACCTTTTATGCTTCCTAGCCTTACAGAACAGTGTTAAATAAATGACAAACCGCTTCAGTTTCTGCAAATGATTAATTATTTATGTTCTGCTTAAGCTCTGTATGGCTTTACCATGGTTAGATGCAGGTTTAGACTTCAGATAGATGAATTTTATTGAGTATGCACTAACTTTTTTAGAATATGAGTATGTTCAGTGTCACATGTAACACCTACAACGCAATTGGTTACTTAATCATGAATGTGGTGTGAATTGCAAGAGAACCATTCCGTTTATCTAAATTAATGAACAACACATTTAAAACGTAGAGTGGACGGAAACGTGGATAGCTGTTTCTATTTTTTCTTGATATCATAAAGTTAGATTATGCTAAAAGAGAATTATGCATAATTATGTACTTAAATAGCTATGTGGAGATGCCTTTAGTCGTTTTGTATTGTTTGTTTTGATTATTTTATTGAAGCCCTTCGTTTCTTTAATCGAGATTGTATAATTATATCTAAAATAACTTTTTTTTACACCTGACACAATTTCTCAACGAAGCACTGCCCTTCCATTCAATACCACCCTTACTGGATCATTGAGACACACCTTTGCATCTTTCATCTGTGTGATACTTTTAGACATATGAAACACAACCTTAGGGATTAGGGTTTTGGGAGGTTCTTAATTTCAGTCCATTTTAATACAGTGGTATTCTCGGTTATCTTCTTTGTAGACTTTGCTGTGTAGAGTTCGTGACGAAGAATTCTGTTAAGTTACATCATGGAGGTCAGTATCAAATTCGTTTAATTGCTCTCATCTTGCTAAACTGTTTCGAATTGTAGTTTAATCGGTTCTTGTTGTTGTTGGTGAATAGAAAGATAGAGCTGGTTCCGAAGTGGTTGACATAAACAAGACTACTATGACACTGGAACCAGAAAAACCTATCCGTGGTGGACTCTGTGTTTCTGGGAAGGATAGAGTGGTTTACGTGCCTCAGGAGAGAAAATCTCGTTTAGGTATTGTTTTGACATGCATTTTTGAAACAGGAGTCTATGTTTTTGTTCTATTGATTATCTGTTTCTTATGTGTTATGTTTTTTACATTTTTTGGGTGCTGAATGCTGATGCTGGACGATGTTTATCTTAATAAATTACTTAATAGGACTTGATGCCCTTGCCAGTGCAAAACGGGGAGGGTCTGAGTATGATGGGGGATTCAAGTTGCCAAAAGAAAGAACCACATCCATTGCTGCATCTGCAGAAGATGAAGATAAGTCTGAGTCAACTGTTGTTGAAGAGAGTGAACAGGGTGCGATTGTCAGCACCCACAGACACACTAGGAGATACCGTGAAACTACACATGCAGGTACTTATATAAGTAATTTCTCTTTGTATAGTTGTTGGCACCAGTTGATTTCCATTCAGGAGGTTTATGTGTATTCTTTAAAGTCATCTGAGGGGTTATTTACGAGGGAAAAAAATGAACAAAATGGCAAATTCAAAGCTTGTTGGATATGTAAAGTGAGCCAGCAATGTAGTACAAATAGTAGTTGTAAAGGAAATATATTTATCTCTACATATTTAATCTCTCGAAAATGATAATTTAAAGTTGTTTTTTAAGTAGGCTATTTTTTTTTGTATGATGGGATTTAGTTATTAGTTTTTACTCAAGCAAAGCAAATAATAACCTCATAAGGTTCTGTGGGATTTTGTCCATACAGGAAGTTCTGTGACCGAAGATCACTTTGGTGATACCAGCAAGATTTGTTCAACTGAGCAAGCGGTCTCAAATGTTAGATTTTTTTCTCTTTACCTTTTTTATTTATTTCATATTTAATGGTCTTATTTTAATTGCTTTAGAAGAAAAGGAAGAATTAGAAACACTTTTTAGATTACTGTTTTTTAAGTTTTGAGTGGCTGTTGCCTGTTAGTTTTCCTGGAATGCTTTGAAGATGAAGAGTATTAGATGAGTGCTATTTATAAAAAATTTTAGAAAAATTTATTTTCTTGATCAGTATGATAAAAAAAATCAACATTTTCATAATATTGCATTTCCCTTTCACAATTAGCAATTTGTATTCAATAAAATTCTCATTATTTTGACACTTTGCTGCATATCTCTAATTTTGCTATATCAATTTTGAAGGTTTCTCCATCACCTTCAGGAGGATATGACAGGGAGGATCACAGGAGTGAGAGGAGGCATTTCAGGGATGATTCAAGAACCGGTAGCAGAAGAGTGCGGCATCGTAACTACTACGAGAGTAACGGAGGATCTTATTCAGAAAGGGATTCACATAGTAGGTATGACCGTGATAATGGTAGAAAGCGAAGCAGATATGAAGATTCCAGGAGAACGCCTGGTATGCAAATATTATTTTTCTGTTTCCTCTAGGGTTTTTGGGATTAATCCAAGCACTGAAAGCAAGAAATATTGTTGACTTATCTGTACTTAGTATACTAAAATCCTTTTGCTTCCAATTATATTGAATTGGCATATAAGATACACTTTTTTACAATTAGTCTCAGTGCACTGGAAGACCTAGCTATTGTTTATGACTTAGGCATTATCTATTTTGATCTTGCAGGCAGGTCTGACTGGGATGATGGCAGGTGGGATTGGGGTGAAAGTCCACGGAGGGACAGTGTCTCTAGTTCTAGACGTCATCAACCTTCACCATCCCCAATGTTTTTAGGTGCCTCACCAGATGCTCGATTAGTTTCACCATGGTTGGGGGGCAACACACCTCATTCATCCTGTATGTTATTTCAAATATGATAATTTTAATCCCTATAATTCAATTTTATGATGGCAGTCTATGAAGTAATATTTTTTACTTTGTTGAATTGAATGTAGTTAATTCATCTTCCCCCTGGGACCATGTTTCTCCATCTCCTATCCCAATACGTGCTTCTGGATATTCAGCCAAATCATCTGTTTCTAGACACAGTGGACGGTCACATCAGCTGAATTTTTCATCTGAATCTTCAAATACGTTTCAGGTATATTTTGCATCTAATTTCTGATAATTTGATAATTCGTTATAGATTATGCTGAACAAATAAAAAAATGTTTTTAGCATACACACACATAAAGCAAAGTTCTGAATATCTTCGGGTTTTCTTCTTTCACACTTATTGTTATGGATTACTTTTTAGTTTTAATATGCATGCTATGTCATCAACTTATATAATTGTGATTTTCATGTGTCCAGGATGAAGTGGCCGATAAGTCTGAATTGGGTGAAGACCACAAGTATGAGATTACTGAAAGCATGCGTTTGGAGATGGAATACGATGCTGACCGAGCATGGTATCAAAAAATATAGTTTGAAAAGTATTTTTTAGTTGATATTGTTTTAAATCACTGAATTTGAAAATTGTTGTGCTATCATTGATCAGAGTGCATAATAATGATACATTGGAATATTGTGATGGTTCCTTTTTTGTGCTTGTCTTTTACAATTAATGACTTAAATTGCTTGATTTTTTTCTTCTATGATATATAGATTCGAAAAGGGACTCATCATGCAAGTTTTGCCCTAGTGATGATACAGCTGAAGTTGTAGATGATTCTTTATCACATCGCATTGTAGTTTTTAATTTGCAAACTATATTTTTTCATTTTTTATAGTTTAATCTAATTATAATTATATCATGAAGGTACGACAGAGAGGAAGGTGGCACACTGTTTGATAGCGATAACTCATCACTTTTTCTTGGAGATGAAGCTTCCTTTCAGAAAAAAGAGGCTGAGTTGGCCAAGAGACTGGTAACTTTTAGAATTTCTTGACATGTTTAAACTAACTTTTCCTTGCTTGTATTTGCACAATTGTTAGTCATTAGCTTCTTGCTACCAATTAAAATGTAAAGTACATAAACTCCAGTTACTGACCATAAGAAGATCTGATAAAATGGAAAAGCTTGCATGAGATAAAGTTCTACGTCTTATCATTTGTATATTGTAGTTTTTAGATGGTTGCGTGGAGAATTTTATTCATTGTGATTTTTTAATTTGGTTATGTTTACTTTAATCTCATCTAGCTAAAGATTGAAATCTTTGAAAGTTATTCTTATGAGTAACATGATTTAGTTTGGATCAGTTATGTGTCTATGTTCACATTGTTGTGGTTTGGTAAGCTAGATGGATATATTTTATGTTGCAATCTACTATCTTAGGGGGCTTTTGAGTGAATGACATTTGGGTATACACTCTTGTTCAAGATAGTGATAGTTATTCTAATATATATAGAGAGAGGATTTTGATTGTTTTGAATATGCATCTTAAGTATATTGTACCCTATATTTTAAAAATTTATGTTTCACTATATCAGATTTGTAATGTATTTGATACATGTACTGTATCCAATATTCTCACCGTATTTGTGCATCAGAGAATAGCTATTCACGCAACAATCGTCATCTGTGTTTTAGGGGCAGTGTTTGCAATGTGCTGTATGTATGTACTATGCACATATTTTCTTATTGTTCTATATGGTAAAATATTCTTGATTTTGCTTATTTGAGAAGCGTTTAATGTGTTGGTGCATGCTGTTTAGGGCAAGTTGTATGGGTTTTGTTATCTTATAAGTGTTTTTTGTCAATAATGCAGGTTAGAAGAGATGGGACCAAGATGTCCCTTGCACAGAGCAAGAAGTTGTCCCAGCTGACAGCTGATAATGCTCAATGGGAGGATAGGCAACTGCTGAGATCTGGAGCTGTTAGAGGTACAGAGATTCAGACTGAATTTGATGATGAGGAAGAGCACAAAGTTATTCTTCTTGTTCATGGTAAATATTTATCCGGTCAAATTTGGTGTTTTAATTTATTTTTGCGTGGTATTACTCCATTTTTTACTAATTACTCTTTCCCTGTTGGCAACAGATACAAAGCCTCCTTTCCTTGATGGCAGAGTTGTTTTTACTAAGCAGGCTGAGCCAATTATGCCATTAAAAGATCCAACATCTGACATGGCTATAATATCTCGTAAAGGGTCTACCCTGGTTAGAGAAATCCATGAGAAGCAGAGTATGAACAAGTCTCGCCAACGCTTTTGGGAACTTGCAGGCTCAAAGCTTGGTGATATATTGGGCGTTGAGAAAACAGCAGAGCAGGTATTCTTCTGGGAATCTGGAGTAATTGTGTCCTTTGCTTTCCCTTTTCATGTTTGAAGACTTCATCTTATTTAAAATTTTGCAAATGCTAGATTGATGCAGACACTGCTGAAGTGGGTGAAGATGGTGAAATTGATTTTAAGGAGGAGGCTAAGTTTTCACAGCATTTGAAGAAGGGAGAAGCCGTGAGTGACTTTGCTAAGTCAAAAACCATTGCGGAGCAAAGACAATATCTGCCTATTTTTTCAGTGAGAGAAGATTTATTACAGGTTGACCTCTTGTCTTGGGTATGCATGTGTCAACAATTATTGATAGGTTTGTTTTTGGTCAAAATTTTAGGAACCTACATTCAATCTTTTGGATTATGTAATTAATGATCACAATCAATCACAGTCTAAAGGTTCAAAATTAGGATATGGATATCTTTGTCATTATAGTTTTATTCATCTTTATATCATGTGGAAGGGGACTAGGATTGAACATGTTAACTCAATATTTATCATCATATGATTTTGATATAGCATAACCAAGTCCCTTTTCCTTCTTTCCTCCTGTTACGGTCTTGCATTTTGTAATTTTTCACATGTCCCTTTTCCATTTGGAATTTTTGTTTCTCTCAGTCTTGTTTCATAAATGTTGTAATATTTTTGTTGATATACAATGTGTAGGTGGTTCGTGAAAATCAGGTGGTGGTGGTGGTTGGAGAAACTGGTTCAGGAAAGACAACACAATTGACACAGGTTTTGTTGTCTTTTTATTTTCTTTGCCATTATCTTATTTTTGTTAATTAATGTTTATCCATCAAGAACAGAATCCCATATAGACATCTTACCATTTGATTTTTCTGAATAGTATCTGCATGAGGATGGTTATACTATAGGTGGTATAGTGGGTTGCACCCAACCAAGACGTGTGGCAGCTATGAGTGTTGCCAAGAGAGTTAGTGAAGAGATGGATACAGAGTTGGGTGATAAAGTTGGCTATGCAATACGTTTTGAAGATGTGACTGGGCCAAGTACCATTATAAAGGTGAACCCAACTTGTATTTGTTAGAAATAATTATTGTGCTTCATGTTACAATGCTATAGTGTAGCTTCTTTTCATTGTACTTTCTTCAATTGACATAGGGTGTCTACATTCTGTATCATGATGTGGCCATATAATGTAACTATGTTGATAGTGGACACATTAATCATAAACTTCGTGTGATATGCGCTAAACTTCTGCTTTTAAATTTTACAGTACATGACTGATGGTGTACTTCTACGTGAAACCCTAAAAGATTCTGATCTAGACAAGTATCGGTATGGAAATATTAACAGATCTTGCCCCCTACTTTCACACCTTATTGTTTGTTTGCAATAAAAAACAATGTTATCAACCATCTTGTTTGAAACTGTTCCAGGGTTATTGTCATGGATGAAGCCCATGAAAGATCATTAAACACTGATGTTCTTTTTGGAATATTGAAGAAAGTTGTAGCTCAACGTCGTGATTTCAAGCTGATTGTTACATCTGCCACTCTGAATGCACAGAAATTTTCAAATTTCTTTGGAAGGTAAATTTCACTTTGTTTTCTTGCATTGTTTCTTGTTATTGACTTCTGTTATATTCAACCTAATTGTGGCATTCCTGCAGTGTACCGATTTATCACATTCCTGGGCGAACATTTCCCGTTAATATACTATGGAGTAAAACTCCAGTTGAAGATTATGTTGAAGGTGCAGTGAAGCAGGCTATGACTATTCATATAACGAGTCCTCCTGGTGACATCCTTATCTTCATGACTGGCCAAGATGAGATTGAGGCAGCTTGCTATGCCCTTGCAGAGAGAATGGAGCAGATGATGTCGTCTTCAAATAAAGTTGTTCCAAAACTCTTGATTCTTCCCATATACTCTCAGCTTCCTGCCGACTTACAAGCTAAGATATTTCAGAAAGCTGAAGATGGAGCCCGAAAATGCATTGTAGCCACTAATATTGCTGAGACATCATTAACTGTTGATGGTATCTTCTATGTGATAGACTCAGGCTATGGTAAAATGAAGGTGTATAACCCTAGGATGGGCATGGATGCTCTCCAAGTCTTCCCTGTTAGCCGTGCTGCTGCTGACCAGCGTGCTGGTCGAGCTGGTAGAACTGGCCCTGGTACATGCTATAGGTTGTATACTGAGAGTGCTTACTTAAATGAAATGCTGCCCAGTCCTGTTCCAGAGATTCAGAGGACTAACCTTGGTAATGTGGTCTTGTTGCTGAAATCTCTGAAAGTTGAAAATCTACTTGATTTTGATTTCATGGATCCACCTCCTCAAGATAATATTCTCAATTCGATGTACCAGTTGTGGGTGCTGGGTGCGCTTAACAATGTGGGGGGATTAACTGAGCTTGGGTGGAAAATGGTTGAATTTCCGCTTGACCCTCCACTTGCCAAGATGCTTTTGACGGGTGAACTGTTAGGGTGTCTTGAGGAGGTTTTGACAATTGTTTCCATGCTTTCAGTGCCATCTGTTTTCTTCAGACCCAAGGATCGGGCAGAGGAGAGTGACGCCGCACGGGAAAGATTTTTTGTGCCAGAGTCTGATCATTTAACCCTGTACAATGTTTATCAACAATGGAAACAGCATGATTACAGAGGTGATTGGTGCAATGATCATTTCTTGCATGTCAAAGGTCTAAGAAAGGCCAGAGAGGTGAGATCCCAGTTGCTTGACATCCTCAAGACTTTAAAGATCCCCTTAACCTCATGTTGGCCTGATACAGACATTGTCAGAAAAGCAATTTGTTCTGCATATTTTCACAATGCAGCAAGGTTAAAGGGTGTGGGAGAGTATGTTAACTGCCGGAATGGGATGCCGTGTCATCTTCATCCCAGTAGTGCTCTCTATGGTATGGGCTGCACTCCTGAGTATGTGGTTTATCACGAGTTAATCCTGACCACGAAGGAGTACATGCAGTGTGCTACGGCAGTGGAGCCCCAGTGGCTGGCTGAGTTGGGACCCATGTTTTTCTCTGTTAAGGATTCTGATACATCGTTACTGGAGCATAAGAAGAGACAGAAACAAGAGAAAACAGCCATGGAGGAGGAGATGGAGAACTTGAAGAAGGTACAAGCAGAGGTTGAGAGAGAAAGGAAACAGAAGGAGAAGGAAAAGACAGCTAAGCGTCAGCAACAAATCTCCATGCCAGGTTTACAAAAGGGTTCTTCCACATTCTTGAGACCAAAGAAGTTTGGTTTGTAAATTATGTTGATAATACTGAAATATCGGCAGACTGAGAAAGAGAAGGCTGAATTCTGATTATAACGAGATGAAAGAAATATCGGCAGCCTAAGTAAGAGAGGGCTGCAGGTTTATTGGATTGCAGCAGGTACTTAACTGTCTTAAATTAAGTATAATTAGAGGGTCCTAGACTTGTTTAAATATTTTATATGCTGGTTTAAATGGTTTCTTTCGTGCACCCTTTATAGCATGTTCTTTAAAAATAATATTTTCAGCCATGATTGGAAAACAAGACGGTTTCTAAACCATTACCTGTTTTGTTTCAGTTGAGGACAATCTGTAAGAGAGGTAGCTGATAAATTTCTTTCGAGATTAGCGCAGGGCTGCCAGGACGCACTGTATTTATATTATGGAAAACAATATTAGTGTTGGTGATAGCATTGCGCTCTTGGAACATTGTCACATCCAATGCAAGTTTGTAGGGTTCGAAAATGCAAAAAAGCCAAACTGTCCATAGTAAACAACTCATTATGTACTGATGTACTGATGTATTGATATTGTATTTTATTCATTGTAAGCTCGTGTTCAACTCCTTAGCATATTGTTACGTGCAATGAGAATTGAGTTTTAACTTGTACGTTATGGGGAAAAAATACAATGCTCTTTGTTTTACCGATTTTAAATGCAGAGTATATATCAATTAATACTATTTGTGTTACCTTTGTTTTTGTGTTTTTCTCAATTTCAGGAAAAGGAGGTGAAAATGATGTGTACTTAGAAGTTTTTTTTTTTTGTTATTGGCTCTATTTTGTGAGTAGGACTTTGGGGTATTCAATGTGTTTTTTAAGAGTTTCTGCACAAAGTAAAGAAGGATTTTCATCTCCTTTTTGACTGCAGTGTTTAACAGTGCGAAGAAATGCCTCGAATAAACGATGAATTAAGGTGGTCACATGGTCTAATAAACAAATGAAAAGGTAGTTTTCGTCAATTTTAGTATAACCGTTAAGCATTTGAGCTTCTGCAGCCACGGAAAAGCGTTACCCATGCACCACTGTTTATGATTTTACACAACCTATATAATTTGACAATTTTGTTTTACCGTATGATAATAATGGTTTATATAATTAATAAGTGTTTTATATTAGTTATTTGGACCACACATACATACAGATTATCATTATGCAGTCAATATAAAAAAAAATGGCTTCAGTCAAATGAACTAAAATTTCCGTGGCATTCATTCATCAAACGAATTAAAAACAGAAACGATGAAAAATCAAATATCCATTTATCACATTCAATGCAAAAAGCGGTGATCCAAAATGGAGCAACATTTTTTAAATCAAAACGCGACGCAAAGAGCAAAGGAAACCTTTGAAAATAGTTAAAAGGTAATACGGGTTTAATAGTGATAACCATATTCGTAAAGAAAAAGAGAGAATATAATATAATATAAATGGTCTCAAGTTAAAAACAGATTATAAGTACAAATGAAAGCATAGCATAGGCTTGTTTCTTTAAAAAAAAAGAGGTAAATTTTAGCTTTATATGATACAGACTTCAAATTTTATCCTTTTCCCACACTTTTTGTCAAAAAGTGTAAGAGGTGGAGCGTAGTTTAGAATTGAGATGTGATCGTAGAGAAACAAAAATCTTATATGATGTGTCCGAGGATGAAGAAAATCCCATAATAGTGATATTATGTTAAAACAATTTTTTGAAGGGGTTTAGGATGTAGTGTAGGGGAAGGAAGGAACCAAGAAAAATAGAGTGAAAATGATATTAAAACATCATGACAGTGCTCCTTACGTTATCCGGCACCGAATTATTGATTCCATAGTCTGTAGTTGAGCACTAAGCCCAAGTGAGTCTTATCACGATGTCTCTGACCTTTTAATTTAATAATGTAGAGATACCCCTCTTTTATATTCCTAATATGGACAACTGCACAATTGTTGATTTGTTGGAAAACCCACCATATTAGATCCTCAAATTCACTGTATCAGATCCTAATCCTTTCATAATTTTTATTATTATAAGATATGCCAAACTTTTCATCCATAGGAAAAGATCACCCTCCTAGGGAAACATGTTAATGGTATGCAAAGGGGGATGTTGGAAACAAGCACATGCAATCACACTTTTATGTAGCCTGCACAAGCAAAGGACAGAGCATGGAAACAACGATAATTTATTAAATTTGGAGGCAACCCTATTCTAAAAATACTAGCTAAACATTCATATGTGCAGTTCAGTGAATACAACAATTGATAAGTTTACATGCAACCCCAAAACATATTTATTGTTATGGAAATGGGCTAATCAATGCAGGACTTCATGCTTCAGTTCTTCTAATACCGTGCGTGCCTATAGCCTGTCAGTTAAAAAAATTGAACCTCAAACTCCATAGACACTAATACCAATCTGGAACCTTCACCCAGATAAGCAACAGGTACTGGAATTTTTGTTATTCCTGGAAAAGGATGGATAAAATACAGTACAGAAGTCATGGATCATGATATACAATTTTGATACAGCATTATACAAGAGAAGAATAGTAGCACTTACTGTCTCTGCTGAGCTAGCAGTTTCAATAAATTATGCTCCAAAGTACTGTATCATTTCATCGTCACCCAAGAAATCATCTAAATGGAATGGACTGTTAAGTCCTCCAAAATCTAATGACATGCTACTAAGCGGTGATCCAAAGAAAGAGTGATCAATAGGTCTATCAAGCTCATTCTGAAATGCATCTTTACCAAAATATTGCAAATCTCCTCCAGTAATTTCATCCCCTTTCATATGCACAGATTGTGCATGAACTGCATCAATCTCTGGCCTTGCTTCACTGCTGTTCCCAGGATGTAGCTGCTGCCTATAATGACCAGGCTCATGCCCTGCTGCCGGATTATAAAGATTATAAGTGGTTTCATGATGCATGTCAGGGTTTTGCAACTCAGGATACTGTATTGGCCTTCCACTCGTATAAATACTTTCCGAGGAAATTAAGTTGTTTGTATGTAAATAAGAGTAATGATCAAACTCCGGTGCCAGTAGTTGCGTAGGCACCTCAAGCTCCTTTTCCAGTGGTCTTGCAGCAGAATCTGTCTCATTGGACTGTTCATTTCCATGAATCTGGATTCGAACTACTTGTGCTTCTGTCTGGTTAATATTGAGCCCTTTGCCTCTTGGCTCAACATGTAAAATTTCATTGTCAGACTGTGCTGGTGGTTTGTCAACAGCCCTTGAATTCAAACGAGGTTTTTTCGGCCTGGGTTGCTTCTTAGGTTGATCTGTATCTTGGACAGACTTCGTAACCCTGTGCAAGTTATCTGATGGTTCAGTATCCATAATCTGAATTCTCCTATCCGCTTTAGACGAAACAGAACCAATGCCATCATCAGTACCATCAACATCATAGTTGCTTGCACTACTAGCAGCTTGCTTATTCTCAGCAGGAACACCAGGTAGCATTCCAGTTATTCCAGATGTACCGTTGTCACTACTAGGCTGCCTAATGAGAGCTTCTTCTCGACTTAATACCCCCAACCAAATTGCACTTTCCTTTGCTGTCATCTTGTCCTGCAAACATTTTGATTGGCGGACATGCCTCCTTATCTTTGCAATATTAGGCGACATGTGCTTTATAACAGCAGTAAGCACCCCCACTTTCCACATCTTCTTCAAATCATGCGGCTTCTTATAAGGAGGACTCTGACCATGAGGTAAATTCAACTGTGACCACCAATCTTCATTACCAGTTGGCCACCAAGGTGGGGGTATACCCTTTTCCAATGGATACTTCCTCTGAGGAGGATCACAATGTTGCATCAAAGAAGACAAGAGTGATCCAAGTGTTGCATCTTGCAGGTCTTGGAGAATGCTCTGTGAGTTGCCATTTCGGCTGTTATCGGCCTCACTCATGGCAAGACACTCAGCTTCATACTTGGCTATAGCTGCAGGGCCATTCTTATCAAACTTTACCTTCTCCTTCCACCACGCTCTAATGTTATCAGAGGAACCACTAACTGGCTTTCCCTTCTCAGGAATGATCCCATACACAAATCCACGAGCTTTGCAGACTTCCATAAGCTTCAGCATATACTTTAGAATCCCATCCTGTGCTCTCGACATTTTCTTCCTACGAGCTTGATCACTGGACTGCCTTGGCTTTTGCTTCTCTGCAGCTTGCTGAATCGCCAGCTTCTGTCTTTCCTTTAGCCTTTTGAGTTTGATACGATCCTTCCACATCCGTCGTTCCAATTCCTCTGCTTCAATCTCTTCATCACTGACATCTTTCTCTGCTATATTGGGGCATCTAATATCATCAACTTCTAGATCCGAACTGCAGTTCAACGCAAGACCATTAGTAAAAAGATTCTTCATTATACAACAAAATCTCTTGGATTGGTTAAAAGGGTACAGATTTGAACTTCAAAAGTTTAGGCTAACTTGGTCACTAATCACCAGAGACATAAAACTAAACTTCAATGTCCTAAATGACCACTGGAACATTCAAAGCACAATAAAAAATGCAACCTTTTCGATTGTTTGTACCAGGATTGATTGACTAATTAATAATCACTGATCAAAATCGCATCCTCATTGCTTCTCCCTCGGACCAGACATATTTCCATTATAATTAAACATTAAAGTGCACAATAATCTCCCAACCACTTTCCAAAAGACGGATTCTTCAGTAAAAATCGTTGTACAGTAGTTAACAACTTAACACCGCGTATCAGATTGAAAATTTCACAACCAGTATGAAATCCCCATAGGATGAATCCCAAAATCCAACTAGGTTATGATGGACAACAGCCAATAGAAATTCAAAGATGAAGGCTATTATAAAAAACCATATAGATAGCATTCACAAGTTATAAACCAACAAAGAATATCTAAAAAGACTAGGCAAAGAGAAAATACGAAACTTTATTGCAGAAGAACATGCTGCTAAATTAAAGTTCTGGAAATAACAGACATAATAGACACACCAGACATCAGGTCCAATTTCTTCCATGTCGGCCATCTATGTCGCAGAAAGATTTGAACTTTCGGATTCGTTTCGTTCTGGGTACCCTGTTTTTTTCTCTTTCTGTTATTGGTGAAATGAACGAAGATGATAAGAACCCAAAAAGGTTTTAGCTTTTGTGACCTATTATGGTTGAAAATTGGATGGTGGGTTGAGCCTAAAGATTTTTGGGTTAGACAGAGAAGAGAGGAGAGGAGAGAGAAAGAGAGAGATAGAAGACAATTTTAATTGAAAGTGTGTCATTCAATGTGAAGATTCTCTGCGTTACGCCTATTTTATGTCCTGTGCACCTCACCCTTCCATCACTCAAACTTTTTCATTCCTTCTGTCCCTCTCTCTCTCTCTCTCTCAGAATCCACGGCTTCAATTTTATGACTTTATTTCTTCTGAAAAATCACATGAATTAATTGCTTTGTTTAAGTTTAAAATATTTATAACTATTATACCAAAACAATAATGTTTCATAATTTGTTTAACCTACAAGATTCAATTTATGTCTTTATTAGTATAAACTATAGTAATTATTATCCTTAAAATGATAAGGATTCTCTTAATTCATTTCTCCTTTAATTTATCATTTCTAATATGTCGAGTTGACATAGCATTGTATCATATTATTGATATAAATTATTTCCGTAGATTAACATACAATTTTTATGTTTAAAATATTTAGTTGTTGCACTAAAAATTTATCTATTTTAATCCTTATATATAAATATAGTTTAATATTATTATGTTTATAAATATTGTTTTTAATCTCTTGTAGACTTTATTGTTTTGTATTTATAGAAACTGAAATAGATTAAAAATAATACATCTAAAAACCAAAATAAATAAGTTTTAAGCATAAAAATAAAAAATATTAAGTAAAGAATCAAATAAAGAATCAAGCCCATTTATGATTTTAATCATATTAAATAAATATTTATCTTCTACCATTGTTGTACTAAAAAACAATATTGTGAGAATTAAGTAAGTCATTGATTTTTTTCATAATTAATATTTTATTTGAAATGACTATGAAAGTGTTTTGGGTAAGATGAGGGGTTAGTGGTAAAAAGAAAAAAAATAGGAAAATAGGAAATTTATTTGTAGTGAAAATTGATTTGTATGAGATGTGGTCTTGTTGAAATCCCTCTGGAATTTAGGATGTATGAATGCGATAATCTACTGCAAGATTCTATCCAATAATTACCTTCCCAAACACATATGATTTGGGTCCCACCACTATTGTCTCAATCTCTCTCTTCATTTTAACAAAAAAATTCTCCTATATATTCACTCAAAATATACATATATTTTCTTTTCATACTCATCTCACATTCCATTCATTTTTAATTTAATTTATTAAATAAACTAAACAATTTTCTTTACTTTTAATTAGTTCTTAGTTTTTTTTATCAATTTTAATTTAATTTATTAGGTGATCTGAATAATTTATATTTATTTTTAATTAGTTTTTAGTTATATAACTTAGTAATCATATCATGGTTAAGGAGGAACAAGATATTCCTAATTGCATTCTAGATGAGTTTGTTTGTTTCACTCTTAAAATGGTTAGAACTTTTTTCTTGGAATCAGGAGTTTCCTATGGTTGGAGTAAATTCATTTGGTCTTCATCTATTCTGCCTTCTAAAATTCTAGTATTCTGGAAAGTTTTTCATGGGTGACTTCCTACAGATTAACATATTCAAAATAAATGTTTGCATATATGTTCTATGTTTACGCTTTTTGAAAAGTACGAAGAATCTATTTAACATTTATTTTTTGAATGTTCTAATACTTTGCATATTTGGGGTTGAATTCGACAGATTTTTCTTACTTCTCATTTCTCTAATAAGGATGATATTTTTTCTTTTATTAAGAGTGATGGTAGTCCTTAGGGTTAAATTTATTAAGCTTGTGTGATTACTTTTTCTATTTAGATAATATGACGTATGAGGAATTATGTTAGATTTCAGGATAAGATTGAGGTTTTTATGGCTATTTCGGTAATCGTAAAGGGAATGCGTGTGCTGATAAGTTGGTTAATTTAATATTTATTCATAGAGAAGTCATATCATTTGTATAATAGGCTTCTATCTAGTCTCTTCTTAGAATTCTTTATGAATAAGTATAGTTTATCTATGTATCGTTTTTGTTAACATGTGAGTTTTGGTCTAGTCCTCCTATATTTTTTGTATTTTTTTAATAATATTTTTTTCATGTGATGTTAGATGATTGTCGTTAATTAAAGTGTCAGCCTAACTGAGATGTCAAGTTGTATAGTGATATCTAATATGAGAGTTTTTTATTTATTGTTATTTACCATTTTAAATTTATTTATAGATGATATATATTAATACTTTATAATATCATCTATCATTTGTTATATTTTTTTTTTATAAAAAAATATTTAATTAATATTTAAAACAATAAAATTCACACCTATTAATTATCAATATAAGAATGAAAATACAAGTGAATTTTAATTTTAAAAATCAAGATGAAATAGTGAAACCTGTATCCAATATCTTTAACAATTACACGAAGATATGACTCAATTTCTGTAATAGTATGATTCAATAAGATTGATTTAAAAAAGTTTAGATGTGAAAATTACAAATAAAATGAGAATAATTTTGAATTATGTCTGAAGAATAATACATGTTAATATTGCAATTAAGAAAATATTAAAAATTGGAATTACTATAACTACAGTATATAACTCAATTAATATTGGGATTAGAGAGGGATAATAATAGATTTTGCCTTGCGCACCTCTACTCTAATCTAATTATGAACCAATCAAATTAAGATTCCATGATTATGCGAGAGCTGGAGAAACTAAAAAAATTTGTATAAAAATTGAGACACTTATAATTAATTTATTCTTCATCGACTACTATTTTGTTATGTTTTTCTTTTATTCAATAACAAGAAGTAACTAAATGTAAAAGGAAAGAATGAAAAAAAAAATTGAAAAAAAAAATTATTTAGATGAAAAAGAAAATAATTAAGATTTTATTTTTTAACATTATTATTTTTTAATTATTTATTTTATTACAGTAGAAAGTATATATATTAACACATAATCAATTATATAAAAATATATTCAATTATATTTAACAATACATAATAATTATGTTTAATATAATTATATGTAAATGTTAATAAAATATCTATAATGTAATAATTATGTATTTAAATGTAATTAATTATACAATTTTATTGTACAAATATTTTATATTTATAAAATGTATTTTTTTTAAAATTTATTCTTTGGGTAGAGATACTCACTTAATTGATTATAGAAAGTAAAATTAAAAGAAATGTTAAAGTGAAAGATATACACCATAATCTCTCTCTCTGTCTATATATATATATAAATTAATTGCTAATGTAAAGTCATTTAAAATATAATTTTTTAAAATATATAAAGTATTTAAGTTTATTTTTAATGTAGTATTAATTCATTAAAATCACTTTAAATATATATTCTAAACTTATTATTACAGAAGTTAATTTTAAATTATATTTCAATTCTTGATTAGATATTTCTGTAAATATTAATAATTATTTGGTGAAAAGATAGTTTCAAAATAATAACGTAAGAAAAAGGAGACCTATCAGCAATTAATTTGCTAACTTACATATTACAAAACGATCCTCACGTATTTATGGTTTGATAATAATAAATGTTATTAAATTTTAGTTTAATATTAATTAGTTTATTTATACAGAGTAGGACACTTGTGTTTGATAAACATTAATTAGTTAGGATACTACAATTAATTTCTATATTAATATGAAATAAATATAAATTAAAATATATTAAACAAATTGATATGTGGATGATACGTTACTAGTACATTTCAGTCATTCAGAATATAATGTAATACAAATATTAATGATACAATAATTATAATTTTTAGTAATACGAGCAAAAATATTAAAACCAGTGTTAATTATTATTTGAAAAAAGAAATACAAAAATATCATAAAACTGAAACTTTAATACATGAACTAAACTCATGACAGAAAAAATATTAAAACCAGTATTAATTATTATTTTAAAGCAATATTAGTAATATTTAAATATACTAATACTAGCATTATCATTACATATAAAACTATAATAGAAAATGTTAACTTTTTAACAATAATACTAATTGCTATTTCTTATAATAAGGAAAATTAAACGATTCATACACAATGTGTTTCTTATGGACAGAAATAAAAATGATGCGTATTTTTAATTTTAGAAAATAATCTCTGAAAAGAAGAAAAGTTATATTAAATAATTATGGATTAATATAAATTTTATGTTCCATACTATACGAATTTCTCAAAGATATGTACATTAAACTTAAGACAGTTATATTTGATTGAAGTATATATAATCGTATATCCAAGCAAACTTTTCTTGAAATATCTTAAATAATTGTATAGTTTGAGACTATTGATTGAAACCTGTTCGATTGTGATTTTTGTATTTATTTGATCAAATTTTACTTTTTAAAAAATGTTAAAAAAATATAGCATTATATAATAATATTACATAATTTTTTTATACAGAGAAATTCAACACTGCATAAAATGTCACATTATGTAATATCACAAGATATATAAAACACATCATAATTCCTATTATTTATTTGATGGAGGGAAGAAAAAAAAGACTTCCACTTATTTTTCTTTAAATTTGATCTTTATTTATAATAAACCTTTGATAAGAGTTCATCTATATCTCACATCATTAGAAGTTTCAAGATAATTATTACCTTGATCTAACATGAATAATGATGGGATATGATTATAATTATCTTGACCTAACTATTTCTCCTTTCATGGCAAGAGAAAGGGCAGAGAGATTGGCTTCATTCTCCACATGAACACCAGGCATGATCACAGCTCTACTTCCCACAAACCCATCTTCACCAATTTTGATTCCACCAAACTTCACCATTCCACCTTCATCACCTTCATATATGTGTCCAAATAGCAATGCTTCTCTTCCCACACAACCACCTCTCTCAATCTTCACCATTTCGGGGTTCAACAAAGCTCCCATGCTGTCAACGTAAGCATCACCATCCATGTCTATTTCTGAACCCATCAACCTCATCCACATCACAAACAAAAACGACCCACTTGCTATGTCCATGAAGTAGTCCCCAACCAGCGTTCTAATGGCTTGCCACGTGCTATCCATCATCACCATTTTGCTCCACAAGGCTACTGTCTCACCCTCTCTCTTCCTTCCAACCAGAACCCATTTGGCCACAACACATGCCAGTGCACCCATAACACCCGAGAGAATCCAAAACAAAGCAGACAGCCATTGCACTGAGAGTTTCTCAGCGTTCTTCATATTCATTACAAAGTTCAGAGGGGCAAAAACAGACAAACCCACCACCGTGTAAGGCAAAACTGTTTGTAGCAACGGTTGAGTGAAAACCGCGGAGAATGTCTGGTACCAGGTTCTTGTCAAGGTTAAGGTTGTCACCAATTTCGTCTCCTTTTTGGGCTTTGATGTTGCTACTGATGCTGCGATAGGACAGCAGGACAAGTCTACCTTGACGTTAGATTGCTCTACGAGGTTTCTCCAAGAGACTGGGAGTGGCTGTCCATTACGCACGTGCTGGCAAATCTCGTAGATCAGTGAACGGCCATGATCGATTGAGGCACTTTGGGTGTTGGAAGTGGCAGGGATCACGTCCAACTCATGGCTTTTGATATAGGGGTTAAATTCAAGCTTGTCTGATTCTTCCCTAGAGAGATTCTCAGTGATGTTTATCTCTCCAACATCAATGCAAGGGGACTCACTTTCATTCCATGGTTTGGTGCAGTCCAGTGCAATGTCACGTGCGGCTTCATCTTCTGGCACTGCTCGAAGTTGCACTTGGAAGACATAGCGAACTCCACCTGGGGAACTCACGCGCCGTTGAAAGTCTTCAGCAAGGAAAAGTAAGGGACGTGTATCATTTTCATCCCTTGGAATTGCACCTGTTTCCGGTGGAAGAATTCCAGTTGGTTTAACCTTACCCGTTTCCTCACCAATGCTTGTGTCAATAGGCCTTAGCTTAAACTTCACGTACATTTCTTGTCCATCGGTGCAGCGCATGAGCCTGCAATAGTTTGAGTAGTAATGCAGTTCAGCATATGAGTGAGCATGTCTAAGTGAATTCCACACTGCTTCACGAACATGTGGGGTACGCTTGACAAGTTCCTCTCTCGCAGCAAGGCCACACACAAGCCAGCTTGCAAAATCAGCAAGAGTACGAGCATAAAACGCATTGCCAGTTTTTAGTGTCAGGTCAATGAGGGGAACATGGTTAGAATCAGGTGCATCAGAAAGAATCCTCAAAGATGCACCACGTGCATCGATCCTAGCATCATCGTCAGCACTCAAGCTATTACTGTGTCTTACCATAACGGGGTAGCTTTTACCAGGTTGGAAAACCTTGTGCAGTGGAATGCCCTCAAGTTTGTCGTAGATTTTCAAGTGCCCCTTTCCACTAACACCAATGCGGTGGAAGTATCTTGCTTTGACATTGATAGTTGTTACAGCTAAATTTGCAGCCATATTTGCAACTACTTTCTTGTATTCCATGTCCATCTCCTCTATCCGTTCATCTAAAGAGTTCGAAGAGTTCCTGATTGCAACTCGGGTTTGGGATCCAATATACACGCTACCCTCATGGAGTATAGAATTCATTGGAGCAACTGAAAGAGCACCCAGAATGACATTCTTTTCTACAACAGAACCTGGGAGGATTAGGCTTTGACTCCCCACAACTGAATTATCCTGAACCTCTATTTTTCCACAAGCATATCCGTTTGAATAGTGGAAACCAGTGATTATCTTGCTAAAATCACCAAGATGGACTCCATCACCTATTGACATTAACTCGGGGTTTGAAACTGGGTTGATGGCTCTAATCGAGCAGTGCTTGCCAATTTTTGCACCCAAAAGGCGTAAATATATGCAGAAGGCTTCTGTTCCTGAGAGAAGCTTGGCAAATCTTTGGTGGCAGGAAATGGTCAATTGATTTCTAAGCCAGGTTTTAAAATGGGTTTGGTTTTGACTGAATTTTAGCAAACGGGTCAAGGCGCAGGTGAGAGAGGTGAGTATGAGACCATGGAGCAAGTACGCGCAGGTAAATGAAATGGTAAAGGCAATGGCATTTGATGGGATATCAGAAAACATGGTGGCATATGCAACAATGGTAAATGGGATCCAATGGAATGCCCCACATATGCAAAGAAATGAAAAGTGTTGGAATGATGCAGGTATCCGGAAGAACCATATGTACAGGATGTAAGCAATGGCTGCAGCAAGGGAGCTGAGAAAGCCAGTAAGATAGATCCCCAGGAAATGGTACATGGCATTAGACTGGGTTTTGCTGGTTGTAACAAGCAACACTGCATTCTGAAATAAAAAGAAGAAAAAAAAATCTTAGTTATTAGTTCAGGCTTAAAGCACTACAGGTCATTAGTTTAAATATATGAGATAGCAATTATATGAAATGACGAAGTTTTGAATAATAAAGAATGACCATGCTACTAGAACTGTAGCAATAGAACAACCAATGGAATTTCAGTTATTTCAGCAATTTGCATGTACTGACCTCTTTAACGTTATTAAGCTTAGCAGGCTTGGGCACATGTTGGCCTCCTTCAACCTTTTGCAGGGGTTCTACTTCAGATCCTTCTTTAATCACACTTCCTTTTTGAATAGTAGAATAAGGCCCAATTGAAGAATTTCTACCTATCCTAATAGGGAGGAGACTTAGAATTCCATTCTTCACCTCATGACTTTGAACCAAAACCCCTTCAGCAATGGCAACTTCATCTCCAATTGAAACCAGAGACGGGTCTGTGATATCAACTGTGTCCAGTAAAACTAAGGATCCAATTCTTGCACCAAGCATCTCAAACCAGTATTTCAGAAACACTGTTCCTCTGAGGTGTGTTGCCAAAACTTTCGAAGAAATTTCCTGAGTTTTATAGAGCGCCCACCACTTGACAAAATCCATTGAATAGATGGATATTTCGGGTGTCAGGGCATAGTTTGGCCTCAAGAAAGAATTCCCCAAAAGTGAAATGCAAATGCAAGTAGAAACCATGCAAAGGATCCAAGAAAGGGGTGCCAAAGTCAAGGAAAGCAAATAGTTTGACCAAGGCATTCCATATACCGATTCACTGGCATTTGGTATGAAACTTTGAAAAGCAGTGATGGATAGATAAGCAGGAGAAAACAGCATGATGGAAACATAAATAAGTGCTAGGAGTTGGAGTAAACGGATACCCCATTGGCGAGACTTGGACACATCCACAACCATTTCAGTAGTGTCAATGTCAGCAAGTGGAGCATGGGATGAATTGCTCTTAAGTTGAGGTTGAGACTTTAACATAAGATTCTCGGAGAAGTTAGCCAATTCTTGAATGCATGATGCAGTGAAGACATCTATAGCTGCAACTGGCACACCCAGGAAATCTGAGAGTTTTTGAGTTGCTTTAACCACTCCAATTGAATCAATTCCATAGGCTGACATGTTCTCTGCGACTGAGATATCTTTGATTGGGATTCCTGAGTGCTCAGAAATAAGCCTTTTCAAGTGTTCCACAATTTCCTTGTTACTTCTTGGAATAGGTAGAGGATTACTACTTCTCACCAGGTGGGCCCGGGGTGTTCTTCCTTCTGTGCATGTTCCTGTAGTAAACGATCTTAACAGTGATTTCCTTGTCGGAATAGGTTGAGGCACCAAATTCAGTGTTTCATCTGCAAACTGTTTGAGACATTCAAATCTCTTGATTTTTCCTGATGTTGTTTTGCTGATGGTTCTTGGCTTGATCAACTTGACAGAAGCAACACTGACTCCATGTTCTTCTGCCACACGAGTCTGGATATGCTCAATCACATCTTTGCTCACCGCTTTACCATCCCTCACTTCAGCAACCACAACCAAGCCAACTTGGTCAGATCCATCTGGCAGGGTAATCCCCTTTGCTGATAAAACCTCCTCAGGGACACCAATGACTGCACAACACCCTGGACGAAGAAATTCAGATGAACTCTCCACTGTTTTCTCAACATCTGCTGAGTAGATGTTTCTTCCAGCCACAATGATAAGATCCTTGATTCTCCCGGTGATGAATAGCTTCCCATCAATTATTCTTCCCAAGTCTCCAGTTCTTGTGTAGTTTCGTCCAGGATGGTTCTGAAGCTCATTTCTAAAAGTTTTCTGACTCAGTTCTTCCTTTCCCCAGTATCCTATTCCAGCACTTGGACTACTTATCCATATTTCTCCTTCCTTTCCATCTTCTCGAAGCTCTTCACAATTCTCTGGATCAACTATTCTAATGTCAATATCTGCATCACCAGGGTGAATATATCCACAAGAAACTCTTCCCTGCCAGTCAACAAGAATAGGACACCCTTCACCAAATGCACAACTGACAAACACACAATTTTCTGCTAAGCCATATCCTGGAGCCATCACCTTCTGAGATAAGCCAAAAGAAGCGGTTAAATCAAGAAACCTTTTCATGGTCTTCAGTCTCACTGGCTCAGCGGCAACCATGAGAAAAACCATGGATGAAAGGTTTAAATTCTGAAGCTTGTCCTTGTCAGACTCTAACCTTCGAACCACCAACTCAAAAGCAAAGTTGGGGCCTGCACTGTGAGTTGCTTGATACTTGCTTATGGTTTCAAGCCATAAGAGTGGTTTTTTAATAAATGTAATCGGTGAAAAAAGCACAGCAGATCCACCACTAACAAGAGCTGTAAAAAGTCCTCCAATCAGCCCCATGTCATGATACTGAGGAAGCCAACTCACTAGCATTGTCCTTGAGGTGCTCTTGTATACACTTTTCATCAACTTTACATTGTGAATGAGCCCTCCATGTGTTATCATGACTCCTTTAGCATCTCCAGTTGAACCTGAGGTAAACTGCAAGAAACATATATCACTAGGCTTGGATTCACATTGATCATCTACATCTTCCAAAGCCAAATTTCTCGAGTTATTATTGACCCAAGAATCAGTGTGCAGCCAAGGAAGTTTAGGCCACTGAGCTGCGGATTTCCCAATTTTTCCAGTTAATGAGATCAAACTTTTCACCCGACCTGCACGTACTGCTGAATGATAAGCCACTGTTGATAAAATCGCCACTATGCCACATGACTTGGCAATGTTCTCAATTTTTAGAAGTGCTTGTCCACCTCTTTGCATGGGGTCCGGGGGAAGAACTGGGACCGGTAAAACTTTAGCTCTTAGACATCCAAAGAAGGCATCAATGAAATCTAGACCAGGAACATAGACTAGGAGAACCCTGTCACCAGGTTTGATCACTGTCTTTTCACTCGTTAAGAGCTTATGTGCAATACATGAAGCATTTAAGTGTTGTTCTCCATATGTCCTCTTGCCACTCACTGTCCCTCCTTCATTTATCCAAGTGTAAAGAGTTCTGTTTTGAGTCACTGAATGAGTTCCCCAATGCTTTAAATAGCTATTCAAAGTTGGCAAATTGGGAAATTGCACTCCGGGCAATTCACCTAGTTCTTTTGGCTCCTTTTTCTGGAACTCACTTTGCAAGGGAAACAAACTCTGCAGAAGACACACTTCTAGTAAGTGCAGCTCTATTTAAAAAACATGAATAATCAAAGCATGTAAAGTCTAGATTATTCAAATCAGTGAGTGATTCGTAATAATTGCTAAATTACCTTAGTGTAAGGAAACACTGGCAAATCACTGCTATTTGCAAATTTCTTGCAGATCAAAGCCATGGCATAAGATGAATTTCTCTCTGTAAGCTCAAACGCCATAAGCCCACCAACATAATAAGTATTCCTTGAACCTTGAAGCTCTGACTCCAACTTTTCATAGAATCCGTTTCTCATATCTGCACTCCAAACTTCAAAATTTAGAATTCTTGCTTGAAAGAGGAAACTCAATTTTGAAAACTACTGAAAAAAAATACCTTGGCTGCTGACGTGAGGAAAATACTTAAAACGACGTTGAAGAATGAAATTCTCAACTTCTCCCCCCATTGACTTTACTGATTTGATTGCAAGCTCAGTGACAGTTGGTCCCTTAATATCAGCAGAGTTGCCATAGGACCAGAACAGGAATATATCACTGTCTGCATAAAACTTCTGCATGGCAACTGGATTTCCAATTGTGCCGGGATCTTCCATGTATTCTCTAAAATAATAAAATCCAACAGGCATTTTTTCCATTCCCTTTATCTTTAAAACAGTTGTGTAGTAGTCATTTGTTTCAACTTTGCTGAACAAATCCTTTTCAAGCTCACTTACATCCATTACTTCTGATTCACACTCTGCCACAAGAAAAGGGTTTGATTTTGACATACCGTTGGTATAGAGACTTTTTATTAACAGTATTCTAATTAAACTCAAACAAAAAAAATATGTAAATATGAAACAGTGCCAAATGTACATACCTAAGCTAGTTGAAGGCACTGATCTATAAGTTCTTCCATATTTTAGTGGAAAATTGCCCGAGATTATGATCTTATCAAATTGCATAGTTTCAATTTCACTTGAGCACTTGACATTAACGGTGACACTGTCAGAGTTCCTCTTGATTGTGAACACCTCAGTGTTACAGTGAAGTTTTATAGGAAGTGATTCAGCAATCCTCTGCCAAAGACTCGTATATCCACCTTTAAATCGTCGAATTTTTCCAGCCATGGAAGTTCTGGTAAATTCATGAATGTAGGCATAAGGCATATCTTGAATAAACCCATATCCTGAAGCAGTGTAACCATAAGCCACAGATTTAGGGACAGATTTAAGTCCATGTTGCTCAACATATTCTGGAGCTAAGTCTGAAGCAACTTCACTGACAGCATGAACCCCAAAACGACCAGAATGCTTCACCTTTTCCTGTTAGTAGCACCAGTACAATTAACATCATTCAATTTTCAAGTCGGAGGAACTAAGAAATTTTCTGTGTGTCTATGAAAGAAAAGCAGTAGACTAACTTGGATTGCTAATGTAAGTGACATGACACACACATAATCATCAGCAACTTTGATATCTTGGTATTGTCCTGAGGAACTGTCAATAACAGCAAGCTTGTGGGAGTCCATTTCTTCTAGTGGAGAACCTGTCTCTTTTGCCAAGTGAAAGATGACTGGAGCACTGCTTGCAGCCAGAACTTGGCCACCTAGATCATAAACTCTTCCTGTGTAGAACACACACATAATTAAAATTCACTGTCAATTGGATCAACTAGAGAGTGGTATTGGATATAAGATACCTTCAATTTCTACTGACTCACACATGCCCCCAACTGAATGATGTTTCTCTAAGACAGTGACATTATTATATCCAAGCCTGACCAGTGCATAAGCAGCTGATAAGCCACTTGGACCACCACCCACTATTCCAATTTTGGTGTTTACTGGCATGGAAGGATGTAGCTTGGAGAATTGATCCTCTACTGATTTTTCTGGATCCATCTCTGAATTCAAAACCTGAAATCTTGAAAATTGTGAGATCAGTTGACAACTTAGTCTTCAACTTCACTTGCTTTAGTTTTAATCCATATAAATACATCATTCTCGAATCGCACAGAACACAAAAGTAAATGTCATGAATCATGATCGCTGCTCAAAAGCTTTCTCTTATTATAGTGTTAAGAGGTAGGAATTTGTGGACTCAAAAGTTTAGTCAGGACTTAGCGTACGATCATAAAGAATTAAAAACTGACTTTTGAGTGTTAAAGAAGATCAAGATGAAGCTCTAACTCATTCCAATTGTTCAATGTTAAATAGTTGAGAGTTGTGGTGATACATTATAAATGGCATAGAAATGTCCAGATTAATCACCCTTGAAAAGAAATAGTTGGAACGGCTAAGAAACGCAACCAAATTACAATCTTTTTTAAAAATGATTTGAAACAGAAAACATTTATTTTCTAAACAAATTAACAAGGTATTTTGTTTCCTCAAGGGAAGGAAGTTGCCAAAATCACAGTTTTATTTGCTCTTTGATATTAAGAAATTGCAGCTATGTTTTGAGAGAAGTTAACCGACAGATACCTTACAGAACCACTTTCTTGTGAATCTTGAGGAGGACTTCTCAGTCAGCTTGGACCATTATTACATGCAGCTCTTGCTGTGACTGCAATGTCATTGTAAGCATAAACTGGCAAACTTGAAGTGAACAACACATGCAACATAGATGCAAGTTGTAGGAAAATATCATACAGACTCTCAGACAAGAGAGGAGACATGTTGAGATGCTGATATGACAATGCATGGCCATGATGAGGGAAAAGAAAAGGGTTATAACAAAGATTGAAGAGAAGAAAAGTAGTTATTACAGTTACCTGAGTGACTATGGAACACAGTTTTTTTCTAGTGCATGATGCCAAATGGCATGTGTGGAAAAGTGAAGAATTATTTGAATTTGAGTTTGATACTATTTTGCTGGTTAGAATGAGTTGAAGTGAGGTCATTGCATTGCAGTAATATATAAAAGAAAGATATTCAAAAATCCTAAGAGTAACGACAAGTTGATACTGTTGTTGAGTCGGTCTCGATAACTACGAGAGTTTCACTTTCTGTCAAACACATCTCAACATTGCATTTGGTGATGCAAATATTCCCTTTGTGAAATCCGTGATACTCACAATTTTACCTCACTCTTGTCATAGATAATAACTATAACTTTGCTATATCTTAATCTTCTTTTATGCAGCACAAAAACAGCATCATCACATGCAGTTTCTCATACACTAATTCTAAATCTTCATCTATTATTGCTTCTTCTTGGTAAGCATAAACATTGAATGCTGTTTATATCATATATCTAAGATGTTAAATACATTTTTTAATTTAACTTGATTACAGATTATTTTTTTTTTAAGAAGATATAGCATTTCTTCTGCAACTATACTAACATAAACAGTTAAACCCGAGGCTCACTGCGGTTATTCTTTTCCAGATTCGAATAATAATCTCAATGTGCTTCTTAATTATTAATCTGATCATAATTTACAACGGAATTTCCAAAGCTCACTGTAGGTTAATTGTCGTTATAAAAAAACCAGAAGTTTCAAATATAATAAGTACTGCATCAAACATTTAAAAAGAAAAATATTTTATTTTTTATCAACATAATTCATGTTCAATCATTGATTCTCATAGAAAAAAAGTGTGACTTCAAAAGTTGCACGTCATTTAATGCATATTTTATAAAGAATTAACCAATAATTAAGTGGTCTTGGTTAAATTAACTTATTGTTTTTATAACTTCAAGGTTTTTGGTATATGCTTGTAATTGGGATTTTTCTTGAAGGATAAGATTTTGGCTGCGACCAATTCTATTGAAAAGTGATTCTTAAATTCTGGAATATACCATAAAGAATTCAAATGCAGGTTGACTGAACTTATTAAGAGATTTGAAGACTATTTATGCAAAATCTTAGTGAATTTTTGTATGAAAAAAATTCTCAGTACTGATCAGAACCATAGGCATATGGATATTTATTTGCCTTCAAAATTCAAGACAAACTTCGTTCACCCTAACATGTTGTGTTAAAATAATTAGCTTATCTTTGTTACAAAAGAAGAAAATAATAAGGAATATTCGAGAATTTTTTCTTTGTTTCACAGTCATCTTTTCCCATTACTTAGTAGATTGTTTAAAAATGATTTTATTATTAACTAATTTGTCGTTAATGTACGTGTTTAATAGATTACAAATCACTTTTTTATACTTTCAATAAGAATATGAGTTTTAAGCTAATTAATATAAAAGTCAATATTCTTAATATCATTTTAGTTATAAATTATTATACGTAACTTGTTTTATATTATCAATATATAACTTATGTTTTTATATATTTTAGTAAGTATGGTCAATTATTACAAGAAAATTACTAGATAGCAACTAAATTTATAAACAAGAAAATTATGTTGATTAAATTAGATACTAGAGATTAAAAAATTATTGATATTTAAAGTAATTTTTATTATTAATAAAAATTATTTTAGATATTAATAATTTTTTTAATTTATAAAATTTTATCTAATTTATTTAAATAGTAACTAATTATTTTAGTATATAAAATTAATTTTTATTTAATGATTTTCTTTATTTATATTTTTATGGTATAAATTAAATTTGATTCTTGTGATTTTTCCTAAGTATGTTTGAACACTCGAGAATAAACACTTAATTTGACATTTTTTTTTTAAAATTACAATTTTTAAGACATATAATATATAAGAAATACATGTTTGTTTAAAAACGAAAAGAAAACATAAACATGTATATGTTATTTTATTCCCACTTTGGAATTTTTCTTTTGTTTGTAGCAAAGTATGAAATAATGGAAGTTCAAGGTAGATAGTAATTTGGCTTGAATCTTATCACATATGGAATGATACATAATTTTGTCAATAATTAAACTTTGTTAAACCCTAAACCTAGTTAACATGAAAAATATTGGTTAAAACTAAGAAGTTGTTTGACATGTAATGAAAGTAAGAAAATAAATAAATAAATGTAAAGATTAACATTTATTTTACGTTAGAAATCCATTTGCCACACTGATAAATATTCACTCCAATTGTTTGTTTTCTTACTACGAATAAATCTAAAATTTGAACTAGAAAAAAAAATAATTTTGTAAATATATATATATATATATATATATATATATATATATATATATATATATCCCTTTTAAATATCGAGTTAAGTTTAAGTAAAAAAAATATAATTATTAAATATATATAAAAAATATAAATAGAATAAAACGTTATAATTTAATCTAAATATAATAAGTGATATAATATGGTAAAAAAAAGATAAATATAAAGAAAAAAATGAAAAAAATATTAATGGTTAAAGAAATATTTAGACATCATGACTAGACTAACTTAGTGTGTATTATTTGTGATGTGTTTGTTGATCGAATCAAAGGAAAATAATTTTATGAAGCATTGATTATGAAAGTCAAAAAATAATGATAATGATTGTATTGTTTATATATTAGTGGTGTAATGATCCATGGCCGGCCCTCCATCACTCAAGCATATGTAATTGCAACCATTGCTAGATATTTAATTAGATAGAATTGGTTCCTTTTTAGGGAAAATGACATTTCCATAATAAATATTAATTTGTTGCTTCATTTTGTTTATGGAATTAATTCATTGTTTAAGAAGCTCGAAAGTCTATTATTTAGTTGAAAATTTTTACTTTTTTATATAGATTTATTCATGATTTATTAATGTTAAATCTCTTTATATTTTAGGATTTAAATATCTTCAATTTCTTTATTTTAATCTTTCATATAAATTTATTTATAATTTATTAATGTTAATTCTCTCTAAAGTTTAGAATTTAAGGTTTAAATATCTTCTATTTCTTTATATGAATCATCATGATAAACAAGCTGTAATCTTTATATTTCAAAGAATTAAGCAAATTGTTTAAAAATCTTAATAAATAAGTGTATTTTGGATCTACGGTATCAAAATTATTTTTAAATAGAATTTAATCAAAATTAAGATTTTAAGTTAAAAATAGTATTTTAATTTTTTTTTATATAGATTTATTCATCATTTATTAATGTTAAATATCTTTATATTTTAGGATTTAAATCTCTTCAATTTCTTTATTTTAATCTTTCATATAAATTTATTTATAATTTATTAATGTTAATTTTCTTTAACGTTTAGGATTTAAAGTTTAAATCTCTTCAATTTTTTTATTTGAATCATCATGATAAATCAATTATGTTTCTAACAATATTATCTTTCGAATTTGAGATCAAAATAGTGATATTGTTTATGGAGACAAAAATGTGGCATAAGCCTCTCAAGCAGAGGGAAGTTCTTCTTAGACCTCAACTAGATAGAGGATTTATCCGGTACACCCAATATAGTTCCACATGGATTAAAAATTAAGGAGGCTAAAAACAGTTTATATAGTTATTCCTCTTCCAACCCATCTATGTATCTTTTAAGAACAAAATAATTATCAAAATTATTTATAAATATAATTTAATTGAGTAAAAACTGAGTTCAAAAGATAATTTGAATATTTTTAGTATAAATTTAAATTAATAAAAACATTTAATGTATTTTTTTAGTCAACACAAAAAGCTCTTTAACATTATTTTGTATCAATCAATTCGAAGCCTAAAATCAATTTCGACAAATAACTACTGAATCAAAATAGAATAAGATCAAGTAAAAATCATTTATTGGGGTATGCTTTTAATGACACAAATAAATTGCCAATGGAAATTTCTCCCTGTTGATCCTATGGAAAAAGTAAGAACATTAAGGAAAGAAAATAAAATAATTTAGTTCTCTAATAAATGAATAGAGCATCTAAATTAATAATAACAATTTAATGTACGTAAAAAGTTTTATATTTTTCCTTCATTTTAAAACCTTCATATTATAGCAGATATACAAGGGTTTTTTTTATGCTTTTTCTTAAAAAAAATGTGAGTTTTGTTCTATTACAATTTTATTCTTAAAAGAAATCTAAATGTTAAAGAAGGAACTTGTTTATAAACTATTTTTTTTCTTTTTTATCTATATAAGACATTTTAAGTGTACGGGAATATAATTATATAGATAATCTGAATTTTTTATAGTTGCCCCAATAAATATATATATATATATATATATATATATATATATATATATATTGGTACTCAAGTCAAAGTTGAATTAAATTAAAATAAATAGATTATTTAATTTCATTAAAATACTTTAATTTTGATTAGATTGAATTTATTATTTTTTTATTAAATCCAAAACAAATCAATCCAGTTGATGACATATTAAATTGGGTCACTATTCAACAAACTTAAATACAATTTTTATTTAACAAAAATAATAATTAAATAAATGGAGACATTGGATTTTGATATTTAAAAACATAAAATCATTACCTAAATTAGAAGTCATTAACTTAAGCAGGTTTGAGTTTAGCTAAAGAAGAGAGTGTTTCTTCCTGCAACTCTACATTTTGTCAAAAATACACTTCAAACACCTTCAAATTAAACTTGAACAAATCCAATTCAGTCTTTCTATACTTGTTCGAATTCAAATTTGACCTAATTCTTACATGTGATAAATTCATGTTTATAAAATTTTAGGGTTTATAAAATTTTACAAATACACACACAGAATATGTGCCACATATGTAGTTTTTTTCCTCTATCAGTGGCAATTGAATTGTTTTATTTTTCCAAACATTTTGTAAGAAAAAAATGTATTGATTGGAATGCAATTGTTCAATCGATTTGCACAAACAAGTTGTAAATAAATAAATAAATAAATAAAAAGTAAATTTGATCTCATTTTCTTTTTTCCTCTGCAATGGTTTTGAGAAATTGAAAATGACTTTGTGAAATGACATGAATGTGATAGTAGTAATGTGGTCAAATTTTCGTTTTCATTGCGAAGTTCACAGACAAATGCTAACTTTTTTATGAAAATGACTTTTAGGCAATAAATATAATGTTTGTAACTTGATTAATTCTCAATAATATGTCACAAAATGATGCTACTTCAAATCATATTACTTTGTGGTGTGACAATTGGCAAGCAAAACTGTTTTGTCATCAAAGAAACTCTTTTCATACAACTTTTTTTTAAATTCATATTTTCAATTTTATTCCTTTTCATCTATCATGTCATTTCTTCTTTAACTAATTCATTTAAAGGATCATTAGAGTCATCACCAATAATCAAAATAAGAGTAAGTCAATTCAACCATCAACAAATTTTCTTTATACACAATTAATGAATATGTTATTCACTTTTTTTTATGCATTTGATAGTACAACTCTTTTTACTTTAAAATTTCGTTTTACTTTAAAGCTAGTAGTTCCTTATGAGCATTTTTGTTCTCAAAGGAAAAAATTTATGTGCTTTACACATAATCAAGAACTGGCATTAGAATTTTTTTTAATCAAAAGAAGATAAGGGCTAAAGAAGAACCCTAGGCCTTCCCAATTAGATTGTTATCTTTTATAATGTTGTGCAAGGAGGAAAAGTCAAGAAATATCATTAAACAAAAATGATAAACTACAGAAAGGCAAGAGGCAAAATCAAATCCAAGTAGAACAAACTATTCAAAGTTGTTGTCAGTAGAAAAAAAATTTCTGAATAAAAAGCCCAAATAAAAAAATATTCAGAGGGAGAAATCAAAGTAAGCCAAAGATTCTTGCAGCAGAGATGTGTGGGAATAAATGTTTTGGTCAAAGACTAAGCATCTAGAAGAAAGCTTTCCAGAAAATGAGTGTGTCTTCAATAAAGCAGCACATAAAATGGATGAAATCTGTATATTTGATTTTTCAGAAGCAACATCAAAACTACAAATGATCTGCATAAGATATAAGAACGTTGCATGGGTCAATCATCAATTCGCATGGCTAACACGTGCCCAACTGATTGAACTGAAAAATAGCTGAAAGCCTGAACGTAGTTCTTGAATCATGAAAAGCAGATAGCATAGGAGAAATATACAATTTTGGTTCCTTATACTTAAAACCTTCAGTGAAATAATTAATTGTTTCAATAAAATGAGATCAGTCCAATAGTAACACTAATTATACTACAAAACATTGAAAATAATATGACTAGTTTGCACACTGAAAACATCACAGGGTTACAAGGAAAATACTACTATTTATAAGCGTAAATGCAGTGACATGAAATTCTACACTTTCTATGGACAAACGTAACATTAACTGAGGCATTGTGACAAGGGGCAGGTTGCACCAAATGTTTCTTCCCTGGCTTGAAATCTGATCAAGACAATAATGATCTGAAAAATTTTGAGAGGGATGAACAATGTTTACAATATGCTGTCCACTCTAGCCGGCAATCTCTTGAAGTAGTTGAATGGGGCTGAAGGATGTTTCTGGCGGAATCTGGGGTGCCTTAGAACATAGAAGCCAATGAGAAGGGACACAACTTGGAAAGGAGTAACATACAGAACTAGTGCAGCAATGAAACAGAATGTCACAAAAAGAGTGGTAGCCCTTGTGTCTCTCCAGCTTAGTAGATTGTGGAACCTTTCTCCTTGAGTGGCCAAGTCCCCTACGACAGTTTGAACCTTCCCAGCAATGCTTCTTAAACGATCATACCTCATTCTAACCATATCTGATGATCGAGAAGTAGGGAATGTATCAAACTCTTCATCTAGTTCATCAGGGTGAGCAGCATCAGCATGAGATAGTCTTGTGTCCATATGAGGAGGATGTCTCGGCCTCCATCTGAAGTTCCAAATTCCAATCAGAGAAAGATAGAGGAAAGTTGTCGGAAGTATTAGTTCTGGATAAAGAACCAGTATTATGAAAAGGATATGAATGAGTATGGATGTGAGGGGGTTCTTCCAATTGCATATCTGATCAAACCACCTTCCAAAGGCTATCAACCCACCAAGAACTATGGTTATTCTGAAGAAATTGGCTTTGCTCCTTCTCATACTCCACATGTGTGAATCTACATCTAGCATGTATTCCACCACCTCTTTCCTCAGTGGTGGCTCAGCCCGGCTCAACCTCATTGACACAATCTGGATAGCTTGATGCCTAAGACTGTCTTGTTGAATCACAGATAGCGGATAGATGTAGTGCATCTTTGGCAACAATGGCTGTGAATACGTAGACAACATGTTTATCAAAGATAAGCTTGTGAACCTTACAGCCAATTGCACCTCTCCCATTTTCTTCACACCTGAATTATGCAGTACTAAAAGAGGATAAGAGTGTGTGTACACCCTATCAGCTTCAAGAGTGGACAGCCTAATCCTCACCTTCCCTATTCTTGAATCCTTTGATCCACCTGATTTCTCTCCCCCATGTAAATGACCATTATCATAAACCCCTACTGTGATGACAGTACATGGATCAAAAACCTCCCAAATGTATTGCTCGTTCCACCTTGGAGCAAGGCTACCCACAATTGTCCTAGTACGGATCCACTTCTGCCCATATTTAGCTACACAATAGGAATCTGTGGTTCCTCTACCATCTCTTGTCTTCATGGGCATCAGCCCTTGTGCACTTATAATCCCCACTTCCAGAACTCCAATGCTGGCCTTCCACAGCTGCTTTGCAGTTGGCCTAAGATCACTACTGTAGTGAGTTGATTCATCCAGCACATGGTAGCCACCTTCCAAGCAAACCCTCAAGTGTATCCTACTTGAGAACTTGGGCTCTTTCTTCTTTTCCCCTTCAACAACCACATGTTTTTCAAGATTAAACCACCTTGTGTTCACAGGCTTATGGTCCAACCTCCTTTGCACATTGTGTAAAGGAAGGACACACCTTCCCAGGATTTCATCCTTGTTTGGTCCAACCCTGTCTTCTGCAGTCAGAACCAAGGGTTCCTCAAATGGCTCAGCAGCAACAAACATCAAGTCCTCATTCCACATGGGATTTATGGTTTTACTTTGAGATGCTCTAGTTCTTAAAAACTGATTTCCCAGATTGGCCTTCACAAAAACTTCAGGATACCGGGTTTTGTCACTTGGTATCAAGTCCTGAGCCTCAATAACATTGACCCTGACATACCAAAGCTTAGGTGAAAGGTAAACCTTTGATCTTATGTTTGCAACAGCCTCAGGACCAACAGTTGCTGCATCAGAATGCCATGCATCAGGAAATGCCTCATCTGCTTGAGTTCCCATCCAAACTGCCAACATTAACTCTCCCTTGGCTTTGTCACCTCTTCTGTCTTCCAGCCTGTACCACTGTGGAGCCAAAGGGCTATCTGGTGGCACACGTTTTGGTATTTCATTCAGATCAAACATCACTCTCCCTACAAAGTCATCCACAACAACATCTTTGTCTTTTAGTACCACCTCTAGAACAGAAGCTTGAATACTTTCTTTGGAGAAGGCAAAAACATGATTCCACTGAGGATTCGACTTTTTCTCAAAGTGCTTGGTAAGGCCCTTGTAGTTTCCAAGCTTCACTTCAACATAGGGATCCACACCACCAGTAACATCCTTCCCGGGTAAATCCTTGGCTTTCACCACTCGAACATAAAGGTACTGCATCTGTTCAACCAGGTCATAGGTGCAGGAGAGCTTGTCCCTCATGACTGCACCTGCCCCTATGTTAGGTGAGGTCTCCTTGAGAGCAAACTCTGGTGGCCCTTCTGGCTTATGCATTTTACTCTCTGAGACACCACACTCACCAATTAACCTGCACCAATGTAAGAAAAATACTTCAATTGAAGAAAGCTAAGCTAAATGTTTACAAAGTGAACCTTAGAAAAAAAAAAAAAAATCAACAATAACCTGATGCGTTTAAAGAACCATTTAATTCCAAACCCCGTGTGTTTCTACTGCATACAGATTCTCAATTTGCTCAAAAAAAAACATTTCATCCAAATAAACAACATGGCATGAGGAAAAGGCAAAGTTGAGTTGCACTTTTTGCTTTTTTTATGGATTACTTATTTTTCATGGAGCAGGTTTTGTGCATCAGTGGTGTTTCTTCAACTACCACAACCACTCAAACCAAATATTTGGTGTTCTTTGAAGTTCATGCACACGCAACATACACAGAAGATATAAAGCACTAATCTCAAGCGTCACTGCACCTTTCTTCCTAGTTTCTTCTCACAAATCGCACCAAAAACAAAAAGGAACTATGTAGTGAATCTGTCAAATTTAAATGAAACAAGAAAAGAAAAACATGTGACCAGTGCAAACTGATTCTCTACACAATGCTCAAACATAAGTACTACCTTCTGCAACTTTCTGTCTCTTCCTTTTGTCTATGAGAGATTTTACATATTTTTCTTTATAATAAGGAGATAAAATGGAATGAAATAATTAGCATGATGAAGAAAAGCATAATATATTATATAAATAGAATAAATTAAAGAATCATGATCTTTAAATTCTCACAATAAATTAATTCTCAAATAAAATTGTGAGAATAAAAAAAATTAAAATAACATGATTAGAATGGATAGATCTTTTCAAAACATACAAAATTAGGATCATCTTCTAAACAATTTTATTTAGAACAAAGAAATTTTTAGAATAATCAGAGTATTTAAAAGCGATAAATTTTGACTAAATAAATAAAACTATTTATCATTTATTTTTTAGAAAAACTAAGAAAAAACGGAGACTCACCTCATCACTTTTCCTCCATTGGGGGATTTGTTTATTTTTCTTAAATTTTTAATCTCTGTATTAAGGGATTTATTTATTAAGAAAAATAAAAAATAATGCTTAATAATTTTTTGTATATGTATAATATTATGTAGGTAGATCATTTAATTGAACATTAAGTTAGTTACAGTTTATTATATAATGGTAAAATTATTTTAATAAAAAATAGTTTATATAAAAAAGAACTTATTAAAAAAATAAAAATAATTTATATTGAAATGGTTAAATTTTATTCAAATAAACTATAAAAAAAATTGCAAAATTAATTTTTTTCATAAACCCATTTAAATTCAAAAAAAAAAAAATCTTTTAAAAACATTCACGTCATTTATTGACCATTTCCAAAATTGATTAAGTAGTATTTTCTTTCTAACATTTCTGCGTTTGGTGAACAAACCAAACAACAAACTAAAACCATAAGAAGAAATGTTCATTGTACTATAATATTTAAATATAATTTTAATCTTTTTAGTATACTTAATCCTAATCCGTAATTTAGTCTTTTAATTTTAAGATGAACATTTTCTCTCTGAAAAAGAAGTTACAGAATGCGTTTGAAAAGACAATGACAACAGACGTTAATCATTATTCCACTACACGTTTGCAAAGTCTGCGGCAATTGCATTCAGTTTTTTTCAGAACCCATCATCGTGTTTGGACCTCAAGCTTTTTTCATTTTAGAAAATAAGCTTAAATTACTCTTTTTTTTCTCATTAAAACTTTTTTTAAATTAATCATTACAAAAATTTCATAAACTTATTACACACGTCTTCATGTAAAACAAAAGTTAAATATATTTTTTATCCCTAAATTTTCACACAAAATTGATCTTCTAACACTTTTAATAAAAAAACTATATTGAAATGTATCATTTTCTATTTTTTCAAATTTTTACATAAAAAATAATTTCTAATATAAATTAAAATATTAAAATAATGTGAATATTATAATATTATAATATATTAAAAGTTAAATAAAAAAATTAATAAAAATTTATTTCAATAATTTTCTTATTATATGTATTGAGAGTTCTAAAGTTTAGATCATGAAAAAAATTAATTTCACATCAAAATAAAAAAAAATAATAATTTTACTCAATTGTTATAAAACTTGAGCACTAATAAAGTGAAAATATAAGGATTTCAATTTTTATACACTACCGAAATATACATATGAATTAGTTTGCACATACTTCAATAACATTAAATAATTCAAGGTCAATATCAAAGTTTATAAATATGATCATTTTACAACAGATTATTTAAGCAGATACTAAAACTTCATTCAATGACATTGGTAAGAGCAATTATTCAAAAACAAGCTTATTCATCAATACTTAACTGCCTTACTCAGTTCATTGTTCTATAACATTACAGAGTTTATATTCGTAACATTGAACTAGGCCGCTGGTGAAAAGTTCCTGATTACCTCAGAAATTTTTCACTTGAACAAGTTCACCTTGCTTAGCTCCAGATTCAAACACTGCCTCTAACACAGCAACATCTCTTGCACCCACCTCAAAAGAGAGCGGGGCTCAGCCACAAACTGACTCCCCTTCTGCTACAAGGAAATAAATAGACTAGAAAACAGCACCCTGTCCAAGATTGTTCTTTATATTTTTATCATAATGTATAATGTGTATTAAGTTGTCTGAATCTCTAGTTCCAGGAATGTTTGGACAAGCAATTGATAAGAAAAGGTAACATGAAGAATCAACTAGAGAATTTGTCTAAGAATTCAAACATAAGAAGGAGGAATCATTTTGTACTCAATTTACCTTCTTGAGGGTGTTTTCAGATACATCATTAATAAAAGCTTTTAATTCCTCAGTTACTCCAGTGATTGGAAAGAAGGAGCTTTTGTTTTGTCCATCGCCACCATAAAAAGAAACCTACATAGCATCATAAGACAAAAAATTATGCCATTTTATTTATGAACCAGTAACAGAAACTGCAGTATATATACCAGGTAACCATGTTCTCCTTCGGAACTGCGCTCAACTTCCAGGGTTCCATTCAAGCCAACAACTCGCCACAAGGCCTATAATATATTAAAAATCATGAGTAAAGACATAAAAAAATAAATGCATGAATAGTTAGTAAGTATATCCACAGTCACATTTGTAAGAAGAATGATCTTTGACCACATGCCTTGCGTGTTCTGGAGGAGGAGACAACCACTGCAAACACTCCTGAACATCCATTCTCCAAATGACTAAGGCAAAACATTCCAAAATTAATCTTGGATTTCCAGTATTGCAAAGTTTACTCCGTGAAACAGAGGCTTACAGACAGATGATACGTGATCTGGGGGAGGTAAGGTCAAATCTACATGAGATGTCATTGCTGAAACTGAAACCACCTAACACCTAACAAGCTGCCAAAAAATAAAAATTCAAGAACATCATTATATAGAGAAAACAGGCCTATAAGCCCCTTCTCTAGGATTCCTAATAGACAGGCTGAAAGGAAACTTCACCAACTTTTAGAATAACAAGCAACTTTACTATAAGCAGGTCAAAATACGGTCTCTCATAAAAAAGTTAAATCATACCAACCACCAATATCTTTTCATTGCCCAAGTGTGTTTTGGTGGCAGAGCATTAAACACTAATAACAAAGTTTTGGTAAGATGCCAACGAGTATAATAATAAGAGTTTATTGCCACCATAAATTGCATTGGAAACACCAGAAGGACATGACTTCATAAATAAAACAATCAAAATGCACACCAGAAGTTAAAGATTACCATTCTTAACGCTGCAACGAAATGCACGCCCATATCAAGCAGGAAACCTCCCTGCCAGAAAGAAAAAAAGGAACAACTTCACATAAGGAACCAAAAATCGACAATTAGTACAATAAAACAGGAATAAACTTTGATGCTAACAACATCAGAAGTTATTGAAGATTTTTGGATTTGCAATATTTTAGCTATCAAGTATAGCCACAAAAAAGGAAAAACAAAAAAAGAAGATAAATTCTTGTTAAAAATGGATTAGATTGTTTCAGTACTCCATAGATCAAGACATATAATCCAAACTTGGATTTCCAGTTATGTATTGTACAAGTAACTCCGTGGATTAGAATTTAGAAGAGGAATAAAAGTATAACCTCATTCTTATTCACTACCAACATAAAGTTCATGACATTAAGATTTCATATATTATTCAATTATTATATTAAATAGTAGACTTTTTTAAGTTTATAGGTCAGAATGCTAGTTCATTGAAGTGATCCAAAGCATAGGTTGTATGACAAATGCTCTTTCAAAATTTAAATATTCAAAGAGTGCACAACTTAATTACAAAGCACATACAGTAAAATTGTGCCTCCAATTGGTTAAAAATTAGGGGTTTGAACTGTTCATTGACTCTTGAATAATAACTTGAACACTTATCATTTTCCCAATGCCAGCAATCAGTTTCTTGCCCTGCCAAAAAATTTATGCGACTGCACAGTTGGATTCATAGACCAATATCTTAAACAAATACCTATATGAAGCCAGACTCAATTCGGAAATTTTCAGCCACAGACCATATTATTTGACTTGGAGCATCAGCAGAAATAGATTTGTAGCTAGACAATGCAGTTTCCAATTCACTTGTACCTGCATTATTATATTGATGTATAGTAATGCTATTGACCTATTTGACTTTGAAGAGAAATAGAGGAAATGGGAATAGAGAAATGTGTGAAAAGATAAATAGGTAAGAAATAAAATTAAATGTTGAATATAAATTATTTGAATAGTATAATACTCGTTATACCCTTCACCAGATACAACACGAATCAAACATTTAGAGGTAAAATAGTAGTTTTATTTAACACTTTTATCACTTAATATATTTTGTCATAATATTTAATACATGACAAATTATTTAAAACGTGACAAAATGATTTATGACAGTCTTACAATGTAGGTAAAGTCATGTCATCTTTACCTACCAATAAAGCCTCCACAACAATTAACTGATTGTCTCATTCTTGGCTGGTTCTGGGAATTGCAGCAGCCCTAGAAGAGGGCATCACAACACACAAAAAAATCACAATCAAATTCACCAGTGACAAGCAAATTCCTATCATGAGCAACAAACTCAAAGAGTGTTCCTTTCATAAAATTAACCAACTTGAAAACAATTAAAAGGGATAATGAACAATAACCAGAAGACCCACTTTCTCCAGTACCCAAAACATACATATACCTAAGGAAAGTTCATAAATTGATGAAAAAAATTTAAAGGGGAGGAGAAATATTAGACTCACAAAGCATTGGCGTGTTGTATATCAGCCTCAGGTACTTTGAGGGAATCGTGGTAAGGTAAACGGGAAAGTTGGTACGGAATCATTGCCATCTTTTCCTCTTTGGCTTTACTTTGTGGAAAGGTGAAGCACAGAAGAAAGAAAAGACTCAACAGAGTCACAGAAAGAGAGAAAAGTAATTAAAATTGAGATGAAGACCCTTGTACTAATTCCCACCTAAAAAAATAAGCCAAGAAGAGAAGTGATGAATTGAGAAACTGCACGAAGTGACACTGAAAAAACTTAATGGAAAACCAGCCAATAGCACTAATCAAGAACACAAAACCAGAGAACAATCGCCACACACCCACCATCATTCCAATGCAAAATATCTAACTCCAAATTCCCCAAACAACAAAAAAACCCTATTAGTCAAAATCATGTTTATGTCTTTCAATCTTCACAAAATAATCTATTATTTACACTACAAACTCCACCTAAACTTAAAATATTAATTTATTAAAGATGTGTCAGATTTCATTATGTTGTTAAAATAAAGGCATTAGAAAAAACCAAAATGAGTTATTTTAATAAAATTTAGGACTTCAAATAAATGGAGAGACTAAAACCTCTTTAACTAATTGCTACAGACATTAGAATCCAAATGATATTAAATATATTTTTTAAACATTGTTAATCAAATTATTTTTCTTAGTTCAACATTAGTAGTTGGTGAATAACTATTTTAACTACCTTCTACTTTCTGTCTGTTCCGTTTGTCTAACAGAGATTTTACATATTTTTTTTTTATAATAAGGAGACAAAATGGAATGAAATAATTAACATGATGAAAAAAGAGAGCATAATATACTACATAAATAGGATAAATTAAAGAATCAATACACTGATTTGATACTACTGTTTGTTGTTGAATAATAAATGGCTATATATAATATAATATATATTTGATAATTTTTGTAGTAAATTTTAAAATTATATTAATCCAGTTATATACAAAAACAATTTAGTGATAATCCATAATCCTCCTTCGTTCTTTTTCTTAAGCAGCAATTAAATATAAGTTACTTATTACAACTACTGGATTTTTACGAAAAGAAGTATAAAAAGTTTGTAAAATCATAATTAAATATATTAAATTTTCACTTTTCTCACCTCTAAATTTATATATTAACCTCTACTCAAATAAAAATACTGAAATAAGAACATATAACTCCGTGCAGATTTATTTATAGTTCAGGGGAATGTGACTGTAGCTTATTTGGGACCCACGTGCTTTGACCAAATATAGCAAGAGTATATTAGAAAACGACAATGATATCTTCTTATCATTTTCATGTGTTTATCACTGTCACTTTCATCTGTTTGATATTTAAACAATTATAATAATTATTTTATTTCAAAAACAATTATAGAATAATTCTTTTTTACTATTAAAATGTAAAATACATGTTATTGATTAGAAAATAGACGTTGAAAGTTGACATTTCATGATTTTGATATTTTAATGATTAGAAAATAGCTTAATTATAGATTGAATTTTAATAATTTGATATTTTAAAAACTTTTATAAATTTAATTTAAATAACTTATAATTTATAGAATTAGGATAATCTAGGGTAAAAAAGAAGAAATGAGATAGTATAGATAGGTTTATTATATAATTTTTATTACGTATATTATAAGAGAAAGTAATAAAATAGTGAGAACAAAAACAGATGAAAATAATAAAATTAGAATTTATAATGTGAATTTGATTACTTAGTGATTTATTTCTTTCTTACATTTCTGCAGCAAACTACGAACTCAATCATAAGAAATTTTCAATTTTACTATTTTTTTATTTATTTTACTTAATCCGAATTTAGTTTTTTAATTTTAAGATGAACAATTTTTTGAGTGAAAAAAGCTATAGATTGCGTTTGAGCACTAATAAAGTGATAATAAAAGGATTTCAATTTTTGTAAATTCCCAAAGTATATATGAATTAGTTTTGACATATTTCAATAAGATTAAATAATTCAAGGTAAATATCAAAGTTTATAAATATGATCTTATTACAACACTAATTTCCAAATTAACAAATTTTAAAATATAATTATTTGTTTAAAAGTTATTTTATGATATAATTTAATCTACATAAAAACAGATCGATAAAATAAGGTCAGCTATAAAGCATAACTTTATTAGCTTACAGAATTAAAATTTTATGAATCTAACAATTAAGTTAAAATTTCTTATGAAATGGATAGGGTTTAAAAAAATGTAATTTAAAAATTTACAAATCTAGCAATTTATAGAAGTTAGAAATACAATTTTAAGTCTTTTTTAAATTTAGTTGGAAACATTAATATTTTTTGAATTTACACTAAAATTTATATTTACAAATACAATTTTAGTGTAAATTAAAAGAATGTCAAAAACATACTTGTAAGTAAGACTTTTTGGAGTAAATTAAAAAAAATATTAAAGTCGTGTATAAAAAACTAAAATGTGATTGAAACACAATTTCTTCCTCATATAGACATCCTTCCAAATGTACCAAACTTTTTAGCAAGTTACCAGGTTCAAGTAAAATTGCAAATTTTGATGCTTTAGGCCCAATGGAAGTAGCAGCTTCTCAGATACTTAGCCTCAAGTCATTAGAAGTTTCAGAATCAAGAGCATACCAACAATAATTTCAATAAACTTAAGCAAATACTAAAACTTCATCCAATGACATTAATCAGGGAAATTATTTAAACACAAGTTTATTCATCTATACTTAACTGCCTTGCCCAGTTCAATGTTCTATAACATTACAGAGTACATATCCGTAAATATTGAACTGGGTGGTCGGTGAAAAAGAGTACCCTGATTACCTCAAAACTTTTTCACCTGAACAAGTTCACCTTGCTTAGCTCCAGATTCAAGCATTGCCTCTAACACAGCAACATCTCTTGCACCCTCCACAAAAGAGAGACGGGGTTCAGCCACAAACTGACTCCCCTTCTGCAACAAGGAAATAAATTAGACTAAAAAACAGCACCCTGTTCAAGATTGTTCTTTATATTTTTATCATAATGTGCATTAAGTTGTCTGAATCTCTAGTTCCAGGAATGTTTGGACAAGCAATTGATAAAAAAAGGTAACATGAACAATCATCGAGAGAATTTGTTCAGGAATTCAAACAGAGGAAGGAAATATTTTGTACTCAATTTACCTTGAGGGTGTTTTCAGACACATCATTGATAAAAGCTTTTAATTCCTCAGTTACTCCACTGAATGGAAAGAAGGAGCTTTGGTTTTGTCCATCGGCACCATACAAAGAAACCTAAATAGCATCACAAGAAATAAAAAACTGATTCCATTTTATTTATGAAAACCAGTAACAGAAACTAAAGTATATACCAGGTAACCATGTTCTCCTTGGAAACTGCGCTCCACTTGCAAGGTTCCATTCAAGCCAACAACTCGCCACAAGGTCTACAATATATTAAAAATCATGAGTGAGCATATCTACAGCCTAGCAGGTGTGACACATGTGTGCTTTTGTAAGAAGAATGATCTTTAACCACATGCCTTGGGTGTTCTGGAGGAGACAACCATTACAAATACTCCTGAACATCCATTCTCCAAATGACTAAGGCAAAAAAATTCCAAAATTAATCTTGGATTTCCAGTCATGTATTGTAAAAGTTAACTCAGTGAAATAGAGGCTTACAAGACAGATGATATATTATCTGGGGGAGGTAAGGTCAAATCTACATGAGATGTCATTGCTGAAACTGAAACCACCTCACACCCAACAAGCTGCCAAAAAATAAAAGTTTAATAACATCATTATATAGAGAACCCAGGCCTAAAAGCCCCTTCTCTAGGATTCCTAATAGACAAGTTGAAAGGAAACTTCACCAACTTTTAGAATAACAAGCAACTTTACTATAAGCAGGTCAAAATACAGTCTTTCTTAAAAAATTAAATCATACCACCAATATCTTTTTCATTTGCCCAAGTGTATTTTGGTAGCAGAGCATTAAACACTAATAACAAAGTTTTGGTAGATACCAAAGAGTATCAGTTTGAAAAGACTAATAATAAGAGTTCATTGCCACCATAAATTGCATCGGAAACACCAGAAAGACATGAGATAATAAATAAAACAATCAAAATGCGCATAAGTTAAAGATTACCATTCTTAACCCTGCAATATAATGCACCCCCATATCAATAATGAAACCTCCCTGCCAGAAAGAAAAAAGGAGCAACTTCACATAAGGAACTAAAAATCAACAATTAGTACAATAAAACAGGCACAAACTATTATGCTAACAACATGAGATGTTATTGAAGATTTTGGATTTGCAATATTTTAGCTATCAAGTATAGCCACAGAAAAAGATAATTCTTATTAAAAATGGATTGAATTGTTTCAGTAATCCATAGATTAAGACATATAAAGAATCCAAACTTGAATATCCAGTCATGTATTGTAAAGGCAACTCCATGGATTAGAGTTTAGGAGAGGACTAAAATTATACCTCATTTTTATTCACTACCAACATAAAGTTCATGATATTAAGATTTCATACATTATTCAATAATTGTATTAGATAGTAGAGTTCTTTTAGTTTATAGGTCAGAATGCTAGTTCATTGAAGTGATCCAAAACATAGGTTGTATGACAAATGCTCTTTTAAATTTAAATATTCAAAGAGTGCACAACTTAATTACAAAGCACATACATTGAAATTGCGCCTCCAATTGCTTGAAAAGTAGGGGTTTGAACTGTTCATTGATCCTTCAATAATAACTTGAACACTCATCATTTTCCCAATGCCACCAATTAGTTTCTTGAACTGCCAAAAAACTTATGTGACTGCACAGTTGGATTAATAGGTCAAGATCTCAAACAAATAAATACCTCTAATAAGCCAGACTCAAATCGGTAATTTTCAGCCACAGACCATATTAATTGACTAGGAGCATCAGCAGAAATAGATCGGTAGCTAGACAATGCAGTTTCCAATTCACTTGTACCTGCATTATTATATCAATGTATAGTTATGCTATTGCCCAGTTTGATTTTGAAGAGAAATATAGGGTTTTGGAAAGAGAAATAGAGGGAATGAAAATGGAGAAATAAGTTGAGAAAAGATAAATAGGTAAGAAATAAAATTAAATGTTATGTTGTTTGATAGAGTAGAAATACGTGAGAAATAGAGAGAAAGCTTTTTGAAATTGTGTAATTTGATATATTTGACTGGATATAAATTATTTGAATAGTGTAATACTCATTATAATTTATACCCTCACCACATACAATACAACACGAATCAAACATTTAGGAGTAAAATAGAAGTTTTTACTCTCTTTTTTCATTTTTTGCCCATCCTCTACAATTCTTTCTCATTCTCAACACCAAACTACTAAATTTAGTTCCCCTTCTCTCCATCTTCATCCCAGACAAACACGGCCTAAGAGTTTAACAAGGAAAGCATCTTAGAATGTTGATTGATTCTACAAGACATGACGACAATACGATCAACAAAATGTATAAGACCAACATGATGAGGTGACTGACCATTAGAAAGAGATAGAATATACCATTATACAATGAACACCTCATAAAAGTTATCAATGTGATAGAAGAAAGGGTATTTTTCCAAGTCACTATCAAAGGTATCAGTGGGTCCTAATAGATTTTCAATATACGAGTGAGATGGGAATCATGGCATGGTCTAACTTGTGTAGAGCTTGGTATTTCACTCGTGATTGTTACAAAAAGATGTTGATTATCACATCCATTAAGCAGCCGTATTACTCTCCTGCTTTCTAGTTCTTTTCTACTTTTTCTTTCTTACCTTATTCTCTACTATGAAACCCTAACCCAACTGCAGGAAGACTTGAACATACTAGATGAAACAATTCTTCTCATTCTTAGTCAATACTCCCTCGTCAGTAAATGATTCATATATGTTGACTAACAATTTTAATAAATAAATAAATTCAAAAGGTATATGGAACAAATGACATTAGAAATTGTGGATGTCCTCAGGAGTTCCTAAATACAGAAGAGTTTCAGTTTGATTTCAATATTACTGCCCTGAAGATTTTAACTTTCAACATGTTTTACCTCCAAAATCTTCTTTATTACTTTCATACGGTCTCAGAATACAAGGAGGAGGAGCATCCGAAACAATATGTGATCATGTGAAGATGAATAAATTGAGGGCTATTTTTCCTAGAGCATGTGGGACAATGCATTTATGACTTAGTCCACTATTTTTATCTCATAGGGAAAAAACAAAATTGATTTGCATACACTATAAAGAAAAGAAATAATAATAATAATAATGATAAAAATAAAAGAAGATAAAGAAAATACCACCTAAAATTCATGTACATGGAGATAGAGAGGTGGGCAAAATTAAATTTAACTTTCAAGAACTACACTGAATTAATTTTTTTAAAAGCTAAACTGCTTTTGGTAAAAACTAAACTAAACTCTGTTGGTAGTTTAGTTTAAAAAACTGAATTGCAAAAAGAGGATTTCAGTGTTGAACTGAACTGTTGGCAGTTTAAGATTAAAAAAAAAAAAAACTACACGGTTACCTATCTCATTAAAAATAGTAAGATGTGTCAACCAGATTATCTTCTATGATTTTCGAAATCTCATTACCCTCTCCATTTTCCTCTCCTTACTTATATCCATGAAAAGTACTTCTCCATCTCACAAAGTTTCTTTCATTTTTACACTTAATTCAATGCCCGTAGAATTTTAAGTAAGAGTTTAAAGAAAAGATCGACATCATATATAAGAAACAGTTCAGTTAGATTATAAATACAGTTTAGTTTATCCAAATTGTTTTTCAGTTCAGTTAAGCTGATAGAAACTATTTTTCCAGTTCAATTCAATTATTATACATTTTAGTGCAGATAGAAGTATACAATTAAATTACCATAACAAAACAGTACTTACATGATGCTGCAGGTTTCTCTTTATATCCACCAAATTAGGCATCCAACGGGTACAATATATCCAAACAAACGTAAAATTTAGTCAATGGCACAAAAGCTATATGTAAAAACAAATTTGTATCAAAGTAAATTTACTAGCATGACGTGAAGTAGCCAGGCAAGTTCCTCACCGACGCAATTAATCTGACCCAAGTAAGAAAGATAATATCTGGCAAACAAACTTGTACACACATACATTTTTAAAAAAATCATTACCTTGAAGAACATGTTTACCAGCCTTTAGCACCCTCAGTGAAATGTCAACCTGCAACAATTGATTGTTGTTAAGAAAATGCAAAGAGATTGTAAATTCTGTAGAACTCAAGTACAAATGTCCTTCCAATTCCAATTAAAATTGACAGATAAACAATCTGGTTCTTATTAGATTTGGTGGTCTAATCAAAGTAAGACTAGTTTTTTTTTTTTTTTTTTAATACACAACCTCACATCAGCACTATTCGGCTCATTGTGTGGATAATATAATAGATACCTCAAAAACTGATCTAGAATAAGCTTTTTTCAACCACCATATTGAAAAGTAAAGGATCCCAACTTTTACAAGCTCTAATTGTGTTAACTCTGAACAAAGTCAAACATCAGTTGTTTTCCTACAGTGGGTCAATTGAGATTGGAAGGCACTTTCTTGGATAACCAAATCCACATCTTGAAAGTAGGTAATACATAGCAGGACAATAAATGCAGCATATAGACAACAATATGATTGTTATTATTTATAATTTGATTTGATTAGAAGTTAAATGACAAATCATTACCTTAATTGTTATGCATACACAAGTGATTTAGAGTGAGAAAAGATAAATATCACAATAGAGAAGAGAAATAAGAAACCTGATTTTGTACAGCCAAAACGACAGCAACTGCATCTATGGATCCATCTTGGATGATATCTTCAAGACCGCTATCTCCCCACTTACACTCTACTCCCGGAAAATGCTTACGGGCTATCTCTACGGCCGCCGTAGCAGATTCCTGCTCAGAAAAATGAATTGAAAGTAACAGATGAGATGATTGGAAGAAGAGCGAAAATAAACTTATGCAATAGTAATGGACCAACGGTATTACCTGACTGCGGCTCCAAATGGCTTTGAGATGGAAGAGATGAGAGATCTCCGACAGTCTGGGAATGTACTGATTCTTCACAAAGATACCAGCTCCCAGAATAGCGATCTGAGGAACCTTCGTCGCCATAACTACAATACAATACAATAAAAATACCATACAAATTTCACATGTATATAGAGTGCATTGTAAGGTTTCTACCCATTCTGTTTCTATTCAAATCTCACCTTGCTTCTTCTTTTTCTTCTTCTTTTTTCTTCTCACTCCTTCTCCTTAGCTTCAAGTTTTAAAGCGCATGTGTTTCTACTTGTTTGGTTTTTGTGATGAGGTGGTGACTATGTTTCCGTGGCAAAAAACACCACAATATTTTTATTGTATAGTTCCACTCAATCAATTGTTTGATATTGAGTTCATTTATTTATTTTTATACTATAGGTTCTTTTTCCAATTAATCTAAAAGGGTTTTTTGTATTAATTATATTTTTTTAAACATTAATTAAACCATTTTTCTTAGTTCAACGTCATTGATGTCAGAAATATTTTGAAAAAAAATAATAATTTACACATTTAATTTTATCAATTAAATTAACTAGTTTTTTCTGATAAATTAGTTAATTAATCTTATAAAAGAACATAAGAGTAAGATTTGATTTTAAGTTTTATGCATTTTCGGTATATAAAATACTATTAATATAATTCTTAAGATAATATTATAAAAGTTAATAAAATTATCTAATTCATCATTATCATTGTAATACTCTTTGAGTAACAACCATAACATAATTACTTATAATAAAGACTTGGCAAATTATAACTTTTTAAGAATAAATAGTTAATTAGTTGATAGTATACGTCTAAATAGAAATTGGCATGTAGTAAATATATTGACTTTGAAAGTAACATCTTAAAAAGTGATTGAATTTTTTTACCGGTTATAATATAAAACATTTTTTACTTACAAATAAACAAATGGATTTCGCTGCTTTAATGCATTCTAAACGTTAACAAAATTTGGCTTTTGAAACTTCAAAGCATCAGGGTTTGTTTAGATTACAATAAAATAACTAAATATGGAAAAGAAATAATGTTAAAATATATAATTATTTTTCTATACTAGAATAAAATTTTGTACCAAAAAAGAGTTATTTGATTGGGATTTTTATACATCTTTAAATAAGTAAACAGATGTTACTACTTTTATTAATTAAAAATATTAACACATGGAACCAAAGAAAATCAATTTCAGTGACCTTACATTCATTCTAAATGAAGATCAAAGTATGATCCGATCCGATAGTTACTGTTGCGGTTCCCGTCAAATAGTGATTTGTGCCACAACTCTATCATCACAATAAACCGCTTTCAGCTTTTGTTTTCAGTGGCAAAGAAACTTGTTCTTAGTGGGATTTGAGTTGAGTCATTATTCAAATTCTTGCACTATCTCACTATTTCATAACTCACTGCAATATCTTATCAATCTTATTGGCATTTGTTACAATTGAAAAGAATAGATACAATAATTGTTATTTCTTGTACCACAATATAAATTTAATTTGGAAAAATTATCTTCCCTTTCATATCTTTTCATCATCAAATCAATTTTCTAAACCTACTGAAAGACTCTGAAAACAAAAAATGGAGTCTGCAGGTCGATTATCTTATTTTCAGCATCCAATGATTGTATGTATATTGTTTCTCTGGGTTCCTCGCTCACCCCACTCTGCGTGGCATACTCCAATGCCATTTCATAGTCCACCTGCATACAGAAATTATAGACAAAATTTGATCAATAAATCAAAATTCAAGCACCCCTTGCCCGTTCTTTATCTTCTGTTCATTGTATGAACATGAACTCAGTTCATACAGTCTATTTAAGAGACAGTCCTAGAGGATATTGCCTAAAAGCTTCATTTGATGTGTAAGCTACAGGTATAGTTGTTTCTCTGAAAGACGAACTCAAAGTAAAGCTAATAAGCAGTTACGTACATAATACAGAATGAAAAGAAAAGTTTCTGCGATCGAGAGAAACGATTTCTGTTGGTGCAGAAAAAAGACTCAGGTTTTATGACGCTAATTTCCACGTTCTTCAAGCTACCCCTTATTTTATCTACAACTAAAACTAAATCTATATTTTAAATTTTAAGGTGGACATACTCATATGACAAGAGTTGTTCCACTAGATCAATTTACTGCCACTCTGACACTTACATCTATTCAGGTTGAGTTATCCCTTCTGTTTATATATATAGTTAGAAAACTAAGAAATATTCACACTCACACGAGGCCAGATAGCATACCTGTTCAACATGTTTAGCAAGCTTTTCACACAATGTTTCTTTAGTAATCAAATTCTCTGAGACTTTTCTCAGTAGTTCGACATCATCATCCCCATAACGAATCTTCTTTGCCGCATGTAACTGTGTCATTTGTTTCAAAACATTGTATACTGCACCAGAAGCATCGGGGATATACCTGCCAATGGGTAGGAAATATATTTTATTCCAAACTTAAAAAATGCATCATCGTTCAGCTGATTGCTGGAATTATGAGAGGGACAAATAAAACTTTGGCATACTTGCTGAGATTTCGTTTCCTCTCCTGCTGCTCACGGGCCTGCATCTTTTTCACAATCTTGGATTTTAATTGGACACAGCACTGCTGAATAGCATACTAGAGATGCGAGAAAAATAAAAGATGTTAGTTCGTTTTACATAGCAAAAATTGAACAATTGCAAATTAAAAACTTCAAACCTTGACAGCAGAAGCAATCTCAGTTATGTCATCTCCAATGTATTCTTTCCCAGTTCCTTTGAATGGAATTTTTGTGCTCACAATGCTTACAAAGACACCAATCTTATCTTGTATTTGATTGATTTTGTAACTACTCCAGCTGAAAAGGTATTTAACAGGATTTCATAGGCTATGATTGCCTTGTGACGCCAGAGAAATTAGAAAGCAATTATTGACCCTTATTCTGTCACCTCATCATAAAACACTACTTGGAACAAATGATTTTGGCAAGAAAGAAACATTATAGCAGGACTGACCTTCAAAAATTATTCACTCCTAATTCCTAACATCATCGTTTATACCCTCGCCTCTTCATAACAAGATTATATTTTCTTTCCTCTCACTATATTCTTTTTTTGTTCTCTTCATCCAGATAACATCATTATACCTTTATTTTCTCTTTCTTTTAATTCTCATTTTGTTCCCTCATCCAAACAAAACAATAATTAGAAAGGCAAAATAAATCATATGTTTTTAAGTGTATACTTACTTTATTCTTTTATGTGCGGTCCTGGTAACAACATCGGCACCTTGCTCAAAAAGTAGAGGAATTCTATTGGCAAATCGAAATATATTCAGACCCTGGAAACAAGTATTATATATTGTCACTGAAACCATTGCCATTTTCTAAGAACATGAAACATTTCTTCATAACTACCTCCTAACATTGTCGAGTTGATCAAGAATGACCCAACATCACCTAATTTAAGACCATGGGGCAATCAGACTATAACACAATACAGTACAGCAAGAAGAGGTGGGAGTGTGAGGGAAGGCAATAGTGTCACAATCCATCAGAAAGCATAATCAGAAGTTAAATTAGTTTCTTTTTTCTTTATAGAAAAACAATTTATTACAACATAAAGACAAATAAAACAACACAGGATGATCAAGGAAAAAGAACATAAAACTCTGAGTCCAATTCTTTTGCATATCTAACAAAAGGTTTATTTTCTATTGTATATTTTCCATGTTTATTACTGCCTTTATAGCATTTTACTCAATCTCCAACTATTGTTTTAAGATAAGACGGTAAATTTATCACATGAATTTCAAACTATTATCAAACATAACTATTGTTGGAATTGAAACTTAACTTGCTTGACATTTTTTCCGCCTACACTGACTCCAGCTTCCACAATGAATGGGTGACCTTCAAAAACTTGAGCACTGTGCATCAATGGCAGAAGAAATTAGTTTTAAATCACTATGAATAACCAGAAAATTCAACCAAAACCAAAACGAAAAGATCCCTCATGAGCCTCTAGCATAATGGCTCGATTTACCCTTTAGAACATCCAACAAATAGAGTAAAAGGTAAGCTCAAGATTCAAGATGATCCATATCAAGGATAGAAAATTAGGAAATCAGGAAGTTCCAAGAAGTAATAATTTGAGATAAGAGAAACATGTAGTAAAACTTTGAACAACAACCTGCCTGAATAAGTTGCAACCATGTCCGGGTGCAGCTCTTTTATAATTCCTAATCGAAGATTGTATTCACCAGCAGGGCTAAGACACTGAAAATAGGTAATACGGACACATAAAATGACAAAAGTAAGGAATATAATATAATAAATAGTAACAGAAAAAATGAATGATGAAATATAAATAAAAGGGGCTCATAATACAGCCTACATACTTACATGACCACTAGGATCATCAAACTTGGCTTGACGAAGCAACTGATGAATGCGTACTAATTGCTGTGAAGTTAGAGACTTCACAGGCGTTTTTGCACTGAAGTCTGGACCCATTTCTCCTGAAAAAGTGAGTAAAGAGTGAAATAGAAAACATGTCGAGCTTCTATAACATATGCACATTGAACCATGTCAAGATAAACTTCCTTTAATCACAGACAAAATAAATTGTCACTAATGTCAACAACAACCCAGAGAATCTCTTTCTGCACTTCAGTAACAAAAATATACACATAGAGCAGAGCCACAGCGGGCAACTTAACCCCTCACTAATTTAGGAAGGAAAAGGGAATACCGGTAAGGAAAAGGACCCTTAAGCATTCCCTTATTTCAATATCAACAAAGAGAGCCAGACATATCTTCTTTCTACACTTATTGCAGAATAACATTGCTTTCAAGGATAAATGACTATTGTTAATTGGCGAACCTTAGCTTATTATAATCTTTCCCTTTGCCTAACTAAATACCAGTTTCCTTAATTCTGTTAGATTGATGAATCCAAATAGTTAACTGGAGTACATAGCTACCATAAAAGACGCTCCTTCAAAAGACCTCTGTAAATATCTTCTCAATAAGAATAAAAAAAAATACAACAAATTATTGACAAAATTACTGTTTTTCCTCACCTATTAATCTTTCAGCATAAGATTTATTGATATTTACAAATTCATGCTGAAGAAACTGTAAAAGATTCTGCTTTGATGTTTCAGCAATAAGTCGTTTAATTAGCAGTAAATCAACAGAAGATGGATGATGCTTTGTCTCCATAGGAATGGGTGGCATTACATCTGTTCTGCGAGCAAATCTTACAGAGACATTCTTGCTGCCAAAGAGAACAGCTTGTATAAGAAGATTGTGCATAGTTGATTTGGGGAAAGAATCTGAAAAGATATATACATACTCAGGGGCATCTGACACAAATTTAAATAGAAATTGAGCATAAGGGGTGATGACAGCCATTTGTCTCATGTAATGCAATATTTTTGACTGCAAATACAAAGGGGCTCACATTAATGAAACATGACCACAATTATTCTTTCAGTAAAATCAATAAGCATGATAACAGTTTATTGATGGAACTGCTCAATTATATCTAGAGTTTGAAGTGAAATTTTCAAATTTCATCAAACAGGCATTACATACACGGTAAGTTGTCCAGTTCCCCTCTATGACAACTTGAATTTCAGCTCCCCGCCAGTGCTCCTTATTCTCCCGTTTTTCATGTAAATGAACATGGGGTATATTCCTGAAAATTGAAGCATTTGTTTATTTGGAAGGAGTTTAAGTATTAATTTATAAAAGTACTTAAAATAAAGCCGTACCTATGAATGTCAATATCCAGCCTGCAAAATGAAATATAATTTTGGTTCCTCATTGAAGAAGAGATCTCAATAGGAAGCCCTGTACTCATTTTAGACCATATTAACGCCTGCATCCATTAAAAACGCAGATTAATATGGCCAACCGAAACAAGTATATGATACAACTTCTACTGAAAAGTTGCCAGCTGTAACAAAAACAGATGGAAAGAACATATAAACTAGTGCATGTTGTCAATCAATACCATCTTTGCCCCAAGACCAAACTTTCCCCGTGTCTGTTTCAAGCCATATTTTGTCCCAGATAGAACTGCATGAATAGACTAGCATAAGCAAGTGAGGTTTCTAGTTCCTACAAACAAAATTACTACTGCAATTTTGAAACATCCTGATTCATAGATAACTAATGCAGCAAGAAATTGGCTGACCTCGGCCAAACATATTTGGGATGTCATCATGTGGCATTCCCTTTCCATTATCCTGCAATTAGTAACAATAATGAGACTGTCTATATTTATCTAACAGGAATGAGATTGATAACGACAGAAAATGAGAAAATTTTCAAACTGGATTTCAAAATCTGATCAAACAGTTCAGCTGACCGAACAAAATTAACAAATAAAGACAATGCATATCAACACGGTATCACAGAGTAAGGCCTGAGGCAGAAACCACACGCACCTTGCATGTAACTCTGTAAAAGGAAGCCTCACCTCGACCTTTGACAACCTTTGGAGCGTGAGTTTCCTTCACTTTCTTTCCAAGGGCAGCATTCTTTGCTTGCATTTCTTGAGCACGAGCCTCTTTTGCTAATCGTTTCTGCATGGGAAAGTATTATGTTAAACAGAACCCTATCCAGAGAGCATTTCTCCTATAGTCTAGTCATTTGCAATTACTTGTTTATATGAATGAAACAAGATAATAATTTCTAATTTGTTACAATGGCAAATTAACAATTTACACTACCCAATACCCGATCATAGAGTTTAATACAGGTTAGTATATATCAGTACAACAAAACAACAACCAATGTAACAAGACAAAATTAAACACACCTCACGAGCCTTCTCAGTTTCATAATCGTCATACAATGCAGCATCAACACGTTCACGGTCAACAAGACCAATCATGGAATTAAATTTGCTTTTTCCTATCTCCTCACTGTAACAACCAAACCACCATGAAAGAAGTCAATTAAAGATACACTTCAAGAAAAATCGCGTGTTCGCATTAGCTCATTTACTAGTTCATCATTCATCGTACTTTTCCTTGCACACTTACATGGTAATTTCGACCACCGGAAGCTCCGATATGGATTCCGCCGAGTCAAGTGAGTTCTCCACAAGCTCTCTAACAGTAGTATAAAGAGATTTTCCAGGCTGTAGTTAAATCCACATAATTTCAGAGAAAACATACATACAAAAAGAATATCACAAAATTGCTTGCGTATAACAAATCAAAAACATAATTGTACTACGCATACGTTATCAAATCCTGCAATGTTCTTGTTTTCTGCGAAGAACTCGGCAGGAGATTCTAGAAATTAAACAAAAAAATAATAATCAGTTGAATGAAAAAGGCTATGAAATTAAGCAGAAATTGCAACATGGAGAGAGCGAGAGAGAGACTCTGCTTCAGAAGAGATTCTTTCGGTTTTCGAGGGGTCTTTGACTTGGTTTTCTTAGCTTCAATTGGGCTTTCATCGCTAGTTCCATCCATGGAAATTTCACCCTAGAATCTTGAATTGCCGTGGATTTCGATTTCCACGGAGCCGTTGAGTTCAGATTTAGAAGCAGAAGCTGAGAGTGAGTGAATTAGTGAAAGCAATGAACTTCGATTCAGCTGGCTCCAGCCAGTGCTAGGGTTCTAAGCTGAAAAAACAGAAAATAATTGAATTTGTAGTGCGTGCGATCTAGTGCTGTCGTCCGCAGTGCGGATCACGCTGCCATGGCCAGTTGCCAAACAGAATGTCGTGATCAACGGTCAATATATTTCAATCGCAGAGTCTTTATACTTGGACGGCCAGGATCCATGATAGTTGGTATATTCTAGTGTCTGCAATGTGCATCGTGAAGGTATTTCGTTTGTAAAATTCATCGTTATTTCCCGCCAACTAAACTCTCCCTCTGTTTCCGTACATTAAAATGTATTGATTGAAGTTTAATTTTTAAATGAATTATTAGAATAGGTCATAAACTTACGTACATGACAATTTATTATTACATGATAGTATAATAATATTTTTGTGCATTATCAATGCATTCTAATTAAATTTAAATGTTATTAATATCAAGTTTTAAACGATAAAGAGATTTATTAAATTTGTAGAATAAATATTATGGATGGTATGATGTGGTGGAATAAGTTTAAATACATTTCTCTAAAGAAATCATGATTGTTGATAATAATTTGGGTTAAATATATTTTTTTTCTATGTAACATTAAAATTTATTTTTTTAAATTTTAAATCTTTTAAATACTTGTAATGTATTTAATAAGAAAATTATAAGAATAAGTTATTATCAATGTTTTTTTATTTATAAGAAATGAATTTTTAGTGTAAATGAAGACGTTAAAATATTTAATATTAACTTCATATTATTGAAAAATATTTTAATATCATAATTTATATTGAAACTTCATATTATTGAAAAATATTTTAATATCATAATTTACATTGAAAATTTGTTTGATATGTAAAAAAAGTAATAAAAATTAATTTTAATAATTTTCTTCCTATAAGTATTCAAGAATTTTAAACTAAAAATGAAAATTGATTTTATGTAAAAGTGTAAAAATGAAAAATATATTTAATCCTAACAATTTATTATGTATAACTTTTTTCAAGAACAACTAAAAAAAGAAAAATCCTTAATGTGTTGAAAGAGATCAATAAACAACCCATGTGCTCTTAGCTTAAGGGAGTTGAAATAAGCATGCATTTTTCTCCACTTCACAAAGGAGACAATTTGATGGTAATTATGGAGCTTATTATTAACATGACAATTAAGTGTTGAAGAACTAAAGTTGTTAAATAAAAAAATGTAGCAACCAAATAAGAAACAAAATAATTAAATAATATTATCATTTTGTATCTTTGTGAACAAAAAATAGTTATGTTTTCCAAGTTTAAGAGGCTATTTTTTTTTATAGAAGTGAGGATAATTTTTTATGTTTTGTTAAGGATATTGTTAACTAACTACACAAAATTAGATGTCTATGTATAAATTATCTCATTCTTTAGTCTAATTGGAACAATTAATACAATTTTTTACCTTAATGTTGAGTAGTTAAATTTGATTAGATTGAGACTTTAAGACAAAGAAATATTTATTATAGGTTTCTTAATCATTCAACACTTTAGTTGAAGATCCACCCTTTCACTTTACTGCATTTTGACTGGCCATGTAGGACAATTTACTTCCCCAATATTAAAATACACTCCTCTAAAGTGAATGGGACCCGTCCATAGGACAAGGGTCAGTTTGTTTAAATTTAAAATAAAGTATTTTTTAGAAAAGTGATTATTAATCAAAAAAATTGCTTATAATTAGTTTCAATTATAAAAAAAAAAACATTTCTTCGTTGAATCCGTGCTTTTGAAAAATAATTTCTTAACCAACTTAGTTTTTATTTTTTTAATTGAAAAAATAAAAAATGGGTAAAAAGTATAATAAGTTTTTTTGGTAACCTCAAGCAAAACCCAAAGTGAGAATAGAGATATTGAGGATTAATTTTAGAATAACATTGTAATTTTTCTATACATATATTTTTTTATTATAATTTTAAGTCTTGTTTTGTAATTAGTAATTATAACTTGCAGTCTAATTTTAAAATAATCGTTGATCCGATGGTACTCAATTTGATTCCCTAAATAAGATTTCAAATTTAAGTATTATTAATTAAAAAATATGATTAAAATAAAACATTATATAAAATGTATTATGTTAAGTTATTTCATAGAAATAGACAAAGTCTATGGATGCTTTATATAAATAATATGGTTAAATAAAAAACACTTCCCACTCAAAATAATCAAAGGGGTGAACTTTTCTTGTTGAGAAAGTACAAAGATATAATATTTCATACTTATTTTTGTTTAATGTGCTTCATAACACTATTGAAGGATAAATTCATATAAAGTCTAATATTTTTTAAGAAAATTCTTAAACCATTTTGCAGAGAGCTTTTGATATCGCTTGAAGCCATTCTTGTAATCCACAAAGTTGATTCCAAATCGCACAGTATAGCCATTGTTCCATTCAAAATTGTCAAGTAATGACCATGCAAAATATCCTTTTATATTCACACCATCCCTTGTAATATCAACAAAATAAAATAAAATTATATTTCTTATAAATAAAATAATTTTCAAAGATTAAAAAAAAAGAGAAAGAAGCAATTACCTAATTGCTGAATGAATATAAAAAAGATGACGATAATGGTAGTCTATCCTAAACGTATCTAGAAGAGACTCTTCCAATGATAGTGTTGGATCATTAAACTCATCAATACCTGCATATAAAAAGTAGTATAAATAACATGTATTTAAAAGAAGGAGAAGAAATGCATGTAGACTTACAAGTTAATGATACTCACTATTCTTGATATATATATATATATATATATATATATATATATATATATATATATTGTATAAATTTATTTTATAACAAGACAATAAATTAATAAATTAAATATATAATATTTGGTGTAATTACCATTTTCAGTTATGTAAATTAATGGATTATTGTACTTTTCTTTAGTGTACAACAATAATTCTCTAATGCCTCGAGGATACACATATAACCAGCTTGAAGCAGCCTACAAATACAATAAATAAAAGTTAATTACATATATAATGAAATAAAATAAAATAATAAAATGTACTTATATACTTTGACATTATTACCACTGGACCTATTGGAATCCCATTGCGTTCAGCTACTCCAAAAAAAATATTTTATCAGAATTAAAACATATTATATATATATATATATATATGAATGTAGAGAAATAATAGATAAAAAAAATCTTACTTGTAAGATTGGCATTGGGATCTGTAGCATAATTAGGTTTGACATTGAAAAGCTTAGGTGCATTGGCAACATAGTTAGAGGTGTAATAATTTAATCCAATAAAATCAAATGAACCATTGACAAGTTTGACTTCATGTTTGGAGAACTTTGGCAATCGTTTACCAACAAGAGATTGCATGCTTTGTGGATATTTTCCTGATGTTAATGGTCCCATAAACCTGTAATAATTGTACATATGAAAATATTATCCAATTTAAGATTTTTGTTGTTCTTTCTTAAGCTTAATGTTACATGTTTCTTCAAGTATTGTCTTTGTTAATGATTTATGTTTGTAACTACTACAAGTATCATACAATGTAAATAAAAATCCAAAAACTTTTATACTCAAATAAAAAATATACTAGTTAAGGAGTTATATTTTTTGGCATAGTGGTATGTTTTTTAGAATTTATAGCTGCATAATTTTTATTCATTTTTCTTGAAATGAGATTGTTTTTGAAAAAATTATGGATATGAAAAAGATGTGTCGACGTAACATGATTTCACAATTTCATTGTGAAAAATATGTAAAATTGTGTTAAGGTAATATGACTTAAGTATAACTAGTTTAAACTGAAGTCATATTATATTAACACGATTTCACATTTACATGTCAGAAAGTGTGTCATATTAATATGACTTCTCCACAATAAAGTAGTGTTATGTTGACATGACTTCTTTATATTTATAATTTTTTTTCAAAATCAATCTTATTTTGATAAAAAAAAAGTAATTGTCCAACTTTCGTAAAAAAAAAAATCATGTTTTTCATTGATCGTATTATATACTAAATAAGTGATACTCCTGTGTCAGTTACTTTTTACTAACCTACCTTTACTAAAGTATGATAATATTTTTATGTGAAGTTATGTACTCACCATCCCAACATGAAATCAAGTGATCGCTCGGAAGCATTTTTGTCTGATTTGTTTTCGGACAATGGCTCAAACCAGTTAGACACAAGGGTTATGCCTATAACTCCTTTCTGAGATACCTGTGTGAAGGGTTTTCTTGATGTTAATAGAGATAAATAAAGTGCTTAGATCCTAATAATAATGTTGAAGTAAAATATGAAAATTTTGTGATTTGTTTATTTTTTCAGTTGGAACCTGTCAAATCTTAAAAATAAAGCTCATAAATTATTGTGAAAGTTGTGATGAACCTGATACTTTTTTCTGTAGACCTGGACAGTGGTGGCATGAGCAAGAAGAAGGTGATGTGAAACTAAATAAGGTTCTTTTCCAGAATCACCATGAACACATTTTGGATCTAACCATTTAGAACATCGATTTGGTGGCATCATCCCATTTGCATAGCCAAATGTACTATAACTCCATGGCTCATTTAATGTAATCCAATACTTAACTCTATCTCCAAACTCTTTGAAGCACAGTTCTGCATAATCTTGAAAGTCATTTCTGAAAAATAATCGCACATTATGTTGCATGATATACCATATAACATGTTTGTATTGAGAAATAGTGAAAAAAGCAGTGGGAAAAAATCCTATAAAACATACATTGAACTATATTATTAGGTTAGTTAATTATATAAGAACATTTGGTATAATTTTTTCATGATGTTATTTTCTAAGTTTACACAAGTAGGATAGATTTATACGTTACCCAATATTTAAACTCATAAATTTATTATGCTAATCTTGGTTAATTTATTATAATATCTATAGTATTTATTCTGGTCCTAAAAAGTTAGATTCACGTCACATCAATCCTTTAAAAATATAATTTTAATTTAATTCTCAAATATAAAATTATTTTTTAAAAAATTAGTGATAAATTGAAATCTACACATTTTTTTTAAAATATGAATAATTGTGATTTTGATCATATTAAGTATAGTAAGAAAATATTTTTTTATTATTAACTTTGTCTTTAGATTGATTTGAAATGTTATAACCCCAAGTTAGACGATAAATAAAAAAGACTAAAATAATGTGAACTTTAACAATTTAATGGTACAGTGTGTTTTGTTTTATAATATAAAACTATGTTTGATTGAGTTTGAAAGTGTTTAACTTTTAAATTTTTTATTAAAATTAATATTGTCATGCTATTTATGCTTTTTGAATGTTCACATTGATTTGAAAATTTTGAAATATTAATTTTGTAATTGTTATATTGTTTTTGTGATATTGTAAAGTTTATTGTTTTTACTGGTTTTGTGTAATTTATTAAAATGGACATAATCCAATAAATTTTTAAGTCAAGAATAATGAATTAACTATTTTGTTTAAATTCTTTGAATGAATTATACTAAAAGAAGCAACTTTTGGGAAGAGGTAGTGGATAGAGTGTGTTCATATCGATGGTTGAGAGATTTTGTCTGAATAAGTCGATGCTATTTGCCCTTCCCTTATTTTATTTGTCTCTGTACAAAATGCCGGCTATGGTGTTAAAGGAAATTGTTAGGTTGCAGAGGAACTTCTTATAAGGGTGGGACTCGGACAAAAGGAAAATAGCGTGGGCATCGTGGGAAAAGGTGTGCCCGCCAAAGGAAGAGGGGGGCTTGGTATGATTGACATAAGGCGGTTCAATATTGCTCTGTTAGGAAAATGGATATGGCGCCTAGGTTATGAGAAGCAGGATTTGTGGAAAGAGGTAGTGGATTCAAAATATGGAGGTTGGAGGGATCTGCAAAATCAAAGAAATAGATGGTTGGATTCTCCTTGGTGGAGGGATTTGAAGAAGGTCTGGTCTCTCGAAGTATGGAAAGACAAGTTTGAGGCGAATTTCTCTTGGGAGGTAGGAAATGGGAGGAAGAATAGGTTTTGGGATGATAAATGGGCGGGCAGTGCAGCCTTAAAGGAGTTATTTCCAAGACTCCATTCCACCTGTTTGAACAAGGACTCTTTATTATGGCAGAACAGGGAGAGGTCAGAAAACTCAGGGTGGTCATGGAAGATCGAATGGAGAATAAACTTGTTTGAATGGAAACGGAGCCAAGAACATCTGTTAATGCAAACTTTAGGGGATCAGAGGGTAAGGGTGGATATGGACGATTCTTGGGTATGGAAGGACACAGAGACAAATGTGTTCACGGTTAAATCCGCATACAAAATCCTCAAGGACGATCCTCAGGGGGCGGAGAGGGATTTGTATGTGGGGTTCTGGAGGTTAAAGGCGCAACCATCTACTCATATCACAGCTTGGAAGGTCCTAGAAGATGAAATAGCATCTAAAGCAAATCTAACAAGGAGGGGGATAATTTTGACCACCAATATTTGCAGCCTGTGCGGGGAGGAGAAGGAAACTACGTCTCATCTCTTTTGTACGTGTAGAGTTGCATGACTTGTGTGGGCTAAGCACTATGAGTGGGTGAGGATGTTCTCAATGGGTCATAGGGAGCCAAAATATCATTTATTAAGCTTTAGGATGAGCGGGGTCACGGAAAGTGTAAATCAAGTTTGGGGGGTGTGTGGATAGCAGTGGTAGGGAAATTGTGGAAACACAGGAACATTAAGGTTTTCAAAAGTGGCAAGATTGATCCCACATAAATTTTTGCTATGTCTCAGGTGAAGGCTTGGTCATGGATAATGTCCAAAGCGCGAGGTGTTTACTTTTCTGTCTCTGATTGGTGTATTGAACCAATGGTTTGTATGAAAACTGCTATTTTCCTTAGAAACATTTTTTCTTGAGTGTAGGTGACAGTTCTTTGATCGCAAGATAGGTCTTTTGTATACGGGTTGAAAGATTTTTGAAATATCTCATATTTATTTATTTATTTTTTGCTGATAAAAAAAAACTTTACCCAAAAGTTTTGATTTGTTTTAAGATAATATATTTGATTGAATTATATCATTAGAAACTCTTATTTATTCTTTCTTTATAAAAAATTATTATAAGTTATTGTATAAATGAATTTAACATTGGTATTGAATATTTAATTGATTTGTGTTGATTTGGACTATTGAGATCACGTACTTAACCTAATATAGAATGTGAAGTTAGATTGTGATTTGTAATATTAAATACAAAATTTTATTATTTAAAAACGACATCTTTACTTCAAAACAGTTACTTTAGTAATGATTTAAATACATTAAGTTGGTGAAAAAAAAAGTTAAGAGAAGGTTATTGTACCTACAAATGTTTAGTTACATAATTTATATGTAAACTTGCTCTAACTTATAAAATCAAAGTTTGTATATAGATAAAAAAAAAAAAAAAAACTTAGAATAAGACATATGTTAATATTTAATCAAACATGTTTATTCAGTCTTTCAAAAAATATTTGTTTGCTATACTGCATCCATTACTTGGGATTTATTATAAATACATTACTTTGAACTACTCTCTTTAATTAATTTTATAGCATTTGAATCATGACTAACTTGGATATATTTGTTATTGATTATTTCTCGATGGCTTATCCTTTTCTTATATAATTTATGCTATAATTACATATACTATATCAACCCATATAATATATATATATATATATATATATATATATATAATATTATATTATATATGGGGCAATTGTTTCCTGCACCAGAGCACTGCACCCAATGCCAAGAGAAAAGACAAAAATACCCTTAAAATTGGGTATATAAAAAATACTTTCCAGACCTCCTTTTTCAGAACACATTTTTTAATTTTGGATTTTTTTATCTGGAATGGAATTTTGATTTTTTTTTTCCAAATTTTCATATCTAGAATACAATAATCTCTTCCAAATCTGCTTTCCCATAATGCATTATTTTTAATTCCGAATTTTCATTTTCAGAATAAAAGGTATTTTTGAAATTTTTGAAATTGTGTTGGGTGGAGGTTCAAAAGTGTTGGGTGCAGGAAGAAATTGCCTATATATGGTATGAGGTATTACAAATTAGAAATTAGTCCTTCAAAATATTTTATTCATAAACAAATAGAGGTAAGATAATTTAAAAAATTATTTTATTATAATGACTTAGGCAATTAATATATTTTCAAAATAACACTATTTTAAAAACAAAATAGTACATTACTAGAAAATCATTAAATAAATTTTAGAGACTAAAAATAATTAATTGTTATATTGACTAAATTAAATATTATTTTAGAGACTAAAAAAATTATTGAATTTTAAATTAGTTTTTATTATTAATAAATATTTTTTAAATTCATATATAATTAACTACCAAGATTTTAACTACCAATTATTTAGATTCTAAATTTGGTAGCAAAAATCTTGATAGCTAATTAGATACCAATTTAGAAACTATTTATGAATAATAAAGACTAATTTAAAAATTAATGATTTTTTTAATCTCTAAAATAATATCTAATTTAGTCAATATAACAACTAATTATTTTTTATCTTTAAAATTAATTTTTATTTAATTATTTTCATATACTGGTATAAAATAGATGGAATAATTTATTCTATAAAAAAATCCATATAGTCATATATGTAAAAACAATAAAAATAAATTTTGTATGACTTACATAATATGAGGACTTAGGAAACCACCATACTCGTCTTCTAAAGCCTGTGGAAGATCCCAATGAAAGAGGGTGATAAATGGTTCTATGCCTGCAATATTAATATTTAATTAATTACACATATTATTAATCAACAACATATATGATTGTTGTTATTTACTTAAAGAAATATTAAAATAAAACTTTGATTAAAACAATATTAAGAAAACAAAATATATATGGATTTCTAACCATGAGCTAGTAGTTGGTTGATGAGGTTGTTGTAATATTTAATTCCTTCTTGGTTTATACCTCCACTAAGCTTTCCTTCTATCATCAAAATTTATGAGAGGATTTAAAATGGTTAACACTAAGCATGCACTAAAAATAATTAAGAGATAATAACTAATCATCAATGTTTAACTTACTTGGGAGGATTCTTGGCCAAGAAATGGAAAATCTGTATGCATCCAAATTCATATATTTCATGATTTCAACGTCTTCCTAAAGTATGCACACAACAAGTTTTAAAATGGTAAAAGCAATTAAATATAAAAAATGGTGCTTGAAAACTATATTATAATTTTTCATTCCATTATTTTATAGTTTTATTACAATGTTATAGATTGGATTTTACCTTGTACCGGTGATATTGATCAACTGCAACATCTCCATTGCTTCTATCTTGTATCATTTCTGCAGAGGTTGCAATCTATAATATATTAACATTATTTATATGCTAAAAAAATAATAAAATTAGTAAATAAATAATACTTTAATTGTATATTTTTACAATTAGATTAGTTTAATTTTTTTACCTCTTTTCCTAATTTAATTCTAATTAGGATACTAAATAAAATCTAATACTAAACCTAATTGAAAAAATATAATAGGATTAGGTAGGATTGGTTCATAGTTTGACTGAACAACATTTATAAAGATAATTATTCCCCCACACTTTGTAGTTTTTACTTATTTTTTTATCAAAAAATAATATAATGAATAAATTAAAACATTTTAGAGATACTCAAATTCTAACATAAAAAGTTTGAGAAAATTTTTGTCTTATTGAACATTAAAAAAAAAACGTATATCAGTGAGCATAATAAAAAACCTTACTAAACTTTACAAAAATAGTAATAAAACCTTAGATTAGTTAGCAAAATTTCAACCATAAATTTTATCTTGATATTTCTTTATACCTTACACATAAACTGTGATTCTAAAACATCACTGCAAACAAATAACTAAAAAGACTTTTTGTATATATATTAAATTAAATTCATCATGCAAAAAAACTCCGGTATTCACTGTCATATTTTGATTTCTTTTTTTATCATGTACATCTTTGATTCAACCGATCTACCAATCTTCAACGACATATGTATTATCTTCCTATTAGAATTGATGTGGATTACATTAATTAATTATTCAATGATGAACATGGAATGGGTCAAATCGTAATGCATACCTACAATCTAAATTTTTTTATTTTAATCATTCACTACAAGAAAATCATTAAATAAAAATTAATTTTAAAGATAAAAAATAACTAGTTGTTATAGTGATCAAATTAAAAATTATTTTGAAAACTAAATTTTTTTATTTCAAAATTAGTTTCTATTATTGTTAAATGATTTCTAAATTGATATTTAATAAACTACCAACTTTAGAATCTAAATAATTGGTAGTTAAAACCTTGGTAGTTAATTAGATATTAATTTAGAAACTATTTAGCAATAATTGCAACTAATTTAGAAATAAAAAAAAATTAGTCTTCAAAATGGTCTCTAATTTGGTCACTATAGTAATTAATTATTTTTTGTCTCTAAAATTAGTTTCTATTTAGTGATTTTCTTGTAGTAATATATTAAATTCTTAATAGTTTTGTTCAAAATAGATTACCAGTAATTAAAAATAATGTTTAACATAATTTTATAGGTTTTGTATTAGAATATAAATTTTATATTTAAAAATATTTATTTTATAGAGTTTTGATTTTTATATAATTTATATATCATAGAGAAGATGAGAGTAAAAATAACACATGTTTTTAAAAATTTATATTTGCTAAACAAGATTGTTTTGATGATTTTCAAATCCAGCTTGAAAGATCTGCTCCATGTGTAGATCTAAGTTTGTATGATTTGTATTTTAAATCAGTTGAAAAAACTTCTATTTAAGCTTGGTATTTATATTTTGTTATTATATTCAATTTTGTTAGATTGCTTTTATATTTTAAGTATGTTCTGCATTAAAATAATCGGTTAATTTATTTATATTTTTCACATAACTGGTAATCTCTTCCATATAACTAGTTGCACAAATAAATTAATTGATTTTTTCAATCTATTTTTCGTCTTTGTGAAAATTTTGCAAAAACAATTTTCCTATTGTTCCAGCCATACATTTTAACAATTTTTGTCTAAATAAAAATTAATCAATATGATAATGGTGCTATTTTCTTTCAATTGGGATTTATATTTTTTTTTAACATTTTTTATTTGATAATAAAACTTAAAAAACAAATAATATTAGAAAAAAATATTATATATGATTTTAATCTATTTTGAATTTCATTATTAAGTATGTGAGATTAAAAAAAAACAAAAATATATAAAAATACATATATTAATTCTACTTAATGACTCACTTACTCAATCAATAACTAATTTATCATTTAAACGATACTATTAAAAAGAAAGGAATCACAATTAAATTAAAAGCTTTATAAGAACCAATATATATATATATATATATATATATATATATATATTTATCAAAGACAAAAATTTATTAGGGATAAAAAAAATAGCACACATATTACTCAACAATCAACTTATTACTTAATTAACCTACTATTGATCATTTAGCCAATTCAAGTAAATAGTAAACAAACAAAAAAAAATCATCAAGAATGAAAATGATTTTATTTCTTCACTAAAGCAATTTTAAAATTCACAATACAAGGAAAAAAGTTATTTAAACCATATTTTGATCAAGAATAGAGAAAACAAAAAATTAAAATAGAAAAAAAATCAATTTTACGAAAAAAATAAAAACAAAAAAATACCTGGATGTTTATGGGTGAAAGTATCCCATACACTTGCTCCTTTGCCACCTTCTTCTGCCGCACCTTCATACTATATTCGTTCATGCATGCCAAAACAACTAAATTATTAATAAATTGCTTTCACTGCACTTTTATAGTTTGATTAAAATAGTAACTGTGACATAAGAGATTAACACAATCACAAAAACTATTCTTAATTCTTCCCTCTTCAGATAATCTCTTTTAAGTTGGAAAAAAATGGATAAAATTCAACATATATAATATTTAAATTTAAATTTTAAATCTAACTCAATATTATAAAATTAATTTATAACATAAAATTTGTAATTATATATTATAAAATGTGATAATTTTTAATAGATGGTGTGATCTTCAACCCATAATCGCACTACTTTAACATTTTAACATTGGCACAGCAAAGATCTTTCAAGTTAAATATATCTTTTAGTTTTCCAGTGAAGAAACAAAAACATGTGCATATTCTGCATGTTTGGTTTAACGTTCTGGATCACGCTCCTCTTCAAATTATGCCAATTTTCATGTATAAACACCTAAAATCATAAAATCACATTCTTTGTTGCTGATAAAAAAAATTAAAAATTAATTCTCTTGCAGATTCAAGAACAGCTTCATTGTATGAAAATGAGAAAATTAGTATCAGGTTCATTGTAGGATTTGCATAAGTGAACTCTTACTTGTACATTTGAAAGACTTCAACGTGAAAAAACAACTACAAATTAAACCAAGATCCGAATACACAGTAATGCTAGGTTCTGCGTGAAAACATGAATTTTGTAACCTAACTCTCCAAAATGTTGCGAGAAAGGGATTGTTCTAAGCTAGGATCCAAAGATACTTACATTTGATCAAACCTTAAACAATGAGTAATTTTTATATGCGATGTGATGTGTACCTGGTAAGCTGCAGAAGCTGTCCCAAAAAGGAATCCTGGTGGAAAACTGGTTCGATTGAGTGAAGAAACATCGAGAATAGGTGCAACAGGAACAGGTTCAGCAACAGCAAGTAATGCTAATGTTGCCACAATAGCAACAAGCATGAGAAAAAACGCATTGTATGCCATGTGAGAGAAGAAGATGAATGAAGTGATGATTCTGCTTAATGCAGAAAGAGGAATTGGTCATAAATAAGTATATAGAATGTGGCTTAAAATGTGCACTGCAGGCATGGCCGGATTTTGAAAAGCGCGTATACACATAATTTTGAAACATGGTTCTGTTTCTCTTGTCCTTTTCGCCGTCTCCTGAGAAAAATACAAGCAAGAAAAACACCGCACTTTCTATTTTTTTACTACTCTTACCATGTGTCTGCTTTGCCGTTGAACTAGTATTATGTACTTTTTAATTTATTTCTTGAGTTTCTAGTTTGGGCCTTACGGGTCCTTTAGTTTTAAGCCCATTTGGTTTCTATCTTTAAGTTTTCTATATAGGCAGTTTCTTCCTTCATCCCTACATTTTTCTTCCTGCACCCCCACAATGTAATGCAAAAACAAAAATATCCCTATTATTTTTTAAAGGTTTAATTACCTTTTTCGTCCCTATGTTTAGAGACAATAGTCAATTTAGTACAGTGATTTTTAAAAAAATCAATTTGGTCCCTAAGTTTTTTAAAATGTATTCAAAATGGTCCTTTCTGTTAAGTAGCACCAAACGGCGTTATGTGATGCTTATGTGGCAGACGCGTGTGCAATGACGTGGATGGTGGTTACATTAGCTGAGTGAATTCTGAATTAGGGTTTAGGGTTATTCAAATTGGGGATTACGAATTTTGAATTGAGAGCATGGTTTAGAGATTCTGAGATAGGAGGTGCGATTCTGAACTGTGTGCTCCCCTGATTCGCTTGTCTGGTGCGATCCTGTGGTGCAAGTCTATTTGGAGGTGCGATCCTGTGGTGCGAGTTCGTTCGGAGGATCCTGTGGTTTGTGATTAGTTCGTGGGTGTAGCTCCATCTGTGGTGGAAATGTGTGCCTATAGATCTGCATCTGCATCATCATGTAGTTGTAACCGAATGGAAGTGCAGCAACAACGATTGAATTCTAGCCATGGTGGTGGGAGTAGGACGACTTTAGTTTCTCCCATTTGCGATTGTGGGGAATTTGCGGTTTTGAGAACCGCAACAACTGTCAAAAATTGTGGGAGGCAATTTTGGGGGTGTCCAAAGTACAAGGTGAGATGTATTAAAGTGTGGTTTATGAAAAAAAATGCATTGGTATTGATTTTTTGGTTATCGTTTTGTCTAATACAGAGTAGGAGTGGCGTAAGCATGGGATGCAATTTTTTTAGATGGTGCAAGTGCATTGAAGACATTGGGGATGACAAAGATGGAACTATTGCTAGACAAAGAAACAAGATTTGTAGCTTGTAAAAGCGTTTGAAGATGTCAAGAAAGTGGATAAAGATGTTGTTAGTAGGGTCGTGTGTTGTTGTTGTAATAAACATTGTCATGTTGATTATTTTCTTAAAATTCCCTTAAGTGACGTATGAATGTATATTTTGGTTGGGATTATGATCGAAAGAATTATGTATTAGTGTGTTGAGTTGATTATGTCCAATATGTAATATGTATCCCGAAATTTGTATGAATTGAAAATGAATTTTAGTAAGTGGTTGGCATAGAAGAAGTTATGTACTATTTCGTGTTTTGTGGTGCTGGATGGTGTTTGCATAAGTATGGTGTAGTTTTATTTTGCTGCCTTGTATTAATAGAGCAACAATTTTATTGGCTTGACAGTTCCTATTCACACAAGTATTCAAGAAAGCCAAATTAAACGATGACTACACCACTTGGAAAAATTTGTACCAAATTAAATTTCCAAATTCACATTCCAATGCTGCAATGAAACTCAAGATAGTGATTTGAAACCAATTATTTGTACCAGAAACAACAAAGTTGAATCACAATATTCGGTAAAAATAACAACCACCAAATATTCAGCAATATTATGCACTTTTTGTATCTTAGGTGGAAAATCTGCACTTTGGCCTACAATTCAATATTTGAACAGCTTTAGTGCAAATTTTAGTTTAACATATTCAATATTTCAACACTGATTTATCCAAACTGAGCACACACACAAACTTAATTATCATATATTTGGATTGAACCAAACTTAATTTTCATAGAACCTGATAACATTAATGTACTCCAAAAATTACCAAAACACATTGAGTACATGATACATTAACAAATTACCAAATTATGAATCCAAAATACATTAGCAGGGTCCTGTAATAATTGTTTTTCAAAATACATAGGTTTAGAAATGAGTGAGTTCCAAAATCATTCATGGCTTCCAAAAGCGGCCTCTGATGGACTGTAACTTAAGCCTTGTGTTGGGTCTTGAAAATGTTACACTTGATCTTGTTGTCCTTCGATCTACCTGAGATTTTTGTGAAACTTTTGGTTGAGTAAGGGGAGATGGTGGAGGGGGTGCGGTTGGGGCTGCCTGACTTGGAGCTTCCTGAGATGGCCTTTGAAATGAACCCTGGATATTCTTCAACGCCATGACCATTGCCCGTTGAGCTTTTGACTTACTTATACTTGTGTTCCATTTTCTAACAGTTTTATTCCTTACATCATTACTTCTTAATTTTGGATTCTGACTTAAAGAAGTCTCCAACCTTCCACTCAACCATTTAGTGCTCAACAAATCAACCTTAAACTGCCTAGCACAGGTATGCACATCATTTAGTTTTCTTAACTGCCAACAACTTGTTGAGGATAAGAACCCACAATATGCATACCATTCACATTGTCCTTGTGCTCCAATACAACGCACACGAACTCTTGAATTATCATTTTTTACTAATTTCAAATTCCTCCCTGAATGAACAACATAAGTTCTAATGGCATCTTTAGATGCTTCCTTGTCTGTAAAATAGGTACCCAAATCCCACGAAAAATCTGCCATGTTTTTTGGCATTTGAAAGGATGGAAATTTACCACCTGTACTAATATCCTCGTCACCATCTTCAAATTTGTCCATGCTGTCTAAATCTTCTGATTCCCACTCTGTATCTGACAGCCCTCTATCATGCACAAAGGTTCCTTCACTTTCATCATCATCAGCACCCAAATCATGCAAATCATCTGTGCAATTTGGTTCTAAACCTTCAATAGGATTATTGGCCTGCCTTTTACTTCTGCGTCTATGCCTAACCTCACCTTCATTTGTAGTACCCTCACCCTTATCTGTAGAACCCTCACACTCACTGTCACTGTCACCCTCACCCTCATCTCTAGTACCCTCACTCTGAACTTTAATTTCACCTTCAATAAATTCAACTTCCCTTAACCAAGAAGAATCTTCTGATGCATGCCCACCATCATCATCACATTCCATGTCTTCATCAATAGGTGTACCAATACCCTGACCACCATGACCTTTGTCCTCCTCATCATCTTCCTCACCCACACCTTCCATACCATGATGCTCACCAATGTCCACACCACCACCATCCTCAACATTAGCTTGAACACCTTCGGGTTCCATACCACCACCATCCTCAACATTACTTTCAACACCTTCGGGTTTAACACCACCACCATCCTCAACATTACCTTGAACACCTTTGCCTTCCACTCCATCACCTAAAACCAACATTACTTCTGCCTCTGAAACAACATGCACTAAAAATAAATGAACTTCACCATGTGTATTTGCAATTTTCAGCATTTCTATTGCACCACCATCATCAACCAGAACCTCCAATGTATTTTCCAACTCCTCACAACCTCCACGTGAATACCACATCTCCTGTACTGTTATAAACCCCATCTCCTTTAGGATGCCAACTATTTCAAAGTAACTCCATCTATCACTATCACATGACCATGTTGATGTATCACCACCAACATATCTTGCATCACAAAATGTCCCACTATGGTGGACCACAAGCTGAAAATAACCTTCTTTCATGATATGGACTTTATAAAAGGTATTCCTGTGACAAACAAATATACATATGACCACAAATAACAAAAAAATTACAAATCAAACCTTCACTTAGTTATGTCAGACAAGAAATGTTGGACCACACATCACTTACTTTTGTCAGAGACCAAATGTTGGACCACACATCACTTAATTTTGTCAGAGACCAAATGTTGGACCACACGTAAAAAAATCTTGCACATGGTGGACCCTACATCATAAACTACTCTGTATATGTTCTCTAAAAAGTAATCACAAACAGAACCACTTTGAAACTAAGTCAAAAAGTACTAACCTTATAAAGGACCAACCACGAGACGACACCACGGTCAACAATGTCTTTGGGTTCCTGAATTGCTGCCCCTTCACCACCTCTGGATCGCACACAGAATCGCACCTCCGAATGCGATCGTAGTTGCTATCGTCGCTCACGATCACGCCATAGAATCCAACGAGGGGAGTGCACCACAAAATCCAACCAAGGGAGCGCATCACAGAATTGAATCAGGGGAGCAATCCTCGTATATCAGAAACCCTATACCGTAATCCCCAATTCGTAATCCCCAATTTGAATAACCTTAAACCCTAATTCAGTTTCACTAAACTAATGTAACCACCATCCACGTCACTTACCACGTGTCTGCCACATAAACACCACTTAACGCCGTTTGGTGCTACTTAACAGAAAGGACCATTTTGAATACATTTTAAAAAACTTAGGGACCAAATTGATTTTTTTAAAAATCACTGTACTAAATTGACTATTGACTCCAAATATAGGGACGAAAAAGGTAATTAAACCTTTTTTAAAAACTCCAAAATACACATAAGACCCTCACTACTCTTTCTTATTTCAGACAATGTAATTTGGTAGTTTTATGGAATGGGGAATCCGTATTTATTTTCTTGCATTCTAGATTGGGAAATTTGTAAATCTTCTGGATTGGAAAATCCGTAAATTTTTCAGATTGAAAAATCCGTAAATCTTTCAGATTGGAGAATTCATAAATCTCCCAGATTGGTGAGTTTGGTAAGCTTCTGGATCCATCAATCCGTAACAGAAATTAGACTTCTGAATTCAACAATCTGAAAATCAACAATTTATTAACAATTTGCTTTCGGAACACTCCTTTATTTGGAAAACAACATGATTCACTTATGGATTGATGAATCTGGCACAATCCTAGATCTCGAATTCCGGTAACCCAAAAATTACATAACCACCAATGCTCCTAAAAAAACGTAATTCTTATCTCTAGAAACCAAACAACACTTTGACAATGTAACTCACTTTTCCACCTTGCTTCACACAGCTAAAATAACCCTCCACCAGCACCTGAGATGAATGAAGAAGAGGAACAATGCCAAACAAACACCACCACCATGCCCTTTTTCAAATAAAAGGTCAAGGTCAATTTTGAGATTTTTAAAATTATGAGGGTGCCGGAAGAAAAATGTAGGGCTACAGTAAGAAGAAGCCTTCTGTATATCTTCCTTTTACATGTGTAAAATAACATGGAAGCAGTAGTACAAAAGTTTATTTTTCTTCTCATATTTTCTTTTTCGTTCTGAACTGCACTGCCCCCATGCTTTCATAATGAACAAATGAATGCTTAGTTAAGAGTTAATGACTTCTGAGACATATTACTTAAGCATGGTAACAATGCTAAAATAACAAAGTACGGATTCAACACTTCATCAAGGAAGAGAGAAATCATAATAACTCTCTCTTTTGGTTGAACCACAATCAAGCCAAAATATCTCAGCTCAAGCAATCATCATAACACATTTATATTTTAAATTACTTTAAACAGGGCATTTGAAAATTGGCCTCTGTCAAATATTTGTACGGCGAATCTGTCACACCCTTAACAAAGGTCCTTCTGCTAGCTCCTCCAACCGGACGCAATGTAAAGAAAATGATATTCCCTTCCAAGATTATACAAGAAGCAATTTGTATTCCTAATGAATCAGTAATGAAAATTCAAATAAATTAAAGAATAGATATTATAGTGTCTGTACTGGAAGATGAAATCTTCATGTGGTAGATGATGACAAACATTCATATCTCAGAACTTTTATTTCAATCAATTGTATTTTACAAACAGAAGAGAAAATCTTAAATACAAACAAAAAGGAATCGGAAACTAACCATGGTAACCAAAATAAACAGAGGTTATGTAACCGATAACCCTTAAAGAAGAAAAATAATAGAATTACAATATAATGATACAATCAAACATCACATGACAAGATTTCTCACTTCTTAAGATATTTGTCAAACCAATTTATCATGATTTTATGAGCCTTCCCTGCAGCCTTCACAGCTTTTGGATCATTAGGATCGTACCTCACAGTCCAACCATGTGAAACGTTAGCAAATATTTTCACATAACTATCAATCTGCGCAAATTCGTACACACAACTGATAAGTGCAGAGACATTTCACAAAATATATCCATTAATGTCCATAAGAAAATAAACTAATTTCACAAATATTACAATAGAAAAGATAAATTTTTTTTATTTAAATAAAATAATTTAAAAATTATACTGACCAAATATCACAGTTGTAAACTTATGTTTTCAATATAGTACAGCTTTAAACTGATAACTGATGTTCTCAATATATCAGAGTTGTATAGCTATGTTTTCAATACTGATTTTGTCCCCACCACTTGTCCTTTAAAATTAATGTTAATGGATCAATTCCAAGTTGTCCCCACTTATTATGAGGAGCTTTTATACTAAGGGACATGTGACATCTTTGGTAGGAATTATAGACAAGTAGCTAGCGATCCATACAAACTTACTGTGTATGTGCTTATGGCAATTACCAAAATGATGCCATAAACACAAACCTAATCACAGTATTTAATTACCAAATCATCAAGCTAATATAAAATGACAGTACATAACTACAAAAGGGAAAATAGGTTTCATCCTATACCTCAGGTTTAGCATTTAAGACTTGTTTAAATTGCTTTAAAAGCTTTGGAGGAGAGAATGAGTCATGCTCAGCTCCAAGTATAGCAATGGGAACTTCAACACCTGAAAAAATATGAAATTAACTGTTTCACTACTAACATCCAATAACTGGTTTTTAAGTCTGTATCTTCCTTCAACCATTGAAAAATAGTCAATGAAAGATAGCATCAAAAGAGATTTACCAGAAAATACAATGTTGTCATTACAGGTTTTGCTCATCTTTCAAAATCATTAATAATCTTGAAACTTTTTATTCATTGTTGAAGTTTTTCTTTTCCTTAGAAAATACTTTGTCAAGTTAGGTAACCTGTAGATTAAGAAACAATCTAAAATCTTATTGAGAATTCATACCACGGATTTCATCCACGGTGACTGATGATGGATGTAATATCACAGAAGCTTGAACAAGTTTTGTTTTCCCAAGTTTAGTAGCGGTCCTTGCTGAGAGAAAAAGAAAAACACATTACATTATTCTGTAGTTTATACTTAAGGTGATGACCTGAAGTTGCAAAATACACATACAAGAGGAAATAAAGAACACCAATTTAGTGGAAGCCACTTACCACCCCAACAGAAACCAGCAACTCCCACAGCAGATGTACCTTTTCGTTTTAAGGCTTCAATAACAGGTTTTGCAGTTTCAATACCTTTTGCCTGCACATTTAATAGCATATGTGAGAATAAGACAAAATGTGTTACAATTTACAAAATAAAGTCACATTTTTTATTCATCTGACAAAATATTTTGATTTACAAATCAGAAACCACCTAAAATGGTGGCAACCCTTTAGGTTACAGAAGCCAAACATCTAAATATTCAAATATTAATTAGGACCTAACATTGAGTTTTGAAGAACAGAAAGAAAAAATTTCTTGCTAAATCAATGATAATGATAAACAAGCAATTATCACTAAGTAAGAACTAACCGAGTTATGATCTTTCAACCAAGAATTGAGAGGCCTGCTCACATTCTCAGGATTGTAGGGTTCCCCATGGAAGAAGTCAGGAACCACCACAAAATACCCATGATTTGCAACCTTGTCTGCAATTTTCCTGTGCAACATAACAAATATTCAGATTTCTCCTGAATAAAACTTTAAACTCACTCGAGTATAAGTTAAAAAAGGATGATAGAAAATATATTTTAAAATTCATCAATAACTGTTGAAACAATTCAAATAGTTTGACCACTTCAAAAATAATTCAGAAGTATTTTTTGTAATTTAATTTACTCAAACTATTACGTACATTAATTTACCTAAAAAACATTTTTTAATAAGGGAAGACATTACGTATAGCCTAACAGAGACTAAGGTAAACTCAGTAGCTTAGGCATTAAAAGTAGCATACCTTAAAAGTGGTGGTTCAAATCCTGCAAGACAAATATTGAAGTTAATTGAAGATATTGGCTAAAGGTGATAACAATGTCAGTGAAACTGATAAGTGACTCCAAAAACAACAGAAAAGAAACCACAGATATAGACTAAACTACAAAGATTAAAGCATCATTACTCTTATTTCCATATTTGTAAACCATTAAGGAAGAAATCACAAGAATAACTATGTGACAGGTTTCAGTATTCTAGAACAAGAAACAAGACTCAATTATGTAAATGGTTTCTGTTGCTAACATTTGTTCTTCAATTTGTTGATCACTTAAAATCAGAAGTGAACAAAAAGTTCAACGTTTGGAACTTCAATAACATTTTATAAGCAAAGAATAAGAATGTCGTAAAAGAAAGAAGAAGGAATACCAAAAATATCAGAAATAAGAACAATGGTAAGGATGGCGAGAGGAGAACCAGAGACATAGGAATTAACACCAGCGATGTTGGTAAGATAGCCAACACCACCAGTTGAAGCATTGAGAATGGGAGGGTTTGATAAACAGTCACTTCCCACCATTTTTTTCTCTCTCTCTCCCTCTCTTTGCTTGATACTGTGCTTCCACTTGACCTTATAAGCATTACTGATGCAGGGTTTGAATGGTCATTACAAACATGTACCTTTGAAAGGACGTGCCACTTGCTTCATCGCTGTTCTATAGATAACTGGTGTTGACTACACAAAAACAAAAAATGCTTTTGCCGCATGCGCCGCCATTAAAAAATATTGTTAATAAGAAATGTTACTTATAATGATGGTGTTTCGAGACATATTAAGAACTTATCTTTTTTATTTAATCATGTGTTTTAAAAACAATTTATTTAGAAGTTAACTCTTTAGTTTGTTTATTTCTACCTTAAAAGATTAGTTACTCGTATAAAAAAAATTTCCTTAAATAAAAGAAGTTGGATCTAATATTTTCAATTAGTAAAATATTTATAAAAATGTTCTATTTTCTACGTTGTTTACATATCATAATAAATGTATATTTGTAAGAATTTAAAAATTAAATGAAAATTAACAGTTTAAATGAAAAGAATAATTAATGTAAAATTAAACTTTGAAACTAATATTTAAATACAACTAAAAATCTTTCAAGAATTCGATAATTAAAAAAATATCTATTTCAGATAATCTAGTTCACAATATACTATTTCTCAGTTATTTTTTAAAGAAGGTTCTTTTGGATGTATGAAGAAAACCAATAGATATTTTTTATTTATTTTAATAAAGTATTTACAAGATTTTATCTTCATTGATTTTCACATCACAGTGAATTAGAAATGAAGTGAGGAATGAAAAATAATAATTAATATTATTTTGAACTTTGAAAATAATCTCAACAACTAAAATCTTTGAAAAATCTGATATTACTATTAATTTCCATTAATTAATATATTGTAACTTCAGGGTTGCGGGCATTTCAGTTCCAAGCTTTGCGCCATTGGAATATAATAAACCCAATGTGGACGCCGTGTAAACACTAATAACTCTTTCTATTTTTTTTAAAATTTAGTAAAATGTGTTTAACTTTAATAATATAAGATGCAATGTTGGATTTTAATATTTCAAACGTGGGCTAATATTTTGTTATGCTTCTACATAAAGAATAAAAGATAATCAAGGTTTGTAACAAATGGTATTAGGTGAATTTTTTTTTCTCTTGAATGATTTTCATGTTTCACTGAAAAATGAATGCTTTCAAAATTGTGATTCAATATACAAATCGTATAGATGCAGCTAATAATGCCTTTAAATCTTTTTAATTATGAAGAATTTATGATGGAGTTTTATAAAAAATAATACTTATAAATACAAAATATATAATATACGAAAACAATGTAATTTTAGAATAATTAATATGTATGCCTAATGTATGAACAATGTATATATCAACACATTTTAGGAATTTTTTAGAGAAGACGTGTTGTTTAATGGATGGCAAATTTATAGTTTTTTTTTTAGAATAGATAGGGACTCCTCAACTGCCTAATTATTAGTCATGGTCCAACCATTATTAGCTCAATCTTATTACAATATGATTCAAATAATCATATTTCTAATTGTCAAATAATAATAATAATAATGTTAATTATTAACTAAGAGTAACCCATAATTAATTAACATTCTTCCACTTAAATAATATTAGTCGATAATCAAAATATGGCAATTAAAACCAAATTAAATGTCAAACAAAAATATGAAAATTTTGAATTACCAAAATAATATACGATAAGGATACATAATTGTGTAATAACTAATATATTTCTTATAACACAAATATATAAAAAGTAGCATAATTTAATAGTTGAAAATTTTAATACTACAAATGTCAAAGCATCTGAAAATGCTAATTAAGCAATCTCACAAAATTAATGTTACGTAGAACCTGTCTTAAAAAAACATAAAACCTGACTTTCACTGACTCAACGTATCAAAAATTCTAGCCAAACTCATATAAGTTACATGTATCAGAAAAATTTCAACAATTAAGGTCATAATTAGTGGATATGCTAACATCTCCTCAATGTCAATATGCTCATGTGAAAATTTTGAAACTTTTTCTAATAAATTTATATTTAATATCAATGTTTTAAAGAGAATTACTCTAGTTATTTCAAAACAAATTTATAGCATGCAGTATTATCACAATATATCACAACTAACAAACATGGTGAGCACATGAAACAATCACTTGATGAGAACACATGTTAAATATCTCTGTAGTGTTGGAAGTCTTCTTGCTGAGTGATCCTTCTGCGTGTTAGATCTTAATATAAACCTTAGATGTTTGTTTGATATTTTGATGTGATGTTTTGTTTATTAGTAATAAAATATATATTTTAAAAAAGAGTACTAGGGGCATCCATTTACAACCCACCTTAGTAGTTAATATGATCAATAAGAGAATCGAATTGTACTCAAAACTCATAAAGTATTGAGAATCACTCTTTAATTAATGGAAGACCATGATCAATGAATTTTGGTAATTAATCTATCGAATATGTTCAATGATGGACATTCTAATGTCTTGGAATTATATTTCTCTTTGAAGAATATGAAGTTTAACCTAGAAAGTTGAAGATAATCCTTTCAATGCATCTTGAAAATGTGACAAACATTAATTATACATTATCTCTTTATGACGAAGTCTTTCTCTCCTTCTATATATAAAGGGAACTTGTGAGGAAGTTAAGGCAAGTAAGTGAGAAGAGCAATATAAAGAGTAAATAAGAGAATTGATATCCACCATAGAAAAATCCTAGTGAGAGATTAAAGAGACTTTGTATTCCATTATAGTTGGGAGAAATTAAATGTTATCCTCATGATTGAAAAAAATAAATATTGTAATCTCATTTTCATAATGAGAAAATACTTTCTAGACTAGGTCCCGTAAGTTTTTACTTTTTAAGTTGAAAAAGTTTCACGTTAAAATTTTTGAGTTTAAATTAGATATAATCTATTGGTTTGGTAATATACTTTTGAACATATATTGTCCAATGTCATTTTCATATTTAGAATAACCTGAAACTAAGTGATAGTAGGATGAGAAGTAGAAATAGAAACAAAGGGGAGAGGAAAAATCACAACAGAATGTTAAGTTGAGTTGAGTATAAGGAACTTAGATGATTTAGAAAACAACAAATGTTATTACCTAAGTGATTAGTCTCATATTATAGATAGGATAACTTTATGAAACTTAAAGGTAGGAGGACTATAGGTTACCAACAACAGTATAGGTAAATAGGCCACTAAGAGAACTTTGATTAGTTGCAGGATATGGAGAATAATCTCAAGACTAAGTAAAGTAGATAAAGCATTGAGAAATTTTTTTTTGAAAGAAGTTGAGACCTAGATTGGATATGAAAGGCACTAAATATGATGGACCAATGACAAGAAAAGGGGTATCAAGACCGCTATAGGAACATTGTATCTACTTTAAGGTTTACTGAAATTTGTTTGAAGGTTGATGGATGATCTAAGGTGCCAATATATAAAGGGTGAAAAGGATGATGATAGTTTGACAATATCATTTTTTTCACGCACCCACTTAACAAGTAATAATATTATTATTTTATCTTATAATTTTTTTATATTTATTTTTATTAGTTAAATGTAATAAATGAGTTGTAAGGTGGAAGTAAGATTACAATTTTGTTTATATTTATTTTTTTTGGATTAAATGTAATATTTTATTGTTAAAATGAGTTGTAAGTGGAAGTAAGAGAAAAAGTGAATGTGAAAAGAGTTATTATTAAAAGCAAAAATAGGAAAAACACTACATTATTGTTGGCTTTAATCAACACTATAATAGGTTACACGTATAAATATATAAAGTATAAATATATAAAGGTAACTCTTTTACAAGTGTAATTTATAAATTAATATATACCAATTTTTTGAGACATAGATGTTTAAACCACAATTTTTACAATAATTTTTTTTAAAAAAATAAATCATATTAAAAAAATATGATTTAAAATAATAAAAATATAACTTTTAATTATGAGTATTTTAAATCATATTTAACTAAAGTTGTCTTTAATATGGAACTCTATTAAGATGTTGTTACTTTAATCTATTTTTTTAAATTGTGGATATTTTAAATTATATTTAATTAATTTATTTATAAAATAAAAAAGAAAAAATATGTTTTTGGATTCTAAATATAAAATGCAACATAATTATAAAATAATAATAATAATAAAAAGAAAATTGCAATCATAAAAATAATAATAATAATAATCGTGTTAATAATAATTATTATTAATGGAAAACATAATAGAAATTTAAATTGAAGAAGGATGTGAATTGTACTTAAAGATAATTTTTTGCAAATGAGTTCTTTAAACAATGCTGTAAAGAAATAACAACTAATTATAGTTCAGCTTTCAGTATTCCTTTTGTTAGGTTAGTATTTGACTTGTGAGATGGTAATGGGAAGGTAGGGAGGGGCCTGGATTTAGAATCACACTTGATTAAGATGAAACAAAACCCTTGTTACTACCTGTCTAATCTTATCTCCTTAAACCTAAATTATAAGATTCACAACAAAAATTGTCATCATGATATGTTTGGTTCATAAGAATGAAAATTTATAATTATCTTAAAGTCTTTTGGTTTTCATGAATGTTGTGAATGATAGGTAACATTATAAAAGACAAAAAGTGGAGTCAAAATATTAAGAAGAAAAACAAGCTTATAATATGATAAGACATGCTTTTATATCTTTTTTTCACATCATTAACAAATTTTTATAAATTTTTAATTTTATTTATTTTAATTCAAATAATTTTATTTTCTCACACTTTCTCTCATTTTTCTTTCAAATTTACTCTCTCTCAGATAATCTTCCTAATTCAAAGAAAACATTAAAGAAATTGTTGTTTTCGACAATCGCAAAATCCTTCACCAATGTTCATAATATGGCCCAAACCGCTTGAAGCTTGAGGATAGGAGCGTTTCCCAATTTCTCTCCTTTTCTCATTCTGTTATGCTATTCCCAATGCTCCATTCCACCCTTATATTTATAGGGAACGGATCCTCTCTTACCAGCTTTCTCTGCGGCCCTTTTCACTTTTTCTGAAACTTTCTTCTAACTTTTATGTACCAGGATCAAGAAGTAACAAAGGCACATATTTCGATAAAGGATGGAAAGAAAATTGGAAAAACAACAACAAAATTCATGCAACCACTCATCCACGCCATGTATATTAAAAACAGTATAAACGTGAAAAGGAAATAAAAAAATATGCAGTATTATGTGCCTACGAAACAAGAGCAACACAGGACCAAAATTAACCTAAACTAATGTTCTCAAACAAACATAAATACAAAAAATTAACAAATAATGAAAAGGTCCAAAAGAGAACATTAGATAATTCTTGTAGCATTGAGACAAAGATTGGTGCCATAATAAAATGTATACCTATCCTATCCATCTTTCATAATTTGAGTTCCACAATATACCAGATTAGCTGATGCAACACTGATGAAATGACTCAAAACGAAAGTCTTGTCCCTCAATAACATCAATTGAGGGACATTAACACTGATGAAAGACTTAAAACAGCGCATTTGAAAATTGGCTTCTGTGAAATATTTGTATGGTGAATCTGTGACACCCTTAAGAATGGTCCTGATACAATTTATTTGTTTCATAAACACAACATGGAATAAATAGCTCCTCCAACGGGACACAATGATAGAATGAAACATCAGATGACAAGATTTGTCAGTTCTTAAGATGTTTATCAAACCAATTTATGATGACTTGATGAGCCTTGTCTGCAGCTTCTACAGCTTTTGGATCATTAGGATCGTACCTCACAGTCCAACCATGTGAAACGTTAGCAAATATTTCCACATAACTATCAATCTGCGCAAATTGGTACACAACTCATAAGTGCAGGGATATTTCACAGAATATGTCCATTAATATCCATAAGAAAATCAACTAATTTCACAAATAAAATATGATATAATTAAGGAGCGTTGTTACAATTATAATATATTGAAAACATCATCAATTTACAATTATAATATATTAAAAATATTAATTTATAATTGTGATATATTGAAAATATCAGTTATCAATTTACAATTATGATACATTAAAAATATCCGTTTATAATATATATTAAAAATATAAGTTATCATTGGTATATGGAAAATATAAGTTATGAGTTTAAAATTATAATATATTAAAAATATAATTTACAATTATGATATATTGAAAATATTAGTTATGAGTTTACAATATGATATATTGAAAATATTTACAATTGAAATTTTTAATGTAATTTTAAAATTGTTTTATTTGAGAAATAATTGATAACAGGTATTTTTAATTATATACTGATATTTTTAATATATCATAAATGTAAACTCATATTTTTAATATACCATAATTATTGTAAACTAATGTTTTTAATATATTTAAGTTGTGAACTATGTTTAATATTTTTAATATATTATAATTGTAAATTCATAATTGATGTTTTTAATATATCAATTATGTTTTTAATTAAATAAGCTTTTACAAGATTTATTTTTTTATTGGATTGTTTGTTGTTTTAAGTTGGTAAGAATTAGGTTGGTTAGAAAGTATTTTAAAGACTTGTTGTTGTGTTATGGTTTTATATAAGGATTAAGCCTTCTAAACTGGTTCATATATTTTTTTTTTACTAATAAAAAAAATTATAAATTAATATTCTTAATATATCATAATTGTAAATTGATGATGTTTTCAATATATCAATGATTGTAAACTGATGATGCTTTTAATATATCATGATTGATGTTTTTAATATATTTGAGTTGTAAACTGAAAAATGATGTTTTCAATACAAGATGTTTTCAATATAAAGTATTAAATTAGAAAAATATATATTGATAACCTGTATGAATCTAATGTCATTTTTCTGTTTAAAATTTCTATTTTTACACAAAATAACAAAAATACTTTTTTTTATATACTATCAATTAATAATTATATATTAGATATATATTTGAGATAGGTCGTCAATGATTTTTAATTAAATTAAAATCGTCTTAACTAAAAAAAAGTTAATTATTTGTCAATAATGATTTGTCCCCATCACTTGTCCTTTAATGCATCAATTCCAACTTGTCCCCACTTATTATGAGGAGCTTTTATACTAGTTCTTCTACAGCTCCAACTAATATATATCTAAGGGACATGTTAGGAATTATAGACAAGTAGTGAACCATGCAAATTTACTCTGTATATGTGCTTATGGCAATTACCACAAAATGATGCCATAAACACAAACCTAATAATCACAGTATTTTATTACCAAATCATCAAGCTAATATAAAATGACAGTACATAACTACAAAAGGGAAAATAAGTTTCATCCTACCTCAGGTTTAGCCTTTAAAACTTGTTTAAACTCATTTAAAAGCTTTGGAGGAGCCAGTGAGTCATGCTCAGCTCCAAGTATAGCAATGGAAACTTCAACACCTGAAAAATATCAAATTAACTGTTTCACTACTAACATCCAATATCTGCTTCTTAAATTTGTATCTTTATTCAACCATTGAAAAATGGTCAATGAAAGACAGCACCAAAAGAGATTTACCAGAAAATACAATGTTGTCATTGTTACAGGTTTTGCTCATCTTTCAAAATCATTATTAATCTTCAGACTTTTTAAACGTTGTTGAAGTTTTTCTTTTCCTTAGAAAATACTTTGTCAAGTTGGGAAACCTGTAGATTAAGAAACAATCTAAAATCTTAATGAGAATTCATACCACGGATGTCATCCACATCGATAAATGATGGATGTAATAGCACAGAAGCTTCAACAAGTTTGGCTTTCCCAAGCATAGTAACGGTCTTTGCTGAGAAAAAGAGAAAAACACATTACATTATTCTGTAGTTTATACATAAGGTGATGACCTGAACTTGCAAAATTCACATACAAGAGGAAATAAAGAACACCAATTTAGTGCAAGTCACTTACCACCCCAACAGAAACCAGCAAATCCCACAGCAGATGCACCTTTACGTTTTAAGGCTTCAGTAATAGGTTTTGCAGTTTCAATACCTTTTGCCTGCATTCAATAGGTAATGAGAGAATAAGACAAAATGTATTACAATTTACAAAAAAAAAAGTCACTTTTTTATTCATCTGAATTTAAGCAGACATAATATATGATTGACAAATCAGAAACCACCTAAAATGGTGGCGACCCTTTAGGTTACAGAAGCCAAACAATGAGTTTTGAAGAACAGAAAATAAATAAATAAATCAATGATGATGATAAACAAGCAATGATCACTAAGTAAGAACTAACCGGGTCATGATCTTTAACCCAAGAATCGAAAGGCCTGCTCTTATTCTCAGAATTGTAGGGTTCCCCATGGAAGAAGTCAGGAACCACCGCAAAATACCCATGATTTGCAACCTTGTCTGCAATTTTTCTGTGCAACATAACAAATATTCAGATTGCTCCTGAATAAAACTTTAAACTGAACTCGAGTATAAGTTAAATAGGGTAATAGAAAATATATTTTAAAATTCATCAGTAACAGTTGAAACAATTCAAATAGTTTGACCACTTCAAAAATAATTCAAAGTATTTTTTCTAATTTAATTTTACTCAAACTATAATGTACATTAATTTACCCAAAAAATATTTTTAATAAGGGAAGAGATTACATATAGCCAAACAGAGAATAAGGTAAACTCAGTAACTTTAACATACCTAAAAAGTGGTGGTTCAAATCCTGCAAGACAAATATTGAAGTTAATTGAAGATATTGGCTAAAGGTGATAACAATGTCAGTGAAACTGATAAGTGACTCCAAAAACAACAGAAAAGAAACCACAGATATAGACTAAACTACAAAGATTAAAGCATCATTACTCTTATTTCCATATTTGTAAACCTTTCAAGGAATGAATCACAAGAATAACTATGTGACAGGGTTCAGTATTCTAGAACAAGGAGCAAGAAACAAGACTCAATTATGTAAATGGTTTGTGTTTCTAACATTTCTTTTTCAATTTGTTGATCACTTAAAATCAGTAAGTGAACAAAATGTTCAACGTTTGGAACTTCAAAAATATTTTATAAGCAAAGAATAAAAATGTTGTAAAAGAAAGAAGAAGGAATACCATAAATATCAGAAACAAGAACAATGGCAAGCATGGCGAGAGGAGAACCAGAGACATAGGAATTAACACCAGCGATGTTGGTAACATAGCCAACACCACCAGTTGAAGCATTGAGAATGGGAGGGTTTAATAAGCAGTCAATTCCCATTTTTCTCTCTCTCTCTTTCTCTTGATGCTGTGCTAAGATTCCTACTCCATTTGACCTTTATATGCATTACTGATGCAGGGTTTCAATGGTCATTACAAACATCTATATTCTATAGATAACTGGTGTTGACCATACAAAAAACAAAAAATGTGTTTGCCAGATGCAATATACCATTTAATTAATTAATATATTACGTTATATTATATTATAATATATTATGTTATATTATATTATAATATAAATTAATATATTACGTTTTATTATATTATAATATAAATTAATTTATTACGTTTTTTATATTATAATATAAATTAATATATAAAATTTAAAATATATATATATATATATATATATATATATATATATAATAACTTGAATTTGTATATATGTGATATGTTTATAATTATTTAATATATAATACTTTTAATATACGTTTTTTTAGTATTTAAAATTAAAATTAAAAATAATATAAGTTAATTATTTAAAAAAATTGATTCAAGTAAATTTAATCCATAATAAATAAATTAAGTTAGTAAAATCTAAATTCGAAATGCTAAAAATAAATAAGAGATTTTAATTGAAAAGTTAGAATGGAGAAGTTAATCAGAAACTTTAATTGTCACATAAACCTGAAAAATAATATAAAAGTCTACATTATACTATTGTCGAGATGAATAATTTGTTCTATTGTGACCTTCATTTCAACAGTAAGAGTATTTTTTTGTATTGTGTGAAAATGGTTCATTATGTATACGATTAGTTGTTAGTCTCTCTAGTTTCTTTTTTTTTTATCAGTAAAAAAAAATAAATAAATAAAAACTATTTCAGGAGTGATTCAATATTATACAAAAAAATAATCCTTAGTCTCTCCTAAAACAGGTCGAAAATCTTCTTCAGACAACTAAAAAACACACCTAACTAAATTCATACACCTACTATAGTGCTAACCAACAATGTAAAATAACAAGTAATCAATCTCATACAAACCAAAAGATCAAGATACAGTTAGAATAGTTTATCTGGTTCCTTACAATGCATGTAGGGTACAGAATGAATTCGATCTCATATAAATAGATTAATAATCTTAATTTCGAAATGGATAAAATTCAATTTTGTAAAAATATACTACATACTATAGATATAATCTTATATTAAACTTATTTTATTTCCTATTATTTTTATTTTGAATACTAAAAAATTGTATATTAAAAGTATTATATATTAAAATATTATAAACATATCATATATATTCAAATTTAAGTTATTATATATATATATATATATATATATTTTAACTTTATATATTAATTTATATTATAATATAAAAAAACGTAATATATTAATTTATATTTTATTATTATATAAATTAATATATATAAGAAAACGAGAAAAGGGAAACCGTTATTACTAATGAAATCGTATTTCACAAATTCGATTTTAGTTTTTTTTCTTTTCTAATTTTATATATTAAAATATTTTATAATATTAAAAAATGTATATGCAGAAAATTTTAGTATACCATATTTGATAACTAATATTTTTAATATATCATAATTGTAAACTGATATTTTTAATATACTATAATTATAAATTAATATTTTCAATATATTATAATTTTAAATTATTATTTTAATATATAATAATTGTAAACTGATGATGTTTTCGATATATCTTGTAAACTGATTTTTTAATTTTTTAATATATCATAATTGATAACTTTTAATTTTAATATATCATAATTATAAACTGATATTTTTTATAATTGTAAATTAATATTTTTAATATATTATAATTTTAAATTAATATTTTTAATATATAATAATTATAAACTGATGATGTTTTCAATATATCTTGTAAACTGATTTTTAATATATCATAATTGATAACTATTATTTTTAATATATCATGATTATAAACTGATATTTTCTATAATCGTAAATTAATATTATTATTGTAAGTTAGTATTTTTAATATATAATAATTGTAAAATGATGATGTTTTTAATATATCTTGTAAAATTATTTTTTAATATATCATAATTAATAATAATTATTTTTAATATGTCATAATTATAAATTAAAAATTAATATTTTCAATATATCATAATTGTAAAATGATGATGTTTTCAAAATATTATAATTATAAACTAATATTTTTAATATATCATAATTAATATTTATAATTGTAAATTAGTATTTTTAAGATATTATAATTGTAAACTGATGATGTTTTCAATATATCTTGTAAACTGATATTTATAATATATCATAATTCATAATTATTAATTTTAATATATCATAATTATAAATTGATATTTTAAATATATCAATTGATAACTAATATTAGAAAATGTATATACAAAAATACGACGTTTATATTATTTTTTATTTTTTATTTTTTTAATTCATCCATCCGGTTGACTAGTTCTTCTTCTTAAATTCGTTAATTGTATTGGCGATTTATCCATTTCGGAGATTTTTTTTTTTTTAATTTTAAGAAAATCGAAAGAAAATTACACCATACTAGAAAAAAGCTTCTCTATTTACATATCTTATAAAAGTTTCTTAGTCATGATTCCGTAATATTTTATTGTGATTGTGACATTATTTATAAGAAAGGTTATTTATAATGATAGTGTTAATTAAAATAAAGTACTTTTGAGAAAAGTGATCATTAATAAAAAAATTACTTATATTTAGTTTCAATTATAAAAAAACATTTATTCGTTGAATCCGTGCTTTTGAAAAATAATTTCTTAATTAACTTGGCTTTTATTTTTTATTTTTTTAAAAAAATAAAAAATATCTAAAAAGTACAATAAGTTTGTTTGGTTAAAAAAAGTGATTAAAAAAGCCTCAAACAAAACCCGGAATAGAGATATTGATGATTGATTTTAAAATAACATTTAAAATTTTTTTATTGACCATGAAGTAATTAAATTATTAAAATGAGTATTTAAATGATGTTTCAATTCCGTATAAATAAATAGATTAAAAAAAGTCTTGAAATAAATAAAAAAACAGATATATTTTGATTGTAATTTTAAGTCTGTTTTATAATTGGTAATTATAACTTGCAGTCTAAATTTAAAATAATGGTTTATCCAAAGGTACTAAATTTGATTCCTTAATAAGATTTCAAATTTAAGTATTATTAATTAAAAAATATGATTAAAATAATTCAACATATAAAATGTATTATGTTAAAATAGACAAAGTTTATGGATGCTTTATGTAAACAAAAACATATGCATTCTGCTTCTGCATGTTTGGTTTACACTCCTCTTCAAATTATGCCAATTTTGATGTAGAAACAACTAAAATCATATTCTTTCCTGATAGAAAAACAAAAAGTTACTTCTATGCAGATTCAAGCACAGTGAAAATTATATAAATATTAGCTTCATTGTAAGATTTGCATAAGTGAGCATCTAAGTTATTTATCTAATAAAAAAAAATATATATATGACTTTCCACTATTATATGAAAATACTATTACTAAGAAATAGAAATCTTATTTTACAATTATTGAAAGTTTCATTTATACAGTAAAATGGTTTAGAGTTTAGTAAGATGGTCCTTTCGAATAGTAGTTAGATAACCATAAGCCATATATAGTGAACTCTAATAGTTTTGGTTTTGTTCTCATACATAACCATTACTATGACAATGACCTCTTGGTCAAAATTGTGAAATCGTCCAATAGTCAAAAGCTTAACATAACCATGAAAGAATAAAAAGACAAAAAAAACAAAACATTAAGGTATTTTATTATGAATATTTGTGCACAACAATGAAACTCAATTATCTCAATTTATAATCTATGATTTTTAAAAAAAGTTAAGAGTTCTTTTAATGTAGCAAGTGTTACTAAATTTTATACCTAATATGTTGAAATAATTTTATCAATATATCTATCTAAACATGTTAGGTTGTGTCTCACAATCCTATATCCATTTTCAGCTTATACTATATATCTATAAATAAATAAAATTATGATATAAACATAAATTATGGATGAAGTTTAATCCGTTCAACATTATATAATTTATTTTAAAATATTATATTCCATGATTTTTTTCAAGTTCTTAGTAATATGTAATCTCAAAATAACAAAACTGTTTTTTTTCCAGATTTTATTAATATCATTCTTATAAGACCTTCTTAGTTTTTAAATTTTAAAAAATAACCATATATTATCACTTTTATTTTAAGATATAAATAATTTTTATTTACAATTTTTTAAATTCTCTATATTCATATCAAAATAACTTGTGACAAAAATATACAACTAAGTCTAATATGATAAAGTAATAATATGATAAATATGAAAGCATGTTTTATCTATTAATAATGAGTGAAATAGACTGTGATATAATAAACACAAATTAAAGAATATATATATATATATATATATATATATATATATAACATAATAGAACTGAAGTCTTTATTTATGAATTACGTGTAAAAATAACATAGTGTAAAAATAACATAATATAAGGAGATATCATACCAAGTCCTAAAAGAAAACAAGTAATAATATATAATTGTAATATGTGTATTTAATATTTGAATTATTTATTAATTAGTTATATTATATTATATATTATTATATAAATTTATAAATTAAATTGAAATTAAATAATATTTAAAACTTAATTTAGAAAACAAAGGACATTATTAAATTTACTCTAATGAAAAATAAAATTACAAGCCAAAATATCTCAGCTCAAGCAATCATCATAAAACATTTTTTTTTTAAATTACTTTAAACAGGGCATTTGAAAATTGGCTTCTGTTAAATATTTGTATGGTGAATCTGTGAAACCCTTAACAATGGTCCTCATACAATTTATTTGTTTCATAAATACAACATGGAATAACTAGCTCCTCCACCCGACACAAATCAAACATCACATGACAAGAGTTCTCACTTCTTAAGATGTTTATCAAACCAATTTATCATGATTTTATGAGCCTTCCCTGCAGCCTTCACAGCTTTTGGATCATTAGGATCGTACCTCACAGTCCAACCATGTGAAACGTTAGCAAATATTTTCACATAGCTATCAATCTGCGTAAATTGAGACACAACTGATAAGTGCAGAGATATTTCACAAAATATGTCCATAAGAAAATAAACTAATTTCACAAAAAGGGAATTTTGATTGGTTGAAAATCCTTTATCATGTTACAATAGAAAAGAGAAATAATTTTTCATTGAATGTTTTCAATATATCACATCTGTAAACTAATGACTAATGTTTTCAATATACCAGATATGAATAGTTATGTTTTCAATACTGATGTTTTCAATAAGCAGTACTAAATTAACATCTTCCTAACTAAAAATTGTTAACTAATTGTCAATACTGATTTGTCCCCCCACTTGTCCTTTGAAATTAATGTTAATGCATCAATTCCAACTTGTGCCCACTTATTATGAGGAGCTTTTATACTAAGGGACACGTGACATCTTTGGTAGGAATTATAGACAAGTAGTGATCCATACAAACTTACTCTGTATGTGCTTATGGCAATTACCAAAATGATGCCATAAACACAAACCTATTCACAGTATTAAATTACCAAATCATCAAGCTAATATAAAATGACAGTACATAACTACAAAAGGGAAAATAAGTTTCATCCTATACCTCAGGTTTAGCATCTAAGACTTGTTTAAATTGCTTTAAAAGCTTTGGAGGAGAGAGTGAGTCATGCTCAGCTCCAAGTATAGCAATGGGAACTTCAACACCTGAAAAAAACATCAAATTAACTGTTTCACTACTAACATCCAATAACTGCTTTTTAAGTCTGTATCTTCCTTCAACCATTGAAAAATGGTCAATGAAAGACAGCATCAAAAGAGATTTACCAGAAAATACAATGTTGTCATTACAGGTTTTGCTCATCTTTCAAAATCATTAATCATCTTGAAACTTTTTAATCATTGTTGAAGTTTTTCTTTTCCTTAGAAAATACTTTGTCAAGTTGGGAAACCTGTAGATTAATAAACAATCTAAAATCTTATTGAGAATTCATACCACGGATATCATCCACAGTGATATATGATGGATGCAATAGCACAGAAGCTTGAACAAGTTTGGCTTTTCCAAGCTTGGTAACGGTCCTTGCTGAGAGAAAGAGAAAAGCACATTACATTCTGTAGTTTATACTTAAGGTGTTGCAAAATTCACATACAAAAGAGGAAATAAAGAACACCAATTTAGTGGAAGCCCACTTACAACCCCAACAGAAACCAGCAACTCCCACCGCAGATGCACCTTTTCGTTTTAAGGCTTCAATAATAGGTTTAGCAGTTTCAATACCTTTTGCCTGCACATTTAATAGGTAATGTGAGAATCAGACAAAATGTGTTACAATCTACACAATAAAGTCACATTTTTATTCATCTGAATTTAAACAGGCATAATATTTGATTTACAAATCAGAGAAAAGGTAAAATGGTGGCGACCCTTTAGGTTACAGAAGCCAAACATCTAAATATTCAAATATTAATTAGGACCTAACATTGAGTTTTTGAAGAACAGAAACAAAAATTCTTGCTAAATCAATGATAATGATAAACAAACTAAGTAAGAACTAACCGGGTCATGATCTTTCAACCAAGGATCGAAAGGCCTGCTCGCATTCTGATTATTGTAGGGTTCCCCATGGAAGAAGTCAGGAACCACCACAAAATAACCATGATTTGCAACCTTGTCTGCAATTTTCCTGTGCAACATGACAAATATTCAGATTGCTCCTGAATAAAACTTTAAACTGAACTAGAGTATAAGTTAATAAAGGATCATAGAAAATATATTTTAAAATTCTTCTCAGTAACAGTTGAAACAATTCAAATAGTTTGACCACTTCAAAAATAATTCAAAAGTATTGTTTGTAATTTAATTTACTCAAACTATAATGTAAATTAATTTACCCAAACAATATTTGTTAATAAGGGAAGACATTACATATAGCCTAGCAGAGAATAAGCAAAGAGAGGCAAAACTCAGTAACTTAGGCATTGAAAGTAACATACCTTAAAAGTGGTGGTTTAAATCCTGCAAGACAAATTTAGCATGTGAAGTTAATTGAAGATATTGGCTAAAGATGATATAACTGCTTATAGAGGAAAACAAAATAGCCACACCAAACAATGAATTGCTGATAAAAAAAAAAAAACAAACAAGGAATTAACAATGTCAGTGAAACTGTTAAGTGACTCCAAAAACAACAGAAAGAAACCACAGATATAGACTGTTAAAGCATCATTACTCTTATTTCTATATTTGTAAACCATTCAAGGAATGAATCACAAGAATAACTAAGTGACAGGTTTCAGTATTCTAGAACAAGAAACAAGACTCAATTATGTAAATGGTTTCTGTTTCTAACATTTCTTTTTCAATTTGTTGATCGCTTAAAATCAGTAAGTGAACAAAAAGTTCAACGCTTGGAACTTCAATAACATTTTATAAGCAAAGAATAAAAATGTTGTAAAAGAAAGAAGAAGGAATACCATAAACATCAGAAATAAGAACAATGGCAAGGATGGCGAGAGGAGAACCAGTGACATAGGAATTAACACCAGCGATATTGGTCACATAGCCAACACCAGTTGAAGCATTGAGAATGGGAGGGTTTGATAAGCAGTCAATTCCCATTTCTCTCTCTCTCTTTCTCTTGATGCTGTGCTAAGATTCCTACTCCATTTGACCTTATATCCATGACTGATGCAGGGTTTGAATGGTCATTACAAACATGTACATTTGAAAGGACGTGCCACTTGCTTCATCACTATTCTATAGATAACTGGTGTTGACCAGACAAAAGCAAAAAATGTGTTTGCCACATGCAATACCATTTAAGCCGCCATTAAATAATACTGTTAATAGTATCTGTCAACCACAGACATAATCAAGTATTGTTTAGAGTGTTTTCTATTCATCTCTTATAAAAGTTTCTTAAATATTTGTTGTGATTCCTTAATATTTTGTTGTGACTGTGACATTATTTATAAGAAATGTTATTTATAATGATAGCGTTTTAAGACATATTAAGAACTTATATTTTTTATTTAATCATGTGTTTTAAAAAGAATTTCTTTAGAAGTTTCTTTAGTTTGTTTATTTCTACCTTAAAAGATTCGTTTCTCGTATAAAAAAACTTTCCTTGAATTGAAGAAGTTGGATCTAATATTTTCAATGATGCTTTTCTTTAAGATTTGATTTTTCTATACTAAGGACCTCACTAAGAAATCATTACTCGTCGAGATGTTCTGAGAAAATAACAATAATTGTTTTATATTTTGTAAAATATTTATAAAAATGTTCTTTTTTCTACGTTGTTTACATATCACAGTAAATGTACATTTGTAAAAATTTAAAATTTTAACGAAAATTAACGGTTTAAATGAAAAAAAAAATTATGTCAAATTAAACTCTGAAACTAATATTTAAATAAAACTATTTTTTTTTTCTTTTCAAAAACTCCATATTTGCAAAAATATCTATTTCGATAATTTAGTTCTCGATATATTTTTTCTCAGTTATTTTCTTAAAGAAGGTTGGATGTATGAAGAAAAAATTAGATATATATTTTTTTAATTTTAATAAAGTATTTACAAGATCTTATCTTCGTTGATTTTCACATCATAGTGAATTAAAATTAGTAAAAAATGAAAAATAATAATTAATATTATTTTGAACTTTGAAAATAATCTTAACAACTAAAATCTTTGAAAAATCTGATAGTACTATTAATTTCCTTAATTTGTGTTCCATTAATATATTGTAACTGCAGGGTTCTTGCCGGAATTTCAGTTCCATGCTTTGCACCATTGGAATATAATAAACTCAATGTTGACTGGTACATCACGCGACCATATAATTTAGCATTATTTATTTTTTATCGATAAAGAATTAAAATATTAAAAAAATTCTTTAGAGATATTTCATTTTTTATAAAAAAATAAAAGAACTATTGAGTCACTGTTCAAAAAAATACTACATTTAAAAAGTATATAATATACGAAAACAATTTAATTTTAGAAATTGTTAATATATATGCTCTAATATCTATGAACAATGTATATAATACGACGGTTTTCTACACACTTTTTATGAAATTTTTTAGAGAAGACGTGTTGTTTAATGGATGACAAATTTATAGTTTTTTTTTAGAATAGACAGGAACTCCTCAACTGCCCATTTATTAGTCATGGATGGTCCAACCATTATTAGCTCAATCTTATTACAATATGATTCAATGTTAAACTAAATTAAATGTAAAACAATAATATGAAATTTTGAATTACCAAATAATATACTATAAGGATATATATATATATATATAGTGTAATAACTAATAATATTTCTTATAATAAAAAAATATAAAAAGTAGCATAATTTAATAGTTGAAAATTTTAACACTACAATTGTTAAGCATTTGAAAATGCTAATTAAGCAACCTCAAAAAAAATTAATGCTATCTATAACATGTCTTTAAAAAAACATTAAACCGGACTTGGAGATGAAAGGCGCCAAATATGATGGAACAATGATAAGAAAAGAAAAGGGATATAAAGATTACAAAAAATTAATACATAAAAATTTAATTTTAAAAACTAAAATAATTAATTATTATTTCATTAAATTAAAAATTATTTCATAAATTAAAAAAATTATTAGTGTATAGAATAATTTCTATTATTAATAAAAATTTATAAAATAGTTTATTTGTTATGTAACGATTAATTATTAGGATTTTAACTATTTATTATTTTATATTTTAATATAATGATTGATTATTTTTAATTTTTAAATTTAATTATTATTTAATGATTTTTTTAATAATATATAAAGAGATAGTTTGATAATATATTTTTTTTCACACTCTCACTTAACAAGTAATACTATTATTATTTTATTTTTTATTTTTTTATTAGTTAAATATAATATTTTATCATTAAAATGAGTTGTAAGTGGAAGTACGAGAAAAAGGTGGATGTCAAAAATTAATGATTAAAAACAAAAATAGGAGAAAGAGTGCTACATCACTTTTGGGCTTTAGTTAACATTCAATTAAGTCACATGTATAAATATACAAAACGTAACGGGTTTTATAAATCACTAAAGACCAATATAAATGTTTAAATCACAATTTTAATAATAATTTTTTGAAAAAGAACAAACTACATTAAAAAATGACTTAAAATAATAAAAATAAAAATATGATTTTTAATTATGAGTATTTTAAATTATATTTAATTAAAGTTGCGTTTAATATATATAACGTGTATATATATATATATATATATATATATATATATATATTTAATTTTCTTTATTTTATAAACCTTTTGTTATATATTTGATAACTAAATTATGCATATATGTTGGTATAGTAAAATAGTTGATGAATATTTATAATTTAGTTATTTAGAATATCTTAGAAATATAAAAAATAAGCTCATTCTAATTAATGTTCTTAGAATATTGCAAAAATATAAGATGGAATAATATTATTCACTCGAAAAAATGTCTTCTCATGAGCTCATGCTATCATTTTGAAATATATTGTCCATTGCGTCCTTTCACCTTATTATGACTACGAGTATGCTTATATGTCTTTACCCCCTTTGTTTATCCACTAAAATAATCAACTTTATGTTCCGAAGATGAAAATTTTGACATTATTAACAAGGAGTAACTAGAATATAATAAAAAAATGGTAACAAAATGAACAAAAGAATGATAAAAAAAAACCATAAAGAATAAAACTGGCATAAGAAAAATAACCTGCCAAAGTTTAATCTTTATTAACATTTTGAATGGGATAGCATTCTATCTGATCTCCATAAGCTCGTTGTTAACCTGTATTGATTTTGCTGATAAACAAAAATTGAGTTTGAGAATATTCATTCAGTTACTGTTTAACAAATATGCACCTTGTTACGTGAATTGGTTTTTGTCAAATTTTTGGTGGAAAAAGGCAAATTTTTGGTAGTTCATAATCTGTCACACCCTTAATTAACATATGTTCTGACAATTTATTATTTTTTTCACCAAACATGGAATAAGTAACATTGTCCATCCTCCAAACATGATACAGTGATACAATAAAAAATCACATAACAAGATTTCTCACTTTCTTAAGATGTTTATCAAACCATTTTATCATGATTTTGTGAGCCTTACCTGCAGCCTTCGCAGCTTTTGGATTTTTAGGGTCGTATCTCAAAGCCCAACCGTGTGAGACGTTAGGAAATACTTTTACATAACTATCAATCTGCACAAAACAAAAATTGCTGCACAAGTGATTAACTACACGAGAGATTAGACAAAGTGTGCCCCTCAATTACCATAAAAAGATACTTTGGATAGCTAAAAATCGTTAACTTAATTGCCAAATTCATTTGGCCTGACTCAAATTTTACTTGTTCAATGTAAAAGCTAGCCAAGTTTGTATAACTAGAAAAAGACAACAATGAATTGCGTGAAAATAATATCAATAACACATATATAATTAATTAAAATAGTTAACAACCAAATCATTTAGCTAATATAAAATTACAGCATACATCACAAAAGAAGATAACATTCATGATACCTCAGGTTTAGCTTTCAGGACTTGTTTAAATTGTTTTAGAAGTGTTGGAGGAGATAGTTTGTCATGCTGAGCTCCAAGAACAGCAATTGGAACATTAACACCTGAAAAGATCAATAATTAATTGTTTAAAAATACAAAATCTCAATCACTGCTTTAAGATTTGTATCTTTATTCAACCATTACAAAATATAAACAGCAAGAAACAGCAAGAAAAAGTTTTGGAGGTTTATAACTTTGCCTTCTGCACGGGTCACTGCGTGGAGGCTTTTGGAAAATAAGATTACTACTAGGGTCAATTTGAAAAGGCGTAGAATAGTAGTCGAAAGTTCTTTGTGTAGGTTATGTGGGGTGAAATGGGAGTCTTGTCATCATTTGTTTTGTGAGTGCAGAATACTTTAGCTTATTTGGAGCCAATGCTATGCTTGGCTTGGAGTGACGTCCGTGAGTCACAATGATCATTGGTTTAACTTTGTTCAGTTTATGATGTGTTGCGCTTCTGGTTCAGTTAATGATGTTTGGAGAACGATTTGGATTGCAGTAGTAAGTGAAATTTGGAAACACATGAATAGTGTCATTTTTAAAGGGGGTGTGGTTGATATGTTAGAAATGTTCGCCATGGTTCAATTAAAGATTTGGTCTTGGATTACATCTAAGTCTCACGCTGTGTTTTTCTCTTATTCTGACTGGTGTATTGATCCTTTGGTTTGTATGAGATTGATTAATTGATATATTGTATAAGGGTTGGACCACCCCTGAAGTGATTCATATTTATTTATTTTTTCTTGCTGATTAAAAAAAAAAAACAACAAAGGAGATTCACAAAAAAAAAAAAATATAAACACTTATCTCAGACATTACAAGTTTTGACCATCTTTCAAATAAAAATAACACTAAAGATTCTGAATTAACGTTTTAATCATTCACAAAGTGGGGTGCGAGAGTTGGGAGAAGGAGTGGTCTTGCATCAAGACACGTTTAGTTGAAGTAAAACTTTTCTTTAAGAAGGTACTACCTGAAGTTGGGAACCGTATACAGAGAATATGTAAATTAAGAAACAATCTAAAATATTGAGAATTCATACCACGGATGTCATCCACAGTTATATATGATGGATGTAATAGCACAGAAGCTTGGATAAGTTTAGCTTTTCCAAGGTTGGTAACGATCTTAGCTGAGAGCAAGAGAAAACACACAGTACATTCTGTGAATTATTCCAAAGGTGACCAGAAATTGAAAAATTACACACAGGAGAGGAGATAAAGAACACCAATTCAGGGAAAGTCACTCACCGCCCCAACAAAAACCAGCAACTCCAACAGCAGAAACACCTTTTCTTTTTAAGGCTTCAATAATAGGTTTTGCTTCTTCAAAACCTTTTCCCTACAAATTTAATATGCAATGTAAGCATCTCAAAAAATGAAGTCACAATTTGCATACATGTGAATCCGCTGTCAAAATCAGAACAAGCACGTATAATTAAGAATTAACCGGTTCATGATCTTTTAACCAAACTGGGGTTGGCCTTGTCAAATTCTTAGGATCATAAGGGTCATCATGCAAGAAGTCAGGAACCAGCACATAATACCCAGTAGCTGCAACCTTGTCTGCAATTTTCCTTCACAATACATAACAGATAATATTGATCATAAAAGAACACATTACATTAAATTATTAATTAAATGCTTGTCTGATTCGTCATTTGGAAGTGAAAAAAGAAAAAATGAAATATAGCATGCGTTACGTATCACTCTTAACTTGATGCGATGTAAGATTATAGATACACTTAGCACAGTAGAGAGTGAGAGAATAAACAGATCGAAAAAAATTTAGTAAATTAGATGTAGAAAGTAAACCATACCTTAAAAGTGGTGCTTTAAATCCTGCATAATAAATTGAGCATGCCAAGTTTTGTTTCAAGAGAGGGAAAGGCGCAAGAAAAGAGAAGAAGTTAAGGCAAAAACAAAAGAATAAACATAAATATTAAAAATAAAAAATAATATTATTTTTATTTGAAAAAACAAAGAAATACAACGATTTTTTTATATAATTAACTACACATAGCAAATTAATCAATTATATATATAAATATTATATTATATTATATTTACATACATATATAGTTATACAGTTCTGATGAATAATTATATTTATATATAAAATTAACTAATTTAAATTGTAATATCAAGTAAACTAATTTATTTTAATATCTTGTGATTCAAAAAGAAAATGAATGAATATAAAGTGAGGTAGTTTAATTTAATGGAAAAATAGTGAATTTAAGTAGAATATTTATTGATATGAATGACTAATTTGACTGAATTAATGAAATTTTTTTTATATGAATGATTGATTTGATTGAATTAATGAATGTTTTTGTGAGTTATTTATTTTTGTGTAAAGTAAATTGTTATGGATATATTTTTTTCTAAAAATTAATTAAGAACATAAAAATAAATTGTTTCTTACAAATAATTATTAATACAAAAATATTATTTATTAATCGAAAATAATAATTTAAAAGAATATAAAAAAACTCAAATAAATAAAGGGGACAAAATAGTCATTTATGCAAGATACCCAAAAATCCTTTACTTTCTCTCCATCCTATTCATAACTTCGCTCAATTCCAGTAATCTACTGAAATCACCTATTCGGAAAATCCAAAATCTTCACCAACATAGTGAAATGTTTCTTCGTAAAGAGTAAATTTAGCATACCAATGAGATTGTTAGTGACAACAAAAGCAGAAAGAAAGAAAGCAGATATAGATGGAACTGAATTATTGAGACAGAAAGAGTGAAATGAATTGAAGAGAAAAAGTTAGTTGAATACCATAAACATCAGAAACAAGAAGAATGGCGAGGAGGGCGAGAGGAGAACCAGTGACGTAGGAGTTAACACCACCGATGTTCATAACATGGCCCAAACCGCTTGAAGCGTTGAGGATAGGAGCGTTTGAATAACATTCGTCTCCTACCATTTCTCTCTCTCTCTTTTTCTTCTTCTCTTCTGCTATTCCCAATGCTCCATTCTACCCTTATACTTATAGTTACCACCTTTCTCTGTGGCCCTTCTCAACGTTTTCTATAAGCCCTTCATCAAATCAAACTAACGGTGAAAATTAAAATTGGCCTCTTAAAGGAAAAGTGTATTCAAGTTATGACTTTTTTTTAATTAAAATAAATTATCCTTTTTTTAAATATTTTATCTTTCCATAAAGTTGAAAAATAACTTTTCTCTTTACTACTACTTTAATGAAATAAATAAATGTATTTAACTAATATTTAATCTTATAAATCACATTTTTGTTTGTGTCAATATATGGTAGTGTGTATGGAAAGTTTTGGTGGATCACCTTCTAATCCATAGAGAGAATAGCCATGACAAGGGCGATATTACTGATGTACCCTTAAGTAAGAAAAGTTATTACTTCCACCCATGTGGAATTTATGTGGGCCATGAACCAATAATCGTGTTGTAGATAATGGATGTGCACCCATTAAATTCGACCCATACTAAGCATATATTACTTAAAAAAAAAGGCAAATTCTTCCACCTCCATACCTTCATCTTCCACTTCCTTCGGTTTTAATCTTTGCAAAAATTTCAAATATCTATAAATTTTTTAAAGTCAATTTTAATCTTTTTTAAATAATTTTATATGAACTATAACTTTATATTTTAAAATAATTTTAGTTTCATCCTTCCACTTCCGTATTTTTCTTTTAGTCATATATTTCCCTTTCAGCTACAACATTTTTATTATTTTCCGACCGCAACATTAAGATAGCAGTTCCATTGTTGATAAAGAGAGAGAGAGAACAGTTTTATCATTTAGGCATGAGTGAGAGCGTTGGTAAGAATATTCATTGTACTCAACATTCCTTGGTGGGTTTTTTTTTTAGTTTTGTAATCTAATTTTGCACCTTGCTGTTTTTTTTTTTGGATTGTTTAATATGAATTTAAACATGAATTTTTGTTTTGTGATTATAATTGTATTTTTTTGCTTTACAATGATATAATTTTCAATAGTATACAAATAAAATGGATACACCTAAAGCAAAACCGAGTACGGGACAAGGAGAGTGTGTATTTGAGAGTGTAAAAGTTACATTATCAATTAAGTAAAAGTTAAAATTCAATATACATTACAACCAAAATCCATGTTAGTTATTGTTGAAGAAATTATTAACATTAAGAAATATCTCGAAGAAGAAGACACCATACTTTTCACCATAGTTAGAAGAATATTGTTGAAATTAAAAAAATATATAAAAGTAGAGGAAGAAGATATAGAGGAACAGGAAGAATTTGCCAAAAACAAATAATAGTATGTAAGATGTAAAAAAGAAAAGCATTATTTGTAATTAGCACAAACACATGAGATATTTTCATATCTTTCATGAAAAATTTAAAAACATTATTTTTTTTTAATTCCTCACTTTTTATTTTCTCATTGTATTTCTCCTCAATGTTATTTTTCTGTTATCTTTTTTTCTTCTTCTTAGTTTGTATGTGAATGGGAACACCCATGTTATTTTCATATACAATATAATTTTTTTTGTCGCTGATAAAAAAATATATATGTTGAAGCGGGGAAAGAGGAAATATTAAATAAGCATTAAATTAATAAAAGAAATAATAAACACATACTTTATTGAAGATTATTAAATAAGTTCCATTACATGAGAATTTCTAACATCTAATAATAATCATAATGTATTATAGGGAAAATGATGCTAGACTCTCACAAATCTAATTTTTTTGAAGAAAAGCTTTGAACCATTTTGCAGATTGTTTGGCATGTCGCTTCAAACCATTCTTATAATCCACAAAGTTTAGTCCAAATCGCACACTATAACCATCTTTCCATTCAAAATTGTCCAACAATGACCATGCAAAATATCCCTTTACTCGTGCGTCATCCCTTATAAAGTCAACAAAAATAAATTTATATTAGATTTAAAAAAGCAAATAAATATTAATATATGAAAAATAATGTATTACCTAATTGCTGAGAGTAGATAATAAAGATGACGATAATAATAATCAATTCTATAAGTATCTTGAAGCATTTCTTTTACGGATAATGTTGGATCAACGCTAATATCACCCATGCCTATAAATAAAAAATAATATACATTAATATGTTAGAAGAAAAATTCCAAATAAAGGTACAAACTTTATATTAAAATTCTATATTTTGAATATTCTTTTAAATATCCAACTTTAAAATATATTTTGAAGATAATAAAAATGAAACTTGGTATAATTACCATTTTCTGTTATGTAGATCAAAGGATTGTTGTACTTTGCCCTAGTATAAAGCAATAATTTTCTAATTCCTTTGGGGTAGATAAATAACCAACTTGGACCGAACTGCAAGTGTAATTACAAGTTAGTTATAGAAAAACCAATAACTAATAACGACATGTATCTTTAGTTTGACATGACCAAATATATACCTGTGGACCAATAGGAATCCCGTCGCGAACAGCTGGTCAATGGAAACAAAAGAAAAATTTAATTTTCACAAATTCAACATTTATTATAACTTAAATAATTAAATAATTGATAGATAAAATGTTTCCTCACTTAATTGTTTGACATTTGAATCTGTAGTATAACTTGGTTTGTTTGCTTTGGATGCATTGGCAGCATAGTTAGTGGTGTAATAGTTTAGTCCAAGAAAATCCATTGAACCAACAAGAAGTTTTGCTTCTTTTTTAGAGAACTTTGGCAATCGTTTACCAACTAGGGAACGCATGCTTTTTGGATACCTTCCTGATGTCAATGGTTCCATGTACCTATAATTATTGTTACATATGAAAATTTGAAATTTGAAAACGGTTGAAAATAAAAGACATAAAAACAAATTTATATATTCTCTTCAATAATGTGTGTTCTCAAGACGATATCCTCATGTAGATTTAAGTACTTACCATCCAAACGCGAAGTCGAGTGCGCGTTCGGAAGCTTCTTTATCTGCTTGGCTATTTGAATATGGTTCAAACCAATTAGAATTAAGTGTTATGCCAATTATTCCTTTCTGAGTATTCTGCATAAAGTGTTTTGAATGTTAAATAAGCAAAAGAGTTATACTAGAGTACTTGAACCCTCACAACAATGTGGAAATCTAATAAAATGTGAAGACTTAATAGTTCTCATGTAGGATAAAAAAACCTTAAACTTTCTCTTGTACACATCTACAGCAGCTGCATGAGCAAGTAGTTGGTAATGTGAAACTATATAAGGTTCTGTTCCTGAGTCACCACCAAGACAAGTTGAATCTAACCATTTAGAGCATCGGCCTGGTGCAAAACTCCCAACTGCATAACCGGTACTACTGTAGGTCAATGGCTCATTTAGAGTAATCCAATGTTTCACTCTGTCTCCAAAGTATTTGAAACAAACTTCTGCGTAGTTTCGAAAATCACCTCTGAAAATCAAGAAACAACAAAATCATTAGTTCGGTGATGTCATGTGTTGATCTAATTTAATTGAGCATCTCATGTTATTTTAAAAAGATAAGAATTATGTATAACATATATTTGTAATTATGTTACTACTGATTTTGAATAGGAAATAAATTTTGTATAACTTACACAACGTGACGACTTAAGAAACCTCCATATTCTTTTTCCAATGCTTGAGGAAGATCCCAATGAAAAAGTGTGACATATGGGGTTAAACCTGCAATATTAATATTTCACACATAACTATTGTTATGCTCACTTACTACAAGATGTAAACTTTAATTAAAAAAAAAAAGAAGAGAATATTGACCGTTGGCTAGCAAATTATCAATGAGGTTGTTGTAATATCTGATTCCTTCTGGATTTATGCCTCCACTAAGCTTTCCATCTATATATGAACAATGTTTTTTTTAAAAAAAGATCCAAATAGTTAACGAGAAAGATCCAACTACAATTATTACAAAACCAATAATTGTTCATAGACTTTTATCTCACTTGGTAGGACTCTAGACCAAGAGATGGAGAATCTGTATGCATCCAGATTCATATTCTTCATTATCTGAATATCTTCCTGTTATGTAAATTGAAAACAACATCCAAAAAATAATTAATTACATTGAGGGAGAGAAATAATTGGTTTATTCATTGATCATCACTAAGAATTTTGACTTTACCTTGTAGCGATGATATTGGTCCACTGCTACATCTCCATTACTTCCATTGTTTATCCTCTCTGCAAGTTTTTACACATTTATAATCATACTATTGTGATCAACTATTTTTAAGTTTAGAAAAAATAAGATAATTTATATGATATTATGAGAGATTGAAACACAGAAAACAAAACCTGGATATTTGTGGGTGTATGCATCCCATATACTTGGTTTTCTTCCACCTTCGTTTGCTGCACCTTCGTACTATTCATACATGTGATGAAGAAACATAAGAAAATGGTGAAATGTGAAGGGTTTTGCGATGAGAATAAGAAAAGCATTTACCTGGTAAGCAGCAGATGCAGTACCGAAGACGAAGCCTTTGGGAAAACTGCTTCGATTTAGAGAAAGAACTTCAACAACAGATGACTGTTCTTGTGCAACACTAAACGATGAGCATGTGGTAATGAGAGCGAAGAACACCAAGAGAATAAACTCATCACGTGTCATCTTCATGATCTACACACCAAGCCCGTTCAGAGAGATTGATGATGAAAGATCCACCCTTTAGAATTCTTGAATGTTTTAATATGAGAAAATTGAATGAATGCTTAGATGAGAGATTAATGTGTATTTATAAACTTTTTAACTCTTAGAGATAAAGATTTAGATAAACAAAAGATATATATTTAGTTGTAACTATATATATTATTTTTGGTATGTTTAATTGTTTTTTTTATGTAAAATTAGATACAATGGTTTGTAGTTTTTTGTGGTTTTTTTGTGTGTGTGTATCTAACTGTCTTTATCTTTTTTTTTTGGGAGGTTGGCCTCTTATTTATGATTAGTTGTTAATTATCTTTATGTATATGGAGATTAAAGAATCTTTAAGAAAATGTCTCTTTTATCAAAATTTAAGATGAAGTAAATTGGTTTATACAAGAATTTATATAATAGAAATTTGTATTATGCTTGAAATCGACTTGTCATGTGTAATTGTTAACAGAATTTAAGATTTTACAATAATTTTATATGTATTATGTTTTAATTGTTGTATAAACAATATTGTAATAACCAATAAAAGGGTAATAGCATTTAGGGTCACAGTTGACAAATGTTGATATATACAGATGAATAGATACTATTTTGAATTAGGAATTATAATCATATATTGGAAATTGATATTTAGGAAGTTTTTTAAAATATATGAATATTAAATGATAAAATTGAATAAATAATTAAATGAGAGATTAATGTGTATTTATAAACTCTTTTTTTTAACTCCAGAAATAAAGATTTAGATATGCAAAAGATATTTAGTTGTAACTATATATTGTTTATGATATTTTATTCATATATATATATATATATATATATATATTCAGATAAGTATCATTTTATTAACTATATTAAATTATAATCATATATTTCTTATTAGATATATGTGAGTTATTCAAATAATATATACATATTTCGTTAATAATATTTAATATTTAATATTTAATTATAATTATATATTTGATATTTTGAGAAATAGAGAGTAAAACTTTGATTATTACTTGGAAAATATTATCATGTCGAATTAAAAATTTAAGGTGTTACATTTGAGTGATAAAAAAATATTATCAAAATTTCTTTTCGTTTTAAAATTTGTAAATTGATGTATTTTATTTAAATTTAATTTTAGGAGATTAAAGAATCTTTATAAAAAAAATGTCTCTATTATCAAAATTTAAGATCAACTATTAAATTGGTTTATAACAAGAAGTTATATAATAGAAATTTCTATTATAATAGAAATTGACTTATCATGTGTAATTATTATTTTACAATAATTTCAGATGTATAATGTTTTAATTGTTGTAGAAACAATATTTTAATAACCAATAAAAATAAAAATCTAATAACATTTAGGGCCTAAGTTGACAAATGTTGATGTATACAGATGAATAGATATTATTTTGAATTAGGAACTATATAAAATGTGTCTTAAAGATAAAAAAAAAATATTTCTTCTTACATATGTTAATATAATCTACTAACTAAAAATATCATCAGAAGTTGTTATCTTATCAAATAAAACAAATTCTAAAATAAATTAAATAACATTTAGAAAATGATGATAATATTTTATTTTATCATCAAGTTACCTTTTTTCTCCACTACTAATTATTTTAGAACTCCTAAATTACTTAAAAATACAAAGAATAAAACTTAACTAACTATCTATATTTATTGCTCATTAAAAAAAAAAAATCTAACTATCTATATAGGAATCTCCTATCAAACTTAAGCCTTCCTAAGTAAAAAAAAAAAATAGCAACAGAATTTTGTTTGAAGTTCTTTTAACTAACTTTAAAAATAAAAAACTCAAAAAAAACCTTCATTTATTTTATTCAAATTGAATAAATTATTATGCAAAATATAAAAAATGTTGCAATTTAAATATTATAACACTAAAAAAAATCATTAAATAAAAACTAATTTTAAAAACAAAATAATTAGTTGTTATATTAATTAAATTAAATATTATTGTAGAGACTAAAACAATTATTAATATTTAAATTAATTTTTATTATTAATAAATAGTTTCTGAATTGATATAATTAATCATCAATTAAAACTTACTATTTTGTAGGTAAAATCGATTTAGGCAGCAATAACTTTTAAGTAAACTTCATACATAATTTTGACTTGTGGAGACAAGAGAATGTTTGAAGGATATTATCAATATATAATGATTATTGGATCAGTAGGTAACTAAAGTCATGTGTTACTTATTTATCTTACATATAGATTATAGTAATATTAATAAAATTATTAATATCAATAATATTAATAATATTAAAAATAATAATAATAATTTATTAATAATAATATAAAAATATTAATTATACTCAATAATGCTAATAATAATTAATAATATTATTAATGTTATTAATTACTATTAACAATAATACTATTAATATTATTATTAATATTACTAATATCACTATTAACATTATTAATAATATTAATAATTATATTATTCTCATTAATATTGTTATTAATATTATTAATATTTTTATTATTATTAATATTGTCATGATTATTAATGATTTTTTTTTTTTTTATTATTATACATAATAATAATATTATTATTATTATTATTGTTAACAATATTATTAATTAATGTTATATTATTATTAATATTATTGATATTATTATTATTATTATTATTATTATTGTCATTATTAATACTAGTTGAGTGTTTCCTTAAATTTTCTCACTCATACTAAGTCATTACTTGTGTTATACACCCTATTGCTTGACTGTTTATGTTCTCGTTTAGCAATACTAAACAATATATGTAATCATGACTAATGTAATCATGACTAATTATTTGGGTGTCGTTTGAGAGTTTGAGGAGTTTGCTTGAGATGTGTTTATTTTTATGTTTTCAAATCTCACTTACCATCACATTCAGGCACTTCCCAAAATTAAATTAACAGAAATATGTGTTTCGTGTATATTAAATTGCAGGAGATGTGAGACAGAAGCAGAATGAGAAACTGAACTCAACCCTAACCACTCGAAGCAAAGATTTCAAACTAGCTAAACAATTCTACAATCAAAAAATAAATGACTTATTGTCTCCTCATTCACCCCACACAGACAATATAAAAAACTCGCTTAGGTAATGATAGTTCACTCTAATATTGTTAGCTAGGTCGTTGAATAGGCTATAAAATTTTGTAAAACGAGCAAGAAGTATCATCATTCAAATATTAATTTAACATTTGATTATAGAGTCAATGTTGACTTTCTCCACTGGAATCATATGATTCAATCATTAGTCTTGTAACTTAGTCAATGTGGGTTGAAGTTGTACTCCTAATAGCTCAAGAAATGAAGTGACCAAATTAATTCTGTGACCAAATTAATTCTCTAAATATGTATTTGATGACACATATGTTATACATTATAGTTTTAATATACATTGAAAACACTTCCAATATGCTTTACTTTTGGTTTTTAAATAATTTCCTTCTAGACTTTTGTCGCTGGACTTACGAAGAGCTATTTTTAGAACCAAGTTTACAGTAAACATGGAGTATAAATAATTTGTTTTGTTTCATAAATTGTCTATTCCTGTCATACCTCCTTTTTTTTTTATTGAGATTATGGAAAAAAAATGGACGATTGAAATTATACCCAGAATCATGGCAATTTGGTTGGATAATCCTTCTTTAATTATACCTATATATATTTTTTTTTACATTTTTGTTTTGTAGATGAATACAGGGTTTTATTTGTTGACACAAATCCTTTTCCCTTGCACACACATTGCATAACTCTCCCTTTCCTCGCAACGTGCAACACAACCATCTCTCCCACTTCATGTCTCTCTTATGTGCCCAAGCACAACTCTCACCCTCCTTCTCCTTGCATATTAAGAGTTTTTATTTTGGATGCTCATGACAACAAGGTTTTGCTTTATTATTCTTATCCAATTTCTCAATACACTTATTATTTGTTCAGTTGAAGAGAAATATCTTTATTAGGTTCAAGATTGGAATTTGAGTAAAATTTTCTATTATATATTCACCATGTTGGTTTATTTACAATTATGAATAAATTAACCATTGAAATTGGACTTAACATCATCAAAATTTGGTTGGATCATTTGACCCTGTAGACATGACAATGACGTTACAGAGTGAGATTGCGTGCAAATGAGAAACACAAACTTCAAAATAGGATAAAAAAAATATATTACATCAATTCTTACTAACAACTGGTGTAATATATATTTTTTTTACTCAGAATGACCCATATTACATCGGTTAAGCCATCTGACCGATGTAATATATGGTTTTTACTAATTTTTTTTTTCATGAAGAGTGGGTGACCATAAACGTCACATAAGTAACCACTTACAGACACACGGGTAACCAGTTTTGCGTTGTCAAGGAATCTGTGGCTAGGTAACCAGTCCTCGTGGCGAAGGGCCTTACACCGGCGTTTTCGACAGCGTTCTGAGAGTCATGTGGATATGTATCTTTGCCGACTAGTTCCGCGTCATTGTCCACTACAGCGATGGCACGCGATCCTTACTTTTAAGGCTGGAGTTGTTCCTGGTGCACCGTCACGTTGAGCGCGGCAACGATGATCTCGACAAGGCGTTGGAAGTTCTTAACGACATCGAGGTCGAGAGCGACGACGTTGGCGATCTAGGAGGAGCTTGTCGAGCGACTACTTGACGATTTGGGAGGGGTCACGATCCATGAGAATGACGACTTTCAACTCGACCTTGCAGCAGAGGAACTCGTCGAGGAGGCGGCGGAGCCAGGATATGGAGAGGAGGGTGTCACCACCGACCTCAGTGTCACCACCAACCTCCCAATTCTAACACTGACACCTTCCTCCGTGTTGAGAAAGTTCAAGTTCTTACACCGTTTTTAAACCTTACGTTCTCCCTTTTCTATCTCCTAAAGCCACATCAACATCATGACATTTACAGCAATGTCCTTGCCACATCACCTACCGTTTCCACCTTTGCAGCATCAAGAATATGTAACTTGACTGAGGATGTTAACAAAACGTTTTTCTTGTATAAAAGTGATTTGAAAAAAGTGAGGTAATTTAATTTAATGGAAAAATACTAAAATTGAGTAGAAAATTTATTGATGGAGATGACTAATTTGATTAAATTAATGAAAATTTATGTGAGTGAATTTTTTTATGTAAAGTCAAATTTGTTTTGGAGATATATTTTAAAACACACATATATATATATTAAAACTAATTGAGAAAATGAAAATAAATCATTTCTTAAAAATAATTATTAATACAAAAATATTATTTATTAATCGACAATAATAATTTAAAAGAATATAAAAAACCCTCAAATAAATAAAAGGGACAAAATGGTCATTTACACAAGATATGCACAGATCCTTTACTTTCTCTCCATCCTATTCATAACTTCTCTCAATTCCAGTAATAGACTGAAATCACCTATTCGGAAAACCCAAAATCCTCACAAATATAGTGAAATGTTTCTTCGTAAAGAGTAAATTTAGCATAGCAAAGAGATTGTTAGTGACAACAAAAGCAGAAAGAAAGAAAGCAGATATAGATGGATCTGAATTATTGAGACAGAAAGAGTGAAATGAATTGAAGATAAAAAGTTAGTTGAATACCATAAACATCAGAAACAAGAAGAATGGCGAGGATGGCGAGAGGAGAAGCAGTGACATAGGAGTTAACACCAACGAGGAGAAGCGTTGAAGATAAGGAGCGTTTGAATAACATTCGCCTCCTATCATTTCTCTCTCTTTTTCTCCTTCTGTTATGCTATTCCCAAACCCTTGTATTTATAGGGAACGGATCCTCTCTTACCAGCTTTCTCTGTGGCCCTTTTCAACGTTTTTCTATAAGCCCGTTCATCAAATAAAACTAACGGTTTAAAATTAAAATTGGCCTCTCAAAGGAAAAAGTGTATTCAAGTTATGATTTTTTTTTTAAATAATTTTTTTCATTAGTATATCTTAGATGCTTTGGATTGTAAATTGTAATACATTTTTACAATTTGTTACGAGTGTACAAAACTTGATGAATCAACTTAATTATTTTTTTATATTTCTATGTTTTACTCTCATGAGGAAAAGTTTTTATTTTTATTTTTTTTAATATAAAATATTTTAAAACACAATTCAATTTTTAAATATTTTAATACTAATATCAATTTTCAGAAAACTATAAGTAAAATTTAGTCATTCATTCGGCATTAAATAATACTTACCATTAAATAAACACAATTCTGTTTCGATGTCACTGTTAGTGTCATAAATAGATTTTGATTTCCTAAACTTGTAATGAATGTGACTTTTATTTAAAAATGGGAAAATGGTCAGAGTTGGTTGACTTTTTATAAGAAGGAAAAAGTGACTAAAATATGATATACTCAGCTTTTTGTATATTTATTATAAAGGTTTGGTATATAGAAATTTATTTTCCTCATAAAGAAACAGGAAAAGGACTAAGAGTTGGTAGTTACGTTTATTTTGTATTATATAGAAGTTGGGACAACCCAATGATTTCTTTTTAATATATTTGTTATTGTTGTAAAAAAATTATATGTACAATTCAAAAACTTTGAAAAGATATATTTTTTTATTTAAAGCTTTGATTTGAGTAATTTAAATGTTTATTTTGAATTTTCAAGGTCTACGTTGGACAAATTTAAAACAGAATTTGGTTCAGTAATCTAAATAATTTTGTGAGAATTTTTTAAGTTCTTTATTAAATTTTATTCTTATATTTAAATTTCTAATTTAAATGAAGGATCTTCTTCAACTCATATATATTTCTTCTAATTGTGCGTCAATCAACATAAATTTTATTTATCTCTAATCCCTTATGCACTTTTTTCTATCCTTAGTGAAAGTTATCGGAAAGGATACTTTACGATATTAATTATATTTTAACTTTTTCATTTGTATATTAAAGTAAATGCATTTATATAATCTAATTAAAAATTAAGTGAAAAATAAGAGTATAAATAATAATTAAAAATATAACTAATATTATTTTACCACACTTAAAACGGAAAAAAGAAATATTAAATAAGCATTAAATTAATAAAAAAATAATAAACACATACTTTATTGAAGAATATTAAATAAGTTCTATTACACGAGACTTTCTAACATCTAATAATAATCATAATGTGTTATAATAATAATCATAATGTGTTATAGGGAAAATGATGTTAGACTCCCAGAAGTCTAATTTTTCTGAAGAAAAGCTTTGAACCATTTTGCAGATTGTTTGGCATGTCGCTTCAAATTATTTTTGTAATCCACAAAGTTTAGTCCAAACCGCACATTATAACCATCTTTCCATTCAAAATTATCCAACAATGACCATGCAAAATATCCCTTTACTCGTACGCCATCCCTTATCAAGTCAGCAAAAATAAATTTATATTAGATTTAAAAAGCAAATAAATATTAGTATGTGAGAAATAATGCATTACCTGATTGCTGAGAGTAGATAATAAAGATGACGATAATAATAGTCAATTCTATAAGTATCTTGAAGCATTTCTTTTACGGATAATGTTGGATCAACACTAATATCACCCATGCCTATAAATAAAAAATAATATACATTAATATGTTAGAAGAAACTTTATATTAAAATTCTATATTTTGAATATTTTTTTAAATATCCAACTTTAAAATATATTTTGAAGATAATAAAAATGAAACTTGGTATAATTACCATTTTCTGTTATGTAGATCAAAGGATTGTTGTACTTTGCACTAGTATAAAGCAATAATTTTCTAATTCCTTTGGGGTAGATAAATAACCAACTTGGACCAAACTGTAAGTGTAATTATAAGTTAGTTATAGAAAAACCAATAACTAAACAACATGTATCTATAGTTTAACATGACCAAATATGTACCTGTGGACCAATAGGGATACCGTCGCGAACAGCTGGCCAATGGAAAAAAAATGTAATTTTCACAAATTCAACATTTATTATAACTTAAATAATTAAATAATTGATAGATAAAATGTTTCCTCACTTAATTGTTTGACATTTGAATCTGTAGTATAACTTGGTTTGTTTGCTTTGGATGCATTGGTAGCATAGTTAGTGGTGTAATAGTTTAGTCCAAGAAAATCCATTGAACCAGCAAGAAGTTTTGCTTCTTTTTTAGAGAACTTTGGCAATCGTTTACCAACTAGGGAACGCATGCTTTTTGGATACCTTCCTGATGTCAATGGTTCCATGTACCTATAATTATTGTTACATATGAAAATTTGAAATTTGAAAACAGTTGAAAACAAAAGACATAAAAAAAATGCATATATTCTCTTCAATAATATGTGTTCTCATGACGGTATTTTTATGTACAATTATGTACTTACCATCCAAATGCGAAGTCAAGTGCACGTTCGGAAGCTTCTTCATCTTCTTGGCTATTTGAATATGATTCAAACCAATTAGAATTAAGTGTTATGCCAATTATTCCTTTCTGAGTATTCTGCATAAAATGTTTTGAATGTTAAATAAACAAAAGAGTTATACTAGAGTACTTGAATCCTCACAACAATGTGGAAATCCAATAAAATATGAAGATTTAAAAGTTCTCATAAAGGCTAAAAAAACCTTAAACTTTTTCTTGTAGACATCTACCACAGCTGCATGAGCAAGTAATTGATAATGTGAAACTATATAAGGTTCTGTTCCTGAGTCACCACCAAGACAAGTTGAATCTAGCCATTTAGAGCATCGACCTGGTGCAAAACTCCCAACTGTATAACCGGTACTACTGTACGTCAATGGCTCATTTAGAGTAATCCAATGTTTTACTCTATCTCCAAAATGTTTGAAACAAACTTCTGCGTAGTCTCGAAAATCACCTCTGAAAATAAAAAAAGAAACAAAATTCATTATTTTAAATTGATAATTAGTAAACAATTTAGTATTTTAAAAATAATTATGTTCCTTAATGCATTTATTGAAGTGTATCATGTTATACCTAGAAAGTTGAACTATTTAAAAATTGTTTTGTAGCACAATAGAAAATCTTCCTTGACCATATTTTGAATAGAAAATAAATTTCGTATAACTTACACAATGCGACGACTTAAGAACCCTCCGTATTCGTCTTCCAAAGTTTGGGGAAGATCCCAGTGAAAAAGTGTGACATATGGTGTTAGACCTGCATCATTAATATTTCACACATAACTACTGTTATTCTCACTTACTATAAAATGTAAACTTCAATTAAGAAAAAACAAGAGAGTAAAGCATGAATGTTGACCGTTGGCTAGCAAATTATCGATGAGGTTGTTGTAATATTTGATTCCTTCTAGGTTTACACCTCCACTCCGCTTTCCATCTATATATGAACAATTTTTAAAAGAAAAAACATTGAAATCGTTAAAGTGAAAGATCCAACTACAATTATTACGAAAACAATAATTGTTCATCAACTTTTATCTCACTTGGTAGAACTCTAGACCAAGAGATGGAGAATCTGTACGCATCCAGATTCATATTCTTCATTATCTGAATATCTTCCTGTTATGTAAATTGAAAACAACAGGCAAAAAATAATTAATTACATTCAAGGAGAGAAATACTTTGTTTCTTCATTGATCATCACTAAGAATTTGGACTTTACCTTGTAACGATGATATTGGTCAACTGCTACATCTCCATTACTTCCATTGTTTATCCTATCTGCAAGTTATTACACATTTATAATCATACTATTGTGATCAACTATTTCTTAGTTTAGAAAGTATAAGATAATTTATATGATATTATGAGAGATTGAAACACAGAAAACAAAACCTGGATATTTGTGGGTGTATGCATCCCATATACTTGGTTTTCTTCCGCCTTCGTTTGCTGCAACCTTCGTACTATTCATACATGTGATGAAGAAACATAAGAAAATGGTGAAATGTGAAGGGTTTTGCGATGTGAATAAGAAAAGCATTTACCTGATAAGCAGCAGATGCAGTACCGAAGACGAAGCCCTTGGGAAAACTGCTTCGATTTAGAGAAAGAACTTCACAACAGATGACTGTTGTTGTGCAACACTAATCGATGAGCATGTGGTAATGAGAGTGAAGAACACCAAGAGAATAAACTCATCACGTGTCATCTTCATGATGTACACACCAAGCCCGTTCTGAGAGATTGATGATGAAAGATCCACCCTTTAGAATTCTTTAATGTATTAATATGAGAAAATTGAATGAATGCTCAGAAGAGAGATTAATGTGTATTTATAAACTTTTTAAATCTTGAGAAAAAATTTTAGATAAATAAAGATATTTAGTTGTAACTATATATTATTTTTTTGGAATGTTTAATTGTTTTTTTTTGTAAAAATTAGATACAATGGTTTGTAGTTTTTTTGTGGTTTTTTTTTTTTTTTTTCAACTGTCTTTATCTTTTTTTGGGAGGTTGGCCTCTTATTTATGATTAGTTCTTAAATATATATTTCTGTATATGGAGATTAAAGAATTTGTATAATAGAAATTTCTATTATGCTTGAAATCGACTTGTCATCTATAATTGTTAAAAGAATTTAAGATTTTACAATAATTTTATATGTATAATGTTTTAGTTGTTGTATAAACAATATTTAATAACCAATAAAAGGGTAATAGCATTTTAGGGTCACAGTTGACAAGTGTTGATATATACAGATGAATAGATACTATTTTGAATTAGGAATTATATAAATATGTTCTTAAAGATATAAAAATATTTCTTCTTATATATGCTAATATGTCGTTCAAGTTGAAGATAATCTACTAACTAAAAATATGATCAGAAGTTATTATCTTATCGAATAAAACAAATTCTAAAATACATCAAATAACATTTAATAAATGATGATAATATTTTATTTTATCAACAAGTAACCACCTAATTTTTTTCTCAACTACTAATTATTTTAGAACTCCTAATTACTTACAAATATAAAGAATAAAACTTAACTAACTATCTATATAGGAATCTCTCTATTAAACTTAGGCCTTCCTAAGGAAAAAAATAGTAACAGAAAAATTTAGAAGTCTTTTTAACTAACTTTGAAAATAAAAAACTACCAAAATAAATAAATCTTCATTTGTTTTATTCAAATTAAATAATTATTATGCAAAATATAAAAGATGTTGAAATTTAAATGTTGTAACATCCCATTTTGTATTCACATACTAGCCTATTATTATTATAGTATTATTATGATTATTAATAATATTACTGTTAATAATATTATTAATATTAATGTTATTTTTATTAATAATTAATAAAGATATGAAGACTGTAAGTTATTTTTGTAACATCTCTATGAAGCTGAAGGAGGGGACACTTTGGGACTTCCTTTCCAACTGGTAAAACCACTCATGGCACACTTGATATATATATCATTACCCCTACGAGCATTCGATCCATCTATCCCAACTTCTCATTCATTATCTTAAATTTGATCACTCTATTATTGTTATTGTTAAGAAGAATATTATGGATTTCTAACTACTTATATAAGGTGAAACTATATATTATGGATTTGTAACTAATTTAGTTAGTTCATTTCATGTTTTTTTGTTTTTTGTTTTTTTTGTCGGCATTCATGTTATATGTTTATCTAATTTAGTTGTCTCATGTCATCTTAAAAATTAATAACTATTTATAACTATATTTGTAATTATGTTATTACTGATTTTGAATAGAATATATTTAATATCTTACACCATGTGATATCTTTTTACACCATGTGATATCTTTTTCACTGGGAAGATCCCACTGAAAAAGTGGGACATATGGTTGCAAACATTAAAATTTATACATAATTATTGTCATACGTAAAAAAATATTTCGAAATGTAAACTTTCATTAAGAAAAAACAAAATTAAAATGTTGACAGTTGACAAGTAATTATTGACGAGGTTGTTGTAATAATTGTTCCTTCTTGGTTTATCCCTCCATTCCACTTTCCATCTATTCATAATTTTTAAAAAAAATTTAAATCATTAACATGAATGATCCAACTACAATAATTACGAAAACAATCATTGTTCATCAACTTTCATCAACAATCTGTGAGCATCTAAATTCATATTCTTCATCATCTGAACATCTTCATGTTATATAAACGGAAAACAAATCAAAAAATAATTAATTACAATGAGGGAGGGAGATAATTAGTTTCTTCATTGATCCTATGTTGTTATCACTGAGAATTTAGAGTTTATCTTGTAACGATGATATTGGTCAACTGCTACATCTCCATTACTTCTATCGTTTATCCTCTCTCCCAAGTTATTAAACATTATAATCATAAAAGTGAGTGAAGTGTTAAATTACATAATGTCTAAAAAACTATGTTACTCATTTTGAAAGGATTGGATTGTAATTGTAAAAATTGTTTTGGTATTTTGAACTGCTATGACCGTAATAATGGTTATAGTGTTTTGCAATAGTTGTTTTAGTGTTAGTTTATACTGAAGTAGGAAATTATTAAAAAATCTAGACTTTTTGGTTGTTGCTGAAATAAATAGAATCCTATTACAATAATGATTTTTGTTGAAAAAAAAAATGTAAACACTGAAATCATTATAAAATGCAATAATTTATTAACAAAATAAAGAAAAGTTAAAAAAAGGTAACCTTTTAAAATTAATGTCATTTCGTTGCGGAAAATGGAGATATTAATTGAGATATTGACTCTAAATAAAAGGAAATTAAGTGCAACACTCTATCTGATAAAGACGCAATGGCCAACCGAGCAAATTCTCAATCCAAAGAAAATTATAATTTTTTTTTGTTATTTTTCTGAAGAAAAAAAATGTCCCTTAGTTTATTTTATAGAAAAAAAAAATGCTTGGACACCATTATTTGATTTGGCATTCTTTTAACAACTGTAAAATATAACAATATACCATTTTTTACAGTATTAACATAAATTGTGTAACAATACATTGGATTGGTCGCATTGATTTGAGCTACAACAAAAATGATAGAGAGAGAGTCTAATAAGAAGATATGTAAACATGGAGAGAGTGAATAAAAAATAAAGATAAACAAATAAAATTTGAAAAATATTTTATTGATATGATAAAATAAATAATATTATAAATTTATATATTTATAAAATTATTAAAATATGTATAATAAATTGAATTATCATTAACTTAGAAATATTTAAATAAGTACAACTCATTTCAAATCAAAATTTTGTCTCGTTATCAATTGGGTATTACATATTCATAGTGTAGCATATGATGAATTATAGCAATTACTGTTAGAGAAATAATGCAGCAGATTTATTACTTTTTCACAACTCTATTTAACACTCAATTCATACAATAATTTTGCAACAATTTCCTGTAAATCATAAAATAATATCCAGAGAAACACTTACGAAATAAGATGTACTGTTAAATTTAAAGCTTTGTAACAAAAGAAATACTCAGTAAAACAACAGAACATACTAAAAACAATACAAAATGAACTACATAGTTGCTTTTCTTTAGGTCCTATAATATGAGTGTGATCAATATTATATTTAATGTCAACACATCTCAATTAGCACAACACGTTAATTGCATTATTGCAAAAAGTAAAATATAAATAAAAAATCTGAATGTAACCCTGGATAATTAATAAACACATGGAAATATCTAAAACTATGAAGAATGATTGAGTACCTGTCATAGCTTCTGTCTCAGTAGTTTAAAAAAAATATACAATTCATGTTAATTTTAATTAACAAAAAAATCTATTAATTTTTGTTCAAGCCATTGGTGTGGTGACTGTCCTGCTTGTTTTTGTAAACAAACAAACAAATTCCTATCTGAATGCATTATGAGAGTTATTATTTTAATTCATTTTTTTAATAAAAGCTTTCATGGTAGGCATCACTATGCAACTTGACAACTCAGCTATGCTAACACCTCAAGTAACAACAATCATCTGTCATTACATGAAAAAAGTATTATTAAAAAAAATGAAAAAAGAAAGAAAATACAAAAATATGGAGAGACTAGACCAAAACCCATATGTTAACAAAAACGATACATAGGTAGACTGTACCTATTTATAAAGAATTCTAAGAATAGACTAGATGGAAGCCTATTATACCAATGAAATGGTTCTCTATGAATAAAGCATAAATTAGCCAATTTATCAGCACACACATTCCCTTCACAAAAAATATTAGTAACCCTAAACCTGATTTTCCCACAGTAATTAAGACAAGTATTTCATCGATTACGAATCATCCATGAAACATTAGTCCTAGCAGTGAACGCAATACAAATCAAGGAAGAATCACATTCAAGCCAAACATAAGTAAGCCCCAACTTTTGAGCTTCCTCCGTAACATGTATAACTCCATAAAACTCAGCAACAATAGTAGTCTGAACATCAAGAAACGCAGAGAAAACACCAATAAATTCTCCCATACTCTCACGAAAAATACGTCCACAAGTAGCAAGACCAGGATACCCCTAGCAGCCCCATCAGTATTAATTTTAACCCAGCCTGGTGAAGGAAACTCCCATCTAACAGGAAGAAGACAAAGAACTTCACTACTACGAGTATTAATACCAAAGAATTTAATCACATTGAAATCCAACATATCATTTGTCATTGAGGCTTTAGAAGAATTTTCCACTAGACAAGTTAAATCTTTAATTATCGAAATAGCCGTAAAAACCTCAATCTTTTCCTGAAATCTAGCAAAATTCCTCATACGCCATATGATCCAAATAGAAAATGTTATCACAACAGGCTTAATCAATTTAACCAAAGGACTACCATCGCTATAAATAAAAGAAAGAAGATAATCTTTATTAGAGAAATGAGAAGTAACAAAAATCTATCGAACCCAACTCCAAATATGCACCGCATTAGAACATTCAAAAAATAAATGTTGAATAGATTCCTCATGCTTTTCACAAAGCGTACACATAGAACATATATGCAAACCTTTATTCTGAATATGTACATTTGTAGGAAGTCACTCATGAAAAACCTTCTAGAGTACTAGAGTTTTGGAAGGCGGAATAGATGAAGATCAAATGAATTTACCCCAACCACAGGGAACTCCTGGTTCCAAGAAAAAAGTCCTAGCCGATTTAAGAGTGAAACGACTAGATTCATCTAGAGTCCAATTAGGAATATCTTATTCCTCCTTAACCATGATATGATTAAAAAAATGAGGCATGTGCTGTAAAGATAAAGGAATATTCCAATCACAACCTGTCCAAAACTGAGAGACTGTATCTGGAATGCTAGCACTATCAGATACTCCTGCAATATTTGCTAAAGAAGTAGTAGAACACCATTTATCATTACAGAAATTAATAAAAGAACTTGTACCAACAGTCCAAGAAGTATAATCAAGTATAGGAGAATAAAACTGCTTAATTACAGGCTAAAGAGATGAGGATCTATAAACCATTTTAAACTCGCATTTTGATTTAAGAACCCTGGCTTTCAAGAGCAAAGATCAAGGCTTGTTGCTATATGCAAAGTTCCAAGCAAGCTTAAGAAGATATGCATAATTTTCATGATGAAGGTTAATAATCTTCAAACCTCCATTCTTAAGAGGTGAACAAATCGTCGCCCAATTAATTGTAGCAATCCTTTTTTCAGAATATCACCAATCTAAATGAAATTTCGAGACCACTGCTCAACTTGCTTAAGAAGTGAAACAGGCCATTTATACATATTAAAGCTATAAGCTAGAAATCTAGTAATAACTGTATTGACCAATTGAATCCGACCCATCATGCTAAGAGATTTACCTTTCCAAGCTGCTAGCTTCAATTTGACTTCATCAGCCAAAGGTTGAAGAAATCGACACTCTGGAGCACCAACAAAGATAGGCACTCCTAAATAATTGAAAGGCAAAAAATCATGACTACAGAAAAGAATACGTTGAATTTTGGTGACAAATCTTGCAGAATTATCCATGGTGTAAAAACTCCTTTTAGAATTATTAACATATTGCCCAGAAAAATCACCGTATGTTTTAAGAAAAATACTCAAATTTCTAAGAGACTTAATATCCCCTCTACAAAAAACAAATATGTCATCAACATATAAAATATGAGAGGGAGTGAGATAACCTTGCGGACTAGTCATATGTAAAATTTTCTTATCATTCACAAGCTTAAAGATACCTCTACTAAGAACTTCCTCTGCAAGGCAGAAAAGTAAAGGAGACAAAGGATCACCTTGTCTGACACCTCTACTGCAGGGAAAAAAACCCACCAAACTTCCATTTATTCTGATAGATAGCATAGCTGAATGGAGAATTGTACTAATCCAACTGACAAATGAGGGGTGAAAATCAAAGCGTGTTAAAACTAATAATAAGAACTTCCAACTCAAAGTGTTAAAGGCTTTATGAATATCAACTTTGTAAGCCACATTACCTACTCTAACCTTTTTAGAAAGTATGTTAATAGCTTCAAAAGCAATACTAATGCAATCCTGAATCTGTCTACCCTGCACAAACCCATATTGATTAGGAGAAATTATTCTAGCAGCCACAAGTGCAAGCATATCCGCCAATATCTTGGAAATAATCTTAAATTTGAAATTAGCAATAGTAATTGGCCTGTAATCTTTAATGGAATCAACACCCTGAATCTTAGAAATAAGAGATACCACATTACTGTTCATCCCAGGGAGAACCCAATTTTGTTTAAAAACTATTGAACAACATTGCAAACATCTTTCCCAATAATGTTCCAACAAGAATGATAAAAAAACTCCACCAAAACCATCAGTACCAGGAGCATTATTACCATTAAGACTAAAAACAACAATCTTGATTTCCAAAGAGTCAGGACATTTAATCAACATCATATTCTCCTCAGAGGAAACTATCTCAGGAATATAAGAACCAATAAAATCCTCCATACTACTTGTATCTTGAACATTAGAAATAGACTCAGCATAAAGATTTTTACAAAAGTCCAAAATATGATCCTCAATGAGTTTAGGATCCTCAGTAACCTCATTATCAATTCATAGACGATGAATCCCACTAGAATTACTTCTCCTTTTGACCACAACATGAAAAAACATAGTATTTCGATCTCCATCTTTGAACCATAACATCTTAACCCTTTCTTTCCAAAACAAATATTGACAGTGAAGAGCATGATCAAACTCCTCTTTAGCAATATTTTCTTAACAGAGAAGTCCATCAATATCAGACAAACTAGTAGTCTCTAAGTTTTGTTGAATACCAAGGAGGAAACCCTACTTAAGAAGAACTACATTGTGAACATTACCAAAAGAATTTTTATTGCAGTCTCGGAGCTCAATTTTTAGTCTTTTTAACTCATGTTGCAAAATAAACATAGGACAACCAACAACCTAATTAGCCCAATAATCATGAATAAACTTCAAACATGAAATGTCCTAAAGCCATATAAAAAAGAAATGAAAATTGCTAACCTTCCTCAAAGAATTACTAGCAAGACTAGAAAGAATAGGGGAATGATCAGAACAATTTTTAACAAGAACTTGATAAGTACAAGAATCTCATTCATCCAGACACACTTCATTACATAAAGCCCTATCCAGTCTTCTATGAATACTATGCAACCCTCTCCTTCCATTACACCCAGTATAAGAGGGTCCAGTAAAAGACATACAAGAAAGATCATTAGTATTAATCCAATCAAGGAATTCATTACAAGAAACCTGATTAAGAACCACTCCCCCTTTATAATCATCCACCGAGAGCACAACATTAAAATCTTCCATAATACTCCAAGGCCCTGTGAAGGAATTAAGATCCCTCCACAAAAACCGTCTAGCCAAGTATGTGTTAGCACCATAAACACCTACAAAGCTAAAATATTTATCATGCACAAGACAAGTTACTGAAATAAATTGATCACTGACCAAGAAATTTTGGACAAGATTAGGAACTAATAAACACCAAAGCTTAGCAGCTTTATTAAAAATAGGAGACGTAGCCACCAAATGCATATTAACAGATTTGAAAAGAACATCGAAAGCATTAGTGTACGACATCATGGGTTCAACAAGAAAAACTAAGAGGGTTTATGTAGTTTAAGTAAACTAATCAACGTCTCCACAGTTTTGTGATTTTCCAGTTCTCTAACATTCCAAAAAAAATGAGGAGACCTTCATTGCGACTTTGTAAAGAGAACTGCCTTAGTAGTTTTTCTGGATTTACCAGTCCCCTTAGGTGGTCTCCCTGGTTTTCTTTTAGTGCGAACTATTTCCTCCCCATTATCATTGGCATCCTCCTCCATCTCATTAGGATCAACCCAAAATTTTGAAACGACCTAATTTTCAACAGTGATATGATCTGAATTAATTTCAACAATGGTAGTCGAAATAGTTGACGCACCAAAATGAGGATCACCTCCCACATCTGTAGTTTCCAAATCATCAAGAGAGGAAAAGTATTTTGCAGGACCAATGATAGTGCTTTAACATCATCCCTAGGAGATTTAGCCTTCCGAGAGAAGGACGGAGATGGTACAATCACAATAGCAGAGACTTCCACATTATGACCGTCAATAGGAGTCTTAATTGGTGCATCTGCATGTGATTTAGCCCTCCAAAAAGAGGTAGGACGCAACGGAGATGGTACAGTTATAGGAGCAGAGACCTCCACATGATGATCATCAATAAGATTCATAACTGAATGTGACTCTGATCCCTTGGCTTGCATAACAACAGGTGAATTCCTTAGCATCCCTGGTTCTGAGAAATCCAAAGTGGGAGTGGACAACCCCTGTCTGGGTGAGGACCTATCATTATTCGAGGCATTCTCGAGAGTGGGCATATCTACAAAATCATCCTCCACGCCATCTATTTTATCGGTAACAAGGTGATCCAAGGGTGACCTTGCATTAGTCTCACCAGGAGCATCAACTTTCAATTTATTCGTGGAGCCTTCCACGAGTTTCAGCTGCGAATCTTTCTTCCAATACTCGATACTCTTTACATTGTTAACAGATATTACTAAAAAAATATTGATTCGCGTTCAAGTACGACAAATTTTACCGACATCCATCTATAATTAGAAATGAATATTGATTTGTACTAAAAAAAATAATTTTAATATATCTTTCAGTAATTAGTAAAATCTATCGATAATTTCATTTGTCTATAAAATATGTTGATAAAATTATTAGCTACATCAATCTATCTATAATTTTCGTAGATAAACTAATAATTTCTTTTAGTGATTTAGTCAATAATATGGTTTTAAATAATATCTCATTTCTTATAATTACAATTATATTATCTAATTTTCTTTTGTTATGCCATATTAACAAAATAAAAAAAATATAATGCGAACTTAAGAAAATAACTAATTTAGTTGGTTCATGTCATGTTTGTTTTTTCGGCATTCATGTCATGTGTTTATCTAATTTAGTTGTCTCATGTCATCTTAAAAAATTAAGAACTATTTATAACATATATTTGTAATTATGTTGTTACTGATTTTGAATAGAAAATATATTTGGTATCTTACACAACACAAGGACTTAGAAACCTCTGTATTCTTCTTCCAAAGCTTGAGGAAGATCCCAATGAAAAAGTTAGACATATGGTTGTAGACCTGCAACATTAAAATTTTATTCATAATTATTGTCATATGCAAAAGAATTATTTTAAAATATAAACTTTCATTAAAAAAAACAAGATAAAAATGTTGACCATATTTTTGTATTTTTTTTTAGTAATATTTTTTTCATGTAATGACTGATGATTTGTATTATTTGATGTATCAGTCTAACTGATGTCAAGTTGCATAATGATACCTAACATGAAAACCTTTTAAATAATAAAATAAGATAAAAATATTGACCATTGTCAGATGAGGTTGTTGTAATAATTGATTCCTTCTTGGTTTATACCTCTATTCCGCTTTCCATCTATTCATAATTTTAAAAAAATTAAAATCATTAACATGAATGATCCAACTACAATAATTACGAAAATAATCATTGTTCATCAACTTTTATCTCACTTGGTAGGATTCTAGACCAAGAGATGGAGAATCTGTGAACATCCAAATTCATATTCTTCATCATCTGAACATCTTCCTATTATATAAATGGAAAACAAATCAAAAAATAATTAATTACAATGAGGGAGGGAGATAATTAGTTTCTTCATTGATCCTATGTTGTTATCACTGAGAATTTAGAGTTTACCTTGTAACGATGATAATTAGTTTCTACATCTCCATTACTTCTATCCTTTATCCTCTCTGCAAGTTATTACACATTTTAATCATAAAAGGTGAGTGAAGTGTTAAATTACATAATGTCTAAGAAACCATGTTACTGGTTTGGAAAGGATTGGGTTTGTAATTGTAGAAATTGTTTTGGTATTTTCAACTGCTATGGCCGTAATAATGATTATAGTCTTTTGCAATAGTCGTTGTAGTGTTAGTTATGATGAAGCAGGGAAATTACTAAAAATTCTAGAGTTTTTGCTTGTTGCTGAAATAAATAGAATCATATTACAATAATGATTTCTGTTGAAAAAAAGTATGTAAACAGTGAAATCATTATAAATGCAATAATTTCTTAACAAAATAAAGAAAAGTTAAAAATAAAAGTAACTTTTTAAAATTAGTGTCATTTCGTTGCGAAAAATCGAGATATTATATATGAGATATGTGACTCTAAATAAAAGGAAATTAAGTGCGACACTGTCGGATAAAGACACAATGGCCACAAGAGCAAATTCTCAATCCAATAGAAAATTATAATTTTTTTTTTGTTATTTTCTGAAGAAAAAAATGTCCCTTAGTTTATTTTATAGAAAACAGATGCTTTGACACCATTATTTTGATTTGGCATTCTTTTAACAACTGCAAATAATAACAATATACCATTTTTTACAGTATTAACAATAAATCGTGTAGCTATACATTGGATTCGTTTGCATTGATTTGTGCTACTACAGAAAATGAGAGAGAGAGAGTCCAATAAGAAGATATTTAAACATGGAGAAAGTGAATGAAAAATAAAGATAAACAAATAAAATTTTGAAAAATAATTTAATTGATATGATAAAATAAATAATCTTATAAATTTATATATTTACAAATTATTAAAATATGTATATTAAAATTGAATTATCATTAACTTAAAAACATTTAAAGAAGTACAACTCATTTCAAATTAAAATTTTGTCTCGTTATAAATTGGGTATTAACATATTCGATTATTTGATATAAATTTGAGTTGAAATAGATTTTAAATGAAAATAAAGAATGATTATAAAATCTTAATCAAAGGTTATATTTTAGAATAAAAAATATTTTCACATAATACCAAATTTTAAATTATTTTTTTATTTTTTTAATTACTTATTGTATTACAATGTAAGATATATATATATATATATATATATATATATATATATATATATATATATATATATAAAAACTGTTAGTCGAGGTTTAAGAAGAGTAAATTTTCCTAACTGAGAGATTTGAAACAAGGGTGAATCATCGTATCTGAGATTTTGTTCGTTTTGGAGGTCGGTGTTCCGTCACAATTTTATCCATAAAAAGCATCTCGATGGATTGGAAGAGGAAAGAGCATATGAACTGTCCGTGACCTTTAATCCTGAGCTATATGAGACTATATTGACAGTACCAGAACAATATATTCTATTATATGTAAATTTTATTAGTAAATATTTTTCTTACAGTGAAGAAAGTTTAATTTTTTTAAAGTTTTTCTTGCTTTTTATGTATTTTTTGTGTTAATCGAAAGAAGGGGTAAGAGATATATGTCTTATGTGAATCAATATTAATCATAATTACTAGCTGAGTTTGGTTAAATTGTTATTGATAAAAATTTAAATGATTTAATTGAAATATTTATTAATGTTACAACTGATATATAAAAACTGATGTTGGATTGGTGTGGAAGCTGGTGTTGGATGCTGGATGCTGGATTGTTGGTTAAAGGTGATATAAGGCCAAGAACTTCTTTCATACAGGCGATGCTGAAAGAGCTAATGTCACAAATACTATGAAGCCCAATCAGATAAAATGGGTGCTGAAATAATCTTTTCAGGTCTGGCAGGAGTGGAAGCAAATCATGTAGCTACAAGCTTTAGCATTTAGCTAGTGTGGGCCTTGTAGGATGTTGTCCTATATACATCTAAATCATAAGCAACCAAAGTAGAAGCACGTGTAGACCAAATCTTATATATGTTGAGACATAATGACGAGCAGATGGAGTGCTTGAATTTTTTTTATGGTGTAGTTTTATTGTTGTCATGAGATGCACCCTATGGTGGATTGAAGATGATGGGATGCTGTCAAGGGCACAACAGGGCAGCTTGGCTTGATGAAGGAGTCATGTTTCTGTGTGGCAGCAGTAGAGTTCAAACATGGGACCCCTCGGGAGCAGTATTTAGACACTTTTTATTGCACAATATAGCAGCAACCATGGCAAACCAATTTGTGTTTTTTGATTGGTTTTGTTGTCTTGAATTCTTTAATTTTCATGTGGTTGTTGATTCTTATATAAGGGTTGAAATACTTCTTAAGTGGATCTCTTAATTTTATTTTATTCTTTATTGATAAAAAAATGATATTTAAAGAAAATATACTTCTTATTATATGAGTAGGAACATGAGACATGCTATCTTAGATTACTGCACAGTCAGCTGCATGTGCTTCTTGCTACCATTGAGAAGACCATTAATTCTGCTTAATAGTGTGTCTGAATTCAATATGGAATAATTTGTACACCTCAATTGGAAGGTCAAATAGCTGGACATGGACATAAGCAATGCATTTCTTAATGGCTATCTCAAAGAAACTGTGTTTATGCATCAATTGAAAGGATTTGTAGACTCAACTAAATCTGAACATGTTTGCAAGTTATCCAAGGTAATTTATGGATTGAAACAGGCCCCAAGAGCCTGGTTTGACAGCCTAAAAAATGTCTTGGTCAGCTGGAGTTTCAAGAACACCAAAAATGATTCCTCACTATTTATTCTAAGAGGTACAGATTACATTACCTTCCTACTTATATATGTGGATGATATAATTGTCACAGGGAACAACACCAAGTTTTTGGAATCCTTCATCAAACAACTCAATGATGTGTTTTCACTTAAGAATCTTGGTCCACTGCACTACTTCTTAGGCATAGAAGTTCAAAGAGATGCATCTGACATGTACTTAAGCAATCAAAATACATAGGAGACATCCTGAGAAAATTTAAAATGAAAAATACTTCATCTTGTCCAACACCTATGATAACCGGCAAGCAGTTTACAACTGAAGGGAAGAAATTACAAGACCCAACCATGTTCAGACAAGCTATAAGAGCTTTGCAATACTTAACAAACACAAGACCCGATATAGCATTCTCAGTTAACAAGCTCAGCCAATTCATGAGCTCTCCCACTAGCGAGGCATAAAAAGATTATTGAGATATCTTCAAGGTACCATTCAACACTGCCTACACATTAAACCATTAACTGACTTGGACTTAGTAGGATTCTCAAATGTAGACTGGGCAACAAGTGTGGATGATAGAAAATCCATGACTGGTCAATGTATCTTCCTTGGTGAAACACCTGTTTCTTGGTCTTCGAGGAAGCAAAAGGTAATCTCAAGATCTAATACAAAGTCAGAATATAGAGCATTGACTGACTTAACTGCTGAAATAGCATGGACCCGTTCACATCTGGATGAATTGAAACTCCCTCTGCCAAGAAAACCAACATTGTGGTGTGATAACTTGAGTGCTAAGGCACTAGCTTCAAATCCAGTTATGCATACTCGATCCAAACACATTGAAATTGATGTGCACTACATCAAAGACCAAGTACTGCAAAATGTGATTGTTGTAGCCTACGTTCCATCAGTTGATCAAATAGCTGACTGTCTCACTAAAGCATTAACTCATATACGATTCAGCCAACTCAGAGACAAACTTGGGGTGACTCCCTCACCCATCAGTTTGAAAGAGAAAATTAGAGACAAGATCTCTTAATATGTGGATTCCAATAATTACGCTTGATTGTGTCAATCCTTATAATTATTGTAATTATTAATCAATAGTTATCAACATTGATTGTTACCTTATTTATCATAGTGTCGTGATACTGAATATTAAATATTAAATGTACAATTATATACCGTAAGATTTTGGCTATATGTATATTATAATCAACAAATTAAATAATATAGAATGCGGTACGCCTCACTCTTAACTTGTTGCCATGTCAAATTATAGATATACTTATTACAGTACAGAGTGAGAAAGAATAAACAGATTGAACAAAATTTAGTAAATTAGACGTAGAAAGTAAATCATACCTTAAAAGTGTTGTTTTAAATCCTGCAGAATAAATTGAGTATGTCAAATTTTGTTTCAAGAGACGGAAAGGCGCAAAAAAAAAGAGGAAGAAACGCAACAAACAAAAGAATAAACATAAATATTAAAATAAAAAATAATATCCTTTTTTATTTGAAAATACAAAGAAATACAACGAAAATTTGTATATAATTAATTAAAAATAGTAAAGTAATCACTATATATATATATATATATATATATATATATAATATAATCAATTATAATATACTATAAATATTATATTTACATAAATATACAGTTATACAGCTTTGAATAATAACTATATTTGTAAAGAAATAATTAAACTTAATATAAAAATAATAAATAAATAAAATTAATTAATTTCAATTTTAATATCAAGTAAACTAATTTATTTTAATAAATAATTATTTTAAAATATCACTTTTTATTTATTAAATATTATAATATGTTTTATTTAAAATTTAGTTTTAGTTTTAGTTTTAATTAACTTTAAAAAAAATACCTTTTTATATTAAATTATTTAAAAAAAGTATTTTATAAAATATTTTTTAAATATATTAATATACAATCAAATTTATTCTATTAAAGCAATTAAATATTCATCATTCATTCTTTGTTCCTCTGAGGAACCTTTTTTTTTTTTTCTTTTCTTAATTTTTCATCCATACTTGTTTTCAGGTAAGGGTGTCCTTCTTTTTCTTACTTTCTCCATCTTGCTATAAAAGTGGTTTGAAAAAAGTGAGGTAATTTGATTCAATGGAAAAATACTAAAATTGAGTAGAAAATTTATTAATGATGATGACTAATTTGATTAAATTAATGAAATTTATGTGAGTGAATTTTTTTGATGTAAAGTCAAAATTGTTTTGGAGATATATTTTAAAACATACATATATATTTTTTTAAAAAAACTAATTAAGAAAACGAAAATAAATTATTTCTTAAAAATAATTATTAATACAAAAATATTATTTATTAATCGACAATAATAATTTAAAAGAATATAAAAAACCCTCCAATAAATAAAAAGGACAAAATGGTCATTTACACAAGATATCCACAGATCCTTCACTTTCTCTCCATCCTATTCATAACTTCTCTCAATTCCAGTAATCTACTGAAATCACCTATTCGGAAAACCCAAAATCCTCACAAATATAGTGAAATGTTTCTTCGTAAAGAGTAAATTTAGCATAGCAAAGAGATTGTTAGTGACAGCAAAAGCAGAAAGAAAGAAAGCAGATATAGATGGATCTGAATTATTGAGACAGAAAGAGTGAAATGAATTGAAGAGAAAAAGTTAGTAGAATACCATAAACATCAGAAACAAGAAGAATGGCGAGGATGGCGAGAGGAGAAGCAGTGACATAGGAGTTAACACCAACGAGGAGAAGCGTTGAGGATAAGGAGCGTTTGAATAACATTCGCCTCCTATCATTTCTCTCTCTTTTTCTCCTTCTGTTATGCTATTCCCAAACCCTTGTATTTATAGGGAACGGATCCTCTCTTACCAGCTTTCTCTGTGGCCCTTTTTAACGTTTTTATATAAGCCCGTTCATCAAATAAAACTAACGGTTTAAAATTAAAATTGGCCTCTCAAAGGAAAAAGTGTATTCAAGTTATGATTTGTTTTTTTTAAATAATTTTTTTCATCAGTATATCTTAGATGCTTTGGATTGTAAATTGTAATACATTTTTACAATTTGTTACGAGTGTACAAAACTTGACGAATCAACTTAATTATTTTTTTATATTTCTATGTTTTACTCTCATGAGGAAAAGTTTTTATTTTTATTTTTTTTAAATATAAAATATTTTAAAACACAATTCAATTTTTAAATATTTTAATACTAATATCAATTTTCAGAAAACTATAAGTAAAATTGTCATTCATTCGGCATTAAATAATAGTTACCATTAAATAAACACAATTCTGTTTCGATGTCACTGTTAGTGTCATAAATAGATTTTGATTTCCTAAACTTGTAATGAATGTGACTTTTATTTAAAAATGGGAAAATGGTGAGAGTTGGTTGACTTTTTATAAGAAGGAAAAAGTGACTAAAATATGATATAATTAGCTTTTTGTATATTTATTATAAAGGTTTGGTACATAGTCCTTTTCCTGTTTCTGGTAGTTATGTTTATTTTGTATTATATAGAAGTTGGGACAACCCAATGATTTCTTTTTAAAATATTTGTTATTGTTGTAAAAAATTTATATATACAATTCAAAAACTTTGAAAAGATATATTTTTTATTTAAAGCTTTGATTTGAGTAATTTAAATGTTTATTTTGAATTTTCAAGGTCTACGTTGGACAAATTTAAAACAGAATTTGGTTCAGTAATCTAAATAATTTTGTGAGAATTTTTTAAGTTCTTTATTAAATTTTATTCTTATATTTAAATTTCTAATTTAAATGGATCTTCTTCAACTAATATATATTTCTTCTAATTGTGCGTCAATCAACATAAATTTTATTTATCTCTAATCCCTTATGTACTTTTTTCTATCCTTAGTGAAAATTATCGGAAAGGATACTTTACGATATTAATTATATTTTAACTTTTTCATTTGTATATTAAAGTAAATGCATTTATTTAATCTAATTAAAAATTAAGTGAAAAATAAGAGTATAAATAATAATTAAAAATATAACTAATATTATTTTACCACACTTAAAACGGAAAAAAGGAAATATTAAATAAGCATTAAATTAATAAAAAAATAATAAACACATACTTTATTGAAGAATATTAAATAAGTTCTATTACACGTGACTTTCTAACATCTAATAATAATCATAATGTGTTATAATAATAATCATAATGTGTTATAGGGAAAATGATATTAGACTCCCACAAGTCTAATTTTTCTAATTTTTCTGAAGAAAAGCTTTGAACCATTTTGCAGATTGTTTGGCATATCGCTTCAAACCATTTTTGTAATCCACAAAGTTTAGTCCAAACCGCACATTATAACCATCTTTCCATTCAAAATTGTCCAACAATGACCATGCAAAATATCCCTTTACTCGTACGCCATCCCTTATCAAGTCAGCAAAAATAAATTTATATTAGATTTAAAAAGCAAATAAATATTAGTATGTGAGAAATAATGCATTACCTGATTGCTGAGAGTAGATAATAAAGATGACGATAATAATAGTCAATTCTATAAGTATCTTGAAGCATTTCTTTTACAGATAATGTTGGATCAACACTAATATCACCCATGCCTATAAATAAAAAATAATATACATTAATATGTTAGAAGAAACTTTATATTAAAATTCTATATTTTGAATATTTTTTTAAATATCCAACTTTAAAATATATTTTGAAGATAATAAAAATGAAACTTGGTATAATTACCATTTTCTGTTATGTAGATCAAAGGATTGTTGTACTTTGCACTAGTATAAAGCAATAATTTTCTAATTCCTTTGGGGTAGATAAATAACCAACTTGGACCAAACTGCAAGTGTAATTATAAGTTAGTTATAGAAAAACCAATAACTAATAAGAACATGTATCTATAGTTTAACATGACCAAATATGTACCTGTGGACCAATAGGAATACCGTCGCGAACAGCTGGCCAATGGAAAAAAAAACGAAAAATGTAATTTTCACAAATTCAACATTTATTATAACTTAAATAATTAAATAATTGATAGATAAAATGTTTCCTCACTTAATTGTTTGACATTTGAATCTGTACTATAACTTGGTTTGTTTGCTTTGGATGCATTGGTAGCATAGTTAGTGGTGTAATAGTTTAGTCCAAGAAAATCCATTGAACCAGCAAGAAGTGTTGCTTCTTTTTTAGAGAACTTTGGCAATCGTTTACCAACTAGGGAACGCATGCTTTTTGGATACCTTCCTGATGTCAATGGTTCCATGTACCTATAATTATTGTTACATATGAAAATTTGAAATTTGAAAACGGTTGAAAACAAAAGACATAAAAAAATGCATATATTCTCTTCAATAATATGTGTTCTCATGACGGTATTTTTATGTACAATTATGTACTTACCATCCAAACGCGAAGTCAAGTGCACGTTCGGAAGCTTCTTTATCTTCTTGGCTATTTGAATATGGTTCAAACCAATTAGAATTAAGTGTTATGCCAATTATTCCTTTCTGAGTATTCTGCATAAAATGTTTTGAATGTTAAATAAACAAAAGAGTTATACTAGAGTACTTGAATCCTCACAACAATGTGGAAATCTAATAAAATATGAAGATTTAAAAGTTCTCATAAAGGCTAAAAAAACCTTAAACTTTTTCTTGTAGACATCTACTGCAGCTGCATGAGCAAGTAATTGATAATGTGAAACTATATAAGGTTCTGTTCCTGAGTCACCACCAAGACAAGTTGAATCTAGCCATTTAGAGCATCGACCTGGTGCAAAACTCCCAACTGTATAACCGGTACTACTGTACGTCAATGGCTCATTTAGAGTAATCCAATGTTTTACTCTATCTCCAAAATGTTTGAAACAAACTTCTGCGTAGTCTCGAAAATCACCTCTGAAAATAAAAAAAGAAACAAAATTCATTATTTTAAATTGATAATTAGTAAACAATTTAGTATTTTAAAAATAATTATGTTCCTTAATGCATTTATTGAAGTGTATCATGTTATACCTAGAAAGTTGAACTATTTAAAAATTGTTTTGTAGCACAATAGAAAATCTTCCTTGACCATATTTTGAATAGAAAATAAATTTCGTATAACTTACACAATGCGACGACTTAAGAACCCTCCGTATTCGTCTTCCAAAGTTTGGGGAAGATCCCAGTGAAAAAGTGTGACATATGGTGTTAGACCTGCATCATTAATATTTCACACATAACTACTGTTATTCTCACTTACTATAAAATGTAAACTTCAATTAAGAAAAAACAAGAGAGTAAAGCATGAATGTTGACCGTTGGCTAGCAAATTATCGATGAGGTTGTTGTAATATTTGATTCCTTCTAGGTTTACACCTCCACTCCGCTTTCCATCTATATATGAACAATTTTTAAAAGAAAAAACATTGAAATCGTTAAAGTGAAAGATCCAACTACAATTATTACGAAAACAATAATTGTTCATCAACTTTTATCTCACTTGGTAGAACTCTAGACCAAGAGATGGAGAATCTGTACGCATCCAGATTCATATTCTTCATTATCTGAATATCTTCCTGTTATGTAAATTGAAAACAACAGGCAAAAAATAATTAATTACATTCAAGGAGAGAAATACTTTGTTTCTTCATTGATCATCACTAAGAATTTGGACTTTACCTTGTAACGATGATATTGGTCAACTGCTACATCTCCATTACTTCCATTGTTTATCCTATCTGCAAGTTATTACACATTTATAATCATACTATTGTGATCAACTATTTCTTAGTTTAGAAAGTATAAGATAATTTATATGATATTATGAGAGATTGAAACACAGAAAACAAAACCTGGATATTTGTGGGTGTATGCATCCCATATACTTGGTTTTCTTCCGCCTTCGTTTGCTGCACCTTCGTACTATTCATACATGTGATGAAGAAACATAAGAAAATGGTGAAATGTGAAGGGTTTTGCGATGTGAATAAGAAAAGCATTTACCTGATAAGCAGCAGATGCAGTACCGAAGACGAAGCCCTTGGGAAAACTGCTTCGATTTAGAGAAAGAACTTCAACAACAGATGACTGTTGTTGTGCAACACTAATCGATGAGCATGTGGTAATGAGAGTGAAGAACACCAAGAGAATAAACTCATCACGTGTCATCTTCATGATGTACACACCAAGCCCGTTCTGAGAGATTGATGATGAAAGATCCACCCTTTAGAATTCTTTAATGTATTAATATGAGAAAATTGAATGAATGCTCAGAAGAGAGATTAATGTGTATTTATAAACTTTTTAAATCTTGAGAAAAAGATTTTAGATAAATAAAAGATATTTAGTTGTAACTATATATATTATTTTTTGGAATGTTTAATTGTTTTTTGGTGTAAAATTAGATACAATGGTTTGTAGTTTTTTTGTGGTTTTTTTTTTTTTTATCCAACTGTCTTTATCTTTTTTTGGGAGGTTGGCCTCTTATTTATGATTAGTTCTTAAATATATATTTCTGTATATGGAGATTAAAGAATTTGTATAATAGAAATTTCTATTATGCTTGAAATCGACTTGTCATCTATAATTGTTAAAAGAATTTAAGATTTTACAATAATTTTATATGTATAATGTTTTAGTTGTTGTATAAACAATATTTTAATAACCAATAAAAGGGTAATAGCATTTTAGGGTCACAGTTGACAAGTGTTGATATATACAGATGAATAGATACTATTTTGAATTAGGAATTATATAAATATGTTCTTAAAGATATAAAAATATTTCTTCTTATATATGCTAATATGTCGTTCAAGTTGAAGATAATCTACTAACTAAAAATATGATCAGAAGTTATTATCTTATCGAATAAAACAAATTCTAAAATACATCAAATAACATTTAATAAATGATGATAATATTTTATTTTATCAACAAGTAACCACCTAATTTTTTTTCTCAACTACTAATTATTTTAGAACTCCTAAATTACTTACAAATATAAAGAATAAAACTTAACTAACTATCTATATAGGAATCTCTCTATTAAACTTAGGCCTTCCTAAGGAAAAAAAATAGTAACAGAAAAATTTAGAAGTCTTTTTAACTAACTTTGAAAATAAAAAAACTACCGAAATAAATCTTCATTTGTTTTATTCAAATTAAATAAATTATTATGCAAAATATAAAAGATGTTGAAATTTAAATGTTGTAACATCCCATTTTGTATTCACATACTAGCCTATTATTATTATAGTATTATTATGATTATTAATAATATTACTGTTAATAATATTATTAATATTAATGTTATTTTTATTAATAATTAATAAAAATGATATGAAGACTGTAAGTTATTTTTGTAACATCTCTATGAAGCTGAAGGAGGGGACACTTTGGGACTTCCTTTCCAACTGGTAAAACCACTCATGGCACACTTGATATATATATCATTAACCCCTACGAGCATTCGATCCATCTATCCCAACTTCTCATTCATTATCTTAAATTTGATCACTCTATTATTGTTATTGTTAAGAAGAATATTATGGATTTCTAACTACTTATATAAAGGTGAAACTATATATTATGGATTTGTAACTAATTTAGTTAGTTCATTTCATGTTTTTTGTTTTTGTTTTTTTTTGTCGGCATTCATGTTATATGTTTATCTAATTTAGTTGTCTCATGTCATCTTAAAAAATTAATAACTATTTATAACATATATTTGTAATTATGTTATTACTGATTTTGAATAGAAATATATTTAATATCTTACACCATGTGATATCTTTTTACACCATGTGATATCTTTTTCACTGGGAAGATCCCACTGAAAAAGTGGGACATATGGTTGCAACACTAAAATTTTATACATAATTATTGTCATACGTAAAAAAATTATTTCGAAATGTAAACTTTCATTAAGAAAAAACAAAATTAAAATGTTGACAGTTGACAAGTAAATTATTGACGAGGTTGTTGTAATAATTGATTCCTTCTTGGTTTATACCTCCATTCCACTTTCCATCTATTCATAATTTTAAAAAAAATTTAAATCATTAACATGAATGATCCAACTACAATAATTACGAAAACAATCATTGTTCATCAACTTTCATCAACAATCTGTGAGCATCTAAATTCATATTCTTCATCATCTGAACATCTTCATGTTATATAAACGGAAAACAAATCAAAAAATAATTAATTACAATGAGGGAGGGAGATAATTAGTTTCTTCATTGATCCTATGTTGTTATCACTGAGAATTTAGAGTTTATCTTGTAACGATGATATTGGTCAACTGCTACATCTCCATTACTTCTATCGTTTATCCTCTCTCCCAAGTTATTAAACATTATAATCATAAAAGGTGAGTGAAGTGTTAAATTACATAATGTCTAAAAAACTATGTTACTCATTTTGAAAGGATTGGGATTGTAATTGTAAAAATTGTTTTGGTATTTTGAACTGCTATGACCGTAATAATGGTTATAGTGTTTTGCAATAGTTGTTTTAGTGTTAGTTATACTGAAGTAGGGAAATTATTAAAAAATCTAGACTTTTTGGTTGTTGCTGAAATAAATAGAATCCTATTACAATAATGATTTTTGTTGAAAAAAAAATATGTAAACACTGAAATCATTATAAATGCAATAATTTATTAACAAAATAAAGAAAAGTTAAAAAAAAGGTAACCTTTTAAAATTAATGTCATTTCGTTGCGAAAAATGGAGATATTATATATGAGATATGTGACTCTAAATAAAAGGAAATTAAGTGCAACACTCTATCTGATAAAGACGCAATGGCCAACCGAGCAAATTCTCAATCCAATAGAAAATTATAATTTTTTTTTGTTATTTTCTGAAGAAAAAAAATGTCCCTTAGTTTATTTTATAGAAAAAAAAAAATGCTTGGACACCATTATTTTGATTTGGCATTCTTTTAACAACTGTAAATAATAACAATATACCATTTTTTACAGTATTAACAATAAATTGTGTAACAATACATTGGATTGGTTCGCATTGATTTGAGCTACAACAAAAAATGATAGAGAGAGAGTCTAATAAGAAGATATGTAAACATGGAGAGAGTGAATAAAAAATAAAGATAAACAAATAAAATTTTGAAAAATATTTTAATTGATATGATAAAATAAATAATATTATAAATTTATATATTTATAAAATTATTAAAATATGTATAATAAAATTGAATTATCATTAACTTAGAAATATTTAAATAAGTACAACTCATTTCAAATCAAAATTTTGTCTCGTTATCAATTGGGTATTAACATATTCGATTATTTGATATAAATTTGAGTTGAAATAGATTTTAAATGGAAATAAAGAATGATTATAAAATCTTAATAAAAGGTTATATTTTAGAATGAATAACATTTTCACATAATACCAAAAATTTAAGTTATATTTTATTTTTTTAATTACTTATATATATATATATATATATAATATGGTCAGTCGAGGTCTAAGGGAGTTGATTCTTCTAACCGAAAGATTTGGAACAATGGTCAATCACCGCATTTGTGATAGTGTTCGCTTTGGAGGTTGGTGCTTCGTCACAATTTTATTCGTAAAAAGCATCTCGATGGATTGGATGAGGAAAGAGTAAATGCACTGTCCACGATCTTGACTCCTGAACGATATGAAACTATATTGACAGTACTAGAAAAAAAAAAAAAAATATATATATATATATATATATATATATATTCTATTATATGTAAATTTTATTAGCAAAAATTTTTCTTACAGTGAAGAAAGTTAATTTTTTTTTTAAGTTTTTCTTGCTTTTTATGTATTCTTTGTGTTAATCCAAAGAAGGTAAGAGATATATGTCTTATGTCAATCAATATTAATCATAATTACTAGCTGAGTTTGGTTAAATTGTTATTGCTAAAAATTTAAATGATTTAATTGAAGTATTTATTTACAACTGATATTTAAAGAAAATATCAGTTGTAACATGGGACATGTTATCCCAGATTACTGCATACAGTCAGCTGCATGTGCTTCTCGTTACCATTGAGAAGACCATTAACTCTGCTTAATGGTGTGTTTGGATTAAAGAGAAGATTTGAGGGAGTGAATGTGTGAGGATTTTAATGGATTTATGAGGATGTGTGAGGTTGTTTGGATTGAGAGATGTTAAAGTGAATCAGTGAGGATGATTTATTGAAATTTGTGAGTAATTTGATTGTTGAGTACAAATTTATAAATTATTTTAAAGGGGTAAACTGTGAGTTTACAAATTTACCCTTGTTATTAAAAAATATTTTTGAATTATGATATTTTTTGTAAAAAGATAGGTATTTATATAAATTCATTATTTATAATTATATGTTATTATTAATAGTATAATTAAATATATTTGTTAATGTAATATTTAATATGTTAATTTTATATATTGTATATATACTAATAATATTGATAATGATAATAGTAATAAAAATAATTTCATATATTTCTATATATTTATATATAATAATATTAATTATTATTATTATTATAAATAAGTTAATATGTTTTTTAATTATTTTAATATATAAGTATATTTATAAAATAAAATTGCCATGATTTATTTCCTATGATTTGATGTGCATAGAAGTTGCAGCATGGGAAGTGAATTGAAGTTGGTGGTTTGAGAGAATTCACAAAAGATACCAAATCATTCTTCCTTCCCCAAAGTGACCAAGAATCGATTTTGGTTCAAACAAAATATAGTGCCGAAATCGATTATTTAAGGAAAACAATATGAAATAGAATTGATTCTACTCAAAAAATAAAGAATGCAAAATTGATTTTCATTGTGTTTACGGTGAATAGAAAATCGATTATAATCTTAATCTTCTACGACAAAGTTGCTCTTCCTGGACAACGAAAACATAATGCTAGTAAGGGTATGTATGTAAAATAACGTTGGTTCTACTTTTCATCGCCGTTAATCTTTATGCATAAGAGAATAAACAAATATTCATGTCATCCGCTCCCCCATCCTCAAACCACTGAAACCAAATACCAAGAGTTGTATATGTACTCGTATGAGTTGGAGGGACCCAAATAATTCTTGCTGTGTGCGTACAATTGCTGACGTATTAGTATTATTTGCGTCGTATTCCTAGAAGACTTGCTCTTGGTTTGGTTGGCTCAGCTGAACTATACTATATAATTCCTTAAATTGTTAAAATATAATTTTTCTTCCACCACCTATATTTTTTACTCTCATGTCTCCTCCACGTCTAAATTCCTTCTATTTTTGTTAAAAAAATGTTATACTATCTTTAATACATTTTAAATAAAGATGTCTCTCCATCGGTACTACCGGTATAAGAAAAATTAAGTCATTATTTTAAATGTTTAGATAAATAGTAGAAAAAAATTATATGTATTTTTTTGTTTTTAATTGCAAAAACGTTATGGAGATTTGTGCAAAGAACAAGAAAAACGTTTTCATAAATAATTGAAAATAAATTTTTATGTTTAAGGGAAAAGAATTTTACTCTTTCGGAAAAGTGAGGTTCTTGGAACCGTTCCAAATGTAGAGACACCGAATCGTTGACAAAGATTCTTCAATGTATATATGAATATTAAGTGAAAAAATTAAATGAATGGTTGAATGAGAGATTAATGCATATTTATAAACTTTTGAACACCTGAAATAAAAACTTAGATGATAAAAAAATATTCAATGATAACCACATGTTGCTTATTATATATTATATTATATTATATTATATATATATATACTTAGATTATAACAAGACTAGATATAAATTATCTCAACATTTAATGAAACCATAATTTTGAAAAATAAAATAAAATAAATTTAACCTCTATATACACTACAAGAAAATTATTAAATAAAAACTAATTTTAGAGACAAAAAATAATCAGTCGTTAGAGAGTAAAAAAAATTTTGTTTTTGAATTAATTTCTACTATTGTTAAATAGTTTTTAAATTGGTACTTAATTAACTACCAAAGTTTTAATCACTAATTATTTAGATTCTAAATTTAGTAATTATTTAATAATTTTTTTTTAAGTAATAGATGGATGATGAGAGAGAGGGATATATGACCAGTGTTATATGATATTATGACTCATATTATTATTGGAGTCTCACTTTAACCAATCATTTAAAAGAATTTAATCATTATAAATGTTAAAGATGAGATAAACATTTTTTTATAGACTTAATGTATAATTATAATTGTTTCTTATATGATGAATTGTTATATGTTGAATTGAATAGTTAATTCATTAATTGTTTTATTTATACTTGTTTCTTATATGTTGAAATGATTAGTTAATTCATCCTTTTGTTTTACTTATACTTGTTTTTTTATACGTTAATTGAAATAGTTAATTCATCTTTTGTTTTATTTGTATTTTATAATCTGCACTGTGATTATATTTTAATATTAGAACATATGATACTAGAGCTAGAAAAGGCTGTAGAATTACATTACGTCATTTTATATTATTTTCATTTAGTTTTGTATATAGTTGGTTATGTAATATAAATATGAATTAAATATAAGCCTAAGATAATAATATGTAGTTTGTGTGTTTTATTATACCAAAAACTATATACTTTGGGTGTTAGATTGTTTTAGTTTCTTTTAGAAAAATCATGTAATAAATTTTCGTCACTTTAATAAAATATTCATGCGATTTTCTATTTTACCTTTTTCATGTCTATATTAAAATAAATGCATGTATGTAATCCAATTAAAAAATTGGTGAAAAATAAGAGTATAACGTCATACTTAAAAAAGGAAAGAGAAAATAATAAATAAGCTTCAATAAATTAATTAAGAAAAATAAGAAACACACACTTTATTGAATATTATTAAATAAGTTACATTACATTAGATAAAGTCGAAGGCAAGAGTGTATTAGATAAAGTCGAAGACAAGAGTGTGTGATAGGGAATATGAAGCTAGTATCCCTTCAGATCAAAGGTTTTTTAAGGAAAGTTTTAAACCATTTTGCGGATAATTTGGCATGTCGTTCGAAATTGTTATTATAATCCACATAATTTAGTCCAAATCACATCAAATAACCATCTTTCCATTCAAAATTGTCCAATAATGACCATGCAAAAAATTCCTTTACATGTGCGCCATCCCTTATAAAGTTAGGAGAAAAAATTGTTAGATTAAAAAAATTAAAGAAATACTAATATGTGAAAAATAATGTATTACCTGATTGCTGAGAGTAGATAAAAAAGATGACGATAATAAGAGTCAATTCTATAAGTATCTTGAAGCATTTCTTTAACTGATAGTGTTGGATCATTATAATCACCTATTCCTACAAATAAAAGTACATACAGTAATATATTAATGTTAGAAGAAAAATTGGTACAAAATTATATTAGAAGTTATAGATTTTTAATAATTTTATTTTAATATTTACTAGAAAATATATTTTAAAGATAATAAAAATGAATTTTGATATAATTACCATTTTCGGTTATGTAGATCAAAGGATTATTATACGTTTTTTTTTATATAAAGCACCAGTTCTCTAATTCCTTTGGGGTAGATATATAACCAATCTGCACCATACTGCATGTACAATTACAAATTAAGTTATAGAAAAATGAATAAAATAATAAGGATATATATGTAGAATTTGACACGACCAAATACATACTTGTGGACCAATGAGAAACCCATTGCGAGAAGCTGGCCAACAAAACAAAAGCAAAATGTGATTTTCACAAATTCAACATTTATAACTTTTTAAGTAATTAAATAATTAATAGATAAAAGGTTTTCTCACTTAATTCCTGAACATTTGCATCTGTAGTATAACTTGGTGGGTTGTTGTGGGATGCATTGGCATTGGTAGCATAGTAAGTGGTGTAATAGTTTAGTCCAATAAAATCAAATGAACCAGCAAGACGTTTTGCTTCTTCATCAAAAAACTTTGGCAATCGTTCACCAACAAGGGAACGCATGCTCTTTGGATACTTTCCTGATGTCAATGGATCCATGTACCTATAATTATTATTATATGCGAAAGTATCAAATATGAGAGTGGTTGAAAACAAAACACATAAAAACAATTACATATATTCTCTTCAATAATGCGTCCTCTCATCATCTTCTTCTCATGTAGATTTAAGCACTTACCATCCAAGCATGAAGTCAAGTGCTCGTTTGGAAGCGTCTTTATCTGCTTGACTATTTGAATATGGTTCAAAATAATGAGAAATAAGTGTTATGCCAATGACTCCTTTCTGAATATCCTGCATAGTGTTTTGGATTTTAAATAAAAAAAAAGTTATGCCAAAATACTTGAACCCTCACAATAATGTGTAAATCTAATAAAATGTGGAAGAATTAAAACTTCTCATAAAAACTAAAAAAAACCTGAAACTTTTTCCTGTACAGATCCACAGCGGCTGCATGAGCAAGTAGTAGATAATGTGAAACTATGTAAGTTTTTGTTCCCGAGTCACCACCAAGACAAGTAGATTCAGAGCATCGACCTGGTGCAAAATCCCCATTTGCATAACCCTTACTACTGTAGCCCCATGGCTCATTCAGAGTAATCCAATGTTTCACCTTGTCTCCAAAATTTTCAAAACAAACTTCCATGAAATCTCGAAAATCAGCTCTGAAAATCAAGAATACAACAAAATTATTATTTTAAATTCATAATTAGTAAAAAATTTAAAGAATTTAGTCAATAATGTAATTTTAAGTAATACCCCAGTTCTTTTAAGTACACGTGTTATCTATTTTTGTTTTGTTGTCATTTTAACACAAAAAATATTTAATAATTTAGTTGAACCATGTAATGTGTTTATCTGATTTAGTTATCTCATGTAATGTCATCTTAAAAGATTAATAATTATGCATAGCATATATTTGTAATTATGTTACTACTTATTTTGAATAGAAAATGTATTTGATATCTTACACAACACGAGGACTTAGAAAACCTCCGTATTCTTCTTCCAGAACTAGGGGGATATCCCAGTGAAAAAGTGTGACAAATGGTTGTAGACCTGCAAGATTAAAATTTTATATACAATTATTGCCACTTAAAAAAATTATTTTGAAATGTAAACTTTCATTAAGAAAAAACAAGAGATTAAAATGTTTACCGTTGATAAGCAAATTATCGATGAGGTTGTTGTAATATTTGATTCCTTCTTTGTTTACACCTCTACTCAGTTTTCCATCTACTTTCTCTCCATCCTATTCATAACTTCTCTCAATTCCAGTAATCTACTGAAATCACCTATTCGGAAAACCCAAAATCCTCTCAAATATAGTGAAATGTTTCTTCTTAAAAAGTAAATTTAGCATAGCAAAGAGATTGTTAGTGACAGCAAAAGCAGAAAGAAAGAAAGCAGATATAGATGGATCTGAATTATTGAGACAGAAAGAGTGAAATGAATTGAAGAGAAAAAGTTAGTTGAATACCATAAACATCAGAAACAAGAAGAATGGCGAGGATGGCGAGAGGAGAACCAGTGACGTAGGAGTTAACACCACCGAGGAGAAGTGTTGAGGATAAGGAGCGTTTGAATAACATTCGCCTCCTATCATTTCTCTCTCTTTTTCTCCTTCTGTTATGCTATTCCCAAACCCTTGTATTTATAGGAAACGGATCCTCTCTTACCAGCTTTCTCTGTGGCCCTTTTCAACGTTTGTTGTATTATATATATAGAAGTTGGGACAACCCAATTATTTCTTTTTAATATATTTGTTATTGTTGTAAAAAAAAAATTATATATACAATTCAAAAACTTTGAAAAGATATAATTTTTTATTTAAAGCTTTGATTTGAGTAATTTATATGTTTATTTTGAATTTTCAAGGTCTACGTTGGACAAATTTAAAACAGAATTTGGTTCAGTAATTTCTGTGAGAATTTTTTAAGTTCTTTATTAAATTTTATTCTTATGTTTAAATTTCTAATTTAAATGAAGAATCTTCTTCAACTCATATATTTCTAATTTTAATTGTGACGTCAATCAACATAAATTTTATTTATCTCAGTTGAAAATTATTGGAAAGGATCTTTTATGAGATTAATTATATTTTAACTTTTTCATTTGTATATTAAAGTAAATGCATGTATTTAATCTAATTCAAAATTAGGTGAAAAATAAGAGTATAAATAATAAAAATGTAAATATTGTTTTACCACTTAAAAAGAGAAAGAGGAAATATTAGATAAGTTTCATAAATTAATAAAAAAAATAACAAACACATACTTTATTGATGATTATTAAATAAGTTCCATTACATTAAACACACATTTTGTAAATTGTTTGAAATGTCGCTCCAAACCATTTTTGTAATTCACAAAGTTTAGTCTAAATCGCACATTATAACTATCTTTCCATTCAAAGTTGTTCAACAATGACAATGCAAAATATCATTTTATTCGTATGTCATCCCTTGTAAAGTCAGCGAAATAAATTTACATTAGATTTAAAAAGCAAGTAAATATTAATATGTGAAAAATATCGCATTATTACCTGATTGTTGAGAGTAGATAATAAAGATGATGGTAATAATAGTCAATTCTATAAGTACTTTGAAGCATTTCTTTTACAGATAATGTTGGATCAACGGTAATATCACCTATGCCTATAAATAAAAAGTAATATACATTACAATGTTAGAAGAAAAATTACAAACAAAGGTACAAGCTTTATATTAAAATTATATATTTTGAATAATTTTATTTAAATATCCAACCTTAAAATGTATTTAAAGATAATAAAAATGAAACTTGGAATAATTACCATTTTCTGTTATGTAGATCAAAGGATTGTTGTACTTTGTATTGGTATAAAGCAATAATTTTCTAATTCCTTTGGGGTAGATAAATAACCAACTTGGATCGAACTGCAAGAATAATTACAAATAGAGTTATAGAAAAACCAATAATTGAGATAACCTCATGAATCTACAATTTGACATGACCAAATACATACCTGAGGACCAATGGAAATTCCGTCGCGAACAACTGGCCAATGGAAACAAAAGAAAAATGTAATTTTTACAAATTCAACATTTATTATAACTTAAATAATTAAATAATTGATAGATAAAAGGTTTTCTCACTTAATTGATGGACATTAGCATCTGTAATCTGTAGTATAACTTGGTTTGTTGGCTTTGGATGCATTGGAAGCATAGTTAGTGGTGTAATAGTTTAGTCCAAGAAAATCCATTGAACCACCAAGAAGTTTTGTTTCTTTTTTAGAGAACTTTGGTAATCGTTTACCAACTAGGAAACACATACTTTTTGGATACCTTCTTGATGTCAATGGTTCCATGTACCCATAATGATTGTTACATATGAAAATATCAAATTTGGAAATGGTTGAAAATAAAAGATATAAACACAACTGCATATATTCTTTTCAATAATGTGTGTTCTCATGACGGTATTTTTATGTACATTTATGTACTTATCATCCAAACGCGAAGTCAAGTGCACTTTCAAAAGCTTTTTTTATCTTCTTGGCTATTTGAATATGGTTCAAATCAATTAGAATTAAGTGTTATGTCAATTATATCTTTCTGCATAAAATATTTTGAATGTTAAATAAGCAAAAGAGTTATACTAGAGTACTTGAATCCTCACAACAATGTGGAAATCCAATAAAATAGGAAGATTTAAAAGTTCTCATAAAGGCTACTTAAAAAATTTCTTGTACACATACCGCAGTTGTATGAGCAAGTAATTGGTAATGTGGAATTGTACAAAGTAATTGGTAATGTGGAATTGTGCAAAGTTCTGTTCCTGAGTCACCACCAAGACAAGTTGAATCTAGCCATTTAGAGCATCGACCTAGTATATATTTTCATGATGTACACACCAAGCCCGTTCAGAGAGATTGATGATGAAAGATCCACCCTTTAGATAAATTTTTTTAATAGTTAATTATAATTTTTTTCTTATATGTTGAATTGAATAGTTAATTCATTCTTTTGTTTTATTTATACTTCTTTCTTATATGTTGAAATGATTAGTTAATTCATCCTTTTATTTTATTTATACTTGTTTTTTTATACGTTAATTGAAATAATTAATTCATCTTTAGTTTTATTTGTATTTTAATTATAATCTGCACTATGATTATATTTTAATATTAGAACATATGATACTAGAGCTAGAAAAGGCTTGTAGAATTACATTACGTCATTTTGTATTATTTTCCTTTAGTTTTGTATATAGTTGGTTATGTAATATAAATATGAGCCTAATATAATAATATGCAGTTTGTGTGTTTTATTGTACCAAAAAGTATATACTTTGGGTGTTACATTGTTTTAGTTTCAAAAATCATGTAATAAATTTTCGTCACTTTAATAAAATATTCATGCGATTTTATTGATCTTATATATTATTAAGACATGTCTAACCCCTTTAGGAACCTGTATCCGTGGAAGTTATATAGAATGATATAGGACTCAGTTTGTGATTGTAAAAGCTGCAATTGTTATGGTTATCTGCAACAACTTTTTTGTAAGTTTGGTGGGAGGGTTGATAAATCCTTTTTTTATATGAGTTGGTGTAAGTTTTTTTTTTTTTAATTCAATTTATTCATTGCAGATATAAAAAAATCTCTATATTAAAATAAATGCATGTATATAATTCAATTAAAAAATTGGTGAAAAATAAGAATATAACGTCATACTTAAAAAAGGAAAGAGGAAATAGTAAATAAGCTTCAATAAATTAATTAAAAAAACAATAAAAAACACACACTTTATTGAATATTATTAAATAAGTTGCATTTCATTAAACAGACTTTATAAAGTCCAAGACAAGAGTGTGTGATAGGGAATATGAAGCTGGTATCTCTTCAGGGTTTTTTAAGGAAAGCTTTGAACCATTTTGCAGATAGTTTGGCATGTCGTTGCAAGTTGGAATTATAATCCACATAATTTAGTCCAAATCGTACTGTATAACCATCTTTCCATTCAAAATTGTCCAACAATGACCATGCAAAATATCCCTTTACTCGTACATCATCATCCCTTATCAAGTCAGTAAAAATAAATTTATATTAGATTTAAAAAGTAAATAAATATTAATATGTGAGAAATAATGCATTACCTGATTGCTAAGAGTAGATAATAAAGATGACGATAATAATAGTCAATTCTATAAGTATCTTGAAGCATTTCTTTACCCGTTAGTGTTGGATCATTATAATCACCCATTCCTACGAATAAAAGTACATACATTAATATATTAATGTTAAAAGAAAAATAGGTACAAAATTATATTAGAAGTTATATATTTCTAATAATTTTATTTTAATATTTACTTGAAAATATAATTTAAAGATAATAAAAATAAATTTTGATATAATTACCATTTTCGGTTATGTAGATCAAAGGATTATTATACGTGCTTTTGATATAATACAACAATTTTTTAATTCCTTTGGGGTAGATATATATCCAATCTGTACCAAACTGCAGGTAAAATCACAAATTAAGTTATAGAAAAATCAAAAATCAATAAAATAATAAGGATATATATGTACAATTTGACACGACCAAATACATACCTGTGGACCAATGGAAAACCCATTGCGAGAAGCTGGCCAACAAAACAAAAGCAAAATGTGATTTTCTTTTCACAAATTCAACATCTATAACTTAAGTAATTAAATAATTAATAAATAAAAGGTTTTCTCACTTAATTGGTCAACATTTGCATCTGTAGTATAACTTGGTGGGTTGATTTTGGATGCATTGGCATTGGCAGCATAGTAAGTGGTGTAATAGTTTATTCCAATAAAATCAAATGAACCAGCAAGAAGTTTTGCTTCGTCATCAAAAAACTTTGGCAATCGTGCACCAACAAGGGAACGCATGCTCTCTGGATACTTTCCTGATGTCAATGGATCCATGTACCTATAATTATTATTACATGTGAAAATATCAAATATGAGAGTGGTTGAAAACAAAACACATAAAGACAACTATATATATATTCTCTTCAATAATGCGTCTTCTCATCATCTTCTTCTCATTCATATAGATATAAGCACTTACCATCCAAGCATGAAGTCAAGTGCTCGTTTGGAAGCGTCTTTATCTGCTTTACTATTTGAATATGGTTCAAAATAATAAGAAACAAGTGTAATGCCAATGACTCCTTTCTGAATATCCTGCATAGTGTTTTGGATGTTAAATAAAAAAAAGTTATACCAAAATTCTTGAACCCTCACAATAATGTGTAAATTTAATAAAATGTGGAAGAATTAAAACTTCTCATAATAAAAGCTAAAAAAACCTTAAACTTTTTCCTGTACAGATCTACAACGGCTGCATGAGCAAGTAGTAGATAATGTGAAACTATGTAAGGTTCTATTCCCGAGTCACCACCAAGACAAGGAGCTATCCATTCAGAGCATCGACCTGGTGCAAAAACCCCAATTGCATAACCCTTAGTACTGTAGCCCCATGGCTCATTCAGAGTAATCCAATGTTTCACCCTGTTTCCAAAATTTTCAAAACAAACTTCCGCGAAATCTCGAAAATCAGCTCTGAAAATCAAGAATACAACAAAATCATTATTTTAAATTCATAATTAGTAAAAAAAATTAAATAATTTAGTCAATAATATAATTTTAAGTAATACCCCCATTTCTTTTAAGTACATGTGTTATCTATTTTTGTTTTGTTGTCATTTTAACAAAAAAAATATTAAGCGAACTTAAGAAAATATTAAATAATTTAGTTGAACCATGTCATGTGTTTATCTGATTTAGTTGTCTCATGTAATGTCATCTTAAAAAATTAATAATTATGCATAACATATATTTGTAATTATGGTACTACTTATTTTGAATAGAAAATGTATTTGGTGTCTTACACAACAGGAGGACTTAGAAAACCTCCGTATTCTTCTTCCAGAGTTTGGGGGATATCCCAGTGAAAAAGTGTGACAAATGGTTGTAGACCTGCAAGATTAAAATTTTATATACAATTATTGTCACTTGCTTAAAAAAATTATTTTGAAATGTAAACTTTCATTAAGAAAAAACAAGAGATTAAAATGTTGACCGTTGGCAAGCAAATTATCGATGAGGTTGTTGTAATAATTGACTCCTTCTGGATTTACACCTCCACTCCGCTTTCCATCTATTCATAATTTAAAAAAAGATTGAAATAGTTAACATGAAAAATCCAACTACAAGAATCACACAAAAAAAAAAACAATGGTTATTCATCAACTTTTATCGTACTTGGTAGGATTCTGGACCATGAGATGGAGAACCTGTATGCATCCAGATTCATATCCTTCATTATGTGAATATCTTCCTGTTATTTAAATGAAAAACAATAAAAAAAATTAGTTACATTAATGGAGAGAGATAATTGGTTTTTTCATTGAACCTATGTTTTTATCACTGAGAATTTGGAGTTTACCTTATAGCGATGATATTGGTCAACTGTTACATCTCCATTGCTTCCGTCCGTTATCCTCTCTGCAAGTTATTACACGTTATAATGAGACTATTGTGAATTATTTTTAAATTAAAAAGTGTATAACATAATTCATATGATATTATGAGAGATTGAAACACGACAAACAAAACCTGGGTGTTTATGGGTGTATTCATCCCACATACTAGGTTTTCTTCCACCTTCACGTGCCGCACCTTCGTACTATACGTACATATGGTAAAGAAACATCAGAAAATGGAGAAATGTGAAGGTTTTTGTAATGAGAATAAGAATAGGATTTACCTGGTAAGATGATGATGCAGTCCCAAAAACAAAGTTTTTGGGAAAACTGCTGCGATTGAGAGGAAGAACATCAATAATAGGTGCCGGTTGTTGTGCGAGAGTAACGGATGAAAATGTGTTAACAAGAGCCAAGAACATCAAGAGTATAAACCCTTTACGTGCCATCTTCAGTGATGATAATACTGTTTCTGCTGAATACATAATGTTTCCCTAAGGGTCCCCTTTTATAGGGCTCAAAACTCTTACTTCCTATTATAAATGTATATCATAATAATGTTAAGAAAGAGGTATGAGATATTTTGAATAAAACAATGTTATAATAAAACTAGTTATTAGTGTTCTATATCTACATAATTCTCTTTATTCTATTGTCATTCTTGTTCAGTAATATATTATATTCTTCTTCCTCGTAATTACGTGGATGAGTGTTTAAGCATAATGGATTCATAAAATTAATCTACTTATATTAAATACAAATTTCTACTTGGATTAATCATTTATTATAATTAATTTCAATTTTTATTTTATCTTTCAACTAAAAAAAATCAATTTAACCATGTTACAAAAAAATATTTAAGATTTTTCATCTAAGAAATCTAAAAAATATTTGTCGCCTTATCCTCCACTTCTTTTCATTTAAATCTTTCTACCACCTAGATCTATAATGTTTTCTAATATTTTCATTTAAGCTATTATTTTATTAACCCTTATTTGTCGACCTCATCCTCCATTGATTTTATTAAATAGTTTTATATCTTTTATTTATTTGTCGACCTGGTTCTCCATTGATTTTATTAAATAATTTTATATCTTTTATTTATTTCTCGACTTCATTCTTCACTGATTTTATTAAATTATTTTTTATTTTTGACGCACCTTCTCATTTTTTTTTTCATAAATTATCCAGCTTACCCAATTAATCTTTCTTCTTTCCGTCAAATTGTAAAAAAAAAATTCTTTATAGATTCCTAATAATTTTACACACTGGTTGAGACTTTATATAAAGGAAAAATAATATAATCCTGAAACAGTTTTTTTTATTAACAATCAATAAATAAAATTAAATAAGATATTTAAGAGTGTCTCAATCCTTCAGACAGATACCAAGCTGTAGATTTCCTACCAAAAAGTAGATTTCCTAGCAAAAAGTAGAGGAAAGGAAGCTTAATAAGTATTATATATTCTTACATAGTAACTTAGTTTTAGTAGGTCCTTTCCTGCTAGAATTTAACAATCCTATTACTATTTATACATTAAGCATTTTCCAAAAATTATGCAGTACGTAGGGCCAAAACTGCATTAACAAGTGAACAATTATGCTACTTAATTTGTCTTGCATCTACACCAGCACTATGCTTTCCCAACATCCATAATGCTGAAGCAGTAATAATTGATTTGATTAGAAAATAGTTATTAAGATTATAATATAATATATGTATGAAAAATAAGAAAAGTTAAGAAAATTCAAAAATTAACAATTTTAACTTTTTCACACTTTATCTATTAACATTCGGTAGATTAGTTGAGGGAAGAATCGGTGTATCCTCACCCACCCCGATAAAATTCATACGAAGCCTTTTTTATATTTATATTTTCTGTTTTTACCTTGCAATTGTAAGAACCTCACATTATTTTCAGAATGTTTCATTTTCTAAAGATTACTGCACGAACAAAATACTTGAAACAAGTTTTCATGTTCTTTTGCATATATCTCCATTAAGTTTTTACAATTAATATGACTCAAGTAAAGGTTTAATCTTGGATAATATCTCAAGTTCTTTCAGTTCTTTCAGCTTGTTTCTCTTTTTCAGATAAGTGTCTTGATCCTTGATATGTTTATACTCAATTTAGAATTAGATTGTTTATTTTTTCTTAGGTTGGTGGGGTTCTAATGACATTGAATGAGTTGAACTTGGTGCAAGCAATAATACGGGAGGAATTATTATAACGTGGAGAAGAAATTGCTTTCGGTTATCAAGTTCTTGTTCAATTATTTGTGTTAATATAAATATAATATTGTTTATTTAAATAAGATATCTATTCTATTTTAGAAATTTTATGTAATAATATCAACAATTTTTTTAATCATGAATTAAAAATATACTTTTTGTTATTCATGGTTAAGTAATTATTTTTCACTACAAACAACAACAGTACAAAGGTGTCTGTCTCGCTCTAAGCCCCTGTTTGGATCAGGAGTGCACTGTTTCTGTAGACAGAAATGAGGGTGCACCCTTGTTTGAATTAGTAGATAGTAAATTAAAAAGGGTGGGAGAGCGGGGAATACTCGTGAAGGTGGAGGTTTCTTCTCACAAGTGTAGAGAAATAAGAGGGAAAACACAACACATGCATTGACGTATGTGCCCCCATTTTTTTTTATAAAATTTTCTATGATTGATCACACACGGTACCTTTGTATCTAATTTTTTTTAACTATCCATTACACATATAATAAAACATAAAGAATAAAATTAAATTATAAAAAATGTAATTAAATTATAAAAAATGTAATTAAATTATAAAAAATTAATTATAAAAGTGTAAATACACAATTATAATAAAATAAAAATATTATATGTATATATTTATAAGAAAAAAATTAATTATATTGAAAATTTATATATATATATATATAAAATCAATTATGTATGAAAAAACACATAGAACTCAATCAATTATGTCCTAAAAAATAGTTGATAATCGATTAGCCTATATTTTTATAAGGATAATCGATTATGTGGTGTGTGTTAAAACAAACATGATTGATTATGTTATTCAGATATTCAACATAATCGATTAGGTTCTTTTTTTAGGAAAAACATAGTCAATTAGGCTCCTAAAAATAGTGGGTAACCGATTATGTTATTTGTTTAAGACAAAACATAATCGATTATGTTCATATTTTTTTTCCAGATTTTTCAATTTGTTTTTATGATTTTTCCTTTTATTTTTTTTATGTGTTTTTTGTTTTTGTTCTAATTTAATATTTTGTTTGTATTTATTTTTAAAAATATTAAAAAAATATTTTTCTTATTACCCAAAATTAATAAAATACATTGAAATTATAGGCTATTATTTTAATAATTTTATTTATATTATATTATTCAGGATTCAATTATATATTATAGCAATCTACATTTTAATTTATTAATAAGAATAGAAAATTCATTTAAATATTTAAATTCTGAAAATATAAATAATAGAATTCAATTATATATTATAATAATCTAGATTTTGATTTATTAATAATAAGAATACAAAATTCATTTAAATATTTAAATTCTAAAAGTATAAATAATAGAATTCAATTGATATATTATAGTAATTCAGATTTGATTTTATTAATAAAAATTTCAATATTTAAATTATATAAATAGAAATAATAATATAATTATTTTATTAATATAATTACTAATTTTTTTGTTTAATTATTGAGTATCTTTTAGTATTGAAACTTTAGAATAATTATATGTATATTTTGTTATATACACTATTGAATTGAGATACCGATTTGAATTAAAAATATTTATGTAATTATTTTTTATGAATTTTTTATTAATGAGAATCTATTTTAATAATTTAAATTTAAAAATTATAAATATTTGTTGTTATTAACATTTATTTTTTTACTAGATTATTTTTCATGTTCAACATTGTTAAAATTGTTATTTAACATACTACTGATTATTATTTAATATTCCTTTCATATATCATAATATTGTTAAATTTTAGACATACACACATACCCAAATTTTAAATACTTATTTACTTTGTAAAATATTTTAAATTTTCATAATAATAATAATTATGAAAATCATCATTAATATTAATATTTTTATATAAATAAAAACATATACTTGATATATATATATATATAATATAATATAATACAAATTATTTTAATTAACTAAAATGTGTTTTAAATTAATTAATATTTTATTTTTTTATATATAAAAATAAATTTTTAATTTTACAATTTTATCACATTAAAAATATTTTAAAATATATTTATAATCATCAAATTATTTATTTATTTAAATAAAATTTTTTTATATATTTATTCTAACATATTTCAATTCAAACATATTCCACTTTGTTTTCAAATTCTAATCCTTCCACTGGATTCTCACGTCTTCAATTTTCCACTCTGTAATCCATAAGAGCATAATTGCTGACCTGACAAGGAGAGAACAGTATTCTATGCACTGTCACGGGCCCGCCCGCTCTAAGGAATGGTCTATTCCTTCCAACAAAACCTTATTAAAGCTTTTTCTTCTTTTTTTCCCTTTATTCTCACTTTATTTTATACGGCGTTAACGGTATTAAATTATTTAACTAATAATAAAGTACTGAATGTACAATAAAAAAATTAAAAAAATAATAAAGTGGTGACTTATACCATTTATCTTTTTCACTTTTTAATAAGTTTTAATTTATTTCTTCCTATTTTATCCTCAAACTATTTATCCTTTCTGTTAAAATATTGCATCTATTAAAATAATATTTTAATAAGATTCTTTAAAAAATAAAAAATTTATCATTTTTTAAATTGATATAACTTATCCTTCTGTCACCTTCTTTCACAGCAACAACCTTATAGATATGATGAGCGCAATAAAATCATTTTTTACTTTTTGTTTTCAATTATTCATTAGGGTTTTAATTTATCCCTGCAGGAATCTTTAGAAAACGAAACTTTTTGAAAATAATGTTAGGGTTCTAATAATTAAAAGGTAGAAAAGAAATCATAAGATGAGATGAATCTACGCTAACGTTAAAAGGCACTAATAATTGATTTGATTGAGCATATATGTGAAATTGTATTTAAAATACCTTTTTTATGTGATTTTGCTTATTCTGCTTTTCCAACCGAGTTCCAAAATTGCTGAGCCTAAAATTAAAAATTAAAAGATGGAATTATGCAGTTTAATTTTTAATTACATAATATTTTGGTAAATATATCACAAATTCAAAAAATAATAAAATTATTATTTTTATTTTAAAAACAATTATTTAAATTTTAAGTGAGGTGGGACGTTTAAAATGGCAAATGTACGATGACTAGCCCTATCCTATGACTTTAAAAAAAGCTTGAAAGCACTAACTACCTAGTACCCACACAAAAACTTCTATTTAAAATAAATAAATCACTTTTATTTTAAAAATATAACACACTAGATAAAAAGACAATTTTTTAATAAAAATATTAAAAAAAATGGAAGTCCAATAACAGCTTCATAATAAAATATTAGACATTTTTATTATAAAAGTTACTATATATTAACTTTGAATTTATTTATTGAATTTAACTGTAATATGTGACTTTTAATTAATTTTTTTATAGTTTTTACTTTAACATAGGATTTTAAGTGAGGTGGCACGTTTAAAATGGCAAATGTATGATTACTAGCCCTGTCTTATGAGTTCGAATTGGATGGAACCATTTTTAACCTGGTTGGTGGTTGGACGGCATTCACACCTTTTTTATATATTATATCAATTTAAAAAATATAGATTTTTTATTTTTTAAAACAATTTTATTAAAACTTTCTTGTTCTTTTAATATATTCAATATTTTAATAGGAACATTTATTAAAAAGTGAAAAGATAAATTAATTTTAAATATAGAGGAGTATAAATTATGGTATGAATAAAGAGGTAATATTGATTTTGGTACAGGAGTTTAATATAATTAAAATGTCTCAGCATTATTTAGCTATAGTAGCCGTAACCACTGACTATTGTCCTTCTTCTGAATGGAGTTTCACATCTTTAAAATGTCTTTTCTCTCATTATTGACAATCACACCTCAATCTCCTATATCCAAAACTGAAATCATTTCAAATTACAGGAATATACTAATATAATATAATTTCAAATTTTAAGATAACGATTTCTAAAATTAAAATAAATAAATATATTTTTTCTTAAAAATGTATAAAAGATTAACAAATACTTATTTGAATCCTTGTATATTAAAGCCAAATATATTTGCTGATAAAAAAGAAAAATATTTTACTTAAAAAAATACACTAATAAAAATTATTAAATAAAAATTAATTTTAGAAAAAAATAATGAATTGTTATATTGACTGAATTAAATATTATTTTAAAGATTAAAATATTTATTAATATTTAAAATAATTTTTATCATTAATAAATAGTTTTTAAATTAGTATTAATTACTATTAAATTTTTAACTACTAATTATTTATATTCTAAATTTAGTAATTAAAATTTTATTAATTAATTAAATATTAATTTTAAAATTATTTTTTATGATTTAAATTTTAAAATTATAAATATTTGTTATCATGAATATTTATTTTTTTATACTAAGTCATTTTTCATGTTAAACACTATTAAAATTATTATTTAATATTTAGATTTTTATGCTACTGATAATTATTTAATATTCCTTTCATATATCATAATATTGTTAAATTTTAAATATACATAAAAATTTTCTTACCCAGATTTTAAATATTTATTTATTTTTTAAAATATATTAACTTTTTTATAATAATAATAATCATGAAAATCATCATAGTATATTTTTTTTTTTATATTAATAAAATTATATACTTAATATATACATAATATAATATATACAAATTATTTTAATTAAATAAATATGTTTTAAATTAAGTAATATTTTATTTTTTTATTTTTTATATATAAAGATAAATTTATAGTCTTAAAATTTTACACTATAAAAAATAATTTAAAATACCCTTACAACCATTTCAACACTCACCTATTTCAATAAACTTTTCTCACGTATCTTTAAATACATTTAATTTTTTTCACACAATTTTCTCAAATCTTTGTAAACACATTTAACTTTTTTTTTCACACTTTTTTTACTTCTATTGCGTCACATCCTCGATTTTCCAACCTCCAATTCAAACAAAACACAATTGGAGTTGCGACACTTAACGGTCTACACTGTCGGCACATCCACTGTAACGAATGGTCAGTTCCTTCCAACAAAAATTTACTATAGCTTCTTGCTTCTTTTTTCCCCTTTATTCTCACTTTATTTTATACAGCGTTAACAATATTAAAATATTTAACCAATAATAAAGTAGTGAATGTACAATAAAAAATTTAAAAGAATAATAAAGTGATGACTTATACTATTTATCTTTTTCACTTTTTAATAAATTTTAATTTATTTCTTCCTATTTTATCCTCAAACTATTTATTCTTTCTATTAAAATATTGCATCTTTTATAATAATATTTTAATAAGATTCTTTAAAAAATAAAAAATCTATCATTTTTTAAATTGATATAATATATAAAAAATGAGTGAACCATATAGAAAGTGATAAACACATTTTTCTAAAGACAGCAAGCCAGAACTTAAAATGTATAATCATACATTTTTTTTTATCAGCAATAAGCAATTAAATTAAATTGGCCTACTTAAGAGGTGAACAAACCTTCACACATAGAAAAAAGGACAAACAATACTCATTTTCACCTACTCATCTAATCCATAAATACACCTCCTACTGCCTACCCTGATACTTACCAACTAAAGAAAAAAAGACTAAAGAAAATACATACATACTAGAGGTTCTAAACACCAATCAGAAAACGAGAAGCTTACTAATGGTATCTTTGAAGAGATCCAAGACCAAACTTTAACTTGTGCCAGGAAAAAAACTTCAGTATGATCAACCACACAAATAAACAATTATTCTGATGACTCCAAATCTCACTAACCACCGCTATCCAAACATTGCAATAATAAGAATAACAAAAGTAGATGCATCCAGAATTTTGAAATGTTCGAAATGTGACCTAGGGACGATAAGATCAACAAAACTCACTCCTAACCAAACATAACAGAGATTCCAAATTAGCCAAGCGACTATGCACCCGAAGAATAAATGATTTGTTGATTCCTCTGAAGTCCTGCACGTGTAGCAAAGATTGCTCTCGACCTCTATCCCTCGTCTCTCCAAATTTATCTTGGAAGCTACCTTGTTTTCAATCACCCTCCAAGCTGTGACATGAGCTAAAGGAAACGCCTTAATCCTCCAGAAAAAATTATACAATATCGAATCTTCCTCTC